>OX596075.1:129793504-131263939 GCA_951394005.1 Protophormia terraenovae | reverse complement strand
TTCATAAATTAACTTAAAAAAAAAAATAGGCAGATGTATTGGTGGATGTGGAGTGTGATCAAAAACGTTTGGATCAGGTATTGCAAATGTTAAATCGGGAAGTTCAATCTGTAAATTATACTTCGGTGGACAAGAATTCTATAGTGAGAGCCCCATCATTGTCTGCTTGTTCCAGTTTTGGTAAGTTAATTATAGGATTTTTAAGTAAATTCTTTTGGAATTGAATTCTATTTTTTTATTTAAAGATTTTGGTGAAATGGTTTGGTTTCCCCGTAAAATATCCGATTTAGATAAAGCTCAAAATGTTTTAATGTATGGTTCGGAATTAGATGCTGATCATCCGGGATTTAAGGATCCTGTTTATCGTAAAAGAAGAGAAAAATTTTCTACAATTGCTATGAATTTTAAGCAGTAAGGAAATTTATATTTGAAAAGAATTATTCGATTTTAACTGCCTGTTTCTCTATGTCGAACGAAAAATTCGTTTCGAATGGAAAACAACAAATAAATTTAAAATTTTGTTTTTGTTTTCTATACATTTATTCGAAACGAATTTTTCGTTCGACATAGAGAAACATGCAATAATTTTATTTTTTTGATATCAAAAGGTTTATAAAACAAATTTAGGAACTGTTTCCATAATTATTAAATTTTAGCGCTTAATTCAAGGAATGGTTATATCAATATTTTAATAATTTTATTTATTATTAATTAAAAAAATTAATTTTTTCAATTTTAAGATTTTTATTTATTTTTTTTTTTTTTGACAGAATGGTAATAATGTCCGTCCGACTCTCTATACATTGGGGTTAAATGGGTCGAATATGGCGATTACTACAGGCAAAGTTTATATCAATATTTTAATATTTATATTTGGTTTTTATGTTGATCGAAAAGTTAAAAATGTATTCTTGGAATTTTAAGATTTTTTTCTTGAGAGAATTCTGATGTCCGTCCGTCTGTCTGTTTGTTTGTTAATTTTTGCAAATTCAAAATCGTTTATTTTGGAAAATATCGACTTCAAATTTCCTTAATTCGATAGATAATTTTATTTTTTAACTAATTACAAAAAATACTATAAAATCAGTTGAAAATCTTGAACTATAGGGAAGAAGGGGGAGCATTCGACATAGGGGCACATTCGTTTGATATTTACAACATACATTTGTTCGGGATAGACGTAATTAACTGTTTTTCAATACACTTCTAAATATTTAACTGTAGGTATATTCTGTGATCTTTCATATTTTTTGGAATTGATCAACTATGTTATAAACATTATAAAGTGTGGTCCAACCAAAACGCACTACGTTAATTGTAATTAAAACAAAAAATGTTCAGAGAATAATCCTAATATATTTTATTATGATAGAAGGATCTACGAACATTATGTGTGAAACAAAATATCTATCAACTGCTTCGGGGACATACCTTTATCCGATGGTCCATATTTTCAATGATTCTGAGACATAATTGAGGTTCAGTGTCATTAATGTGACGACGTGAGATAACACGGCCACTGAATTTCTCGCGCAAAAGAGCTATTGTTCCGTTGGCTGTGTGGCAAGTGTCAATTTCTGGCCACAAGAAGTCTGTTATCATATCGCGATAGCGAACACCATTCACGTTAATTGCTTGGCCGACCACAATTTGGAAGAAATACGGCCAGATGACGCCGCCAGCCCATAAACCGCACCGCGAGCACGGACACGTGTTTTCACATTTCCTACAGAACCGGTTTGCTGAAATTTATGCACAATTCTCCCGATTGTGAGCGCATTTTGTCGATTATGCTGACCAAAAAAATTACGAAGTGCACGAAATGCATTTTGATTTGAATGCCCATTTTCGTAAAAGGCTTCAACAATCTTAACGCTGCTCAATTGTGTATCTATCCATGATTGAATTTGTCAAACACTGAAACAAAGAAATGTCAAATTAAGTTGGGCAAAAAACTGGACGTTAAGATGTGACTCACAATTAACATCGTGCATTATAGACCACCGTTTAGTAGGGAACAAGAATTGATAACATATCTACATATATATATATATATATATATATATATATAATTTGCTAAGCATTTTTACTTTCCAGAGATTTTTCAAGCTCCCAGACGACGTAGAAAATTAAAATTTGGCTTAATTATGTAACTTTGCATCCTATGAATTCTAACGGAGCCGAATTTTAAAATAAGAGGATTTATTTGCCATTTTCTATGCATTTTTTTCTTTCCAGAGCTTTCTGAAGTTCCCAGAAAATTAAAATTCGGGCTACTTATAAAGCTTTTCGTCTTGTAAACCCTACCGGAGCCAGATTTTAAAATTTTTATCAGGGAGCGGAGATACTTGTAATTTCCAATGTCTTTTTTCTCATTTCTGAGCTTTTTGGATCTCCCACACGACGTAGAATGCGGGTTGGCACTTACGAAGATTTTTTATTTTTTTAAGTTTACTAATTTAATACTTTAGTCACTATTATCCCATCAGATTCCAACAGCTTCAAATCTTTATCTTCGATTAGGGAAAAAAGCGTTAAAATATTGTTATATATTTAAACGTTGCCTTCGCCAGGCTAGTGTTTTAATAAATTCCTTCAAAGTATGAAAAAATGATCACTTTTCGTACATTCACCAAACTGCTGGTAGGCCGATTTAACTTATTCTCCAAGAACGTCGTAATCTGCTACGAAGCGCTTACTATCTCTAGATCTTTCACTGTACATATAGTGATTTTCTCATGCATAGATTTTGGGTTGCCATTGTTAATTGAATTTGTATTAATTTTTACATAAAATTAAATTAAATATTTTTGTTTGTTTTCTCAAACGTTGGATTAAAATAAAGTAAAAATCATCTTATATAGGAAAACGAATCTGCCCCCATCACCTATCAAGGTTTTTATTACTAAAGGAAGTTTATTGATATCGTGAACACTACCCTTTATGGGAAAAAACTTGACCAAGATCTTGTAAAACTGAGATTGTTGAAATTTTAAATGTCTATAACTCGAAAAATATGTAAAATAAATAGTACATACAAGCATGTTTATCAAAGGTTTTATAAATCGGGAAGGAAAAAAATACACTAGTGGTTAAACATTTTCTATGTCAATAGGGTATTATTTTGAGCTCACATGGCTCTCCTCTGCTACACCTTTGTGAAATTTTTATACCAGCCGCTTAGAAATTACAGATTTATTTCCTAAAATATTCGATTCTGCTCTCCTGCCTAATGTTTGATTATGCAAAGAAAGTATGAGAGCTACTGGAGTTTTTTCGGAAAAAAGAAAAAAATAATAATTTCTAAAATCCGGCTATATATGCGCACAATTTTTTTTAGCGGTATTAAAGTACACCAGGGATGGAAAAGTTGATACTATAGTACTTTTTTTATATTTTTTTAACATTCAAAAGTACCGAAGTACTCCCTCGAGTCATTTGATACTGTCAAACGATTAGCTGAATATTCCACAATTCAAATTAAAAATAAAATGTTTTAATGAAAATATACAATTTTTGAATAAAAATCATGTTTTTTAACACCTTTGATTATTTATAATTAATAATAAAATTGTAATGAACACTATCTCTGACTTAATGCTGGGGCTTCGAGTTCCCAAAAAATTAGACACGTAAATAAATTTATAGCTGTAGGTTTTTATTTATAGAATTGTTTCTATGCTCTGTAAATCAAATTAAAGTGAGAATATTCCAAATTTTAAAGACATTAGGTAACTAAATATAATTTAACAAAACTTAAGCTGCTCGATTTTAAGGAATTAATCTTGGATTTTGTTCTCCTTAAGTTTATTTAATAACTATAATATTTAATCTGAATGAAATCATTTAATAATTTGGTATCGTATTAACCTTCGTTTTGATTATATCAATTACATTCTTTGAGTTAGAACTAAATAAAGAATAACTAACAAAAATTTTAATTTTAGTACTTTAAGGGTGAAAAAAAAAACTACTTGAAATTTATCTTGATACACAAAAATATTTTCATTTTCCATTCCTGAATATTTTCAGAACAAACATACTGTAATATTTAAGGTTGCATGCCATGAAAGTTGTAAATTAGTGTACTTTAGGATAATTTTCCAAAAGAACAAAAATATTTGGACAAAATATAATTTACAAATACATAAAGAAAACTATACTTAAATTCCGGAAGTTGATGGGTTCCATTTTAAATTTGTACTTTAAAATACTTTTTATTAAAAAAAAAATACACTGAAAGTTGAAGGGAAATTAATTTTGTACTCTTTTTCCCAAATATAAAAAAGAAATGTTTAAGTTTGACAGCTCCATAAAAGAAAACAATACAAACTAGCTTGATGATTTTAATTGCTGTTGACACATAATTTTGTCTATTTTTATTCGGTACCCAACTTTATTCCAAAAATTTAAATTTCAAAATTAAATTAAACACCATTTTTTACACATTTTACCCCAATGTGTACAGAAACAAAAAATATGTAAGAAAATTTGTTTAGTGAAACGGGACTTAAAATAAGTTTTAACTAAAATACTTCAAATGATTGATAAATTTATTTATTATTAAATTAAAATTTTATTTTAAGCGGTAATCCTATACCTCGTGTCGAATATACTCCCGAAGAGATTAAAACCTGGTGAGTATTATTAAAATAAAAAATATAGGAAAACAAAATTCTAATATTTCCACTTAAAAAGGGGCACTGTATTTCGTGAACTTCATCGTTTGTATGTAAAACATGCTGTACCAGAATATATGGAAAATTGGCCAGAATTGGTTAAATATTGTGGTTATAGGGAGGATAATATACCACAATTACAGGATGTTAGTACATTTTTGAAACGTAAAACTGGTTTTCAATTAAGACCAGTAGCTGGTTATTTATCGCCTAGAGACTTTTTATCGGGTTTGGCATTTCGTGTATTTCACTGCACTCAATATATAAGACATTCATCAGATCCATTTTATACACCCGAACCGTATGTACTGGAATATGGATTTATTTATTTTTTTTTTAACTAAAATTATTAATTTTGTTAATTTTCTTTTTAAAGTGATTGCTGTCATGAATTGTTGGGCCATATGCCTTTATTGGCTAATCCCAGTTTTGCTCAGTTTTCCCAAGAAATCGGTTTAGCTTCCTTGGGAGCTACTGATGCTGATATAGAAAAATTAGCCACGGTTAGTAAAATTTCGTAAAAAGTTTATAAATCTTAATCTAAAGAAACTCTTTTATTTTTAGCTTTATTTCTTTACCGTGGAATTTGGTTTATGTCATCAGCCTGACAATTCCTTTAAGGTATATGGTGCTGGTTTGTTAAGTTCTGTTGCTGAATTACAACATGCTATTTCGGCCAAAGAGAAAATTAAAAAATTTGATCCTGAAATAACTTGTCAAGAAGAATGTATAATTACTTCTTATCAAAATGCTTACTATTATACAGACTCCTTTGAAGAAGCCAAAGAACAAATGAGGTTGGACAATTTACAACTTAATATATATATATATTTTTAAATTTGTTCATGATATTTACAGATTATTTGCCGAAAGTATACAAAGACCTTTTGGTGTACGCTATAATCCTTACACCCAAAGTGTAGAGGTTCTCTCTAATGCCCAAAAGATAACAGCTGTTGTTAGTGAACTTAAAGGGGATTTGAGTATTGTATGTTCGGCCTTGCGTAAAATTTCAGCTACAGATGAGAATTTAGATGTTGAAAGTATTGCTAATATGCTGCAGACAAGTTTAAATGTTAAGACTGGCGATAGAAGTCCTAATAATGCCATAAGCCCCGATAACTCGGATACTTCACAACATTCAATTGTCGAGAATGGTGAGAAAAAGTAAAGAACCAAAATGAATGGACAACGACTCACAAATATATTGCAACTGTTTTAGGGACCAAACTTTAAATCTTAATAATAAAAAAAAAATAAATATTTTTATTAATTTATATAACTAAGCTCTCTCTCTCTCTCTAATAAATAAAATATTTTGATGTACGAGTACTTGTTGTTGTAATAAGAAAAATTTTAACATAATTAATGTCATTTTTATTTTAAAAAAATATACTCTAATTGTTATTTGTGGCTTTAAAATTAATTAAAATTAACATACAAATCATACTTATTCTGTTTAAAAATTGCTTAAAAACAAAATTATTAAAAAAAAAAAAAAATGCTTTTTAAAAACATCTACTTTAAAAACGAGTATTGGAGTTTTTCATTATTTATCGTAAGGAAATTGAAATTTATTATTATTATTTATATATAACATCACAGTCACTATTTATAACAAATGTACGATAAAGTAAATTTGTCGAGCACTCTATGAAAAAGTTGGGTATAGTCCATATACTAAATGCACTCCATTGGGGTCTTATGCAACTTTTAATTCTATTTATTACTTGGAATATATTAAATTTACTATATAAAAAGTTACGAAGAGAAGAAGATTTCTTTTGGGTGATTTCCAGTTGTTGTATCTTTTTCATTGGTTTTTGTTGTTTTTGAACTTTCTCTTTCATTTCTACGCGTGGTGCAATTTGAATTTGATCTACCGTTTCACAAATATCCGCATTACTCATTAGAATTCCGGCAACAATATACATTAATTTGAAATATCTGTAAGAAGAAAATCTAAAGACAGATTAAAAGTATTCAAATGCAAAAATTCATCATAATAAATAGTTTCAAAATTCACTTTTATCAATTATTTACCTGACAGTTCGTGACATTTCCTCTATAATATATAGAAAAAAGTATGTGTATTAAATTATACTATTAAAAACGCTTAACGTTGACGTAGAGTCTAAAGTAAGAAAAGAATAAAAAAATAATAATTAAATCTAAGTGCTTATTATATAGAATTTATTCATAAAAAATAAAAATATGTTGGTAATAAATTTAGTCTTTCTTTTTGGAATGTACATGCATTTTTTTCTTCAAATTGATAAGATTTTCTTGAATGAAGTATAATTATACACGAGTAATAAAAAATCCATAAAATTCGAATTGAAAAACAATAAATTGTGTGTTTTTTTTTTTTTGTAATTAATTATTCATAAAATAATTTTGCAACATTGTTTGTTATTATTTTGAAACGCACTTACGACTAGAGGATGTTATTGATATGATTTATTGATTACACTAACAAACATTTAAAGCTGTCTACACATTTGCCCTTGATTGTTTTTTGTTGGTCCGTTTTAAGTTTTTTTGTACTTCGCTCCGGTTCTCTTTCTATATTCTTAAAATTCCGATAATTCAAAATTCGCACACACTTTTTTCGTCTTAGTTTTAATGCTCCGTACTCTCAAAGTATTGAATTTAGACTGATGAGATCATTTAATTAAACAAAAGAAATAAGTCTAAATCTCGTTTATATTTAAAGATCATAACATTATACGTCTCCCGTTTCACTTTTGGATGATCATTTGAATTGATAAGCCGAAAATTAGTTGCCCGATGTTTTTTAGAAAGATTATTTATATTGAAATAACATGAATTAGTTAAAAATAAAAGTTTTATTACTTTATATAAATATTTAAAATAATAAAATAAAATAATTAGTAGGTACATCAGTACCTCGATTTGCATTTGATTGGAAAAAATGTTAAATAATAAATAATTAAATTGGAATGAAACACACTAATAATCTTAGGGGTTGTCAATTATTCGACATTGAAGTCGCTCGAAAAAATTTTATGATTTTTTTTTATTTATTCGTGTGATTGAATAGAATTTGAATTTTTTTCGATTATTCGAATAAATGAAGATTAAAATAAATTGTTCGAATAATTAATTACATGTTTAAAACATCTGTTAATACGTAGTTTACACATTTAAATATCCTAACACTACGTCTTCACTAAGAAATTTTTATTTCCTAACATAAGAAATAACGTCGGCAGAATATCGGGAACAAACTTTTATTTCCAACTTTATGTTAAGGGGTGGAGAAAACGTACATGAGAAATTTAAATTTGTCTTTTTTTTAACGTAAATTTTATTTTTTCTCCGTTTTTATTTTTTATTTGTATTTTTAAAACAAAATTAATTCATTTTCCATCTTTGTTTTGCTAAAAAAGTTAAAATTTAAATAAAAAAAACAATAAATTTGACAGCTTATGTTAAACATTATTGCTCAGCTTTGTGTTTAAACATTTATTGCAAAATAGATTGAGCAATAGATTTCTTAGTCCGGGTTCAGACAATTGCCGCAATTCTGAGTTTATAGGAGAGAGAGAGGAGAAGGGAATAATAAACATTTACATTCTCGCCTACGAAGTCAGAATTGCGGCAAGAAAAATTGCTGTGTGTGAACCCCGACTTATTGGTCCACACGTAACATTTTGAAGAGAGAGATAGAATTTGACAATTGCGGACACAAAAATGTCTATGTATAGACTAGGGCTAACGTAATTTTCAATCAAATTGAATTTTTTTTTCGTTCGCAAATAATGAAAAATTTGTTCTTTGAATAATGGAATAATTTCTGTTGAATGACAACACTAATCTTTACAAAATGTGTTCCTATTTAAAATTGTTGACACATTTAATCATGTCAAAACGTCTGTTTATATGGATTCGTGTTTATTTGTAAAAAAAAAAAAATTATTTATCGATGCACAAAGTGCCCGAAAAGAATATTTTTTGCCATTAGTAATTTTTGAGAATTAGAAAATAATGATTATGGCAAATTATTAGGAACCTTTAAAACCATGTCTACCGATTTTTTGTGATCCATTTACACCTTTTCTACCTGCATGGAATTAAAGTTAAAAAACTTGTTAGAAATGAATTTTATTGAAGGGTAATTTTTTTGGGTTTTGGTACATATTTTTATTATAAAAGTTGTTTCGAATCATTTAACATCTGAATTGGTAATTATAGCAAAAATAACTCGAATTAAAATTTTTACATATCATATAATTTTTTTTTTTAATTTTAATAAAATAAGAAATTTTGTTGATATTAACCTCCTTCTAAAGAAATCCTTAGTCCGATAAAAGCAATTTTTTTCTATTTTTATATCTAATAGATTGTTAGTTTTTGAAAAAAGTTGCCTAAACCTGCTCCAAATGATAAATGGCCAAATCACAACTATTTATAATAGTATTCCTAGATTTCAAAATAACAAATTTTAAGAAAACATTTAAATATTTTATCAAATAAATATTTATCGAGTGTACACACTTTCAAAGTAACGAAATTAAATCCACTTCCTTTTCGTTTGCTTTTTTGTTGATTGTGAGATTGATTTGTTGTTGTTCGTCTCGGTGAATTGTCGAAATAAGTTGCAAATACCTGCAATGTACATTTCAAGTGGGGTTGCGATCTAGCTATGTCCAAGGGGGGTATCAAATCCCCCTTGGTTGTCGACATCTCATATAAAAATCGCAAATATATTTGCCGTCAAATGTTTGCAAATTTTATTTTGCCGCTCGGCGAAAATCATGAGGCCGTCAGCAAACTCCATAAATTTCGTCGGCGACATGAACAAAATTATTAGAAATTTTAAAGAATAATGGTTTTGAAGTTTAAAATTTTAGAATTTAATAAATTGACTAAACGTTTTTGAAACATGGGTGTTTATATATATGACTTTTAAAGTCAAAAATGTTAAAAGGTATCGGCGACTATTGAAATTCATCGTCGGCATATTACTATTCTTTCAGAAGCGTTTTTTTTATTTTGTAGTTCGTGAATTTGATATATAAGTAAGATGATTTATATGTTATGACATAGATGTCGCTCTAAACATTGTCTACCTCATTTTTCACATTAATGACACAAACCCTAAAATAAAGCACGAAATGTACGGTAAGGCAGTTCAGCAACTGAGGTAATGATGTGTGTCGGTAATGTTTTTTGATTAACGGTTTGTATGGTGAATAAAAATGTATACACTTGGCGAAACTCACCACAGAAGGAAAAACTCACCACTGAAAAATTTCACCACTCCGACAAAAAAAAAAAAAAAAAAAAAAAACTCAACTCATATATTTTCTTCCAATTTTTTCTTTTATTAAAAGAAATAAATTTTTTTACAAAAAAAAAAAAAAAAAAAAAAATTAATCATTTTTGAATATGTCGTTGCTCGTAATTTTTTTTTCTGTCGTCTGTCTGTCTGTTGCTAATTAATATATATTTTTTCGTCCGTTTCTGTTCTTCTTTAGATAGTTTGCTGTCCATCTGTTCTTTGTCGTCTATATTATAATTTTTTGTCCGTCCTTCTGTCTGTCCGTTTCTCTTGATTGTCTAAGAATTTTTTCGTAATTTTTGCATATCTGTCCATTCATCTCACAGTGGGGTCAAACGCAAATTTTTGGTAATAAATCTGCATCTCCTAAACTACTGGTTGGATTAAATTGAAATGTATGGAAGAGTTGTAGAGGAGGACTTAAGCCTTCAGAAACATCATTTCGTAGTCACCCTGTGATAACACGAGATAAGCTGCAGGGTGTCAAAGTTGACTATCTCGAGTATGTAAAACTTAAAAAAAAATCGTAGCTTCTAAAAATAAAGTACGATCTTAAAGATTTGTTTATTTCTGTAAAGTGTTTGGGAAGATAAAGAAAAAAAGCTTACTCGCCTAATTATCTCACAGTTAAATTTGGATTTTTTGATTTTTTGCCTCGACTTTCTTTCGTTTTTCGACAATACATAAGTCCTGAGATATATATATATATATATATATATATATATATATATATATATATATATATATATATATATATATTCCGTCCGTCTGCACGTCCACACTTATTTTTTGTGTGGAAGGGAGAGGAGGGACGAGTGTTGCCAGAAGAAGAGAAAAAAGAGTATAAATTTAAAAAAGGAAAAAAATCGTATTAGGTTAGGGAGCGTATAATTAATATATTCTATAATTATTACTCGTACGGTAATAGTGTATTTATTTTTGGTTTTGTAAAATACAATTCATTTATTTTTAATCTTTTGTATGAGTTTGTTTGTAATTAATAAATTAAGAATTTTTATATGATCTGAAAAAATAAAAAATAATTTAAATAAAAAATTACTAAACACAAAAAAATCTACATAAATAAATTAATATTTTTTGATCTTTAATAAATAAAATTATTTTATCATCTGAAATGGTAGTGTAAAAAATTTAATTAAAGTCCCACAATTCCAAAAAAAAAAAAAAAAACGACGAAAAACGACGAAAAACCCAAAAATGTTTAACTTAGTTAGGGTTTTAAATTTAGTTTTATTTAGAAATCTTGAATAATAATAATTGTTGCCGATCAATTAGTTTTCTGACAATTTTTTTTTGGAGGTGAAGTTGTCTGCAGTTGGTGGCATTAATTTGTAACATCAGGGTTGGAGATGTTTGTTCACTGGTGTGAACATTAATCGTATCTACTACTTCCGAATCCTCATACCCACCATCAAAAAGATGGGGGGTATATTGATTTTGTCATTCCGTGTGTAACATGTCGAAGGAATCATTTAAGACCCCACAAAGTATATATTTTTTGGGCCCTGGTTAGATTCTGAGACGATCTAGCTATGTCCGTCCGTCTGTCCGTCTGTCCGTCTGTAGAAAGCAGGATAGGACTCGAACCGGACAATGTTCTTTAAAATTTAATTCAGCAAAATTAATAACGTTTGTTTAGTTTTTATTTATATTTTTCTAAATAACCTAATAATTGATATAATAAAATAAATTGAGATATGACGGATCTTCTTTCTTTTCGATAATATTTTATGTTCTAAAACTGTTGTATTTTAAATCAGTTTCCGGGTTCACAACAAGCACAAATTTCTGTAAATTTCTGTTATACTTTTTTCTACATATATACAAACATACATTACATATATACATATTTTATATGTATTATTATGAACATATCTATCAATCTACTGAAATAATACATAAGTATGTGTGTAAGTACATAATCGTTTTTTATAAATGTAACTAAATTATGAAATTGTATTTTGATTGAAGTTATGAAAAAAGAATGCCCCAAAAAATTTTAAAATGTTAGTAAAAAGGTAGACAATATTAGAAAAACTATTATTATAATATATAGTACTTTCCATAAAGGAAGTATGGAAAGACAATTTTTCTTAAAAAGATATGATTTATAATAATGAGGATTAATTTAAATAAAGGTTTAGTAGATACATAGATAATAGATGTGTTTCTTCACGTCTCAAATTTAACCCATTGATGACCAAAGTAAATATACTTTTGCAAGGAGTTTTTAGGTTAATATATTGCCCAGGTAAGATCTGGAGCAAATATGTTAATAGTTTTTTTTTTTTTTTTTGTTTGTAGAGGAAAAATAATGCTACAAAAATGAAGTATCATTTATATCAGGGATAATAAATTCAGTACAATTGTACTTTTTTTTTAATACAATTCGCTCTTCGAAAATACAGTAGTACTCCAGTGAATAATTTCGTACAATTATAAAATTGTTCTTCCTAATAAGATTTTTAATTGATTTAAACTAAATCATTTTGGAATAATAGTTAAAGTTTGTTTTAAATATAACTAAATTTTTGCATAACAAATTTTAATCATTTAGAAATTTTTAGACTTGAATGTTATCCTTTTTGAAGACATTTGTGCATTTGCGTTTATTTAGCTCAACACGAAAATTTTTTTCGTCAAAACAAAGACGCTTTTCTTTCCATTGCTTAACATTGAAAGGTTTGATTTTTTTAGGATCTTTTCTTTTTTTACTTTAAAACTTTTGGGTGAATTTTCCGAACTTTACTTTTAAAATTTCTTTATTAGCAGTAGTTGTCTGTGCCCTTTTTTTTCTCTAGATTAAGGTGTTAAATATAGGCATAGTCATACTCTCTGACTTCATTTAACACTTTTTATTACGGTCAAACGTAGATCTCACAACTTTTCGTGTACAACTTGAGCGATATTTAATAGTTCATTTGGTTTTGACTCTTTAAGATAATAAAGCTGCTTTTTTTGCACACTACTGAAAATCACATTTATCATCCCTGAATCCTAAATTTCTCTATTTATCTCCCAGTAATTTTTAAAGTTGACGAGATTAAAAAAAACTTTTAACATGCACAACCATGCATGTCAACAAAATTGGTACAACTCCAGCATGAAAAGTACAATGGTACACATATGACTAATTGGTATAATTTAAAATTGTTGTTCATTTAATTTTTTATAAAGTTGCTATTGAAAATCATCTTATTTAGAAACCAAATTTCAACTTTTATTGCAATGATCTTTGTATTTTAAAATAAAATTATTTTATCGGAGTCTCATAGCTCATTAATATTCGGAGACATATTGTCATCAATAACACTGGTTGACAGAAAAATTCTCACTTAATGCATATAGATTTTGAGCTTCTGACACGAATTAGTTTTCAGTTCTCGAGTTATTGTAAAATATACTTCGTAATTCCCTTATTTAGGGGAATATATTATACAAGCCCATAAAAAAATCGGCGCTTGATGTAAAACTGAAAGCAGATTCATTCGACGATCTAACGATATCCGTTCGTCCGTCTAACTAGATGGCTGGCTGGCTATCTATGTAAATGCAAAGCTAGTGCGCAAAGTACAGGTCGCAATTTTGAAGAAATTTGCCACGTGCGATTCTTATGATACTAGGATGAAGAATATTGAAACTAGTTATGGTCGGTCCACTATTTTACCTAGCCCCCATACAAATGTCCCCTCGAAATAGAGATTTAACGATCATAAATGCTTTAAATATAAGAATATTTTAATGAAATTCAGAACGAATCAAATTTCATGCAGATCGGTTCATAATTAAACCATAGCTCCCATATAAAGCCTCTTCCGAAAATTATTTTATTTACTGTGCTTGAATCCTAAACTAAGAAAGTTGGTATCAAGTTGATGTTTGACATAAAATATATTTTATATAAGTTGAAATAATTACAGTACCAAATTTTGGGAGTATCAGCACATAATAAACCATAGTTTACATATAAGTCCCACTTCCGGGAATCAACTTAAAATACATAAATAACATAATATAATGCATACGTATGTATGTTTCATAGAAATACACACAACGCTTAATACAATTATCGGTCCACAATTATTCACGGGGCCATATAAGATCCCTCCCCGAATTTTGATGCATATTCACAATGGTGTAAGTTACCATATAGTCGAGCTGGACTGGCTATATCTTTTTTACTTGTTTTTTTTCTTATTTCTCTGGTGTATGTTTTTCATAATTTTTTACTTTTAATGTTCTATAATTATTATAAAAATCAAAAATTCACTATTTGCATGGAATGACCCATATATAAAAAACATTTATGAAAAAATCAAATCAAATTGCAAGGATAGACAAAAAGAAAATTATATTTATATACGAAAAAATATGACTGAATGTTGTTCTTTCATTGTATTGTAGAAGCTAAAGAGTTTTTATTTTATTTTTATTTTTTGGTTATATTTTTCTACTTTATTTCAAATTTTTATGAATATTTTCCATCTACGGTTTTATACTTAATTTTGTATGAAAAAATTAAAAGTAAAAAATAAAATGCTTTAAAAAGCTAATTAATGTATAAAATTTTCTATTTTACTTTATTACTTAGTATGTATTAAATACTAAACAACAATGAAAATGCATTATTTTAAAATGACAGGAAGTTATGCAAATCTTTCATAATGGCAAAAAATAATTCAGACAATTTATCATTATTAGAGTAAAATATATAGAATATTTTCAATATAAAAACCGAAAGCCAATTTTATTAATTAACAAATAATAAATAATATGTTTATAATTTTAGTAAACTATAATAAATATATTTTTCCAAAGTATTTATTGCAAACTTTTATTTCTCAAAATAAGACAAATTTCTTTTTGTTTTTTTTTTTTCTATTTTATAGAAAACTCCTCCTCCTACATACAAACAATTGAAAGAACTAATATTTATGTCCATATGGGATAATAAAAGCATCAAAAGTGTTGTATATATTCATTTACATGTACGTATGTATGTCCATACATTACCCTGCAAACATTTTCTATTGCGGAAGTGGCTAAGAAGAGTCTTCCAGAAGTTGAAACTCATCGCCACGACTATTGCCAAAGTATCATTAAAATCATCTTCCGTCGGGAAGAACTGTTCCTCGTGGAAGTGTCTTCCAGACGACTCGAAGAAGACACTTCTGAAAGTGTCGAAGAAGATTCTTCTTGACGCCACCCGGAAGATGATCAGAGAAGTGTCGTCTTAGTCTCTTCTAGAAGGTGATTTTTAGTTTTTTTATTTCTGTACTTATAATTAAAATTATTTTTTTATATTTCGTTATTATCTTTATTTCACAATTATTATACATATAAAACTACAAAATAAATAATTTACATATAAATTAATTTAACATTTAAAATTAAATCTCCATGTAAAACTTCTGGTCAAATCCGGTACCTTTAAAAGAAGAAAAGAAGATTAGTAATAATTTTAATTGTTAAATTGTATTTAGATTACCTTTTGTATGAAGAATTCGGCAAGGCACTATTACAGGCAAAGTTTTTGACTTCTTTAAAAATGCAAATACTTGTTCGTTCGATGAAATTTTTCCTAAAATTAATATAAATTGTGAGTAAAATCTGATATTACTAAATAAAAGTTTAAGAAGATTTACTTACCTTTTAAAAATGTCCTTTATTAATAATTTCCAAATTATTAAAAATAAAAAAACACTTATGTAATTATCAGGAAAACTTTTTTTTATATTTATTATTGCTGCCGAACTGTACCAAAGATAAATTGTTACTGAAAACATGATTCTATCTGCTTCTTTATTGTGTTATTTTCTTTTCATAAATTATCCAACAATCTTCCCAACACACGTCCAGAAGATTATTGCGTAATAGTAATGTATTTTGTTTTTGTTAAATTCGAATTATCATCTTATTATCTTCCAGAAGTGACTTCAAAGTATACTTCTGGAAGATCAAAGAATGATAGTAATGTATTTTGTTTTTGTGAATTTCGTACACACTTCTCACAATCATCTGGAAGTCACTAAGAAGTGACGTCTGGACGATTAATGCGCAATAGCAATGTATTTTGTTTTTGTATTTTTCGAAAAATCTTCCGACAATCTTCTAGAAGTCACTAAGAAGGGACATTTCCCTTCAAACATTTGGAAGATAAATTTGCTGCTAATCTTCCAGACGCCACTTCTTAGTGTCTTCTAGAAGATTGTCGGAAGATTTTTCGAAAAATACAAAAACAAAATACATTGCTATTGCGCATTAATCGTCCAAACGTCACTTCTTAGTGACTTCCAGATGATTGTGAGAAGTGTGTATGAAATTCACAAAAACAAAATACATTACTATCGTCCCTTGATCTTCCAGAAGTATACTTTGAAGTCACTTCTGGAAGATAATAAGATGATAATTCGAATTTAATAAAAACAAAATACATTACTATTACGCAATAATCTTCTGGACGTGTGTTGGGAAGATTGTTGGATAATTTATGAAAAGAAAATAACACAATAAAGAAGCAGATAGAATCATGTTTTCAGTAACAATTTATCTTTGGTACAGTTCGGCAGCAATAATAAATATAAAAAAAAGTTTTCCTGATAATTACATAAGTGTTTTTTTATTTTTAATAATTTGGAAATTATTAATAAAGGACATTTTTAAAAGGTAAGTAAATCTTCTTAAACTTTTATTTAGTAATATCAGATTTTACTCACAATTTATATTAATTTTAGGAAAAATTTCATCGAACGAACAAGTATTTGCATTTTTAAAGAAGTCAAAAACTTTGCCTGTAATAGTGCCTTGCCGAATTCTTCATACAAAAGGTAATCTAAATACAATTTAACAATTAAAATTATTACTAATCTTCTTTTCTTCTTTTAAAGGTACCGGATTTGACCAGAAGTTTTACATGGAGATTTAATTTTAAATGTTAAATTAATTTATATGTAAATTATTTATTTTGTAGTTTTATATGTATAATAATTGTGAAATAAAGATAATAACGAAATATAAAAAAATAATTTTAATTATAAGTACAGAAATAAAAAAACTAAAAATCACCTTCTAGAAGAGACTAAGACGACACTTCTCTGATCATCTTCCGGGTGGCGTCAAGAAGAGTCTTCTTCGACACTTTCAGAAGTGTCTTCTTCGAGTCGTCTGGAAGACACTTCCACGAGGAACAGTTCTTCCCGACGGAAGATGATTTTAATGATACTTTGGCAATAGTCGTGGCGATGAGTTTCAACTTCTGGAAGACTCTTCTTAGCCACTTCCGCAATAGAAAATGTTTGCAGGGTAGATACACAAAAAAATATTCACATACAATTGAAATAAGTGGGTGTGCGTATCGTTAAAGTGTCCTCGAAAAGAATATATTACATAGGAGCAAAAAGGATCACATTAGAAGTTGAAATTTCAAAGAAGAAATAAAAAAATATAAAAAACCTGCAATTTAATATCCTGCCAGCATTTGACACAACGCAAATATAGACAAACTGCATCGGCCCACTCTACAAATACAAGAATGAATTCAAGAAAATATGCAAAGGAAGAGAAGAAAAAACAGCTGCTGGCTGGTCTCACAAAGTCGCTGAAGTAGTACGAGAAGCATTTTTTTAATGGCTAAAAGGAAAATGCGTTGATTTTAAGCACATATATTTTTTTTATTTCAAAAGTTTTAGTATTTTCTTTATGCATATATACTACATTAGGGTGGCCCTCTTTTATATGGAGGAAAATAAAGGTTTTTAAATTGTTAGTCTCACTCCCTCACTCTCTTTAGCAATAAAATACAAAGTTTTAGATTGATTGTAACAAATTTAGAGGTGGCTTAAAGCGATTGAAATTTTAAAATTTTTATTTTGTTCAGCCATAAATAATTCATTAAAACTTAAATTTTCCTCGTTTTCATCTTTTTGAATTCCTTAGTTTATTAATTACCTTTCTAAAAAGAGCAAAATGAAGAAAATTTTAAAATTTTTTCCAATCAGTTCAAAACATTGCATATCTTAGCTTTTCGACTATCAGAACATTTTCAGGGGGTGAGAACCAAAATCTGGACCCTTTTGGAAATGAGGGCCACCCTAATACTACATACTTAAACTAAAAATTCCTGTACACAAAATTTAAAAAGACTCGTAGGTAGTTATTTTTTAAGTTAGCACTAGTGTATGCAAAAACCGAAACCGGAAACCGGTTAACCGGTTTTAGAATTTTGAAATACCGACTGGTTTCGAATAATATCTACTTTCGAATTATTCGACATGCCGGTTTTTTAATGAAAGGTACTTTTTAGGTTTTTCCACTAACACATCCAGTGTTTTTCATTTATTATATTTTCAAGCAAGAAGGTAAAAAAAAGCTACGATTAATTTGCAACGTAAAACACAGATGGAACTCTTTGTTAAAAATGATTGAACAGTTTTTCAGAATCAACAAATGTGTTAATCATGCATTGTTAGAGTTTGGTATAAATTCCTTTACAAATCCTGAAGTAGATGCACTAGATAATCTTTGGAAAACTTTTCAACCATTTGAAATAGCTATTAAAGCTTTTAAAAGATTCTGCAACTCTAACAGAGGGGTAAGCAATTCATAAGTTTTTGTATAACAATTTGAAAAAAAAAAAAAAAAAAAAAATTAACAAGAATTATGTAATCGACTTAAAATAAGGCTTAATGAGCGCAGAATTAAAGTTGTAAATATACTTACTGTTTAATTAAGTTCAGGGAAATTCCGATGTAATGATAATGTTTTGAAATCGAATCGAATCCCTTAATTTGTGATTTAAGTTACACCATAAACTGCATTCAAAACCCCCAAAAAAATACATATTTTCATTCTTTCTTATATTATGACTTTTTATACCTGGACAAATGCAACAGAAGAACAGAAAAATTGTAAAAGTCTTTGTATTTTGACAATTTGTCCAACTTCAACTAATATTGAAAGTGTATTTTTTATTTCCAGTTTAGTAAATAGTAAAAAAAAAAAAAAAAATAAATAAATGAATTCAAATATTTATTTATATTATTCATGTTTTTTTAATAACAAATGTTATGAAAAAATAAAAAATAATAAATTTTCCTATAGGGTCATTCCATTTAAAACCAACACGAAAAACTAAGACTAATTCAAAATTTCAGATAATTTCTTCAAGTGATTCGCGAAATATCGAAATTTGAAAGTGCAAAATAGCTCAAAAAAGTCCCAGAGAACGTACAGAATGGCTCCATCCTCTACATATATTTTTTTTTCACGAATTTAAAAATAACATTTTTGGAGATACGCGACCGCGAAATTTAATTCGCGAATTATCCATCAATAAAATTCGAAATAAAACGAGAGAGAAACTATAGTCGGTCAAGACCGACCATATGATACCCTACACTATTCTGTATGAGCTAAAAATTAGACCTGTGGCCAATTGTAGATCCACGCTTTTACTAAATGTAAAATAAATTATACAAATACAGAACAATTCATTGATACTAACATCTATATGATTTTGTGCCCTTTGGGGTGATTCCCGGTTTATATGGGAGCTATGGTAAATTATGGACCGATTCTGATAAATTTTGGCAATGCTGTTTCTACTTACAAAAAAGTTATTTGTGTCGAATATTAACTTCGTACTACCATTCGTATGGGATTTATGCACGTTAATGTAATTTCCGGTGGAGGGTTTTATATGGGAGCTATGGTCAATTATTGGCCGATCTTAATGAAATTTGGCATTAAGATTAACACTTATACAAAACTTCTTTGTACCGATCATACCCAATAGGCTTCGTCCTTATTTCAAAATAACTGTTCGTGCCAAATTTCATCAAGATATCTTCAAAATTGCGACCTGTACTTTGTTCACAAGGTTTACATGGACAGACAGCCAGACGCACGGACGGACATCGTTAAATCGACTCAGAAAGTGATACTGAGTCGAACGGTATATTTTAAGGTGGGGATCCGACAAACATCAGCACAAACGCATAATACCCCAACCCCCTATGGTGGTGTAGGTTATAAAAATGTTTCAAGTATCATTTTAAAGGTAATTTCATTTCCTTTAACTATTCGCCTCAATGAACGTTGTAACGTAAATATGGAAATGGAAGATATTTGTGTTTTTTAAGATAGCACAAATCGCGCACCATCGTGGAAATCAAGCTAAAACTCGGTATTTGCGTTATCAGCGTCAATGTTAATATCCTTTCCGAATTTCATTACATTCGGATGATTTTTGGATCCAACTGGCGATTTTTCTGTTTGATTATAAACAAAACAATACAAATTGAAATAAATAATTTGTATTTATTATGACATTTGTTGTAATAATTCATGAAATATTGAGAGTCCCAGAATGCCATTTACCAGGGTTATAGAAAACATTTTCACCATTATAATATATGTTTTGAGCAAGGTAAAATTCGCGAGATATGGACCATTTTATGTTGTTGAGAAAAGTCATGTTATACGTCATATTAAAGATAATTTTGATACCTTTAATAAAACATCTCAATAAATCTTATATCATAAATACTTTGAAAGATATTTGTTATTTTGTGTATACAACTTTGTACATTTATGAGCTATTTTGCAAGAATAATGATTGTGCCAAATATTATCAAATTCGGAAGATGTGAGGAAATAAATCAGCTGGTTGGTTTTTAAATTTAATGAATCTATAAATTTTGAATTATTTAATAGAAATCGGTTAACCGGTTTTTTTTACATAAAACCGTATTCGAAACCGGTTTTTTTGAAAAGACAATTTTTTAAATAACTCGAAAACCGATTTTCTGAAAATACACTAGTTAGCACTGGCTGCAAAGCAAATCAGCACAAGCTTAAAAAAGGGCCAAAAAAATACCAAAAAATAATGTTTAGATGAAAAATAATAAAAATCTTAAATTGCTAATATCTCGCTAAATAGGCCTAAAATTAGAAAAAGGGGCTTGATTTGTGATCACTCATATTTCTGACCAAAAATTTATTTTCTTATATAAAATAATACAAAATTAGATCACTGATACCTCGCTAAATAGGCCTCAAATTAAAAATAGGAGCTCAATTTATGATCACTCATATTTCTGACCAAAAATTGAGTTTAATATAGAAAATAATAAAAATCCTAAATCTTTAATATCTCGCTAAAATGGTCTTAAATTAAAACAAGCGGAGGTGGGCGGTAAAGTGAGCGTAAATTTTTTTTGCTAACGGTCGCTTTAAAATTGATTGATTGATTAAAAATTTATTCAAAATGCAACTCTGATATCTGGTTGAAAATACAACACTGTTATTGTTTACAATTTTTGATCATATGAAATGTGATCAAACAAAACTAAAATTCAATAGTGAATTAAAAAAATAAAAAAATACTTTTTCAATTATTTACATATATAAATTTCAGCTGCCCCGACTTGCCCGAATTTTTTTTTAGTGTCAACATCTCTTCATATTCGTGATATTTTCGAATAGTGGCTTGTTTAAAACAATATAAAACATGAAGTGTGGTAAATAAAATTAAAAAATTTGTTGAAAATCACTTGGAGAGGATATTAATAGATTCTGAGGAACAGAAAATAAATTTTATGATTTTAAAATTCAATAACTATTGGAATAAACACTCCCGTACAAGAAGTAGATTCGAAGCTGAATTTAGTTGCTGGTTAGACACTGAAATATTTAATGAAGAAGTTTGTGATGTGAATTATTTTTCACATTGTGAAGAATTTAATTGATAAACATATAATTGAATTGATCCTATTAGGTTCCAAGTACAAGTTGCGGTAGAGGACGCCCCAATATAAGTTACGAAGAAGCATCGGAACGGACTAAAAGGAGGAGAGTTGAAAAACTTGTGGCATCAACTTCTGCGGATGCTATAACTAGAGCTGTAGGAAAAATATCTAATGAAAAAATTGTTAAAAAATTATCAGTGGAGCAAGCTCTAGCCCTATATATATTGATATGTAGCTCTAAGTTGGGCAATACAATATGATGAGGAAAGTTGTGAACTCTATTCACGAAAATTGTTTCCCATCATATTATCTAATCTTAGAAGAAATTTATCCCGTATAATATTAAAATATCAGAAACTTCAGCAGAAGTTCCATTGCAAAAAAGCTATCAGCATTTTAAATAAGTATGATTTTGAAACCAAAAACGATTTAATTCTTGAGTGCAAATGGGGATTTGATGGTAGTAGTGGTCATAGTGTTTATAAATAAAAATTTGAGAACAAAGATGCTACAGATGAATTTATATTTGTTGCCTCATTTGTTCCATTACGTTTGTTAGACTGGGCAGATGAGAAAGTGGTATGGCAAAACGATAGACATTCATCATGGAGGTTATGTAGACCTCTAAAAATATTATTTACTAAAGAGAAATTGATGGCTTAGACACATATTTTTATAAGAACAAGATGATAGACGGAGCGGTTTTAAATGTATTAGGTGGCAACAAAAGTTGTTCGAATTGTGTTTTATGTGAAGCAAAACCGACTGAAATGAACTGTGCATCAATTTTTGAAAGGGCAGTCAATGAGGAGTGCTACCAGTATGGAATGTCGACACTTCATGCATGAATAAAATGCTTTGAATGTATTTTACATATTGCGTACAAGCAACCCATTAAAACATGGAGAGTAACCGGGAAAGAAATGAATGACAAAGTAGATGAAAGGAAAAGGCATATACAAGAATAATTTAAAAATGAAATGGGGCTGATAGTGGATAAGATTAAAACGGGTTATGGAACGTCTAATAATGGGAATACGGCTAGACGTTTCTTTTCAAATGTAGAACATTCTGCTCAAATAACAGGTGTAGATAAAAAGTTAATTAAAAATTTTTCCATTATCTTAAGAACTCTGTCCACTGGCTTTGATATAAATGTGGCAAGTTTTGAAATACTTTTAAAAGAAACTGCACAATTATATTTCAAATTGTATTTTTGGTACTATATGCCAGCAACAATACACAAAATTTTAATTCACGGCATTGATTACATTAAGTATTGTACTATTCCTATTGGTTTGTTATCAGAGATTATAAGAAATGCCTTTTCTCTTACTATCAAACTTGTTTTGTATTTTTTATAATTCGAGATATATGGGAGGTGGACGTGTCCCTTCCCCGATTTTCACAAAATTTTGTACATATTTTGTCTTTTCTACTTACAAAAATATGTTATGCCAATTTTCGATCCTCTACGATGAATCCTTCTATTTTTGGCCAACGTTTATTAAATAAAAACACTGTGGCGTGTCATTAAAACGATTTTTATAAAAATTTAGTACTTTTTGTCTATTTACCTCTTTTGTTCCAATTTTGCTCAATTCGGTTAACATTTTTAAATAATATTCAACTTTTATTGTTCAAGATATATGGGAGGTGGGCGTGTCCCCGCCCCAATTTCCACAAAACTTTGCACTTTTTCTTTTCTACTTACGAAAATTACTTATGACTATTTTCATTCAACTGCGATGACTCCTTCTATTTTTGGCCAATGTTTATATGAAATCAAAACACTGTGCTACGTTGTCCCGTTCGAGCACTATCCTGCTTTCAACAGACGGACGGAATCTAATCAGGACCCAGAAAATGTATACTTTATGGGGTCCTAAATGATTCTTTCGATATATTACACACGGAATGACAAAATTAATATACTTCCCATCTTTTTGATGGTGGATATAAAAAGATGCTTCATATTTTTGATTTGATTGGCTTGTTTTATATTGCACATGCAACTGACATAATATTATTTAAAAAGCTTTAAGAACACAATAAAATATTGTAATTATTGTTCTTTCTTATTAAATTATTTCGCTATAATAATTAAATTTTAATTATTATGAATAATTCCATTGAAGGCCTTGTTCTTCATAGTAACCATCATGACGGTCTCTTTAAAATCAATTTTTATGAATTAATTCGCTTTTATCGTTTTGTTTTTCTTTTAAACATTTTTTTACTTAGATTGTTTTGTTTCAATTTAGATTCTCGTGCTTCTCCATTTGCGAATACCAATAATTGTATTTTTCTTTTCTTTACATTTTTCTTTTTTTTTGGTTTCTTTTTAAAATGTTCTTGTTTGAAATGGTTTTGCTTTATATTACATTTATGTGGAAGCGTTGTCCACTTCCTGTATTTTTTTTTTCAAGTTTTTTTAAATTTTCAATTCAACTCTTTCTTTTCTGACGCGGATGTCGTATTTTCTGGTGTTGTTTTTTTGTTTTTGCTTTCTTTTTCATGTCGTTTTAATTTTTTCTTGTCTTGTGTACTTTATGGTTTAGTTTATCTGGTCGAATTTCAATTTGTCGTGTTGTACTTTAAAGAATATTTCAATACATTAGCGATGAATTTTTCCTGGCATATTACTCGTATTGTTTCTTCGGAAGACATTTTTTTTTTTTTTTTTAGACGGAAACAGTTTTCATTTCCCTTTGAGTGTAGACATATTAGAAAACTTAACGAACATTGAACTGTTGTTGCAAATACTTTTCTTTTTACATATTTAAATAAATCTTTAATGACCATGTCATTTCTTATTAAATGTAAATTGGTTTACATAAGTTATAAAAAAAAAAAAAAAAAATATATATAAAAGAAAAATAATTTACTTTACCCAATAGATAGATAAAAATGAGACATTTTTATACCTCTATAATATAAATGGAGGATTAATTCCAGAACTGTTAAACTTCAAAATTAAATTAAATTTCTTGCTCATGGGAGAAACGCCCGAAATACATATATGTATATTATCTTACTATATATCGATAACACTGGACGACAAAAATTTTTTTTTTAGCTCCTTCAAAAAAAATATGTAGACTACACAGAGAAAACACTTTCGTTGTCACAACCGAATTTTTCGCCAATCGAATTTGGTCGGTTGTGTGTACTATACCTAAATTCGATTGCCATTACTGACTTTTTATAGTGTTCGTAACTGTTTTCAAAAATAATTCAATGAAGTGTACTAAAAGTACAAGTTACTATTGTGAATGAATAACAAATAATTTGACTTTTATTTTTTATTATTTATTTTTTAATATATTCATATGTAGATAGAAATGTAAAAATATAAAATAAAAATTGGAAAAATTATTACTAAAATACAATTAAGTAACCTCTTTTCAAGCTCTTAGGGATTCTACAAGAAAATTCATGGTTACAAAGGAAATTTCAATGTAATCTTCCTGTATTTCTCTTATTTTTAGATACATCTTCCACATCTTCCGAACCCATTAGTTAGTTTTTGATATGAATTGAACTAGAAACCAGAAAAAAAGATGAGCAAGATAGATTTAATAGCCAAAAATATTCACGGCATTGGTCTTTATCTAAAAAAGCATACAAATTTAAAATTAGGGAAGATTCCATCATATGTTTGAAAAATGTCATTACGTACCATTATTGTAAGCAATACAAGAGTTTTTTCGAAGCAGTTTCCAAATTATATGAACATCTTCAGCATGATTAGGGCTCCATCAAATTATTATTATTATTTATTTTTATAAATTATGAATTTTTCTTCTTGTTTTATTGAACCTTTAATTTTTTATAATTTATTTGAGAAATGTCAGAAATATTACAAAATTTTTAGTTGTGAACATCGAATTTGACTTTCTATTATTCTATCTGAATCTTTTTTATTAGTTATAATAAATAAGTATTTAAAATCACTATAATTTAGTTATGATATTCAATATTTTGCTTAAAATTGGGTACTCCTACTCAGATTTTTAAAATAAATATTCGAAGTAAATGAATTGGTTTCGATGACCAAATATATCATTGCATGAACACTTATTCCTCCCCAATTAAGGTTTAAATATGATAAACAAAAAATATTTGTTGAATTTGTAATTATTTTACAATAGCAATCAAATATTACAAACCTTTATTAAATTTTAATTCTTGCGATCGTTTTCCAAATAATTTTTTTTCTGTGTGTAGATGGAATTTCGCATGCTAAACTCGAATCTGCTTTTAGTTTTTTTCCATCAGGTCGGGATTTTTTTTTATGGACGAGTCTAATATTGTGCCCCAAATATGCCGATTACTCGAGTATATTTCACTATTACTTGAGAACGGTATGCACGATTTATATAAATGATACACCACGATATGCGGAATAAAATTAGCTTTAAATCGCTCTACTATCCGCTCAATAGTTTAGGAGATATTTCGAAAAAAAGTGTCGGAAACAAATTTTTTCATGCAAAATTCAAGACCTTTATCTCGAAGCTGGTAAAACTGCGAGTAAATAAAGCTACACATTGTAAAAATTGATGCACAAATCTTGATTGGATTCACAGTTAATTTTGGATACCCATGCATACCTATAGCTAAGAGGAAATACACTAGTGGGCAAACAAATTTTTTTTTTCGTCTTAAATAAACAAAAAGTAGATTAGATGTAATTCAACGTGCTAAATAAGAATCAGCTTTTACTTTTTTTCTATCACGCATTGATTTTTTTTTTATGGGCATGATTTTAGGCAGTCACACTTGTGTAACTCGAGAACAGTTTGTCCAATTAAGATAAATTGAACTCAAATATATAGCGACCTAAATTGTCTTTGAGCTGAATTTATATAATTTTTTGTCCAGTTAATATTTCCGTAGTTATTCGGTAATTAGTATCGAAAATTTTTAAATTTATTTTTTTGAAAAGTGGTGAAAATTTTGATCCATAACTCTGAAATTCTTCAGCGAATGAAAAATATTGTTAACATTACCTTGAAGACATCTTTTGATGTATCACTTATAGGGATGCCAAACGGGACTGGTTTTTGCAAATCCCGGGATTAGGGATTTTGTAATTTCAAATCCCGGGACCTCGGTATTTTTCGGGATTGATTGATATTTCATATGAAAACACATTATAAATGTAAGGAAAAAATAATTTTTTTATACATGTTTCTATTAAAGAAATTCATTCCTATTCTTCGTTTGAAATTCTTGTGAAACTAGTAAAAAAGAAAAATTTTAAAAATTTAAAAAACAAGCTTTTACTTGAAAAAGTAAGAAAATGGAAAATACCCAGCAAAAACTTGGTAATGACATGTAGTTACGGATATAGTTACTTTGTAATGACAACAACATAATGTCTACATTACATAGAAGTTGTTTAGGAACTAATTATTTATGATCAGATTTTTAAAAATATAAGTTTTTATTGATTTTTATTATTTATCATATATTTGAAGAAGGGATTCATAAATGAAAGTCAAAATTTGCGTATGAATTAGTTTGTTATCTAAAATAGTTTATTTTTATTACATTTATATTAATTACATTTTTGATTGTTGTTAGGTTTTTTTTTATTTAATTAAAATTTAAGAAATATTTTAACAACAACAAAAAAATATTATATATCCTGACATTTCATTACTTATTTATAACCTAAAATATAAGTAGTTCCTATTGTTATTACTAATCATGAATTCAGTAATGCTTTAAAATCAATGCGCTGTTTAACTGCTTGGAAGTAATTAGTTATTGTAATGACATCTACATATAAGGTAAGTAGTTGCCTCTAATGACATCACCGTATTAAAATAATGAGTTATTCAGCTAATGTGTAAATAGTGGAGAGCTATTATATTAGCTGCTTAACTTATTACATGGCAAGCAAAGTTTTTGGTAGGTAGTGAAATAAATTTTAGTGTCAATAAAAAAATAAAATGTTTATTTAATTGTTTACTTATATTGAATAGATTCCTGGAAACATCTCAAAAATACGGGAATATGAATCTTTGCACATAAATTTTCACATAAAATTTACATTATCTAAGGATATGTATGATTTAAAGTCTTGTTGAATATCATCAATAGTTAATATGTTGATTTCGAAGATGTCTTTCCATAATAGAATTTGATCATATGTGGTAGAATTCAACACAATTAAAATCGTTTGTAACCTTAAACTACCAAATACAATTTTTTAACATTGGACTATAATTAACCATCTCCTCTCCTGGACCTCTTTTGATTTGCTTAAACAAATATTAATAAGGCAAAAATATAAATGTGTACCAATTTTTAAAATGATCAGTCGATAATTGACCAAAGCTCCCATAAAGAGGCCCTTTCCAAAGATCATAAAGGTGCAAAATTAGTATTACAATACATTTATGTATACGTAAGATTTATAAAAGTAAATCATAAATTCAAAATTTGCAGAACTTTGTTCAAAATAAAATATTCAAGTAAAAATTAGCAAAAGAGAAAATTATTTTCTCTTGAAATGTTTAATACTTTTACTATTATGCGCACAGAAATGCTTTTTCAGTAAAATACTTGCAAAAATAATAAAACTAGTAAGAAGAGCATCCAAACGAACAGACCTATAATGTTCTTGTTTACGTAATTTATTTTTAAAATATTTTTGAAAATTTTCTGTTAATATTTTAATGTTCTGTCTTGCCTTTAGTAAATTTTTGGATTGTATTTATGTCAATAAATCCCGAAAATGAAATCATGGGATTTTTTTCGTCCGATCCCGGGATTCGGGATTTTGTAATCCCGAAAAATCCCGGGATTTTCGGGATCGGGATTTCGGGATTGGCATCCCTAATCACTTATCAAAATCGTGTAAAGGGTTCTTGAGTTATAGCCTAAGTTTGACAAACCATTCTCGAATTTTATTGTGTGACCGCTGAATAAGGTGATGATATTAGTCATGCCCATAAAAAGAAATCAGTACGTGATAGAAAAAAGTGAATGCAGATTCTCCTCAGATTTCTCCACCTATTTTTGTTTCAAGGAAAAATAAAAAAAAAAAAAATTTTGGTCACCACTGTATATCTACTCAATTGTATGTAACATAGGTATTTTTAATTAACTGTGAATAAAATTTAGATTTGTGCATCAATTTTTAAGATACATGCCTTATTTTATTCGCAGCTTTAAGATAAAGATGATAAACTGAAACATTTTAGATGTTTTCACTTATTAAAAGAAATTTGAGTAATAAAAAAATCTAAAATTTTGCATTAAAATTATTTTTTTCGGACACTCATTTCAAAATAACTCCGAAAGTTTGAGAAATTTGAAGATATTTTTAGTCCGCATCTTTTGGTGTATCACTTTAATCAATAGTACACACCGTTCTTGAGTTATGAGGAAATATACTAGAGTAATGGCCTTACTATGGGCGAAATATTAGACACGCCCATAAAAAAAATCCAGATCTGATTTTTTTGTTGACCAGTGTAATTAAACAACTCGAATCGAGATATTTTCTGTCTTTGAAATATATGAAAAAACAAGTCAATTTGTTTGCGTTTTTTAAGAAAACGACTAGTTTTTCAAAAAACATGTATATGTGAACATTGCATAAAATATTTAAAAAGTTTATTGTTCTTAACGCCGATCGAACTCCAATATTAAAACTGTTCACGGGAGTTAGGAATCATAGTTTAACTTTATGGGTTTTTTCACTTTTGGTATTTCATTTTGTTTTTTTTCTGAATTAAAAAGCTACAGTTTTTACCTGGGGTATGTAGGAGCACTGCATGATCGGTTTAAATACAATCTATATAAACTATCTACATAAAAGAGTTTGTCTGTCTGAATTTTATTCGTTGCTTTTATTTTATATCAATACAATGGGGTAGCGAAGTACACTGTGTTCAATCTATTAGAAATATTATCAGAAAATTTATATTTGTGAAATTATAACATAATAAAACACAATTTAAATTAATAATAAAGTATGGTTTTTATTAAAAAAAAATATATATATATATATATATATATATATATATATATATATATATATATATATATATATATATATATATATATATATATATATATATAAGCTAACGAAGTAACAGGTAGTAATAAATAAAAAAAAATTTATACATTATTTTAGACTTCTTCGCGGACCCCCTTTAAAGTTCTTATGGTTCCCAAGGGGTTCACGGATCCGGAGGTTTGTTTGTCATCCTTAATATGAAAGCATTAACAAATTCATAGATAAATCTACGTTGGTACCTGCAAGTGCTTTTGCTTTAAATCTTTTATCGATGCCAAGAAGCATCGATCCATCCATCATGATGAACAGATTATATTTAAAACTAAACCAATGTGAAAATAGGGATTTATATAACGGAAAAAATACGTCTTACACTTTTTGCATTTTGCTGGATAGAAATTTTATACAACGCACTGTCGAGGAAATTTCCGAGTAAATCCATTGTTAAGTTTAATAAACGTATATACAAGAGTATCTTCAACTACATTTATATCTATAAATGAAAGTATCTAAATTTGAATGGCAAATTTTAGTTATCGCTCTTAAAGTCTTTATTTAAAATTTGAATAAATCTTCTAAAAAATCACTAATTTAACTTATTAAATTTAATAGTTTTACTATTTCAGTCACTGGAGTACTGCTGTACTTTTTTAGATCGAATTACACTGAAATAAATACAATTATATTGAATTTATCATCTCTGGTTTAAAATATATTCTCTCAGATATACAGATTTATTTGGATTTTGGATTCCTCTCACACTTGAGAGGAGTCAAATGTTTTACATTATTTTTTCGTCACAAACATAAAGCGAATCTCAGTTCGTAAACATCAAAATAAATTAAACAAATCATGGTAGAGCAAATCGCAAAATTTTTGGTAATAAATATGTATTAGTCGGATAAACTATTAGTCGGATTGAATTGAAATATATGGAAAGGTTGTGGAGAATGACCCAAACTTTCAAAAAAGTTATCTTGTAGTCACCCTGTAATAATACGAGATAAGCTACAGGGTGTACAAGTTGACAACCTCGTGTATGTAAAATTTCGTAAAATCATAGTTTCTACAAAGTCTGATTTCAAAGATTTTCTGTAAAGAGCTTAAAAATATATTGAAAAATATGTTTAGTCATCTATGTTATCTCATAATTAGGGGGTGGATTTATATTCAAATGCATGCTTTTTTTTGGAGCATTTAAAAATGATCTTATGTTGTTATCTATCCGAATCAGACATTTTATTTAAAATGGCATCGATTTGTTAGTGCATATTTTTGCATATTTTGTTGAAAATGCATATTTTTACATATTTTTTTTGTTTTTTTTGTTTTTAAAATGTGCATAACAGGTGTTCAGCGATTTTTAACACTCATGTTGCGGTTATTTTTAAACAAGTTATTAACATTGTCGTCATTTTAATAACACGCCGACAAAACTGTATCAGCTTTGAAGTCTATATCGGCTGATCAAACGCAGTTTAAGAAATTAACGAACATTTTATCAGTAGAGGTTTAAAAAAGTTGTTTTATAAAACGAAAAATATTAATAATCGGTGCAATTTTTTATGGAAATCATTGGAAAGTCAAGTTTGGTAAGAATATTATATTAAATTAAAAAGAAAATGTTGTTAAATATACATATATATTTTTAGGACAAAATGCCGAAAGTAAAAAAGCCAAAAACTTCAGTTTTACATAGTTACGTATTGGAATTTAAGGAAACTTTTAAAACTGACGGCAAAATACTTTTTTTTTTCAAAATTTGCAATAAAGCAGTCAACCATGAAAAGAAGTTTCTTGTTCATCAGCACATAAAGAGCAAAAAACACCAAGAATGGCAATAGAAAAGCAATCAGAATGCTTCGCATTCGTTGTTGACTATAAATTCGCAAACATATTTCAACACTGATTTATGTAAAGCCTTTATATCTGCAGACATCCCTTTAAAAAAATATCTCATCCAATTTTATAAAACTTTTTAAAGACGTACACAAATGAATGTATTCCATCCGAATCAACACTTAGAAAATGTTATGTGGAAAAATTGTACAGTATTCAGCTGGAAGAAATAAAATCTTTTTTAAAAAATAAATTTCTATGGATAAGTATGGACGAAACAACTGATATTGCCGGCCGGTATATTGTTAATGTGATTGTTGGAGTTTTGGATCACGACGTAGAGTTGAGCAAACGAAAGTTTTTGATTCATATTAAAGAACTAGACTGTGGGAACCACGAAACAATTGCCCGTACGTTTCATGAGGCAGTTAATTTGTTGGGAGAGGATTTTAATAAAAATAAAATTTTTTTATTTTTATCGGATGCGTCTCCGTATATGGTAAAATCCGCAAAAGCTATTAAGATTTTTTATCCAAAAATTTTGCATGTAACCTGCTTAGCCCACGCATTACACCGAGTGGCGGAGGAGGTTCGCAATAATTTTGATCACATTGATTCGCTGATTTCTTATGGAAAACAGATATATTTGAAAGCTCCTACACGCGATGTAAAATTAAAAGAAAATTATCCCAATTTGCCACTTCCGCCTCAACCAGTTATTACGAGATGGGCATCTTGGCTTGATGCTGTAAAATACTACGAACAATATATTGATGATTTCAAAAATGCTGTGGATGAGTTGGATGATAACGACTCTAAAGCTATCAAAAAAGTAAAACGAGTAATAAAATCTAGCAATATTAAAAATAAACTCTCATTTGTTTCTTCCAACTATGGATTTCTTTCTGAAACTTACTAAATTAGAGGGTTTCGATTCATTAAGTACTCAAATCAGTTTAAACAGTCGATAGTGCTATTGCAAAAATCGATGCTGCAGAAGGCCCCGTTGCTGAAAAAATAAAATTAAAGTTGCAAGCTGTTATTAACAAAAATAAAGGATTTGAGAAAATTAAAAAAATTTCAGAATCAATTACTTTACGTTCAGATGGTGTTTCGTGTTTAGAAGAATACTCTTCTTCTGAACTACAATTATTCAAATACGCTGTTATCACTTCTGTTGACGTTGAAAGATCATTTTCTATGTATGAAAATTTTTATAGACAATCATTTACATTTGACAACTTAGTAAAAAATATGTTTGTGTATATAAATAAAAACATATCTAACTAAGGTTGTATTAAACTCAATGTCACTAATGTAAAGTAATTTTTAAAAAAATGTGATCTTATGGAGTACAAATTTAAAAAAGTACAAATAATTAGTATTGATCATTTAAATTATAGCTTTAACTTTTAAAAATACAAAATGTATTGAATTTCTTAACTTAAGATGGACTGATTTTTGTTTTTTTTATAGAATAACATATTTTTTTCTTTTTTATTTAATAAATATTAAAAAAATAAATGCATATTTTTTATTTTTTTGGGTATATTTTGAATTTTTAACTGCATTTTATAGGCGCATATTTTCCAAAAATAAATGCATATAATTCCACCCCCTACTCATAATAAATTAATATTATTTATGCTTTAATTTTTAATTTTTGATTTTTTTGCTTCAACTATATTTTGTTTTTTGGATATAATTCCGGAAGTGTATGAGGCAAAATTTGTTTCAAAAACATTCTGAAATTTCTAATGCATATCGAGATAATATGCTGAAAAATTTTTGATTATCTTATAAAAATGTTCAAATTCAGCACTCTGAAATTAGTATAAAAAAGAATATTTTTTTACAAAAATATGAAGTCTGCAGGTAGACAAGATGTCATAAATGATTAAAAAAGTAATCTTTAATTCATTTAGGTTTGCTCCCTACATCCAGCATTGATCGAAAATGTTAAATTTTAGAAGAAAAGTCATATTTATCGGTCAATAAAAAAAACATCACGTAAGTTTTTTTTTTTTTTTTAACTTATTGAAGATGTTTAATAAAATATATTTATATTGATTTGGCTTTAAATTGCTTCCTGCCCGGCGAAAAACGAATTACAGGGTGGTTAACTTTGACATCCTGTAGCTTGTTTCGTATTATTAACCGTGACTACAAAAGGATTTTTTCGAAAGCTTAGGTACTACTTTATAACTTTTCCATACATTTCAATTCGATCTGACCTGTAGGTAGGAAGATACATATTTATTACCAAATTTTTTGGATTGACCCCCACGAAAAGCATCACAAGAAAATAAGAATTTTAATTTTAAACACACACACATTAAAATTTGTTCATCTCTCTTTGTGCCGATCATTGTTATAGATTATAATTTATCTCAACCATTCAATAAAATTATAGTCTGATCTTTTAAGGGAGAATCAAAGGATCAACTAAAATGGTATTTCTAAAAAAAAATAATTCATATTAAAATAATCAGAAAAATATTTACCCATTTGGAAGTAGTGAATAAAGGGAGGGATATACCTATCTTCGTAAAAATCACTAAATTCATAATGTATAAATTACATTTATTTACTACAGCATTCTAAGAAAAAAAAAAAAAAAATAAGTACATTTGAAATAATAAAATAGGGCTGGTCTAGAAATATAATTTTCTTAAAAGTTCAATATATAAAAAGATCTTAAGATATAAAAGATTAATCTATAAGATTTATTTAATTTTATTCCTAAATAACTATTAATATTGTATATATTTAAATAAAGATGCGTGTGTGTTTGTGTATATATGTGTATCAGGGCGCATGTAGGCCTCTACCGATCTGCCAATGACAAAGAAGTGGGTTGGAACTTTTTATATGTGACATTACGAATGTTTTAATTCGCATGTTTATTTGTGTGTTAGTGTGTAGGTGCCATAATATTATATACAATATATGTATATGAATAAAAGTTTTTCTAGTTACATACATACATAGCTAACACATGCATTATAAATTTTCTAGTTTCACACATATTTAAATATTTATATTAAATATATACAAATACACACATACATATTTATACATATATAGTATTAATTTTTAGTATAATTTGAATATTTATAAGTATGTATAATATAAAAGGTCATGAGAAATAAAATATAAATCTAAATAAAAGTGGTGGTAATGCCTCTATATTACATTCATTCATTTATACATGTTGCTGCTTTTGTATAGCCATCCATGAGTTGTCACGTGATGGCACAAAAATAATATTAGAAACAATTGTATGCGTTTCACACACACACACACACACAATCACTCATACACCGCCATCATCCTTTGTACATTTTAATAACAATGTCCTATTTGGGACACCCGTTTTGCCCCATAAAACGATAAAAATAAAATATTTAGCTCCACCTCCACTGTGACGTCATAATGGATTCATTTATAGCGTGTGTGTGTGTATGTAAATTGTTGATAATGTGTTGTTGTATCCATATAATAAAATGCAAATACAATTTTTCTTTTGTCTTCAAAGTTCTATAGAAAAACGACTGATTCTTTACGAATAAATTATTTTATAGTAATGAAATTTTTTACTCTTTTTTAATTTAAGAGAACCATTCCCTTAAAATGTATTTGAAGAGTAACAAAGAGAACTTATGTATGTTAGTGTTAGTGTGTAATTTTTTAGGTTGGGGCTAACGAAACTATAAGTTTAAAGTGTATGGGGAAGAAAGATGAAGAAAACGAAAAAATAAACTTTTTTTCGCCGCCAACTTTTAAAAAAAACATTGGTATGAGCGTGGGTATGCGTTTACTTTTAAGGCGTGGCTTAAATCTTAACTTGTTCTTTTCAAATGTGAATGAATATGCATGTTTTCTTTTTCTTTTTGCACTCTTACTCATTCCTTTAGTAATAAACAAACAATTGCTAACAATAACAACAACAAAAAAATTTGCTAGGCAGAAAACTTTTGTTGCAAATACGAGATAAGAATTTCCAAGTACAAACAGTAGCATGTTGGCCATAAATACCAGCCATATTCATACATACATATACATACAATAAGTATTACATCCATCCATGCATATTTCCATTTAGGCCTGCTTGCATGTTTTGTTATATTTATATACATACACATGCATAAATATAATAGATTCGCATGTTTGTTTGTAAGAAATTTAGACACATTTATGCAACCCTTTCTATCCTTTTTCTTTTGCACGGCTTACTCACAGATACACAACAACCAACCATTGGCCAAAATGAAAAAAAAGAAGTTACAATTAATATCTTAAGACTGTTCTTTGCCTCTTGATTATTTTAAAAAGAAATGTGAGTAGCAGGTACTTTTCAATTTTAATGATTTTTCTGCGTAACTAAAATTTTAATACACCTATACGTACATTGTTTATGTAAAAATACATACATATGTATGTATGTGTGTGTATGGATGCATAATATTAATTATACCACTATGCCATTAATTGATGGATACCGATTTATTTTGTCTTAAATTTATATTCTTTATGTATCCATTACTAAAGATAAATTTAAAACGTTAATTGCTGAAACCACTTCTTTTAACTTCTAGTTATACTACTCGTATATGTTAGCTGTGTTTGGGGAAGGAATTTATGACATATAAGTATTAATAAAGAATTAAATTATTTATATTATTTTTGACATTCGACGTTTCACGTCTTCTTTTGTGTAATAAACCTCTAAATAGAAAGGTTTATAGTTTAATTTACATAATGGTCTAATCTGTTGAATGGATCGGTATCATAGGTATTAAATTCTTATATTTATCCGTTCCTCCTAGCCTTTTTTATTTGGGCTTGTTTATAAAATATTTTTTATCATATTTTATTTCAGTTGTTCGAAATAAATGCAACATAATACACAATTTTTTTTGCACTAAATATAATTTTAATTCCAATTTTAAATTTTAATTTTATTAATTATAAAAGTTTTTATTTTAATTTTTTTTTTTTTAAATTTAGCTTTTGAAAAAATGCTGGATAATTATATTTGAACAATTCGAGGCCTATATCTGTTATAATTTGATTTTTGGAGCAAAGTTTTTTAAATATACAACAAATATAGAGAATGATTCCATATAAAAACGGACAAAAAACAGAGATTTTAGGATTTGATATTTCAATGAAATTCGCTGCAGATATTATGTATTGCAAATGTTGCTTAAATCACAAACTTTCTGAGTAAAGACTCTTCCCGGTCCAAAAATATGACGTTTCAAAAATGAAAAAGCGGTTAAACTTTTTCCAAAAGTAATCACACTCTATTGCTCATAACATCTAAAATATACATTGTACAATTTTTATTTCATTTGATAGAATATCACATTGACTTTAAAACGACAAGTAAAACATTTATATACTTCGAAAGTTCAAAGGTCAAAATCTATAATATAAGCTTAATACCTCAAAAAAACTGTATTTTAAAATTGTTAAAAAATATATATATTGATAATGTAACTCTACTATATATTTGTGCCAAATTTCATGTTGGAGCCTCTTTTGGTTTAGGAGTTATGAAGCAAAATACGGTAAAAAGCAAATGTTTTGTATGTAAAATTTACAATATTTAAAAATTTTTTTTTGAAATTATTTTTTTTTATGAGCACATATTTAAAAAGAATAAAATTTTATATGCAAAATTTGACTTCAGTTTATATTTTGTTACATAACATAACTTCTAAACTCACTACGTTAGTTCAATTACATTAGGCAATTTTTTATCAAGGCAAACGTCAAAATTAACACTAATTTATGCAAGGTGGCAACAGTTGCACTCAAACAACAAATGGCGAATTCCTTATTGTTTTTATATATGCAGTTTGACAGCTGTAGCAACCAAAAATAATAATCAGCTGTTTAACTAAGGTTACCTCATATAGATTCGCAATGATTTTGACATTTGTCTTAATAAAAATTTGTCTAATGTAGACACTATGTAAATGAGTGTCCAACATGAAATTTTGCACAAGTATAAAGAAGAGTTGTATTTATATTATTTAATTTCTTACCATTCTAATGATATCGTTTTCGGAGATATAATGGTTTATTTTTTGTAAGTCTTATTTTGACCTTTGAACTTTCGATCTAAAGTAACTCGCTATATATCATTTTAAGGGTATCATCTTTATTTTCAAAATTACACTAAAATTAAAATTTTATTTTCAATAGCTTAGGAGCAGAGCTTCGAAAGAATTAATTAAATCTTAGCTTAATTCCCTTAAATATTAATTCTGAATTAAGAAATAATAGTTTTTCATTCAATAATACCATTCCCAAAAATATAATTCAATAGCTTAATTCAAAGGCTTTTGTTTAAATAGAATTAATTCCTTATTGAATTAATTCATAAAGAATTCATTAAATTTTTGTTAATTCAAATCTTCTCCAAATTGAATGAAAATATTTTTCTTTCATTCAATTTGTAATATTTTGTGTTTTATTCTCTTACAAAATGAATTAAAAAATATTTTCTAAAGCTAATTTGTAATAGATTTGAATTGAAGAAAATTGGAATGATTTAATATATTTTTTAAGCTTGAATTTTAAATTGATGAATGAATTCTTTAAGGAATTAATTCTTTACAGAATTAATTCAATTTATATGAAATACAATGAATTTAATTCTATGAATTAAAATAATATGAATGCTTTAAAAGAATGAATATGATAATAAATTAAATTCGATTTTAGAAAGTGAATTAAAGAATTAAGCCTTTCGAACCTTTGCTTAGGAGTTATTACCCTAGAGTAAAGAGAACCGGTTCAAAACTAGTCACGTGACAGGTTCTCAGGGCTAGTGACCGGTCCCAGTTCCGGAACTTTATATGAGAGTAACCTATCACTTTTAAAAGGGGTTGTCATTGGAGGTGGCTAATTAGCCCCTTGGGACAGGTCACAGGATAGGTCACAGGACTGGTCGAAGAGGATAGGTTCAGAGTCGATTAATTTAATAAAAATTTGATAAAAATTCGGTAATTTTTTAAACTTTTTTTTATTATTATTTGTATTAATTTTATTTTATAATTTTTCGTTAATGTCGATGGCGGCACCCCGAATCGAACCCATGGTCATCTAACGAATGTTGTTTTATAGTCTTCAACGCTAGCCACTCAGCCAATGATTGTTATTGTGCGCGAGTTGCTAATTTCTTACTTAACAAGTATGTTATAAATTGACTCTCAACTGTTAAATAGTGAGTGTGTTTGTATCAACTGGTTCTCAATTGGAACTTTGGTGACGAGTTAGATGTCAATTGGTACTCAACTGGTACTGAGGGACCGGTCCATTACTGCAATTGGCACAAATTTCCCGCAGGGTAATAATTGGATTTTATTTTTGTCCATAACTTCTAAACTAAATAAGGCTCCAACTTGAAATTTTATATCCATATGAAGAAAAGTTATGTCAACAATATATAATTTTTTAAGAATTTTAAAAATACCGGTTTTTGAGATATAATAGTTTGAATTTATTTATGTCCAACTTTGACCTTTGAACTTTTAATGTAAAAAACTTTGTATATATCGTTATGAAGGTAATATCTTTATGTTTAATATGCCGCAACAACTAGAGATCTACCATGTATATTTAAGAAGTTATTAGAAGTTAAATAAGTATTTATTTGTAAAGTTTTTAAAATTTCAGACATGGGTCTGAAATTTCATGTTTTCGGAAACACTTTTAATGGTCAATGCTTGTAGTAAATTTCATTGTAATCGGGGGTGTCAAATCCGATTGCTGACCGTTTTGACATGGAATCACTCTAGATTAACATTTTTGGATTTTAATTTAATAATGTTCGGTCTAATATTTTGTTTTCTATAAAAATTTAAAGTAGGGAGACTGGGATAAAGTGGAGCATACTTTAAGCTTACTTCAATAAAATACCAATCAATAATATTTTGAATCCACCAATGGAACTGTTTTATAGAATGGATTATTGTCTAACGTTTTGCATAAAAATGATAAATTTTCTATCTTTTGGTATTATTTTTCGGCGTTTTTTCAAATCAACTACTTTTTGATCAAATGGGATATGTTGGAGTAAAGTAGAAAGTATTAAAATTGGCAAATTTTTAAATATTTAGTGTTTATAAAAAATAAAAAAATATAAAAATAACATAAAATAATAAAACAAAATTTATATAAATAGTCAGTTATTTCTAGTATTTGGAATAGTATAATTTATAAGTGTAAAAAACTGCTTTAAGTGTGCAGACCATCCGCTATTTCCGCCATTTTTAAGTTCAGATTTTCTTCATTTATTAAGCTAATATAATGGTAACTGTTGGTTGAGTTATTTCAAAATTTCATATGTTATATTGCTTTTTTTAAACATCACACATATGAAATATGTGTTTTTTGCGTATATCTACCATATTATGCATCGGACATTCTAAGGTGCCATAACAACATTTATAGATTACAACATTTTCTACAATCTTTCTAAAGTATATTTTTATGTGCCATCATTAGTTTCAGAGTTTTAGCGCATTTTATGTATGATTTTATGTTTTTAGTTGTCGTTATATTTCCGGACAACACTGTGATATTGAAAGGATAATTATACCATCCTGAGGCTATAGATATGTTCTCATGTGTGGTAAAAAAATATGAAATGTATTAAAACTTTCCAAAGCAGAAATGAAACAAAAAGGGAACTGAAAAGAAAAAATGATTTTAACATAAGTAGTATTGTCATTGGAATAAATTACTTAGTGCTGAAAATATAATAATCAAAGCTTTATTAATATTATTAAGTTTTCTTGAACTTCAGACGTATTTAATTCTCATTGAATTAAAATATCTTTTTGTGTTCATCACACATAAAAATTTGGGAAGGTATTCTGATAAGCTGGCTTAAGCAAGCAGCGGAATGCGAATCGGAACTAACTTATAGTGGAAGGCCAATGTACGCGTCACGCGGCAACGGGCGGCAGCATTATTACTAGCTTAAAAATTAATCAATTGTTTACAAAAAACTGACAAAGGAAAATTTTAAAACACTGTCATAAATTTAATATGGCAATGCTGTGACAAGCGGCCGTGCCTTAAAGTTGAATTTGTTTCAACTTTTTTTATATGGACCGCGCGAGCTCGTGAGAAAACATGATCAGCTGATAGCCGCTTGCGCCGCGTACATTGGACTTCCACTATTATCCCTACAAAAATAAATTCCAAATATTATTAAATCGAGGTACCGACTGATCTTAGAATAAAAGTGTTGTTGAATCTGGTGTATTTTCTAAAAATTGGAGACAATTAAAAGTGGAATCTAGATGAGGCAAACAAATTAAGCAGCTGCAAAATTCTCCAGAAAACATGGTCTACATAGTGAGACGTTATACTGACTTTTTTTTCCGTCCCGGGATTCTCGGGAAATTTGCAATTTTTCTTGTCCCGCTTTTAAATCACTTAAATGGAATGAATTTTAACAAAAACTTATATATTTGAGTAATGATTTAAAGAAGATTAAGCTAAATAACCAGGTGCGAAGTATATCTTAACCACAATTTCATTAATATCGTTTTATATACAATTCATTAGAAAATGTCAGCACTAAAAAGAAAAAAACAAATTGTAGTATACATAATTTAATTTTATTTCGATGACCTTGTAGCAAATTTAAATTAGGCCTAGATATTATATATGATGTCCGCTTTAGAAATTATATGAAGGTACATTATCATTTGCTATATCATTTTGATATTTTCATACAATGTTGGACCACCCATTAAAGCTACAAACAATTTAATATCGATTTAACTCATATTTGAATTACTCCAAAAGGTTTTCGGAAAAGGCGATCATCAACCATTACATTTAGAATTATTATCAAATTTAATTTCTGATATGTTTATTGTTGTCACAAATACGACATTGTTTTATGGTACATATATTTTGGACATGTGCAAGTGATGCAAACTAAGCCCTTTACGTACTAAATTTAGCCCGTTTTTAGTAGTACAAAATACGAATAATATTTTTTATATCGAACAAAATCACGCAATTCTAGCACTTTTAGCAATTTTGTTTTAGCGTTTTTTTTTACTTTTTTTCAAAAATGGCAAATTATTTTAGTTTTGGTAAATATAATTTTGCTAAATTTTTACTTTTTTGACAACTGAAATAAGTATTAAGTGTTCAAAGTACTTCTTCGCCTATTGCGAAAAGTGTGGTCCAATTTTTCAAGAGCCCTTAACAATTCATAAAGAAACTGTTTTTAATAATTAAAATTGTTTGAGTGGAAATTCATAATAATACCTCCATAACCTGTATTTTCTATGAATATTTTGAGATTTAGATGATTTAACTTTTCAAAAGAATTTTTAATTTTTGTCCTTTTTTATAAAACAAGTTTAGACCTTAACCATGAGTTATATATGGGCCATAAATAAAAATTATTTATTAAATATATTAAAGTCTATTTGTATAAATATAAAGTGACTAGAATCAGTTCGCGTTAATAATTTCAGGCAGGGACCGCAACAGTTAAATCGATTTTAATTTGAACATATAAGCATTTTTACAAATTTTATGTATAATTTTGGTAAAAATTACGAGTAATATTAAAACCTACTGATTTATTCAAGTAAAATGTATGATATTTTCAATGCTTAATGGTATTAAAAAATACTTTAAAATATTTAATTTATTTTTAAAGCCCCTTTGATTTTATTATGAAATCCTAGAGACTGTGAATCGCTCTTGTTTTTCAAACATTGAGACTATCTACTACGTTGACTATTTTGGGCACATCAACGAGATATAGCGCAAAAAAGTATCAATCAATAGGTAATAAATAATTTGATTGATGTTACTTTTTATAAATGATGTTAATATTAATCTCAAATAAAAGCATTTTATTTGCTTAATACTAAAATTCAGATGGCGTCAAAATATTTTAAGAACTTAAAATTGTATGGACCAAAAAATATGTTCTTAATCTCAAAAACCAACACCACATATTACGCATTACAGTTCAAATTTTGTAATAATAAAACTAATTTTCGATGTAAAATTTATCCTCTAAAAAAAAGAAAATAGCGCTTTTTATTAGGAATATTATCATGAGTAGTAATGTTTAAACAACTATATTTTCCAAACTAAAGCCGATATACACTTAATTTTTTCAGCAAACGATCCCAAAATATGTCTTGTATTACACATAATTTTGCGAAATTTTAAACCAATATTATTGTTTTGCTATTTACGAAATTGTGCAAAAAATAAAATTAAAAATTGTTCTTTTCAGAGTATTTCGATAAATATTGAAGATTCTGTAATAATTTTACATGTGCTGATAGTACTTTAGAAATTCTAAAAAATCTCGTTGTTTCGATTTTGATAAAGCCAAAGCTCTATTTTCAAGATTTTTTGAATGTTTTCAATTCAAACCTCCACAACTTTTGCGCGCATTGATAAAAATTATTAATGCAAACAGATTTTGTATGCATAAATAGTCGTTAATAAAACCACAATCCGAAGCTAGTATCAGAAAAAAAAATAAAAAGAATTGAAAATATTTTTACTTAAAATTTTTATAAAATTTTTTTTTTTTTATTTTGATGTTTTTCAAAACATTTTTACATATTTTGTTTGTAATTTTAATTTTAATTAAAATTAGTTATTTATACTTCGCGACAGTTGTCAACAAGCAAAATAAGCTTGTTCTTTGCTGCACGCAAAGAAAAAATATAGTTCCTGTGACCATTAACTAAGAGCAACATACTTTGATTGTTATATATGATTCCAGGTTACAATAAGTATATTTGTACGTAATCATTATTATGATTCCAATTTATAATTTATTAGTAAGGTTCATAACCTTATTAATAACTTTTAGTAAGTTTTATAACCTTTTCTTAAGTATTGCTTTCAATTTCATCATTTTTTTATCATTTAATAATTCCATGTTATCATATAAATAAAATAATTTCATCATATATATAATTCCATTTTATCATATATATTATTCCATTCTATCATACAAAAATTAACCACAAGAAATTCCCCTCAAATTCCATCAAATATATAATTCCATTTTATCATATATATGAACTAATTTCATCATATATATAATCCAATTTTATCATATATATGATCCCAAATTTTCATATTTATATTCTTTTGTACCACGATATGTGGTACAATCATCATACTGAATAAAAACAAAAAACAAAAAAGAATTAACCAAATTTGTAAAATGAAATTAATGGTTATGTAATTAACTAAATTGGATTTATTCATAAATATGATTTCATATAAACATATTTAAATACATATTATAATTCAGTGAACCATATTAAAATTTTGATTGTGGGTAATCATTAAATGATTAAACAGAATCATAAACGTTGCTATCATGAACACAGTATATTTAAATTAATGAAAAACGGCTATATAATCATTGAATAGTTGTGGTGATCATGCTGTAACCATGTTTTTTCTCTGCGTGTGTGGTCGTTATAAATGACGTTTCTTTAATTTTTTTTCATAATATCAATTTTAATCATTAAAATGATTCTTTACAGATATTTTTCGATGATGTAAAATATAATAATAATTAACAGTAATGTCTTAGACTGAAAAAATTTGGAACAAAATTTTAAAATTTTGTGAAAATTTTCGAAATTTGCACAAAATTTTTGTATTTCCAAATTTTTTAACGCCATTTTAACTCGAACGTGTGATTTATTAATGAATTTGGTTTACGCGATATTTTGGACAATTCTTATAAAAGCGGAATTTGTCAGTAGCGAAAACATATTTTTAGAAATATTTACATCAATTGTATGAAAGTTTGTGATGATGCTATCCCATGTCTGGTTTCCTGACATCAACGAGATATACATTATACTGTAGGTAATCTCTTTGTCTTCTGACATTTAAATTTAAACTCACTGAATGGCGCAAATTTTCTATCAAAAAAACTACAAATTTTCAAAAATCGTAAATTGTTGGTTTCATTTTTTCAACGGATAGTAAACCGGATACATAATATACAGCAAATAAATTACCTAAGTCTTGCCTTTCGACTGGTTAATGGTTTAAGTCAAAAAGTTGTAAATAGTCAGTGCAAAACTAAAATTAATTCAAAAATCCTCGAAAGTTTCAAATCAGTTTTTTTACGATTTTTAATTTTAAATGCCTGTATTTCCGTGAGTTTTTACGCGAATGATTTAAAATTTAAGATTTTTTAGTAGTTTTGTAAGATATGCAAAAACCATCAAGACTTGTCCTAATTTTAAAACATACTTTGGCAATACAAGACACATAAAGTAGCCCAACAAAAACTTTGGTTGCCATGGAATGAGTTAAGAAATTAAAATAATGGCTCTCCACTACTTACACATTAGCTGAATAACACGGTGATGACATTAGAGGCAACTACTTACCCTATGCATTACTTAGATGTCATTACAATAACTAATTACTTCCAAGCTGTTAAACAGCTTATATACTTAAATTCAAAGAGAGTTCAACTCCCTCTTGAGGCAAATATTAATTTTTTTTATAAATTGAGTTTATTTATTTCCCTATATGAAAACCACTTTTTAGCACATAAGTCGATTATAGTGTAGCGAGTAAGATGGCAGATTAACAAACACAAATTTTAATTTAAAAAACTTAACAACAACCAAAAATGTAATTAAAATAAATGTAATAAAAATAAACTATTTTAGATTACAAATTAATTCATACGGAAATTTTGCCTTTCCTTTATGTAATCCCTTCTTCAAATATATGAATTGGTATCTGCATTATAAAAATCAATAAAATTTAATATTTTCTAAAATCTAATCATAAACATTTATTTACATTCGGGTTATAAATAATTAGTTACTAAACAACTTCAATGTAATGCAGACAGTATGTTGTTGTCATTACAAAGTAACTAAATCCGTAACTACATGTCATTACCAAGTTTTTGCTGGGTAGGTTTCAAACAATTTCGAATTTTTTTGATTATCCTGATATTTTTTTTATATAATTTTTTTATTTGAATTTTTAAATTAAAATATGTAGTTTATTTAATGAAGTTAAAAAATATAAAAGCTTTTTGGAAGAAATGTTTTCAAGTAATATTTTAATAATTTTTTAAGAAATATAAATAATTTATAAAAAATATTATGTAATTGATTTAAAGACAACTATGTAATTAATTTTCAAATCGAGATTTTGTAAAAATTACTATTAAATTGTTATTTTTTGTAAAAATTACATTTTTAATAACTCATTCATTAAATTAGCTATATACTTAGAATATATTATTTATTTTACATAATCTAAAGACAACTTATTAAAATTCGAAATTATTAAAATTAATGTAACTTTAATTGTATGTATGTAGTTTCGTTTTTAATTTCTTTTTTTTTTAATATTAAACTATTTACAAACAAGTTATATTTCGCTAATGAAAACAAAATCAAATACTCCCGAAAAAATGAGATAACAAAATAGACTCTCTTAATAATTTTAATCTCTAAAATTATGAATCTCTAAATAAATGCTCTTGTTTTCTCAAAAATTTTCACAAATTCGCCTCAATTCAAAAGAAAATGTTTCATTTTCTCGGTTGTTACTCAAAACATAAACATTTTGATATGAATGCATCAGTTCGTTTAATGGAAATGAAAAAACCGGAACAAAATATACACTCACACCCCCGATAGAATGAAAAACATAACAATAAAGAAAAGATATTTTGTGCTCACTTTACCACTCACTCACACAGAAATACAACTCACGCATATTATTACATTTCGTGAGTGAGAGAGTGTTGTTGCTGTCTACAGCGCTGTAGCAGAGACGCTAACGATTTCATGAATTGTGTGTGCTGTGTGACCACAACCAAGTTTCATTCATGGCACAACAATCAGTCCACATTCAACCGTCGTCGTCGTGTGTACAAAATTCTAATAGAATATCGCGTGTGCAACAAAGTGCAAGTGAATGAGAAAAAAAACATATATAAAAACAACAACAAGACAACTGAAAAAAAATTTGAAAATGCATGTGCAAGTTTTAGAAAAATAACGAAGAAAGAATGTTTGAATTGAACTAAGATCAGTTTAATAAAACAGGAATTTAAATAATTAAGTCATTTTCAATTGCTGAACGTGTATAGTTTAAAAAAAAGTGAATTTATTTTGTAATAAAATATTTAATATAAATTGGTGGTCAAGTGTTTTTTTATTAAGGAAATTAAAACATAATTCCAATGAAAGTTTTAAAAGGTATATAAATAAAAAACAAATTTAATAAGATAAAAGATGATCGATCTTATGATAAATAGATGTGGTGTTTGAATTTAAGAAAAAAATATATATAATTATATGAATACATGTATAAATTTAAAATAAAGTTTAAAATAAAGTTTAAATAATATTGAAATAATATTGTATAAATATTTCTTTAAGGTGGTAGTGGTGGGTCCCTAGTAAGAGCATAAAGAAAATTTGTAAGCTCGTAAATTATTTTACATAATGAAATTTTAATTTTCCTTGCAACATTCAGTTTACAAAAATCGATTTTCGTGTTAAAACTCAAAAGAAAAAGTTTTTATTTTATTTCGCTGTAAAATCAGCAGCTTACAGCTTCAGCAGTTACACATAAATTGTAATTTATTAATTTATAACACTACTCCATACCAGTCAGCCAACCAACCAACCATCCAAACAAACCTACAAATTTCCTTTTTCTTTTGCCTGCTTAACTGGTGGACTCCTTATTTTATATAGTCTCCCAGCCCCCTCTCAGCTCTACTTATTAAGAAGAGTCATGAAAAACAACGTGCTGCTGCTCATTCCAGCTCATACCACCAGCGCACAATAAAAAAGTTTTCCCATTACTGCTACTACGGCTGCTGTTGTTGCTGGAGATGTTGATGACAAACAAACAAATAAATAAACAAACATACATACACACACACACACAAGAAACATTCAAAAGAATCAACACACAAATAAACATTAGCTGTAGTGTGTGTGTGAGTGTGTTTGTACGTGCCGAAAAGTGAGTGGGTGGCAATAAAATTGGTCACCCGTTGAGCATTTTGTATTCGAGTTGTTGGAAAATAAATTGTAAGAAACGAACAAAAAAAAAAAAAAAAAAAATAAACAAACAAACTTTTCTTCTTGCTTTCTTTCCTTGCCACATAAAATTTCAACATGCATCAGCTTAAGAAGTCACCGACCAGGATCTCAGTAAAATTTGTATCTAAACATTTAAAAACAAAACTTACTAAATAAATAAAGTTGAAAAGAAAGAACAATTGGAAAAGCGCGCGCAATAAAATTTATTCTTACTTATTAACAGATACCTCGCTAAAGAAAAAAAAAAAAAAAGAATCTTCTCCTTTTAAGAAAATATATAATAATAAGAAAATAAAGATTTCAAATTGTGGGCTTTAGTTAAGGAACGCCACCACTAGAGAGGTGGCAAACAAAAGTAAAGTATGTATACGATAAGATTTGTTTATTTAGAAGATTTTTATAACAAAGAAAAGTGTGGGCCTAACGGGTAGAGTTAAGGAAATATTTTCATATGTCTCTCACTGCTTTAAAATTAAAGAAAAATTTAAAAGTTTGATCGCAATTTAAATTTTTGACTCTTGATTTAAAAAGCGATTTATTGGCTACTTTATCTTTTTTTATTCTTATGATTTTCAGTCCTCAGTTTATGGTGCCATAACATATGACAGTTGGACATTTTTTATGCTTTTTAATTCCAAGATTTAAATTGTTTAAAATATATCCAAAATTTTTTTTGTTTTCCTTTACGTTTTGAGAAGTTCTTTGTTACTTTTTTTTACAAATTATTTCGTATACTTACTTTAGAGCAATAATTTATTAAAAGTTGGTGTTGCAGAAAGTGTATGTGTGTGTATATATTTTCAAGACTTTGTTTAGTTTGTTTTTGTTCTTATAAATTAAAAACCAATGCAAAACTTTGGAAAAAAAAAAGACATAAAATAAAATATAAGATCTACCATTTTCACGTCTGGGTTCTCCCTTAACATACAAACAACATCCATTGCAGTAGTACTTAATGTCGACACTTGTATAATTTATGACGTGCAGCATTAAATATTAATAAAACAAAAATATATACACACATACAGACAGACAAACATATGTATGAAATAAATATTTCAGAAAACTTATATAGAAATTATATATACAAAAACAACAACAAAAACAAAATTTAACAGATCCAGACAACAAAGCCAAAGCTAGAGCAAGTAAAGTAAAAATTGCCAGCATTAAGCATAATGTTGTTGTTCACTGGGAAACCACATAGTTCGTTCTGGCAGCACGTAAATGAAGCATGGCGCTCAATATGCTGCGTTCATTATTCGCACAAAAATACACAAACACACACACACACACATTCTCACATTTATACAATTTATATTCAAGTATATTTATAAAAGAGTAAGCAAAAATACAATAAAAATATACAAAAATAAAAAAAAAAAATAAAAATAATAAATTAATTTAATTAAATTAAATAAATTATTAAAATGTATAAATTTCTTATAGTATATTGTGTTTGTTATTGAGTTGTGCTGTTGTTGTTGGTGGTGTGTGTGTGTTAGTGTGAGTTTGTGTTAAAGCGCGTGTATTCATAAATTTATTATTTATGAGATACACTGCCATTATATTAATATAAGTTCACCCAAACCACCCCTTAAACGTATAACAACAACTTTACTATTTATTCAATATATGTATATATTTGCCACTGAATTTCCAGTCAGCAGTTTTTCACTAATTTACTCAAATAAACAATAGTCAGCTAAAAATGTTTCTTACCATCTTATAATATTGAAATTAAATAAGGAAATAATGTTATGACTTCAATGCGGGGGGAAGGAGATTTTTTTGATAATTTCTTCGTTATAGAAAAAACAAAAATTATTTATTTTCCTTTCCTTTTTTTTGGATAAAATTTTTGAAAGTTTCAAAAAGTTTTTTTTTTAGCTAAAATGCATTTAAAAGAAAATAAATTAGCTTTGACTTTAATTAAAGATCATAAATTATTAATAAAAAGAGGAATGAAATTTTGTTTTTTAAAAATTATTTTTGCATATTTTTGACTTTACACCCAGAGAAATATCAATCACATACGTGTTGAAAACGATACCATTCTGTGTACCAACTGTGTGTTCAATTCTTATTGAAAATCTATACCTACTTGGCACCAAGTTGAAACCATTTCGGTATCAAATTGTTAAATTACATATGTTTTCTATTAAATTTGTTAACAAAAGGTATTAAAAAGCTGTTACCGTAAATTACCAATGTGAGCACAACCGTTGTTGATTTTGAATCGAATTTTTTCCCTTAGTGTACTAGCATGTTTTAATTTTAATCATATGTGCTATTTAAATGAAATTTTTTAGAGTATTTTTTATATAATTTTCTTAATTGTATGAATTTTATTTTTGAAAGCATATCTTAGCATATTTTTGAAGCATTTTTGCTTTTTTCCAAATAATATTGTTTCCTGATGATTTTTTAAAGAAATTTAATAATTTAATTATTATCAGCATATTTTCTAAGTTAAAGTCTTACTTTCCCTTAAATATTTTTTTTAAATAATTTTTAAAGCAAAATTTTTTATAGCTTTATAGGCCATTCACACAAACATTTAATATGTTTTTAATTGAAAAACTAAATCATTTTTGTTAGTTTATCCATACAAATCAAAATAATTTAAAAGCAATTTAGCCTTTTTTATATATAATTTTTATATGCTCTTGAAAACAAAACTAATAGTTTTTAAGAGCATATTTTGAAAGCATATTTTCTTTTTTCCAAATAATATTGTTTCTCGATCACTTTATTGTAAAGAAATGTAAGCTATTTAATTTTTTAATTAATTACTTTCAGTATAATTTCTAAGTTAAAGTTTTAGTTTCCACTTTAAATATTTTTTAAGCCAATTTTTTATAGATTTATAGGCTAGTTAAATCAAACAAAAACTATCAACCCAATCATTAATATTCCCAAGGAATTTTGTTCCCACGGAAAAAATCTTCCTTGAGAATCTTTTCCCGTAACGGAGTTAATATAAAAGGGAAATTTATTTTTCACGATAAGAGAATGGTAAAAAATGAGTAATCTCACGCGGAATTTTTATTTTTGATTGGGCTGTATGTTTTTGATTGAAAAATATCGATAATTTCTTAAGTTTTTTCATATAAGTAAAAAACCATTTTCGTTTAGTTTTTGATTGAAAACTAAATAAAAAACTACTAAAATAACTATTTATGAAACATCCTGTTGAATTGATTTCACAACGGTAAGCTTTTATCTAGAACGAAAAAATATAAATTGTTATTTGCTGAAAGATTTCATTTCAATCATAATCTTTTTACATAAATTATGTATAAAATATTAAAACAAATGTTTTTAAAGAAAAATTAATCAAGAAATCAAGACGTCAACAAAAACTATATGTGGAACAATTGTAGCGAATTGGTTTTTGAAAATTAGTTTTCACAAAAATCAATTAGTTTTAGTTTGGTGTAAACGTAGTATTACACTTAAATAATTAGATTTTTATTTTTTTAATTAAGTCCCATATATTTTCTATTATGAATATTATTTAGTAATTGATATGCTAAATATGATTACAAAGGAAACTGAAATCTGCCCTAAAAAGTGTTTTATGCGCATTAAATATGTATTAAGAAAAATGAGAAATTGCTCTAGAAACGTGAAAATATGATCTTACAAAGCAAAACATTTTTGTAATTTAAAAGACAAAAAACAAATATATATATAAATATATATATATATATTGTTTTTACAATATTAACTGTTGCTATTCTGGCAAGTTTAAGGCGAATAGGTCTTCTACATCATATTTCAAAAATAGGTCTTATAAAGATCAATTAAATGGCTTTAATAAATAATTCAAGATTTGTCAATACAAATCAAGCTCATCAGAGATTTTTGTCGAACTTTAGCAGTATTTATGCCATAAATATGCTCTAAAAATCACTATATGCTACAATTTACCTTTAAGGGTAAAATATGCAAAAATATACACTAACAAATCGATGCCAAAATGCCTTATTTGTTCCGAAATGGATAAATGATTTATAGATGGTTTCATTCGACGAACAAAACGAAAAAATTGTGGTTTTTCTGATGACTAAAAAAAAAACACTTTTTGAGCAGCAATTAATATATATAAAGGGTAAAAAATAATTTATTCAAAAGTATTGAAAAACCAAAATAATATTTAATAATGAAAATAAAAAAAAAAAAAATGTTGTGCCTTTATTATTTAAGGATTTTATCTATTATAAAGATTATTTAATAAATGTTAAGCTAGATATAATTATAAACAACTTCTTAGGCATCAGTTGTACACCGCATTTGATGAAAAATATAAAGAAACAACTTTTTCCATAACAATTTTTGTAATGAAAAAAACCAAAATAATATTTAAGTATGAACCATTAAAAAATGATTATGTCATTGCTTTGCATTGAAAAATATAGTCTATTAAATGTTTTATCAAAAATTAAAAAATTAAAATTTAATTGTATCAATTATTAAATTAATCAAAATTAAAATTTTATAGTATTTTTTTTACTAGGAATAAAACAAATTACGGGCTTCAATTATTTTTCTTAATATATTAATTAAATATAAATAAAAAGAAGTAATAATTTGAATAATTGAATATACATTTTTTTCATATCTTGAATTTTAATTAAAAAAAATAATTGAATATGTATTATTTGTCATAAAATTTGGATTTTAGATTTTTCTATAAAAAAACTTGAATTTAATTTGTCAGAATACTTTGTTTTAAAGTAATTTATTTAATTATAAAATATATGAAATCATTTTCAAATTTTGATTAATAATTTAATTGAAATATTTACAAAAATATTTGATTCTAAACAATCTTTTAATACAAATAAATTCTCAGATACAATTGAAGACAGAATAATATTTTAACATGAAACTATTAAAAAATGTTAAGGGTTAAAAGGTCAAAAATATTAAAAAATCAAAAATAAAATTCGTAAACGTATGCAAAAAAGATAATAGGGTGCAAGTTCTAGTAGAATAGGGGTGATATTTTCAAACTACTACTGTTGGGGTTTAAATTAAATTAATTTCCCAGCTAAAACTTTGGTTGCCATGTAATGAGTTAAGAAGTTCATATAATGGCTCTTCACTACTTACACATTAGCTGAATAACTCATTATTTTAACATGGTGATGACATTAGAAGCAACTACTTACTCTATACATTACTTAGATGACATTACAATAACTAATTACTACTAAGGTGTTAAATGGGGCAATGATTTTAAAGCATTACTTAAGTCATAATTAGTAATAACAATAGAAACTAGTTACATTTCAGGTTATAAATAAGTAATGAAATATCAGAATATAAAATAGTTATTTTGTTGCTATAAAAATATTTTATAAATTTTAATTTAAAAAAGTTAAGAAAACCAAAAATGTAATAAAAATAAACAATTTTAGATTACAAATTAATTCATACGAAAATTTTGCCCTTCAAATATGTATCACTCCTTTAAATATATGAATTGGTAACTGCATTATAAAAATTGATATTTTCAAAAGTAATTATTTACACTCGGGTTATAAATAATTAGTTACTAAACAACTTCTATGTAATGTAGACAATATGTTGTTGTCATTATAAAATAACTACATCCGTAACTACATGTCATTACCAATTTTTTTCTGGGTTTATTATTATAAATATTAAGATTTTAAACGTTATTTACTTGAGTTTAAATTTTTTCGTATACATACTTTAGTATAACTTTAAATTTTAAATATTATTGAATAAATATTCAAGAATTTTTCTAATTATTTTATTTTTAAAATGTTAAAATCTTTATTTATCTTCATATTTTTTTTTTTTTTTTTCTATCAGATCAAATTATCGACGGATTTTAAATTAAAATTAACAAACGAATAAATAAATTTTAAGTCAACTTCTCTCGAGAGTTCCAAAATAAATTGTTTTTCATATGAAACTAGTTTAGAGAAGGTCTTAACCATAGAATAGAACTAGAAGTTTATGTGAGAGCCACCCTATACTAAATTTTCAAAAAATTTACTCATTTTTTTGAAAATACAAAAACAAAATATATGTGACTACATGTATTTTGTTTTTGTTTGAATTAGGTTTCTGACAATTGAATTAGGTTTTTTTCTCTCACATAAATATCTAGTTGTTAATCTATGGTCTTAACTTTTAAAAATTCAAATTCTTTTATAAAAAGTTTCTTTGCGTTGCTTAGTAAAAAAAAAAAATATTAAAGAAATTCGATATTAATTGGGACCGATATTAAAAAAAGATGGACTAAGAGTACAGGTTTGTTATAACTTAAAGGTTTAAAGAAGGCATATTGATATTTCATATCGTCGGAAAGAACAAAGTTTCAAGAGAGCGTAAAAGATATATGTTATATATAGACCCAGAGAAAAATTGATCACATACGTATTGATATGGTTACCATTCAGTGTCAATAGTGAATCTGCACCGTGTATGTGTTGAAATTCAATACTTTGTGTTCAAATCACGAAAATTGATACCAATTGGCATCAAGTTGTCACCACTTCAGTATTGAATTATAAAATTACATAACATTTACATTTATTTAAAATTTGTAAACGAATGGTATCAAAAAGCTGATACCACAAATTGTCAATGTCATCACAACCGTCGCAGATTTTGTATTGAAATCCATTTAATAATTTTGGAACTAATTTAGATATTCGAAAATTTATTAAAATAAAAAAATGGGGTATCAAAAATGAGGTATCAAAATAAATATATATACGAGTATATTAAATAAAAAATAGATTAAAATTAAAATCGAAAACTTTGATTAAAATTAATTTATAAATCACATCCTTTTTCTTATTAAAAAAATTTATTATTGGAAATTTTTTAATGGTAAAATATAGAAGTTAAGAGTGAAAAAAATCCTAGAGAAGATCGTAGAATATTTTATAATTTTTAATAAAGTTAACGATATCGCATATAATACAAAATAGAAAATTATTTTCTTCTCTATATCTATTTCCAGGAATATCTGTTCCAACAAAATAAGCTAAAAAATATATATATTAACATTCTTTAACCCCTACTTGATCCTTATCACAATAATGAACTGACAAAATAATTCTTAATTAAAAGAAATCCAATTTGCTAAAACTTAAGGAAAATCTAAAAAAAAACCAACACAAATATAAAAATGGATCTAACAAAAGATATACTTGATTTTACACAAAAAACAGATTATAACGATATAAAAAGTTCAGAAAACAAAATGTTAAGCGGTGAAGATTTTGGTATATTTGCCTCTACCACGGCTACAGAAAAAAGCAGCAATTTACCACTAGAAACTAATCCCTTAACAGCTACCAACACAATAGAACAAACTTCGGAAAGAATAGAAATGAAAATACCGACGGAACGTTTACAAAAGCCTACAACACCACAATTGCTGGAAAATGCCGCCAATGTTTCAACTTTAAAAACTACATTGGGACGAGATATATCACCGCCTCCTAGGCCTTTGACTTCCAGTGAAGTGGTGGGTTTTATTACTACACTTGAAGATCCTGAAATGCAATTGGATCCTTCAGTAGTGCTTAATAAATCTAGATCTTTACCGGCCTCTCCCAATCACTTGAAGGCTGCTCATATGGCAGATTTATTTTCATTTAAGCCCGAAAAGTCAAGAGATATAAATACCAAACCTTCTATCATTATGGGTGAAAAGAAAATGCCCAATATAATTAAACCCAGCGCTGAGACATTGACACGAAATAATCAACAGTTTTGTTTGCGTTGGAATAACTATCAGTCCAATTTGACCAATGTCTTTGATGAGCTATTGCAAAATGAATCATTTGTTGATGTCACTTTGGCCTGTGAGGGTCAATCTATAAAAGCGCACAAAATGATTTTGTCCGCTTGTTCGCCATATTTTCAGGCCTTGTTCTATGACAATCCCTGCCAACATCCCATAGTTATAATGCGTGATGTACGATGGCAAGAGTTAAAAGCCTTAATGGAGTTTATGTATAAGGGTGAGATCAATGTGAGTCAAGATCAAATAAATCCCTTATTAAAAGTGGCCGAAATGTTAAAAATACGTGGCCTGGCTGAAGTAAGTACTACTGGTGGCAGCATGGCGGCTCAACAAATGCTACCGGAACAGCGCATGACAGTGTTTGATGATGAGGAAGATGATGAAACTATGGCAAAAAATATAGCAATTAATAGCAACGAACATGATGATATTGATGATCCAAAAGCCAAACGTGCCAGAATACATATAACACCCAAAAATACCACAGCTTTAGATTTAAAGTTGGCCGAACAAAGATTACGCAAACGTTCTAGAGATGGTTTGCTAATGGATGAAGATCGCTTAGCGGCACATTCCCTAAGTCGTTCACCTTCTCCTCAAATCCCCGACAAATATACAGAATCAAATAATCCCACAACACCACCCATAGTAATGACTGCTTCTACCATTGTACGAAATCCTTTTGCCTCTCCAAATCCCAGTAATCAACCCGTAACAACAAATAACAGTGGAACATCTACTACGTCTTCCTCTTCGAGTTCGGCCTCTGGTTCGGCTACTTCAGCGTCCTCGGTTTCTTCCTCTTCTGCGACGGTTACTTATAGGCCCAGAGAAAGAAGCATTTCACCCTCGCTAATGTCATCCCACACTGGTACCGGCAATTTGTCCTTAACATCACCCACTAGTTCATCCACACCACAGATATCCATACACCCGCATCCAGCTGCTACAGCAGCGGCGGCTGCGGCCTTGGCTAATCCTCATCACCCCCATCACCATGCAGCAGCTGCTGCTCAACAATTTGCTGCTCAACAGCAATTACATGCTGCCCATTCTCATGCCGCCATGGCTAGTGCTTTGGGTGCTTCATTAGCAGCAGCAGCTGCAGGAGCGGGTTCTACTTCAGTGGGTCCCACCAGCAGTGCTGGTTCATCTTCACATCATGATGATATGGAAATTAAACCCGAAATAGCTGAAATGATACGTGAAGAGGAAAGGGTAAGTTTTTCTGCTTTTTAACTTTAATATTATTATTTTTAATTTTTTTTTTCTAAAACTGATTTAAAGTGATTTAAAAATATTAAATCAATGCAATTTACTTATATTTATAAATGTATGTAGTTTAATTCATTTTTCTTCAAATTATCTTGGCAAATATTTACATTTGCTTCATGACTGTTTGTTGCATGTTGACGGATACAACAACAACAGTTTTTTTTTCTATTTTACTCATACACTCAATAACTTATTTATTTAGTTATTGTTATTAAATAGTCAAAGACAGACGGACTGACTGAATGAATGACAGACATACAGACAATATTGCTTACTTTAAGTAATTTTGTCATTAACTTGAAATTATTTCCACACACAACTAACGCACTTAATGCCACGCCAAAGTATGCTCAAGTTTTTAACAGAGGCCTTTTTTTTACTTCTTCTTCTTCTTAAACACACTCACATACACGCGACATTTTACAAAAATATATAAATTTATCGACATTTTAAACTGTATGTACGTACATATGTATATGTATATGTATGCATCATTTAAACAAATACTATTGCAAAAAAATAAATGAAAAAAATAACCTGTAATACTATTTTCTAAATTATAAACAATTTATTTAAGTTGCTAATGCAACAACAATGAAAAAATATACAGAAAAAAAAAAAAAAAACAATCATAAATAAAATCAGAGGAAAACGCAATTAACTTGTGTACTTATTTAACAAACAAACAAACAAAAAAATAGAAAAAAATTAAATAAAAAAAAAAAAAGGTTACGATTAAGTTTTCAGCGCAGACCATTTTCATACAATAACAATAATATTACTATGAATACATTTTCAATTTAGTGTTTTTTTATTAAAAGAAATAATTATTATAAAAAAATGTTCTCATTATCATATAAATACTAATAATATTTTCTTACTTTTGTTATAAATTATAAATTTTGTATTGCATTAATACGGAAAAACTCATTAAGAAATTCCTTTTTTTTTAATTTATTAAAATTTTTAACGTAATATTTAATATTGTATTTGTATGCGTATGTATGGCGCCATTTAAGGTTTCCATACTAAAAGTATTATAAATAATTTTATTTTACTCCTTGTTTATCAGGAATATTCTCAGTTGACATTTATATGTGTGTGTAATAGACAATATTTCAAATGAAAACCTAAGAAAAACTCAAAACATAACTTTCTTGTAATTTATATACATTAGGGCGGGTCAATTATTTTTGACAAAAGGCGTATAGCAAAAATGTTAAAAATCTTAAGAGAATTCTAAAAAAAAAAACATTCCCAAGAAACCATGGGTCTAAAATCAAAATCTAGCTCTTGCTGAGTGACATAAAAACACAACAATTTTATCTGGAGGGCCAAAATTCCATGGTGAAAATGTTTAAAATATTTTTTTTATAATAAGCTCAAAATTGCAACATTTTTTGAGACCCATTTCGGAAAAATATTCAAAACTTTTTCTTTGCCTAAACATGGTACTTATTATTTTTTCATCGTTAGTAGGGATAATTTAAAATTGGAAAATCTTTTTATTTATTATTTTTCCATATTCTGGTCATTAATGTACACTAATTGACTGATATTCCTATACCAGAACCCCAAAAAATAAGTTTCTAGGGACACTACAATGCAGTTTTTTATACCCACCATCAAAAAGATGGGGGGTATATTGATTTTGTCATTCCGTATGTAGCATGTCGAAGGAATCATTTAAGACCCCACAAAGTATATATTTTCTGGGTCCTGGTTGAATTCTGAGTCGATCTAGCTATGTCCGTCCGTCTGTCCGTCTGTCTGTCCGTCTGTTGAAAGCAGGATAGAGCTCGAACGGGGCAACGTAGGGAGACGAAATTCGGCACAAATATTTAACTTATATAAGGTTTGTTTGGTATTGAAAATGGGCAAAATCGGTTAATAAACAAAAAAGTTATGGGATAAAAACTAGAAACACAGGGTGTCCGTGAAATACTTTTCTGCTGATATTTCTTCAACAAAAGCACGTACGCCAACGAAATCTTGCACGTATACTTGGTGGATCGACATAAACTCGGAAACCAAAAATGGGCGTGGTCAGCCCACTTTACCGCCCACCTCCCATATATGGTGAAAATTAACGAAATTGTGTTCACATAGTTCAAGGACCAATGTAAAGTCGGAAACAAAAAATGGGCGTGGTCCGCCCACCTTACTGCCTACTTTGATGGTGGGTATATAGATTCGGCCGGGCCGAATATATTCGCGCTTGTTTTTTTTAATACTTACCTCAAACTTAAATCTTTATATATTTCGGAGAGAGCTAGGTTTTAATTTAAGACCTTTAGTATCTTAGGGCAATTTTCTCAAAATTTTGCATGGATTTAGTTTTTGCTATATCGTATTTCGCATTTTTCTAACCCGAACAATTTGACCCATATGGAGAGCAAATAAGATAACGTTGGTCCCAGCTCATATGAAAATTGAATTCTGTTTCTCAATACTGTTTCTCAAAATTTTCGTCCTGACATTATTCTTTCTTGAACTGGATCAAAATCGAAAAAGGTCCCTTTCGAGTTTTTCAGATTTTTTAATATTTCCGTCAAAATCAAAATGTGAAAATTTGGTATCGCAAAAAAATCCTTTGGGACGTAAATTTAATGATCTAACAAACATAAAATGCCAGGTGTAAATAAGTCCACAATTCTCTAGCAAAAATACTGAAATGGTTTATTCCATGTATTTATTTATTTTTTTTATTCGAACTTTTTTGAATTTTATTAGAAATTTTCAAAACATAATTTCTTTCATATAGAAATGTTTTTATATGAGAAGTTTTTATACGAATTTAGCATCAAATTACTTCATACTTCTATTAACAAACAACGCAATAAAATAATTTTAAGTGAAATACCTACAAAAATTATGCTAAGAAGTGTCTTTGTTCACTATTTGTTATACACAGAGTTATTTAATTGATCCGCCCTAATATTCTCATTTTTTATACCTTGAAGTTTGTCATTCCCTGTATAAGACTAAGGAAAATAATTTAAAATCCTATAAAGTATACATACATTTCGACATGATATTTAAAGTCGATTTAATTATGTCTTTCTATTTGTGGAAAACAAATGACTAGTCCGTTAAAATTAAAATCACCCGATGGTTTATTATTTTCCTCATCAAGTTGCTATAAAAAATCTAAAATATTGGTTCATTAGAGGAAAAATTATAGAATAACATTTGATTGCAACAAAATAAAATAAATCCTAGTTAAGCTAAATTTTAACTAAACCAATAACACAGGGAAACTCTGATTCTGCGGTACGTGGTTTCTCAGTCAATTCGTATACACGGTATTAATAATTACTAAGCCTCTAATACACTTTTTTTGAATTGACTCTAGTTCTCTCTTGACTCAATTTGTAAAATTAAGGAGGTTGCACTATATGTTGAAGCATATCTCGAAAGGACTTGTCTGATTTTGTTCAAAAGAACATCAAAAAATGCCAATTAAAACTATCTTCAAGTTGTTCTTACATTACTTTTTAATACGGTCAACAGTTCTGGAGATACTAAGCGCCTCTTTTGAGAAAAAATGAAATTTTGTATAAAATTTTAAGAACAAATTTTTTCAAAAAATCATTAAAATTCGAAAGTGTCAAAAATTCAAATTTGTATTCTTAAATCATAAAGATAAATTTTGTGCAAATAAAACCAGACATATTTCATTGCAATCAATGCATAAGTTTTGATTTTATTCACAAATTAGTGAAAGTACTCATTTACAAGTTACATAGAAAAATTAAAAAAAAAAATCCCAAACTCATTTTTTTATTTATTAATTTTTCTATGTAACTTGTAAATGAGCATTTTCACAAATTTGTGAATAAAATCGAAACTTAGGCGATGATTTTATTGAAATATGTCTTGTTTTATTTGCAATAAATTTATCTCCATGAAAAAATAAAAAAATTTAAATTTTTCAAACTTTCGAATTTTTATGATTTTTTGAAAAGTTTTTTGTTTTTTTTTTTTCGTGAAATTTTGTATAAAATGAATTTTTTCTCAAAAGATGGGCTTAATATCTCCATAACTGTTGACCGTTTTAAAAAGTAATTTAAGAATGAGTTGAAGATAGTTTTAATTGGAATTTTTGATATTCTTTTGAACAAAATCAGGCAAGTTGTTTTCGAGATATGCTTCAATATATAGTACAGCCTCCTTAATTTTACAAATCGCAATTTATCGCGAGAACTAAGGTCAATTCAAAAAAAGTGAATTAGAGGCTTAGTACTTATTAATACCGTGAATCCAAAATGACTGAGAAACCCCCTGCCGCAGAATTTTTTTATAATTTTGTAACTCTGTGTAATTGTTGTAATAAGTGCATTACTGTGAATATATCTTCGCTTGAGATACTATAACCATGTAATAGTGGAATAATAAGATATATTTTCACTGACTAGAAGATATTAAAATACGAATTAGATCCCTCAGATTACTTAAGAATTCTAGATCTTTACCGGCCTTGCCCAATATTTTCTAAGACGGCTCACCTAGCAAATGAGTCACGAGATATAAACATCAAACTAGTAGTCGTTATAGGTGAGATAATAATTCTCAATATAACCAAACCCATCGCTGAGACACTGACAGGAAATAATCTAAAGTTTTGTTACAGTTGAAACAAAACTATCAGTCTAATCTGACCAATGTCTTTGATAAGCCTTTGAATAGTTTTTAGATGTCAATTTGTACTGTGAGTTTGAATCTATAAAAAAGCTTAAAATTATTTTGTTCTCTTGTTCGCTTTATTTTTAGCACTTGTTTTACGACAATCCCTGTCAGCAGGTTGTCCGATGGCAGGATTTAAGGGCTTTGATACAGTTACTGTAATAGTAGGGATGTAATCTGAATATGAGTTATTATCACAACGAAAAGGTTAATACTATGCGGAAAATTTGTGGCAATTGTTCCAATAATAATGGAAAAATTAAGAAAAACTAACAAAAAAGTAATGAATCGCCACCTCCTTGCTTAAAAAGTGTCAATTGCGTGGAATCTCCATAATGCTTGTTAAATTCGCATTTTTAATAATCGATCTGAGGTGCCACTATTGACTAAAAAAAAAAAAAATATAATAAAAATGTTAAAATGATAATTCAAATATAAAAAAGTGTTTAAAATTTATAAAATGTCTGAATTATCATGTCCCTGGTAACAAAAAAGTATAAATTTCACCCTCCTAGGCCAACGCCATATTATAGGTCGCGCTCAATGAAAGTGTTAGAACTAGAACGGGTCACTATCATTAAAGTAACTAAAAAAAAAATATACAAATCGAAGCCTGTACTTTAATTTGTTTGAAACAAGCATAGAGAAGAATTTGAGTTAAAAGTAAATGGCGCTACAGTGGGTCAACATTATGTGTTTATTAAAAAATTCAAATACTTTTAACAGTCAAATACTCTTTTGTTTTTTATTTTATTTATTTTATTTTTTTCGAAATTTACGATTTTGCAAGTAAATATGTATATACAATGTTTTCTAGTTGTGTTTGTAGCATTTTATATGTCAAACTACTAAAATTGTTGACAAACAAACTAAAATATTTCTTGATAAATTAATAAAAACTAGTTTCTATTTATTTTTGTTACTTTTATACTATGTATACATTCTTTGTAAAAACAAATATTTTATATATTTTTATTTTGGCTAATATAAGTTTAAAATTTGAATTATTTAATCTGGTTTGCTTATAAAAAATTAGTTAATCTTACATAAATATTTCTTATTTCTTATTATTTATAGGTTTTTAATTTAGAGCTTAATTTTAGCTGATTGTTTTGATTTTCAGTACCTCATCCTTAAAAAGATTTAAGATCAGAAAACTGTCTTACTTTCTTAATATATGATTACTTTTCAGCACATTTTGATTTAACAGACATAAAAATAGTTCCCTATAAAATTCCTATTTTAATGGAACGGAACACAATATCCATTATCTATAGATATTTTCATTGTACATCCCTATTATACCAGTAAAAGTTATAGTAATTTAGATTATCTTTTTTTCTTATACTCAAAATGCTGAACTCCTGTTATTTAATAAATTTCACTACAACTCTTAAATGAACTTTCTTACATACAGACATATAGTTAGTTACAATGACTATAATACGAGAAAAGAAATGTGTAAAAATGTTCCTTCTTATTACGTAGTAAATGAATGTTGTTCTGTTTATTTGCACTTGAGTTGGATGGATAGATGGATGAATGTTCCAAGTAACAACTGTTCAAGTTTTTTCATTTTTCATATTCATTCAGTTTTTCATTCACAAAAATTTTCAGTTCAACTTCAACTACATACGGAGAGAAAAAAAAACACAAACTCAATTTGTTGTTAAAATGTATGTTTAAGTATTTTGGTTGACGGAGAGACTGACTGTATATATTATAGTCTGTTTTACTGACTGTTTGACTGATTGTATGGTTGTTGATTTGTTGGGGACATCAAGAAGCCGCGCGCGTATGCTTTTTTTCCTTCATTTATTTTATTCGTAATATAAATATATGAAAGTGTATGCTGAAGAATAGCAAGATACTACAACAACAACAAAAATATATAAAGGAATAAAAAAATAAATAAAAATAATAAAACAAACATAAAGGCCTTAAGTATATTCTGGCTGTTAAACAACAACAAAAACAAAAAAATTGTGTCTCAATTTTTGCTTTCCTATTTATCTGTTTGCCTGGCAAATTGGCAATTGGGAAAGTTGGAAAGCGGTTGATGTTGGTTGACGCTGTTGCTCCTCGTTTGTTCACTCGTTCATTCATACAACAAATGTAAGTAGCAGCACCACACACGTGTGTTTACAAAAAAATAAAAAAAAAACATTTTTGTTTATGCCGTCGCAAAAGTTTGAGTTCTTTGACTTTCCGTTGTGGCTTAGTGATGCCAATTATATGAGAAAAAAAAAAACTAATAGAAATGATTACAAAAATGTAATTTTTTTTAATAAAAAAATAAGAACAATAACTTTTAAAAACAATTTTTAATAATTTTAATTTTTATTTATTTTTTTTAAAGTATTATTGCTAAAAAACACTGAATTGTCATCACTCTTTTTGGTTTTTAAGTATTTGTGCACTAATATCTACAAATTTATCTTTATAAATATATCTAAGAAAATTATTTTCCTTTAGATTTTGGTTATTTTTTTCAAAATGTTTAAGTTTTTATAGTCTTAATATAAAATGGTCCATAATACTATAAATTTCATTACAAAAATGCTGTTTGTATGTAAAACTTAATATAAATTTTTATAAATTATGGTTATTTGTAGAAAAATTAAAGAAAAAAATATGTAAAAATAAATAAAAATAATTATTACCTAAAGTTGATAAGTCTCTTTGGTATCTTTGCCTTTGAAGTTGCTAAATAATTCATTCAAATTGTAAGGGAATATGTGTATATGTATGTATAAATCTATATGGTATATGTATAAGTACATTAAAGAAATAAATATTAATAAAAGTGTAAAAAAGAAAAGCACATAAAAATAACAATTTTTTTTATTTATTTATAACATTACAAATTATTTTTATGTGTTATTTTTTGTTTCTTGTTCCCCCTTCACCCCTATAACTAAACTAATTCAAATAAAAAAAATATTAAACACATTCAAGGGAAATATAAACAGTTGGGTTGAGAAAAATAGGTTGATAGTAAAACATAAACATATTTTGTTAGTCGGGGTTCACCCACAGAAATTTTACTTTCCGCAATTCCAAGTTTATAGGAAAGAGAGGAGAAGGATATACTAAACTTTTTCGTTCTCTTTACCTCTCTCTCCTACGAAGTGGGAATTGCGATAAGAATAATTGCTGTGTGTGAGCGCCGACTTAGATTTATTAAAACAAGGAAAAATAAATAAATACCAAATATCTGTATTATAAAATCAAATGGAAATTATTTTTAGAGTCAAAAACCAGTCTTCTGCAGTAAAATTTTTTTATCCTAGAAATGCTGTATATTAAAGTAAGGTAACTTATAGTGTCTTTTTTTTTTGTCAAGTTAAGTGATTAGTTAGTTATAAACCCCTCTTATAATGTAGAAGGTTCTAAAATTTTGCCCACCACTGTTCTTATTATTGGTGTATGTATTTATATATATATTGTATTTGTGTTTATAATTCATAGAATAAAATTAAGTAACTTTGGTGCTGTGTACGTGTGTATTTCACTAATTCACAAATACTCCAAAAAAATTTATCTAAATGTAATTTATTATATTTAATATTTATTTTCTTAAGGTGTCTAATAGTTATAAATATTTTTTTTTTATTCTTTCTTTTGGCAATTATTTTTATTAATTTCAGTTCTTAGCTGTAGTTTTTTTGGTTTAAAATATTTTCGTTTTTTAAGGCACTAAAATTTAATTATCTATACATTTTAAGAATTATTCCATAAATATTTACTTGTATCTTATGTTTAAAATTATTTAATATTAGAAATTTTAAATATTTTTGTATCATTTTAAGTTTAAAAGTTTAAATAATTTCCCCAACTTTTTAAAATATTAAAAAATTATTAAATCAGTTTTAATTTATTCATGGCAATAACGTGTGACGCTAACTGTTTCTTTAACAAATTTGTTTTTTTATTAGTATTTTTTAATTTTTTAAAACAAAAAAAGTTATGGGTCAAATACAAGAAATTTAGAGTATCCGTTGTAACTTCAGTTCATACTTTTCTCGTGGTATCTTTTAAACAAAAGCATGTACGACATTTTGTATAGATATTTCGAGGATCATATAAATTCCTAAATCTCCTAACTCACAGAAAAAAGTAAAAATGGACTTCAATTACGAAATTTGTAATATTAATTAATTTTTAATTGATTTTGCTCCAATCATCAAAATGGTAATATTAATAACCAGAATAATTGATATTACTATTACTTTTTTTCCTTAAATAGACGCAATGAGCTGAAAATTTTTGAAAATTTACTTAAATTTATTTTATTTCTGTACTTTTATAGACAAATATTTAATTTTTCTTTATATTTTATTAACAGCTGTGAATTTTATAAAAAGCAAAACTGAAAACCAATTAGAAAATTAATTATATTAATAAATCATATAATTAAATTCCAATATAAAGTTAATTAATAATTTTATTACAAAAATTATTTGAAATATTTTTTTCTGTGCTCCCATATAAGGTGAAATTTTAAAATGTTGCAGATGGTGATTAGGCCAAGACTAATATAATATTCTCAATTGTTATTTTATTTTATTTTATTTAAATTAATTAAATATTACAAAAAGAAACAAATTAAATTAGGAAATACTCAGATGTTATTACATTATTTATTTTATTTATTATTATAGTTATTATAGGTATAACAATTTATTATTTACTTTGTAAGACCCTTTTCTCTCTGTGAAATCAACCATGCGTAGCAATATAGAAAAAAACTTAAAATAAAAAATTACTTGTGTTAATATTTATTTTAGTAAGTACTGACAATATGAAACGACTTATTTGTAAACTTTATAAAGACTTAACATCCCTCATAAGCATACACTTATCTAAAGACTTCATTATTTTACATAAAAAAAAAATAATGAGATAAATAAGGTTTAATTAACTTGTCATTTATGAAAGAGGAAAAATTAATTAGAAATTAAATAAAATAATAATATATAATAATCAAATTATACTATAACTTAAACTACATATCTTTATATTATCTAGGATTTCTAAATATAACAAGCTAACAAACTCAGATAAATGGACAACAAATAAAAAAAAGTATGATTTAAAGTTTTCATATTTAAAAAAAACATATCTTCAATAATTATGAAACGATATTGCTGAATTTTAATACAAACATTTTTGTAATTGTTCCCTATCGTTTGATACATATATAATATATGGCAGTTATTGGTGAGCTTCAGAAAATAGATTTCAACCGACAAATTGATGGACATAGTCTTATCAATATCATTTCTTACAAGTTGTAGAAAATATAAACTTTTTTTTTTTGCTCTCCAACGAAAATTTTTAAATTACAAATGGAATGACGAATATATATATTAAACCGTGGTGAAGGGTATAAAAATGACTTAATTATTAATAGACATTTTTAAATTATACTTTTAATTATTTTATTTCTTAATTTAATTTAAATTATTATTTTTTTTTAATTTAAATTTTTGTTATGAATATTAACTATTACTTATAATAAAGTTAAATTATTAAATTAATGATTGAATTAAATTATCTTTAAACATTATATTGATTGATATGGTATCTATAAGTCGTCTAGTTCATGTTTTTGTTTTTTATTTTGTAATAATTTGTAATGATTAGAAAAATATAATAATAAAACAAAATGCCAAGTAATATTTATGTAATAAAATTAAAGTTTTTTGAGTTATAATTAAATTACAATTTTATTATGGTTGTTAAAATTTTCAAGGAAATATTAATAGTTTATTTTATTTTTATTAAAAGCAATAATAAGTCTTATATAGACGTCATTTTATATAATGTATATATTATATAGTTTTATATTATTGTTATTACTATGTATATTAAATAAATAAAAATAAAAACTTTTCTCCCAGATGGTTATAAAATATTGTTATAAATATTTTTATGTTTTGTGTGTGTGTGTTTAAAATAAAAAAAAAAAAAAACGTAAAATTATAATTTAATATAAAATGTTTAATAAAAATCTTAAATGTTCGCGTACTTACTATAAAAGATGTAAGATGAAACTAAAACCAAAGTCCACTTGGCTAATATTTGATAAAAAATTGTATTTGAAACCAAAAAATAAAAATAAATAAATAAAATAATAATAAAAAATAATAATTGGTTAGGCATAGCTTCAATTAATATGAAATTAAATGTCAGTTGCGTTTTATGATATATATAATTATATATAAGATGTTTTTCTTATTAAGAACAGGAATTAAAATAATTTTTGTCAAATATTTGCCTAGTCCGACTATAACACAATATATATAATATCTCTTGTTATAATTTAGTAAAATATTATCCAAATCTGCTGTTTTAAACATAATTCATTTATATCATTTTATTATCATAAAAATGATATTTCGTTTTTTAATGAATAATTAATTATTATTTTAAATTATCAAAATTATAACACGAGCTTTTTTTTTTTGGAAGATTTGTTTTTTTTTTTTTTTTCATTTCAAATTAATTATCGTTTTTGTTTTTACTAAATTATTAAACATTTTATTGCACTCAAGATTTCATAATTTTCTTGTCCTTTCATTTTTCTACAAAATTATTTTATCATCAAAAATAAATTTATGGATTTAGTATATAACTTTATAATTGATTTAACAAAATAATATAAATATAATAAACTGTTAATAATCTTATCAAAAACCAACATATTTCTTCGTTTCTATTGTTTTTTTTTTCTAAATTTTATTTATTTTATCAGATTAAACTATTAAAGCTTATAAAAATTTTTAAAAAGCAAAAAATATATAATAAAACAAAAATAATAAAAAGTATAATAAAAAAAAAAAATGTTTATAAATATTTTCCATTTTTATAATAATTCATTTTATTTCATATAACTATTTGTGTGGTGATATTATTTAGCGATAATATTAATTTTATTAGGTTTGCGTATCATAAAATTATTTAATTACTTATTTATTTAATCAAAAGTTAAGAAAACAAATACAGATAAATAAAACGTCTCTTCGAAGTTTTATAAAAGTTTAATTGTTATAGCAACAATATAATATGTATACTTATAAAAATAGTCTAAAATTTATTATTTATAGTTTTAGAAATATGAATTATCGTTTGTTATTTAGTTAGTTATAAATTAATTTAATAAATTTTGTTATAACATGTCTACTATAAAGATTAAAATTAAAATATATAGAAATTACTTTGAAGTAAATAGTATTAAATAATGATATAGCATTGAATTAAGTTATAGTATTGAATAAAGCTATAGCATTAAAATAGCTATATCATTAAAATAGTATATAGCATAAATAAAGCTTTAGCTTCACACAATGCTTAAGCATTAAATAGAGCTGTAGCATTAAAAAGCCATAGCATTAAATAAAGCATTAGCATTAAACACTGCTATATTATTAAATGATGTTTAAGAATTAAATAGCTACAGCATGAAAATAGCGATAGCATAATTATGTGCCATTTAATAAAACTATAGTATCAATCAAGCATTATATGAAATTTAGCATTAAATAATGCTATAGTATACAAATTGAATATATGAAACGTATCTTTGAAGTTTTATAAAAATTAATAACGTTTAATTGTTATAGAAATAATATAATTGCGGGATTCACAAAGTGTGCTATCCTGTCATATTGTCATAAAATTTTACAAAGGAAAAGCAACAACAATATTTTTTATACATTGAATAATTTTAGGACTTATGACATGATAGCACATCTTGTGAATCCCCAAAATATTTATATAAAAATAGTCTAAAATTTATTATTTATAGTTTAAAAAATATGTTTATCGTTTATTATTTAATTACAAATTAATTTTATAAATTTTATTATAACTTTTCTAAAGAAAATTATGAAAATTATGCTATAGAAATAACTTTTTAGTAAATAGTATTAAATAATGATATAGCATTGAATAAAGTTATAGCATTGAAATAGCCATAGCATTAAAATAGCATATAGCATAAATAAAACTTTAGCTTTAAACAATGCTATAGCATTAAATAACGTTGTAGCATTAAAAAGTGCTGTAGCATTAAAAAGCCATGGCATTAAGTAAAGCTTTAGCTTTAAACGCTGTTATATTATTAAATGAAGCTTAAGAATTTAATAAAGATGTTGTATGAACTAAAGCTATAGCATTGTACAAAGCTGTATAACATTATAGCTGTAGCATTACAAATAGTTGTAGCTTTAAATAGAGCTGTATCATAGAAAAACCATAGCATTAAATAAAGCTATAGCTATAGCATTAAGCAATTAAAGAATATATCATTAAGTAAAGTTTAAGAATTAAATAAAGTTGGAGCATTGCATGACGTTATAGCATTCAGCAATGCTATAGCATTAAAAATAGTTGTAACATTAAATAAAGATGTAGCATTAAACAAAACATAGCATTAACTAATACCATAGCATTAAATATAGCTACAGCTTTAATAATTTTCTAATGCTAAAAGCTTCAGAAAAATATTTTGATTTGAATAGTTTATTAAATAATAAAATAACAGCTTAAACTAAGTACTAGAACAAATATGCATTTTAAAGCTATCTTTTAATATTTTGTCATATTATGAGTATCTAGAAAAATAAAAGCAAATTTGTAGATGTAATTTAAAATATCAAGTATGTTAAATACTTTTACAATTATTAGAACAAGTGTTATAAAAGCTTATATAAAAACAGATGTAGTATATACACCTAGAAATATATAAATATTAAAATTATTATGTATGTACTTATATGTATGGTATACGTTTGTATTAAAAATATTCTACATCCTATCGAAATTTTCCACAAAATTACATTTGCATAAAAACACAATTACCACAGAATGGAATGAAATGAAATGTTGGCTGTTAGAAATGTATCTGCAGAATATAGTCAAAGGCTTTTTCTCAACATAAAATTTTAGTAAAAAGTAAATACCTTTAATAGACATCTCAAAGAGTAGTAGGCTTTCTAAACACTCACACATACACACCTTAAATAGTACTTAGATTTGTGTATGTGTTGTGTAAAATTACACGATGAAGCTTTCTATACAAGTCAAAGAATCTATGTATGGCAAACTCACGGCCAGTGCGAAAAATGCATCATCATCAATGGTTATGTATGTGAATGATACTGAAAAAGAGTGTGTAATATTAGTAAGAATGAGTGACTGTTAGTCGTTATATCAGTTTGAGTGTTAGACTGCAAAGGTATTCATTTAAAAAGTGGTAAAAAAAAAAAAACAGAAAACATTTTCAAGTGCTAGTGTATTTGTGTAATTGAAGGAATATAATTGTATTCGGAAAATAAGAAAAAAATTCCTGTTTTTATTTTTCTCCATTTGATGTATGTAGGAATATGTAAAATGTAATGCAACATTTTACTTTTGCCAGGTGTCGGTAGAAGGAAGGATATGTGGAAGAAATTTGCCAAAATGCTAGAATGCACATGGTGATGATGAAATGCATAGAAAAATTAAGGTATCTAGAGATTGGATATCATGGAACTTGGAGAGAAAGAGAACAATATACCTATTTCTATTTTTATATATTATTCTAAAGCTATTCTCTGTTAATTTCTAATAGAAGGAAATGCCAAACTGTTACTTTAAAGCTCTTAGGTAATAAATAAATGTCTTAGAGAACAAAGCATCTTCGACGATGAGGCTAAAAGTTCCCAGCAGTGTATGATGGATGTTGCGTACAATTTACCTTACCGACTATATTTGGGAACCACTAGCCATTTTATTAGCTACGTGACTAGTGACTAGTCACTTTAATATGAGCTTATCCTAGGAGGAAGTCTATTGCTATCTCAACGACTACATGGTGTCACTTGTTTTCACACATAATCACCTCCACGATTACCGAAGGGTCAATAAAGTGACAATAGGCACTTCCACGACTATGAGGTGGACCATTTTCTCCTAAACACAATCATCTCAATGGCTACAAAATGTAATTTTTGTGCGCACACAACCACTTTACTGGTTACAATGAGTCAGTTAAAAATTGTTCATATTTTCTTTTCGTCTTCTTCCCGCTTACCATAGAGTCAGTAAAGTGGCAATTGCCAATATGCTCATTGGTGACAGAAGGAGAGCGGCAGGTCACAAAACATTAATGGATCATTCTGTCTAAAAGCGGGTTAATTGCTACTAAATAAACTGCTGGGTTGTTAGAAACGTTAACTAGCAGCCGTTTCGAAGGACCTTAAATTTAAACAAATAATCTAATATTTTATTTTTTAATATCTCATTGCTTTGAGATATTTTAGAATTACAAAATAACTCGTCCCGTTGTAAACAGTTTTGATGCCAAGTGACTTATAAAATTGTTACTTTGACATCAGAAATAACAAGCAAGAATGCTATATTCGGCTTGACCGAATCTATATACCCACCATCCACAATTTCATAAAATTTCACTTTATATGGGAGTTTACATTGATTGTTGAACTATTTGTACAAAATTTCGTTGGCGTACATGATTTTTTTCTAAAATATATCGGCGGAAAATTATGAACTTGAGTTACAACGGACATCCTGTGTTTTCAGTATTTGGTCCATAACTTTTTTGTTTATGAACTAATTTTTTCCATTTTTAATACCAAACAAACCTTATATAAGAATATTTGAGAAATAGTTGAGCAATACTTCGTCCCTCTAGGTAGTCCGCTCCGAGCTTTATACTTCTTTCAACTGACAAACAGACAGACGGACAGATGGACGGACATTGTTAGATCAACTCAGAATCTTAAAAGGACCCAGAATAAAAATATAGTGGAGTATAAAAAGGTTAATAGAAAATGCGTAATTTTAATTTTATATATTAGAAGATCTTCTTGTCAATATTATATTATTTACATATATAAATAAATATAAATAATGGTATTTCTGTTAGTCTTTTTAATATTATATATAATTTAAATAAAACTTTAATTAATATATGTATGTACTTGTGTCTATACATGTATATAGTATTTAAATGTGTATACGTATCCCCTTTTTTTATCTGGTACATATATCTACAGTTGACCAAATATTTATTATTATTATTTTTTATTATTATTAATATTACTTTGTTTGTTATTTTCTTTATTTTTTTATTATTTATTTTTTTTCTACATTTTATTTTATTATTTATTTGTTAATATAAAACCGTTATATCTACATAACCTCGTTTATTATTCATAGAGAAGAAAACTAGATACATACATATGTATGTGCGTACATCAAATGTAAAAAGAATGGAAATTTCAAAGTAATTATTTATATTTATTGTTTACCATACAAAGATGAAAAACGCTTAAGATATAAATAGTATGTTGTTGATAGATAGACCGACAGACCGACCGACAGATAGATAGATAGATAGATATACAAACACTCACACGCAGACTGAGACAAACAGCCAAACATGAATGCGTCGACATAGTTTCAAACATTTGCACACTTACATACATACATTCATATATATATATTTATAATAAAAAATAAAATAAAAAATACATAAATATTTATAAAAATTTAAGACCAGCAAACAAAATTTTTGGTAAAAATTAAGAATATCAATTAGAAAAATTAAGGTCTCAGCTAATTTTTTGTTTGCCTAAGTCCTTTCCTCATAGCTCTCGTAATTTCCTCAATAGATTCCTTTAAAAATAGGAAAATAAAATTATTACTTTGTTAAAAAACAAATTCATTATGTTTAAAAACACCTGCTTAATCTTTTTTCAAACTTTAGCGTTTGCTGGGTTTGTGATCATACACATTTGTTTACAAAATGCAAAAATTCAACACTTTACGACTTGCATACAGTATACAACACTACAAATCAGTCGGTTAAAAAGGGGCACGCATGAAAACTTATTATGAACTATAATGCAAAAATGAAAAAAAAAAAAAAAACAAATAAGTAATAATAAAACGTATACATATATACATGGCTAATATTGTAGTCATGTAATATAAATTACATTCATATTTTGTTTTCTTTTTTTTTTTCTTAAGTTTTATACGCACATCTAACATAAATACATTATTAGTTATTTACGTAAGTTGTATGTACAAAAATTTATTAATTACATTTGTTGTTATTTTATTTTAATATTAAGAGAAAAAAGCAAACTCTACCTTCTAATTACATAGCTGCACAATAACGAAAAAACAAACTAACAAATATAAATATTAGAGCTACATTTAATATACAAATTAACCAACAAACATATAGAAAGCAAATCAATTAAATATTTGAAATATTTTGAATATTTGCCACTAAATAGTTGATACTAAAAATTATACAGGGAAACACTGATTCGACGGCACGGCGTTTCTCATTTAATACGGATACATGGTATTAATAAGTACTAAGCCTGTGATCCACTTTTTATACCAATTGTGCTGATGTTTGTAACATCTAAAAATATTAGTCTAAGATCCACCTTAATTTAAACCAATCGACTAAGAATCACTTTCTGGGTCGATTTAACGATGTCCGTGTGTACGTCTTCCTGGCTGTCCATGTAAATCTTTTTCGCAAAGTGCAGGTCGCAATTTTGAAGATATCTCCAGGAAATTTGGCACGAATAGTTATTTTGAGACAAAGACGACTCGTATTGATATTGGTTATGATTGGCTCATTTTTTCACCATGCCCCGATACAAATATCCTCTCGGAATTAGGCTTAAAGCTAATAAATACCTTTATTGTAGGATATAATCCAATTAAATTAAAACAGAGAAGCTCTATATAATTATAAATCTATATACCAAATTTCATAAAGATCGGCCTAAAACTAATTCAAATGTTAGTTTAAAGTTAATATTCGATAGAGATAAGTTTTATATAAGTACGAGCTGTAAACCCGCTACTTCGTTAGCGGAAATTTTTATAAAAACCATACTATATAATAAATTTAAAATAAGATTCTTAACTCCCGTGGGAACATTTTTAATAATAATGTTGTGTTGGCATTAACAACAATAAACTTTTTAAATGTTTTACTTAAAAAAGTACAAAAAATTCAAAAGTACCATTGAAAAACAAAAAAATACTCCTCTGTGAATTCTTTCCCATATAGGACCATGTATATTGTTTCTAAGTTAAATATTAAGAAAATTCAAAAAGTACCGTTGGAAGAAAAAGAAAAATACCACAAAGACCCCTCTTATGGATTCTCATTCAATTAGCACTACGTGTCCTTAATTGCATGCTTTTAGATTCATAATTATAGAAAATTCAAAAAGTACCATTAGAAGAACAAAAAAGTACCACAAAGACCCTTTTTGTGAATTCTTTCCCACATAGCACCATATATATTTAATTTCATGTCTCTAGGTTTAATATTACAGGAAATTTAAAAAGTACTATTAAAACAACAAAAAAGTACCACAAAGTCCCTCCTCTTGAATCCTTACCCGTAGGATCATGTATCTTTAATTACCACAAATTTCACTCTTGCGAATTCTATCCACATAGGACTTTATTTACTTAATTTCATGTTTCTTGGTTTAATATAATTGAAAATTCATTATTGAGTTTGAATAAAATGTAATTTCGCGATTTTACCCCCTCTTTTTTGGTACTTTTTCCCCCATGAATATTCCAATGTGTTTATGGCAATAAATATAAAAAAATGTTTTATTAAAAAAGTACCAAAAATATGTACGATTTTTACACCTTAAACGTTTGATTTGCTCAAAAGTACAAAATTTGTATTTGTCATTTTTTGATAAGTTATGAATACGATGTAAATTTTTTCTGTATGTTGATTGGTTTCAAAGATACATATGGTGCCAAAAAAGTACCAAAATACAGTTTTTACCCGTTTTCTCCCTAAAAGGGCAGATTTTTAAAAAAGTACCTGACACCTGTCCGATTATTTTTTAAATGAATAACGATAAATATTCAACTTTTTTTCTATCTTTATTAGTTTGGGAGATATAAGGTTACCGATTTTACCCATTTTTACCCTTTTTTAACCCCTAAACATTCGAATTTCCAAAAATCCCGTCTTAATGGATCTGTATGGAGGGAGACCTACGTTCCAAATTTCGTTTCTCTAGCTTCAGGCGTTTGGTCAGTCAGTCACGTTACTCTTTTATATACATAGATAAATGATAGTGTCAAATTTAATGAAGATCTGTTCATAATTTACCATAGATCTCATATAAGACCCTCTTTTTATGACCCAGTAGGTCATTAATTCATATAAACATTAGTATCAACACATTATTCTATATTTGTATATTTTATTTTACACTTAGTAAAAGAATCGTTCCACATGTGATATAAGATCCCTTCCGGAATTTTGATGCTCAAACACAATGATGTAGGGCATCATATGGTCGATCATGAGCGACTATATCTTCATTTTCGTTTTAAATTGTTACTAGTTCTCGCGATAAATCGTCATTTGTAAAATTAAGGTGAATGCGCCATATTATAAAGCATATCTCGAAAACGGCTTGTCCGATTTTATTAAAAAAAATATCCAAAAATTCTAAGTAAAATTGTTTTCAAGTCACTCTTACATTATTTTGTATTACGGTCAACAGTTATGGACATATTAAGCCTATTTTGTGAACAAAAAAAAAAAAAAAATTATACAAAATTATTTTTTTTTATTTATTTATTTTTTTTAATCATAATAATCGTAAATGTCAAAATTTCAAATTTTTATTCTTTAGCCATAAGGATTAATTTATTATAAATAAAATAAGATATATCTCATTCAAATTAATACATAAATTCTGATTTTATTCACAAATTACTTAAAAATTAGAAACAAATTGTTTGAGGGTTTGTTAATATTTCTATTGAATTTATAAATAAGTATCTGCACTAATTTGTGAATAAAATCAATATTTATTCATTGATTTGAATGACATATATCTTGTTTTATTGGCAATAAATATATCTTTACGATTGAAGTATAAAAATTTGCATTTTTAACATTAACGAATTTTTAAGATTTTTTGAAAATAATTTTTTTTTTTTTTTTTTTTTTTTTTTTTAGAAATTTTGTATAATAGGCTTAATATCTTTTTAATTATAGAGCATACTAAAAAATAATGTGAGTATAACTTGAAGCCTATTTTAATTTAAATTTTTTAATATTTTATTGAACCAAATCAGATAAGTTATTTTTGATATATGCTTCAATATATGATGCCCACTTCGTTAATTTTGAAAATAGCGATTTATTTGGTTGAGACAGACGGACAAATGGACATAAATAGTAAATAAATCGACTTAGAATTTCCTATGACAAAATTAATATAAGCAAATCTCTTCTTTTTCTTTCAAATATCTAAAATAGGACTTTTTAAAATACATTAAGTAGTGACGTAAAATGTCCCACAAAAATTTATTAAAATATGATGATTTTGCAAAAAAATATTTATAATAAATAAAACAACATATTAATAGTATTTCTTTTATAAAACATTAAAACAAAATTTATATACCACGCGTTAATTTAAAATTCAAATATTCTTTAGTTAATATTAATATGAATATAAATAAATTAATTTTGCCATAAAGATAAACATCCTGTTGGAATGGGGAAATTTATTTTTCTTAAAATATTTAACACGTTTTTTATTTAAGGAAAAAAGTTTTTTAATAAATTATATTGATTTTAACATAAAATTTAGTTATTATATATACATATGTATGTATATGTTTGTTGGGTTAGCTGAGAGTTTTTTTAACGTATAGATTGTAAAAGCTTAAATATTGTGTGTGTATTTTATTTATTTTTTTAGATCTAAATAAAGTGTTGCACTTGTGCTCACTTTGTTGTTGTCAGCGTCAATGCTGTCTTAATACTAAATTGAGTAGAATTATTTGCAAACATAAGGTGTGTGCTTATGTATTTTAAAAGTATTTAGAAGAATTTCTCAAATGTTTTAAAAAAATTTATAGGACAACAACTTTGTGCCAAAATACATACTTAAAACTGTGCTTCACTAAAACAAAAATATTTTATAATTTTAATGATTTCTTTGGAAAAAAGTTTTTTATTTGTTATATTACAAATAATAATTTTTAAATAATTTTTTTTATTAAAATTTTATGCTAAATAAATTAAAACTTATCAAGCGTAAATATGAATCCCTCTAAAATATGAGTAAATTGAAAAAAATTACTACAAAACTATAATAAATTTACATTTAGTTTTATTTATTAAAAAATATATTATTTAATTATTATTAGGTTGCTGCAAAAAAAAAAAAAAAAAAAAAAAAAACTTTTTACAATATAAGTAATATTAAATTACAGATGTGTTTAAATTTGACCTTTGATCCAGTTAATAAAAGCTTTTGAATTTTGTATTTGATAAATGTTCTCTAAGATTTCTTAAAATATATTAATTATTAAAGTTAAGTCTCAACTTCGCTAAAAATAAATCAACAGTTGTAAGAGTGCGTTCACACTTGACAGTTTTTATTCACTTCTTTTGAATAAAAACATAATAGAATTCTTGTTTAAATAACATTATGTAATTGATTTTTATTAAGAAATACTCAAAAGTTTCCTCTTTCAAAAAGGAATTTCAAACAGCTGCAAAATCTAACTTGCCTCAAAAAAACATACCTAATGTAAACACAGGAAAACTAAGCAAACTATTTATAGCTTAAAAGTTTGTTTTCCATTTAAGCCTGTTGTAGTCTAATATCCGTTCATAGTTGTAATAAATAATTATATTGGGAAATTCCAGTGTATAATAAAAAAAAAATATAATAACAATTACTATGCGAGGTTTAATTATATTTTATTTCAATTACTACCATTATATTTAGTATCTCAACAATAGATACTATTTGTTGTAGTTGTTTTTTATGTTAGAGATACTTATATATGTATAAATTTATTTTAATTATAAAAAAATACATATAAATAAGTAAATTTATCTATAAGATACAAATAAATTTATTTGTTTTGCTTCCCCAATAGATGAGTAAATTTAAAAGCAAGGAGATAGGGAGGAAGAAAATGGAAAAAGATCAGAAAAAGAGTAAACAATAATAATGAACAAATAAACAATAATTTAGTATTGATGTAAAAGTTAATTATATAGAGAATTTATATATAAAGAGGTCTGTAGGAAAGTTTATATTTGCTATATTTATTTTATTATTATTATTTTTTTTGATAAATAAAAAGTTGAACTATTTTTTTATTAAAATAACATAGTTTGCAATTTAAAAAAATAATGACTTTTAGATTTAATTTTTTTCTTTTTAAAATTTTATCAATTTTCTACTTTAATCTTACCACTGTGCCATGCCAAGTGTGTAATTAATATTATTATTTTTCTTAATTCATATATATATATTTTTTTTTGATTAATAAAACAAGAACAACAAAGAATAAAAAGAAATTGAAATATGTATTTAATTTTCTTTCATAAGTAAATTCAAATGTGTACAGAAAAAAACTACAGTTGAGAGTTTGAAAATAGTCTTTTAGTAAATTTATTTATTTTTTTTTTTCTTTACTTAAGAAAAATTCATTAATAACGTCGTTGTAGAACTGGCAAGATTTCTTTTTATTAATAAATATTTGTTTAGTTTTGTATTATTTTTGTAAACACCACTACATTGATACACACATATGCGTAAATACATACATACACATACATAGCACATGTAAATGTTTATTAATTAAATCAGTGTTCTGGCAAGGGGTCTGCGTACATTTCGTTTTTTTTATTTTTTTTTTTTTTTTTTGTTTAAGATGAGTAATTTGTTTATTTGTAAAAGAATTATTTTCATTCTGGCGGTCTTTCTAAATTGTATTGAATAAGTGTATATGGAATAAGAAAAAAAAAAAGAAAACTTACCAAAGCAAATAATTTGTTGGGTGAGGTCTTTGAACCGTTTTCATTTATATGTACATCTTATACTTATAGAGTCATAATAATAACTAGAGATGAAATATACATATATGTATATACTTACAGTACAGAAGGCTAATATATAATGAATGTGGAATACAGTGGTATATTCAAAAAAAAAAAAAAAAAAACAAGCGCGAATATATTCGGCCCGGCCGAATCTATATACCCACCATCAACTTTTTCAAATTTTACGTTATATGGAAAGGGGCTGTAAAGTGGGCGGACCACGCCCATTTTTTGTTTCCGACTTTACATTGGTCCTAGAACTATTTGAACACAATTTCGTTGATTTTCACCTTATATGGGAGGTGGGCGGTAAAGTGGGCGGACCACGCCCATTTTTGGTTTCCGAGTTTATATCAACCCCCGAACTATACGTACATAATTTCGTTGTCGCACGTGCTTTTATTGAAGAAATATCAGTAGAAAAGTATTTAATGGACACCCTGTGTTTCTAGTTTTTAGCCCATAACTTTTTTGTTTATTAACCGATTTTGCCTATTTTCAATACCAAACAAACCTTAAATAATATGTGTGCCAAATTTCGTCTCCCTACGTTGCCCCGTTCGAGCTCTATCCTGCTTTCAACAGACAGACAGACGGACGGACATAGCTAGATCGACTCAGAATCTAACCAGAACCCAGAAAATATATACTTTGTGGGGTCTTAGATTATTCCTTCTACATGTTGTACACGGAATGACAAAATCAATATACCCCCCATCTTTTTGATGGTGGGTATGAAAATAAATAAAAATCTTACAAAAATTTGTTTCAATTATAAGCTGAATTGCAATAAATTCTTGCTATGAGGACAAAGGTCATTTTTCTATTGTATTGTCATGAAGCTAAAAAAAATATGTACCTTTATCATATTTGATATTAGAAATTATTGTTTTATTATACTTTTTTATAAGCGCATATAAATTTTTTTTGAAAAATTTAAAAGGTTACTCTTTTATGTTTTTAGCAGATTTTGCAACAAATCTAAATTCTAAAAATATATTGGATTTCCAAATTTCATGTGACTCATGAAAATATATATAAATTAACCTTTTAATGATGGTGAGGCCAAAAACATTTTGATTATTTTAACCTTAAAGCAATAAATGTGTTATTTATAGTTATTATTTTATTTTAATTATTATTAATATACGCTATTCGTTATAAAAATTTCTGTTTCGATAGACAAAATTCTAAATTTTTTGGCGTTTACAAAAATTGGTACAATTTTGACCTCCAACACAATTGAAGGTTAATTTTTATTCAATATATTTAATTATAAAAATGAAAGATTATAAAAATGTATTACAAAGAAAATTATGTTTCTAAATTTTTAGTAAAATATTTTTTTAAGTTTAAAATTTGACTTTTGAAATCAAAGGGTTAAGATAGCTTCACTTTACTTAAGGTAAACAATTCAAATACTTTTTTTTCAATTTTAATTAAAACTAAAAAATATTCCGTACACACATCTTAAGTAAACATGTAAGAAATCTTAAAATATTTTTAATTAATTAAAAAAAAAAAAAAAATCCAAACTACTTCATTTGAACTTTGACCTGAAATTCGGAAAAGTGACTGCATAAAATATTTATTTTTTCCAAGTTATAACTTCATGAAATATTCTATATTAAAAAATAGTTAATGGTTAAAATTTCAATTCTTAATTAACATTTTACAATATTGAACTTTGACCTTAGTTTTAAAGGGGGTTAAGGAGATTTGAATCTTATGAACTTTTCAGCAAAGATTTTTTTTGTTTCGGTATAACTCAAATGAAGTTTTATGATTTCAAGGCAAAAACTAAAGGTTGGGGAATAGTTTTAATTCTTAAATTTGTTTTATTTGCAACAAATTTTTCTTTATGTTTAAATTATAAAAAATTGCATTTTTGATATTTTTGAATTTTTTTAAAACAAATTCTTTTGGAAAATTGTACAAAATTTAATTTTTTTTCAGAAAATTAACTTAATATCTCCCTAACTGTAGACCGTTTAAAAAAATAATATAAATATAACTTAAAGATAATTTTGATTTGAATTTTTTAATATTTTATTCAATCAAATCAGACTAGTCGTTTTCGAAATATGCTTCAATATTCCTTATGTCTTGTTTTATTTGCAACAAATTTGTCTTTATAAATAAAGAATAAAAATTTTAATTTTGGACATTTACGAATTTTTATGACTTTTTAAAAAATATAAATTTTGTAAGAAATTTAAGTTTATTGCAGAAAATATACTTAATATCTTCTTAACTGTTGAATGGTTTAAAAGATTGATTTGAAGACAATTTCAATTAGATTTTTTTTATATATTTTTTAATAATAGCAGACAATTAGCTTTCGAGATATTCTTGAATATATGATGCAACCTTTTTATTTGAAAAGGCGCAATTTATAGCGTGAACTGGAATTAAATCAGAATTGACTGAGAAATCCCTTGCCGCAGAATCAGTATTTCTGTGTGTAATGATTTTTTACAATTATCCCTAATTTTGTGTATAAACTTTTGAAGAAATATAAGTCAATTGCGAAAGCATTCGAATATTTTTTTAATCGATTTTTAAATTTTTGAACTTTGACCTTGGGTTAAAAGTTTTTATTCTCATGAAATTTCTTTAAGTGTTTAATTATAATTAGTAATTATTAAACAAAATTTTTATTTTTCTTTACATCTTAGAGTTTAAAACGGTGTCAACTGAACTGAATTATATTCCTTAATGTTTTCCATATAAATCTGAAGAAATATTTCATAATTTCTTAAAACATTAAAATATTTCTGTAATTCGTAATTTAACTTTCTGTAAAAATATTTTTTTTTTTTTTGTTCTTCAAAGTCAAAGTACACAGCTAAAACGTCAATTTTGAATATTTTTTAAATTGTATAAATTAAATAAAATGTCGCCTTAATTTAGAAAAGATGTTTATAAAGATTGCGGAAAGAAAACATAAATTAAACAAAACATATTTTTTGTTTATTTAAACACAATAAAATTATTGTTTATCTAAAGTTTTCTTTGAAGTCAGTTGGCTGTACTTTAATAAGAAAAAACTACAGACCTTTTAGTACGCATTAACTCTTTTGCAGGTCTCTTTAATTTTTAAACTTCCTTAAATATGGGAGATGTTTTTGTGCAGATACCCTACATTTAATAAACACAAAATAACTTAGATCAAACTCTAAGAATCTTGAAGATACAATATGAATACATATTTTTAATTTACCTGTTATTTATATTTTAATTTTAGTTTTAAAATCTTAGAAACGATGCTTTAAATTCGTCTTTTACCCATTTTGTTATTTTAGTTGTTGCTGGGGTTTTTTCTTTTGTTTTTGTTTTTGTTTTTGTTTATTTCATTTGTTTGTTTACATTTTTCATACAGATTGTTTTTTATTACTTTACGAATTTTAACACATCTGCTTCAATGCATTAAAACGTGTAATTTATTTAAAAAAAAAGAAGAAGAAGAAAAGAATAAAAAAGAATTTATGTATGTTTGTTCATACGAATGTATGCATGTGTGTTTGTGTTATTGAGTGAGTGAGTTTTTGTGCATTTCTTAGTTTGATATGACAAGATATACAAGAGAACTGCAGTTGTGCAGTGTCTGTCTTATTGACTTTGGTTTAAGGCTTATAAATTGTATTAAGATACAGATACAGCTACAGATACTCATCTATTTGTATGTGTGTGTATGCGTATTTGTTCAATCTGATGTTTACAATGTGCATTCATCAATATTTAATAGTTTATTATAAGAAAAATGAAGAAATATACAAATCAAGTGAGAAAAAAAAAAAAAAAAAAAACAATAAAATAAAATAAAAATAAATACATATACACATACCCGTACAAATTTATATAAACATACAAATATACCATACATTGTATGTATGTTTGTTCATTTAAAAAAAAAAAAATATTTTGGTTTTTAATTTTCCTGTTTGATTTATCTTAAAGAAAACCATAATGAAAATAATAATAAAAAATAAAATAAAAAGTTATGATCATTATTTTTGTTGCATCTGTAAATGTGAGAGCATATGAATTTGTGATCGGTATTTTTTTCTGTTATAAAAAAAAATAAAATAAAAATGCAGACATTTATTTAATGTGTTTGTGTGTGTTCGTCTATATAAATAAATTATTAATATTCTTTGATGTCTAAGCGTTACAGTATTTTTTATATTTGAGGTTTATTTCTTTCGCTCTTTCTTTAAATGTATTTATTTGGTTTTTATTTTTTATTAGATTTAAAAGAATTTCTTAAGAAACTGCTTGTGGTGTTAATTATTTATATTATTTATAAAAATATGTAATTAGAAATAATTACTTAAAAAATTTAGTTTTAAAAGAAAATTGTTCTAGAAATATTTGTAATTATTAGGTTGCTTTGGGTTTGTATTAATTTGAAGAGTAATTTTTTCATCTTTTGTTTAACCCTTATGTTTATAACCGCATACCCGGGAATGTCTTTCATCTTTGATGGATAATATTTTATTAAGGGATTACTTTTTAAATAGCATAATTGTTTTTAAGTACTCATTCTCTTCTAATTAAGACAATTCCATATAAAATATTCTACACTTTTCTGAAAGATAGCTTTACAGAGATAATTTTTGGTGAAAAAATTGTTACAAGTTTTTTATAGAAGCGAGTCCAAGGATTTCTAGATTTGATATACCCATATATTATTGGTTGTATGGATGAGTATAGTTTTTTGGTTGTTAACATAAAGGTTAAAAGAGAAAATCAAGTACTTTCTATCTTGGCGCCTTCCTAATGTTATTTTTTATGTATGTATAACTAGTTATTATTACAATTATAATGCCTTCTTTTTAATTGTACTTTTAAATTAATTTCCATTAAAACAAAAACAAAAACAAAAAAAAAAAAGAATAATATATTTTTAATAAAAAATAACAAAGTATAAGTAAACTTTAGTATTAACGCCTTCGTTTGTAATTAAAACTTAATTACTCATAAATAAAGTTTATACGAAAATATTATTGAGAAATTTTTACACACTTTAATACAAGCAAACATATATACATATGTATGTGTAACAGAACATATGTACGTTAGATATGGGTGAATACCTAAAAAATATTCTTAAAAGTTAAAAAATCATTAAAATCTTTAAAAATCTTTAAAAAATATTAAAATTTCTCTGCAAACAATTTTGTTTATAAACATTTGATTAACTGGGTTATGTTACATATGGATGAATCCATAATAAACTTTTAAAATTTTTTACAAATCAAAATTTTTTACAAACCCTGAAAAGTTTTTTGTTTAAAATAACATGTTTTCAAAAATATTCTGAAGTTTTTTTCCAACAAATTTCTTTTTATATTTTTTGGGTATTAGCCCATATGTTTTAATGTAAGTATGTATAACTGAAATATAAATAAAATAATTAAAAAAACTATAGTAAAATAATTTATAATAATTCAGGGGAATTTTTGGAGACATTTTAATTCGAAAAATTTTCTTCAAGAGAATTTAAGAAATTAAATGGAGTTAAGACAGCATTTGTACTGACATTTGTAACACCCAAAAATAAAGGTTTAAATTTTACCTTTTATCAGCTTTTAATTACTTTCTCCGTCGATTTAACAATGTCCGTCCGTCTGTCCATCCAAGGTAAATCTGGTAATCAAACTGCAGGTTGCAAATTTAAATGAAATTTTGTACGGAGGATTTTCTTGGTTGAAGGATTATATCTTTGATTATGCCATTTGAACAAGCCCTTATATAAATATCATAATGGAATTATTAACCCTGAAAATTGTTTATTTACTTTCTGAATATATTTAACAATGTCCGTCCGTCTGTCCATCCAATTTTTTTTTTTTTTTTTGAATCAAATTACAAATTGCAGTTTAGAAATAATTCAATAAGATTTTATACCTTTTTCCATGGTGCAAGGACGAAACTGATTTTTCATTATGTCCGGTTCAATATTTCATTTTGATCCCATACAAATATCTTTTCTGAATAAGGGTTTAACGACCATAAATTGTTTTTAGTAAGTCTTATTAAAGTATAAAACGGTGTACCAAATATGATGAAGATTGATCCATAACTAAACATATATCCCATATAAATTGTTCTTCCGAAAACTAAATTTTTTGTCCATAATTCCCATGCAAATGTTAGTATTAAGTAAATATTTGTCACAAATAGATTTTATATAAGTAGAAATTTAATTAATTTATCATAATTCTCACATAAGTTAATCTTCCGAGAATCGCCCTAAAGTCCGTAAATTTCCTAAAGCCCATGAATTAGTACAAACATAATATAAAACGTATGTTTTACAAAAATATTTATTACATTTAATACAAGTATCGGTTCACACTTAGCCAAAGATTTAAACTTTACAAGTTTTTTCTGTAAAAAGTCGGATTTTGTTGGATTCCTTATTAATTCCAAACTTAGCCGTTAACATCAGATCAATTTCTACTAGCGTTTAAAAGGCTGTTGACTCTGCTTAATACCTCATAACTTTTGTTAAGTTTTTAAAGGGCAAAAGAAGCGCTACTATAGACAACCTGCTGACTTATCCCTTCTGATATTTAATAAAATGACAGTAAAAGGATTGTTAAAAGATTTCAACTAAGACTATTTTATTTTTCAAACATAATCAATATAAAAAAATCAGTCAATTGGCAATAAATACTTAGAACAAAAATAATCTAAAGTTTGCAAAGTTTGTACTGCTGACATTTCAGCAAGTAAATTATTGTATTTCTATTATTGTACACATTAAAAATCTGAAATATATAAAATAAATTAAAGAAACTTTGAATATACAAAATATAAAATGTGTGACAATTTATTATTTATACAAATAATAAGAAAAATTTCAAATTAAATAAATATACCCGCGTTAATGAACACCGCTATTGTATAACACTACATACATACAGACATACAAACATACGTACACATGTATTAATAAATGTTTGAACATATAACTATACATACGAGTATAAAATATTTTTATATGTACATTATAATTTTTATTTTATTTTTAATTATACACATTGCGATGCATTAAAATAATAAAAATTATTCGGAGCAAATGTTATTGTTTGTTTGTTGTTTTATTTTTATTTTTTTAATATGAATAATGTTGTATACACATATACAAACACATTTACATACATACGTATGTGTATTATTAATTTATTATTATATTTTTCTTTTTTTTTATACATATTTTCCAACAAATACAATACATTTAATTAATATATTTTTTTTTTACTCATTATTTATATGATTCTTATTAAAAGTAAAGCGTCTGTTGTATACATAAGGGTATTTTTATACAAGTATGTGTATATGTAGATACACGTGTTTGTATGTATGTTTGTCTGTTACAATTGTAATTATAAGTTTTCGTTAGATTTCTTTAAAGTCATGATGACAATGCGTGTTTTTCCTTTTTTGATTTTTAAGTTCAAACATTCAAAATAAGTAGAAAGGTAAAATATTTATTAAAAATATATATATATTATTTGAATTGCATTTTTATTATATTTATATGTACGTATGTATGTATAAATATATTGTTGTGAAACTGAAGGCGTTGATTTGTAATTAAAACATTTTTTTTGTGGCAGGAAATAAGCAAACAGGGAGAGAGAGAAATAAAAAGAAACAAATTAAAACTAAATAAATAAATAATTACAATAATCCAGAAAAAGTTATTAATTTTTTTTGTTTTGTTTATTATTAGGTAGGGGGTTCATATTTAATTTCTATACATTTTAATTAATATCTACTTTTTTTTTTAATTATAAAAAGTAGTTTTATAGAAAGAAGTATGCAAGAAATATTAAACAGATTATATTTAGAGGGAAAGAGTAGGGGTTTTAAAGATTATACATAAAGTTTTGACTCACTCCAAACAAATAGCTTTGTTTTATTTTACAGGTATTGGATACATTTGTATATGTGTTCAGCTTGTGAAGAATTTAAAATATTTAAAGCTGATAAAAATTATAATTATATTGTATACAATATAACTACCAATATTTAAGTGAAATAAAATCTTATTTTTCCTTCAAATCTTTTTTTTAACTGTTTCGTTACAAGAATTTTAAAAACAATTTTTATAGTTAAATAATTTTCAAAGATTTTAGTTTTCAAGATGAACAATTTAGAATGATTAATGTAAAATTTAAAGTGTTTGTCCCCCTATTACCTAAACAATTCTTACAATTATTTTGAATTAATTATTGTATTTTAGTTTTTCAAAAATGTTAATAAATTATTTATTTTATTTGTAGGAATTAAATATAAGAGAGAAGAAATATATTTTTAGTTTTCTTCGAATAAAATAAATTAAGATTTTTTTTGTTTCACAACTAAATATGAAAGTTTTATTAAAAAAAAAGCTTTACAGGCGATATAGAGGTTTTGTCCCACTGTAATTCCCTCTTACAATATTTCGAAAGTTTTATTTATTCTCAAACGCTGTTTTGAGATTAAATTATATTATCTCTCTGTGCTTCGGATGAATCTATATAATTAATGAAAGCTTTTTAATTAAGCTTTCTTGCCACAATAATGATCTTTATTATGATTTTAAAGCTGTCCATAAAGCTTTTGAATTAGAAGCTACTCAATTTGTTTCTTCTCAAGAGCTATTTTTGAGATTAAATTATATTCTCTATCTCTGTTATTCGGATGGTTCTATATAAATAATTAAAGCTTTTTAACTAAACTTTCCCATACGAAGGACCTTGCCACAATAATGATCTTTATTATGATTTTAAGCTATTGATTTAGAAGCTACTCGATTTAAATCTTTTCGTGTAATTGTGTTGTCTTTGTATTTAATCTTAAATAAGCAATATGAAATTAAATATTTTTTTTTGGCCTCTGTAACTTCTACTTGCTTTAAATATTTATTTTAAGCAAAAAAATTTTTGAAAGCTTAATTTCGTCTCAAGAGATTAACTGTTATTTCTTTTATATTGTCTCAGGCATGTCCAAGGATGTCTACATAGCTTTTGAGTCAAGTTTAAAATAAACAAAAAAATTAAATAAAGAACTTTCTTTTTAATATACAATTTTTAGATTAAGATCATTAATAGTTGCAGCTTTAAAATAGTTTTATTTTTTTATAACAATTATTAATCTGTTAAACCATCATTAACCACAGCTTTTTAATTCCATTTGTTTTTTATATCTCTGATTGCTATTTAAAACAAATTGAACTATAAACTTAACTAGTTTGTTGCTGACGAATTTGTTAAATTTTAACAACTATTTGCAAGTTAATTAAACGCTTTTCTACTTGCACTGCTTTGCTAGTAATTGCAATGATACTATAAAGAAATTAAATATATTTTTTGTTATTTATTAACATCTGGTAAATTAAGTAATAAAATTTCATTTGTCATAAAATATGTTTTATTGATTTAACTATAAATCAAAACAGTGAAACTAAATTTAACTTACATAGGTTTAGCATGTTACTATTTGTATTTTAAATTTGAATTTGTTCACCTAATTTCTGTTTTTTAATTTTAATTACTTTTCTACGTCATGTTATTTATTTTTTTTAATTGATTACATTATTTCTGTACTAAATTTAATAAACCAAATCCCGTTTTTATTTTCAATTTGAATTAAGGTGGTATGGCCGTTAAACTGGGCCTCAGTAAATATAATTTATATAAAAATATATTTTGTATTAATTCGAATACATACAGATAAATTTCGATTGCTGTTTTGTTTGTTGTTCTGCTTAAAAAAAAGCAAAAACAAAAACAAATAAACGACAACAACAAACTTCAAAAAAAAATAAAAATCGTTACACGTGCGTTCTGATTTTTTTTTATTATTAATTTTCATGTTATTTACGTATGTTTGAATACTTGATTCAATTTTTGTATATATATGTATGTGTTTTATTTTTTTTACATTTTTTATATATTTTTTTAACGTTAAACTTTTTTATATCTTTGTGAATTTATTGTTTGCATTAATAATTAATTTATTTAAATATTAAAAATAAAATGAACAAATATACATTATAAAACTTCAGGTACCGTACGCTTGCGTAAATCAAACTAAATACATATAAACACATATTGGTACATTTTATGTTTATTTTTTTCTCTTTTCTTTTCTGTTTTTTTTGTAACATAATTTTTATGACCAAAACATGTTAAGCAATTATAAAGATTTTAAGTTATTTTTGAGGAAAAATTATATAAATAAATCCTGGTTAAAAGAAATTAAGGATTAATTGTTATTAATATGGTTTTGTTTAAGATTACAATTTAATATATTTGTTGTTTTAACCATAGGGTACACAAAATACCCCCAAAAATTAATAATAATAAACTGTATACTTAAAAAAATAAAATCATTTTTTTTTAATAAAAACAAAATATATTTAAAAGCTAAAATTGACATAATAAAAATAAAACGTGCCTGCATAAATTAATTAATAAATAAAGCTTAGAGCTATGAAGTATAATAAAAATAAAAACGATAAACGTAAATGTATATTCGATTATTTGTTTGTGTGTAAATTAGTCAGCAAATAACGAATTTTAAATACTCTGCATTTAACAGTTATTAAAACTACTAATTTTTAGTTTAAGCTTTAATCAAAAACTGTAATTAATTAAAGATTTATATTACATTTCTAAAAAAAAATCTTTTCAATATCTCTATGGCTTTAATTTGATATTAACGTTTTTTTTCCTAATGATTAAAATAGTAATATTGTATGTGGTTCAGAAAACAGTAAATAAATGTTTCACACGAAAGAATTTTTATCAACATTTCAAAAAAGTTTTATATGGAAATTTAGCTTAATAAATCTTTATTAATTTATATATATATTTATAATTAAAAATGCCTTAAATGTGTATTTCATAAATTATTATAAAATCAAAAAAAGTTACAAGCATTTTAATAATTTCCCCAAACCTGCCTGAAGGGTATAGAAGTTTCCAAAATATAGAATAATAAACAAAAAACAGAAAAAAAAGATATTAAATAAAGAAATATAAATAAACAAACAAATATTTAAAATGTCACTAATTAATAATAACAATAATAAAAAAATATCTATGTATCTGACAGATACTAAATACAAATAATAACAACAAAGTCAAAAGTGTGCGAATTTTTAACACGAGTTGTATACGATTATACTTAATAAACTGATATGAACGAGAGTAACACCACACAATACAAGAAAACGTTTTAAAATTGCTAAAGATTTTGAAAATGATGCTTCTTTTTTTTGCTTATTGTTTGTTTGATAGGTTGGTTGGTGGTCACGATGAATCATTAAAAAGCTTTAATATAATTAAAACACAATTTTATACATTTTTTTAAAGCCATAATTTTTTAGAAATAAATTTTACATTTTTCTTAAGTTAAGCAACAGATATACAAAGCAGGATATTTATTTATACATAAATTGGTATAAATAAAATAATAAATTATACAAAAAATATTTCTTGGAATTAACTTTTTTTTTATTTTATTAATTAATAAAAAGATGCATAAACAAAGAGTTATAATAACAATAAATAAAGCTTTAGTTTCGTGTTTAAATTAATATAAGTTGTCCTCAATTTCCTGCCAAATATAGACTTAACAAAAATGATATACATACATATAATTCTTTAGCAGATATTTACAAGAATTTCACATGAAGTATTTCTGCATAGTTAATATTTTAGAATAAATGTTACTAAAACAAGAGCAGCATATTAATCTTGGTCTGATTAATATAGTTTCCTTTTAATGCCTTGTTTTAGGGGCTAGGTCAAAGGTTAAATTTTAATTATTTGATATTTTATTCCATGCAATAGAAAATTACTTTTAAAACATTGAAAACAATTATTTTAGGAACAAGGTCAAAGGTCAAATTTTTAAAATATTTGAAATTCTGTCTAGAAATGTAATAGATTATGTTGGAGTTTGAAGAATTTTGTTAAAATTCTTAAATTTATTTTTGAAAATGAGTGAAGTGGTTGGAAAAGGATTAATTTCTGTTTAGGTCAAAGTTCAAATATTTCGAAATTTATATTTAAAATAAATATTTTTTTATTTTATTAATTTTGCATAGTTTTACATTCGTTATTTAAATAATTGGCTCGAAGTAGAGGTTAATATAATCCCTTGTTTTAAGGGCTAGGTCAAAGGTTAAAAATTAATTGTTTGATATTTTATAAAAATGAATTATTAAATTTAGTTTAATTGATATAAATATTCAATGCAATATAAAATTATTTTTAAAACATTAAAAACTATTATTTTAGGGACAAGGTCAAAGGTTAAATTTTTAAAATATTTGAAATTCTGTCTAGAAATTTAATGGATTATCTTGGAGTTTTAAGAGTTTTGTTAAAATTCTTAAATTTATTGTTAAAAATAAGAAAGTGGTTGGAAAAGGTTTAATTTATGTTAAGGTCAAAGTTCAAATATTTCGAAATTTGTATTTAAAATAAATATTTATATTTCATTTTTTTTTTAGTTTTACAATTATTATTTAAATAATAACATTAAAACATGTTTTTGGAGGAATAATAAATTAACTCGAAGTAGATTTTCCTTTTGCCTAAGTCAAAGTTCAAATATGTTTAGATATTTTTAAATATAAATAAAATAAGTTAAATTTTTGGGCTAAATTATTTAGGGTTTTTTAGTGAAGGACAGACAATTATGTCAAAGGTCAAATACATATACAAAATTTATTCACAGAAATATAATAAAATTTGTTAATGTTTTATATTTCTAAATAAAATTAAAAGAAAAAAATTGTTTATATAAGAAATTGTGTTTAAAAGTTTTATAAAACTATATTAATTTTTCGATCAGATCCCTCAATGAAGGATTTTTCCTTCAATATTATGTTGAAAACCTTTGAATGTAATATACGAGGTCAAAGGTCAAATGTATATATACGAAATTTGTTCACTTTATTATAATAAAATTTGTTAATGTTGCACGTTGCTGAATAAAATGCAGAAAATAAAAATAATAATAATAAATTAACTCGAAGTAGATTTTCCTTTTGCCTAAGTCAAAGTTCAAATATGTTTAGATATTTTTAAATATAAATAAAATAAGTTAAATTTTTGGGCTAAATTATTTAGGGTTTTTTAGTGAAGGACAGACAATTATGTCAAAGGTCAAATACATATACAAAATTTATTCACAGAAATATAATAAAATTTGTTAATGTTTTATATTTCTAAATAAAATTAAAAGAAAAAAATTGTTTATATAAGAAATTGTGTTTAAAAGTTTTATAAAACTATATTAATTTTTCGATCAGATCCCTCAATGAAGGATTTTTCCTTCAATATTATGTTGAAAACCTTTGAATGTAATATACGAGGTCAAAGGTCAAATGTATATATACGAAATTTGTTCACTTTATTATAATAAAATTTGTTAATGTTGCACGTTGCTGAATAAAATGCAGAAAATTTAGTTTACATCAGAAATTGTGTTGAAAATTTTTAAGAACTTTTACTGCTTTTATTATCGAGGTCGAAGTTCAAATTTTTAATATCATAAATTTCTTAATGAAAATTAAATGAAATTTATTTTAATTTTAAATTATTTGTAATTATATTGTTAATTGATATTAAAAAGAAACAAGCATGAAAAAGGTCAAAGGTTTAATTTTTAATACTTTAAGTTTTTATAAATTTATTGAAAAATTTTTTGGAAATTAAATAATTTTATTCAATAAAAAAAAAAAAAAAAATATATATTTTCATAATTTAAAGTTAATATTTTTTTCAATTGGGTCAAAGGTCACATTTTAAATTAGTGAAATTTTTAAAAATTTCTAATAAAATTTAATAATTTTTTTAAACCAAGAAATTGGTCCAAAAAATATTTAACTTTGAGGTCAAAGTTGTTTGTTTTTTAAACATTTATTTATTTATTCCAATTTTGGTTACAATTTGGTTTTAAATTTCTATAAAAATATATTTTCATAAAAAATTATATTTAATTCACTGAAAGTTTATATTTTATTCTAATGAAGTCAAAGGTCACATTTTAAATTAGCGAAATGTTTTGTAGAAATTTTTAAAAATTTCTAAAAAAATTTAATAAACTTTTTTTTAATTAAACAAATGGTCTAGAAAATAATTGTCAACTGATGTTATAAAGATATAAAAACGAAAATGGTCAAAGGTTATATTATTAATATTTAAGGTTTTTAAAAAGTTTTTGAAAAATATATATTTTTTTTTTTTTTTGGAAATTCTATAAAATTATTCAATATAAAATTAGAAATTATTTAAATCATTTAGTTAATTTTTTTCCAATGAGGTCAAAGGTCACTTTTTAAGTAATCGTAATGTTTAATAATATTTTTTTTAAATTTCTAATAAATTAAAATTTAATAAACTTTTTTTGTAAATCAAGAAAATGGTCTAGAGAATAATTAACTGAGGTCAAAGTTGAAATCGAATTATATATATTTTTTTTTTTAATTAAATTTATTCCAAATTTTGTTACAGTTTGATGATATGGTTTTAAAGTAATAAAAGCAAGAGCTATTTCTTTTACAATTAAGGACAAAGGTTACATTTTAAATATTTAAAATTTTTCATAGAAAAATTTAAATTTTTTTTGCAGATTTTGTCAATTAATTTAATTAAAAAATAAAAATGATTATTTCAATTAATTTGTGTTAAATTTCCCCTTTGGAAAATTTTACATAATTTTAATCTTATGTCAAGTTTAGCTTATACACATAATTATTTATAGGGATGGAACAATTATTAATAAAAAAAAAATTATAGAATTTTTTGTTCAATAGCTCCCAAAAATTTTATTTAATAACAAACAGAAAAACCTAAATGGACCACAATCGTATACAAAACGACTCTATTCAATTTCAATATTATGGTTACCCCATATGTGTTGGAATTGTACACGGCGTGCTGAAATCAACACCACATAGGTGACGTTTTATTAAATAGCTCTATTATTTGATTTCATACATTCATTTATCTTATTAATGTGAACACATTGAAATTTAATTGCAGATTTCATATTTTAAACATTCCTAAACATTTCTTAATTAAAAAAAATCTTTAAATCTATAGACTTTATATTTGCAAACACTTGGATAAATATGAACGTGCATTAAGTTATATTTGAAAATGATTGTTAGAATTATTAAAACTTGTTTTAATTTTTATATTTTTATGGCAAAATAATATTTGTAAAGATTACAATTACTTAAAAAAAATCATATGAACCGTTAGTATTACCTTATACAATTTTTTTTATTATAATTTAATTAATATTTATTAAATACCCTTTTTAAGCAACAATAAATTTTTAAATATTTGTTCACTTTTTAATGCAAAAAAAAAAAAAAATAATAATAATATAATATTCATTAATGAAGCAACCGTTTATTTATTATTTAAACATTTTATTTGTATAAATATCACAAGACTTTTTGTCATTGATCGCATATACAATTTCTTTGCATATGAGTGTTTTTTTTTTATTTATTTATTTTCGATTTATTGTACTTTTTTATAATTATTATTTAAATTCTTTTTTAAATATTCTTATATAAATATAAAATTGCTGTTTAAATTTTAGCATATTGACATTTAGGTTTAAGCGCACGTGTAACATTAAGAAAACAAAAAATATTTTCTTACACACGAATCTATTATAAGGGAGAGCCTATTTTTTTTTTTTTTTTTGCTTTTAATTTATACAAAAATTATAAATAATTTCTTAAGAATTTAAACTCTGACAAGTTCTTTGTTATTTCTTAAGTTTTTAATATTTAATATATACAATTTTTTAGTTTTTAAAAAGCTAAACAAAATTGTTTAAAAGAAAAATCGGTGCTTAGTTTTTCTAATGTTTTTTTTATGTTATTTAAAACTTATATAAATTGTCTTAATGAATGCGATTCTAATATTTGTTTTTATTGCTTTTATAAGGACACATTGTATATCCACAACCACGCACTAATACACTCACACTACTTTGGCTATAAAACATACACAACTCAATTCACTGTCAACAAAGAAACTAAGAAAATAATTTAATGGCATTTTAAATAAGAAATTTCATTCGCTTTTAATATTTTATATGAATTTCGGTTAAATACACACTGATAAATATGTGTATGTGTGTAAATGAATGTAGTAAATTAATATATGTATACAAAAAACACACTTACATTCTTTTTATATATAAAAGCAAAAAAAAAAAAAAAAATTGCAATATGAATATTTTTTATAGGACAAAGTAATCAAAATCAAAAGGAGGAAAAAAAACTTTGCAAAAACAAATAAAAAAGAAAATACGCATTACTGCATACAAATACATACACATACTATATATTTCTTATAAATATGTATTTGTATTAGTCTGGGTTTGGGTATATATGTATGTATGTTTGTAAATGTGTTTTCATTGTAAAATTTAAAGAAATAGAAAACCTGTTAACATTTCTAAAGTAAAGTGGTACTTTTTCTTTATTCTCATACTGCTTTATATAAAAGGGGACTTTTAGTAACGTTATTTAAATGTTTTTTTGCTTAAATCATGCACCAACCCAACTAACAAGATGTTCTTGCAATTTAGTCATATAGTTAGAAATAACTGCATATATAGTAGAGAGGTTCAATGTTCAGTAATATTTAAAAATAATTTTCGCAAAATTTTTGTTTTCTACTAAATGGGATTTTTGGAAATTCGAAAGTTTGGGGGTTAAAAAGGGTAAAATTGGTAACATTATATCTCCTAAACTAATAGAGATACAAAAAAGGCTAAATATTATTTATTTGAAAATAATCGAATAGGTTTCTGGTACTTTTTCGAAATTTGCCTTTTTTTTAGGGAGAAAACGGGTAAAAAACTGTATTTTGGTAGTTTTTTGGTACCTTATTTATCTTTTAATCCAGTAAGCATAAAAATAAAATGTTCATCAAATTAGTATTATTATTGAAAATTGGCGAAAACAAGTTTGGTACCTGATTTTGGTACTTTTTAAAATTTTTTTTTCTTTTTACAGACTCATGCATATGAATATTTTAACATTAGATCCCAGTACAGTTTAGAAATTCATTTGAATAACACCTTAGTTACATTCGGGAGAAATAAAAAGTAATTTGTGGTACTTTTTCATTCCTTTAATAATACTGATTTAAAATTTTTAAATTTATTTTTTAGTTTTAACTTTAATGTATTCTTTTTGTTTTTCATTTAAACCTATATTTGCATAAAAAGTTTTAAATACTATTTTGTACACAATAAAATGAGATATCCCAGCAACAATTTTAGAACACCTTCTAAAATCATTAGCTCTAGAACTGGATTAATCAGAATGACTTCAGGTTCTTTTGGTGTGGCAACCAGTTCTGGCACTTATAACCAGCAAAAACTTAGTTTCTATTTTTAAAAGCAACAGTTTCCTGTATGCATTATAATGTAGCCTTATTAACCACTCACAGCACTACCAAATAGTACTTCAATAACTGGTATTTAGTAAATATGAAAGTAATTTGATTTTTACATTGCTCAGTTGTCTAGGGCGCTTAACTAAAAAAACTTGTTTTTAAATTCAGAGAGTTCAACTCCCACTTAAGGAAAATATTTTTTTTTTTTTATAAATTGTGTTTATTTATTTCCCTATATCAAAATCAATTCTTTGCACAAAAAAATATAGATCGGTTGTGGTGTAGCGAGTAAGACGGCAGACTTACACACACAACCAGTATGTTGATGACTGGGTTCAAATCTCAACCTAGCCGAATGTTTTTTTTGTGCGTAAAAAAAAATCAGCATCCAAAACAACTCTTTTGGAACCCAAATAAAAACCTATGAAATTTTGGACATCGCGAACAAAGTTCGTCGGTTAAGCACTAAAAGTGGAAACTGTTTTTCATAGTTATTTCGCTTATAAATCGCGTTATTTAGTAGGCGAAGTTTTTTCTGGGTAGACTAGAACTTTCATATGTTAAGATTGGTTTTAAGGTATACTTTTGAGAATAACTTTAACATCACTTCTTTGAACAAATTACTGTATCACAAATTTTTTCCTTGAAATAATAAAAATGAATAAAATATTTAAAAAATATAAAAAAGAGTTTAACAAATCATTTAGAAATGATGTCGGTGAGCAATTGTTTAATAAATTTGATATATGTGTTGGATTTTTTTTAAGACAATTGTTTTAATATTCATTTACAGTTTTCATTACAGAAAATAAGTTTTTTTGGAGCAATAGATCTTCTCTAAATTGAAAATATTTAATCCTAAAGTTGAACATCTTTTCAGTGTACAATATAAGAGCGGGAGAGCAATAATAAAAATATGAATGAAATGCATTCTCAGAGCGCCTCTAGAATGGCTCATTAAAAAAAAAAAAAAAAAACAGCTTATATAACCGTTCCCTAACGCTTTTATGGCATTAGTTCTGAATTGTATTAAAAACACTTCTACAGAACTATTTCTGGAGATGACAATTTTAAGCCAAAATCATTGGTCATAACGACAAAGTGGAACAAGTACGTGCTATTTTCTTGCATTCTGGAACTAGTTGTAGATGTAATACAATTTATCTTGGAATAAGTTTTTAAAATAATCTTAAAAACTCAAGAAATTATTAAACAATTTCTGTACTTTATCAAAAAATTCTTCGTATACTAAATATTTTATTATAAGTTTTATTTGGTGCATAACTTAAGGAGCAAAAATTAAAAAACAAATGGAATAATACAGTTTTTGCTTAATTTGAAAGAAAAAAATGAAAATATTAATAAAACTAAAAACTAAAATTTTGTGTTTAAAAGTTATATAATCCTTATGTAGGCTATTATAGCAAAATTTATATTAAATTCCAGTTAAACTCGATTAATATATAAGTTTGTCATTCCGTTTTTAATTTCCACAATTTTCGTCGAAGAACAAAAAAGTTTATATTTTCTGGATCCCTATAAGAAATTGTTTCGATAAGACGATGTTCGTTTGTCTATTGAAATCAGTTTTAAGAAAGCCCCAGTTATCGGATAAATATCTTTTATACATCAAATTATAGGGGCCGAGATATCGCCAAAACATCGAAAAGGTTCCAAAAACGAATTTTTTCCACTTTTTTAAGACCCATACACATATATAAGCTAGCAAATTTGTTCTTGCACCGAAATGTTCAATCTTTTCTTAGAATGTTTTAGAAAAATTGGTTCAATAATAACTGAGATATCGGTCAAAATGCACCTTAAAACTTTATGAAGCTTCTGTATAAGATTCGGAATTCGTTTTTTTTTTTTAAAAATCTGTTACAAACATTTTTTTAATTTTTTGGACTAATCAAATCTGTCTATAAACAATAGAGTTATAGGTAAAAAAAAAAATACAAAAGCTAATCTGAGTTTATATATGTAGGCCAAATTAGGATTCATTATGAGACCTTTCTACAGTCTCAACCACGATTAAAGCATAACTTTAAATTTATTAAATGCTTTGCTAAAAGCTTGTTGGATAATGTTACAAAAGCTTTAATTTTCTATAAATTAAATTTTTTAATTAAAACGTATTTTTCTTTTAACTGCACAACAGCCTAAAATTAGTTTTACTCAAACAATCACTTGAATCTTAATCTTCAACTAATTTAATCTCTATAACAATTAGTTACCCCACTAATAAGTATTTATATAGTCGTTTGTGTTTATTTGTTTATATGCACGCAGCAAAGCAAAGTAAAAAAAAAAGAAAAAGAAAAGGCCTCCTGCTAACATAAAGCAAGTTAGTATAGTATGTAAGTATAACTATGACTATGAGTACAATTGCTTAGAATAAGTTTGGCTATAACTGTTACTGTGTTAGCCCTGATGATTGTTGTTTACTTAATATCTATGTATATATGTATGAATAAATGTTTGACTATTCCATACATACATGTGTATACAGACGTATAAAAACATATTTACTTACATACATTTATACATACGTATGTAAGCATGTGAATATGAATGAAATTTGTAACATACCTTTGCAATGTTCTAAGTAACACACTCATTTAATATTTATTTCTCTCTAAATATTAAATATTATTTCGAGGGTTATTCTGCATTTCAAATAATATGAAGTAGACTCTTTCTTTTTATTTACAATCAAACAAACATACACATCCATATACAAATAACATATACTTACATACGTATGTATATAAAAGTGTGTTTTAGCATTTTAGATTCATGAGTGAATAATTTTCTACGTATATGTTTAAATATGTAAAAATGTATGTGTGTAGATGTATGTTTGTATGTATTTGTCCATTAGATTTAAAAAACATGTGCACTAACCAGTCATCTATTCATTTGTTGTTTGTGAAAGGGAGGTACCTGTGCGGATTTCAAATATGTCACGTTTACTAAATGTCCTTTATATATGAACATTTCAAATACATCTATACACACATATTTACATGTGTTGTGAGTGTATGCATGCATATTTTGTTTTATACTGTTAAATTGTATCGTTTGTCAGAATTATGTAGTGCATTCAACGCATTCAAGGTAGTGAAACATATTAAATACATTGTACTCGTTTTATAGATGTTTTTATATGATTTTTTTCTTCTTCTAAGCTTTTTTGTCTCTTAACTTTTTGCCTTGTGTGTGTGTATGAGTGTATGCAAGTGTATGATATAAATAAATATTGCAACGGTTGCATTTTTTATTTTGCAAAAAAAAGTAGAAGAAATATTTTTTTCTACACTCTCTTATAATCTTTTGCAGTTCCATTTACAAAATCGTCCTGTTTTTCTATGCATAAATCTTTTTTCTATATTTAACTTGTGTAGGCTTATAGTAATGTTAACTCACATTTGTATATAATACACATGCATGTGTATTGGAGTATGAAAAAAAAAAGTTTTTTATTTTTATATTTATAAGGATCTCTTGGGTTTTGTGTGTCGTTAATTAATTATTAATTTAACTTTGTTTTTCATTTCTACTGAATATATTTTAGTATAATAAATAGTGTTTATTATTACTGCGTTTCCAGGCTTTATTTTAACAAAAGAAATATAAATATTCCAAATGTCTTTTATATAAAATGCAGTAAAATTATAATGTTTTTGACCTGAGTTGATATTATGCCCTGCAGTTTAAAAGAAAGTAACTAATGGTAATTTTGTTATTAGATATTAAGCTTGTTATTTAATTTGCAGGTTACTTTTGGATGTAGTGGTATTAGATAAAGTAATGGGTTTAGGTACAATTTTTTTTTTTTATTTTTTGTGAATTTATATGCCCACCATCAACTTTCTCAAATTTCTGAGTTTACATTGGTCCATGAACTATTGGTTTCCAATTTTATATTGAACCTCGAACTATTTTTACAAAATTTCGTTATTGTACATGCTTTTATTTAAGAGATATCAGTAGAAAAGTATGAAATCAATCTACCATGGACACCCTGTGTTTCTAGTATTTTGCCCATAGCTTTTTTGTTTATTAACCGATTCTGCTAATTGTCAGTACCAAACAAACTTTATATAAGATTAATATTTGGGCCAAATTTCATCACCCTTAGTTGTCCCGTTCGAGCCCTATCCTGCTTTAAGCATACAGACAGACGGACGGACAGACGAACGGACATAGCTAGATCGATTCAGAATCTAACCAGAACCCAAAAAATATACCAAACAAACCTTATATAATATAAATATTTGGGCCGAATTGCATTACCCTAGGTTATCCCGTTCGAGCCCTATCCTGCTTTAAATGTATAGACAAACAGACGAACGGACATAACTGTATCGACTCAGAATCAAAACAGGACCCAGAAAATATATACTTTGTGATTCCTTAGACATGTTACACTTGGAATAACAAAATCAGTATACTCCCATCTTTTTGATGGTGGATATAAAAAAGTGAAAATAAATTTTGTGATTTTTTTAATGATTTGTAAATGAGCATCTCCACTTATTTGCGAATAAAATCAACATTTATGCATTCATTTTGATCAAATATGTTTTCTTTTATTTGAATTTTCTTTTTATTTTTTTTTTTTTGAACGTATTTTAAAGTAAAGTAAGTGACTTGAAGACAATTTTAATTAGAATTTTTCTTATATATGTATATAAGTGCTTTAAAATAAGTTATCAATATGCTGTATCTAAATTGACTGCAAAAGCTCGTGCCACATATTTTTTTTCCATTTTGTAAACATTGAGTTATTAAAGACATTTTTGTTTTAAATATTAAAAATTTTATTTAATACAACTTGAGCAAAAACTCTAGAATTTATTTAATTTCATATCAGTTTCAAGGATTACCAATACTGTCTCAAAAGTTTATAGCTTTTTGAGAAGTAGAAAAATCTAGCGTTTAAATTGTGTCAACTAAATTATGTTTTGGTCAAATATTAATTAATTAGTATTAAAATATTAAAAGCAAAGTTGTGTTTATATTAAAAAATAAATAATAATTTATTTATTTAATAATGGTTTTTCAAGATTAACTATAATTTATTATAAATATATTTTATATTAAATGATGCAATAATTTTTAAAGACATTTTTTTAAATATAACAAATTTATTTATTACAAATTGAGCAAAAACTATTTCATATCATATTCGTTTTCAAAAATTACCAATACAACTTTAAACATTTTTTTCATTTTATTTTTCTTTTTTGATTTGTGAAGTAGAAAAATCCAGCTTTTAAAATGTGTAAATTAAATTATGTTTTGGTTAAATATTAAAAGCAAAGTTGTTTATTTTGCTAAAAAGGTTTATTAAACGATGCAATTATTATTAAAGATATTTTTGTTTCAAATATAATAAAATTTGTTTCAAATTCAGCCAAAACTGTATAACTTATTAAATTTCATTAGATCAGAGATGCGCAATTTTAAAATTTCCTGACTCGCGAGTTTGGACAACAAATGCTGCTTACGCAACGTTGCTTCACACGTACACTATAAACTACTTCATTCGACTGCTGCTCTCTCATTAATGACAATTCAAATCAAGTCAAGTTTTTTGCTGCTTCATATCTAATGATTAGATATAACTATTTTAAATTTTCGTTACATTATCCATTCTTGCCCCAAAAAGTATGTACCAAATTTAACATAAAATAAATTATATAGTCATAAAATAAATATATAAACAATTTTATGATAATCTTTAGAAATTTTTTAAGAACCTTTACGATGATATGATAATGTCCGTCCGTCTGTCCGACCAATGACAAATTTATAAAAAATATTCTTATGAATCAATTTATGGGCAATTTGTATTTCATAGAAACAAAGGAAGAAAAATACTTGTGTTTATACGCTATATTAATTTTAACTTGATATAATTGTTTTTGAAGCTTATAACCAAAAACAAATTCTAATCAAAATTAATTATCTAAAATGATATAAAATATTTTTTTGAAAAAAAAAAAAAAAAAAAATCGAGTATCCAAAAATGCCACGTATGGGATCAAATACAATACTATGTATTCCAATAATAAATAAAATCGATACCTAATTTACATCAATTTGACAACATTTCGGTATCAAATTATTAAATTGCATTATGTTTTCTATACAATTTAATAAAGATTTTAAATAAAACCATCAGGTTTAGCTATTTTATATTTAAAAGGTCTAAATATTTTTCTCAACTAATTTAGAAAAGTTATAATTATTGACATTTTCAAAAGACTGCTTGCTATAATTTGTCTATAGAATAAAAAGAAGTTTAATTGAAAATCATTATAAATATATTAACTTTAATTAATTTAGCTTGAAGTATTAAAAATAGGAATTGCAATATTATATCTATGTGTGTCTGTATATATAAATATGAAAATGTTAGCTAAGTTTATTACCAAAAAAGGGGGTAGTACTAATATGCCACTAAATATGGTAAATTATAAAAATTTCAAAAGAAAATAAATTAATTAATGAATAATAAAATTTTAATATTTTAATGACACACGATATCTAGAGACATATTTAATTTATTATCTAGTTGTGTCACTTACAATGCAAGTATATTTATTTCATTATAATTTTAGCTAAAAGAAATTAGTTTAAACCAAAAGTTTATTTATATGACTACAAATATTTTTGTTATAGCAAATTTTAAACTACAAATATAAAATGTCATTAAAATGTAACCAAATACCTGGTTACTTTAATAAAAGGGTTTTTTTTTTAATATAAATAAAATTTATATAAATATTTGCCCTTAATGACTTTAAATTTTCAACGCCCTGTATTTTTTATAATAATTTTTTTTATACTTTTTTGTTTTAAGATGCTTCCTAAATAATTATATTATATTGCTGTTTAAATTTACAATTGTTTTTGAACATTCATTTATTTTATGGTTTAATTAATTTAATTTTATTTTATTTGAAACAAGCGCGCGTCTTATTTTCTCTTTCCACTAAAACTTTATAATTGAATTTTCAGGCGTAGTCAGTCATTCATTCAGTCTTTAGCCACATTTTTCAACATGTTTGTATATAAATGACTACGTTTATATTTATCTATACATGTGTATGTTTGTATGTATTTGTAAATATAAATTTAATATGTATTACATACTTACAAAATAAAACTTAAAGCGCACACGACAAGTGAGTGCCTTCAATGTAACCAACAAAATGCAGACAACATATATTTTAATGTCTGTCTCTAACAGAGATTAAAAAGAATTAAAATAATCAAAGACAAAAAGTAATTAATTTAATTGTTTAGACATGTGTTTAAATCGATGACCATATGTTGTTAATTTGTAAACAAATGATGATTAGTTTAAGAAAAAGTTTGGCCTACTTGTATTATGTTTAAGAGGATATTTTTTAATTTTTTTTTAGTGTAATAAAATTATGACTTGCACAAATTTTAAGATCATTGCTAAGGTCAAATGTAAAAATTTTGAATTTTTGTAAATTGTATTAAAAAGTAAGAATATTCAAAAAAGACTGAGAACATTTAGGAATTCTATTTCATTAGATCTAAAGTTGGTATTGGATGTGTAATATCATAATTAACCCTTTAATGTACCTAGGGGTCAAAAAGATCATCACAAAGTTTTAAAAACAAGATTATAAAAAGCTTTTTTTTACTGCATAATTTCTTTCTTTAAAATTTAGGTCAAAGGTAAAATTTGTATTTTTAAATATTAATAAATCGCGATTTGTATAATTAAGCAAGTTGCTCTATAAATTAAAGCATATCTCGTAAACGACTTATCTGATTTTATTTAAAAAAGTATCAGAAAACTCTTATTAAAATTGTCTTCAAGTTATTCTTACATTACTTTTTAATACGATCAACAGATATGAAGATATTAAGCATATTTTCTAAAAAAAAAAATTAAAAAAAAAAAAAAATTAATCAAGCGCGAATGTTATATTCGGCTCGGCCGAATCTATATACCCTCCATCAACTTTTTAAAATTTTACGTTATATGGGAGGTGGGCGGCAAAGTGGGCGGACCACGCCTATTTTTTGTTTCCGAGTTTACATTGGTCCTTGAACTATTTGAACACAATTTCACCTTATATGGGTAGTGGGCGGTAAAATGGTCGGACCACGCCCATTTTTGACCCCCAAAACTATGTATACGAAATTTAACTGTCGTACATGTTTTTGTTTAAGAGATATCAGCAGAAGAGTATGAAACGGACACTCTGTGTTTATAGTTTTTAGCCCATAACTTTTTTGTTTATTAACCGATTTTGCCCGGACATAGCTAGATCGACTCAGAATCTAACCAGCACCTTGTTGGGTCTTAAATGATTCCTTCGACATGTTACACATGGAATGACAAAGTCAATATACCCCCCATATTTTTGATGGTGGGTATAAAAATCATAGAAATTCCTAAATGTCCAAAATTCAAATTTTAATTCTTTAAAAATAAAGAAAAAAAATGTTTCCTAATAAAACAAAACATATTCCGTTTAAATCAATGAATAAACTTTGATTTTATTTTGTAAATTTGTAAATGAGTATCTTTATTCATTTTTGAATAAAATAAATATTTATGCATTGATTTTAATGACTTAAGTCTCCTTTTATTCGCAACTCAATTGACTTTATGAATAAAGAATAAAAATTTGAAATTTTGATATTAAAAAATTTTTATGATTTTTTTGTTTTTAATAAATTTTTGAAATTTTTTTGTAAAGTTAAGTTTTTTTTTCCATAAAATAATCTTAATATCTTCATAACTATTGAACGTATTAAAAAGTAATGTAATAGCGACTTAAAGTAAATTTTATTTAGATTTTTTTAATATATTTTTTTAATCAAATCATACAAGTAGTTTTTGATATATGTTTCAATATATGGTGCAACTTCCTTAATTTTATAAATCGTTATTTTATCGCGAGAACTACAGTCAAATCAAAAAAAGTGGGTGAATGTATCCAAATTAAATGAGAAATCCCGTGCTGCAGATAAATTATACAGTGTTTTCCTGTGCAATTTATTGGAAATTTATAGGAAAATTTGTATAAAAATACGGTTTATATAAATTTTTCTATATAATAGAAAATTAAACAAAAAGTTTTCTGGTAAATTTTATTAAAATTTTCTTTAATGCTATAAATATATCCGCTAATCAATCCCCACCCAAATGAAATTCCCGATTTGGAGACAAATCTCCTCATCTGGCAACACTGGTCTAAGTTCAAGTTGTTATTTTTAAATTTTTTATAAAGCAAAAGATTATCGTTTAGATAACTTTACTTCATTTTAATATTTCGAGCAGTCAATCGATAAAAAACTCCAAAATTTCTTATTAATTAATTCTTTTAATTAACTGTTCTATAGCTACCTTAAATTATTTGTATGTCAATACGTAAGAATATTAACAAACACACATTAAAAGATACACTTATAGATACTACTTGTACGGATAAATTCATATATAAATCTACAAATATACAAGATATACTCACTTACATATTTATAAATATATACCTATGTTTGTATATTTATTTGTCTGTAGATATATTTATAATAAACAAAATATAAAATATATTTTAATTGTAATCTACCATTACTCATCGTGCTGTTTTGTTTTCCATGCCTGCCGTTTTTTCAATTCAATTCAGCATTGGAAGGTGAAACATATGAAATGCATGCAAATACTTACGACAATATAGAGGAAAGCAGCTGTGGTGGGTGGTTAGGTTGATGGAAAAGAATGAATGGATGGGTGGTACAGCAGTTTATATAGAAAGGCTAACAGTTTCAAACTGTGGACTTTTACACACCCCATTCATATAATAATTTATTTAATTAACTTTTTTGTTCTTGTTGTTGTTGCTGTTTTCTTCTCTGCAAATACAATTTTCTATAAAATTTATTGATTATTTGGTTGTTGTGTTTTGTTTTTTCCCCTTTCTTTGTTTATATGGTTATATGTATGTTTGCCTATTTATATTTACATGTATGTGTGTATGTATAGTAGACAATTTTACTTTTGCAATTTCCTTCTACTTTCTATTACTTTTGTTTTTTTTTTTAGCTTTTTTTGCACAAATGTTCATTTAGGAATGTTTGAGTGTATGAACAATTTTAGTTTTGTAATAAATAAATAAATAAACATAAAAAAATTATAGAACTTTTTGCCCTTTTCAACTATAAGATTTTGCTCACACCACTATTGCCAGTAAATAAAGGTTTTTACGTTTTTAAACTCGCTTTACTTGGCGTCTAATGCAGTTTTAATTTTTTTTACTTGTACTTTACAACAAACTTATGTTTTTCTTAGTTTTACTAAAATACACTCAAAAAATTAATGTTGGGTAAAGAGAGAAAATCAGATAATCTAAAACATTAGAAAAGTGACAGGATGTTACAATGGAATATATCACAGATAAAGTAAGAAAAGCTGATTTAACAGACCAAAGTGTAAACATTTTGGATAGTATATAGTTAATTGACCTTACAACCACCAATAGCTTTGGTTTAGTCAAATAACTTGAAGCCACTGTTTTAGAATGAACTAATAAAAGTAACCATCAATCAAGCTTTTAAAGTCTTTATACCAACATGCCTAGTACTGTTAGAGTACTCCAAAGATTTTTTGGCTTTAAGAATGATATTTTTCATAAGAATAAGAAAGCTTAAAAAGAGCTTTTAGCTCTCAATTTTCATTACTTATAGGACTTTTTGAAAAATTCTTTGAAATGTTATTAATAAAATAGTATTCCTTAATTTAATTAATTTTCTCGAGTGTTTTTTTTTTGTAAAACTGACTCTTGTGCAGAAAAGGCAACAAATGCATATTTAATGTCTTATATATACAAAATATAATACACATACTCTTATATATCTTTACATATAGTATGTAGATGTATGCATAAAAAATATAACACTTTATTTATAATTCATTTTCGATTTCAATATTTCCGCCATGTTTATACTTTTGATGTTACCTTAGTTAACAATGTAAGTGTAAATAAATATAAATGTATATACAAACAAATATATATAAATATAGGTTTATAGGTATGGGTAAATATGTATTAACATACATATATATATATATATATATATATATATATATATATATATATATATATATATATATATATATATATATATATATATATATATATATATATATATATATATATATATATATATATATGTATTTACATATGTATAGAGTAGACTTTGATTACACTTTTTAGTTACTTTTATAACTAAAAGTATTTATTTAATATTTCTTATAAATGTACGAGCAAGAATGTTTCTTAAGTTTTAGGTCACATTAGGCAAATATTAAAAAAAAAAATATTTTTATTATTTTTTACTTAATAATAAGAAAGGAAAATGTTTTAAGTTAATCATTAAAGCTTTATTCTATTACTTCTTCTAAATGGAGATACCTAACTTGTCTATTATATTTTAAAGCCTTTCTAATTCAATGTTAGTAATGCTTAGTGTAAGTACCATTTATTATTAAGTGACGCTAAGATTAAATGTCAAAATTTTGAATATTTTTAAATAAAATTAAAAAATAAGAATCTCCCAGGAAGACAGAGAAAATTTAATAATTTTTTTTTATTTCATTAGATGTAAAATAAGTATCGGACTTGTAATATCACAATAAACCCTTAATGCATTGAGGGCTCAAAATGGTCACTTTCAAAAATTTTTTCAAAGCTTTTTCTCATTACATAATTTCATAATACATAATTTTTCAATACAGCTAAATATCTTTATAATTAAATTATTATTTTTAACATCTAAGTCAAAGGTCAAATAGGTATTTTTAAGATTTAATAAAGATTTTTTTAGCTGAAAACTTTTTTTTTTTTTATAATTCTCTACTTTAAGCTCATTAAGAGAGGGGAATATGACTAATAAAATGTTTTACTGTAGCATCAGTGTTCACTTCTTCTGAAAAAGAGCTTAAAATTGGTAAACAAGAAATAAAACTTTTTAGTATTTTATAAACATCAAGTAACTTCTGTTGTTGAAGTTCGTAGCTAAAAAAAACTTTTCCGAAAAGTCGAAACTGCCTTGGGCATTTATAGACCAATCTTAGCGATTTTCATTGGTAAAGTTCTCGGTAGCTTTACCTATTACTTTAAAGTTATCAGATGACAGCTTTAATTCCATAACAACCGACATACAGAAAGACATCTTTAGTGTTCTAGCATCTAACAAAATTAATTTTGTATTACCTAAAAATAGTGTAAAAAAAGAAGTAAAAGTAAATTAAAATCTTAAAATCTGATTTTAAAATCATTTGGTTTTTTTGAAATAAAATTAGTCATTTTTTTGTCCCAAATTCAAGGGTAAATTTAATTTTTTTTCGATGTCAAAGAAAACTTCGAAGCTGACAAAATATATGAGCTTTAACTTCATCGAAATCTAACCAAAATTAGAAATATTTGAATTGTTGAAAATATAATGTTAATATAATGACTCACATTTTTAAAAAACATTTTTTTTTTTTTTTTAGGTAAACGAATTCCTAATTAAACAAAATTACTAATTTTTGTACAATAGCAAATATGATATTAAAATAACGACCTTTGACTTCAGCTTAAACTGATTATTATTTTAAAATTTTCTAGCGGAAGCAAAATATCAAAAGTGTACAAATAATAAGCATAAAGAATAATAAAAAACTAAAAAAAAAGAAGTTTTAAAATATTTGTTTAATATTTTCCCATTTTATTTATTATGTTTATTGCATTTTATTAATTCATATCTGGAGCCTAGATCAGCTGCCAAATTTACTAGCTTATAATATGTATTAAGCAGAGCGAGAAAAAACTCTAATTTCATATTTTTTGTTATTATTTATTTACTCTTCGTTTGTAAGTTAAAAAATAAAATTTTATGAAAAAAAAAAAAAAAATCTTTCATGTGGTCGAATATGTGTACATTAAGGTGGTTTTCAATTGTAAAGGAGAAGAAAGCAGAGAAAAAAGTTAAAGATATATTTGGAGTTAGAATTACAATATAAAGGTTTCTTTAGTTACGATTTCCTTTATGAATTAGATCACAGCCTTACATTCAATAGGGTCAGTTATATGTATTGAACGGCGCACGTTGGGGAAAAATGTGTCAAAAGTGGCGATTAATTTTAAATACCGAATAAAATTAGACATAATTATGTATCAATAACAATTAAAATTATCAAGCTATGTTGTCTTGTATTCTTGCCTTTCTGTCTATCTGTCTGTCAAACTTAAACATTTTGGAAAAAAAAAAATTAAATTTTCATCAACTTTCGGTGTGTTTTTTTTTAATAGACTTTTGAAGTAAAAAATTTTAAATGGATTTAAAAACTTTATGTATTTAAGTATACTTTTCTTCAAGTAATTGTGAACTATATTTTGTCCAAATATTTTTGTTATTTTTTTGAATACTGTCCTAAAATATAGTTATCTTCAAAATTTTTTTAAAAAAGCTTCACCTTAACTGCAGAATTCTTTTTCCTTTGCTTTACCAAACATTAGACATGGGGGCAGAATAGAACATTTTAGGAAATAAATCTGTCACTTTTTATCGGCTAGTTGGATTTACATCAATCACATAGGCGTAGCAGAGGGGAGTATCATCATAAGTTTGGAAGGAGAATTACACTATGCAACAAATTGATGATCATCGCGTGGGGGCGGAATCATTTCGATTGAAACTATAGTCTTGATATGTTTAGTTTATGTTATATTTCATTGCTCAGTTTAAGGAGTTTATATAAGAAATGTGGGAAAATTTCATAATTTTCTTTTTTAACAACTTATGATAAGTCGGATGAATTTTTTATCTTTGGAGACCCCTAGTAAAATTTGAAGAAGAAAATATCTGTAAAACATTTTAACCCATTAAACTCAAGTTTAAACCGACTTTAATGTTATGTCCTTAAAACGGACTAGAAATGACCCCTTATAAGTCAAGATAAGTGAATTTATAGATGTAATGAAATATTCCCCGTTAAATGCTCTAAACATTTATAAAAAATTATTTTAGCTTCGAACTATATTGATATTATTTTTTTTCGATTTATCTGTTACTACCTTGGTGCAAAAATAGAAAAATTAAAGTGGTCATAAAACAAAAATTTTGCCTTCCAGCGAAAAATCCTTTGGAGGGTTTATTATACATATCAAGAGCTATCAATTGCAATCGGAATGATTCCGCCCACAAAAATACTGTTACATAGTGTTAGTTATACATACATTTCAGGAGTATAGAGTACTAATGACATTGAAAATGTTAAACAACTAGCGCATTTTTGTTTCTTATCCGATTTCAAAGATAATTTGTAAAACATGCTTGCATGTACTATTTATATTATATATTTTTCGAGTTATATGCATTTGAAATTTCAACAATCTCAAGTTCTTTTTCAAGATTTGGGTCAAGTTTTTTGCATATATAGCCACATATTTGCAACCGATTTTATTATATTTTTGGTATTTAAATAATAATTTTACTTATTGAATAAAGAAAATTTATAAGGAGGATTTCTTTATTGAGTCCAAAAATAAACGATTTTGAAATTAACAATTAAACAGACGGAAGGACGGACATCAGAATTCTTTAATTAAAGCTTAGATTTTAAAACTCCAAAAATATTTTATATTTTACTTTTAAACTTATATAAAAACCAAATGTTAATATTAAAATATTAATATGTTTTCGACGCATTTTATTCCAATGTATAGACGGACGTACATTACCCCAGCAGTCTATGGTGGCTGTTGCGTACAAGTTACCGAACCGACTATATTAGAGTACCACTATTCACTTTAACATGGTCTTGTCCTAGGAGGAAGTTTATTGCCACCTCAACGACTACATAGTGTCACTTTTTGGCTTATACAACTACCTGCACGTCTACCAAAGGGTCAACAAAGAGTCAATAGATACTTCAAAGACTACGAAGTCAGTTAAAAAATTTTTGATATCTTTTTTTCGTCTTCTTCCCGCTTACCATAGATTCAGTAAAGTGGCAATTGCTAATGCTCTCATTGTTGACCGATGGAGAGCGGTAGGTGACTATACACTTATGAATCTTATTGTATAAAAACGGATTAATTGCCACTAAATAAACTGCTGGTTATCATTCTGCCAAAAAAAAATCTTATAATTCTAGAAATGCATTTTTTTTACTTACTAATACATATAAAAATAAAACATGGTTAGTAGAGTGGTGATATTGCCTTTGCCTGAATTAAGCCTATTTTTCGATCCATTTAACTAACTCGTATGAACAGAAGGACGGACATTAAAATATACTAATAAATAAAAAAATGTGATCAATAAAATATTGATATCTCCATTCCCATTTTTCGACGTCCCTTTACCCCAATGTGCGACGGTTGTATTTTAAAATGATGCAAAAACTGTCTTGAACTAACATTTAGTTAGCTCTGCACGGTTACACATTTTTCATTATTGGCATTTTTTTATTATTGGAATTAAAAAATATTTTCTTATTTCATTTGATACTAAATAAATCAAAAAGATCGATTATTAAGCAGTAAATTGCCATTTTAACTTATTTAAAATCACCGCCTATTTGTTACCCATTTTATCTTAAATTAGTGTAACCTTTCCTGTATAATTTTTCTTATAACCTTACTTTCTACATTACCTTGTATTGCCGCTAGTAATTCTTACAGTATTCTATTTTATATTCTAGATATTCAAAAATATAAAAAACTTTAAAATATCGAAATTTGTTTTGCCCACAAAGAGAAGCCTTCCTAATTTATTTAGATAATACTTCTGTGTACGGAAAGACAATTGGGTGGAGTAAAATTGTTCCTAAAAAATAAATTGATGTTTGGTTCGTGTCAGAGTGAAATATAACTTTAGCTAGACGCCTAAGAAGCAAAAAACAAAACTGCTTGACCATATATGATGATGGTTGGTCAGCTCAAAAACCTGGAGAGTGGGTGAGCTGCTTAAGCCTGAATGCATTACATTTATTTACACTTGCAACTAACTAAAACTATATATTACCAACTTAAATTTTATATTCCTATGTATAAACGTATGTATATAAATAAATGTGTAGTAGTAAAATTTTAACTGACAAGATTCTCGTGCCTTTTTTTTTTTCTAATGCAGGCTCAAAGCAACAATGTAAAACATAACATCTAACACTCATTCGTACTCATATTTATTACAACAGGAATACAATTTGTAAAAAGTTATAAATGTATTTATGTTTTTTTTTTGCTGGTTCTCTTTTACTAGCGAAAAAATTTCCATTTTTTTTTTAATTTTTTGGAAGATATACAGAGGCAACAAGCATATTATAAATTGGTTTAGTTATAATAAAACCTTTAAGGTAATAAGAGACACAAGTTATAGTAAAATAAAAATATAAAGAGATCAAATTTTTTTAGTAAACTGTCCATCCATTCCGACCATTGACAACCGTGTAACAAACATCAACATTTTTTATTTTCAGTTGGCGTTATGACTTTGACATGTCATTTTGATATTTAAGTCGCTATTCTAACCAACCGTTACCATAGATTTTAGAACCCACTGTGCATTTAAGTTAGTTTCTTGCCCAATGATCATATAGTAGTAGTAGTAGCACATGGACATGAACATGCATGTTAAGGTAAAGGCCATAAAATATATGAATAATTGACGAAGAAACGAAAAATATATATACATAGATATATAGGTATGTATAAAGGAATAACTAAAATAACACAAAATGAATAAATATATGAAAAATATTCTAAAAAAATGGCAAAAAGTCGGAAGTGTTTTTATAGTTTCGTGTTTGTGTTGCAAGTAAAAAATAAAAAAAAAAAAAATAAAGCAACAAACTAAAAACGCCAACAAGAACAATAATAATAATAAAGGTAATAGCAATAAAATTTTAACAAACTAAAACTACAAGACAAGGCTATAGAAAACTATAGCAGGCTAAAATATATGTACATTCCATTATATCATATAGTTTGCTACTGTTGCTGTTGCCACCACTATTACTGCCACTAACAATATCATCAACTTCATCATTATCACTATTAACAACAACAGCAACGTTGTTTTCTTCGTCATTATTATCATCATTATCGTCAACACCACACCAGTCAGCCATCTAGTCAGCCACACATCCAGCGAGCCATCAACGCCAACACCATGCACAAATAGCTTACGAGAGAGTAAATTTATTGCTATAGTAGGGGGCTTGGCTTGATGACTGTTATATGAACATGGGTTGATTGGTTGGTTGACTGTTTTTGCTTACAATGTGTTGTTGCTAAAAACCAACAACAACAACAACAATAACTACAGCAACAAAAATTGCAATAACAGTAGCAGCAACAACATCAGTGTAATAATATAACTAAAGATGGCGATAGTGATGGTATAGATGGTGCTAAAATAAAATTTTAAAATACTTTGTTGATGAATATTTTTATTTTTCTTTTTTGCCGACATCACTTTTAAAATGTCATGCAGCTGCAATTTAGTATTGGTTTAGTGCATTTTCTTTGTATGTAATTGTCGTATGAAAGGAACAGTGTGGTAGATTGTAAAATGTTTTATTAAATTGTGAAGGAGGGAATGAAATTATGTATTTATATAACATCGAATTCAATTTTTTCTTTAAGACCTTCCTTTTGGATTACCTTGTAATAACCTATAATAGTAGCTTCTTAATTTGTGAAATTTCAAACATATTTGGCGATCAGCTGAGGCTTTTGCAAAAGGTTCCTAATGGAAAAATCAATGTGTTGGTTGATATACTAGGTAAAGCAAACATGACGAAGATATTGCTATACCATACAAGATTATTTAGACTTTTTAGAGCACCTATATGTATATATACATATGTAAGCTACGAACTTTGTTCTTTCACAGAAAATTAAAAAAACTTTTTTTTTTTTAATAATAATAAAAAATCTGAATATAGCACCGTTAGGCAAACACATTTAGTGTAACCCCTTTTGTGCTCACAGTATATATCCAGAGTCCGTAACTGTAATGACTTTTTTCAACTGTAATCACTTTTATTATACCCACCTTCAAAAAGATGGTGTATAATATTTCGTGTATAACATGTCGAAGAAATTATTTAAGAACCCATAAGGTATATTTTGGGTCCTGGTTAGATTGTGTCGATCTGTTGTCTGTTGAAAGCAGAATAGGGCTCGAACGGGACAACGTAGGAGGACGAAATTTGGCTCAAATATTTACCTTATATATGGTTTTGGAATTGAAAATGGATAAAATCGGTTAATAAACAAAAAAGTTATAGGCTAAAAACTAGAAACACAGGGTGTCCTTTGTAGCTAAATTTTATATTTTTCTGCTGATATCTTTTAAACAAAAGCATGTAGGACAACGAAATTTTGTAAAAGTTGATTTTAAAAATAATATTGTAAAAGCCAACAAATGTTTAATTTAAAAAATAAAGCAAAAATCGTCAAAAAGTTAAAAATAACCCAAAATGGAGAAAGGAATCAAAATTAAAAAAATCGCCAAAACGGAAAAAAAAGCCTGAATCGCAAAAAAAAAATAATGGCTTAAATGAAAAGAAATCGACAAAAAGGAATACAAAAACGCCAACACAAAGAAAAAAATCTCAAAAAAAAAAAATGGCTTATATAAAAAAATAAAAAATAATGGAAAAACGCAAAAATAAAAAATAATCGCAAAATTTAATAGAAATTGACAAAAACAAAAACTACGAAAAAAATCGCTGAAACCAAAGTGAAAAATATGATAAAACAACGATAACGCCATAATGGCAAAATCGTCAAAAAAAAATGCAAAAGCTAACAAATAAAAAATCGGCAAAAAATACTAAAAAAAATCGCAAAAATAAAACACAATCGCGATTTTTAATAGAAATTTCAGAAAAAACGCCAAACACGAAAAAATCACTAAAACCAAAAAAAAAAAAACCAAAATTAAGAAAAAATAAAAAACCAATAAAATGACATAATGAAAAAAATCATAGCAAAAAACGGGGGAAAAAATATTTATAAGAAAAAACCAAAAATTAAAAGATAATATAAAAAAACGACAAATACCCCAAAAAAAAAACTTCAAAATGGAAAAAAAAACAAAGAAAACGCCAAAATGAATGAAATTGCTCAAACCAAAAAAATAAAATAAAAAACTTGCAAAAAAAAAAAAACTCCATTTAAACAAAAAAAAAAAAAAAAAAATAATAATGATAATTGGCTTTAATGGATTGCCTAAAAGAGAACCGTTGAATTATTTAAGTTGTCTTTATTGCGTTTTGCTTTAGTATTTCAACGACGTTTATTATATTCTTCAACTTTTGATATTTTTTCGAAGGTTTTTATAGATAAATCGTTATCATTATAACATTTTTAAATTGCTAAAAAATTTTGTTTAAAATAAATTTATGTAAAAACATAAGTAATGAAATTATAGTCATTAAACTCGTCCACTTCAATTACAAAAAATATATATTTTTTTTTTGGTTTAAACTTTTCTATTTTAATACGTTTCCCAAACGTTTCACCCCAAACTAAAACTATTTTTTTTAATTATTCATCAAACATTTTTTCTTTACTGATCCCACTGTACTGTGTCTCAATATTTTAAAAACAATTTTTAATGAACCATCTTAACCACCCCTTAATAAACCTACTTTATGACAATTTATACTTTTAATGTATTTTTAAATTTACATATCTTGGCCTTTCCTTTTTAAAGGTTCATAATAATAAAAAGCCAAAACAATTTATTTAGGCATTTGCATTATAACTATTATTTAAATTAAGACATTTATTTTATGTATATTTCTTTATTTTTTTCCATTTGCAGGCAAAAATGATTGAAAGCGGACATCCTTGGATGGGTGGCGCATCAACCTCCTCCGTAACTGGTAAGTTTTAATTTGCATTTGTCTTTTTTTTTTATATTTTTTATTTTTACTTTAGTTGTACACTTGTGATTGACGTTCTTATCCTTTTGCCATTTTTCTAAACGTTTCTTGTCAATTTCCGTTTCCTTTTCTTTCTTTTTCATTTCTTTAACAAAAACAACAACAACAACAGACAGCTATCAATATCAATTGCAGTCTATGTGGCAGAAATGTTGGAATACTAATCAGCAAAATCTTGTGCAACAATTGAGATTTCGTGAGCGCGGACCATTAAAATCATGGCGTCCTGAAGCCATGGCCGAGGCAATTTTCAGTGTATTGAAAGAAGGTTTATCTTTGTCGCAGGCGGCTAGAAAATATGATATACCTTATCCCACATTTGTTTTGTATGCAAATCGTGTACATAATATGTTGGGTCCCTCCTTAGATGGTGGCTCTGATCCTAGGCCTAAGGCAAGGGGGCGACCGCAAAGAATATTGTTGGGTATGTGGCCAGAGGATTTAATACGTTCGGTTATAAAGGCGGTGGTATTTAGAGATTATCGTGAAATCAAAGATGAAATGGGAGGCCTGCCGTTTGCCAATGGACAACCACATGTGGTAAGTGAAAATTTAATTAGGAAAATTTAAAAAAAAATATATAGTCCACCATTGTGTACATTATAATGCGGGGAGGTTTCTTTTATTAGATTTGGGGCCAAATGTGGACCGATACTTATATTAAGTGTAAAATAAAACATACGAATACAGAATATTACGCCGATGCTAACATTTATATGAATTTATTTACTTTTGGGTGTTTTCCGAAAGAGAGCCTTATAAATTATGGACCAATGTTTATGTAAAACTTATTTGTGTCGAATATTAACTTGATACTAACATTTCAATGGGATTTATGCCCGTTAAAGTGATTTTCTGAAAAGGGGTTTATATGGAAACTATGGCCAATTATGGACCGATCTTTCACACTTATTTAGACTTATATGAAACTTATACGTGCCAATATTACTATATTTAAGAGATTTATGATCGTTAAACCCTTTCCTGGGGGGACATTTGTATGGTGGCTAGGTGAAATAATGAACCGATCATAACCAATTTCAATAGGCTTCGTCTCTGGACTGTAAGAGTCCTGTGTGCCAAATTTCATTAATTTTTGTTTAAAATTGCGACCTGTAGTTTGACGGGCGGACGGACATCGTTAAATCGACTCAGAAAGTAATTCTAAGCCGATTGGTATAAATTAAGGTGGGTCTTAGACCAAAATCTTTGGGTGTTACTAACATCGGCACAAACGCATAATACCCTCCCCATCTATAGTGGTATAGGATATAAAAATAAAAGTACCAATAGGAAATTTCCTTAGACGGAAATTTCTTTTATGAAACATTTTTCAATATTTAGTGGATTTTTAAAAAAAATTATTAATATTAAAAAAATATTTTCTTATAATAAAACCTTTAATTTTTTTCTTTTGTTTTCTTCTAGGCCATTTTCGGAACTTCGCCTGGAGGATCAGGCGTTTCTAATGGTTTTCATAATGCCGCCAAACTGGCTGCCCAAGGTTCGAGCATGGGTCAAGAGTCCACCAGTCCCCTTTCCACAATGACTGAGAATTTACGCCGTCAAATTATGTCACAACAACAACAGTCTCCAATATCACAATCGATGAATATGTATAAATCGCCTTCGTATGTGCAACGTTCCGAAATTGAAGATCAAATATCAGGAGCAGCCTCCAAACAACATGCTGAACGTCGGGGTTCTGAAAATTTACCAGATCTAAGTGCTTTGGGTTTAATGGGTTTACCTGGTCTTAATGTTATACCTACTGGAGCATCACGCAATAGTCAAATGCACTCTAATGCAGCAGCATTCTCACGAGAGCGCGAACGTGAAAGAGAGCGAGAAAGGGAAAGAGAACGTGAAAGAAATCGTGAACGAGAAAGAGAACGTGAACGTGAGCGCGAAAGAGAAAGACAATATAGCAATCAATCACGAGGCTCGGCAGCGGGAGAATCACAAAAATCAGCGGGTTCAGCTTCACCTTATTCACAAATGAAAATTAAAGAACATCCTAATTATGCCTACAATAAACGTTTTCTAGATAGTTTACCTCCCGGCATAGATTTTGAAGCCATAGCCAATGGTTTATTACAGAAATCCACCAATAAAAGTCCGCGTTTTGAAGATTTTTTTCAAGGTCAAGATATGAATGATCTTATGTCAGGTCCTGAGTCAGCAAGTGCAGCACATTTTCCTGCACAAAGAGGAGAAACTAATCTAATGAAAATCAAATTGGAACATCAACCCACAGAAATACAACATGAGGATTGAATTATAACAAGGATGCTGTAAACAAAGGACTTTGTAACATCATCATTTAAATGATGATAGTAATATACACACATACATACAGACATACATACATATATAAAGTATGAATTAAAACAAATATTAATGTGTTTTAAAAAAACATAAATGACTGCTATTTATCCCCAACGTTGGTAGGTTAAGTTCAGTTATTAATTACAAGCATTATAGAGTATATATATATAATAACCACACACACACATATACACCTACTTAAGTATACACAATACCCTCTACACACAACTAGATTTTTACACTAGAATTAAGTGTAAAAAAAAAAAACGTTTATTTCCTTTATAAAATAGTGATACAATAAATAAATTATTGCTTTTAATTTGTTTAATTTTATGAAACAAAGAAATATCTACTACAAACTGATTTTATTTAAATGGCACTTTTCTTGAGTAATAAGATCTCGTTGTATTAAATATTTTCAATACTTTTACTCTTAATATTGCTAGAATTTATATCCTACATAAGGATAATAATAAAACAAACAAAAATAAACAATAAATTATGACAAATTTAATGAAACTTTTTGGCCTTAATGACATTTACAACAACAACATAAAATTTGCTAAATATTCCAATTTCATTTTCGTTTTTATTATTTTCATTCATTTTATATTCCATACAATCATTAAATTTACATGCAACATTTTATCACATATAGCATTTCCAATTACATATTAATAATTTTTAAACAATTTTATTTAGAGATTTTATTCTTTAGTAATAATAATAACAAAAATATATTAATTCTTTAAGTTTTAGTTTTTTTCCCCTTTTATTCTTTCTTTAATGTAAATAGAAATTGTACAAATTGTAGGCTATAAGACTTTTTGTATTTAGATCCATTTATTTTAAGCAAACATTAAATATATAAAAATATAAAATTATAAAAAGAAAAGAAATAAATAAATATTTCTATACAAACACATTTATACACCAACATGCATTGCATTGTAAAACAATAAATATTTTATTTAACAATTACAATCCCTATAACCTCCTCCCCCTAAAAACACACTCAAATAACATACATACACACACACCTACATACATACACATGTATTTGTAATTATACATAAATACATTTATGATTGATATACGAGTATAACATATTTTTTAAATGAGACAAATATTAAAATAAAAATAAAAAAAAAAAAAATTAAATGAAGAAAAACAAATTCATGATTGCATTAAATTATTTTGTTTATGAGAAATAAATAAGAAAAAAAAAAAAAAAAAACAATGAGATAAATATAAGAAAACAAAACCTTCATTAGTATTATACGAGTAAAAGATAAAGAAAACTTTAATTCATTATTATAATGTGAAGAAAAATAAAATTAAACAAAAACAAACAAAAAATATTAAAAAAAAAAACAACAACAAAATAAAAACATTTCAAATGTGAATAAAACTTTTCAGTTAAATATCTGATACAAAAAAATACACAAAATTTATTCTGTTTTAATTTTTTAAAAATCCAATGGTTAAAGTTGAGGGTAAGTATATGATTCTTTGAAAAAAAAAAAAAAAAAAATTAATTTGAAAAAGTAGGGAAAAATTACTTTGAGGAATCGCTAAAAAAAGTGCTTAAGAAGCTGTAATTTTTTTGAATTTTCATGCGAAGGATATAATTTTCTACTATTTTCTTCAATAATCTAGTTAAATATTTTTATTAAGGCCCCACTACATATAATACTTTTGCTTCAACTGCAACTGACAGCTGCAGTAAAATACATTTATATGGAACGGAACCAAATCAGTACGCCAAACTTCTGCGTGAAGTACTTCAAAGATGAAAAAGGTTCAATTTTGAAGTGCCGAAGTAGGTAAATACATTTTGTCGGTTGTTTTATTCTTATTTTAAAATTTTTTCGTTAAGTCGAAAATTTTAATTTACGATTCATTCTTTCAACTGAGAACATAATTTAAGTTTTACATCTTTACATTTTGTTATATAAAATTTTAAAAACAAAATAATGCAATGACTGGATTAATATCATTTATGCGTTGCGTAGCTGTCAGTCGCAGTTGAAGCGAAAGTATTCTATGTAGTTGAGACTTTTGTGTCCGCCCGAACGTGAACCGTTGGAGATATATAAATCTGAGGTCAGAGCTGAGGTTTTTTCTAGTTAATTTGGATTAGTACAGACCCGGGGGTAGAGGGTAAACCTCCAAACTTGGTCAGCTCGCGTAAGTAATTTTTTGAAAAATTCGCCAAGAATTCATTTAAACATATTTAAATGTGTAGCTTAACTCTTTAAGATATTTGGGTCGAAGCAAATTTTTTTAATATTTTTAAACTTGGAGACCTTAAATTGGCCCTATAGGTTTTTGAAAATAATCACTAGATTTTTAACAAAATTCTAAAATGCGGTTAAACTTTTTCAGATCATGACCAGAAAAACTTAAATTTGGATTTTGAAGAAGTTTGGATTTTTAAGAAATTTTGACGTAATATAGAGAAACTAGTTTTAAAATCAAGAAATTAAAAAAACTACTCCGTGGAAAACTTGTTTCAAAAATTTACTTTTTTCATCAATATGGTCACCCAGCCATTGTAAAAGGAGTGGCTCATTAAATATTTTTTTTGTGTGTTTAACCAACATATGGGGGTATACTGTCAATATATATTATTGTTGTTTTCGGCTTTGATATTTTTGAATTTTAGAAAAAAAACAAGCGCGAATTATATTCGGCCCGGCCGAATCTATATACCCACCATCAACTTTTTAAAATTTTACGTTATATGGGAGGGGGCGGTAAAGTGGGCAGTAAAGTGGGCGGACCACGCCCATTTTTTTCCGAGTTTACATTGGTCCTTCAACTATTTGAACACAATTTCGTTGATTTTCACCTTATATGGGAGGTGGGCGGTAAAGTGGGCGGACCACGCCCATTTTTGGTTTCCGAGTTTATATCGATCCCTGAACTATACATACTAGATTTCGCTGTTGTACATGTTTTTATTGAAGAAATATCAGCAAAAAGGTATGAAACGGACACCCTGTGTTTCTAGTTTTTAGCCCAGAACTTTTTTGTTTATTAACCCATTTTACCCACTTTCAATACCATACAAACCTTGTATAAGACAAATTTCGTCCCCCTACGTTACCCCGTTCGAGCCCTATCCTGCTTTCAACAGACAGACAGACGGACAGACGGACGGACATATCTAGATCGACTCAGAATCTAACCAGGACCCAGAAAATATATACTTTGTGGGATCTTAAATGATTCCTTCGACATGTTACATGTTCGAAATGTTTTTTTGATGGTGGGTATAAAAATTAAAAAACTTTTTTAAAATTGACAAAATTTGGATGGGGCATGCGTTGAAACCGTTTCCCAGAGCGCCTGTGATTTAGTTTTACGCGCATTTACGTTAAGATTTATTTTAAAATCATTACAAGAAGTCTGTGGTGCGGAACAAAAAAAAAAAAAAAAAAAAAAATATATATATATTTTAGAAGTGAAAGAATATTATCACCTTTTTGGAATAAAAATTTAATTTTTTTTTAAGTTTCATCTTTAGATTATTTAGAATTTTGTAAGAAATCTAGCGGTTAATTAAACAAAATTTTAGAGCCTTAATTAAGGCTTCCAAGTTTAAAAGACTTAAAAAAGACGAGGCCAAAAATTATGGTACAATTTTTTTCGATCCTAATAACTCTTAAACTAAAAGAGATAACGTACTCACCTATCGGACCCTTTCATTTTCTCGCGCACCTCCAGAGGTATTTGAATTCTTTATTAAAACAAATGCAGAAGCATTAAAAAAATGTTTGCAGGATCACCCACGAAATACATTAACACATGCTGCATTAGCTCCTGCAATATGTATGTATTAGTAAAATTGAGAGAGCTTTTATATGTGTGCGTCACACCGACAATGCAGTATGAAAAATCAAAATCGTTTTGATTTCAAAATGAACTCGTACTGCAAACAGATATCAAAGAGTAACAAGAGACGAAAGTAAATGTCAAAATCTAAGTCGGTTGTCAAAAACATAACTCATGCAACAACAAAATACATGTAATAAAATACATTTTGTTGTTGCTAAAAGAATATAAAAAAACATATTTGTTTACAAAACAACAATTTCGTTTAATTGTCAATCGAGAATTTCGTCTCTATGTATTACTCTATGACAGATATTGTAAATGAATTTTTGAAATTTTCTTTTCCATTTATAAAAAATTCAGTTTGACTTTTTAAACTGAAAGAAAAAACTAACTTAAATATTTAAAATTGTTTCTTTTTATTCGAAATTTTTTGCAAAAATAAACATTTGATTGATCAATGTGTAGTGAAATCGTCAATCACACACGTATAGGGGGTTCATCGGCAGTATCTCTCTGCAGTATGTGTCTATGGGCGCCTTTAGTATATACATTAATTCTCATCGTTTTTAATAAAAAACTTCTCAACTATTTTTTAACTGATCGCGCATAGTCATGATAGAAAGTTAAAGACTAGTGTCTGGTCACTTATTCTGGCTGTTTTTCGTTTCAAGTTTTTTCATACCAATCAATTGTGTTCAGTTCAGTCTTTTGTGATCGTTTCACCCTGTTTTACAGAGCATTTCTTAGGTGCCATGGTTATTTTACAATTCTCCCAATTATTATGTAATCATTTGAAATGAGTTATGATTGAGCAAGGTCTCAAATTCTTTATTTTGAAAACTTTATCGTGCAACGAAATTGCCACTTTTAAATCGTCTAAACAACACACCACAGGTAGTTTCAACTAAAGCATTAAAATACGATGACTTTCCGCATAATAAAGGAAAATTTCTCAATCAGACATCTATTCCTTAGTGACTTAGTAACTAAGTGACTTTATACATTTTAATACCTCAATTTTCTTTCTTTGATCGGTTTCGATCACTTATTTATTCTTATTTCCAAAAAGATAGGGGTCTTATATGAAACCCATGGTCAATTGTGTATCGATAAATGTAAAATTGTAGTGTATATTTATAAGAAACATACGTATGGCTTATATTATGTTATTTATGCACTTTAGGGTAATTCCCTGAAGTGGGATTTATACATATGTAAGCTAAGGTTATGTCTGATCCTCTCAAAATTTGGCACTGCAATTTTTACTTATGTAAAACTTATAACTATCTGTCAAATATTAACTTGATACTAACTTTAGTCTAGGATTTATGCACGATAAAGTGTTTTTCGGAAGTAGGGTTTATATGGGAGCTATTGAAAAATTATGGAATTTGGCAAACAGATTATTGCTGATACCAAACTTATTCGTGCCGATTTTCATAAAGAAAATTTGTATATTTAAGGCATTTATGATAGTGCATTTGATAGGGCATTTGGAATAGTGGACCAATCATAACCAGTTTAAATAGGCTTCGTCCTTATAGAAAAATTATTATTTGAGTCAAATTTCGTTAAGATGTTTTTTAAATGGCGACCTGTATTTTTCGCTGAAGGACGGACATCATTAAATCGATTCAATAAGTTGTGTTGGAAACATCAGACAAACGCATAATACTCCAATCATACCTATGGTGGTGTAAAGTATAAAAACATAATTACTTCATTCTATAAGTTCTGTTCCAGTACATGTCCAAGCTTTTATAAAAATCTAGAAACTTAATCTCTATTTAATTAATTTGCTAAAAAAAAGTTAGAAATATTTTTAGAATATTTGTCGAGTAGAAAATCAAGTTATCCAACCGTGTATATATTAGTAAAATGCTAAAAGCAATGTTTTAAACATTTAAAAATAGAAATACAATTTTTTAAATTTAACTGCAATTGATGATAAAATAAAGCCGCAATAATTTATAAAGACATTTTTATTGTTAATATAACAATAAAATATTTTTGTCCTATAAAGAATGCACCAATTTAAATACACAGAGATAACAGATTCATTAGGCAATGGAATTTTAGCCAATCGAATTTTGTCGGTTAGAAGAACTATATTAAATTCGTTGCGTGTATTATTTAATTCTACACAACTGTTTTAAAAAATGCAATTAAGGAAAAGGAGCGGAATATATCAGTAGGTAGAACTAATATTTTTTATTAAATCAAGGTTCGCATTAAGACCCCTCAAATGAGACCATGGGAGCTGGGAATAATTTTTGACTGACTGACTTGTATTAAAAGTATTGTATATTTCGATGAAACATACATATTTATGCGTTGGAGGTTGATTTCCAAAAGTGATGGTTATATAATATACCTATATTTAAGCATTGGCCGATTGTGGTAAAAACTCTGATCTTTATAAATTTTGCTGATATTTACGTTAATAAAACTCGTATTTGCATGGCGGCTAGGTGGTGTTTACATGATGAACGGACAGACAGACGGACGGATATTGTTAAGTCGACTTTAAAAGTAATTTTAAGTCGAGGAGTGTCTTAGACCAATGTTTTCGATTATTATATACGTCAGTACAAAGGTAGTGAAGTGAAAGTTCACTTCACTATTGTAATAATAAAAATTATTACAATTTTCAAATTATCTTTTGGGATGTTCTTTTTTGTAAATGTATGTTGGTTGTTGTTCTTGTGTGTAATATATATATTAGATTTGGTCTAATATATTGGAAAGTTTGACAAATAGATTTATGATCAACAAGAAAAGAAAAGTATTTACGACAACAAAATTTTGTATAAATAGTATGAGGGTCGATTTAAACTTGTAAACCAAAAATGGGTGTCCACCTCCCATATAAAGTGAAACCAAATTATGTACAAATAGTTCAAGGATCAATGTAAACTCGGAAACAAAAATGGGCGTGGCCATCCACGCAATATATAAAGGGATTAAAGGTTATGTAAATATAAATTTTTCTAAGTTTACTTCAATAATATCGGACAAACACTTTTTGAGTTATCATTAATTATGTGCAAAAACGTCTAAAAAAAATTTATAATTTTAGAAAAAAATTTAAAAAAGAAAAACCTCTTTTAAATTTGGACCATATTTGGACTACTGGAACCATAATACTTCAAATCTATATAGTAGTTATTCAAGCCTTTTTTTTGCTGTTGACCTATATTATTTATCCTTTTTGTTTAAACGAAAGATATTTTTAAAGACATAACACATATTTTTGATCGTTGAAATGCAGGCCTTAATGAGAACTCTAAGATAATTTAAAAATTATTGAAATCAGATGAGAAACAAAAATTTAAAAAAGTGGTTAAATATTTTCAATGTCAGGGCTACCCAACTTTGAGCTTCCAGATAGCTTTTCAAAACATTTTTATTATTTATTATTTTATTAGTTAAATAATAAACTTATCTTTAGAATAAAGGAAATCTGAAATCTATGTCTTTATTGAGTCCAAAAGTAAACGATGTCGAATTTGAATATTTGTTAAAATTCATAAACAATCGGACAGAAAGACGGACAACTGAATTCTTTCAAACAGAATACTAAAATTTGAAAAATAATTTTTTTACCTGTTGCTCAATATATAAATAGTACCGTTAAAGATAAAAATGATCAGGGAAATTTATTCACAGCATTTTATCTTCATGCTAAATGATAAGGATTTATGAAAATTGATTTTTCAATGAGTTATCGCAGATATTTACCCCAAATCCCATTTGATAATTTCCGTCAGTATTCTTAGTAACTCCCTGGAAATTTTTATTTTTATATTATTGTAAGTTAACTTTGATTTCACAGGTCTTCGAATCACGTACATATTTTTTTTAGGGGCATGACAAATATGATTCCCTCAATTTTGCGACCACAGTAGTATAATTTGATAACGGTTTGTCCGTTAATCCAAGAGAACACTAGAAAATTCCGATAAGCAAGTTTTTATCTCTGAAAAGGATTTATATATTACTTACATAAAAAACTACTCATAAAAACTATGCACTATACTAAATTCGATTTAAAATCCACTACGGCTGTGCTAAAATTGACAATTCACGGTTTCAAAAAGCCAATTGCTATCAATTTTCGTTAATGTTCTGAACATGTAGCGTTCAATAGAAGCAGATTCGTTTTCAATACGTATTCGGTCGATTTTTCTCTGGGTGTTTTTTCAATAGTTATTTATGCGTTTAAACTATAAAGCACTTTTAATACAATTGATGAAACTTTACATATTCATCCTATTGAAATACAGGAAAAACTAGTTTTAAACAAAACACCAATAGTTATCACTACTGATGTATAAAAGAATAGCAATTAACACCACGATTAACTTCCTTGACATATGGTAACAGCGAAAGGATGTTGTATTTAAAATGTTTTCTCAATTACTTACTAATAGAGTTATACAAGCTTATCACATTATTAAAATAGAGATTAGCAACTATATGAAATGACTGAATGGCTTTGTTAAGCCACATTTTGTTATCTTTGCGGTAAAAAAAAAGAAATGAAAAGAAAAATATAAAAAATACTTTAAACGTTTTTGTGAATAAAACAATAAAGTAGTCATGACAGCAACAAGTATAAAATATAGTTGAATCCCTTTCAAAGGACAACATAAAGCTCACAACAAGCACATTAACATAGACAGGCAAAAGACAAAAAGGATAAAATGTAATAAAAACAAAATAAATAAAAGACATCAACAACATTTCGTTTGTTTTGTGTTTTGGTTGAATGAGATACTTACTTACACTCAAGAAAATTACTTAGTTCGCTGAAATGAAATAAAAATAAATTTTATGTATTCGTTTGTAAATCTCTCTAAACCAAATATTTTTTTTTAACATGTTTATCAAGACAAAGTACAAACTTTTATCAGGATAATAATTTTGTTTGGTGCAGACAGAAATTATTGGTATCACTGCAACCTCAAAACAATTCTGATTTGAAAGATATTTTTTCAACATTTAAGATAGTAAAAATTCAAAAGAGTTTTACTATTTTTCGTATATAATTTTTCGAGTGTACTTTTGTGCTTTTAGAACAATACTCCAGATTCTTTTTTTTTTAGCAACATGTTTTTATAAAATTAAACAAAATAATAAAGACTGTTGTGGTAAAAAAAAGGTTTCTGTTAAAAACAGTAGAAATTATAAATCGGATAGTGACTGACTAAGTTAAAATAAATTTGTCGCCTATCACTGGCACCGTAATGAAACGTTGTATTCATATTGTGTGGCTGGTGTTGAATGAGTTAATCGCTTGTAGAATAATTGTTCATTGTGGATCAACGAAATGTTTTTACTGTTAAAAAATGTGCTAGTCCCTGTTATCCTTTTGTTTTATTTATTTTTTTTTATATGGCAGTACTTAAACTCGTATATTATACAGATGTTAGCATTTTTCTCCAAGACTTTTATGCTGAGAACAAGTAAGGTAAAGTGATGGTTCTAACAAAGTGGTGTGATTGTGTTTCTGTCACACGAAATATTAAAAAAAATCGCATATTGAAAATATTTTTATCGAAATCAATAACTTTTCATAAAAAAAAGTCTATTCTATGGAAAATATAACGAACATTTTATATTCTATTTCGCGAAGATTTTTATTTAAAAGAAAATTTTAGCATAAAAAGAAAATTTAACAAAAATTTCCTACAAAAAGGAAATTTAACGATAATTTTCTATAGAAAAAGAATTTAATGAAAATTTTTTATAGAGAGAATTTAACGAAAAGACAGAATTTAATAAAAATTTTCCATGGAAAAAAATTTAATGAAAGTTTTTCATAGAAAAATAATAACATGAAAATTTTCTATAGAATGAAAATATAACGAAAATTTTCTGTAAAAAGAAAATATAAATATAAAGAAAACAAAATATATCTACAGAAAGATAATTTCACCAAAATTTTCTATTGAAAGAAAATTTAGCGAAAATTTTCTATAGAAAGAAATTTTAACGAGAATTTTCTATAAAAAAAAAGTTTAACGAAAATTTTCTATAGAAAAAGAATTTAAAGAAATTTTTTTTATAAAAAGAAAGTTTAACGAAAATTTTCTATAGAAAGAAAATTTTCTATAGAAAGAAAATTTAACGAAAATTTTTTATAAAAAGAAAATTTAACGAAAATTTTGTATAAAAAGAAAATTTAACGAGTCTATAAAATCTATAAAATAAAATTTAACGAAAATTTTCTATAAAGAAAATTTAACAAAAATTTTCTCTAAAATTATATCTTAACGAAAATTTTCTTTAGAAAGAAAACTAAACGAAAAAGAAAAGAAAATTTAACGAACATTTTCTATAAAATGAAATCTTAACGAAAATTTTCTGTAAAATGAAATCTTATTGAAAATTTTCTATAGAAAAAGAATTTAAAGAAAATTTTCTATAAAAAGAAAGATTAACGAACATTTTCTGTAAAAAGAAAATTTAACGAACATTTTTTATAAAAAGAAAATTTAACGAAAATTTTCTATAAAAAGAAAACAAAGAAAATTTTCTTTAAAAAGAAATCTTAACGAATTTTTGTTTCTTAATTAAATCTTAACGAAAATTTTTTATAAAAGGAATCTTAACGAAAATTTTCTATAAAAAGAAAATTTGGCAAAAATTTTTTATAAAAAGAAAATTTAATGAACATTTTTTTTATAAAAAGAAAATTTAACGAGCATTTTCTATAAGAAGAAATCTTAATGAAAATTTTCTACAAAAAGAAATTTTAACGAAAATTTTCTATAAAGAGAAAATTTAACGAAAATTTTCTATAAAAAGAAAACAACGAAAATTTTCTATAAAAAGAAAACAACGAAAATTTTCTATAGAAAGAAAATTTAACGAAAATTTTCTATAGAAAGAAAATTTAACGAAAACTTTCTATAAAAGAAAATTTAACGAAAATTTTCTCTAAAATGAAATCTTAACGAAAATTTTCTCTAAAATGAAATCTTAACGAAAATTTCCTATAGAAAAAAATTTAACGAAAACTTTCTATAAAAGAAAATTTAACGAAAATTTTCTATAGAAAAAAAAATTTAACGAAAACTTTCTATAAAAGAAAATTTAACAAAAATTTTCTATAAAAGAAAATTTAACGAAAATTTTCTATAAAAGAAAATTTAACGAAAACTTTCTATAAAATAAAATTTAACGAAAATTTTCTGTAAATTAAAATTTAACGAAAATGTTCTATAGAAAGAAAATTTGTCGAACATTTTAAAATTAATTCACAAGGAAAATTTTCTATAAAAAGAAATCTTAACGAAAATTTTCTATAAAAAGAAATCTTAACGAAAATTTTCTATAAAATGAAATCTTAACGAAAATTTTCTATAAAAAGAAATCTTAACGAAAATTTTCTCTAAAATTAAATCTTAACGAAAATTTTCTATAAAATGAAATCTTAACGAAAATTTTCTATAAAACAAAATTTAACGAAAATTTTCTATGAAAAGAAAATTTAAGGAATATTTTCTATAGAAAGAGAATTTAACGAAAATTTTCTATAGAAAAAAAATTTTCTATAGAAAGAGAATTTAACAAAAATTTTTTATAGAAAGAAAATTCAACGAACATTTTCTATAGATAGAATATTTAACGAAAATTTGCTATAAAAAGAAGATTTCCATAAAAAGAAAATTTTCTATAAAAAGGAATTTTAACGAACACTTCTGTAAAATGAAATCTTAAAAAAAAATTTCTATAAAAAGAAAATTTTCCTAAAAGCAAAATTAACGAAAATTTTCTATAAAAATAAAATTTTTCGAAAGGAAAATTGAAGAAATTTATCATCGATAAATTTACTTTTCTATAGAAAAGTCTGAAATTTCGTCTAATCTTTTAACCTTGTATAACAAATATGAGTGGTCGTGGAAAAATTCATATGTTCAACTTAAAACTCTTACTCATGCAATCTTTTGGCAAAACCAGTGTTAATGAAAACACTCATTCTCTTATTTTAATCTTCTTCACAAATATTCATGTCACTCACTATATTTTGCAGTTTTGATAATTGCTTTTAATTTAAATTCTTAACCGCTAACTGACATACTATTTGGTTTAATTTCAAGGACATGTTGCATTCAACACATTGAACCAAAAATAAGTGTTATAAGTAAAGCTCTTTTTTTGTGTCAAATTGATTGTTAATCCTTATAAAGGAAAAGATAGAACAAAAGTCAAAAAACTTGACACCAGTTACAAGTGAAAGAAATAATTAAAAAATTGATGTTAATAAAATGGTCAAGAGTCAACTTCCAGCATTCAAAACATCAAGTCAGTCAAGTTAAAAGAAGAAGAAAGAAAAATTGCAAAATACAACAAAATAAATGTGTCCAAGTTAGTTGTGTTGATGATGGCAAGTATAAGTATTGGCAACATGTGTTGTCACATTGCTACATATATACATACATAGCTTTGTCATTTGGTATCGTGGTTAGTAATCTTGACAGTCATTTGTTGCTTCTTTTGTGGCTGGTTGTGTGTTTATTCGTGGTATGTTGAAAGCATCTCGGAAACAAGTAGACAAAGGCGTTACAAATTGCTTGACGAAATCTATGTTTTGTATTAAGAGTGAGAGTAAGTATGTTTGTTGTACAAAGTGTAAATTGTCTTAAGTGTTCTTTTATATGAATGTATGTTGATTATTTCTAGCTTAACGTTACTTACTCCCTCCTCAACCTACTCAAACCACTTGTTGTTGTTGCTAAAGTCGGTCAAGGTATTACGAATCATATCATCCTTCCTATTGTTTTAAACAACTTAAAGTCATCTAATAATATTTACTTCTTTTACTTATGTTGAAACATTTACACAAACATAAAAATATATTTACATATGAGTGTGTGTTTGTGTGAATGTTTGTGTGTATTTAAAAGAATGGACATACGACAAGGTCGTTGAGTGTAAGTATTTGTTGAAAGAAAACAATAGTTGTGGCAATCAACAGCTTAACGCCCCAAAAGCAGTCCCAGACGGACATAAATACAGACATAACGTACAAACATTTGTACACAATAACACATTCAACTGGGAAGAAATAAGTAAAGAAAGACACTTGCCAAAGACAGACAAAAAATGAGAAAAAAAAAAGAAACCCACAGACAGACATAGAATCAGATATAAAGACACTTGGGTAATGTGAGATATCACCGACACCATCGTTATCAGCAACAACAACAACAGCAGCAGCAGAAGCAGAAACATCGTCATTATCAAGGTCACCCAAAGCTAAACGAGAAGTAAAAATAGAAGAGGAAATATACAAAACAACACAAAAAAATCATCATCATCAACAGCAAAAGCAGCTGCAGCAGCAAGGGAAACCAAATGAATGTTAAGTATTCATGCTAAACACACTTGAGCAACAGCATTAGCTCATCTCAAGTTGGCATCCTTTGGAAATTCACAAGAACAAACAAACATTCTTCCATATAGTACATACATTTAAACATATATGAACGTTACGTTTTCGTAGTGGTTGGTTATTGGTAGTGGTGGTAGTCTTGGCATTCTTCTAAATGATATTCTACATACACACACATATACACAAACTTTTGTTTCTAGTCTACGACAACTTACTTACATACACTTAACACACAAATATAAATCCAACTCGACTTCCAAATAAAAATTATTTTTCTACACAAACACTTTAACAGAAGTAAGCAAGTAAGTAAGTAAGTTGTTGGAATGTAAGTAAGTACATTAGGATGGTTCCAGTTTTGAAAAAAATTAAAATGTTCTCAATTTGTATTGAAAGCTTTCTAGTTGAAAATTTCATACACTTAAAGGTTTCCAGTGTTTTAATATAAAAACGTATTTTTATAGAAAATGTTTGTTAACATTACTTTTTATAACAAATTTTCGTTTATAAAAAATATTCGTTAAATTTTGTTTTTGTAGAAAATTTTCGTTATTTCTTTTTATACAAAATTTTCATTAAGATTTCTTCTTATAGAAAATGTTTGATAAATTTTATTCTTAATGAAAAGTTCTTTAATTTTTCCTTTTATAGAAATTTTGTGTGAAATTCTCTTTTATAGAAAATTTTCGTTAAATTTTTTTTTTTTTATAGAAAATTTTCGTTAATTGTTCTTTTAATAGAAGAGTTTAAGATTTCTTTTTATAAAAAATTTTCGTTAACTGATCTTTTTACAGAAAATTTTCTTTTTATAGAAAATTATCGTTAAGATTTAGTTTTATGAAAATTTTCGTTAAGATTTCTTTTTATAGAAAATTTCGTTAAGATTTCTTTTTAAAGAAAATTTTCGTTAAGATTTGGTTTTATACAAAATTTTCGTTAATGTTTCTATTTATGAAAAAATTTTTCATTAAATATTTATAAACATTTTTCATTAAAATTTTCGTTAAGATTTAATTAAGAAACAAAAGTTCGTTAAGATTTCTTTTTAAAGAAAACTTTCTTTGTTTTCTTTTTATAGAAAATTTTCGTTAAGATCCCTTTTACAGAAAATTTTCGTTGTTTTCTTTTTATAGAAAATTTGCGTTAAATTTTCTTTTCATAGAAAATTTTCGTTAGATTCCCTTTATGGAAAATTTTTGTTAATATTTCTTTTTAAAGATAATTTCGTTAAAATTTCTTTTTAAAGAAAATTTTCGTTAAGATTTAATTTTATAAAAAAATTTTCGTTAATGTTTCTATTTATGAAAAAATTGTTATTTATATAAATTTTTCATTAAAATTTTCGTTAAGATTTAATTAAGAAACAAAAATTTGTTAAGATTTCTTTTTAAAGAAAATTTTCGTTGTTTTCTTTTTATAGAAAATTTTCGTTAAAATTTCTTTTTGTAGAAAATTTTCATTAAGATTTCTTCTTATAGAAAATGCTCGTTAAATTTTCTTTTTATAAAAAAATGTTCATTAAATTTTCTTTTTATAAAAATTTTTTGCCAAATTTTCTTTATAGAAAATTTTCGTTAAGATTTAATTAAGAAACAAAAATTCGTTAAGATTTCTTTTTAAAGAAAATTTTCTTTGTTTTCTTTTTATAGAAAATTTTTGTTAAATTTTCTTTTTATAAAAAATGTTCGTTAAATTTTCTTTTTACAGAAAATTTTCGTTAAATTTTCTTTTTATAGAAAATTTTCGTTAAATTTTCTTTTCATAGAAAATTTTCGTTAGGATTCCTTTTATAGAAAATTTTCGTTAAGATTTCTTTTTATAGACAATTTCGTTAAGATTTATTTTTAAAGAAAATTTTCGTTAAGATTTAATTTTATAAAAAATTTTCGTTAATGTTTCTATTTATGAAAAAATTTTCCATTAAATCTTCTTAATGAAAATGTTTTTTTAAATTTTCTCTTTGTTGGAGAATTTCGTTAAATATTTTGTTGAATTTTCTTCTTGTAAGTAATTTCTGTTAAATATTCGATTAAAAAAAAATATAAAAATTTGGGAAATGGGTCAAATATTTTCTATTGCGAAAATTAAGATCCCACCTAATGTTCATATCTTTGTCTCTGTAACTTTAGTAATATGCTTAAAGAGTAAGTATGAGTGTTTCTATATGTGTATTTACTGATACAACTTCCTTTCGAGAAATCAAACCAAAAAATATTCTGACTTCTTGGTCTGCTTACAATAAATGTATGAATGAATGAAGAAATGAACAAGTGTTTGGTTAAATGTTCATTGATTCATTCATTCATTATAGTTGTACGTTTTTAAGTTAGTTCGGACTTCTAAGCTGAGAAAATATTTTTGTATAAATCAGTGTTGCATCTGCAAGTGTTCATACGTTTGTATGTGTGTTGCCTTTCATCGCCTTCGTCTCAAACCTAATGCAGTTAGTTGTCTCGAAGTTAAAATTAAACAGAATGCAAATACCTTAAAATTTGCACTTGCAACTACAAAAGGAAGACATCTAGTCAACCAACCAACCATCCAGCCACTATGAACGACCCTCTTGTCTTCAGGACGAGTAAGAGAGAAAATAGTCTTAACAAGGACGAAATCTAGTTATAGTATGAATAAATACTTTGCTTTTGCTTAAAGTTGTGATTGTATGTGTGTGTGTGTGCTAGTGTGTGTATTAATATCTTTGCATATGATGATTGTACTTATTTTTGGGTGAATGTATAGCAAATATACATACATACATACATAGAGACAAACATCCTTAACTACTTGCTTCTAAGTAGAATGATGAACTCAATTGTGGCAATTGTGCTTTCATGTTGTTGCTTGTTTTTGGGTTTGTTTGCCAATATGTGAACTTTAGTCTTCTTATTCTTATACAATTTAAGTATTTGTACACTTGTCTATATGTGTATGTATGAGTGTGTGTTGATATGAACAAGAGCACATGGTAAGTAAAGAAATATGTGTCTGTCTGTCTGTCTGCCTGTCGGAACTTTTGTATGAGAAGAAATAAGTAAAACGTCCTTGTCTACATGACTTTTGTAGACACTCTTATAAAGTTGTCTGTATGTTTGTATATATGTTTGTGTGTGTATAAGTGTATTGTGTTGTATAGGTTAGTTATGCTTATATTTCTTCACATGGGAGCAGTTGCTCCTTGACTCATGTGGGTTTATTATGTTGGTTGCTGTTGCTGTTGCTTCTTCTTCGTATTCTTTTATTTGAGTTTTTGGGGAGTTCTTTTACGTCTCAGAGGAAATCACTTTCTTGGTGTCGAGAAATTACAGATAATTTTCAAAATATGAAACATATTCACAACATAGCACAACAACAGCAATACAATGTTGTTGCTGTAGTTGTTGTTATTCAATGAAAAACAATGTGTGAAAGTGAAAGTTCTTCCTTGTGTACATATGAATGGTTGTATGGATGCAAGTGAGTAAGTGTGTGTGTGTGTGTATAAGTAGGAATTGGTGTTTGTCAAGAGGAATGGAGCAGTTTGTTTATGTGTGTGGAAAAGTGGTTCATTTAGTTGTTTAGTTTAAGATGCTGTTGCAACTTTTGAACTCCTTTTTGATATTTTTCAAATACTTACACATTCTTATGCATACTTAGCAAGGATATTGTGTCTGAGTATATGTACATATGTATGCATGTCTATCAGTTTATATTTTCCTGAATGTTTACTACAACTACTACTTTCATGAATGAAGAAAATATGTGGCAAGGACTTTTAGTGCATTATATGTATATTTATCTGTCCGTCTGTCTATCTTAGTTATATGTAGTATACTTAGTATGTTTGTGATTTTCTTTATATAAGATTCATATGATTGTCAGACTAGACATTGAAGCAGACACAAAAATATCTTGCAAGTAGTATGTTTATATGTATGTATAAGTATTTATTTTGCATATGTCTGGTTGATATTTTTAGCAAGACAAGGGAATTCCTCAAGGTTACTGGCACAAGTAGTCCACATTATAAAGTTGTAATAGTTTTTGAGTATGCGTAGAAAATTTACGTTACGCATAAGTATGTTTTTTTTTATTGTTGTACAAATCACCAGTAAATGATACAAAATTTAAATAAAATTTTCTCAAACTAAATATTAACAATGACTTTTTTATGTCTTAAGTATGAGAGTTTTATAGGTCTACACATACATGTTTATATGTATATGTATTTTTTTTTTTCGTATGTAGAAGAATATTTTGTCATTTTCATTTATCTTATCGTTTAGAAAAAAAGATTTTAATTAAAAGTATACATATTCATGTTTAAATATACGTAAGAATCGTAAAAATAAAGAAACGGGTTTGAATTGTTTTATTAAAACACAATCCACTAGTTATTGATTTTGAATAACTCTTAAATCTTTTTCGTTATTAAAATATGTATATTTACACATACACACATACACACATACAAACAATAACTTTATGCATAATAATGTATTTTTCCAATATAAACCGCTTAAGAATATTTTATGTTATAACCATGTGTATACATACATATATTATATGTATATTTTATATATTCTAGTACATGTGTATAGATGTATTTGTTTGTATGCAAACAATAAATATATATAAAAAAAATGAAAATAATAAATATTCTATATACTCGTACTCAATCATTGAAAGAACAAAAAAAGAAAAAAAATGGGAAAAAATATTAAAAATAATAATAATATTTAATCCAAACGGTATGTGTAAGTACTCGTTGAAGGTAGAAAACTTACAATCATGCAACAACATAAACATTAGACTGAAGCAAAATTGCAAGGAAAGCAAATATCGGCTTAATAGAAATAATCTATACCCTGGAGACAATACGTATGGAAAACGATCACCACAATTTTTGCGTAAAAAGTAAATACGAAGTTAAAAATTTGAAATATAATAATGTATGTTTGATATCAAATACGATTTAGGTTTTATGTTTTAAATCTCTTGTGGTAAAAATTTTAAATAAATCGTTCTATATTATGTCGAATGTTAATCTCAAATCACTTCGATATCTAAAAGTAAATATAAATGAATATTTAAAAATGTATTTTTTTAATTTGTGAATAAATTTCTCTTCTTGTTAAGGAATTTCTTATCAAAAACAAAAAATGAAACGAATTCGATTGGTGAATCCGAAAATTTTGGTTAAAAATCTGTATCTCCAAAACTACTGATCCAATCGAATTGAAATGTCGTAGATGAAGACATAAGCTTTCAGAAAAATTTTCTTGTAGTCACCCTCAAATAATACGAGACAAACTACAGGGTATCAAATTTGACCACCTCTAGTATGTGAAAGTATGTACGTGAGATAAAGAAAAAATAGGTCTCTTACCTATGTTATCTTTTATAGTTAAAAAATATTCACGCTTGAATTTTTGATTTTTTTGCCTCGACTTTATTTCCTTTCGTTTTTTTTTTTTTTTTGGAATAAGCCTTGATGTAGTATATCAGGGGAAATTTTTTTAAAAATATTCGTGCAGACTTAAGAAAATTTCACAGTCAGCAATCTGAAATTAGTATGAAAAATTTAATTTTTTAACCAAAACTTTCCCTTTTTTCTCAAAGTTTTGTAAATTCAAAAACATTTTTTTTACATATTTCAAAAGACAAGACTTCATTGATTAATAAAAATAATGTTACGCGAGTTTTTTCTTTAATTTATTTATAGTTTAATTATAAAGTATACTAAGATCGATTTGACACTAAACTGCTTCCAGCCCGGACAAAAACGAAGTGCAGATTTTATGAAAAAGTAAACTTTTTAAAAGTCATTTTTTAAACTTTTCAAGACATTTTATATGAAAGTAAAAAGAAGTAAATTTGTATTAACAACTTTTAAATAAAAAAAGGCTTTAAATTTTGTTTTTAAGTTAATGGTTTTCGCGACCCTACTAAAATGTTTATATGGACACTTTGTGGGTCGTGCATCCCCTTTGAGAACCGTTGATCTACTAACTGGTAGGACGATCTCTTTACGAGGAAATATGAAATGTTATAAAATGATTAAATATGACAACAGTATTTCATTTCAGTTATTATGTCATTTGAAATATGTGGGAGGCACAGTGTTTGATTTTCAGTTCTCTACCTGCGATTGAAAGTCACGGGTCACATTTCGTCCAAAAAATAGTATTGAGTTTTGTTTTAAAATGGGTATCAAAAAATTCGTAATTTTTAGCCAATTATGAGAAAAATATGTTAAAAAATGTTTGCAAAAATGATGATCAATATACCGTTATTTTAGTACATTATGAAAAAAATTCCCTTTTGATAATTTTTGTCTTCTAGCGAAACAAAATTCCACGGAAAAATGTTTAATATATTTTTTCCATAACCAGTAAAAATTACGGATTTTTTGACATCAATTTCGATAAAAAATCGACTTTTTTTTTCACCAAAATGTATGGGACCCATGATTTTTCAAACGCTGCACATAGGTCTGAATGACCACTTATCTCCATTAAGTTCTAATACGTATATGACAATTTTGGTTTTTTCTTAACTGTTTTGTGACTAAAAAATTAAAAACTAGATCCATTATTATCTTTTTAAATTTAATTAATTTTATAATTAATATCGCTTTGTTTTCCATTCTAATTCAGAATATATTGACTAAAAATTTAATTTTGCTCCATTTTCGAGTAAACTTCTCGCCAAATTTTAAAAAATACATAACTTTTTTTTTAACAAAAAATGCCTATAGAAAATTATTTTTTTTATTTGAATTGGCTAGTTTTGTCAAAATATTATTAATGAATCAAATGTCTAACAAATTATTCATTGCGGATATTTTCTTTTTAATTTTCCAATAAAGTTTGTATAGAAATTTAAAAAATTTAATTCACAAAATATAATAAAAGCATACTATTTTTTTTTTTTTTTTTGCCCACCAGTATGGATTTTCCTTTGCTTTTGTAGAGAACTGAAGACCAAATTAAAAAAGAATTAAAATTTTTTTTGTATCAACAAATTTTTACGCAAGGATAGGGGTCTTCCTACTTCGAAATCTCAAAAATTTTGGAAAAGGAGTAAAAAATTTAATTTTTATCAACTTTAGGTGTATTATTTTAAAATAAAAATGTTTTGAAGTAAAAATTTGGAAATGGTACTTAATGGTACTTTCAAGTATTTGTAAATTGTATTTTGTATAAATATTTTTATTATTTTTTTAAATTGTTCTAAAATACACTAATTTTCAAATTTTATTGAATGCAACTTAAATTTTACAAGATGTTTGTTCTGAAACTTTTCTGAAAAATGGTACATATTGGATTTTCATAAAATTTTACACAGGCGTAGCAGTAGTAATATTTTACACAGTAGCGTAGTAATATTTTAAGTTTGGAAGGTGGATGCTACATACATTTCAGGAGCGGAGCTATAAAAGGATACAAGTGTCATGTTTAGTACCTTATTTTGTTTAACTACTAGCGATTTTTCATTCCTTATCCCATTTCAAAGATTTTTATATCAGCTTTAAGCTCTAAATCAACGGTTCTCAAATGGGAGTCCGCGACCCACAAGGGGTCCGTAAGGACATTCGTGGGGGGTCGCGAAAAGATCCTGCTAAATATTCTTGAACACTCAATTTTTTAATGTAAATATTATGTGGCATTTTAAATAAAAATTCCAAGGAAAACTCGAAAATATTTAAAAATGGAAAGACATCTTTTTAAAAAACATCCCCAAATTAAAGACAAACGAAAAGATTTTTTCTAAAATAAGTTCTTTTAAGAATCAACTAATTGAGAAACCTTCAATTGACAGTACTATGCTTGATGAATGCAACAATGATCAAATAATGAAAGTGATGCTGTGCAATGACAATATAAAGTCATATATTCGAAGTGACAGGTAACACAATTAATTGTAAAGATAAATAGTTCAAAGATTGTTAAAATTGGCTCGAATGTACTGACTTCTCATTGCCGAGTACACAATACTTTTATTTCGTGGAGAAGTTTCCGGGCTATTTAAAGTTTACTTAATTATTTTACTTAATTTAAAATCGATAAAGTACCAGATTCATTTCAAAAAGAGTTAAAATGTAACTCATGTGTTAAATTTAATTTTAAATCAATAGATTTAAAAGTATTTTAAATAGTTAAGAAATAGAAAAGTCTACCCGCTCGTTTGCTCCGAAGCCTTAAAATTATTAGAATAATTTTTATCAGTATAGATTTTTATGTGAAAATATTTTTTTAATTTTTTTCCATTAAAAATTATTTTATCTTTACGTAACATTTAACCTGATTTTTAAACTTGTCAAAGTTGAAGTGGGTCGTGCTTCCACTACAATGTCAAAAACGGGTCGCGAAGCAAGATCTTGTGAGAATCCCTGCTCTAAATTCTTTGAAAAATATACTTTCATTTACTATGTATCATATATATTTTTGTAGTTATATGCATTTGAAATTTCAAAGAAAGACGGACATCAAAATTCTCTAAAAAAAAAAGAATAATAAATTCCAAAAATATTTTTTTATTTTATTTTTCGATCAATATAGAAACCAAATGTAAATATTAAAATATTTATATTTCCTTTGCCTGAATTAATAGCCATTTTCATCCCACTTTACCCCATTTAATAGACAGACGCCATTTCCGATCCCTTTTACACCAATGTGTGGAGCGGTCCATCTTTATTATTATTGTTTTTAAATTTAAAATGGAATTATTCACCAACAGTCTTGTGAATATTTTCCGTTATATGGTTTACATTTACAATTTTTAATTTTGGCTCCAAAATGTTACGATTTTGAACTATTTTTTTTGGCCTAAAAAAATCCGATAAATGCTGCAAATCTTTGATTTGTTTTTCATTATGCAACATACATTGTGGTTAAAGGTGTCGAAAATAGTACTTAATTCAGGGAAAGTTAATATCAATATTTTAATATCTGCATTTTGAATAAGCAAAAAATACATTTTTGGAATTTTAAGATTTTTTTTAAGAGAATGTCTTTCCTTCAGTCCACCTGTTTGTTAATTTTTGCAAATTTTCAAATTCAAAATTATTTATTTTTAGACTCAATTAAGATATCGACTTCAAGTTTGCTTTTATTTTAAATATAATTTTGTTATTTAACTAATTGCAAAAGAAATATAATAATCTGGATGAAATGGGTGTGTTGTTAGGATCAAGATCAATCTGCAGGAATATAAAAGGAAATATTTTGTAAATGTTCTCATTGGATATGACACTTACGTTATCAATTTCAAAAAAATATTCATCAGAAACAAATTCAAAGATCCTTAAAATTTTAACAGGAACTTAAGATCAAAATTCTTGAATTTCCTTTTTTTAAGAAGCCAGAAAAATAAAACCTAAATAAGTACATGTTTAATCATTTATATATGCATGTAGGATAAAACAAATCTATATAATATATAGAATAAAAAAAAGAGTAACAAGTGCAGTTGTAACAAAAATATCAACAGCAGCAGCGGTAAAAACAAAACGTTACAAACAAAAAAAGAAATACAACAAGAACAACATATATTTTAATTAAAAATTCAATTTTAATCAATGCATTAGCAAAAATGTCTCGCTTCTACCTTCACAATAATAAAATAACAGCAAGAAAAAATAAAAAATTCAAAAACAACATACACAACTACAACAAACTAACAGCAGCAGTAGAGTAGCAACCGTCAACACTACCTACCAGCATTAGAACCGATAACAGTAAAGACACTTGAACCTCCATTTGTTCCCCTTCTTACTTACTTAATACCAACAACCAGTCTCACTCAGCCTTACTATCACCAACGGAATCGTCATCATCGCCACTGTCTCTGCCTTCCCGACACCCAATTCCAATAACGTCACCATACTCACACTCATCATCATCATCAGTAGCAAAACATCGACAACGTCATCTCAGTATTGAAGTACTATTGAGTAAAGCAATAATTTTTTTTTTTCTCAAACTCATATCAAATGGTTTGCATAAGGAAAAAATCTATAGAATCACCATATTCTAATACAATTTTGTAGTTGTTGTTCTTGTTGTTTTGTTATATCTAGGAATATATGCATGCATGTCTGTCTGTCTGTATGTAAGTATGCAAATGTGTACGATTTCAAATGAAAAAAAAAAAAAATTCTTAAAGCAAAAACAAAATATAGAAAATAAAAAAAATTAATACAAGTACGAGTAGTTAGATGTTTGTTAGTATGTATGTTTTATGTGTATTTTTATTCCGTAAAAGGGTACAAAATATTTTTCAATGTTTGTGTGTATGGGTATGTGTGATTGAATTTAAGTTTTCCTCTATTTAGTAGGTATGAGTGTCCTCACAATTCTAAAATTTCAAAAAAAATGAGCTTCAGTTATAACGAACAGGAGACAATAGAAATGATACTTTTTACCAGAATATATAAAATAAATATGATTGTATAGTATATTTTACGAACTTTCCAAAGATGCGAAAGTTATGAAGATTCTAACGGATAATCGCTAGAATAAACTTTGACACATACATTTTTTAGGATAGAAATAGAGATAATTTGGTGAAAAGTTCTGTTATTGTATGCAAATGGTTCCAAAAATGATACTGGAGCCGAGTCTTAAATATTTCTTGATAACCTAGACCTTTCGTTGTAACTTACTCTACGTTTATATGAATAGGAATAAAATGTAGTAAAATGTGTAAAAAGTGGCGATAAAATGAATTAGTTTTGGAAAAATAGTAAAAAACTTAATTTTCATCCGCTGTCAGTGTATTTTTTCTGAATAAATAGTATCCTAAAGTCAAAATTTAAAATGGAACCATAAACTTTAAGTATTTAAGGGCATTTTTCTTCATGCATTCGTAAATTATATTTTGTCTAAATATTTTTTTAAATTGTCCTAAAATACACTAAGGAGAATAACTTTTAAAGTTTAGAAGGAGAATCCCACATATATTTCGGAAGCGGAGCTAGGGGGACTTAAAAGAGTGTAGTAATAATATAACCACTAGCAAATTTTCAACCGACTTTATTATATTTTTTGTAATTCGTTAAAGAATAAAATTATCTATCGAATAAAGGAAATGTGAAATAGATATCTTTATTGAGTCCAAAAATATACGATTTTAAATTGAATAATTTACAAAAATTAACAAACAGATGGACGGAAGTACAGACATCAGAATTCTTTCAAGAAAAAATATCTTAAAATTCAAAAACTAATTATTTTACTTTTTCGTCAGTATTAAAATGAAATGTAAATATTAAAATATTGATATCACCTTTTTCTGAATTAAGCTCCATTTTCGACCCGTTTAAGCCCAATGTATAGACGGATGGAAGGACATTTCCATTCAACAATCTTATGATTCTAAAAATGCATTAATAAACAAAATAGTAAACGTTTTTATTAAAATATGAATATCACCTTTCCTTGAAATAATTCACATTTTCGAACCTGTGCAGCGTCTCTTTTTCTGCATAAAAAATACTTTTTTTGAAAGCATCAACTGTCAACTTTTGTATGGACAGTCAGGTTGTCATTAAGGCTCTTAATTCGCATGTGATTAAGTTAAGATGCCGACTTAGCTGAACTGAATCTTATATCAACTAGCACTACTATACATAATCTCAGATCAGTCTGGGTACTAATGCAAGAGATAGTATTTGAAGGAACGAAATGCTTAACATGAAATAGGTCCGATGTGATTGCAACAGAAATATATGTGGAGTTTCATGTTCATCTGTATAGGAGGTTCGTGTACCTCCTATATTAATTAAAGGATATTTGGACTTTCCTAATAATATGATTATCATGAGGAAGAACCGGTAGAACATCCTTCTGAATGACGGGCAATGAAGGAATGTGAGTTGAAGTATTTTGACGTGCAATATTTTCAGAATCTAAAATCTCGTATTCTAGGAAAGGTTTGGTATTTAGGAAATCAAAGTGACCCTTACGATGACCCATACATAATTGATAATAAATAATTATACCCTACACCACCATAGGTGGGGAGGGTATTATGCGTTTGTGCTGATGTTTGTAACACCCAAAAGTATTGGTCTAAGACCCACCTAAATTTATACCAATCGGCTTAGAATCACTTTCTGAGTCGAGATAACGATGTCCGTCCGTCTGTCCGTCCATGTAAACGTTGTAATCAAACTACAGGTCGCAATTTTGAACCAAAATTATAGAAATTTGGTATACAGGTTTCTTATAGTCCAGGGACGAAGCCTATTGAAATTGGTTATGATCGGTCCATTATTTCACCTAGCCCCCATACAAATGTCCTCCCGGAAAAGGGTTTAACGAAATTTGGAACATGTAAGTTTTATTTAAGTCTAAATAAGTGTGCCGATTTTTAAAAAGATCGGTCCATAATTAACCATAGCTCCCATATAAACCCCTTTTCAGAAAATCACTTTAACGGGCATAAATTCCATTAAAATATTAGTATCAAGTTTATATTCGACGCAAATAAGTTTTATATGAACACCGAATTTTACAAAGATCGGTCCATAATTTACCATAGCTCCCATATAAGCCCCTCTTTCGGGAATCACCCACAAGTGAATAAATTCATATACATGTCAACATCAACGTAATATTCTGTATTCGTATGTTTTATTTTACACTTATGAGTATCGGTCCACATTTGACTCCAAGACAAGACCCCTCCCCGAATTATAATGTACACAATGGTGTAGGGTATCATATGGTCGGGCTTGACCGACTATATCTTTTTCTCTCGTTTTCTTATGATTTCTTATGAATTTAGTTAAAATTGCTTACTAGGGTGTTAATACTAACGCTTATATGGCATTTATATAGTTTAGGGCATAAATTATTGACATAGATATGAAGCTTAAAAAACTCAATTGAAAAAAAAAAAAAATGACTCAAAAAGGAACATGTACTACAATTGTTTTTGTTTTCAATGAAATTTTTACACATTCTTAGATTAAGGTTTTTTTGGCAACCGACTTAGTTTACGGAACTTCCAAATTGGAAGTTCCAATCCATGTTATAATCTATGGTTTAGGGTGTCATCCTTCTGCTGAGCTATGGTCTATATTTATCTTTTCCTAATCCCGAGGGACATTTTAATGGGCTAACCATAACCAATTTAAACAAAATTGGTCATTGTACCACAGAAGTCCTCTGTAACAAATTTAATTGAATTACTTTAAAAATTGCAACCTGTAAATTGATTAAATGCTTATATGGATGTACAGATGGATGGTCATTCTAAAGACTACTCAGATAGTGATTTTAAGTTGATTGGTATATATTAGGTTGGATCTTCGATCAACATATTTGGGTTTTACAAACATCAGCAAAAAACTCATAGCACTATTTATGGTGGTGTAGAGCTATAAATATTTTGTGATACATTAAATCTAATATCAACATACTGACAGATGGAGGGACAGACAAGTTTTTATAAATACCATACATGATTTAGTAATAGGTCAAGATACCGAACGAAATTAAGTGTCTGTCTGAGTACTTTTTGTCAGATAACGAGCGAACTGCTTTCTCAATAGACACAAGCCCATAAAAGTCTATCGATCTTATCACTTCATTCCAAGAAAAGCACTTTGGCATCCAATGTATTTTCAACTCACATCATAAGAGAATAAATAAGGCCTTAAGGAAGTCCATTCGGAATAAAAACAAATGAGAATGTGATATTCCCATCATCTACAACATTTTAAAATTTCACCTTATAAGCCCATTTTTGTTTTCGAGTTTATATTGTGTTTTTTACCTAGTATTTGGCACATAACGTTTTTGTTTATTAACCGATTTTTCCCATTTTCAATACCAAACAAACCAAACAAATAGAATCTTACCAGGATCCAGTAAATAAGTATATCGTGCATTCCATGAAAGAACGCCCGAAAAAGGGTATTTGTTTACTTGATGGCTTTCAATTTCGTTAATAATTTGTATACATAAACTCTATTAAGCCTTTTATCAATTTCAGTTTTCAATTTCGCTTTTTTACTTTCTCAAAAACCAAAAAAATTTCAAAGGTATGTAACTTTGAATAGCAATATCTTTGAGAAGACTTTGTGAATTTTAATGATTTAAACTGCCTTTGAATTTCACATATGGCGGCTTTACGACGAACATTTAAAAAATAAGAAAGATTTTTTAAAAATGCATTTTAATGCAATTGCATTCTTTAAATATGCTATTAAAATTTTTTTTAATAATTGAAAAGTTTGGAGTCTTTACATTAAAATAAAAGTGTAAAATTTTTGGGACGCGAAAATCTTATATGCATAATCCAATTTTTATAAAAACATGTTCCCAATTTTTCATAAAGAAATAAAATTTTTTCTTGTTTTTGGAATTTTCTTTAAAATTTGTATAAAAGTTAACAAAATATAAAAAGTTTGCAATTTTAAATGTTCATATCTCTTGAAGTTATTGATGGATTTCTGTAATTTAAAAAGTATTTAAAAGACCATTGTATTTTTTTTGTGTAGTTTAGTCAGCATTTCGAAACTTTCCTCTTCGGTCCATAATATTTTAAAAATATAAATGCAGTTTTTAGATGCAATTTTGTAAGTTGCGAATTTATTAAATTTTAATTTTTCAAAAGTGTATTTAAAAATGCTTATTATAACTTGAAACAATAAATAGTCTTGTACATAAAGGTTTACTATTTTTAACGAATTTTTAAAAAGTAACACAATACATTTTTTTAACAAAATATGTAATAAATTAGTTGAAGAAAAGGCAAAATTGTGCACAGTACGGAAATCTTTATAGATAGACACCCATAGACCTTATACGTGTAAAATTTTGGAATGGACGATATACATTATGGGGTCTTAAATGATTTTTTCGACATGTTACATACGGAATAACAAACCCAATATACACGCCATGTTTTTGATGGTGGTTATAAAAAGACTCATCGCCTACATTTTCGTAAATAAAAATATTATAAAACTATTACACGATCGACATTTTTTTTTTTAATTAAGGTAAAGAATCCAGCTACGATGGCAATATAAAATAATATGTAAAATTGCATCTAAGACCTAAGAAAAATATATCATCATTCCGAAAATAATTATAAAAATACAAAAACAATTGATTTTAAAAGAATATTGTGGCAGTATAATGGAATATTTTGATCAGGGTTTGGGGTTAATGATTATATTTTCAATTAAATTACTTTACATGTAATTGTAATTGAAAATTTCCAATCACAATTACCATGTAATTGGCAATAATTGCATTTAATTACACTTTTAAATCATTTAAAATTAAATTTTTTTGAAATGGTATTAAAAAAATTTAACATACAATTTTCATTTCCGGTAATTTTGCATATTTTTAACGCCATTCAATCATTATTTTTTTAAAAAACTTATGTTTTTTAACGTATTTTTTAAAAAATACGTTTCGAAGTAATTGGTATTTTTAATTACAATTAACTTGTAATTGTAATTAAAATTTGCAATTACAAATTACAAGTTAATTGTAATGGTGCATCTAATAGATTACTTAAAGTAATGATTACCCCCCAAACCCTGATTTTAATGGTATTAATGGAAATATTTAAAACGTTTTCTCACCATCTTACGAAGTTAAAGTTTGGCGTATTTAGATGTTATAAATTCAGCTATTTAATGTCCTACCACGTTGAGCCACTGGCAGCCTTAAGAGACAGAATTAGAATAAGTACACAACCTCTATTTTTAAGACCCCATGATTTCGACTATTCTCTAAAAGATTTCATTTTAAAATTTCGAATTTAACCAAACAACACTGTAACTATTCTCGTATCAATAGGTATGGATGGACGAATACTTGTATATTTTATTGGTATATATGTATGAATGTATGCGAATCGATGTATTTTATATTGTGTATAAAATGTACGACGAAATATATGAAAGATATAGAGGTACATACATACAAAAATATAAACTTGTATACGGTGAATTTTTATTATAAAGACTTGAAAACGTTGATAACTCCGCCTATTTCTAAACGTAACTTATTCTAGCTACGACGTTTTGTACAATAAAGTATAGAGAATAGTACAGCATCATGGAATGGAATGGATGGATAGATGGCATGGATGCTTGCTTGCATCTGGAATCAATGGTTGGGGGGCAATAAGTGTAAGGTCTAGTTCTATAAATGTATTTGTTGTGTGTGTATGTATAAACTAACTAACATATGAGTGTAGAATTCGATTCAATTTAATATGCATGCATACAATGTTACATACTCATATAGTAGTCGTACAAGAAAAACAGACATGGGCTCCATAGCGTGAGAGCTAGAGGACACAACAACGAACGAACGAACATAAGAACGAACCAAACTAACAAACAAACGAAGTAAGCACACATCAATACATGAATGACGTTGTTGTTGTATATTTTATTGTAGTTGTTGTTTTTCTATATTTCATGATGATGATGATGACGATGATGATTTTTTGAATGTTGGGAGCAAAGTGAAGTTTGGTTGTAATATTCCACACATCTGAGTCTAGTTGTTACACATTTTTTTTCATTCGCATTCGAATGGTATGATGATTTTTAAGGCATCAATAACAGCCACCCAGTTAGACACAGTAGCTGTCGTAATGCAATCCAAAAGTGAAAAAGTTTTTTTTGTCTCCTAAAGAAACTCATGACTTTGCAGTAAAAAGTTCTTCGTTAGAAAAATGTTGATGCGTACACAGAGGCATAAAACAAAAAAAGAAAAATATTGTACGAATCCTTTGGTGCATCAATATGTTACAAACATTGGCAGGATTTTAGTTTTCTAGTATAACAGCCACAACTCCTGTTTACATGGTGTACATGCATAAATATGTATGTAGGTATATGTAGGTATATTGGTGGTAAAGGTAAAGTTGCCACTAAAAACCGTATGATCTGAAGTCTAATAGGAGTTTCATAAAATCTCACCCAAACATACGAATAGGAAACTGTATTCCTTTGACTATCAAATTTTTTTAAAAATATAAAAAAATGCATGGATAGTTGGCTGGACCCTTCTAGAATAAACTCTCTGACACACACACACACACACACATTTGTAGACATGTACCCAGTTACTAACTCAAGCCTATTTCTTCTATTCTTTTATTAGTATTTATGTTAGAGGAAACAGCCTCAACTATGACATACATACTAGGGCCCTGCAAACTGTGTCTTATAAGGCTGTACAAGCCACTTGATATTTTTCAAGTGTTGTTATCAGTGTGTGTGCGGAGTAATAAATACTGTTCTGCAGGCACTTAAAACCATACAAATACTGCGTGTGTGCTTCAACTTTATGAACAAATCATGAGTGTGCTATGATAGCGACCAAACAAGCCTCTCAAAGGCTTGTATAAAAAAATACAAGCCTTTTGACCACTTGTTTGCTTCAATATGGAAAAAATTGTGTTTTCTTTTTTATTAAAATTATATGTGTGTGTGTGCGTTCATGACTGTATAAAGTAATTTCGTAAGTAAAACAGTCGTTTAAAAGTATTGTTTATAAACTTATTGTTATTTACGATCAAATAAATTATTAATGTTACTAGTTATAACAATTTAAAGAAACATGCATTAAGTTTTATTAGTAAACAGATTTTATTAAATATTTAAAGTTTTTTACAAGGTTTTTTTATATTATTACTTAAAACAAATATATACTTAATTACTTATATACTACTTTCTTATACATATGTATATAAATACTTAAACTATATCACATATAATAATGTTGTCTGTATTCATGTGAAGAAACATAATCTGTGAAAAAATGGTTGAGTTGGAGGAAAGATTCGTTCTTTTTTCCGATAACAATTGTCTAGCAATTGAAAAAACTCTTTCGGAACTTGCATTACTTGCTGGAGTAGCCAATAGTTTGCAGCTTAATTTATACAACAAAGGCAACTGTGTTCGATGTAAATACCACCAACTGATGACATTAAAGTTTTCTTCGAAGGGAACATCCAGGTTTTGGTATGTTTGAATTTCTCTAGCTATTTTATCATCCCATGTTAGATTTGATTCGTTTCCTTCATGGTGTATTAGCACTTATGTCTCACCAAGTTCGATGTGGTTCTCGAATCATATTTTAAAACAGTAAAACACTTTATGCAGGCAACTTTGTTTGCTATTTCGGCTCCTTCCTGGTTTACAATCTTTCCAAATGTGTCCCAAATCTTGCTTCTGCCTCTTTTCGTAGTTATTTTGAATGTTCCTGACAGGATATTTTGTTTGATGCTGGCAGCGTCCATTGATTCAGTAGGAGTTGAATTCTAAATACATAAATATGATATATTTTGTTTAGTAAAGTAACTTTAAAAAATAATTTTATTTCTTACCATTACTTCTGCCATTATAAGTATACGAAGATATGTATATTTTAACACGATTGTGAAAACAAATAATTTGTTGGAGCACAAAAAATTCAATTCTGAACACGAGAACACTTTTGAAATAACTGTTGAAATATTTTCATTCATAACTTCATTTATAGCATATATGAAATATATTAGGTAATAATATTATAATTTTATTTATAAACTCATTTTTACATTAGGTAATAATATGTATGAGCCTTTTCTAAAAATAACTTTAGTCCAATAAAAACAGGTATATTTCTTAGTGTAAAAAATTTATTTAAAACAGCAAGAATTTGGCAATAAAATCTGTAGAAGCACCTAAATAGATCAATAAGAAACAGATACATATGTTCTGCACTGTAAAAAATGTAAATTTATTTTTTATAAAACCACGAATTGAGTTCGCTTACAATCAGGTAAAACAGCATCCTTTACTTGATTATATATTGAACATGTATATTGAACATGTATACACAATTTAGGTAAACGTCTTAAAATATTTCATTTATAATTTTATTACAGTGCAGATGTTCCATCGTATTCTTAATATTTGGGAAAATTTATTAGTCAAGGAGTAAACGTATATGGAAACGAATTTGAAAAATGAAAAGACATTGTTCTATATTATTTCCTTTTAGTTTTAAAATAGAATGATTACTTAGTAAATATAAATTAAATGCAATAAAATCTATCATAATATAAATAAGTACAATTTTAAATTTTTTTATAAACATACAATTAATTATAAGACTAACTTTATTTAAAATATAAATAAATACTAAAGATAAAAATTTTCTAACTTACATATGTAACTGACAGTTTCAAATGTCAACTTTAATTATTTTACTTTTTTAACTCTTAATAAAGAGTATTTTTTAATAACTTTATGAATTCACCCTTTTACATTTATTTAGAAAAGAAGAACCAACAATAAAATATAGACATACTGTATATATGTGTGTGTATGCAAGAATATTTATAAACAACCACTTTTTACACATTATGAAGATTTTTTGCCACACACAGCAACTACGTATTACAAAAAACAAACAAATCATTAAGCCCACTTGAAATCTTTAAATCATTTCTCAACGTCTTGTATGATTTGCTTTTTTTTGCCACAACACTTGCACCACTTGTTTACGATAAATGATTTGAACGCACGGATTTGCAGTCGCTCATACACAGTACACACTTGCTTTGCTTCGGGCAGCGAACAGTACGAACAGTATTTATTGTTGTTTTTGCACATGTTGGCTATGAAACACACACTTGAAATTCAAGTGTGTTTGCTTTTCAAATCATCTTGCGCAGGAGACTAATACATACACACATATTTATTTATGTATACATATGTTGATACATAGTTATATATACATACATATGTATGTATATTTGTATTTTTATGCAAATACATTTGTGGAGGAAACGAAAAAGAACCTAAAGAATTGCGTTACTCAGTAGCGATACAGAATCAATCCATACAACAATAAAGAACCGTAAACACTGAAACATGCACATATAATATACACTCACACATACACACTTATAAGGAGACATTACAATGCTTAGATGGACATTGGTACATCGTCTACCACGAACTCCCAAGAATACAGTCTAATGCAACAGCAAAACAACGTATAAAAACTTCACTGGTCACAATATAAAGAGGCAAAAAAAAAAAAAAACAATGTACGATGTATATATTTTCCTGATCCTAGATTTTTATTTGACTTGTACGAATTACAATCACACACACACATGTATGTATGTACTATGTAAGGAGGCATATAAATATACATACGAAGAAAGAAAATAAAAAATATTCATATAATGCAATACATAATTGTTGGAGCCAAATATTTGCCACTGGTAACAGCAACTACCAAGCGTAGCATTGTGGTAGCTGATGTTAGTGATGAGTGAAAATGAAAAAAAAAGGAAAACGAAATATTAAAGAAACCAAGGACTTAGTGACAAAATTGATATTCGATTTTAATGTGTATAAGCAACAAAATTATTTAACACAAATTGAATAATATAAAAATACATTTCTTACACCTAATAATTCAATTTATAATAACTAATTTAATTAGTTTAAAAATGTCATAATGTAATAATGCATTTGATCATTGTACAATGGGATAGAGTAAAAAATATTGTTATTTCTTGGATAAAGTTGGTTGCGGTATTATGCATCTGTAATGATAATTGTAAAGCACAAAAATATTGCCCCTAGACCCACCTTTATATATACCAAACATAAAGATGGGTGCGTCTGGCTGTTCACAGCTGTCCATGTAACCTTTGTATTACATGAAGACATATTAATGAAATTTGTTACGAATAATTATTTTTGCACAAGAACAAAGCCTATTGAATATTGGGCTATGGTTATGATCGGTGTATTATTTCACCCAGCTCCCATACTTATGTATATCTTCCCGAAATAGTGGTTAACGATCATAAATCCTTTAAATATTTTAATGAAATTCGGTGAAAGTAATGCAACTTACTAGTTGAGTATAAATGTTAGTGCTCAATTCCATAAAGTTCGTTGTCGTACATGCTATATTTTAAGAGATATCAGCTGAAAAGTTTGAAATGAAGCTACAACAGTCACCCTGTGTTTCTAGTATTTAGCACATAAATTTTTTTTTTTTTTGTTTATTAACCGATTTTGCCCATTTTTAATCTCAAACAAACCTTATATAAAATATAAATTCGTATCCTGCTTTCAACAGACGGACAGACGGACGGACGGACATAGCTAGATCGACTCTGAATCTAACCAGAAAATATATACTTTATGGGGTCTTAAATAATTTTTTTGACATGTAACACACGAAATGACAAAATCAATATACTCCCCCATCTTTCCTTCTACGGATTTCTACTTCGACAGGTCTATTATTTGTTCGTAGTAGCAGTTCTTCATTTGAAATTCGGTTTGTCCAGAAAATTCTCAATAATTGGCGTAGGCAGCGGTTGATAAAACTTGGATTTTACGAGTTGTCGCTTCTAGCCTTTTTGATAGAATCGCGGATATCCGCCTCTGTTCTTCCGTTTTTCGTTATCTTACTGCCGAGGTAGCAAAAACTTTCGACGTCTTCAATGACCTGCCCGTCCATAATAAGCGGATTCATATTTGTTGTGCCTATTCTCATAAGCTTGGTCTTTCAAGTTTTTATTTTCAGACCAACTTTAGCAGTATTTTCTGTCAGTCGTTCCAGCTTGGCTTTTATGTGTTCAAAACTATGCGCGAAAAAACATATGTCGTCAGCGTAATCGATGTCGCCAAGGACTATTTATTGACTCTAAAACAGAATTCAGGAGAATTAGGAAAAGGGTGGGCGATAGGATGCATCCCTGTTTCGCACCTTAGTAGATTCCGAAGGGAAGACTCCACATCCTTACCAGATTAAAAAGTTTCCCGCGTTGTTTAATGATCTCAGACTTGAAATTGAGGGGAAATTTTTATTTTTGTGTTATTGGAAATACATAAATTTTTTACTGGAAATACTGTAAATTTTTTTTATGGAGATGCGGGTGACAATTTATCTCATTCTTAAATCAAATTTTTGTTTAGTAATATAATAAGCAGCCTTGTGCTTTAGAATAAGGGAAGTATATTTGGTAATTTGTAGTTTTAATAGTTTATTCTTACCAAATGGAATAACATAAACTTCAATACCATTTGTTCAATTCACGAATTTAAATAATTAAATGGAAAACAAAATTCCATTTATATTTTTATTACACGTCTAAGAATATACAATCACGAAATTTTGTAGATAATTCGAGAATCGATATAAACACGTGAAAAAATATTCATAATCCACCCACTTTATAGCCCACCTCCCATATGAGGTGGGCTGTAAACATACATTTACTCAAAATAAGAGATACATCTAGTGGGATTATATTTAAGTGACGATAACTTTGGAAAACAATTTGATCCGACAATGATACTTTAATGAAAAATATGGCAAGTATGTGCATAACAATTAATTTACACATACGTTATCGATTTAAATACCAAAAATTGTTGGTCATAATAATAGATACAGCTAATTTATTTTTAATTTTTATACCCTACACCACCATAAGTGGTTGGGGTATTATACGTTTGTGCTGATGTTTGTAATGCATAAAAAACGTTATCCAACACCCACCTAAAAGTATACCAATCGACTCAGAATCACTTCTTAAATCGATCTAGCGATGTCCGCCCGTCCGTCTGGCTGGCTGGACGGCTGGCTGTCCATGTAAACTTTGTGCACAAAGTACAAGTCGCAATTTTGAAGAGAATTCAATGAAATTTGGCACGTGGGACTTATATGATACAGGAACGAAGCCTATTGAAATTGGTTGTGATCGGTCCACTATTTCACCTAGCCCCCATACAAATGTCCGCCCAGAATTGAGTTTCAACATTCAAAAATGCCTTAAAATTACTAATATTTTGAAATTCTGTACAAAGAAGTTTTGTACAAGTATCAATCTTTGAAGATCGGTCCACTATTAACCATAGCTCCCATATAAACCCCTGTTCCGAAATTCACTTTAACGTGCATAAATCTCATACTAATGTTAGTATAAGGTTAATATTCGACACAAATGAGTTTTATATAAGTAGAAACAACATTGCCAAATTTTATTAGAATCAGTCCATAATTTACCATATCCCCCACATAAAATCACTTCCGATAATCGGCCTAAAGTGCATAAATCAATTTTATTTTACATTTAGTAAAAGTGTTGGTCTAATATAAGTCCCCTTCCCGAAATTTTATGGTCGTACATCATATGGTTGGTCTTGACCGACTATACCCTTTTCTCTCGTTTTATATTAAGTAGAATTCTATTGTACTTTTTTTTATTATTTTAACATAATAGGATAGTTGCACTTAAGTTGAAAATATTATACAGAAATAGCATTCTTACATATAAATTGGATAAAACAACCATTGTAACAAATAGAAGAGAAAAATTGTTCAACCTTATAGAAAAACGGAATGTAGTTACTTGAAATTGCAAGTAGGGGTTTAGGAAAATATCTACGTTTTCTATAAAATGCTTTACATAAAAAGCAAATCTCAAAATCAGATAGAAGGATTATTATAGTTCGAGGATCGATATAAACTTGGAAACCAAAAATGTGCGTGGTCCGCCCACTTTACCGCCCACCTCCCATATAAGGTGAAACGTCAACGAAAATTGACACATTAATAAAGACACTTATAAACTTTTTTGGTAACCTTTCCATTAGAGATTTGATAGTTGTTTCAGTCATTTTTTTGGAACAGTTTACCCATCTCCTCCTTTTGGGACAGCTTTTACCTTTTTTTATGCCCCTCAATTCTCCTTTCACGAGAACCCAATATCTCTCCACTGGTTTTAGCTCCGGATAATTTAGAGGATTGATCTCTCTTGCTACAAAAAATATGTTATTGTTTTTGTACCACTACAAGCTTTCGTACCATAGTGACATGACGCTAAATTGGGCTAAAAATATTTGGACATATTGTGCTTTCTTATGAAAGGTATTATTTCGGTATTATTAGAGCCTACTGTAATAAATGATTTGATTCTTTTGCCGCAACTGCATAAAGCTTGACGTAAAAGGAATTTTTTAGGAAATTTTGTCTGCTTTTGGGTCCTAAACTTATCTCCAACATTTCCTCGAGCATTAGCAACATAAAAATTTTTACCCGGAAGCTGCGAAAAATCTTCGTCGTCCATTATATAACATGAGTATTTTTGTATGAAATTTCATTTAAATTTCCGTGCCCTATTATTAGCTTTTAAATTTTTTGCAGCATTCCTGTCTGGAACTTTTCGGACTAAATAGTCAAAGCACTGAGCTCTTTTCAATATGCTTTAAAATATCTTGGCGTTCCCAATATCATGTGGACCTTTTTTTCTTTCTGAACCAGGTTTCCTATCAATGGTCCAATTCTCTTGATACAGTTTAATAACATTGGAAACAGTTTGATGACAGACCTATAATTCTGTGGCCAATTTTTTGTTGGACCAATTTAGATTTTTTGGAAAATTTTTACTGATTTTTGTACGTACTTTTTTTTAAATCTTTTTGATCAAACTTACAATAATTCAACATGGTTGTCATTAAAAATAATAACTGACGTATTTTTCAAAGATAACTGGTTAAAAAAAAAAAAATAAATATTGCTTCTGAAAAAAGTTAAGAGGCAAAACGTGTGATAAGATTTTTTCGATCTCACTCTTTAATTAATTTATAAATTGTAAAAAGATGTTATTAATTTTGTAATTATTTTACTTTTTGATTTTTTTTATTAAAAAAGCAGTGACCAAATATTATTTTAATTCATTATATAAATAAAAGTAAATTCTATTAATAAAGGCATTTAAATGACTATAAATTATTTCAAATCCCCCTTGAAAAAAGTTTACAAAATTGAAAAAAAAAAATTAAATAAATAAATAAATAAAAACAAGATAGAAAACAATTTAAACGGTATAGAAATGACGTTATACAATATTTTAATTACAATTTTAATAAGTGTAATAAATTTTAGAGGGCCTTTTGTTTTTTTAAATTGGAATTGAGCAAAATAAATAAAACGAATAAAAAACAGTTTGTGAATATTTTTTTTCACTAGTTTTATTTAAATAATATACATAAAAGTATAGTAAATAATAAAAGTGGAAGTTCAGATTTGGATATACATACAAGAGTCGTAAAAAAATTATTTGGATTGGATTAATCAAGATTATAGTTATAACCCTCGTATATATGTTTAAGTTCTTATGTGCAACAAAAAATATTTATTTTTCTCAGCTTTATGTCACTTCAAATAATGTTTAAAAACAAAAAAACTAAAACAAAATACAAAATAAAAATAAACAAAAACTAATTTCCTTTGATACTAAACTAAAGCACATTGCTACTATATAGTAGACTTTTACACTTTTCTCAGGAGCTTATTTTAACCTTCAGCTCTATAAAGTTCTTTGTTTCAATAGTCTTTTTTTTTTTTTTTTTTTAATTTGCTTTGCTATGTGCAAATTTCCGTATATAGATACAAATTGTTGTTATATCTGCATATACATACCTATATAGATAGTTATATTTTCTTTATTTTTTCCTTTTTTTTTTTTTGAAGTAAACCTTTTAGAAAATGGATTTCAGATTGACATTAGAGTTAATAGGCATATGGCTCAATGGTTAAGGTAATAGTTTTGTGTCAAAGAAACAAATGGATGGTAGCACAACAATTTATTATCTTTTTCTAAAATAAAAAAAATAAAACACAACCAACAAACAATATTAAATTATGTGTTTGTTATGCAAAATTTAAGATCACTTTCAGCCAATATATACAATTTATGGTCAGCTAGCTACTTATTTAAGTATTAATATTTAATAGGGTTTTTGAACTTTAGGATTGTTTGAAAGAAAAAAAATTAAACAAAGTTTTATTTAATATTCTCCTTGTTCCCACAAATCTACATAAAACTTAAAATCACACACAAGAAAAAAAAGTAAATAAATAACTACTACGTTCATAAGTAAACCATAATTGGATGATATTAACAAAAACAATTCGAATTTCATAATAATAAATGAGCAAACAAAAATAAAGAGAAAAAAAATATATTTACAAATAAAAAGAATACAGAACCCAACGAAACGATATTAAAACCATTAAAACGCATTATTGCAAACGACAAGAAATTTTAAAGTTTTATTCTTATTCAAAGAATGAGAAAAAAAAGGAAAATAAAAACTTAAACAACAACAAAAATCTTAGTATAACACCAGCCTTAAAAAGTTGCAAAAACTTTTGCAGATAAGAACAACATAAAACAATTTAGCACAACATCTTCAATAATAATACATTATAATAATTTGCTGAAAATATGATTAAAGGTACTGACTGACTAACTGACTGCTTGCTTGCCTGCCTGAGTGATGTATTGGCCGAGCAAGAGAGACAAAGGTACTGCTGATGTTTTACTATATACTTAAGGAGATGATTCCTTTTTTATTTTAAAACAAAACTGTTGGTCTGCTCTCAAGCGTTTCTTAGCTGTTGTTGCAATCAAATTTATATATAATAAAACGCATTTTTTTCGTTTTAAACATGTAAAGAAATGTTGCAAAAATTATGAAGTTAAATTAAACAAAAAATAAAGCTAAATAAAATGAAGAAAGAAAAGTTTTAAATTTATAAAAAAAATATAAAAAAAAAAACGTTGATTGTGGGCATATGTATGTATGTATGTACTTCAACATTATAATGACGAAATAACTACAATTTTGATAAAACCGAATAAGCATTGCTGCAGCCACTAACAGTGGAAATCAAAATGAGGAGACAGATACATATTATTATTTATTAATATTTGCAATGATAACTACAATTGTAAAGAAGACATTTTATATTATAAAATAATTTTATAATTCTCTAGATGATCTTCATTGGATTAAAAGTATCGATATTGTAACAGATGGCTACCGATTCAAAAAGGTAATGGTAATAGTATTTTAGCGTTATTGGTATATCGAGCTATTTCGTTAATGATTTTTTAGCGTTATTGGTATTTTGAGTTGTTTCAGAAATTTCGAAATAATTGGTTCTCAATGATGAAATATAAAGTGAAGTCAAGTATTATAGGATCGAGCTGGGATAACTATAACATTTTTACAAGTTTTATTTAATTTTATTAGAAATAATAATTTTTCTCAAACTTAGAAATAACGGTTACCTTATTTTAGCGTCATCGGTATTTTGAGCTATTTCGGTAAAGATATTTTAGAAGTAACGGTAGTTAAGTTGAATGCGGTTTTTAGCGGTAGGGTATTTTAGCGGTAAAGGTAGCAAACTTTGATGTTAATTTTATTTTTTTTAAAATAATATAAATATTTGGATCTAAATAAAATTTAAACGAGTAGATTTATTCAAATGAAATTTTGATACCATATAGATAGATTTGTCTTAAAATCAGGGAATTAAAAATACACCCACTAACTGGTACAAAAATACTCAAAATCTGAATACGGAAAAAACGTGCCTTTTTTATTTTTCCCATTTTGTCGTTATAAGAGGACTCTGTCAGAAAATACTTTTGTGTGTATATAAAGGTATGTAATTAACAAAATTTTTATTTGATCCCAGCTTTGAAATTTGAGAATTTTACAAATAAATTTAAAAACGAGAAAGGCACAAGGATTAATACTTATACAAAACTTCTTTGCTCCCAATTTCATTAATATTAAGGTGAAATAATAAACCGATCATAACAAATTTCAATAGGTTTCATAGTACCCCAACCACCTATGGCGGTGTATGGTATAAAATTTGTGGAAAATAGTCAAAGTTTGGATTAGGCTTGTTGGAAGACTGTTGTTTGGGGCAACAATTAAGTAGACCAAAACAAAAAGAAAATTTTATAAATAAAAAAAAAAAAATTATAGCCACTTTTTTTGAAAAAAAAAAAAAATTAGAATTCCAACATCAGACTAATATAATTTTTTATCGAATTTTTATATTAATATGATTTTTACAGCAATATTATTAAAAAAAAAAAAAAACAATACTAAAGATATTAAAGGCGACTAAAAAAATAGAATTTTTACTCCTTCAAATCAACTTGAAAATTCCTCGTCTCTGGTCTTATAAAATTTTATTGAGATACATATTTCCAATGGTTAACAACTTTTTGAAAAATTTGCTGTTTTTTTTTTTTTTTTTTTAGAAAATCGATATATAAACTTTATTTTGATATAGAAATTCGAAAAGTTTTTAGATTAACCTGAGTGAAAGTAAACATTTTTACCTTTATAGTGAATAGCATTTAGTTGCCTTTTACATTATTCTATAACTGTATGATGTTTTAATTATGTCCGTCCAAATGTACATCTGAAGGCTACATCTTTGACCCAAATACGCGTTCTAATGACATTTTCTAAACTATTAATACAAATAAAGTGAAATTCATCCGAATTGTTTGTTGTTCTAAACAAATTACTATTACAAATCTCTTTAAATCTATGTGCGTATAAAATTATTTATGGAGATTTTAAAATTTTACGCAACTGTATGATGTTTATTAAAATTTATATACAGTGGTGGCCACGAATTTAAGACACGACATGTAACGAACTAAGTTGTGATAATTAATACAACCCTGCAATATAAAATTAGATTTTGTTAATTTTTCAGTGTACCCTGTAATGTTAAGATCAATTACCGTTATTTGGTTTTGTTTGTGTATACATTTTGTTGCTGTTTTTATTATATTTTCGTAAAAACGTGCTTTTGAAGCTGGTCACGAATTTAAAACATATAAGAAATATTTGGTTTTTAAGTGATTTTTTGGTGTTTTTTGAAGCTAAAAGGTAAGTAATGAATGTTTTATTCCATTTAATGTTAGAATACATCAAAATATTTAGTTAGAAATGGCCAGAGGTACTTGGAGTTCGGATGCCGAGCGAAAATTGATCCAACAAATGAATACTGATGGAAAAACAGTAATGGAAATTTCCAAGCTACTAAAATGTTCCAGATCCAAGATTTACAATGCACTGGAACACATCAAGAAACATGGCACTACCAAAAATGTCAAACAGCACCCTAGAGCCCGAAAAACTACACCCAGGGAGGATAGCTTAATTTATAAATCAGCTGCTAAAGATCCTTTCAAGAGCTCAAGTAAAATTAAAAATGAGATTTCATCGGATTTTGGTATTAATATATCGTCCAGGACAATAAGAAGACGTCTGAATGAGAAGAACTTACGTGGGTGTATTGCACAACGTAAACCACTTGTGTCAAAAAAAAATATTAAATCCCGACTAGCGTTTTCAAGAGAAAATCTCAATAAGCCGATGACATTTTGGAAAAATATACTTTGGAGCGACGAGTCGAAGTTTTGTCGCTTTGGTTCTGATGGAAAACAGTACGTATGGCGTCCTCCAAACCTGGAGCATCACCCAAAGTACACCCTTAAAACGGTTAAGCATGGTGGTGGAAATGTCATGGTGTGGGCAGCATTTTCCTGGCATGGTGTAGGTCCCATTCAGAAGATTATCAATAAAATGGACCAGCATATTTACAAAAACATACTGACAAGCATCATGATACCATTCGCTGAAGACAACATGCCTCTAATGTGGAAATTTATGCATGATAATGACCCTAAGCACACTTCACGCCTAGTGAAGAGTTGCTTAGAGGAAAATAATATCACAGTTCTGAAATGGCCAGCTCAATCCCCGGATCTCAATCCAATTGAGAACTTGTGGAATGATGTTGAGGAGCATGTACGAGCAGTAAAGCCAAAAAATTTGACTGATTTATGGGAAGAAATTCAAAAGGCTTGGTATGCCATTCCAAAGGAGCGCTGTATGGCCTTAGTTGAAAGTTTACCCAGGAGATGCGCTGCTGTGATTCAAAATAAAGGATTTCCCACCAAATACTAATATTGTTTTATGAAGCTGAGCTTTACTTTTGTGAATTAACTTTTATTTTGCCTATGTCCTAAATTCATGACCAGGCTTAAACTTGTATTAATCTGTATAATATGTAAATAAAAATTGGAAACTAAATATAGGTAACAAACTATTGTTGATTTTTTTTCATAACATTACTAGGATCTTTAAAAAATAACATGGATCTAAAATTTGTTCGATAAGATGTAAAAATTATCAGAAATATATAAGTGAAATGTCGTGTCTTAAATTCGTGGCCACCACTGTACATAAAAAATAATCAACAGACACTGTATATTTTACCTTTTGTATACTTGTATTTGTAAGATTAAATGTATGTAAGTACATATGTATATATAAATATATATTTTAATATATTAAGAAGCAGAAGAGCGAAAATATTTATTTTTTAATGCCAAAAGCAAAAAACAGTAGCTCATAATTCTAGTCATACAACCATAACCATCTGACCCTACAACCATTTAGTTAAAAACAGACAATATGTACGTTCCAACAACAGCAAACCTAATGTTGTTGGCCAACGAATGTCAGTAAGTTATTTAAAACTACCGATCGATCAATCAACTCATCCATACCTCCATACTTAACACTACAAACGCCAACGTCTGTCTACAAGCAGTCAGTAAAGATCAGTAGACAATTTGTAGCAAAGCCAGCTCTAAAGTCAAGTAAATTTTTCGTGTTTTAAGTGACTACTGTTTGATGAGTAGTTAGAATATCTGACTAGCTGTTATCCCTCGATTCTTTTAACTTAGACTGTTTGTTGGTAGATTGTCTCACTGACTGACTGTCTGTCTAACTGAATGCCTGGCAGGTTAATAAAAATTATTGTTCTTATGGTTTATGCAACAAGTGAGAGACGAATGGTTGCATCAGGTATTGTTTTTTTTTTTTTTTTGGTAGAGAATCTTTGAAAAAATATATGTTTATTATGTTGCAAACAAGCTCGTCATGCAGCTTCTGTTGTACGCAGTAATTTTGCACATTATCCTATATGGAGGGAGATTTAAAAGATGTTTGTTTGTATATTAAAGGCCCAGACTAACATACACATAGATATGTATGTATATGTAATAGTATTCATAATATTATTAATATGTACATAAAAATATTGGTTCGTGCGTTTCAAACTGTTTATTATCATTAAAAAAAATTTATTCGTGATCTTAACGATCTCTGCATTTTGCAGCTTTCAATTTATAAATGTTTTTCAAACATACAATAGAGAAAAATAAAATTACATACTTTTTTTTTCATATTTTTGTTATAGAATTTTAAAAGTAAATTTTAACTTTTGAATTTTATTTATTACTTGACATAGATATGTATACATAGATGAGAACTAAGAATTTAGAACCAAAATTGCGGCTCTTTAAAGTTTAATATGTTATATATATATAGTATATATTGTATTATTATGGATATTAATTATGAGTAATGAGTATAATGGGTTCTTAATTTTTTCCCGATATTATTATATAAAATTAAATTAAATTTTTTTATTGCTCAATAACTTTACATGTATTTTAAGCAGTGTTGCCAGTTTAGCCTTTTTAAGGCTAAATCTAGCCTTTTTATTTTGCTTTTAGCCTCAAAATTTTCGTTTTAGCTTCTAGCCTTTTTTCTAGCTTTTTTAATTTTAAAATAGCCTTAAAAAGGCTAAAAATTTACTAATTTTATTTCTACAGAATCATCAATTTAAGCATTTTTGTGTATTAGTTCGCACAAAAAATAGAAATTATTTATATTTAACGAAAATTTTCGACTGCGGCGCTTCATTCTACGAAAATATTACAAGTATTTTTTAACAAACTTTGTTACCTATAAAAACTATTTATGTTATATTTACAAATTCACTAAAATATCTTTAAGAAATACCAAAATCTAATGAGAAAAAAATAAATAAATGCGTTTTTAAATAAAATAATATATTAGCTTTTTTCTGGCTTTATTTTTTGGGACATTTAGCCTTTTCTGACTTTTTTAAAGTCTAATTTAGCTTCTTTTTTTCTCAAGTCCTGGCAACACTGATTATAGGTCTTATCATGCAGCTTCTGTTGTAGCTTACCAAAAAGTTTAGAATACGTTAGATTTTTTGCAGCTGTATTCCATTTGTTAATCCTAACTTTGTGAATTTAGAACATACACAGAACATATTATTGCCTTACATTTTTTTATGAACAGTTGTTTAATTTTGTTTCAAAATTCAATTAAAATATTAATTGAATCAATAATAATAAAAAAAAAAAAAACAATTGAAAAATATACTTATTTATTGCTTTTTATCAGTTATATATGTATATTTTTGTAAAACTTCAAAAGTCCTATATTTCCTGGATAGAATTAAATTTGAGTTTGTATATATAGATATGGAAAAAAGTGTTATTATTTTTTTTTTAATTTAATTCGAATTGTTTGTGATTTTGTAGAATTTCTTATTGAACAGAAAAGAAGATACTTGGACAATGTCTCTTTTGTTGATTATAGAAATTGATGGCAGATTGAGCCATTAGAATGTACTATACAGTAAGAGTCACGTGACCGGTTCCACTTTCGGAACATTATATGGGAGGAAACTGTCAATTTTACATGGGGTTGTCATTGGCCTTGTCATTGGACCTTGGGATAGGTCACTGGAATGGTCAAAGAGAACTGGACATGTCCTCTGGGATCATTAATATAAACAAATTTATAAAAATTCGGTAACTGTTTACTTTTTAAACATTTTTTTATTATTATTTTTTTTTAATTCTTTTATTAAATTATATTTATTTTATTTCATAATTCTTTTATGTTAACGGAGGCACCCCAAACCCACGAATCCACTTAACAAGCATGTTAGAAATTTTCTCTCTACTGATATTATATGAGTATCGTGGTATCAACTGTATCTCAACTGGAACTTTGGTGACGAATTAGGTGTCAATTGGTACTGAGGGGACGGTAACGAATAAGTGAATATTAATTACACAGACTGACAAAATTATTTTTTTTTCAGCGGCACTGGATGTTATTATGAAGTACTATAATTATAAATAATTTTTTTAATTTTTCAACTTTTTACGAACTTGCGACTCTTTTCGATTTTTCGACAATTTTCAAACCAGAAAGTCGAGTTCGACTTTCTCAACAAAAAGTTGATTGTACGATTATTCGAAAGTTGATTTGACGAATCCTATTTTTCTGCCGACCAGTGTTATTAATTAACATTTTGATGCAATTAATTAATAAAGTCTTTGAAGTGTTTAATTGGAATAAGTTTGTTGTTTTTAGTAATTTATATAGAAATTATAGTTCTAGTGAGAGGTTTCAAAATTTCTTGATTGATTGAATAAATTATTTTGGTAATTAAAATAATTTTTAATATTATATTATAAAACCGAATCATAATATGATAAATTTGGATCATAATATGTGAGAATCAGAACCGGTATCAAATGTTTTAATAAAATATAAAAACATCAAATTATAATATAACAAAGTTGGATTATACAGGAAAAATGAAAAAAGTTATTTTAATTACCAAAATGATTCATTCAATCAAAAAAATTATTAAATTTGCATCTCTCACCAAAGTGATTATATCAATTACTTATAATTGTAAAAACTAGAATACTGGATTTTTTCCAATTTAATAAAAAAGAAATATTAATTAAAAAAATAAATAATTGTTAATTGAATGAATTAAAACGTCAATGGGAAATAAAATGTATGTGTGTTAAATATATTAATCAAGTACATGATTGAATGAATCAATATCTTAATTGAAAATAATAAAAAAGAAGTTATTAAAATTTGAATATAAAATCAATTAACAGAGTTAATTGAAAAATTTTGAATAATTTCAGTGAATATTTATATTTTTTTATAATCATAACAACTTCTTCTGCAACCATATAATTCAATCATAATATGTTGCTTTTAGATTTATACATACCTGCTCAATATAATAGATACACCTAAGTTCGCTTTATGTATGGAATAAAAAACCCACATTTTCATTCATTAATATTTTGGTCGATTAGGAGAGTAAAAAGAAAGCTAAACAAGTCATAAATTATATTTGATTAGACGTTAATTTCATAATTACATTACTATGAAAGCACCGTGCGGGAAATTTGTGGCAATTACAGTAATGGACCGGTCCCTCCGTACCAGTTGAGTACCAATTGACACCTAACTCGTCACCGAAGTTTCAGTTGAGAACCAGTTGACACAAACGCACTCACTATATAACTCTCAACTATAGTTGAGAGTTAATTTATAACATGCTTGTTAAGTGCACAATTAGCAACTCAAAATAATCTGTGTCTGAGTAGTTAGCGTTGAAGAGTAGTAAACATAAGATACGTCAGAAGAACATGGGTTCGATTCGGTGTGCCGCCATCGACATTAAAGAAAAATTATAAATTAAAAATAAACATAAGTTAAAAAATTAATAATAAAAAATTTTTAAAAGTAAAATATTGCGGAGTTTTTGTCCTCTTGGACCAGTCCGGTGACCTATCCCAAAGGGCTTATTTGCCACCTACAATGACAACGCCATGTAAAAGTGACAGGTTCCTCTCATATAAAGTTCTGGTAATGGGACCGGTCACTAGCCCTGAGAACCTGTCATGTGACAGGTTTCTCTAGGCAATTTTGGTGCTCATAATAATATTTACATTGAAAAGAAAAATACATAAATTAAAAACTATTCAAAATATTATTAAAAATTATTAAGTAATGTTAAACAAAGACTAATATCCTGTATATCTATCCTTATTTTGGCCAACATTCTGCATTCGCCTGTAGATACTAGACATTAACTTCTGACATGTTTCCAATGGAGTTCCGTACCATATTTTGTATGTTTTGCCCTATAATTCATTTTTTCTTTAGGGCGGCGGACACATCTTTGATAGTCGTTTCCAATCAAATTAGCTTTCGTTTCAACAGAAATTAATATGTGTCTCCATTTTTTGATGCAACTTTTCTGAACATTTTTTCCGGATATTTTGTTTTGCACAAAACGAAGCCAAACCGTTTGCGGATCTAGTTCATTAAAAATTATAGCTGAAATAGCCTTCAAAGAAATGAAGTGGCCCTTTTTTACCAATACAATAATCCTCCTTTTCATTTCTAGGCTTCTTTTATGAGTTCTAAAAGGGGTTTCTAGCGTTTGTGTTCTATATAAGGCATTTTAGATAGTACTAGTACTAGTATTTTTTCACAAAATATTCTTTTCTTTTTACTGACATATACATATGAATATTTTAACATTAGATCATAGTAAAGTTTAGAAATTCATTGAAATACAATGTTTGTTACATTCTGGGGGAAAAAAGTACCAAAAAGTGGATAAAATCAGTGGAAAAAAATAATTTTATTCAAATTAAATATTGCATTTTTTATAATATTAAATTTAGAGACATGAACTTAAGTACATGTAGTTCTAAATGAGTTCACAAGAGGAGAAACATGAAATTTTTCATTCCTCTAATGGTATATCTTTAATTTTAACAATATTGAACTTAGAAACATGAAATTAAAGACATATGGTTCTATGTGGGTAAGAATTCCAGAGGGGAAGTTTTGTGGTACTTTTTTGTTCTTACAATAGTACTTTTTGAATTTTGTATAATATTGAACCTTCAAGTATGAAATTAAAACTATATGATCCTAAGTGAACAAGAGTCCAGAAAAGAGGATTTGTGGTACTTTTGCATTCTTATAATGGTAATTTTTAAATTTTCTAAAATATTAGATCTGGGAACATGAAATTAAAGATATATGGGCCTAACTGAATGAAAATCTATAACAGAGTACCTTGTGGTACTTTTCATTATTATTTTACTGTTTGAATATTATATAAGGAGTGAGATCGAAAAATTCTTAACATACATAATATTCAATAACTTGGAAACGGTTGATCTTAGAGTTTTCATTATTTTTTTAATCATTTGATAATTTAGCACAGATCACAGAAATATATAATGTTTATGGTTCTAACCACTAATTATAAAATTGTGGACCATTTTTGAAAACCCTTTCTTTGGAGATTTGATAGTTGCTTCAGTCACTTTTTTGGAACAGTGTGCACATCTTCTGTTAAAATCTTCGGTATTTTGGGACACCTTTTTTGTGCTCTTGAATTCACTTTTCACAAGAGCTCAATATCTCTTCACTGGTCTAAGCTATGGACAATTTTGAAAATTGACCTCTCTTGGTACTAAAAACTATGTTATTGATTTGGTACCACTCCAGAGCTTTCTTACCGTAGTGACATGATACCAAATGGGTCCAAAAATATGTGGCCACGATGTGCTTTCTTAAGAAAAGAAGAAGTCTTTTTTACAAATATTCCTTTATGCATATTTTGGTATTTATATATCCGAATGTATCAAATGAGTTTCCTGTTTTGCCGCAACTGCAAAAAGCTTGTCATACCATGAATTTTGTAAGAAATTTTTGCTGCTTTTGGGTCTTAAACTTATCTCCAACATTGCTTCGAGCATTAGCAATAAAAATTTTTGAGACACAAGCTGCGAAGATTCTGCCAGCACCTACGTTTCTTCGTCAATTATACAGCTTGAGTATTTTTGTATGAAATTTGGTTTTAAATTCCAAATCCTTTTTTTGGCTTGTATTTTTTTTTTGCAGAATTCCAGTTTCGAATTTTTTGAACTTTATATGTTATCAACTTTCCCATTAGCTTTAAATTTTCACACCAAATAGTCGAAGCACTGACAAAACTGAGCTGATATTCTACCATATGTGTTTGGAGTTCCTTTCAATATGCCTTCAATTTTCTGGTCTTACCAATATCATGTGGTCCCTTTTTCTTACCGAACTAGGTTTCATATCAATAGTCAAATTCTCCTGATACTGTTTAATAACATTAGAAACGGTTTTACGGACGACATTTAATTCTGTGGCCAATTATTTGTAAGACCTATTTGGATTTTTTTAAATTTTTTAATAACTTGTAAGACGTAAATCTTTTTCGTAACTTATTTTGATGAAAATAAGGACAAATTAACATGGTTGTTATTGTTAAAAATAATAACTGAAGTATTTTTCCATGATAACTAGATCAAAAAAAAAATTTTGAATATTGATTCCGAAAAAAGTTATGAGGCAAAATGTGTGTTAAGATTTTTTCGATCTCACTCCTTAATAATAATTTTAAGCATGGAATTAAAGATATATCGTTCTGAGTTTAGAATCCACAAGCCTTCTACTAAAATACAATAAAAATAAATAATTTGGTAATTTTTGAAACTTCAAAAAATAAAAATGTACGAAACTGGTAACTAAAACATTTAAAAGTTTATTGTTCTGAATGCTGACAGAACACCAATATTACAACTGTTAGCACGGGTGATAGGAATGATATTTGAATTTTACGTGTTTCTTAATTTTTGGTATTTCATTTTGTTTTTTCTAAATAAAAAGGGTACCAAGTTTTTATCTGGTCTATGTAGAAGTACTGCAAGATCGGACTAAATGCTATCTATACAAAAGTGAATCTGTGTTAGTGTGTGTGTTTTAGAATTTTGTTTCGATGTTTTTATTTTATTTTATTTCAATACATTGGGGTAGCGAAGCACACTGTGTTTATGCTATTAGAAATATTGTTCAAAAATTTATAGTTATAAAATTAAAACTTAACACAATTTGGGTTTATAATATAGAATCTACTCTAACGAATTAGCTGGTATACTGCTCGTCGTATTATATAAAAACAATAAAAAAACACAATAGAATTCGACTTTATATGGCATTTAAATTGAAAACGTAGTATATGTAAATCAATTTACTTGCTTATACTTGTCATATCTTTCACTAAAGTGGTATTGCCAAATCAAATTAACTACGAAAAAAAATCGGAGTATTTCTCAAGAATTTTCAAAAGTTATCGTTACTTTAATATCATCATATAAGGTGCAACCATTATTTTAAGCAGATGTGTATATAAAATAATGTAAATTGTATTTTCTTAATCTATTACCAGAAATTGGATCCATAATGGTCATAGGCCTTTTACGAAATCTGAGCAGGTGCCAGCGAATTATTTTTAGAGGCCGAAAATAATTAAGAAAACATATACGAATAATTTTTTGTCGCAGATGATGTTTACGTGAATTTTGCTAATTGCTTACGAAAATGTTAAAGTGATTATTTTATAATAACAAATTTAAGTTTCTTATAAAGACAATTAAATCTTTAAAACAAATATGTCTACATTTATGTATGTATATGCAATTGGAATTATTTATTTTAATGATAAAAAAAAAAAAAAATACATACATTATTAATATAAAAAGCTCGAAACATAGAATTTTATATGTACTTACTCACGAATCGATACAGTCAAAGTATACAAACGCATTCATGTTATTCTACCACAGATCTAATTCCTACTCATACCATTCCCATATAAAATATAAATAAAAAAAAAAAAAAAAACAAGTAAAATCAACTATTGCCAGGACTTAAATCCAAAATTAGGCATCATCGGCAAACGACGTTAGTTTAAAAGTTTGAATGCAAGAAAACAAAAACCAAAAAATAAAAAAAAAAAAATCTCGCACACACAAAAATAAATTCAAATGTATTCGCATATGCAATTTTTAGTTTGGGTTAACGGGAACGAACATGATGATGGAAGTTTTTCATTTTCCAGCAGAGGAGTGAGAGAGTTCAAGGTGGCAAACAATTTTCACTTGTATGCATAATGCAATTTAATATGTTACGCATAAGAACGCCATCATCTCCAACTCCTCTCAGCTCTAACGAACGGAACTACAAGTAGATCTAACGGTACCTACCATCTAGCCCAATAACTACCCAGAAACAAAATCCTAATGAAAAATATACATTCTCATTTATTTTGTGTGTGCCTGCGTGCGTGTGTGTGTGTGAGTATTTTAGAATTCTCCTGGATCTAATAATAACTAGTGCAACCGAAAGAGGGTTCCTGTGTTTATGTTCGTACATATACGATACCTTACCACGTCTCTTACTACGTCTGTGTCCCAGCAAAGCGGTTGAAAATGTACAAATAAGCCATGTTTTTTGGGCAGATGACTCTGTAGATGCGTGTTAGTTTGTGTGTCTGTAGAGTTGAGGTTTTGTTAGAAGCTAAAGTTTCTCAGCGTACATGCGTGAGTGTGCGTGTGCATACATACATATACATATATGTAGTATGTATATGCGAAATAAGAGAATAATGGGTGCGTATTCAACATACGTAGAATTATTTGTCTGCAATCATACAACAGACCAACAGACCCTACAAATCAATTCTAACTTCTACACACAAATATAAACATTCATACAACATTAAGCCTACACTCAAATCGCATTCGTACGCTTTTTTCCGTTTTCTTTTTTTCTCATTTTTAGTTTTTCGTATTTCCGCACTCCAGCATCATTTATGTACGCGTTTATAGTTGGTGTGTGTTTGTGTAAGTGTGTGTGCGAATATGTGTACTTTCGCAACGTTCTGTTGGAGGTGTTTACTATTGTCGATGCATCGTTTTAGGCTCAACTTGTTCTAATAAATGATGGTGCCATTATTTTCGTTACGAACGAAGCCTTTTCAGTTGTCAGGAGATTTTATTTTTCGGTACTGTAGGCCTTGGGCAACGTATGTGTGATTTATTTTTAATTGAAATTCTAGAATGCGTTCAAAAACTGCACTGAAAAAAAATATATAACTGCTTGTTGTATAAGTGTGTGTGCGTATGTGTTTGTATTAATTTTTCTATATATGTAAATAGGTATGTATGTATGTTGGTTCTTTCGTTAAGCATATAAGCAGCATTAAAACAATAGAACGCACAGTCTAACAACTACAATAAAAACATCTATTAAAGACCAACAACATAGCGTCGTATAACTACAACTATATGGCTGTATGTATGTTTGTTAATATGTGTGTGTATGTTGAATTGTTTGGAGGACCAAATTGAGGAAACTAACTCGCAACACATACACATACACCTCCATACATATGCACATAAAGTATTAAAATATAAATGCGTAAACGAAACACTAGATGTGCTCAACTCTCACATTCTATAAAATCTATATAGCATCTACAATAAACTTAAGAGAGTGGTGGGCAGTAGTAGGTCATGTCCAGAGAAGACCATATGTAATGAAAATGGTATGAGTTGGAGATGTTTAGCTGACTAGATGGCTGGCAAGGTGGGCAATCGACAAAATTGACGTGAAGGGACAATTGTATGTGCCTAGACCCATCTAAATTTAAATTGCGTTTGTATGTTCTTGATTATGCGTTTTCATACATTTAAATATATATATTCGTACCTATATATGTACGTATGTATATGTCTATATGTTTGTTTGTTGTGTTTGTGTGCACTAACAATGTTTATGCTGATGGTGATGATGATGACGACGATGACGACAACAACAACAATAATGAATACAACTATGGCAATAGGAATATATTGATGGTCTTGGTGGCAGCAGCATAAAAATTTTCTACAAAACTTAAATGGAATTAATTTTTGTTTTTAGACATTTTTGATAGAGATGACACATATACATACATATGTCTGTATGTATATACCTCCACGCATACAAACACTTCCAATTGCTTGTTAAGAATAAAATTCTAAACAGAAAGAAATATTCACACACATAAATCTTAACTTTTACATTAGGTTGGCTCATGAAATGAGAAACCTTTTTGCCGGAAATAATATTAGGTCTGCCATAAGGAATATTTTGAAAATATGAAATCTTGAACTTGATTAGGTTGATGGATTACCATGGTAGTTGAGTATATTTTAAATTGTTTTAAAGACAGGCATTGAATAACAGAAGAGTGAGTGTATATCGTAAATTTCTTTTCATTTTCTTGTCAAAAGAAGCTTTTCTTGAAAAGGATCCTCCAAAATTATTTAAAACGAATGGTGGAAGGTATAAAATGAGGCTGCCAGCAAAATCACCCAAATCAAATATAAAAAAATCACCCAAATAAAAAGATAATGGAAAATTGCCCAAAAAAAAAAAAAAAAAAATTTCCCCCTGGGTGTCCTCTAAGTCCCCTATTTCGCTTGGCAAATATAGTTGCCTATGGGTTGAAAGCTAATTTTTTATCCCAAATTAAGTAATTGTAAAAATTATTTAAATTTTGTTTTTTTATTAAAAAACGGGATGTTGTGAAACAAAGGAACACTTTGCATTGAACGCAAAAAACATTTGTGCGACTATATTTTTTAGTGGATGCACAATGGCAACAGCGTTTCCAACGTTCACTCTTTTCCATTTTATGCAGAGATTTGGGCTTGCTTATAAAGTGAGTTCCCAACTTGGTTGAAGCTGAAAATCCACGTTTTCTTGAATTGAAGCAACTTATTAGTTCTTTGGCTAAAGCTGCTCGAAATTCAATTGAAGTCACGTTAATTGAGGAACTATTTGCCAATATGAGTTTTTTATATATAATATAACTATTATGAACACATAATTCAAATAAGTCGAAGAACAATCGTAAATAAAAATGCCACTTACTTCTTCGATCGTACTCGTAATATACTTTCTTTTGATCCATTAGATCAACGCCTCCCATTCCTTTATTATAGTGCTGTATAATCAGGGGGCAATTAATATCTATTTTACAAGCTTGTCCAGCAACACGTCGCTTGACCTTGATTACCGCTGTTGGGTCAATAAAATTTGAGGAGAGATAGACACCTCGATTGTCCATCCATTTTACAACGGAAATGCTACCCGACATGAAGTAACTTATGTCCCCTCTTTTCATATCTTTCTCCGCAAGAAAATTCTTTGGCATGTGCTTTCTATTACATCGAATAGTTCCACATGCCATTATGTCATTTTGCTGGAGAATGTGCATTAAGTTTATACTTGTAAAGAAATTGTCGAAGTAAACTTCAACCCCCTTTTTTGGCCAGTGGCTTACATAACTGCAGGACGACAGCTTCACAAAGACCGTGTTCAACAAATGTTTTTTTTCCTGTGTAAATGTCAATATTATACAAGTATCCTGTTTCTGACTCACATAAACACCATAGTTTGAATCCCCATGAAATAGGTTTGTTCTTCATATATTGTTTCATGGCACTATCACCCTTAAACTTTACCATATGTTCATCGATAGAGAGTTTTTTGGAAAACGTATATGCGTCAGGCATAGCCTTGTTAATGTGCTCTAAAATTGGACGAATTTTGTAGCCACGGTCACTAACATCAGTAATTTCATCAAATCGGTTCCGTGACATGACTCCTGCAACCTGAGCTTGGTGAAATGTTGGACCAGTGAACCAATACAAACGTGTTGATGGGAGTTTCACTAAGCTCATACGTATGATTATACCCATATATACCCATATAAGTGAATATACGCCCTTTTTGCAAAGCATATAGATTGGACTGCTCCACTATCATGAGACATAGCTCTATATAAAAATAGCAAGTGATAACTCAAAATATCACAACATTTGTGATTTAAAAACTTACCTTAAAAATTACAAACGCTGTTAAATACTTCGTACGCTGATGGGATTTCTTCATGCTTATGCAGAACGGGCTTTAAAACTTGAGAATGTTTGTATGCGTTACTCTCTTCACTCCCGGTAAAATTATGATTTTTAAAAGCAAGATTATGCATAAAACGAAATGTTTTTTCAGGTGGTATAAACAATGCTGGTCTTATTGCCACTTTTTCATATACAGTTCCAAGCGGTAAATCGACGTGCTTAGTTCCCTCAATGATAACTTCTATGGGCTCATCATTTTGCACTTGCAGGTTGTCATTTTCTTGGAATAAGACATCTTCATTGTCTAGGTTTGTAACGACTTCATCATCGTCATCCCTAAAGTCGCAAAGTAAAATTTGTTCAATATCTCTGGTCTAAGAAAAATATGACTATCTCGTTCTGATCCACTCATATTAAACTCAAACACTTTTCCATCACTTTTCTATAAAAACTGATGCAACAAGTGCATATGTTTCAAATTTCAAATAAAGACTGTAAAAAACTTACATATGTACATATGTTGTATATACAATTCGGGGATTCCCATTTTTTGTTACATCAAACAATATGGGGATTCCCCTTTTTCAATTCAATATGTGAATGCAAAATACTAAACATAGTTGCGCTTAAAAAACGCTCAAAAACTCCAAATTTAATGACAATTTAGAGGTTTTAATTGTAGAGTTTTTTAGGAATGATAATTTTCGTTTCAACCCATAGGCAAATATAATTGCCAAACATAAAATGATTTTCTATAGGCAGCTTAGAGTTTATCCAAACTGGTCCACTAAATTTTTTAATAGACAAAGGCAAAATCCAAAACATAATTGACGCCCATCCCCTTGCGCCCTATATTTGCCCTGTAGCAGCCCTTGGTATAAAGACCATTATTTAGACAAATTTGGAATCTCGTAGGGTACAACTGGAACCAGATAGGGACTGGCACTCAACTACAATTTTGTTGCCCCAATCCTCTTCTATAAAACAGTCTTTGACAATTTGCTCTATCTGCTACCAGGACAAATGTATAAGTCAAAAACCCGCAGGCAAGCATACTTGCCTATGGTCGTCAAAGGGTTAAATAAAAGGATGACATTCTAAAAAAAAAAAAAACACTCCAAAATATTAAAAATGAATTGTAGCTCAAAAATTACGAAAAATCACCGCAAAATTTTGGTTATTTGGAAAAGCCAATTTTTCTATATTTACTTTGGTTCATTTTGCTAATGATTGGATTTGACCAACTACATGTTTATTTCTTTTCTTGAAACATATCAAAAGATCATGTTATTGTATTATTATGGTTATATGCCCTTTTACTTATAATTAGTTTGATGCATTAAAACTCCCAAGATAATAAAATTTTATGCAATATGAGAAAATACGTCATAAACTTTAAATATTTATTCCTCAGATTCTAAAGTTTATGTGCCATTCCATTAATGTATCGTACTCCATTTATTCATAGCCTAATTCTATAACTTTTCGTTCGTTATATTAACGTGCAGAAACGAAAACGTTAACAGTTATTTTTGGTATTCTGTATCATTCGTTACGTTTAACATTAATAGAATATGTTAATGTTACAATGATTACGTTTTGTCATTTTAAACATTTTATAAAATTGCCAGATAAAATTTTTTGCTTTTCTTGGAGTCAACTCTCCAGGAAAACTTTATTCTTAGAAATACATATTTTTAAATTTGGTAACAATATGAATATTTCTACAGAATGACAGTTGTTTTTCATGAAAACAAAAATAAAAAAAAATAAACATTTTGATGTTTTTTGTACTGAGATTATCAACAAACAATAGATAAAATTTTAATTTTATTCGCACAAACGGGTTATGTTTCTTCAATATAAAATACTACCTCGAAACTCAAAAAAAGCATCCAGAAATCAAGAGAAACGTGGATTTCAAGTTCCTGTGATTAGGCCTGGCCATAAGTAACATATAGAGACGAAATTCTCGATTGACAATTGAAAAAAATTGTTGCTTTGTAAACAAAAATGTGTTTTTATTTTCTTCTAGCAACAACAAAATGTATTTGATTTCATGTATTTTTTTGTTGCATGAGTTAGGTTTTTGACAACCGACTTAGGTTTTTGACAATTAGTCTCGTCTCTTGTTACTCTTTGTACACATCGATGTAATATTCCATAAATACATATGTGTGTCAGAAATATATATTCTTTTAAATAAAAGATCTGTATTAATAGTAAAATCTAACTTGTTTAATTCCCTACAGTAGCGAGTTGTTCCTATATAGAAGTAATTTGTGAAATCATACATACATATGTGCTGAATTGCATCAAATTATATTTGAAAATGTGAATGTGCTTTGTGTACACGATTTAGAGGACAGAATGATTGACTGACAGACATTGATAAATCGACTCAGAAATTAATTCTGAGTTCATATAAGACACTCTCCTATAACTATTTAATATTAATATTATTATTTAATTTAATATTTTAAACAATTTCGTTGCAAATTTTGTTCATATTAATGAATAATTATAGAAAAATTGTCCTATCACCTTCATAATAGCTACCGTCGAAAATAAAATAAATTCGTTGTAACATTGCTTATAAAATATTAGTATTTTATATACAGTAGCGAGCATTAAAAATGCAACGCTATGTGATATGATCTTTGTTCGCATATATTTTGCTTATAGCAAGTCCTAATGTAACAGTACTAATGTGATTTTATTATTTGTTGTAATAGATACCTGTTGCATATAATTTTGTTGAATATTTTTGTGCGTAACGAAAATTATTGAACGTTTAGTAAAAGCAGTTGAAAATGTGAGCGTGCAAAAAAAATGCAACTCTAAACAAATAAAAATGATTTTTAAAATTTTGATAAAAATTTTGATTGGAAATGGTTGGAAACTATAGTGTTGTTAAAAAGCATGATTTTCTATCGTTGCATATTGTCTAAGATACATGAAATCTACAAATAATATAAATATTTGCAATAAATTTCAATTTTATTAAATTTTGATATTTTTCTGAACTATTTTGGACATTTTTCAATAGAGATTGATATTTTTGGAATTATTATTTATTTTGTTAGTTGTTTTAAAACCAACAAACATTTTCTATAAATAAGCAATCAAATATTTATGATAGTTTAGCTTAACTTCATAATTTATAATTGAGTATGACCTTTCGACCGAAATAACGCAACCACTTTCGATCGTTATTGAGATGGAATCAACAGCTTAAAATATTTTTTTCGCAATTTCATTATCGAATATAATGTTCAAATATCCCTTGATTTTGGTCCTGGAACAAATTCTAACACAAGGAAAAACAGTTAAGAAATATACCTATTTTGAACTCTTCATATGTTGAAAAATTAAAAGTGCATCCTTCGTGATAATTGGACTATTGGACTTGTTTACTATTGGAAATTGATATTTAAGTAAGTATGTCTACCTAGACCGTCTAAAATTGAAATATATGGGTTTAGAGTCAAATTAATTCAAGTTATCGTAATAGGCTCTTATTTCCATTATACAGTACTCGTAAAAATAATAAAGGACCTGCCTCTAAAAGTAAAGGTGGTAGTTTAATATAAGTAAATAATATGTGTTTTGTTAGAAGGATATCCAGTTACCATATTTACATTATTAAATCAACGATTGCTGACAATAGTAGCTTGAATGGCCAAATGTAGTCATTCAGATAATATAAAATATCTACTGTTAAATGACTTGTATCAATTGTTACAGGCATGATCGTTTCAATATTGTTTCTTTAAGATAATTATTTCACTGCAATTATCATAAAAAGTATGGAGAAAAAAGTGTTTTCTTAATATTATTAATATTCTTTGTAGTTAAAATTACCTTAAATTTATATGTTTTGGTAGTAATTAGTGGTAATACTACCAAATTATAGTTTTCATAATTTTTCAATAATTATTTTTATCAAAATTAAAAAAAAATCCAATGATTTTTTAGGAGTTGCATTTTCTTTGCTCCCTTAAATTTACAACTTTTTTTTTAAAAAATATTATTAACTGTTCGTATGCGTAACAATTTGGAACAAACTGACATACAATAGTTGGCTAAGGCCGCAAAGAGTAAAATCACAATAAAATTGGCTAATTTAATGACGTTCTAGCCCTAATCAATACGATCAAAAATCATATAGCCTAGCGTTGCATTTTTTATGCTCGCTACTGTATATTTATATTGTATTTATGTTATGATAACGTTTTATATAATATTAACAGACATTTGTTATGTTAAATAAAATTCTTGATTATAGAATACAAATTTAAAAAAAAAAAAAAATCATGTTATCAACGTTAACAGAACGAACGTTTGAGTTATAGAATTAGGGTATCAAAAACAAAAAATCTAAGCATAACAATTAAAAATTCCTTTAAATCGTGTCTTCAAAGTAATTTTTTTTTTTCGGTGAAATTGAAAGATTTATATAATAATTTTTGAATAGATAAATGTACTTTGGTTACTAAAGCAATATACCAGCAAAAATTTGTTGGCTTTTGGTAATGACTACTACTTACTAGACTCATTAGCTTGTAATGAGTTGTCATTATTTTTCTCATTTCTTTGAGTAGTGGAATAACTAGTTACCAGCAAATAACAAGTTCATTTAATTCTGCAATGTCTCGGTTTGCTATAGCGTCTGCGCAGCACTCGAAAGATTGTCGGTTCAGCCCTAAATTAAACCCACATTTATTTTAAAGAAATTACTTGAATTTCTTTTGGTATGTTAAAATTATTAACATTTGTATCTAACTTCTTATTTGATTGTTAAAAATAAGTACTCTAGTAATTGGGACCCATGAATTTGTGGACATTGCCATATAAAGGTGACGAGTTTTTCACTTGAATTATAAGTAGATAATGGATTTGTAAATCATTTTTAAAAAAGTTGGTTTATATGCGCCCATGCTTCAATTGATGTGAAATTTTGTAACTGCACGCAAAGAAAAAATATGGTTCGGGTGACCATAAACTAAGAGCAGGTCACAATAAGTATATTTGTACGTAATCATTTTTCTGATTCCATTTAATCATTTTCTCATCATTTAATTATTCGGCTTAATCATATTTATAACTTTTTTTTATAATATTTCTTCCGATTTCACAATTTTTTATCATTTAATATTCCCATTTTACCATATATATAAACGAATTTAATCATTTAATAATCCCATTTTATCATGTATATAATCCAATTTTATCATATATATAATCCCCTTTTATCATATATATAATCCCCGTTTTTGTAATACTGAATATATTTAGATATTAAAAAAAATCCTCATAATCCTGCTGAAAGGCTTGAAAATCCATGGTTTGAAAGCCTTTAAACGCAAAGATAGTAAGATTCATTAGAGCAATATATGTATGTGGTTTATATGACCAAATAATGGAACGTCATCTTCATACATTTCAATATTGAAAGCCATTCCTGCATATCTCAGAACTGGATTATTTCACAATTTTTTATAATTTTTTAAACTTAGAACACAAATAAATTGAACACTTTTCTAAAAACACTTCTAACAAACTGAACTCATACACAAAAATGTGTATTCAATAGTTATGCAGAAAATAAATATGATTAACGATAAAAATACAATAGTTGTGTGAAATCAAATTATAGTCAAAAACAAATATTTTATATTTAAGGAAAACATAAACATTTTCAAATACAAATATTCAACAGTTGTGCATAACAAAATATGTCTTAAAATCAAATAAAAATATTAGCTAAATTATTGTTGAATTAACTAAATTTGTAAAATTAACTTAATGATTATAGAATTAACTAAATAATTGTAGAATTGATTAAATGATTGTATTTATTCATAAATATGATTTCATATAAACATACTTAAATACATATTATAATTCAGTGAACCATACTAAATTTTGATTGTGAGTAATCATTAAATGATTAAACAGAATCATAAACGTTGCTATGATGATCATAGTATATTTAAATCAACGAGAAAACGGCTATATAATCATTGAATAGTTGTTTTCTCTCTGCGTGTGGGTGCAACCCTTATTAATTTTTTTACAATTTCTATTATGAACCATTTTACCGATTCACTTTTCGTTGCCAAATCTAGTACACTATTTAGTATTTTAATTTATAGATTATAACATTGTATTTACTTTGATGTATCATTTACCGAATTTGTAATGGATAAACTAATTTTTTCCGACTTGAAGTTAGTTGTTGCAGGGTACCAAAAAATTTTCCCAAAATAAATTTTCTGTTATATGTATTTCAATTGGACTTTTCAGATTCAGAAAAGCATCTAAACTATATATTTTTTTAAGTGTATGGACTTAAAAAATTATGTAACTTAAATTTGGTTTAAATATTTGTGCAACATTTTATTTTGACTGATCTCTCGAAACTAAAAATCTAAATGTATATTATATTGTCAAATGATCGGTATTGACTGACTAAAGATTCATGATGAGGAAAATTTTTTGGAATAATAACTTTTTCGAAAAAATACTCGTAATTATATGAATCAACTTAAATGACTACATCACCAAACAAAATGACTTTAACATTTTTACATTTTTTAACCTTCCAATACCCGTAGCACAGGAGATTTGATCTCATCCGACAGACTGACATCGTTATTTTATCCTAATCCTCAACAGCATCCAGAATATAAATTTGCATATTTTAAAAAAGAAAATTTATTTTATACTGGGTCTCAGAATTTTTTTATTTTTTTTGTTTTAACTGAGAGCCTGCCTAATGTGCACAAATACACTTTAAAGTACGATATTGTAGCAGCGTTTTAAGTTTTATTCACACTTAACATTAAAAAAAAGGATTTGGAGGAAATAATTTTGAAATAGTCCTTGGTTCCTTGTGGGAGAATATATTTTTTTCTTAACTAATGTTATTGCCGTTAAACATTATTTAAGCAATAACATTATTAATTTATTTATTTTATTTTAATTTTTTCCTATCTAAATTACATATATCAGAAGTTTACAGAAACAAATATCTGTCTTAAGAAAAGTATTTATAATCAAATATACATACATATGATTGTAAATACATTTTAACTATTAAAGAAATTTTTTATATTCATTAGCTAAGAAAAAAAAAACCTTGAAAATTTTTCTTAAATTTCTTTAGCTGATCAGCGAAATGGCCGCCGAATGTCTAATGTAACTTTTAGCCCAAACTTTAAATAGGAGAAATGCGTAAAACCTTTAAAAAGGAAAAGAACAACGCCTTACTTCTTAAGCCACTATATGGAACTTATATACCCACTATATACATATACATATGTATATTTATATAAATCTATATACTACTCTAATGGTATGAATGTACATATGTAAGTATGTGCGTATGTCCCTGAATGCGTGTGTTTGTATGTATAAGATGAATACTAAAGACTAGTGGCTGATGAACAACATCAACGGAAATCGACAAAACATTGTGAGCACCAATGACCATTCATGAAAAAGAACGGCAACAACTGAAAAAACAACAACTATAACGACGATGATGAAACGACATGAAACTATTCTCCTTAATCCCAAGATGTGTTTTCTGTATGATTTTGTTGTTGCTGTTTTCTTTCTATTTTTTTAAATTTTTTTTTTTTTTGCAAACTTTTATGCATACACACGACCATCGAGAATTCCTTCTAAAAGTGATGAAAACAACAAAAAAATTATACACACATCTATGGCTATCATAGATACTTTTACTCATATATGTTTGTACGAATTGGCGGAAAACGAAAGAGTAAGAGACCAAAAATAGGCGATATATAGAAGATGGTAGTTGTCATCAAAGCTGCCACTTTACTACGTTTTTTGCCCACAATATTTGTAATTCCATTTCATTCAAGTGGTACAATTTATTTTATTTTTAATAAAGTATTACACAAAAAATATATTTGTTTTTCTTTATAGATTTAATTCCTGCAGGCCAAAATCTCCTAAACATCAAGCCTTACACAATTTTGTCTAATAATAATATTACTTAATAATTAATATTAATCATACGTAACCTTTCAGAAAATTAATAACTTCAAGAGCAATTTTCAAAATCAATAAAAATATTTAAATCGATTCACATTGGGATAAAAGGGGTCGAAAATGGCGTTTAATTCAGGGAAAGGTTATATCAATATTTTTATGATCACGTTTTATTTTTTTTATAGACAATTAGTTTAAAATATTCAGTTTTAGAATTTTAAGATTTTTAGCAGAACGGTAATGTCATGCTTAATTCAGGAAGAGGTAATATCCAAATTTTGATGACCACATTCTATTTTTTCTGTTTATTAGTTAATAAAAAAAATGCATTTTTAGAATTCTAAAATATTTTTTGGCAGCATGGCAATGTCCGTCCGTCCATCTATACATTCGGGTTAAATGTGTCGAAAATTTCACGTAATTCAGGGAAAGGTGATATCAAAATTTTAATACTTTCATTTGGTTTTCATATCAAAAAGTAGAAAAAAAAATATTTTTTGAATTTTAAGATTTTTTGAAAGAATTATAACGTTCGTCCATCTGTCCGCCTGTTTGTTAATTTTTGCAAACTTTCCAATTCAAAATCGTTTAACTTTTGACTCAATAAAGATAACGACTCAAAATTTTCAACTGTATAAAATATAATAAAATCGGTTGAAAATATTTGGCTATATATGGACAAATTTTAACTAAGATCTTGTAAAATTGAGATTTTGGAAATTTCAAATGTATATAACTCGAAAAATATATAAGATAAGTAGTAAATGCAAGCATGTTTTCTGAAGGATTTATCAAGGACTTTAAGTTGATATAAAAATCTTGGAAATCGGGTAAGGAACGAAAATTCGCTAGTGGTTAAACCTTTTCAATTACCCTAGTACCCTATTCGATTCTTTCCCATTGTTTAATGTTGGATAAAGTAAAGAAAGTGTCTGTACTTAAGTTGTTTTTTGTATGAAATCTACTGGAGTTTTTTTGAAAAAAAATTATTTTCTCAAATCGGGCTATATATGCGCACAATTTGTTTTCATAATATTAAAGTGGACAATATAGACTATTTTTCTGAAAATTTTCAGAACAAACATCCTATAACATTTTAAGTTGGATTCCATGAAATTAGAAAATTAGTGTATTTTAGAATAATTTTCAAAAAAATAACAAAAATATTAGAACAAAATATAATTTACAAATATTTAAAGAAAAGTACACTTAAATATCTGAAATTGATGGTTTCATTTTAAATTTTTACCTTAAAATACTTTTTATTTAAAATAAATACACTGAAAGATGATAAAAATTTAATTTTTTACTATTTTTCAAAAATTTTAAAAAATTCTTAACTTTGAGAGCTGCTTATAAGAAAACAACATAACCTAGCTTAAAGATTTTAATTGGTGTTGATACATAATTTTGTCTATTTTTATTTGGTACCCTACTTTATTACAAAAATTTAAATTTTAAAATTCAATTAAGCGCCACTTTTGACACTTTTTATCCCAACGTTCGATTTGTAGAAAACGTATGGGGTTAGTTATTCTTAAGACTCTAATAGAAGGTGATCCAGTCCCTAACATTTTGACCGAACTTTTTTCTTTTTGGTGCAGAAAACTATGTCTAGATATTTTCTAGATATAGGAAATCATCCAATACAAAGTGATGAAACTAATACGTTTTCTCCATTCAGGACATCTTAGCCAAAATATTCTGAAGTCTGGCAACCATTAACAGTGGTTAACTACTAACAATCGCATATACATCGTTAAAGCTTAAAACGAGTATTGAGAATACGAAACGCATACTAACACACATACTCTCAAACACTTGGAATTAGATGTAACAAAAACAACAACAGCAGCATAAAAGAATTCTATTTTATGTATTTTGCGTTAGTTTTCATATTAGGTTTGTACACACGTATATACATACACATATATTTACATATATATATATATATATATAAACACATACACACGCATACCTAGTATATCCTTTAGAATAGAAATACATGACCAGCATAAAGCCTCACGCATACATGCAGTATACATACATATACGTATTTGTTATGCATGTATGTATTTTATTTGTATATGCAAAAAAGAAAACTAAAATCGTTATACTCGTATGTACACGTTTAGTTTTTAGACCAGCAAATGTTGCAATAGTCGAAATGCAAAACAAAGAGAAAAAAATTTAACGGAAAAATTTTAGAACAGATCCATGCATGGAGGCACACATGCATATACACACTTACATACATGCAATATAAAAATGGACGTATGGATATTCGTGTAAGGGTATGTATAAGAAAGTCTTACATTTTTTTGTCACTATACCGTTAGTTAGAACCATCATGGAGTGGTCATTTATAAAAAAAAAAAAAAAATCTACATGCTTATGTATTTACTTATGGCAATGTTTGTATGTATTTTTGTTAATACATACAAATATTAAGATACATATTCTATATACATATGTATAGGTATATGTGATCGTATTAGTAATAAATTGAATACATAGAATAGAAAATACAACATATATACATACAAATGCTGATTTTCTTATCAGTTTATATTTAAACAGGCAAAATAATGTTAAATAATTTACCAAGACAAACATTCAAGATTGAATATTTTGATCTGATTTAAAGGAGTTGCATTTACGTGCCTATAAATTATTTACAGATTTTTCAATAATAACTAATCACTTAATCAGTTCTATCAGTTTGCTTTAAAAGAAGAAAAAATAAGAAAATAATCAATTTATCATGTCAACTGCTCTGACTACACTCAGCATCTGGGCCAAAGAATATGGTCTAAGAGTGAATCCGGGCAAGACAGAGCTGGTACTTTTCACCACAAAGACCAAAATTTCGAGCTTCATACTGCCACGGTTAGAAAACTGTAAACTTACCTTGCCTGACAATGCAAAGTACATAGGCATTATTTTGGACTCCAAGCTCTCATGGAAGATAAACATTCAACATAGGGTTAGTACAACTGTAGAAAAATGTTTAGTGTCAAATGGGGTTTGAGTAAAAAATAGACAAAATGGCTATACATGGCAATAGTACGGCCCATTCTTGTATATGGATCACTTATTTGGTGGACCGCTACTAGTAAGAGATACGTGGTGGATCAACTTTACAGGATACAAAGATCCGCTTTCATTGGTATCGCAGGTGCATTACGTACTAGTTCCTCAGAAACTCTGAAGACTATATTATACCTGACACCCATAAACCTACACATTATTGAATTATCAGTCAATATTGCAATAACGCGAGGATATTAAGTTAAATACCACCGCAACTCAATCGATCTACCGACTATATGAATCCCAGAAACATCATTAAAGTCATATGCCCCACCAGGAGTAAATGGAGAAGGGAAGATCTTCTTGAACAATATGGAACTAAAGTATATACTGACGGCTCAAAGATGAACTGCGGTGTCGGCTCTGTGGTGCGATTCAGTAACTTATTTTAACGATAATCGAATCGTTAAACAAATTAAACAACAAAATTATAGATTTTTCTATTCTGTAACACTTTTTAACGGCATTCGTTGTCTACTCCTGTCGTTAAATAAACTACAATAATTTCTGTGTTGTTTAATTTATCAACGAAGACATATGTTTAACATACAAAAGCACTAAATATACATGTGCACAGTTTCTTTTTTATTTCTACTCCTATTTAAGTCTTCTTTTTGTTTTGTTTAAATGTACATAGTGAATCGTATAATTGTTACTGCAAACAACAAAAACCATCGAAATATTTATCGATTGTCGAATCCTTAAAAGTTACTGAATTGCACTACTGGTGTCTTCTCCAACGATCTTGGAATTATACATCCAAATAGACTACCAAGCGGAAATATTAGCGGTCAGAGAGGAGTGTAAACTAATTCGCGATAGAAATATTCAGGGGAATACGGGTATATACGTCGACAGCCAGGCGGCAATACTATCGCTCAAATCACCCAAAACTACCTCTATTCTAGTCAGACAGTGTAAAGAGGAACTGTTAGGACTACGTCGACTGTATAACATTACTATAGTTTGGGTTCCTGCATATAGGGACCACTATAGAAATGAACAGGCATGAAATGAAAAGCAGAATCCAGAAAGACGAAAAATAGATTTGTCTACTGGACAAATGTAGAGTCGCGAAGGAAACGAGGCCTAACTACAACGAGAAACGCTCAACGTAACTCATAGGCTACAAACGCGGGCATCTCGAGACTAATAGCATTGGACGATCGGAAAACACGCAAGCAGACTTGGTCTCCCTCACAATGAATACTGTTGTAGATGTGGCAATCGCAAGAAGGAGGAAACAGTACATCATCTTCTATGCGAATGCCCAGCCTTGAACGTAATCAGATATACATTTCTGGGAAGGTACCAATTAGACAACCTCTGTGAGATATCTGACACTAGACTCAGGCATTATTAAATATCTCAATTCTACTGGCTGGATCTAATTAATTTATGTTCTAATATCTCTTCCCTAGACTTCTATCTCATTACAGACTCAATCCAACTCATTCACCTGGCGAGTAGTGTGGTCTCATCAAAACGGAATCTAACGAATCTAATTGATTGTCCGTAAGTTTACGGGCTACCACATAAACCAACCAACCAATCAATTTAATTTTCATTAAAAATATTTTCAATGACTCTTCTAAAGAAAAAATATCGAAAATTTAATTTTCTATCGAAAAGTTTTACTATTCAACGAAATAGTAAAGTAATAAATTACTTTTCTATGAAAAAGTTATAAAGAAGTTATCGATAACAATACTATTCCCAGGAAATGTTACCGATAACATTACTATTACATAGAAATGTTATCGATAACTTTACTTTTCTATAGAAAAGATATCGATAACTTTACTTTTCTATAGAAAAGTTATCGATAACTTTACTTTTCTATAGAAAAGTTATCGATAACTTTACTTTTCTATAGAAAAGTTATCGATAACTTTATTTTTCTATAGAAAAGTTATCGATAACTTTTCTTTTCTATAGAAAAGTTATCGATAACTTTACTTTTCTATAACTTTACTTTTCTATATACTTTTCTATAACTTTTCTATAACTTTTTATCTATAACTTTACTTTTCTATAGAAAAGTTATCGATAACTTTACTTTTCTATAGAAAAGTTATCGATAACCTTACTATTCCATAGAAAAGTTATCGATAACCTTACTATTCCATAGAAAAGTTATCGATAACCTTACTATTCCATAGAAAAGTTATCGATAACCTTACTATTCAATAGAAAAGTTATCGATAATCTTACTATTCTATAGAAAAGTTGTCGATAATCTTACTATTCTATAGAAAAGTTGTCGATAACTTTACTATTCTAAAGAAAAGTCATCAATAACTTTACTTTTCTATAGAAGAGTTATCGATAACTTTACTTTTCGATAGAAGAACTATCGATAACTTTATTTTTTATAGAAATGTTATCCATAACTTTATTTTTCTACAGAAAAGTTATCGATAACTACTATTCTATAGAAAAGTTATCGATAATTTTACTTTTCTATAGAAATGTTGTCGATAACTTTACTTTTCTACAGAAAAGTTATCGATAACTTTACTTTACTAAAGGAAAGTTATCAATAACTTTATTTAGAATTTTTTTATTTATAAATTTAGAATACTTATTTTATTATTTTTTTGTTTTGGAAAATTTATCGATGAAATTTTTGTCTATATTATAAAAGTAACCCTATCAGAACAAAATCACAAATCAAAATCACCTCCTTGCGAATCCCGTAAAATACTTCTAGGGACATCATTTGAATTGAATCGTTGTTAAATACGATCGCAAACAAGTTGCAGGTGAACTCATGATTTAATGCAACAAAGTTGCTTAAATTGAAGTGCATAAATGACCTAAGACGACCTTATTTAAATGGATTTTTATATCATTCATTGCTATATTGCACTCATATTAAATTATGCTTTAGGAAATAAATATAAAATGCTACAAATAGCAGCAATAAAAAATGCAGACAACATTGCTAAAAGTAATAAAAGTAAATACAAAATACAATAACAAATTATAAATTGAAATCTAAATAAACAATAAATTTATTGGGAAGAAAAAACAAGTTCAAGTTTGTGTGTCTTTCGTTATGCTTCCTTGGACAGATTAAAATAAAGTAAAGAAATCCAAACTATGGTTTTATCGATACATTCGTAATATGTATATAAGTATGTGCCATAGTATTAATATAAATATATGTATGTATATTTGTTTATTATTTTGTATACTTCTTATTATTTCTTTTTTATAATTTATTTGCTTTTGTATAAATTTATACATGTGCGTATTTTTTTTTAATATAAATTTGTGTGTGTGTATATATGTAATGTACGTGTAAATATTGTATTTTATCAATAATTAAAATTTCACTTAAGCAACAATGTTGCGGCATATGTTTTGCATTTAAAGAAAATATCAAGTTTCATAATAACAGTCTTAATACTGACAATTATACACAAATATGTATATACCATCACATAAAGGGGTGTTAATACAATAAATGGACAAATTAGTAAGGATTAGCATTTACAAATAAAATTTTCTAGAAAGAACATATTTAAAATAAGTAAAAGAAATAAATTTAAATAAGCAATTTTATTGTTACTCAAGTAAATAAATTCAAATAATATTGTTTATATTTAATTGACCGGACACTGTAAAAATTTATGTAAATAACCATTAATGTGCATAAGTTTTTGTGTTTATAAGTATATGTTAATACAAATAAACAGTTTGATTTGTTAAACATTTAAATATGTATTATTTTAAATATTTTATTGAGTAATATTTGTTGCTGTGTGTCTGAGCAACAAAGCAGGATCTTCATTTCAGAATGGTGATGAAGAGTGGACACGGTAAACAACGGACAAAATATTATACAAATTAAAAGTAACAAAAACAATAGCAATAATAACAACAATAATAATAACAAGGCAGTCAACAAACAAACAAATCAGCAAACCAACCAACCAAACAAACAATCATCCACAGGCACGCCAGACGAACACACATCCGAACGAGTGGCAGGCTGGCAGTCAGGCAGTCAGCAATATATACGACAATGTTGCAAGCAAACATGAGTTTACATGTTGAAAAGCCGCAATTCTTTCGATTAAATCCATATTAATATGAGGTTTTAACATAATTTTTAATAAAAATGTCAAATATGCAGCAAAGAATTGTCAATAAATTGAATTCTTTATAATTAAAATGTGCAAAAGTTGCAGAGAAAAATACTTATTGGATAAAAACCGTAAAATCATTAAAAAAATATATTTATACAAAATATGTTTATTAAAAATACATTCACACATACACACACACTCACAAACATTCATTCCTACATTATGATGAACAGGTTACCATTATTTTATTATTATTTTTTTTATTTTCATTGATTGTATTTTATTCTTCTCTTTTATTATTTTCTTTTATTTCGAAGTAAAATTAATGAAAATGAGAATAAACAAATACAGTTGTAATAAAAACAAAATAATTAAATTCATATTCTATGCATCAGTTAAAAAAAAAAAAATCCTAAAAGAAAGAAAAATTATTACGACAGTTACACAAAAAGTCTTTCAAAAATTTTTTTTATCAGAATCACGAATATGCTTTTAGTTTTTTTCCCATTAGGTTGTGATTTTTTTTATGGGTTGTCCGATTAAGACAATTGAAACATCGGAAGATGCAAACGAAAATTGTATTTAAAACATCTTTAATACTTATCTTAACATATATATTTTTTAATATAAATATTTTATAACAAATTTAATTTTATTTAAAACACAAATATTTGTTTATGGAATTCTGAATCTTCTTGTTGATTTAATTACGTGCGCCCGTCTGTCCGGTACAAAGGAAAAATTTATGTTAATGTTTTTTATCCCCTGACTACATCCGCAGATAAAAATATAAGTCCACAATTTTTCTGGTTCATGGAAATTAAATTAAAGTAACTTTAATAAAAATGGTTCTTGGATAAACTATAAATATTTGATTCGTAATAAAACACTAGTTTGCTAAGATATCTTAACGAAATTTTCAACGATTATTTAAATGGTAAAGTGTAGAAAAATTTCAGAGTTTTTTCAAAAAGAATCCCATAATAAAAAAAAAAATAAAAAAACGACGAAAATGCCTAACATGGAATTTTTTTGAGTTTTCCCAAAAATTACACATTCATTTGAAAAAAACCGTTGGCAAACTCTTTGGAACAGATTAGAGTTTTTAAAACTGCATTCGATAACTCGTAACTAGCCTTTGAGATTGTAGAATTATACTTATGCTAAAATCAAAATGTTGATTTAAAATATGTCAAATTTGGGAGGATCTGCACATAGTTCTAGTTTGTAAGTGTGATTCCGAAAAGCTGAACTTTCTTCGGCTACACAGAGAAAACAGATTCGTTGTGGCAACCGAATTTATTGATAATCGAATTTGTTCGGTTGCAAGTACTATCACATAATTTAATTGTGATTACATGCAGAGAAAAGCATGATTATAACATGATCACTACAACTATTCAATGTTTGTATAGCCCTTTTTCATTGATTTGAATAATACCGTGTTCATGATAGCAACGTTTATGATTCTGTTTGATAATTTAATGATTACCCACAATAAAAATTTTAATATGGTTGACTGAATTATAATATGTATTTAAATATTTTTATATGTTACCATATTTATGAAAAATCCAAATGTTTAGTCAATTCTACAACCATTCAGTTAATTTTACAAATTTGGCTAATTCTACAACCATTAAGCAAATTTTTCTTTTAATAACTATTTTAATAACTATTGAATACACATTTTTGTGTATCAGTCCAGTAGTTTGTTAGTATATTAATTCTCATTTAGTTTAGATATGAACAAATATAAATTGATAAGGTTTGTTTTTATTCATATCGTGGTACAAATGAATATAAATATGAAAACATGGGATTATATATATGATAAAATGGGATTATATATATGATGAAATTAGTTTATATATATGATAATATTAAATGATAAAAAAATTATGAAATTGAAAGCAATATTTATTTAAATTAGTGCTTGCCAAAGTGGCGCACATGTGCGGACGTTCTGTTAGTTTATTAATTTTTACAATACGAAACATACAATAAAAAACTATGTTAACAAAATGCGTTCTCAGAGTGCCGAGCACTGATTTAAATTTATTTTAAATTTTATTTTAAATTTTTCAATTTATAAAAAAAATTAATTAAAAAAATAAAACAAATTTTAGCAAATATTTGGTTGCAAAGCCCCAATTTAGTTTTTTTCTCTTAACCAAATTTTTACTTTTTTTTTTATAAAATAAATGGTTGAATCCTCTAATACGTAAAACTAAAATTCAGTTTTCATATTAGAATTAGCATTAATTGGTTGTACTGACTAAATTTTCTTTACATTATAATCATAATTAGACTATTACGAATATAAAAAATTGTTTACTTCTACATATTTTCGGTAATTATTATAAAAAATTATATATTTTTATTAAAATTATAGCACTAGAACCATTTTACAACTAATGTTTTTTCTGTGTGTACTTATACTGAGAATCAAGATGGTTCTGAAAACGCTTTTCATTTACATTTTGTATTACTCTCCCGCTCTTATATTGGAACTTTAAAGTTCCTTATAACATAGAAACAATTTTTAAAAAATATAAATGAATATTCTAATTTAAGAGAAATATATCCATATATTTTTCAATGAAGTTAAAATTAAAAAAATTATATATTTTAAAATTGTGACGTCATTGAAATGTTTTATTTAACTTTCTGCACTATATATAGTCTAAGGAGTTAAAATTAGGCCAATTTATTCACAATATATTTTTCTTACAATTTTTTTGTTAACTGTTATTTAAATTGGTATTTTTATTTTTTTATATTTTTGATGGCTACTCATTTTCTGTCAGTGAGATTTTAAAAATTTTACCATTTTTGAGATCTTCGGTCTTTTGTTTGTTATACCAAATACAAATTTTCCACTCCTTATCCCTCATTTCTCCATGGTTTTATGAGGGTTAATTGAGAAATACTTGATTTTTACAAATTTACCGACTTCTAGAGGCTATGTATGACAAGTTAGAGACTTGACTAGTACTACATTTTTGTAGCCCCATGTCTTGCCTATAAAACATGTGTGACTAATTTCCTCTACCTATTACCTGGAAAATTCTATAACCTAAAAACTCATCATGGAACCATATTTTCTTTGGCCCTCAATGGGTTAATAACGTGACGTTCCTGGTGATTGGGATGATTATGCCTAGATACCAGATACTTTTTTTTAGTGTTAACCTTTCAATAAATTAAAAAATTTTCGAAACTGTTTAAATTGAAATATTATCAAAAGTTCTCTATCACATTTAACGTAAGTTTTTTAACTAATAAATTTTAAAAAGAATTTTCAGTGAATGCGTTTTTAAGTGAAAATATTTTGTCTCTTTTTTTATACATTTCAAAATATTCAAAAGAAAGGCTGTTATTTATTTTTATATATTTTCTCATGGAACTCAATATTTTAAAGCTGCAGATCTAATTCATAACCTTTCAACTTCCTTGTAAGCATAAGGTGATCATTAAAACAGTGAACTACAGTTAAAATCTCTCAAGTAAATATCTTAAAAGAACAACACAGACTGCTTGTAGTGGCTTTGGCTTCCGATAATAATTTTAACAAGATATGATTCAAGCAAATACTTGAGCATATTATCAGTAAAATACTAACAAGTGATTTGAGTTTAAAATAAAATTATAAACAAATTTCAAAGAAAACTAAATAAATAAACAATAATAATACTACTTGACAAGACAAGAACAAAATAGACAATTAATTTGTAAAAGCGGAATATCTAACAAAAAAATATATAAAAAAAATTAACAAGAAATAAAAATAACACCACTAAGGGTAATATAATCAATACCTACTATGGATGTATGTATGTATGTGGCGGTACTACTAAACAGTGGAAGCAACAGTGATCAATCTATTGATCTATTGATTTTCTAATTGAAACTTGTTCAAGTCAAGTATCAACAACAACGATTGATGTGTTTGTTAGCTGGTTGCTTTTCTTTCATTGTTTGGCTTGACTAAATGTCAGACTAAGTGTTTGTGTAACTGGCTGACTGAATGTCTTGTTATTAGAGGCTCACTGAATGATTATATTGTCTACTCTATAGTGGCATGGTGGTGGCATGATTTTATCAACAACAAATAAAAATAATAATATTAATAAACTGAACTGAACATTTTTTTTTATTATTAAACATTATTGAAAATAACTAAGAAATACTTAGTTACTCGTAACAATATTACGATAAGACTTTAAATTTCAATTTATGATAATAATTGGTAATTTTATTGCTGTAAAATAAACTTGTTATAAATATTCTTAACAATTCTTAAACAATTTTCCATAAGTTTCATACCAATCAAATATTTAGAAAAAAAGTAACACAAAACGGTATTTTAATTATAAATTGTTTTATTTTATGTTGATGATAAGCAAACAAAAAAAAAAAAAAGTAACAAAACAAAATACAAATAATAATTTAAACAAATATTTGATAAAAAACAATATTATACCAGAAACAAGTTAAATCAAAAAAATAATAAAAAAAAAAAAAAAATTAAAAACAAATCAATTCATTTTGAATTATAAAATGTTAAATAAATGACAAAATTAATAAACGATAACATGCATGCAACTACTTACAAGTACCATACATAACCTAATTCTATCATAATTGATTTTATATTGTAAATAAACGACAAGAGATCAAATCAAAATTCAAATAAATAATCATATACTAACATTTCTTATGCATACAAATACATATGCACAATATACTTAAATAACTTGTTAAGTACCTCTAAGAAAGTTTTACTAAAATTTACGACTACAATTCATACTAACAAAAATAATCATTTAAACATTTGATACATATTGTTTAATTTCATATTGAAATAAATAGCAACTAATAACCAGACTAAAATTCCTTAATATTGTATAAACAAAGCAAAGTATTAAATAAAAAAATAGCAAGAACTCTAGAAACTACAAACAATAATTCTACTTCAGTTTCTTAATAATCCAGACATTGCAACTCTTTTGCATTTCTTGTTGCTACACTTGTTTACGTACATACCAAACACAAACGCACAGGAATGACTGACTGACTGACTTGCTGACGGGTCGACTCTCTCTTCTTTTTGTTTTGTTTTTTTGCAGCTTTTTTTTTTTTTTTTCTTGCAATAAAAAATTATAGTTAATGTATAAACATTTAATGGCGACTCGTTTATTACAAATTTTATTTCAATTTATATTTTTAATGCTATTAAGGCAACATTGTTGTGGCATGCACCAACTTCATTCCACCATCCAGACTTCATGGCCAAAACAGAGGCCTCAAAATCAAAAAAAAAAAAAAAAAAAAAAAAAACACTCACTGCTATAACAAATAGATTGTATTAATATTTTTATTACATCATGGACGGACTAACAAAGTGTGAGTGAATGTGTGAGTTCGTGTTAGTGTGTCTGTTTGAACTTTTACAACATACATACATATCTTTAAGAGGTAAATGAACTTATCTAAGTAAATCTTTTAGATAGATCTTTATGGTGAACTTTATTAAAATTAAAAGTTTTTATTTTTTAACACGTTCATTTTAAATTCCTTAATAAAAGGATCTTAATGTTTTTACACATGCAAATTAATGGCAATTTTATTGTAATTTACTCTTACAAACTACATATATACATATATAAACATATTTACATACTATAATACTTAATGAAATTTCACATCTGCATTTATTTTTTTGATCACCAAATATTTTTTAAATCTTTATTTTTGTATTTTCTAAAGTTTATTAATTACTTTTTGTTAATCAACTTAAAAAAAAATTATTTCTTTAACTTATACCAAAAAATAACAATTTTTTTTGTAGAATAGTCAAAATTAAATTATTAAAACATTTGAAACTTTTTATTATTTTATAATTTTTGGCATTTTATATTTTTAATAGTTTTATTTCAGTGTTTCATGTCTAAACTTAATATTTGTGAATTTTTCGTAGATTTCCAAAAGCAGTGAAATGCTATTACAAATGCCTCAGAAATTTACAAAAGTGATAAATACCCATGAACATTTAACATATATTGAGGGTAGGGTGATCGACGCGGTTTTCCAAACGGTTTTAAAACCGGTTTTTTCAGTCAATGTGCTGTCGGTTTTTTCAAAATGTTCATTTTTCGAATGTCGAATAGACCGGTTTTTTAAACACAAAAAAACCGGTTTTAAAAATAGCATTTTATTTCAAAAAACATGTACTAAATAGTGATAGTGATATTTTAAAATTTAGGAATAATTTTTTAAATATTCATTATGTTTTTAAAATATAGTTTAAGTCTAAATTGGAATTTTAATATTAAACAATTAAACAAATAAATAATTAATAATTATCCTGTATGACCCAATTTAATTTTTTTGATCCAATATTTCCTTTATTTTTTAAAGGTGTTGTGTTAAAAAAGTTTCACCTACAGAATCGTTTCAATTGAGACAGGCTTCCATATTAAGCCATGGTTTCTGTTTATGCTAAAAAAATTTAGATGATTTTTTCTACAATTTTGAAACATAATTATCTTCTAGTAATCTAGATATATAATCCGCTTAGCATTTTTCTCTTCCAGAGCTTTCTGAAACTACCAAACGACGTAGAAAATTAAAATTTGGCTTAATTATAAAACTTTTTGTCCAACAAATCCTAATGGAGCCATGTTTTGAAATATTTATCAGAGAGCGGATATAAGAGGATTTATGTGTCTTTCTCCAAGAATTTTTTCTCTTTCCAGAGCTTTCTAAAGCTCCCAGAAGACATAGATTAATTATAACCCTATTCGTCCTACAAATCTTAATGGAGCCAGATTTTGAAATCTCTATCAGGGAGCGAAAATACGTGGATCTATATATATGGATTTAAATATATCTTTCCTAAGCAATGTTTCCTTTCCAGGGCTTTCTGAAGCTCCCAGACGACGTAAGAAACTAAAAATCGGCATACTTATAAAACTATTCGTTCAACAAATTCTAACAGTGCCAGATGTTTCTATCAGGGACCAAAAAGTCTGTTTTGGTATTAAGAACTTTTGAGTTGCTATACTTATGGTTTGCTCTCCAAATCCTATAAAAAACTGATTCTGTATTTCGGCCAGGGAACGCATTTACGACGATTTTTTTTTATTTTGAAAGGTTTACGAATTTAAAACTTTAATCAATATAATTCCAATAAATTTGAACGGCTTCAAATAATTGACCTCGATTAGGAAGAGGAAGGTGTCTAAATGTTGTTCATATTTTTTTCTTTTAATTTTCGGATTTGTTTGTGCATATTTTCATTATTATAATATTTTTCCTGACATTGTTAGCCTTTTACGTTTGTATTTAATAAATTTTAACTTAATTATAAGAATTGATTTTTTTAAAGAAATATAGTATTTTGATAAATATTAACTTCTGCAAAAACCGGTTAACCGGTTTTTTCTGAATTTCAAAAAGTGCAAACGGTTTTTTAAAATACCAACTATTCGCACTATTCGAAAACCGGTTTCTCAAAAAATTCGAGTAATCGATCACCCTAATCGAGGGTCTATATTCAAAACGGGCCTCATTCAAAACAGCATTTTTCAGGAGAACATAAAAACTGTTTATTTCCCTCATTTTTCAATATTTAGCAATCCGTTCTTCTACGATTTATTAATATTACATCTACTAAACCTCACACCCATCTTAATTTATACCAATCTGCTTAGAATCACTTTCTGAGTCTATTTTAAGGAGGTCCGTATGTCCGTCCAAGTAAACCTTGTAAAAAACTACAGGTCGCGATTTTTAACATAAATTAATGAAATTTAGCACACAGGTTTCTTATGGTCTAAGGACGAATCCTATGATCGATCCATTATTTTACTTAGCCCCCATACAAAGAGGTTTAAAGATCATAAATGCCTTAAATATAATAAATTTGGTTCAAAAAAGATTTGTATAAGTTTAAATTTTTGTGCCAAATGTCATCAAGATCGGTCTATAATTGGTCATAGCTCCCATATAAATTACAGGATTTCTGTTGAGAAATCTAAAAGGGTGCGTAGTACTGAAAATTAAGCATAAAAAAATTTACTTAAATTTAAAATTTCATTAAAAAATATAAAGTTAAACAAATTTTATTGCATAATTAAAAATTAATAATATGCAGAAAAATCAATCCTTTCTCGGTGTTTTTTGCTAAAAGTCTTCAATAAATTTTCGTATTATAAATATTTTTATATACAGTGTCTCACATAAGTTAGTGAATTTTTATTTTTAATTAAAACATTAGTTATTTTAATTTAAATAAAAGAAAATAATTTTTTATAAATGGGATTTTATAAATACCTTTATATGGAATTTGAGAGAGCTGACAATTATCAATATCTTTTATAATGTAACGATCATTTGATAACACCTTCTCAACAATGAAAGGCCCACGATATTTTTAATTATTTTTAAATCTAAATATTCCGTCAATTCGTCAATGATCGTTCCACGTTTTTTTACGCCAAATAAAAGTTTTGTGGAGCTATGAACGTAGATATTTGTTGCATATTCAACTTGAGATAATTTTAAAGACCAATGATCTATGGGATCCCTTATTTTACTTAAGATTCCTTGTATGACTCAATTTACTCTCTCAACTTGGCCATTAGCTTGAGGAAAAGCAATTGCAATTTTGATATGATCTATATTATTTTTTAGAACAAAGTCAGAAAATTCGTGAGATATAAAACAGGAACCTCTATCCGATATTAATCGTTTTGGTCTACTGTAGTAGTTGAAATACTTTTCCAAAGCACAACAAACTTCCTTAGTATTAATTGAATTTACAGGGTATAGTCGAACAAACTTTGTAAAAGCATCTATGATGGCGAGGATATGCTTACGTTTAGATTTTAAAGATGGAAGTGGACCAAAATGATCTATATGGATTGTATGAAATGGTATTGGCTTTTTTGGAATGCTATAAAAATTTTGTTCATCTGAATATACAATATATTTTATAAAATATTTTATATAGAAACCAATTTTAGCTTTCATATATCGGAACCAGTAATTCAATCTTATTTAACAATATTTTTTTTCTATACTTGTCCAATTTTTTTGTGAATCAGTCTTATTATATTTTCTACCATTTCTTTAGGTACACACAACATTAATCGACCCGTATTATCTTTGCGAAAAATTTAAAAACTATGAAACTATGATTTATAAAATTTGATCAACAAATAGTTTTAACAAAGTACATTACAAATGGTATTTAATACATGTGTGGTAGATTTTTCTTTTTCCGCTGTAGGATATAGAGATTTCAGTTTAAAATATTTATCAGAATTTGAGATTCTGATAAAAGAAGATCATTAAAAAATAATAACAAATAAAATGTTTCCCAATATATTTTTTTCAAAAGTCTCCCAGAGGATTATTTAGTGAGTTTTTATATCTCTCTGTGGGAGTTTGCTTTTTATTTTATACGCATAGTTTCTTGGGAAAATTTTTTTAGAATTATTCTTAGATTACGTTTTTTATATTCTTTTTTTCAAAAATAATGGACCCTCTAAAATGTTCATTTATATATAATTTATGTAATTAAGTGTGATTCCCGAAAAGACCCACCATTTATGGGAGCTATTATTTAATTCGTTTAAAGTACTGCCATTCTGTAATGGAAATAAATATTTTCGCATGAAGAAATGTACATAGGTATGAAATATCTAAAGACAAAATGAGAAAAAAATTTTTGGCATATTTTCTAAAACGGCTATTTTTTGAAAATATTATATTTTGGGCCTTCCAACAACTTTTATGCCCACCCCTGTTATATTTTATAAAAGAATCAAAGATTTATTAAAAAATCTAAATAGTTTAAAGAATTCGAAATTTCACTTAAACAAATTAAATTCTTAATATCACCATAAAATTAAAATTTCACAAATTTAAAAAAAAAAGTAAAAATTTCATAAAAACTTTATTTCCTTAAAAAATCGAAATTCAGTAAAAATTAAAAATTTTGCTCATATAAAAAAATTCTTCTCTCTATGATCAATTCCACAATTTTCATTAACAGAGTTTTCATATTTCAGTATTTACATTTCTGGAAGTCGTTTCATTTTATTTGGAATCCTTTCCTGCATAATTTTATAAAAGTGTATAAAAGTGTTTGCTTAAATAAAACAACATCTATTTATTTTAATTTTGTTTATATGAATAAAATGTTATCTTATTTTTATATTTCTATTCATTTGAATTTGTCTTTATATGCGTAAATAAATTAAAGAAAATCAATTCAAAGGGTTTTGCCGCCAACTTATTTATAAACAAATACATAAATAGTTGCACAACGCCTTTAAGAGCACAGAATTCAAAGTAGAATCAAAAGTACTAAAGGTACTTGGTGTCTAGCTAATTATGTGAGTTTTTATTCTTTGAAAAATTTTATTTTTTTATTATTCGATTATAAAAATATGTATAAAATTTTCATTTGAGTAAAGAAATTTTAAATTATCTGCAGTAAATTTCAAAAGCGCAATATTTAGAGAACTGTCACTAGGAATAAATTAGCAGAATCTTATTTTATAATTCATAGTAGCTAAAATATATCTTACTTGTTTTAAATTGTTGATGAAAAAAAAAAAAAAAAAAAATTCTAAATTAAAAATTTATTTAATTTTTAAAAAGTGTTGAAAATAATTTCAAGATTATTTATTTACATTTTATTAACGTCATTTCTATTTTCAAAAAGGGCTGCTTCAAAGACTACGACAATTATTATTTTATTTTTTTTTTATTTCTATGGATAAAATTGTTGCATGTTCAAATAAATAGTAAACAAATAAACATCTGCAGAATCTTTTTTTTTTTTTTTTCATTGACATAAACATATGAGTGTGTCTGTGTATGTGAACAAATGTTTGTGTAGATGTGTGTGGCTTTATATAAACAAATTCAAATACACACTTTTATACTTACACATCAATGTAAGTTCAAATAATCATTTCAAAACTAAACAATTCTGATTCTGCTGTGACTATTAAATATTTTGTATATTTTATAAATTTTTTTTCGTTATTTTCTAATGCAAACTATACAAACTGCTTATATATATCTAAAAGGGGTTTCTTGTAGTTGTGTATGTATGTATTTGTTATGGTGCGTTGCCGCATTTGTTTGTTGTGTTGGTGTTGATGTGTATACATTTTAACAAACACGTCAAAGATCAAAGTAATGTGTCATCGAAGATCATTTTAAAATTGAAATTTAAATATTTTTCAATTATGTAAAAATTGCTGGAGCATTAAAGAGAAATAAAAATCTGCCGATATTGTAAGGAAAATACGTATGTATATGGAAATTGTTAAGTATTAAGTCATATAATTGCATAGAGATTATAATTTGTTATTTAAGATGCGGTCACATTAGGAAAATATTTGAGAAAATAAAGGAAATAATAAAAAATATATTTTTCCGAAAGAAAACTTTTAAAAATATTTCCACTTTTTTTTGTCAAATTTTTAAATTAATAAAAATCTATCATCTTTAAAAAAATGTATTATATACAAAAAAATAATTTTTATTTTAAAAATTTCTATAAAAAATGGAAAAATTTACTATAACAAAAACTATTTTATAAGAGAAATATTTTTTAAAAATATCATTATTTTTTATTTCTTATTAAAAGTTTTTGAACAACTTATGATAGAAATTTTAAATGTTTGATAAAAATATGCAATTTTTTAATAGGTCGAATTTCAATTAACAAAATAATTGAATATGAATTTTTAGTACTTGGCCGAATCTATATACCATCTGCAACTGTTGATGATAAAATGAGCGGATAACGTAGGAGTTACGGTGGAAACCCGATTTTTCTCATTTTCAATACCAAACAAAGTTCAGTCAAATTTCGTCCGCCCCGAGCACTATCCTTCTTTCAACAGACACTTAGACGGTCGGACATCGTTAGATCGTTTTAGTTAACGAGGATTCAGAATATATATACATTATGGGTATACAAATTATTCCAATTACTTTATTAATTATATCAATTATTCAAATGTTCAAAATTAATATTTAATAAATATGTAAAACAATTATTTTTCTTATTGCATTAATTAAAAGAGTGATTTTTCTCTTCTAAATTATTTACTCGATTGATTTAATAAATTTTTGTAATTGAAAAAATATTTGATATTTGATTGTTAATCAATAACACAGGTCAACACTAAAAAAGTGGAAAATCATGCAGATATTGTAGGTATAGTCATCCCAATCGCCAGGAACATTTAGATTTTTTCCCATCACGTCACATTTTTAACCCATTGAGGACCAAAGAAAATATGGTTCCATGATGAGATTTTAGGTTATAAAATTATCCAAGTAATAGGTAGAGGAGATTAGTCACTCATGTTTTATAGCCAAGACATGGGGATACAAAAATGAAGTACTAGTCAAGTCTCTAACTTGTCATATATACCCCCTAGAACTATTAAAACTTGTAAAAATAAAGAAATTCTCTGTTAACCCTCATAAATCCATTGAAAAATGAACACTAAAGAGTGGGTGTAGAGGAGAAATTTTTAGTTGTTATAACAAACAAAAGACCGTAGAGCTCAAAAATGGTAAAATTTTAAATTATTATTATTTTTTTTTTTAATTTTTAGAATCGCACTGATAGAAAATATAAAAAAACTAAAAATACCAATTTAAATAACATAGTTAACGAAAAATTATAAGAACAATATATTGTGAATAATTCGGCCTAATTTTAATTCCTTAGACTAAATATAGTGCAGAAAGTTAAATATAAAATTTCCATGACGTCACAATTTTAAAATATATAATGTTTTTATTTTGAACTTCATTGAAAAATATATGGATATTTTTTTGTATCAAATTAGGTTTAAATAATGTACTATTTTTAATTTTTGCTAATACTGAAGCAGCAATATTCTGTCACCAAAGTATGATAACATATGCGTTGATATAATCTCTTAGTAACGGCGTGTTGGTCTAAACGCTCCTATTGTTCTTCGCTTATTTTTTCTATTTTGTCAGTGCTTTTAGCAATTTTAAAGACTTTTAGGTGCTAAGGAGGGCATGTTAGAGACATGGCATATCATACACTTTTCTTTCGGATCTATAATTTGCTCTATCTATTGCCCAGAAAATTATATAACCTAAACATTTCTCAGAGGTACATATTTCATTTGGTCATCAATGAGTTAAAAGTGTGATGTGATGGAAATGTTTCATGTAACTTTTTTTACTACATTTAGTCTAAGGAGTAAGAATTAAACAAAATTATTTATTTTTTTCTAATTTTTTGTTAACATTGTTATTTAAACTTGGATTTTTATTTTTTTCATACTTTTGGTGTCCACGCATTTTCTGTTAATGAGATTTTAAAAATTTTACCATTTTTTAAATCTGTGGTCTTGTATTAGTTATATCAAATACAAATTTTCCCCTACAACCACTTATTATCCCTCATTTTTCCATGGTTTAATGAGGGTTAATGGGGAAATTCTCGTTTTTTACAACTTTAAAGAGTTCTAGGGGCTATGTATGACATGTTATAGACTTGACTAGTACACTACATTATATTTTGTAGACCCATGTCTTGGCTATAAAACATGAGCAACTAATTTACTCTACCTTTTACCTGGAGAATTTTGTAATCTAAAAACTCCTCAAGGAATCAAATTTTCTTTGGTCCTCAATGGGTTAAAAATGTGACATGATGGAAAATTTTTATTTGACTTTCAACACTATATCAAGCCTAAGAAATAATAATTTTGCAGAATTATTCGAGATATAAAACTTCTTTGTGATTTTGTTGATCTGTGTAATTTACCTAAAAATTTTTTCTAATATTTTTAATTTCACATTATTTTCTTAAATTTTCCAATAAAATAGAAAATTTCTAAAAAATGTTTCATAAAAATAGCACGTCTTTTAATTATTTCTTATTAAAAACTTAATTTTTAAAAATATAAATCATAAAGATGGAAAATTTGTTAAATAATCTTATTTAAAATCTTTGAAAAGTTACTTGCAGAGAAAAATTATATTTTTGAAATTTCCTATAATACGAGGGCGGATCAATAAGTCCGTGACTTTCTGAATGAAACACAGTGTTCTTTGCACAACAAAAATTTATTTTTCAACGTTTCTCCAGTTTTTGTATCGCTTCCAAAAAATAGGATTTTTCGAGGTCCTTAAAATAAGCATTTGTTTGGTCAATAATTTCATCGTTGGAGCTGAATCTCTTTTCACCGAGCCATTTCTTTAGGTTTGGAAATAGGAAGTAGTCACTAGGGGCTAAATCCGGAGAATATGGTGGATAAGGTACCAATTCGTAGCCCAATTCATAGAGTTTTGCCATTGAGACTGCACATGTGTGCACCCGTGCATTATCTTGATGAAAAAGAACTTTTTTCTTTGCCATATGGGGTCGTTTTCTTTTTAGATCCTCATTAAATCGGTCTAATAAGTTGGCATAATATTCGCCATTTATTGTTTTTCCCTTTTGAAAGTAATCGATGTGGATTATTCCGCATGCATCCCAAAGAACTGTTGCCATCAGCTTATTGGCCGACAAACTTACCTTGGCTTTCTTCGGATTAGGTTTAGACTGCTGCTTGGTCTCCGGAGTACAGTAATGGATCCATGTTTCATCCACAGTTACAAAACGCCGCAAAAACTAATTCGGATTTCGGTTAAACAACTCCAAACAATCCTTTGAAGTTGTCACACGTTTACGTTTATGGTCAATTGAGAGCAAACGCGGCTTCCATCTTGCAGACAACTTTCTTAAACAATTTCACGCACTTTTACTCTTCGGTCGGCCAACACCATATCGTGGATTTTTTCGACATTTTCGGGTGTACTGACCTCAATTGACCGTCCAGAACTTTCAGGATCATTTGTACTTGTGCGACCACAATGAAAGTCAGTAAACCACTTGTTTACCATTGAAATCGATGGTGGAGAGTCCCCATAGTATTTATCGAGTTTTTCCTTGGTTTGATTGACGGTTTTTCTTCGCAAAAAATAATGTTTAATGAGCACTCGAAATTCACTTTTTTTCCATTTTTAGAAACATACACGAGGTTGTATGTTTTGTACAGCTGTTAAACGCAAAGTAAATGACTCAAAATTTGACAGTAGTCTATTAACAGGTGGTACTTGATAGGAACAGTGTTGCATTTCATATAACTACGGAAATATTGGTCCGCCCTCGTAGGTAAAATTAAAAATATTTCTAATTTTTTTAATTTCCCATAAAAAATAAAAAAAAAAAAAAAATATTAAAAATTTCCTATAAAAAAACACCTAAAAAAATATATATATATATATATTTAAAATAAAAAAAATTCAAGTTTCTGAAAAGTTCTTAAAAATATCCTGACGACTATTGAAAACCTTCACGTAACAGTTACAAAATTTTCTATATTATTACAAAAAAAAAAAAAGAAAATAATAATAAAATCTGTGAAAAAATGTTCTGTAAGAGAAATTTTAAGTAGACAGTTTTTGATTTCTTACAAAATATCACAAAATTTTTAAAGGTTTTCTTTTTACATAAGGAAATTTTTAACAAGTTTAACAAATTAATAATTGTTGAACATTTTCTTTAGTTCTCCAATTTAAAGCATCTACTTCTATAACTTTTTAATTTAAATTATCATTATTTAAAAAAAATACCTACTTCATCTTTGATGATAGCAAATATCCTGAAATTCTAATGCATGTTGAAACATTCGACTTATTCCAAAAATTCTAGTGTTAATCATTTTTTTTTTTAGTTAATTCTGTTAATTTAAATTTTGCATCGTGATACGTTTCTTTGTACTGGTGTTGAAAACGAAGACAATATCGGAGTTAAAGCATCTACTTCAAAAACACAAATTCTGTAGAAGAAAGGGAAGAAAATGGCAGCCTCTATATGACTAGAGTAAAAGTTTCTGGATACGCATTTAGAGAACTGGACAGACATTATAATATCCTCTTTAGATTACAATGCATATTTTGCTTACTTTTGCTTTAGGTTTTGGCACTCCCACACTCAAGCCTGTTTAAGCAGCACCCACAACCCTATGATGCAAGACTGCATATATTACTACATCTTCATCTCACATATAGTCTAACTAAGTTAACGTAAAAATAAAAATACGTACACATACATACACATACATGTAAATAAATGTACCTCAATAGAAGATTCTCCTTAGTACCCATTCGATTTATAATACTGGTCACTAACTACCACTACCGCTACGATACTATAAAACTCCTCAGTTCCTATTCCATCTGGAGTTTCTGTTGTTGTTGTTGTTCTGGAGGTTTCTGTTGCATGTTGATGTGTTTTATGGCAACCTAAAAGTATAGTTTTATTTTTTGAATCGGCAAAATGTATTTGTATTTTGCTTGATTTCCTGCGTTTGCAACTGCTATCATCTAGGCCTCTATATGCATACTCACGTCCTTACATGTCCACGTTGTATATCTACGTTAGACGAAGGATAACAGTGTGTTTGAATGCACGTGTGTGTGTGTGTGTGTGATAATGTGTATGTAAGGGTATATGAAAAAAAGCCTTATTTTCTCTGTATTTACTTTGTGTGTTCATATTTGGTGCACTTGTTTAGATGTCGTCTAAACGAATCGACTGCAAACTGTATACAGTGGGACAATTTTAATTAAGGAATTTATATTTTTCAATATATTTTATTTTAAAGTGTTTTAATATTGTGAAATAAATGTTTTAGTAATTGACTGACGAAATGCTTATAAATTAATTGTCAACTTTTGCAAAACCACTCGCTAGTGGCTTTAATATTGTTTGGTTAAGGAAACAGGCGGGTCAATATTTTCGCTTAAATATGTACTTCCAGAAACTTCGATCTTGCAAATGGGATGTCTCGTTGGTTGATTTAGTTTGGGTTAAAAAGAGAACATATTAAGTATGTTCTAAATAGGGATGCCAAACGGGACTGGTTTTTACAAATTCCGGGATTCGGAATTTTATATTTTCAAATCGGGATTCTTCGAGATTAGAGATTTATTTTTCATATGAAAACTGATTTTAAATATAAGGAAAAAAATTAATTTTGTATACATATTTCAATTAAAGAAATTCATTAGTATTTTAAGAAGCAAAAAAATAACATTTTTATCTATGTAATAGACTTTTAAAATATTTTTGAAAAATTTATGTAAATGTTTTTTATGTTCTGTTTTGCCTTAAGTTCATGTTTTTGGATTTTATTTATGTCAATTAATCCCTAAACTGAAATCCCGAAATTTTTTTCGTTCAATCCCACGATTCAGGATTTTGTAATCCCGAAAAATCCCGGGATTTTCGGGATTTCAGCATTGACATCCCTAGTTCTAAATCAATTTCGTGTATACACATATGTTTCTGAGGTATGTTGTGCGCTTAGGAAATTATTTTCCTGTCCATAGATGCTTGAATAAAATTTTTCGGATATTTCCAATTCAGATCCTGGATATGGTCCAGATTCTAAATTTTATCTCTTGATTCATTCAAATCAGTTCATTTATTATCTACTTTCTTCAAATATTGAATTTTGAATCATGATTGCCATAACCTCAGTCTGAAATACGATATTATAATCCGGAATCCAAAACTATTGTTTTCTTTTATTTAGGCTAATTTAAAATTTACTTAGGACAGAAATTAAGCCCTTTGTGGTACAAATACAGAAGCAGAAACCCTATATATCTGACACTCTTAATCAAATTCACTATTCGCTACCCACTACTTCAAGATCATCAGTGAAGGGTTCACCTTCCCTCCGTTATAGCAAATATGAGCAAGAAAGGTGAGTGACAGATTCGTCCACCTCGTTGTTGTAACAGCTCGGCTGTCGTTGAATGTAGTACCGAGGAGAATAAACGTCCGGTTTATGCAGTTGCTGCTGGGTTGACAATTTTTGGACGAGTTGAGCTCGTGTCATTCTGGAGACATTTGGATCTTCCTCCTCGTCGTAGCATCTTCAACAGAAATGGCACTCAATAGAGAAAGTTTATACCTCATGAGAGACGATAGGATTCTAGATCTGCTTGAACTGAGCTCTGGTGAGAGACTTCTTACAACTTGGTAAGTATTCAAACTTCTTTAACAACCGCTTAACACTCAAAGTGTCTGTATAGTAAACCCCTTCATTGATAACTCCATAAATTTTTAGAAGCTTTAATTCAAAAGTTTTTGTCACCCTTCTTGCACATTTCTCATCCGTCTAGTAGACCCTATCCAGGATGGGGCACTTGAAACCGGTTTCGAACAATGTCTGAACGTAAAACCCCTCCAATCTTTAATTGCTTTAAAGTTATTACTTCAATTGGAAAATGATGCAAGAACGCTTAAAGAGAAGTAGTGGGAGTGGTTCTCAAAGATCCCATAAACAAATCTTCTAATGATAATTTTCCGTAAATATAGTCATCAGACTACAATTCCATAGAAAACTATGATCATGAACAGCCACTTCACCCAGGGCTTAAACACTAACATTTGCCGATTGTGTTCCTGCACGTACAGATTGCTACAGAACTTTCGGTCACCTGTATAAAGGTCGGTTCCTGGATTATTCCGTACAGTATTTTCTCTATGCTAATCTTCCCTTTCTGGGATTGTTGTAATGCAGTTTGAATTTACATATCTAATTGGGATTCAGTAACATACAAAGACTTCCCATGGTGACATATTTCCTACTTTTTGGTATCTGGTCTCATCTGTAAGTCATTCTCCCATTGCAATTAATCTGGTGGACGATCTATTTGTAAAAGCTTTCGACGATACGGTTTTCATCGACTTTCATTCGGTGTTTCTTGAAGAAGATCTTTATTAACCAAGGAGGCCTACCCTAGAACTGGACGTATGCCACCTAAAGGCTTATGTTCTTATTTCGCTCCTATCACTCTTATACGAAAAGTCCATATTCCTTGAGCTTTCTCTTTTTTCTGCTCTCCATATGGTCAATTAAGAATAGTCCGCAATCGAGTAAAGTTGGATGTTAAATTTTACCTAAAAGTGGTGATCATCAGTGCAGATCTAATGTCTATCAAAAAACTTCATAATGAGAAAAGAAAAAGTCCAAATGAATCCGGATAAATTATTCAGCAATAATACTTCTAAGGAGTGCGATCAAAAAATCTTAACATAGAAAAGTATAACTTTTAAACTTCTGTCCACTACATATGAACTCGTAGAACTTTTTTGATAACCCTTCCATTAGAGATTTGATAGTTGCTTCAGTCACTTTTTTGGAATAGTCTGCACATCTCCTTTCAAAATCTTTGATATTTTGCGACAAATCTTTTATCCTCTTCGATTCTCTTTTCATTCACTGGTTTTAGCTCCGGACAATTTAGAAGATTGACCTCTTTTGGTACAAAAACTATGTTATTGCTTTGGTACCACTCCAGAGCTTTCTTACGTAGTAATATTATGCCAAATCTGGACAAAAATATGTGGACACATTGTGCCCTCTAATGAATGGAAAACAATTTTTTTGCAAACATTCTTTGATGTGTTTTTAGGTATTTATAGAGCCCACTGTAACAAATGACTTGCTTCTTTTGCCGTAACTGCATAAATCTTGCCAAACCAGGAATTCTTTAGAAAATTTTGTCAGCTTTTCGGTCCTAAACTTATCTTCAACATTTCCTTGAGCATCAGCAATATAAAAATTTTAACTCGGAAGCTGCGAAAATCTGCGAGTACATACGTTACATCGTTCTTGATACAACATGAGTATTTTTGTATGAAATTTGATTTTAATTTTCGTGCCCTATTCTTGGCTTCTAAATTTTTTGCAGCATTCCAGTCTGTACCTTTTTGGACTTTATATGTTCTTAACTCCACATTACCTTTAACTTTTCGCACCAAATAGTCAGAGCACTGAGCTAATCGGGATGGAATTCTTACAATTTTTTTGGCCTCCCCAATATCATGTGTACTTTTTTCTTCCCGAACCATGTTTTCTATCAATGGTAAAGTTCTCCTGATACTGCTTAATAACTTTGGAAACAGTATGACAGCTGACATTTAATTCCTTGAGCAATTATTTGTAGGACCAATTTGAATTTTTTTTTTTAAATTTTTAATAATTTATAGCACATGCATCATTTTCGCTTTTATTTTGGTCAAACTCACAACAAATCAACATGGTTGTCATCAAAAATAATAACTGACATATTTTTCAATGATAACTAGATCAAAAAATGTTTTAAAAATTGCTTCGGAAAAAAGTTCTGAGGCAAAACATGTGTTAAGATTTTTTCGATCGCACTCCTTATTCTTGTACGGAACTTTAGCATTAAAGAAATTTTAAATCAAGTGATCTGCTTTGAATAATGTAACTATCAATAAACTTTGATTCCTTGTGGTAGCGAAACGTGATAAATGATGTTGATAAATAATGTGGAGTTAATCCTAATCCCTTTTGACCGGTTAAGTGCCTGTAGTCTGAATGATCTAACAACTGAGAAGAAACTTGTCTTATTGTATTGATTATAATAGTAAAATATTTCCGCATTTGGCCAGGTCCAAAGACAATTACAAAATCGGATATTAAAAAATAACCTCTGTAAATATTATGACCACTGTGCATATTGCTTGTATAACTATACCAACTTACACACATCTACAAACAAACTAACATACATTCATATATTGTATTTCATATGAATTTTCTCAATTTTCAATTCTATTTTTCGTAATGTTTTTGTTGTTAATTCTTTCATTTGAATTTTTTTTCTATTTCGGTTAGTTCTATCTATCTAAACATATACATACAAACAAATATGTATATCGTCATCGAAAATGCAAAACAACGTAACATCACTTTTCATTACTTTACAGGAGAGACAAAAAACTTTATAAAATCTAAACAAATTGTGCTACAAACAAGATTTTTGGGTTATTACATCCTTAAATATGTCCTAATACATTAATTATGAATATTTTTATTTTTAATAAATATTTTTTAAGTTATGTGGTTTACGTTTTTCAAGATTGCAATTTTTTTAAGCCAAATAAACGTAACATCAATAAAAATTTTAGAAAAATTATAATTAAAAATATTTCTGATAACTTTTACTCCAAAATTTTAAAAGCTGTTATATTTTTTATAATTTGCAATCAAAATTCGTAAAAAAAAAGAATTTTTTTTTTTTTTTTTTAACAAATGATGATTTGACTTAACAAAATCATTGCCTTCGTTAATAAAATCGTTGTTTTTTGAGCTACAAGTCTGAAAATTTTTAATCACGCATATTTTAGAAAAATAAACTATATTTCATCAAAAACACAAATTTGAAAATTTTGATGTTACGTTGTTTTGCATTTTCGGTGACGATATGTACAATGAACATTCAGATGAGGGCTTATATATGTATGTATATTGCGGCGTAGTCATCGTAGTCGTCGTTAGTTTTTGAAAGTTTTACTGTTGTGGTTGCACTTGTACTCGTGTGAATGTAGGAGTGGGAGCTACATAGTGGTAGTGGCGGGGTGTTGAGATGGTCGAGGTGCTTATGCGTTTGTATTTTTTGTTAAAGTTTTTGTTGTGTTTCTAATGTCAATTCTAAGCGAAAATTCGTTTTGTTGCGCCTAGTTTTGTATGTGAATGCAATTTAGGAATCAAGTATTTTTGCATGCATACGTAATGTTTTCACAGAGGTAGTGGAGGAGGAGGTGGAGAGGGAAATGGATTTTGTTTTAGAAAAATATGAATGTATAAGGTTAGTGCGTGAATATTTAAATGTATATATGAGTGTGTGTGTGTGTGTTTTATGGAAACGTATATTGAACAGTAGGATCTCTAGCAGTGAGTAGACGGACAGACAAACAGACATAGCAAGCAATACCAACATAAGTATAAAATTTTATATGTTTAGGATCCTTGTATGACCGTTGCAGTCAATGGTGCCACTGACGATGTTGATGATGATGATTTCTGCATTATTCTCTATGTATAATATAGAAAGTATGCCTCCTGATGTTAAACGACTGTGTTGTTTGTGCGTTTCCTATATTCATTTATATCCTGGCGCTGTTGTAATTCAAATGTGGCTTGTGGTGGCTGCTCGCATTGTCTCGGCCTTATATATATATTTTTTTTTTTAATTTTTTTGTTGTTTTGTTTCTGTTGAGCGGTCTTTTATATTTATTTTTGTTTTAAGGGAAAAAAGTAGGATAATAGAGGAGCTGAGGTAGAGCGAAGTGTTTTTAAAAAGAGCTACTAGTGGGTGTATGAGGGAAAATTTGGCAATTTTACAAAGAAAACTATAAACACTATATTATCTATTTTTGTGGCTCAATGGCCGCAACATACAACTAACTCTATTTATTATATGTACGTATGTATGTGCCCATAATGCATACAAAATATCAGCAACAAATTATTAATAAAAAATATGCAAAAATATCTAACAACAATAACTGTAATAGAATATAGCAAAACGTTAAGTTAATGTTTAATACATTCAAATTGCAAATTTTAGTTAAGGTTCTTCTATTTGAAATATAATTAAAAAATTTTCAGCACAAAATTGGAGTTATTGTGTAAATATTTAATAAGATCGTAGGTATATATAGAAAATATATACTTTTAAGTATAGTTTTTAATTCTAATTTTTAATAAGGAAATCAGTTCCAAACATAATTTTCCTCAGCAGTTGATATAAAAAAATAAAAAATAAACAATTTTTAATTTAAAATTTATGAATATCAACACAGAAAAAATTATTAATGTCTTTTTTACAATTAACTCAATTGTTTAATTTTGCATTAAAATTTAATAAATTTGTTCAAGAAAAAATAAAATAAAAAATAAATTTTGGTATGGTTTTTTTTTCCTATACACATTTTTAATTCATTCAATCATCTACTTGATTGATTTAATTAATTCATTAATTGAGAATTTTTTTCTGTTTTGTATTTTTATAGTTTTTAGTAATTGATATAATTATTTTGGTGAGAGGTGCAAATTTAAACAAGTTTATAATTGAATGAATTATTTTCATATATATTTGTTAATTGGTGACTTTTTTCTGTGAATAACAAGTTTTTAAAGAACTTTATTCTACAGATATAACAATAGTTTTAACAGGATTCTCCTTAAATATCTGGATTTGTTGGTGATTATTAGCTAGGGTACACTTAATGAATGAAGTATATTGAATGAAATTCTTTGATTTTTCAAGAAATCTTTAATTCAACACGGGAATTCTTTGTTTCAAAAAATGTCGAATTCATTAAAATTCAGTAGAAAAATCAACTCTCTTATTAACAGTACACTGCAACTATTCTCTAAATTTACTTCTTTATAAAATCAGTATTTGATTAAACTTATTAGTTCATTGATTTAAAAATATAGTACACATAACAACAGTGACTTAACATACAAATCGTTGATTTTATATACTAATACATTAATTTAATAAATAAGAAGCTTTTCTCAACGAACAAGTACTTTGAATCAAAGAAATATTTCGTTAAATTATATTAAAAAAATCATACTCATTCATTGCTTTCTAATGGGAAATACAGTAACATGAAGAAAGAAAATGAAAACATCCCAGTTTGTGTTTCTTGCTTAACAAGAAATGATGCGTATTAAACAAAAGTATTGTGAAAATAATAAAAACAAAAATAACAAGTTAATCATTAAAAAACAAATGAATCAGAAAACATTGACATTCGAATTACTAGAGCTCGAACAGCAGTAATGAATACACCGAATTAAAAGAATTACTCAAAAGCTGGATTTTGGACACTTGCTTTCTTAACATATAAACTGAATAAAGTTTATGGTTTAAATCAGGTTTTAATAGACGAAACAATTAACACGCAGAGCAATGTGTAATTAGCTTCAAATACGAGGTTTTCTAAAAATATCGTGAATACAAAAACCAAGAGGATTCTATTCGTAATTGTGCATGCATGTATCAAATATTTTAATTAAATTCTTTTTAAAAAATATATAACACATTGGCTAAGATTTGGACGCTACATCCGGCGATCGTCAAGGTATTCTTTATAACTTCCCAGAACATTTCATGATGTGAAAGGTAAACATGTTAAGTCATTTGAACGATTTTTAGAAAAATTAATTTATTATCGAATAATATATTTATTTTTTTCGTTCAAGATAAAGCCCAAATTACAATAGCGCGTAGTCAGCAGCAGTGTGTGCTGCTTATAATCAGCTGGTGATTTAGAATGCACTGTTTGTTATGGAATTGATAACATTTGGTCAGCAGCAAGATGGCGGTTGTAAATTTTTGCTGCATACGCTGAATTGTAATTATAACGGCAGCAACATGTCGTGCTAACAGTGATCAGCTGATAATTTTTATTGATACTGTTGCTGACTACGTGCTAATGTAATTTGGGCTTAATGCTGTTGCCATATTAGTTTCGATATTCCATACCATCATTCAACAATATAGAGTAGAGCCCTGCAAACTGTGTCTTATAAGGCTGTACAAGCCACTTGATATTTTTCAAGTGTTGTTATCAGTGTGTGTGCGGAGTAATAAATACTGTTCTGCAGGCACTTAAAACCATACAAATACTGCGTGTGTGCTTCAACTTTATGAACAAATCATGAGTGTGCTATGATAGCGACCAAACAAGCCTCTCAAAGGCTTGTATAAAAAAATACAAGCCTTTTGACCACTTGTTTGCTTCAATAAGGAAAAAAAATTGTGTTTTCTTTTTTATTAAAATTATATGTGTGTGTGTGCGTTCATGACTGTATAAAGTAATTTCGTAAGTAAAACAGTCGTTTAAAAGTATTGTTTATAAACTTATTGTTATTTACGATCAAATAAATTATTAATGTTACTAGTTATAACAATTTAAAGAAACATGCAAAGAAACATCTATCATAATATAAATAAGTACAATTTTAAAATTTGTTATAAACATACAATTAATTATAAGACTAACTTTATTTAAAATATAAATAAATACTAAAGATAAAAATTTTCTAACTTACATATGTAACTGACAGTTTCAAATGTCAACTTTAATTATTTTACTTTTTTAACTCTTAATAAAGAGTATTTTTTAATAACTTTATGAATTCACCCTTTTACATTTATTTAGAAAAGAAGAACCAACAATAAAATATAGACATACTGTATATATGTGTGTGTATGCAAGAATATTTATAAACAACCACTTTTTACACATTATGAAGATTTTTTGCCACACACAGCAACTACGTATTACAAAAAACAAACAAATCATTAAGCCCACTTGAAATCTTTAAATCATTTCTCAACGTCTTGTATGATTTGCTTTTTTTTTGCCACACCACTTGCACCACTTGTTTACGATAAATGATTTGAACGCACGGATTTGCAGTCGCTCATACACAGTACACACTTGCTTTGCTTCGGGCAGCGAACAGTACGAACAGTATTTATTGTTGTTTTTGCACATGTTGGCTATGAAACACACACTTGAAATTCAAGTGTGTTTGCTTTTCAAATCATCTTGCGCAGGAGACTAATATAGAGGACAAGGAGTACTTCGTAAAATAAATGAAAGAAGGAAGTTCACGATCATATCTGTAACATGTATTTCGTTAATGAAGATTATTTATTATTTATTTTACGGCATCTACGAATACGAAGAGAATTGTATTTAATTTTTACTTACTGCCTGTTTCCCTAAATGCGAACGTATTTAGAGAAACAGACAGTTAAAATAAATGAATTTAATAAAATTAAATAATTAGATTTGAAATGATATGAATACCAAAAGTACAGAACAGGTCTATTATTATGATACATTTTCAACGTTTATTTTCATTAAGATAACGTATGAGTTCGTTGAAATCAACGTACTGTTCAATGTACTTTTTCATTGTATTTATGTACCTTTTTGGTTCAGTGTATTCACAAAGAAACTGACAGTGTTAAATAGTAGAAATAAATGTACAAAGAACGAATCCTATATGTGGCTATTTTTAAAATTCAATATCAGTTATAATATCAAAGCTAAAACTACCTACTATTATTCAATAACTTCGAATTTTAACTAAAAAACAAATATTTTATACCAAAGTACGGAATTAAATTTTTCGCAGAAAACTTTAATTTTGATATAAAAATTAAATTTTTTTATCAAAAATCTAAATTTTGTTTTATTTATAAATTACTGAAGCTACTCATTTATAAATTGCACTAAAATAATTTTCAAAAAATTTGAGTCAAAAAATAAATCTTCTTTTTTCTAAATTTTTTGTGTAATTTTGTGTAATTTTACTAATTTGTTAATAAAATGAAAATGTATGTACTTATTTCAATGAAATATATCTTATTTATTTACAATGCATTTAATTTTATGATTAAAGAATAAAAATTTGTATTTTTGAAACTTCCAAATTTTTTTCACAAAATTTACTTGATATCCCCATAGCTGTTAAGTATATAAAAAATTTTGTGAGAATAACTTGAAGGCAATTTTAATTTTTTAATATTTTAATGAACCAAAAAAACGACTTGTCTGTTTTCGAGATATGCTTTAATATATGGTGAAACCTCGTTAATTCTACATATAGCGATTTATCGTGAGAACCAAAGTCAATTTAAAACAAGAGAAAAAGATATAGTCGTTCAAGACCGACTATATGATACCCTACACCATTGCGTATGAGCATAAAAATTCGGGAAGTGGATTTATATTAGACCTGTAGACCAACACTTTTACTAAATCTGAAATAAAGCATGCAAGTACAGAATAATGCGTTAATAATAACATTTTGATGATTTTATGCATTATAGGGCGATTTCCGGAAGTGGGCTTATATGGGAGCTATGGTAAATTATGGACCGATTCTCATAAATTTTGGCAATGTTGTTTCTATTTATATAAAACTTATTTGTGTTGAATATTAACTTGATACTATCTTTCGTATGGGATTTATGCACGTTAAAGTGATTTTCGGAAGGGGGGTTTATATGGGAGCTATGGTCAATCGTGGACCGATTTTCATAAAATTTGGTACAAAGATTGGTACTTGCACATAACTTCATTGGACCGAATTTCATTAAAATAATCTTAATATTAATACATTTTTAAGTGTGGAAACTTTATTCCGGGGGACATTTGTATGGGGGGTAGGTGAAATAATGGACCGATCATAACGAATTTCAATAGGCTTCGTCCTTGTATCATAAAAATCCCACTTGCCAAATTTCATTCAATTATCTTCAAAACTGCGACCTGTAGTTTGTGCACAAGGTTTACATGGACAGCCAGCTGTCCAGCCAGCCAACCAGCCAGCCGTCCAGCCAGACGGATGGACGGACAGACGGACATCGTTAGATCGATTTAAAAAGTGATTCTGAGTCGATTGGTATACTTTAAGGTGGGTGTTGGAAAACTTTTTCTATGCGTTACAAACATCAGCACAAACACATAATACCCCAACCACCTATGGTGGTGTAGGGTATAAAAATGTGATTTATAGGTATAGTACACAGAAAAAAGTAAAAATGGACTTCAATTACGAAATTGGTTATATTAATTAATTTTTGTTTGATTTTGCTCCAATCAACAAAATAATCATATTAATTAACTAGAATAATTGATTTAATTATTACTGTTTTCTTTCAAAAAGATATAATGAGCTGAAAACTCTTGGAAATTGATTTTAATTTATTTTATTTCTATATTTTTATACACAAATTTTTTATTTTTCTTTATATTTTGTTAAGAGTTATCAGTTTATGTAAAAAAAAACTGCAATTAGAAAATTAATTAAATTAATAAATAATATAATTAAATTCCAACATAATTTTATTAAAAAATAATTTGAAATATTTTTTTTTTTCTGTGTACTTTTAAAATCAAAAAATCGAAATAAACAGCTAAATAGCACAACAAACATCTTAAGAAAATCAAAATTTTCAATTTAAGTTCTATACAGATTGACCAATGGATTTGTATGTCCTCTCTTTGTGTCTATCAATGCTCTAAACTAGTGTCTTCTCAAAAACCTATAACTTCAAAACGGATCTTCAAAGTTGTAACAGAGAAAGGAGGACGAAATTATGAGGTTTCAATTAAACTTCTTTGGAAAATATAACATGAATGCAGATGGAGGCAACAAGATCGCATCACTAAATAGCAGGAAATTTAAATTTACTATAAAATTCCGACTTCGATCTTAAAATTAGTGAAAAGTTAAGAATAAATTCTGGCAAAATCTAACCTCAAAATTGTTAAATAATAACTAATATTTTTCATATTTGTTTGTCAGCTGGAGAGATTTAAGCAGGCGGTCGGTCGGTCAACAGTCAAACCAAATAAAATCATTACATCAACAGTATTTTAAATTTGTTGTTGAAATTAACTGAATGTTTGTAAAATAATGTTTATTTTGTGTATTTTTTCTCCCTCTCTCTCTAATTTTAACATACTTATATTGTACTTGAACTTCCTTAATAGAATTTTTGAATACACAACAACAAAATTATGAAAGAATATAAATAATGAGCAAATGAATTATCATGAACGCACAACACATTCAATTCAATAATTGTCGTGGTCCATGTATTCTATGTATCCTTTAGATTCGTATTAACACGAATAGGTACAAATACATACATATATGTATGTGTAGAGGGAAGAATACATTCGTATTTAGATATAAATTTGTTTTTGTATGTTTTTACACAAAAATATTACAACAAATATAAAAACTAACACACACATGCATACATATATATCTACACATAATATATATATAGATACAAATGTATGTAGATACAATATAACTAAATACATGCATACACACATATGTATGTAAATACTAGAATAAGGCCAGTAGCAAATTATGACAATAGTACCATTATCAACAAGTAAATCTAAAAACTTAAGTTCAATACTAATAACTTTTTATAAAATATTGAATAAAATATTTTGTTTAAAAATACAAATAACTTACTATTTTATCCAAAAACTACTACGCTTACCCAATAACAACTTAGAAGTTATATTATAATGCTTATTTCTTTTGAGTTCCTAACAAATTCCTACCATTTCTGTTATTTCACTTGATTTCCAACAGGATTGATACAAATACAAATGTAAATACGAATCAACATAAGTACATACAAACAACATACATAGCAAAAGATACGAGTTAATAGACAAAAAGTCACAAAACTATGATTCGATAAAATATAAAACGAAACATTCCAAAAACGTGGTAGGTACTCACTTTACATCCAACCATCCATTCAAACAATAATGCAATAATGATGAATAGGCCAATGTAGGAGTTTCCAAGCCCGAATGGGATGCTCACAGCTAGATGATGGATGCCTGAATATATGTATATGTTTAGTGGTTGGAGGAACTAACTCCTCTTTTGCTCAATATTATAAAATTCTACGACAATTCTAGTACGTTAAACATTTGCATTTTGACTTACAAACTTTTATTGTCAATGAGATGAAATCATAGACATATTTTGTGTACATCTTTCATAAATTCATGCTGAATAGCGAATGTGTATATGAAAATATAGAAAAACAGTCCTTCAGTCAGTTGGTCGGTCAATCGGTCTGTTTCTCTAACTAACTATAGCTGAATATATGATAAGTGTGTATATTAGAAAGTTTTATGTGTGAGTGTTTATAAATTAAAAATTCTACAATACATTAGATGGTAACTGTGATGCCTACTAACTGTTTTTGCCATGTATCAGGCACCAGGCACCATGTCATGCATCAAAAATAATTGCAACTAAGAACAACAAAAATATAAACTAAAAACAATCTCTACATAAAAATAAATAATTAAAATCAAATTTTGATGCAATCATCATCAAGTTAAATAAAATTGAGTCGATTGTAATACACAAGACCAGGCATTCAAATTCAAATCCAATCTAAAGAATATATAAAAATTCTTTCAATTACATACATCACAAGTTTGAAGCCGAGTAAAAAAAAAAAAACATTTATGTAAAAACACTTAAATATGCATATTTTTTTTTTTTTTTTTTTGAAAAATTATACTTTTCCCTTTTTTTATTTGATACCATGAAACTTAAATTATATTAAGGACCATTTAAAACTAACTAAAGCTCTTTACAGCTTTGAAAAATATATTAAAAATTTCGATTCCCGATCAAAAATTAAGACTTTTTTTGTGAAATTTTATTGTACAATCCACTTAGATCCACTTAGGTAAATATATTTGTTTTATTTAAAGTTTGTTTGGTATTGAAAATGATCAAATTGGTTCATAAACAAAAAAGTTATGAACAAAATACCAGAAAAACAGGGTGTTCACAATAAGAATTGTATTCCCACGATCATCATCAGCACTCCTGAGTGTCCTACCACGTGGTGTTCCCTGTAAATATTATATATTTGACTCACAATTTATAGTAAAAGGAATCTGTAACTTTCTCACCTAAAAAGGAAAAAAGGAACAAAAATAATGAAAAGAAGAATACAAACAAATTATAAAAGATTTATTGAACCATTCATCAAACTCATTAACATAAAGGAAATTTCGGCAAAAAAAAAAAAAAAAATCCAGCGTTTGCACTCATTTGTCCCAATTTGTGCGAACCAATAACTATTTCTAAATTCCTTACAAAAGGTCTCGTTCTCCCTACAAAAGGTCTCGCTGCTTTTATTTTATTATTTTATATATATGGATGTGAATATGGATGGATATTATTCCATCCGAGTGGAGTTTCCATGACATATTTGGCATTCTTAGATATTAAAAAAGCCAACGACACTATATCCTGGTAAACCAGAGGGTTTCCCAGAATAGGCGATGGAAGTGTCATGGGAATTAGTTAACATACCATTATCAGGTCACCCTGTCCCATATAGTCCAAAAAAGAAAAATTATTTATAGGCGCGACTTATCCGCCACGTCCCAGCAAAAACTTAGCTTCTATTTTTAAAAGCAAGAGCTTCCTGTATGTACAATGTAGCCTTATCCGCCACTAGTACTTAGTAAATATAAAAGTAATTTGATTTTTACGTGGCTCAGTTGTCTAGAGCGCCTAACTAAAAAAAACGTGTATTTAATTTCAAAGAGAGTTCAACTTCCACTTAAGTCAAATGTTTTTTTTTTATAAATTGTGTTTATTTATTTCCCTATATGAAAACTACTTTTTAGCACATAAAAATATAAGACGGTTGTGGTGTAGCGAGTAAGGCGGCAGACTAACAAACACAACCAGTATGTTAATGAGTGGGTTCAAATCTCAACCGAGCCAAATGTTTTTTCTTGTGCGTAAAAAGAGAATCAGCATCCAAAACAGCTCTTTTGGAACCCAAATAAAAACTTATGAAATTTTGGACATCATGAACAAAATTCATCAGTTATAGCACTAAAAGTGGAAGCTTTTTTTCATACTTATTTCGCTTACATATCACGTTATTTAGTGGGCAAAGTTTTTGCTGGGGTAATACTAGGGATCAGTGGCAACTCGGATATTTAGTAGGAACATCTAATTTACCAACCGAGACTCTTAAAAACGCTTTAATTATCCGCTACTACTTATTTTATTAGCAGCTACACTTAAATATCATATTCTACCTGCTACGCAAATAGAACTATACCATAGGACCGTATTATTATGCATTTGACTATTCACAAATGGCTTATGTAACTAGAAATTCTGAAAAGTTTAAGTAAAAAAGTAATTGTTCATTTTGACCTTTGGATGTTATATTTATAAAAATTTAGATGATTACACTGAAGGAAAAAAAGTCATTGATAATTATAATAAAAATATCGGCTTTTTAATACCGTTCTTTAACAAATTTAATAGAAAATATAATATAATATAAAAATTTTATACTGAAATGGAGTCAACTTGATACATAATTGGTATTGATTTTCGTTATGATTCGAACTAACAGTGTTGAATTTGAATACATACGGGGAAGATTCCCTAATGACACCGAATGATATCGTTTTCAATACATATGTGGTCGATTTTTCTTTAGGTGTAGGTATATATTTTGAAGGTTTATTCCACTCAAAAAAAAACCTATAGACGTTGTATATTTGAAAATAAATAAGGAGTGAGATCGAAAAATTCTTAACATACATAATATTCAATAACTTGGAAACGGTTGATCTTAGAGTTTTTATTATTTTTTTAATCACTTGATAATTTAGCACAGATCACAGAAATATATAATTTTTATGGTTCTAACCACTAATTATAAAATCGTGGACCATTTTTGAAAACCCTTTCTTTGGAGATTTTATAGTTGCTTCAGTCACTTTTTTGGAACAGTGTGCACATCTTCTGTTAAAATCTTCAGTATTTTGGGACAACTTTTTTGTGCTTTTGAATTCACTTTTCACAAGAGCTCAATATCTCTCCACTGGTCTAAGCTATGGACAATTTTTAAAATTTACCTCTCTTGGTACTAAAACTATGTTATTGATTTGGTACCACTCCAGAGCTTTCTTACCGTAGTGACATGATACCAAATGGGTCCAAAAATATGTGGACACGTTGTGCTTTAGAAAAGAAGAAGTCTTTTTTGCAAATATTCCTTTATGCATATTTTGGTATTTATAGATCCGAATGTATCAAATGACTTTCCTGTTTTGCCGCAACTGCAAAAAGCTTATCATACCATGAATTTTGTAAGAAATTTTTGCTGCTTTTTGGTCTTAAACTTATCTCCAACATTGCTTCGAGCACTAGCAATAAAAATTTTTGAGACACAAGCTGCGAAGATTCTGCCAGCACCTACGTTTCTTCGTCAATTATACAGCTTGAATATTTTTGTATGAAATTTGGTTTTAAATTCCGAGTCCTATTTTTGGCTTGTAACTTTTTTTGCAGAATTCCAGTTTGGAATTTTTTGAACTTTATATGTTATCAACTTTCCCATTAGCTTTAAATTTTCGCAATTTTAATTCATTCAATCATCTACTTCATTAATTTAATTAATTTATTAATTGAGTATTTTTTTCTGTTTTGTATTTTTTACAGTTTTTAGTAATTGATATAATCATTTTGGTGAGAGGTGCAAATTTAAACAAGTTTATAATTAAATGAATTATTTTCATATATATTTGTTAATTGGTGACTTTTTTTCTGTGTACACAAAATTACAAATATCTTTCGAAGTATTTATTATATAAGATTTATTGAGATATCGTATTAAAGGTATCGAAATTACCTTTAATACGACGTATAACATGACTTTTTTCTTAACATCAAAATGGTCCATATCTTGCGATTTTTCGTTCGCGGGTTAATATCTCGAAAAGTGGTATTTTTAAAAATTTTTTAAAAATATATGTTAATGATGAAAATGTTTTCTATAACTGTTGAAAGTGGCATTCTGGAACTCGCAATATTTTAGGAGTTATTACAACAAATGTCATAATAAATACGAAATATTTATTAAAATTTGTATTGTTTTTTTTTTTTTTTTTTTTTGCAATAAAATATAAAAATTGCCAATTTCTTCCAAAAATCATCCGAATGTAATAAAGTTCTGCAAGAATATTAATATTGACGCTGGTAACGCAATGCCGTTGTAATTATCGAGATGGCACTCTCAATTAAAGGTAATTTTGATACCTTTAATATAGTAATAATATTCTTAGTTTTGGCAAGAATAATGATTGTATCATTAAATTCGGAGAGGAAAAATCAAAAATTTTAATTTTTCGTGTTGGTTTTAAATGGAATGACTCTATAACAAATTGGTTTACTTTTAATTATATGTAATTTATTCTATGCATCTCTTATTATGATGTACTTTTCATTTAATTTTCAATATATGTTTTTAATTCAGTTAACATACTTGTAGAAGTACTTATACAAAATTTATTTAAATGTCATAAGAAATTTACAAATAGTCATCAAAAATAAATATGCCACAATTGATGCTTTTACAGACATTTTTATTTTAGAATTCATTTCGAAAAGTAAAATTGTGTTAAATTTAATACGAATTACTAAGTAATGCGTTACCGAACTTTTTACAGTGGAGCCAAACGCAAAATTTTGGGTAATAAATCTGTATCTCCTAAACTATTAGTCAATTTCAAATATTTTTACATTACTAGATTGCTAGATTACTTACAAACTTAAGTTATCTCTTACAGTTAAAAAGATATTTACGCTTAAATTTTTGATTTTTTTACTCGACTTTATTTGAAAAACATTTTTAAAAATATATTGCGAAATAATACATTCACAAACTCGAATTTTTTATTTTTTTTTTTTTTTTGGAGAAAAGTGCAATTCATGTAGAATTAAAAAATTCACACAGATGTGCAAACTAGGGACTTTAACTTTTATACTAAAAAAATTGTAACTTGTTGCGGGTTACCGTTTCTTATAGTCAATATATCATATTTTAGCTGAAATTTTTTATTTTCCAATTTTTAAGTTTTTGAAATAACAGTTTGGATTTAATAAAAAACGTTTACATATTTATAATTTTCGGACTTTGCAGATTCAGAAAAGTATCCAATTTATATCATATTGCTTACAGCGCACATTGGGGTAAAAGGGGTCGAAAATGGCGCTTAATTCAGGGAAAGGTGATATCAATATTTTAATGATCACGTGCTATTTTTTTATTGATTATTAGGTAAAAAATTTAGTTTTAGAACTTTAAGATTTTTTTTTAGCAGAACGGTAATGTCTGTTCGTCCGTTTATACATTAGAGTTAAATGGGTCGAAAATTATGCATTATTCAAAGAAGGGTAGTATCAACACTTTAATAATCACGTTTAACTTTTCGATTTATTAGTAAGTAAAAAAATGTATTTTTAGAAATATAAGATGTTTTTTGGCTGAATGGTAATGTCTGTCCTTCCGTCTATACATTTGGGTTAAATGGGACGAAAATGACGCTTAATTCAAGAAAAGGTGATATCCAACTTTTGATGACCACTATATATTTTTTCTGTTTATTACTTAATAAATAAATTCATTTTTAGAATTGTAAAATATTTTTTGGCAGCATGGCAATGTCCGTCCGTCCGTCTATACATTCGGGTTAAATGTATCGAAAATACCACTTAATTCAGGGAAAGATGATATCAAAATTTTTATACCTTCATTTTGTTTTCATATTAATCAAAAAGTAAAAAAATAAATATTTTTCGAATTTAGGATTTTTTATTATTTTTTTTTTTTTTTTGAAAGAATTCTAATGTCCGTCCATCTGTCCGTTTGTTTGTTAATTTTTGCAAACTTTCCAATTCAAAATCGTTTAACTTTTGACTCAATAAAGATATTGACTAAAATTTTTCTTCGTTCGATAGATAATTTTGCTTTTTAACTAACTACATAAAATATAATAAAATCGGATGAAAATATTTATTTTTTTTTTTTATTTATTTATTTTTATTATCAATATTCAATAACCTAGCCTCTGGGCCATAAGCGGTTACATATTTCAACTTAAAATTAATTCTACTAATTTAATTTAATTATATATAAAGAATTTGTAATAAATTGTATAAAAAAAATATTAAACTATTTGGCTATAAATGGAAAAAATCTTAACCAAGATCTTGTAAAATTGAGATTTTTGAAATTTCAAATGTATATAACTCGAAAGGTATATAAGATAAGCAGTACATGCAATCATGTTTTCTAAGGAATTTATCAAGGACTTTAAGGTGATATAAAAATCTTAGAAATCGGGTAAGGAACAAAAATTCGCTAGTGTTTAAACATTTTCCATGACACTAGTACTCTATTCCGCTCCTGATACGAATATTGGATCCCGCTTCTAAACACGAAATGCTACTGTCCTCTGCTACGTTTATGTAAAAAAATAATAGAACAAAAAAAATATTAGAACAAAATATAATTTACAAATACTTGAAGAAAAGTACACTTAAGTATCTGAAATTGATGGTTTTATCTTAAATTTTTACCTTAAAGGACTTTTTATTTAAAATAAATACACTGAAATCTGATGAAAATTGAGTTTTTTACTACTTTTCAAAAATGTAAAAAAATTCTTAACTTTGAGAGCTCCTTATAAGAAAACAAAACAACCTAGCTTAAAGATTTTAATTGATATTGATACACAATTTTGTCTATTTTTATTCGGTACCCAACTTTATTACAAAACTTTACATTTTAAAATTCAATTAAGCGCCACTTTTGACACATTTTACCACAACGTGCAGCGACTGAAATATTTACGTTTTAAAATGTAAATGTTTCGTTTACAAATTTTTTTGTCCAAAATTTTTTTTCTGGTATTTTGCAATTTTTAAGATATTTTGTTGACTGATATCTCGAAACTTAAAATCTAAATGTATATATATTCTCAAGACTATACAGAATAGGAAACCTTTTAGTTTTTTCCAATACTATATAAGCTTAAATATACTATGCATTTGAAAATTTAAAAAAAAAAAATAGTTTACATGCTTTAGTAATTTTACAAACTGTTCCATTTTAATTACGACTCACTGTATGCACTCCTAGGTAAATAAAAAAGGCATAAAAAGACAATGCGAAAGAAAACACTTTGAAGTTGAAATTGTCATAATTTCACAATTACATGTAAATGTTTTCTTGTTGTTGGTATAATATTTTATTGTTGTATTTAGCATACAGTAGTAGTAACTGAATACAATTAAAGCAAAAAAAAAAAAAAAAAAAGAACAACAAATCATGTTTAAAACAATGGCAAATTTTTCTTTAACAATTACATAAATATTTACTTATTTATTTATTTACGAATACTTATTTACGTATGAATAATGTTGCACTAACATTGTGGTTGGTAGATGAGTAGTTTGGATGACGAATGTTTATATCGTTAACGAAAATTGAAAATGATTTAAATATTTTACAAAACGATTTACAAATTTTCTGTAAAAAAAAAACTAATTATAAGAAAAGAGACAGGAAAAGAATACCAAAAAAATTTATTAATTTAAAAATGATTATATCAATAACAAATAACAAAAAAAAATTAAAAACAGAAAATATTTTCTAATTATTTGTGCTTGAATATGTTAATTAAATTTTGATGTATAATTCAAAAACTGTGTTATTTGAAAATATAGGGTAATATATTTTTTTTTTTTTTTTGTAATAATTAAAAAAAAAAAAAATAATAAAATTTAAAATTAATTTTTAACCCAAACATTTTTATAGTTTTATACCTATTTTAATTGTAATAAAATTCATATTTCTCCAAAAAAGGATTCTGAGGGTAAAGGAATTATTCTAACATTAATTCATTTCTTTTAATTTTTGCTGCTGTTGTACAATTTTAGAGCATTTTATATTTCAAATAACGACATGTATTTACTTGTTCTTGTATATGATTGTGTGCGGCATAATAAAACATTCAACATTTATAAAAAATACAACAAATGCTACAAAATAAGCACAATAATATTTAAGAAAAACTCCAAAATTTTCTGCATTATTAAAAAAAAAAAAAAAAACAGCCTAAATAAAAAAATAAATAACCCAACATTTTGGGTGGATTAATATGGATTTGAATTGATCATACTCTTACACATCCAAACATACTTATGTACGTATTTAAACCTTTTGTTCCTTTTTTTTTTTTTTTTTGCGGCATAACTTTAATAAATACTAGTAAAGAGACTACAAGGAGTAGGAAGCGGGTATTTGAAGCGCCACTAAAGTTCTGCTTTATTAAAACATAAGCAGATTTGAATACAACTTTTTCGTATCGCCCACGACGAACACGAAAACGTGAATTCTAAGTCTTAGCGAAAAACATGAAGGAACAAAAAGCAAAAGACGAGTAAAACTTGAGGTAAGTAAGTAAAGAAAGAGAAGAAGCAGCATTCAGTAGCGTTAATAAAGTAACAACATAAAAACGCAGGCGCCCATGCTCAACAAATACAACTTGCAACGTTTAAAACAATAATGCAAATGCTACTGTCTTACATTTTGCAACAATGCAACAAACATATACAAGTTTATGCAAACAATCAACCAAATAAACAATAATAACAACAGCAACACTAACAACAAAATCTCCTTTGTTGGTCTTTTAATATTGTTGGTTGTAGTTGTTGTTGTTGTTGTTGCTGTAAGCCTTATTGAACTGAACTGTATTGTATTGTGCTTTGCTCTGCGTTTGTGTGTTATGCATTTATGAACTTCATACACTTCAATGTATTCACAACATTATTTGTTAAAATTGTTTTTTGCTTCTTGCTGCTCTTTTTTTTTGTGTTTTGTTAGTTGTTGTTGGTAGCTGATTGTTTGTTGCTAATGTTATTGTTTAATATCATCAACTCACTACTTACAATTGCTGCTGTTGTGGCAGCAATTGCTGATGGTGGCTTCATTGTTTTGCATGGCTTGTAATATCTTCACTAAAAGCCTTATAAAGTTCCTAATTTCATGCTTCCATACCTGCTGTCTTCTACTGCTAAATAACTATACCTGTCCCATGATAAGACTAGCAATAACAACAACAATAACAATTATTACTCCCTCTTGGCTCTTACAAATACCCTCTTGAGAATTGTGAGGAATATACGTTATTTTTTATTTTTTTGTTTTTTCTTTACTTACATACGTATGTATGTAAGTATTTTTTGTTATTTTTTAGTTGTTGTTGTTGTTATTGTTTGATCGTTTCTTAGTGAACTTATTTTTCCCCTTAGACAGGTTTAATAAATATGTTTAAGGAAATGTTGTGTTTGGTAATTGTTTTATGATCGTTACTTGTTGCTATTTTGAATAATATTTTGTACACTTGAAGAAATTCTCCTGTATAATTGTAGAAACAAGTTTTCAAATTTCAAAGAGGTCTAAACCTTGTATCAAATGTATCTTAATAATTAAATTTCTAGACTAGCAATAATAAATATTTATCTATTATAATTTTTTTTAATGTTGCATGAAACGTTAATTATATAAAAGACAACACCCAGAAAAAAATCGATCACATTGGTGTATAAAATGATACCATTTGGTGTCAGCAGTGTAGTAAACTTGTATATATTTAAGTTATGTATACTGTGCTAAAATCAATAGGCAATGAATTGATACCACATTGGTATCAATTTGACACTACATAACTATCAAATTATTAAATAAAATTATATATTCGATACCCTGCGTTGAACAGTTGTTAATGAATGGTGTCAAAAAGACAAGAACGTTTATTGTCAATATTACCACAATCGTTATAGATTTTGAGGCGTAATTTCTTTTAGTAAATATGACTGATAAATAATTTATTTTAAATCACTAAAACATAAATTTAACAAAACTTTTTCGTAATAAAAATTTAATTTATAATTTTTTCAAGTGTAAAAATATTTTGTATACTACCATAAAATAATTTTTGTTTCTTTATTTATTTTTTTCTTTTTTAATATAAATGTTGCTACTTTACATTTATAAACTTAAAACAAAAAAAGAAAAATTACTGTAAAACTTTTAAAAAAGGAAATACTCCGCAATGGACCTTCACTATCAAAACTAAACGATCTTTGAATATTTTTTCTTTTTTTCATTATTTTTCTGTGGCATCTAAGTATTTTATTTGTACTTAAAAGATGCAGTAAATTCTACTACTCAAATTATATTGGGAAATTTTGCTATTACGTATTCATATTGAGCAATTTATAGTACAACGTTTACAAAAATATTTTAATATGTTACAAACATTATGAAAATTACAAAAAAAAAATTAAGTAATACGAGTAATACTTAATGGATTTAATGAGGTATACCATCGATATTAAACCGTTTTAAGAAAATATTTATATGTTTATGAAGATACTTATTTTAAAGAGTTTTGATATTTTGCAATAGATGGTTAAGTAATTATTGGAAAACATGATTAAAAAAAAATAAACTTAAATATCTTATGTAGAGAAAAATTAAACTTTTATTTTCTTAATTTTTCTCTGCAACTAAAAATAATATTATAATCCTTATTTGATCCTTAATGACTATGCTATATTTATTTCTCTTATAATATCTGTTGTCTGATCAAATTTTAAACCAGTTGAAAGGTAATTTCTTTCCATCTACAGTCTACAAACTATTGATCTTAATACCTAAACTTCATGCACACAAATATAAAAAACGAGAGAAAAAAATGTATTCGGTCAAGCCCGAACATATTATACCCTACACTATCATGTATATGCATTAAAATTAGGAGAGGGATCATATATTAGACCTGTGTAGATGCGATACTTTTACTAAGTGTAAAATAAAATATACAAATACAGAATATTACTTTAATACTAACATTTACATGAATTTATGCTCTTTAGGGAGTTTCTGAAAAGTAGGTTTATATGGGAGCTATTATAAATTATGGACCGAACTTCATAAATAAAACTTATTTGTGTCGAATATTAACTTGATACTGACATTTATGTAGGGTTTATGTATGTTAAAGTGATTTTCGGAAGAGGGATTTATATGGAAGTTATATATTTTAGACATCGTTAAACATCTATTCCGGGAGGTCATAATAATTAGCCAAATTTCATCGAGATATCTGTAAAATTGCGACCTGTTCTTTGTTCATAAGTTTTACATGGACAGCCGGACAGCCAGTCAGCCAACCGGTGGGTATATTCACCGAGGAAGTTGTAATCTCTTTCGAACAAGTTGGTTTGTCAGAGGACCGATGTATACATAATTATGACAAGACTTACCTGATGATTGGAATATTTTATCTTTATACGTATAGGTGGGATTCTGTAAATCTGTTGACAGATAGTGGGCTTTATAGGTGATGACCTTTCTCCTTATGTTAGTAAACCGATTTTTGGTCAAAGGTTAAATTTACAATGTTGTTCTTTCAGACCCAAATCCAGACCTTCCAGAAGCCTAAAGATAGGTCATTGTTTTGTCCTTCATCAGGAGACAAAATACTCATGTTTTAGTGTGCTCTTAATATTCACAATTTTGTACAGAACTGCCAAATTGTTTCCGGGAAGTCTAGGGTCATAACCTTATGACTTTGATCATTCCTTTATAAGAGCCAATAAACCTGCTGACCTCTTTGACGGATTTGATATTTTTGGGATATCCTCCTGGTGGGTATTTTAATTTCTTTTTTTTTACTACTTTTGGAATTCTTTTATTGGTTTAGGCACAGTTTCACTACCTTTTAATATTCTATACTTGTTTCAAACTTCGATCACTTAATTTTAGTACCTGACATTCATCTGGCCGGAGGCTTATTTGGAAGCTTTTCTATTATAGGACATTTTTAATTAATTTTCTTTTATACGAAATTTTCGTTTTATAGGAAATTTAATTTTTATAAAAAATTTTTGATAAATTTTCTTAGATAGAAAATTTTCAATAAATTATGTTTTTATTTCCTTTTTATAGGAAATTTTTGATAAATTTTCTTTTTATACATATAAAATTTTCGTAAAAATTTTCTTTTATAAAAAATTTTCGTTAAATTTTCTTTTATATAAAATTTTCGTTAGATTTTTTTATATACAATTTCGTTAAATTTTCGATCAATTTTCTTTTTATATGAGATTTTCGATCAATTTTCTTTTTATAGGAGATTTTCGATCAATTTTCCTTTTATAAAAAATTTTCGATCAATTTTCTTTTTATAGGAAATTTTCGATCAATTTTTCTTTTATAAGAAATATTAGAATAATTTTCTTTTATAGGAAATTTTCGATCAATTTTGGTTTGTAGGAAATTTTCAACAAATTTTCTTTTAAAGGAAATTTTCTTTTGTAGGAAAGTTTTGATAAATTTTCTTTTAAAGAAAATTTTCGATAATTCTGCTTTTTATAGGAAATTTTCAATACATTATCTTTTTTAGGAAATTTTTTCTTTTATGGGGAAAGTTTCGATCAATTTTCTTTTTATAGGAAATTTTCCATAAATTTTCTTTTATAGGATGGTTTCAATAAATGTTCTTTTATAGATATTTTATATAACTATTCTTTTTATAGAAAGTTTTCGACACTTTTTCTATAAAAAACAATTTTTTTTTTTTTTTTTCATAGAAATTTTCGGAAAATGTTCTTTTATAAGATTTTTTTTTTTTTTTTTATTTTTTATTTACAATTTTCGATAAATTTCCTATTGATTATACATTTTTTCAACATATTTGCCGATGAAAAAAAGAAGAAAAATGTGCAGGTTTCTATTAGGATTTTATAACTTACAACCATTAGAATCACCTCCAAGATCTGCGCTTGATCGTGGCTCGTGCAGAGGACTTTGAAGCTGTTACATTTTGGAAAACTTTTTGCGCGTTACAATTAAGAGCAATGTAACTCTTATTATAATGTAAAAGGCATAAGATATGGAGACTAGTGCCACAATTTCGCAAACGAGTAGAACCATTTTAAAGTTTACATTATTAAACTAATTAAAACGAGAAAATCGGCAATTTTTATTATCATAAAGCAATTCATTTACAATAAAGTATAATTGTTTAAATAACATATGCACTTCTAGGAACGAGAACAGGTAGTTTCGAATTTAGCTTTAACAGAAGCGCGAATTATGTACATATGTAAGTAAGTGAGTAAAAAAACTTTTTTGATTGCCTTTGAACAAAGTTGAAATGCCATTAACAACCATTGCAAACAGACGTAAATATCTATGTATTTTATGGATTTATAAATGAATGTTAGAGTCTCGACACATACATACATATGAAAGATATCTATGTAAATTAGCTCATACCCATAAAATTTTCAATTCGCATACACATCTGCATACATACATTTAAACAGTTATGCAGATTTAAGCCACCATTGAACATAAAAGAAACAGGCTCCAATTTCCGACAAAAAAAAAAATGTAAAAGAATTATCAAAAAAAGACATGAAATAAAAATCACTGTCTATTTTGTTGGTAACCAAAAATTGTTTCTATTTACGGGAAAACATATAGACTCTCACATACATACACACATCTTTCTACAAACTGCAAATAAATATATAAAAATAAAAAATAAAAAAACAAATAAGTTAATATTTTGTCCGCATCACAGGAGATAAAATAAAAACAAGAAACTATCTATTATTCATTCAACCATCCAACCATTCAACCAAACATACAAACACTTTGAGTTAAAACTGAGGGGGGATAATACATTAGAAGGGGTCATAGTATTTTGGATACAACGTTTATTCTCACATCTCAATACAAGATGACGAGAAAAGCTTGAGTTTGAAGTTGGATGGATTTTGGATGATGTTGATGTCATGTTATTCGTACCATTTTTTCCACATATTTTCCTTTACAATAACGCCCCTTTCTCACGCTTTTTTTTCAGCTTGTGCAGAATATTTTTGAATGTCATGTATAAAGTTACTGTAAGTAAGTTTTCATGGTTTCGTTTAAATTTAAAATATTATTTAACAGGAGCAGGAGAAAAATACATACATATTTGCACATTTATTAAGAAAAAAAAAATAAAAATAACAATATTTGGTTGTGTGTTTTTTATTTTGTTGTTTTTTTTTATGAACTGATAATATTTTAAAGTGTTTTATTTTAATAAAGACAATTTTTAGCTTTTAAAATCGCTTCTGTGAGGTAGAAGGTTATGGAAAAAGATTTTACTTTATTTAAAACAAGAACCAAATACATAACGACATCCGCTAAATAGAATGCACAATTTCTAATATGGAATATTTAAAAAATTTTCTAACTTTCTTATAAATAACGAGAAATACGGTGGCCAAAAAAGTTAGTAAGTATGAGTTTTTAGGAAAATCTTAAAAATTTATCGCCTCATATAAGTATTTAATGAAAGTGCTCGCTTTTTGGGGCCGTATAATTAATATAATCAACAAATAATACTGATATGCGTTCAAAACTATAAAGAATAAAATATTTTCTTAATAATTTCATTTAAAATATTAATCAGAATTTTAAAATTATTTTAAATATTTTTATAATTAAAAAAAATATAATTAAAAATCAAAGTATTCTAACAAATTATTTTTTATTTAAAATTCTAAAATCAAATTTAAATAATTTTATTAATTAAAATTCAACTTTTGAAAAAAATTTATATTCAATTATTCAAATAATCACTTATTTTTATTTGTATTTGAGAAATTTATTATTTATAAAATAAGAAAAATAATTGAAAGCCAATACAGCGCGCGAAATAACCTAATTTATTGTATATAATGTAAGAAAGTCCACTTTATTTATTTTATATCGAAATAGTATGTTCCACATTTTATTTCGAACTATTTGCAGTTACATATTTTGACACTGAAGTTACAAAAGTTAAGATCACTGTTAAGAAATATGATGCAACTGAAAAGAGTAGAACGAAACAACCTAAGAATATAAATTATATTAGCATGCTTTTTTTAAAATTATATTCAATGTTATAGCGGTTTAATAGTTGTTATAGCTAATTGGATTCCTTATAACATATTCCAATCGTAAAGGTATTGATAAAGAAGTCTGTAGGCAAAATATACGTCAATATTCCATTATTATTGTTCATGAATTTTCTTAAGGCCTTTATAGTGTTAATGCGGTTCCTTTCAGCAAAAACTGTTTGGCATATAATTCCTCGCATACTCTCGGACAAATTCCGGTCTATGAAAAACTGGCTCATGTCCTGTTAGAACAGTTGTTTTCTTCCAAAAAAATTTTTTTTAATTTTAATTTTTGATGATGTGACATCTCGGTGAAATGCATAGACCAAGTTCCAGCAATCCTTTTTGTAAGAAAAGGAACGTTTATCATAAATTTCTGTCCTTATAAAACTCTTTAGGAATATTTTATTGTAAGTATTTGCACGATATTCTATAATAAATCCTACCAGAAATTTGGTAAGTATCTGATTTTCTCATCCCGCGGTTTATTTTATATCAATACACGAAAGAACCATCTGGTAATACAAGTTAATTATTTTATTGTCACTAAAAACAACTTCCTCCAATTTTTTTCCAAAAACGTTTATTTTCGGAGAACGACAGTCTTGGTGCTTTGTGAGAGTACAAAGATTTAAATTTTAGTAACCATTTTCGCATACTATATGTTGGGATATAATTTTTAAATGTATGAATATGACTCAAAGATCATATCAGTTTAAAAAAGGTTCATATTTAGCGAGGCGATAGTTCTTTTTTAGTGCGAATTCTTTTTATGTTCATAATATTCTTATTAAAGTTTTTTTTTTTTTTTTCGGTAACTTTCGCAATTGTTTGGACACATAAATATGAAAACCTTTATTTCAGATTAGTTTTCAGATATTTGACAAAAAATCCAGCCACATATTCTGTATGCTGTCAACCTGGCGGACTGTTATTTAATTCAATACGCTAAACGGGACATTTCGTTAATTACTGTTGCATTAATACAACGAAACATTTTAAACAATACAGGGTTCAATTACTAGAGAAACATTAATACCAAAATGTGTTATTTTAATTTAATGCTGACTAATGAATCATGATTATCTCAAAATTTTATTTTGTATGCTTAGGTTATTTCGTTCGGAGTTTTAAAAATTTTTTATATTTTTCCAAATAAAACATATAAAATATTGCATTTTCCATAAACCTTTAAATGCACTTACATTGCAGTGTCTAAAAAGATAATTCATATTTTAATTACATTTATAGGTAGCAAAATATGTAAACGTTTACTCTGTATGCTTAGGTTTTTTCGTGCACTGTATATTGTTTATTTTAAGTAAAAAATATTAGATACAATTAAAAAAGTAATTGAAATAGTTCTTATATTTGATAAATCGTTTAATAAATCATATTTTTTCTGTCTATGTAAATTACATATTAACTACATAAAAATATTGAAAGCCAGAAAAATAAAAAAATATTTTAACATTATTTTTCTCTTTGTCTTGATTTATAATATTACAAAAATAAACCTTAATTCCTTAAGGATAAAAGTACAGTATAAACTAAATAAACGCAAAAATAAGATTTGAGGCGATTTTTTTGAAAAATAATTTTAATATTTAAATTGAAATAAATTTAAAAAAAAAACAAAGATATCATATTGAAATTTTGGCATAATTTAGATAAACTTGTCTTTAAATTAAAGAATTAGAAAATTTTGTAATAAAAAATCTCAATTCGTGAAAAACATCCTTCAAAAACTGACTGACTCATTGAATTCATCACTCTATCGTTTTAAGCAGCTTTATGAATACTTTTTTTTGGTGTTTACCTTACATATGGAGGTATTTAGTCAAAATAATTTTAAGTTAATCCCAGTTTTGATATTTTTTTTACATTTTTTAAAATTGACAATTATTGAATTGGGTTTGTGTGGAGACCTTTGTCCCGAGCTCCTCCGTATTTACTTTACATGCATTTGTGTTAAGATTTCTTTTGAAAATCCTAAAAAACTTCAACTGTATAATAAGTATTTTATAGACGGACGGACATCATCAAATTGGATTATAGAACTGTTGAGCATATTAAATGGTTTTGTAAGAATAACTTGAAGACAATTAAACAACATCCAAATAAAATAATTCCCCATGAAATTTTATTGGAAGTTATTTCATTTATTTTTGCAGTTGGGCTTTATTTCATTTTATTTGGAATTTTTTTCATTCACATAAGTAAATGAATATCATTGGGAGTTATTTCATTTTTATTGAGAGTTGAGAAGTCGGTGTTTGAAGAGAAAATTCTTTTTCCCGGCCGAAGGCCAACTATGCTGAAAATTTTACCAGTTCACGTAACTCCGAAACTAAATCTTATGAATTATTTCATTTGATAATTTAAAATTGGGAATTATTTCATTTGTGTGGGATTTATTTCATTTATTTTGCACTTATTTCATTGGGAGTTATTTAATTAAATGTGGCTCTTATATCCTTTGTTGTGATAAAAGTTGGGAATTATTTCATTTATCCCTTTGGAAGTTACTTAATTTTTTGATTTGGGAGTTTTTTCATATTTGTTGTGAATAGTTTCATTAAGAGTTACTTCAATGGACTTATTTCTTTTGGGAGTTATTTACTACTTATTGATACTGTGTATCCGAATTGAATGAGAAACCCCTTGACGCATAATCAGTGTTTCCCTATTTATTATCAGGCATCCTTTGAGGCAGCAATTACTCTAGAATTTACATAAATATGTGTTATACTTTATTATATTGAAATACTACACAAAAAAAAAAAATTATTACAGTCTTTTTTTCAATTAACATAGTTGTTTCATTTTGCATCGAAATTAAATAAATTTGTTCAAGCAAACATAAAATAAAAATAAAGTTTAACTATACTATTATATCCTATATACATTTTTAATTCATCCAATCAATTACTTGATTGATTTAATTAATTTATTAATTGGGAATTTTTTTTTCTGTTTTGTATTTTTTTACAGTTTTTAGTAATTGATATAATCATTTTGGTGGGAGGTGCAAATTTAAACAATTTCTTAATTGAATGAATTACTTTCTAACATATTTGTTAATTGGTGACTTTTTTCTGTGTAGTTGAAATACTTTCATTTCAGATTTTGAGAATAAGTTTTGAAATTAGCACGAAGCTTACATAAATATGGCAACTATTTTAAGTAAATACTTACATATTTACCATTAAATAAAACAGCGTTTATGCTGAAAAAAATCTTCAGACCCCCACCTTAAAGTTATCTTCGAATTACTTTCTGAGTCTATTTAACGATGTCCGTCTGTCTGGTCAGCTGGCTGGCTGCCAGTCCATAAGTGCAAACTTTGTGAAAAAAGTACAGGTAGCAATTTTAAAGATATCTTGATGAAATTCGGCACGAATAATTATTTTGGTACATGAACGAATCCTATTGAAATTAGTTATGGTCGGTTCATTATCGGATCGGTCCTAGTCCCCATACAAGTGCCCTCCCGGAATAGAAGTTTAACGATGATAAATTCCTTAAATATAGCAATTTTTAATGAAATTAAATATTAATAAAATAAAATTTAATTAAAAGAAGTTTTGTATAAGTGTCTAATTGATCCATAGTTGACCATAGCTCCCATATAAATCCCTCTTCCGAAAATCACTTTAAAGTGCATAAATCCCCATGCGGGAAATTTGTGCCAATTGCAGTAATGGACCGGTCCTTCAGTACGGTTAAGTAGCAATTGACACCTAACTCGTCATTAAAGTTCCAGTTGAGAAACAGTTGACATCACCACACTTACTAAATATCAGTTGAGAGTCAATTTTTAACAGACATGTTAAGTGCGCATTTAGCAACTCGCGAAAAATAACAATCTGTAGCTGAGTGATTAGAGTTGAAGACTATAAAACATAAGATACGTCAGAAGAACGTGTCCTAAGACCTGTCCCAATGTATTAATTAGCCACCTCTAATGACAACCCCATGTAAAAGTGACAGGTTTCTCCCATATAAAGTTCCAGAACTGGAACCGGTCACTAGCCCTGAGAACCTGTCACGTGACTAGTCTTGAACCGGTTTTCTTTCCCCTAGGGCCCATACAAACTCAAGTATCAAGTTAATATTCAACACAAATAACTTTTATATAAGTATAAATCACAGTGCCAAATTGTATGATGTTCGGTCCATAATTTGTAATGCTACAACATAAACCCACTTTCGGAATCACCCTAAGAGCATAAATTCATATAAATGTTAGTATTAATGTAATATTCTGTATTTGTATATTTTATTTTACACTTACTTAGTAAAAGTATCGATCCACAATTCGCCACAGGTCTAATATATGACCCCTCCCCGAACTTTGAGGCACATATGGTCGTGCTTAACCGACTATATCTTTCTATCTCGTTTTAAACAGCTCTTCTTAAAAAAAAAAATAAATTAAAATATAGTTTCCTTTTCCTGTTTTTTTTTTAATCAAATATCCTTCTAATAATTATCGGTTAACTTTTGAATACTTTACAAGAATGTTTTAATGTCTACTAGAAAACAATAAGTAATTTGTATAAAGGAAGAACTAATTAAGTCCTCTAACTACAAAGTTTCTCATACATTTTAACAAATAGTACTAACGATTTTTTAAAAAGAAAAAGAAATTGTAATTATCTTATACGATAATTTCTTATATTGTTATCAGTGTCAAAAACATCACACACCAGGTAGCCAGGTCTGTATGTTTGATATGTAGGCTAATCAAAATGTTAGCGACAGGTACATAGGTGTGACATCCCCCTATTAACTTTCAGCACCAGTTTTGTATTTTATGTTCGATTCAATATCTCCAGTTGTTTTTTTGACGTGTGTATGAATGAATCAATGTGCGTGCATGATATTTTTGCATATTTCAATGCTTTTTTTTAGTTTTTTTACCCCGTTTTTTTCTTTTTAACATTCAATGAATGAAAATTTGTAGCGCGTGCCACAATACATGACATTATTGCTGCAATTCAACCATTGGAGCGGGAGTAAATGGAGAACCATATGCGGCAAACATACGCACACTTGCATTGAGTCAAGTATATACAAATATTTTACACTTGCATACATTCAACTAAACATAAATACATACATACAAACCTACATTCATTTATGCAAGTGTAATATGCATTTGTTTGTATGTACATATATATGTATGTTGGTTGGTATGTTTATGTTAGTGTTTGGATGAATTGTATTTTTCGCAGTTTACTAACCACTAAATAAAAAAAAGCGAAAAAAACTAAAGCAAAAAATGTGTAAATCGCTTTTTTTATAGACTGCAATTTGTTGATGACAGACTCACTGGTGCAACTGGTTGTATCGTTTCGTTTTATTTTTTGTATTGCTGTCGCTGTTGTAGTTGTTGTTATTATTGCTTTGCACATAGATGCAATTGCAACTGCTGACTCTATGTGATTTTTGCAACGAGTATGAGTACAAAACAATTTTTTTTTTCACTTTTTTTGGTTCTATGATGACGTGTTGCCGTGATTTTAAATCGGTGGATTTTTTTTAAAACGTTTTTCTTTTTTTTTTCTGTTTTATTTGTTTGTTTTATTTTTTTGGTCACATTACTTACTGCTCGTATGCGGCCATTGAAACTGAAAGTGTTGCACTTTTTTAAAAGCACCTACTACGTCATTGGCATATACATACATACAAATAGTGCATTATATGTTTGTATGTGTCTGTTTGATTGTATATATTGGTGGGTTGCTGTCTCATGTCAGTTGCAGTTGTTAACAACAACATTGATGGTATTTAATGTTTGCAATCGTTTTAGCCACTTTGCACTACAACGCTTTTTAATCGTGGGAAAATTATTAACACTGAACTACGCGACTCTATTGTTCATGGTGGTATGAGCTGGATGTTTCTACTGTTCAGTCAGTTGTTGGTTAGATAAATGGTATGTATGTATATGTATGTTTTTAGTATTTATTTTTTTTGGATTGATTATTATGCAACAATTGTGTTTTGGTGAATGAATGGTATAAAAAAGTGCTTGTTGCATTTCCAATTTTATTATGAATTATATAATGGTGTTTTTTCCTCATATGCTTTTTCAATATTTTTGGATTTTGTGTTTTTTTTTAGAAAGTTAAGTCTGCATTAAAATAATTTATGAAAAATAAATATTATTAAATATTTAAATAATCTAGATAAACTGGAACACGTTTTCAATAAAAGTTGTATATATTGTAAATTTTCTATAAAAGAAAATTTAACGAATATTTCACATAAAAAATAAATAACGAAAATTTTCTATCACAGAAAATTTAACAAAAATTTTCTATATAAAAAAAAAAATTAAAGAAAATTTAACGAAAATTGTCTATAAAAGAAAATTTAAAGAAAATTGTATACAAAAGAAAATCCCAGCAAAAACTTTGGTTGCCATGCAATGAGTTAAGAAGCTAATATAATGGCCCTACACTACTTACACATTAGCTGAATAACTCATTATTTTAACACGGTAATGATATTAGAGGCAACTATTTACCCTATATATTACTTAGATGTCATTACAATAACTAATTACTTCCAAGCAGTTAAATAGCTTGATTGATTTTAAAACATTACTGAAGTCATGATTAGTAATAACAAGAGCAACTAGTTACATTTTAGGTTATAAATAAGTAATAAAATGTCAGGATATAAAATATTTTTTTGTTGTAAAAAGATTTTTTAAATTTTAATTTAAAAAACTTAACAACAATAAAAAATGTAATTAAAATAAATTTAATCAAAATAAACTATTTTAGATTACAAATTAATTCATTCGCAAATTTTGCCTTTCATTTATATATCCGCTCTTCAAGTATATGAATTGGTAACTGCATTATAAAAATCACTAAAAATTAATATTTTCAAAAATCTGATCATATATAATTAATTACATTCGTGTTATAAATAATTAGTTACTAATCAACTTCTATGTAATGCGGACAGTATGATGTTGTCATTACAAAGTAACTACATCCGTAACTACATGTCATTACCAAGTTTTTGCTGGTATTTAACGAAAATTGTCTATAAAATAAAATTTTAAGAAAATTTTCTATAAATTTATCGAAAATTTCCTACAAAAAGAAAATTAATCGAAAATCTTTTATTAAAAGACAATTTATTAAATTTCATATAAAACAAACTTTATCGAAAATTTTGTATACAAAGAAAATTTATCGAAAAATTTCTATAAAAAGATAATTTATCGAAAAATTCCTATAAAAGAAAATTTAACGAAAATTTCCTATAAAAAAAAAATATCAGAAATATCTTATCAAAAGAAATTTTTCTATAAAAAGAAAATTTATCGATAAATTCCTACAAAAAGCAAAATTATCGAAAATTTTCTATAAAAAAAATGTATCGAAAATTTCCTATAAAAAGAAAATTGATCGAAAATTTCTTATAAAAATAAAATTTGTGGAAAATTTTCTATAAAAAGCAAAATTATCGAAAATTTTCTATAAAAATAAAATTTGTGGAAAATTTTATATAAAAGAAAAATTATTGAAAATTTCCTACAAAACGAAAATTTATCGAAAATTTCCTATAAAAGGAAAATTTTTCGAAAATTTCCTATAAAAAAAAAATTTTCCATAAAAAGAAAATCCAAAATTTCCTGTAAAAAAATTTGTCGAAAATTTTCTATAAAAAAAAAAAAAAAAAAAATTTGTTTGAAGATTTCCTATAAAAAAAAACTTATCGAAGGTTTCCTATAAATGAAAATATTCGATCAATTTTCTTTTTATAGGAAGTTTTCGATACATTTCTTTTTATAGGAAATTTTCGATAATTTTGCTTTTTAATATAATTTATCGAAAATTTCCAATAAAAATAAGATTTATCGAAAATTACCTATTTCCCATAAAAAGAAAATTAATTGAAAATTTCCCATGAAAAGAAAATTTATCTTATTTATTTAAATTTATTTTTATTTTTTTTTTTTAAGAACATTTATTGACATTTTGCTATAAAGAAAAAATTTATGGAAATTCGTCCATGAACAAACAATTTTTCTTTGAAGAGAAAATTTATGAAAATATTTCTAAGAAATCTTAACGAAATTTTTCTTTCAAAAGAAAATTTTTCGACATTTTTTATTAACACAATTTTTCAAAATTAATAAAAAAATTTATAGAAATATTTTCTTTGAAAATTTATTTTATAAATATATAATTAATTAAAGTATTCAATTTCAAGTTTATCGAGGATTATAGAAATTGTATTTTGAAAATAGTGATTTGTTTTTTTTTTAAGTCTTAAACACGATGTTAGTACGTACATACTTCCATACGTTTATATGTATAATTGTATCGATATTAAAGGAATCGTTTATTATTGTGGCACGTTATTGATTTGCGCGTATCAAATATGTATTAACAAACACAAAAATATTCAATCAAATACTCATACATATATGTATATAATCGTTTAATATACATACTGATGTATTATGTGTGTAAATTCTAATTGACAGTATATGTATGTATATGTATGTGATTCAGCGATATTTATGTACAAAATGTACATTATGTGAACATTTGTTATATACTGCGATATCTATGTACGTATGTAACTACAATAATATACTCATAGTTATGTACAAATGTATGTATATTGATGCGCCGTTTTAGTTGCAATATTGCAGAGTCACCGATATATTGCAATGAAAAGTGCATTGCCCATATTACACACACATATAAAACGACTAGCAAACACGAATGTGTGAATATATACACATTGAAATTTGTATGTATAAGCACGTGATGCTATCACAGAAAAACAAAAACTGGTGGCATTGAAAAATTTTGTAAAAAACACAAGTGTATTGCAGCACGTGAAAAAAATGGATATGCGGCGCCAAAACAAGATACTCCTCATCAAACAAAACAACACAGAAACAAAAAAAAACGAAACCAAAAAAAAGAACAGAACTGATTTCAAATAACATCCCAGTAAATACAAAAAACTGAATAAAAAAATGGAAAAAAAACTCACACCGACACAGTCACATGAATTGACTGAAAAACAACAATCAACCATACAAACAAACGCGATACAGAAGTGCAGCAGTGTATTTTAATGGTACCCGTGTGTTGCAGCAGCATGTGCATTCGTTCGACCGAACTTCGAGTATTGGTTGGCATAATTTTTCAACGTGACCTTGACGAGAGTGGTGTCACTGATGCGTGTTTAACAATCATCTAGGTCGCGGTCAAATTCAGTTTATGTTGTTTTTATTGCTGCAGTTGTTGTTGTTGCATATTTTTTTGTTTGGTATTCTTTTTTTTCGCGATTGGGGTTTCCCCCGAAATTTCAAAATGGGATAATAGTGTGTTGCAACTGCATGTCTGTGTGAATGAACTTATTCATGTTCATATGTGAGTATGTGTGTGTGTGTGTGTACATGTATTTGTTCGACTTTTTTTTAAGGGTGAACACTCGGTATGTGTGTGCAATTGATGTTGTTGTTATTTTTTTCCGTCTACTGTTGCAATATGTGTGGTGGTTTTTCATTTTTTATAGTAGCCACAATTTTTGATGCACCGTATCTACCAACCAACACCACCAACATCGTCATCGCTTCGATTAAAAGTCATCATACAATTTTTGTGTTGCAGTTTAGCTTCACTTATATCCATCATCCATCCATGCTCCACAACTCAATATGCAAACATGAACATCTCTCCATATGCATTCAAGTAAGTCTATGTGTGTGTGTATGTGTTATGATGCAAGTTAATTTTGTTTCTTTTTATTATCAGCCTGATGAAGATCATGACAATTACCATGGTTCAATAGCGTGCGTGCCACTCACTACAGCCATCAAAACATTTATTAAATAAGACTCTTTACATCTTTGGTGGTGGGGCCACAGTTTCTGTTCTGTTGCTAGTTGTTGTTCTTGTTGTAGCTGATGTATGTATGTTATTTTTCATTGCACACAAGTGATGCATTTTTTCCCGTTTTTTTATTTTGTTGCTGTGATATGTAAACTTATGTGTGTGTGTGCATGTATGTTTGATGTGTAAAATGGCTTAATGAATTGCACAGATTTTTAACCAACTTCTTACCTGTACGAAAATGCACTTTATTCACACATTTTTGGTATTTGAGATAATTTTAAGCGTTTGGATGTTGGTGTTTTTTTTATTCAATTGATTTGTTATTTTCGCCTCTTAGTGTGTCGTTTGTGACTTGTTGACTGCTTACCACCATATAGAGATTCTGATAATATTATTTTCTGTAACAAGGCATGAAATGTGAAAGAATGGTAAGATTAATGTGAAAGTTATTATGGTACACATTCATAGGCTATATCTTAATATAAAGCAACTCATAATTATTAAGTAGGTATATGAAGTAAACTTTCTAAAAAAAAATCTTTCAGTTCAAAACTAGTCACATGACATGATCTCAGGGCTTGGGACAGGTCATAGAACAGGTCACAAGACTGAGCCAAGAGAACATGTTCAGAATCGATTAATATAATACAAATTTAAAGAAAAATTGTTACTTTGTAAACTTTTTTTAAATTTATTTATTTTTTTATTAAATTATATTTTATAATTAGTATTTGTAGAAAATGGTGAATTTAAAAAAAAGGTGGTAGCGGTATAAGGAGTGCGATCGAAAAAATCTTAACACACGTTTTGCCTCATAACTTTTTTCGGAATCAATATTAACATTTTTTTTTTTTTTGATCTAGTTATCATGGAAAAATATGTCAGTTATTATATATAATAACAACTATGTTGATTTGTCATGATTTTCATCAAAATGAGTGACGAAAAAGATGTACGTGCTACAAATTATTAAGAAATTTCAAAAAATCCAAATAAATAATTGGCCACAGAATTAAATTTCTGCTGTCAAACTGTTTATAATGTTATTAAACAGTATCAGGAAGATTTGACAATTGACAGAAAACCTGGCTCGGAAAGGAAAAAAGGTCCACATGATATTGGGAAGGCCAGAAAATGCCACACTACTATACATTTGCGCTTGTGTGTGTTAAGCAGCAAAAAACTTGACTTGATTTGCATTGACATTAATGAGAGCGCAGCAGTCGAACGATGTAGTTTATAGTGTACGTGTGAAGCAGCGTTGCGTAAGCAGCATTTGTAGTCTAAACTCGCGAGTCCGGAAATTTGAAAATTGCGCATCTTTACCTTAAAGCATGTATATTGTTCGACTCAGAATCACTTTGTGAGTTCATTTAATGATGTCCATACAACTGTCTGTCCAAATCGCAATTATAAAAATATCTTGGTAAAATTTGGTAAAAGTAATTATTTTGGTACGAGACCCATGCCTAAGACTAAAATTTAAATTAGTTATGATCGGGGAAGTTTTAACTCTGTGTTGTTAAAAGTGGGGGAAAATATGTAGGACTCAATAGAAATCGAAATTTCTAAAAATTCAGCTCTTAAAAAAAATAATAATAAAAATAATAAAAATAAATACTATGTAGAAAAAATCTAAAGTATTTATTTCGATCGTCACACATTTTAATGCCAATGAACCAATATGAACGCGTAAAAATAAACATGATTATCTGGAGATAAATTTAATTAAATATAGTTTTCTACAGTTGAATTTTCAGCATCTATAATTAGTATTTTCATGCGAAAAGAACTATTTTCATTTTAGAATGTAAATATTACAATGTAGATATTAAAAAAAAAAAAAAAAAAATTATGCATATATAAACGTCACTATGAACATAATATAATACATATATTTTTTTAGATATATGCATTACACTTAACGTAAGTATCGGTCCACAATTGGCCACAGGTCACATAAGACCCCTCCCCAAATTCTGATGAACATTTGCAATGGCGTAGAGTATCATTTGGTTGGGCTTGACCAACTATTTATTTGTAACAATTTGAAAAATAAACAATTTTATAAGAAAAATCATTTTGCTTTTTAATTTTCAGTATCAACCAACTAATGAAATAAATAAATATTTTAATTGATTTATTGCCGATTTATTACTTTTACTGTGAACATGTTTCCCACAGACAGACAGACGGACAATAGGGGATCAATCATTTATAATTTTTTTTACAATATTATATAATTTCTGATAAACACATTAAGCCAACATCCAAGTCGAAGAACTATAAACAAGTTTTTCTAACGTCATAAACGCTGTTAAAGATTTGGTTACAAGCTTGCCATCGTAAATTGCCTTGTTGTGTCTGTTGCATTTTTTTTTTTTTTTTTGTAAATATTTCTTTATAACTTACATTTATACCTTTGAATTTGTGTGTCTTATATATATTATAATTACAAAAAGAAAATTATGAAAAAAAAAAATGTATATTAAAATACACCTACAAGTAGCACATTTGAAATTACACACAAACATACAAATTAAAATTAATCCTTTGTTATTCCTTCAATATTTTTCTAATTTGCCACATTGTGATTTCTTTGTTTTGGGTTTTTTATTCTTATTTTTATCGCGAAAATTGTTTTCATAGAAATAAATAAAAAATCTTGATAGAGGGAAGGAAATACTTATTTTTATTTGTATTTCTTTGAAGAGAATTGCAGTTCAAAAGTTTAAGGGAATCCGGTTTGCATTTAAAATATAAGGATTTGTAAAATTTACTTACAATTTGTAAGGAAAGAAATATGGTTTAAAATAAGCAATTGTTTAAACGAAAGAAAATAAAATTTTTCGAACAAAAAAAAAAAAAAAAAAAAATTAAAAACCCAATTTAGACATCACCATCTCCGCTATAGATGAAATTCGGTGTATACACTCATCACGTCAATACAAAATGTTGAGTTCTTCAAAAATTTCAAATTCGTTGTTGTTTGGATTTTATAGCGGTTCAAAGGTTACTATTTTTAGATTTTTTTGTTTTTTTTTTTTAAATTCATGAGATTTAAATCAATATATCTCCGGACGTATTTGTCCGATTTAAACAATTTTTAGCTCAAATTGATGCTTAATAACTGCAGTTTCTAATTAATTTTACAAAAACGGTATTTTTAAAAAGAAAAGGATAATGACATTGATATTCGGCAACAACATACAAACAATTTAAAGTGGGGCCATGAGGGGAAGCTGATAAAATTAAAATTTAGAAAAAAAGTCATTTCGTTAATTTGGTTTTGAAAGATTCTCAATTTAAACAAATATTTTGCAGGCATGAGTATAAATTATTTTTTTAAATAGAAACCCTTAATAAAAACACCCACGAAATATTCTTTATAATGTCTTGTTATTGAGGAAATGAGAAAAATTTGCAATTATTTATTTTTGCATCTTAATCAACGAACAAAAAAGCCAATATTTTAATCAATGACAACAATGTTTTGTTTCATTTTTCTATACCTGATTTATGTAAAAATTATAATAAAGGGGACAATATTAAAATCTAAAAATAAACAAAGATAAAAACAACAATAAAATATATCTTCAATATATATCTATAAAGAAGATTTTGTGCTACAAAATCCTTAAAATAAATATTAAAAATTAAGTACTTATTATGGAGTAGAAAAAAAGGGGGAAAAATAAAACAACCACTTAACAAAAATGTTTCTTTTCTATTATAATTCTATAAACGAAAATAGATAAAGAAAGTAGACAGAAAAAAAACTAACATAAATTGTTTATGTATAAATGCAAAGAATTAAATTTTAAATTTAAATATAAAAAATGTCCATGTCAAAAGATTCAATTCAATTTCTTTTACACACAAAACCAACAAAATCATAGGAAAAAAAAAAAAGAAAATTATTGAAAAAAATCAGAAAAAAATATAAAACTAAAAAAAAAAGAATTTGCTAACTTGCTTAGAATGTCTTTTAACTCCATCATACTCCATGGTCAGCAGCGACAAACATTCATCCATAATTTTATATACTAAAAACATCATATAACTACAAAATATGAAAACGAACGAAACGAATGAGTACAAGTCGTAGTTGTTTTACTAATGGTCTAGACATTTTTGGCCACGTACACTTCCGCTAACCCCCTCAAAGTCGTTGTCATATATAAATGTATATTTATGTATGTATGTATGTTTGTATGATTTTACATATTCGTCGTATTTATAATACTCATCAGTAACGAGGAAAGAAAAAATTTTGCAAAAACCAAAAACAAAACTAAAACAAACACAAAAAAAAAAAATACATATAATTCAAAAACGAAACAACAACAAATCAAAAAGAAATATAAAAAAAAAAAAATTATACATTGAAAACAACTGCAATATCAAACTAAAATGTTCCCCCATTTTTGTCACTAAAAGCATGCAAATGAAGCTTATATCTAAGTATTGTATATGTATGTGTAAACATACATATATATGTATTCATAAACATGTATAGATACTAGATGTTTCATGTAAAATATTTTTTTAAACATACATTCATATATATTATTTTTGTTGTTTAATAAGAATCTACTACATTCTCAATCACACAGATGCACTCATACTTCAACTGGTACATACACACACATACATATGCATGATTTGATTGTGACTATGAAGGAGCACCAGGGCTCAAAGGACAGTGTCAAAATAAAAGAAATCACCGTCACCGCCGCCGCCGCTTCAAAAGGATCAGTTTTTAGATTTTCAATGTAGTATTTGACTCCAACTCTCATACATTTCGACCAACTCGTACTTAGTTTGCTGTTGCTGTTGTTCTTGTTGTTTGCATTTTCCAAGAAAATAAATATGCAAAAATGCTTAGAAACAAATTTGTAGCCAAAGTACAATGAAAATCAAACACGTTGAACATGAGTTTTGCTCACAAACCAAAATTTTAGCAACCAACAAAGAACCCAAGTAGAAGGAGCAAGTGTGTTGCATATGAATATGAAAGTTTAGACGATAGTAAAGCCAACGAAAATAGAAAAATTAAATGTTAAGAGTAGTTAGAGTTACCGTTATGGTCTGAACCAAAATGACGGTTTTTAAACAGTGACGCCTTAAAATAAAGAAAATCAACCAAAAATCAAACTAAAATGCTGCTTGACTGCCTTCCTTCTTTCCCAAAGTTAACAAACATGAGAAATCGTCTCTCTAACAAAAGCCTGGGAAGGCAGTTCATCACAAAAACATATATACAATCTAGCGCATATAGCACTCTAAAAAAAATATTAAAAAAAAAAAAAGAAATAAAAATCTTTTATACATTCTCGTTTTGAAAAGCTAAAGCCCAGTAAAACACATCACATCGCATCACATTCCAATTTAAAATACAGTATAAAATCTAACCAAATAAAATACAGAAACAAATGAAAAAAAGAAGAACAAAAATTACAAAATGAAATAGAACAGTATAGAATTCAACAACATATACCATTGTATCGTTTGGTTATAGAAAACGCGTATCGTTTCGTATCGAAATATTGCAGACACCAATATGCAAAAATACCAAGTCGCCAAAAGGAAATGCAAGGATGAGAATCACTACAAGAGTGTACTACTGCACAATAAAACACAATAAAAGTGCACGACTACAACAAATCTAATAACACAAACGCCTCGTCCACTCGTACGTAAGTCGTCACTAAGAGCTGCGGATATTGTTGTGCACGGCCACCATTACTACCACTACCTAATTTCCTAATGCTATAGCTAAACAACACCCATCTACCCCAATTTATACATACATCTCCACCCCATTCCTTTAGTATTAGTTAAACTCCTACACACACAAAATTTTGCAATGATGATAAATGTTTTGTATGCGAGATGTATGTATTCATTAATATTAGACTAATCCCTAATGGTTTGGAAAAGATTTTTCAAGATAAGATACGCGATTTGGCATAATTGTTTCTGGAATATTAAACCTTGTTCAGTATAAGATAATTTGTGTTGAATAGTTCAGTCATATTTGCAGATTTTTTTCTATCCGTGTACAAATACAAATTACTTGAGGTGATAATTGAATTCGCCATGTTTTCTGTTTTTCCATAAATCAATTTTTTTCATGAGTTTTTATATCCAACTTCCTCTCAGGCTGCTTTATTATCCAGTCTTCTATAGTCTTACTTATAGTATGTCTCTTTGTAGGTTACGTCTTAAACTTGTGTTTTGTTCTACTGTTTTCTTGAGATCAAATAAATGTTTTGTTTCATCGGAATCAATCTGTGTTGTTCTGTAAAGTATATAATATATACAATAACAGGACTTTCTTCATTAAAGACTCCTCTTTAAGAGCTCTTGAGCATATGGGAGAAGCATAGACAATCACAGATCTTACGACGCACTTTTTGGTAGAAGGGGTTGAAGATGGTGTTTAATTCCGGGAAAGGTGTTATTAATATTTTAATGATCACGTTCTATTTTTTATTTTATTTATTAGTAAGTACAAAAAATGCATTTTTGGAATTATTGGGGTGAAATGGGTACAAAATGATGTTGAATTTAGGGAAAGGTAATATCAACACTTTAATTATTACATTTTATTTTTCTATTGATTAATAAGTAAAAAGAAATGAATTTTTAAAATTACAGGATTTTTTTAATGTCCGTCCGTACGTTTATACATTGGTGTTAATTTGGTCGAAAATGGCGCATACTTTAGGAAACGGTGATATCAGTATTTTAATGGTCACGTTTTATTTTTTTATTTATTAAGTAGTAAGTTAATGTACATTGGGGTTAAATGGGTCGAAAATGGCGTTTAATTTATGGAAAGGTGATATGAATATTTTAATATTTTACTTTTGGTTTATTTTTGGAATTTTAAAATATTTTCTTAAGAGAATTCCGTCTGTTTGTTAACTTTTGCAAATTTTCCAATTCAAAATTATTTGTTTTTTATTATCGAGCCCAAGATCTTGCAAAATTGAGATCTACAAGAAAATTTTTAGAACATACGAGGGCGGATCAATAAGTCCGTGACTTTTTGAATGAAACAAAGTGTTTTTGTGCAAAACTAAGATTTATTTTTCAACATAATCTCCTTTTAACTCAATACACTTAGTCCAACGTTTCTCCAGTTTTTGTATCCCTTCCAAAGAATAGGATTTTTCGAGGTCCTTAAAATAGGCATTTGTTTGGTCAATAATTTGATCGTTGGAGCTGAATCTCTTACCACCGAGCCATTTCTTTAGGTTTGGAAATAGGAAGTAGTCACTAGGGGCTATATCCGGAGAATATGGCGGATGAGGTACCAATTCGTAGCCCAATTCGTAGAGTTTTGCCATTGAGACTGCACACGTGTACACCTGTGCATTATCTTGATGAAAAATAACTTTTTTCTTGGCCATATGGGGTAGTTTTCTTTTTAAATCCTCATTAAATCGGTCTAATAAGTTGGCATAATATTCGCCATTTATTGTTTTTCCCTTTTGAAGGTAATCGATGTGGATTATCCCGCGTGCATCCCAAAAAACTGTTGCCATCACCTTATTGGCCGACAAACTTACCTTGGCCTTCTTCGGACCAGGTTCACCCGGAGAAACCCATTGTTTAGTACAGTAATGGATCCATGTTTCATCCGCAGTTACAGAACGCCGCAAAAACTCATTCGGATTGCGGTTAAACAACTTCAAACAATCCTTCGAAGTTGTTACACGTTTATGTTTATGGTCAATTGATAGCAAACGCGGCACCCATCTTGCAGACAACTTTCTTAAACCCAGCTGATCATTTAAAATCGAAACCACACTGCCATATGAAATGCCTATGGCATCAACAATCTCACGCACTTTTACTCTTCGGTCGGCCAACACCATATCGTGGATTTTTTCGAAATTTTGGGTCAGTAAACCACTTTTTTGCCATTGAAATCGATGGTGCAGAGTTCCCATAGTATTTATCGAGCTTTACCTTGGTTTGATTGACGGTTTTTTTCGTTTTGAACAGTGTTGCAATTCATATAACTACGAACATCATAACTCTTACATTGACTAATACAGTCTATAAAGAATGACTTGCAATTAAATAACTCACTGTTTATACGCAAATTTCATAATGGGATGGGAAATTGTATGAACGCAAAAAGATGTGGCAATGCCGTACGCATTTTTTTATTAAATTTCTGGCTGATATAAATAAGGACTATTTCTGTAACGAATGCTTTTATAGTTATCTTTTTTGGTATATCTAAATTTAAGTATCATGATACATAATGTTTCAAAGACTGGATCCAAACACCGATTCTTTAAGAAAACCTACAATAATAGTACTTTGTTCGTGATGTATCAAAGATTAATATTTGATAAGTAACATCTAGCAAATGTTGGGCCTCGATTATTCGTGATTCAATTAACCGCAACGTCTATTATCCGGGAAAGAAAACTTATAATTTTTTTTTTTTTTATGCATCCATTTAATTATTTTTTCTTTTTTTTTTTTTTCATTGATTAACCGTGATTACCTCTATTATCCGGAATTCTAAGAATAATTTTTTTCGATTGTTTTTGAACAATCAAACACAATTTGAATAAAGCAAAAAAGAGGAGTTCCCTCGTTTAAATAAGATGAGTCGGAACAAGGTAAAATCCAAGATTACTGCATTCATGAAAAGCTAGTTAAGGAAAATATGAATTTAGAAAAGAAGAAACAAACAACATTATATGATATTTTTAAGAAACTACGTAAAATGAAACCCTTATGTATTGTTCAATGTTCTTTCCAAATTATTATTTTTTTTTTTCCTTATATTATTTTAATATTTATATTAAATCCTTGAATAATTGAATTAAGTATATAAATAAAAAATGTTTAAAAATAGTACTCAAAATTTTTACTCAATTAACCGGGAAAATTGATTATCCAGAATGCTTCCTATCCCAACCATTACGGATAATAGAGGTCTCACTGTATATTAATATTTTTTAAGTAAAGGTACGGTCACATTAGGGAAACATTTGACTGAAACACACAAATATTTCTTTGCCGTAATGTGACCATAAAATATTTTTGTGAGGCAAACAACAAATTAGCTGATTTTGGGCAAACAAAATTATTTGATAGCAAACAAAAATACTCATAATGTGAACACAATGTGACAACACAATGGAAAATATTTTCCCATTTTTTGAGCAAATAATTATTTGAACTTACAAAATTTTTGTAAGAGAAAACATCATCAAATAAGAGTTGTAACGAGCCATATTTACTATTGAATTTAAGGGTGCCAAATATCATTTTATGCATTTTATGATATATCTAATGTTTTTTAGTATCAGCTATATTTCAGGACGATATAGCAATATTATACCAACCATCTTCTAAAGATATTTACTCTTCCTTTGCATGTATTGTCAAGAAATCTATTAGGATCCAAGTGTAAAATTTTCAGTGATGCAAAATGGGTAAAATTGCAATGAAAAAATGAAAAGACTTCGGGAACATACTTAAGCATGTCAAAGGACTGTCCCTACAAGTTGGTGCATAAAAATGAGCGAGATATATGTATGCAAAAAATTTATTTTTGGCAGCTTTAACCGCAGGGCGATAAAGTAAAATTGTAATGATAACTTACCAACCATCTTCTAAGGATATTTACTTATCGTCTATTGCATATATTGTCGAAAAAACTTTTTGTGGTTCAAGTTCAAGTGTGTCTGAAAATGTAAAATTTTCAAAGAAGAGTAAAATGAACCTCATTTTCGCAGTTTAAATATAAGTGCCAAATAAAGAGTGGGATTTCTAGTACTTTGCAAAACAAACATTCAAAACTTTTCGAGCAGCCTTTTAAAATGCGCCAAATACTTATACATCTTCTACAAATTTGTAGTTCATCTTGCCTATTAGTACTTGTATCTACTTTTTAAGAACGTGTACTCTCTAGTCCGACTATTACGCATCCGATTTTTACTTTTCCAATTTGTATGGTCTTGCAACTCTTATCTAACTATAGACTAAAATGTATCCTAAACTATATATTCAGTTTATGCAGCTCTCAACTGGGGCTGGTGCTCACAGCTTTAAATTTTAGTCTCCCGCTTACAGTCTTGGTGCAGTCTAATATTTATACAAAAGTGTATTTGAGAATAAGGTATGTATGTGTGTATGCATTGAACTACTAGCTAGAATATTGCAGAATATAGAAATTTAACTTAGTCTTTTACTTTGACCAGCGAATGGAACTACTACCATTACTAGCCAAAGGGTAGTCGTAGTTGACTCCAACTCGCACCTTAGACTAGCGGCACTGCCCCACCCATAGGCCATTTGAAGTTTTTGGTTTTCTTTTTTTTTCCACTACGCTCTCCATCCATAAAAACAGTTGCTTTATAGTGGCGATATGTGTGTATGTATGTAAGGAGTAAAGTGTGCAAGTGCCATCTCAGTTACCAGCATCATCATCATCGTCATCAAGGCTACAAAGGCATAAAATTCCTATTCGTATGGCATGGGGACCTGCATTTAACGAGGAATTTCACTTGCGGCATATAATAGCGTACAAGGGTCCATATAGAACGTTTGTTAGTTTGTTTTTTATATATGTGAATGTATGTATGTTTATAACGTCTATTTGTTCGAACACACATGCTGCGATAGACTTGACCATTTTGATGTTAACATATACATACATACACATACACACATGTGTGTGTGTATGTATGTAAGTTTTGCCTATGATTCCTTTCTTGCATTAGAAATCAAGTACAGTTTCGCGTTTAATATTTCGCGCGTTCATATTTTAGACGAATATTTTGTAAGTATGCAATCGTAAGTAAATGAATGTGAATGTTGGTATGTAGTTGAGTTTATGTAAGACTAAAAAAGGGTGTTGTATGCATATCTACATATGAATACGTATGTATAGAATATTGGTTTATTGGCCAGGAGCGTATATTGCGTATATTAATATTAAACAGAAGGTAGCAATAATAAAACTTAAATTAGATTAAAATTAAAAAAATTATTTTGTTATGGATTTTTAACAAAATTCTTTAACATTTTTTTTTTTTAATTTAGTCAGGAAGGTGTTTTCTTTTCTCTTATAATTTCCTCTAAAGAAATGTGAAAAAAAACTAATTTTTTACTTAATAAATTGCATAGGTTTACAAAATGAAAAAAAATCTACGGCACGGTGCTTCTTATTCAATTTGGATACACGGTATTAATAAGTACTAAACCTATAATCCACTTTTTTTTTGAATTGACTCTAGATCTCGTGACAAATCGCGATTTCTAAAATTAATGAGGTTGTATCGTATATTGAAGCATATCTCGCAAACAACTTGTCTGATTTCATTCAAAATAACATCAAAAAATTATAACTAGAAATGTATTCAATTGATTTTTATATTATTTTTTAATACGGGCAACGGTTAGGATATTAAAAAAATCATAAAAATTAAAAAAAATGTAAATTTTTATTATTTAATTATAAAGATAAATTTGTTGCAAATAAAACAAGACATATTTTATTCGAATTAATGAAATAATTCCTTTAAACAGGTATTTTGTATATATTTGAATGAAGATAGTTTTAGATATTGAAAGATATAATAGGGAAGCTCTTAAAAAAAAATTGTAAGTTAAAAACAAAAATGCATAGAGGAATACTTTTTTCTGTTATCAGCTGGGGTCCAACTTTTGATTGTTTTGAGAACTAGGGATACTCCTTTAATAGAAACTAAAAAAAATTTTTGCCCGAAACTGCCCCTGCCGAACAAAGTATTCAAAAAAAGATACACCATCCTTCTAAGTGGAACAAAAAATTTAATACCATTTTATTTGTAAGTTGCTTTTAAAGAATGTATGTTTTAAATGAATACCTTTGTTTAAGTTGTGAGCTTATAAGATCGTGGGTGAATAATTCCATCTAGCAATTAACCGTTATATAGTGGAACTTTTCTTTGCTAGAAAAGGAACTTATTTTTGTTTAAGATGTCACAAAAGTAATTCTTTATTTATAGAACGATTTACAAGAATTAAAAAATTAAAAAAAAAAAATAGTCGGAGCCAGGAGTTGAACCCACAACCATCAGGATGGTAGCCAATTGCTCTACCCACTATACCACTGCAGTGTACTGCCTAGTTATTTTAAAGTGCATCAATGGTTTTCACAAAGAAGTTCCGTTTTCTTTTCTTTTTTTCTAAAAATAAAAATTTGCATATTATTTTATTGTTTATTTTTAGACTGTACTAATTACAACGTAAGTTATTAATAGAATCATTAATTCTAGCTTTGTAAGCGAAGTTTTGGTTTAGGTAAATATCTGCGCAAATAACTGGGTTAAGTTTTGAACTTATTAAACGTTTTCATGTTATATTGGAATGCTTAACATCTGGGTATACCATAAACGTGGAAGCATTCGAAGGTTATACATTTGAAACAAGAAATCTTTATTTGAAACTATATCCCTGGTATTACATGCCTGTCAGTGTTCACAAAGTTTTTTGGCACGGAAAAGCTATAATTGAACATTGCATCCTTCCTATTGGTCAATTATCTGAAGAAGCTCAAGAATCCAGGAATAAAGACAATAGACGTTATAGACTGCAGTTCACGCGGAAAACTTCACGGACCGAGACTAATGCAGATTTAATAAAAAGGCTATTAATATCATCAGATCCTTATATTTGCAGCTTCAGGAAAACTCCACCAGTTAAAAAACGAACTTTAACGCCAGATATATTGAAACTAATAAAGAACGCATGTTATAATATACAAGAGTCTGATAGTGAAAATGACAGTGATATTGGTGCAGATTCCACATGATTTTTTTTTTTTACTAAACTTTTTTATACTTTCATTAAAAAATTATGATGAATTATGTAATCTTTATTTTGTATTTTTAATTAAACTTATTTTCAAATGAAAAAGAATTATAAAAGAAGCTATTTTTAAATTTTGACTATTTTTCATAATTGGGTAATTAATAGTGGCCGTGGCGGTAAGCGGATTTGTCTAATTTTTTGTCCAATAATTCTTCAATATGTAAGTAATCACTATGCCAAAAATCATTTTTGTACGATTTATAGTTTTTGTGTAATTAATTTTGGCCACTTAAATTTGAAAATCGAACACTGTGCTACGTAAAAAAATGAGTGAGATCGAAAAAATCTTAACATATATAAAATGCAATAATATGGGAACGGTTGATCTTAGAGTTTTTATTATTTTTTATTTAGTTGATATTATATTACAGATCACAGAAAAATATAACTTTTCTAGTTCTAACCACTACTTATGAACTCGTGGTTACCCTTCAATTAGAGATATTTCAGACACTTTTTTTGAGCAGTTTGCCTATCTCCTTTTAAATCTTCGATATTTTGGGACACCAAGAATCCCTTATCACAAGAGTCCAAGTCTTAGTTCCGGACAATTTGGAGAATTGACCTCTCTTGGTACAAAAACTATGTTATTGTTTTGGTAGCACTCCAGAGCTTTTTTACCGTAGTGACATGATCTCAAATCGGGCCAAAAATATGTGGAGGCATTGTGCTCTCTTGTGAAAGAAAAAAAAAAACATGTATATTTTAGTATTTATAGAGCTCACTATAACAAATGTCTTGCTCTTTTGCCGCAACTACATCTTTAACAGCGTTTACGACGTTAGTTTTAACATCTTTTTTACTTGCCACAAACGCTTGGCGCTGATAGCTGAGTCCCTCAAAATTGCATCTTGTACAAGGCGGGAGCAATGTCTAGGCTTCAACGAAACCGGAATGGAAAATATACCACGAATTTTTTAGTAAATTTTGTCTGCTTTTAGATCCTAAACTTATCGTCAACATTTCCACAAGCATTAGTAACATATTGTATGAAAATTAATATAAATTTCCGTGCCCTATTCTTGGCTTTTTAAATTTTGTGTATTTGGAGCTCTTTGCAATATGCTTTTCAATATCATGTGGACCTTTTTCTTCTTTCCGAAACAGGGTTCCTATCAACGGTCCAATTCTCCAGAAAAAATATGGTGAATAGCAACCATAATTGAGTACTGTCATATTATGGTTGGAGTTTATGGTTGTCTGTAAATTATATAATGTTCGGATGTTGTACCTAATATGGTTAAACGACAATACAAATATTGTTGATCTGTAACCATATTTTTGTTGCATATTTTCTTGATTCATGTAAACAGCAATAATATTGTTGAATTGCAATACAAATATTGTTGATCTGCAACAATATTTTTGTTGTATATGTACTTAGGTCATATATACTGCAATAATATGGTTGAATCACAATACAAATATTGTTGATCTGCAACCATATTTTTGTTGTATAAGTACTTGATTATTTTTTTATTTTTGTATCCAACGTTTCTAAAATGTTTCCCGGAAGACTGATATTGTTTAAGTTGTAGTACTCTGAGTGGAATCTAAAATTTAATAAGAGAACGAAAATATTTGTAAAGTTGACATATGTAACTTTATGTAAAAAAGTTGTGTTTTACTTTACTTACTTGATAACTTTATGTCCAATACAAAATCTTAGATGACAACGAATTGTGCAACATAAATAGAAAAAAATTCATGTGTGATTTCAAAACCATACGAAAACACACCTATTTAAATATTTTTGTTGTGAATTTTCCTTATAAATTTCCTTATTTTTAGCACCCCGATGATAACCTATTATGTAGTTTTCTTTGCATATTGTGCATTTAAAATATTTTCACAATCTAGTTTAATTTTAATTAAAATAATTAATTTTAAATAACTCACTTCTTTACATATACATTCAGTATATTTTCTAATATATTTTTAACACGCCGACAGATAACTAGCTCTATGGAAGAAGCACACTAAACTGAATAAAAATCAGCAAGTATACTTATTGTCAAGTACTAATTATGTACATATATTGTTGCCAAAAAAAAACAAACATTTTGTCAATTCAAAATTACAAACACAATAATATAATTAGGTGTTGAAAATAATTATTTTGCACATAGAATTTTAACAACAATAATGTGGTTCTAATTTAAACATATTACTTAACATGTTGTGCCAACAAAATAATTGTGAATTGAGAATAAAAGTATAATTGCTACAACAAAATTATTTTTAAAATAAAATGTACTCAACAATAACGATGTTTGCGATGACAATATATCATTGCGAGAAAAATAATATTATTGGGGCAACCATATTGCGAAATGGTTCTAAAAAAAATAATAACTGACATACTTTTCATACATAATTTGATAAAAAAAAAAAAAAAATATAAATATAAATATTGCTTCCGAAAAAAGTTAAGGGGCAAAACGTATATGAATATTTTTCCGATCTCACTCCTTATTAACTCTTTTGTGCGAGAAGTTGCCTTAGATTATCATTTAACTTAAATAATCTACATTTTTATTTTAATACTTAATACTCAATATTTCATTTTAGTATCAAAGTAAATACCATTTGATACGCCATTGAAGTCTATTGTCCATCATTCGTTCATAGAACGTTAAACTTGACAGCAACGAAAAATAAAAAAGAAATTAAGCTCCAACTAAGTTATTGCGAGACATAAGCCTCCTCTAGTAAATGGAACAAAACTGATATTGACCCTCTTCCAAAGGCACTCACACTGTTCCCAATGTCCTGGACAAGTGCTTGGCTTGTTAGAATGGCGTTAGATGGGCACACAAATGAAAGGCACTACCAATCGTTAACATCTCAAATGCTGGCTGCATAAAATTGGACACAAGTCACTACACATAAATACTCATATAAACAATTCATATAGAGATACATGCATACCTAAATACATACATATATATGTATATGGATACAATTTCTATACACACATACACATGTTAACACATGTTGTTATGATGATATGCGCGTAGTTGTTGTTCAAGGCATTTTTGCAGTCTTTTTGGGTGACAGATAGAAGGAGATTTTTCAATTCCTCCACGAAAAATCAACGATGTTGCCCTTATCGTTGACTCATTTCATTTAAGTTTTTTGCCTAGTCAAGAGTAGGGATTTCGTTATCAAAAGCCCATACAGAATCCGAGCTTCACATTGAAATATGAAGACTCTCAAATTTGATTTAATTAAAATTCGAATAGTGTTGATAGTAACGTATCTTTATCATTTGGTAGATAAAAAATCATGAAGGAAGACTTTTATTTTCCTGCAAATATTTTTTATTATATTTCTTAATAAATTTTCAGGTGTCTTCTTGATAAGATTAATCCTGGAGTAACAATTTTCTTGATTCGATTTCAAACTGATATCTTTATAGAGAAACACTTTTCTCAACTTTTCTTCTGAGTAAATTTGACTTCTTTTCTTTGGAAATTTACTTTTCTCCTCAAAATTATACAAAATCTTTTCTACTGCCTACTTTCTATAAAATGTTCCAATCACCAAAACCCTAACAGGAAGTAAAACTCAACCATTAGGTAGTCTTTGTGCTCGTTCGGTACATTTACTTGATGCAGAACAACTGCAACAGTCTTCAAGCCACTAGGAGAACAAAATAAATGCAACAACAAAATATGAATACGGTAACAAAACCAAAAGCAAAATTTGAATTAGAAAATAAAAAATTTAAAAAAAATCTTGTTCAGCCAACCAATGCAATGCTTTATTTGGCATTTCTTCTTGTTCTTCTTCTTTTTCTAATGCACCATCTATTCGTTTGATGCCTGTTTCGATGCATAGAAGGGTACAGCACAAAAAAAAAAAACGAAAAAAAGGGAACGACATAACAAAACAATGCAGACGAAAAATATTTGTTGAAGGATATTTCTAAACGTAAACTTCATTCCTTTCTCTTGGCATTATACTGACACATGTGATTGCTTCAATAACAGTTAAACTACGTTTGGTCACCTTCATGCACTTTAAAATTTCATTATGATGTTCATTCAAATACACGAACATGTATGTTTGCGTTTATAATTGTGTGGGTGTGGAAGAGAGTTGAGTATATGTGTTTGTGAATGTATTCAATAAAATAGTTTTATTAAAGTCTTTAAAAGAAATTTGAAGTTTTTCGTTCAAATTTTAGAGGTTAGAAATTTTAATGTATTTTTAAAATAAAACTTTAAGGAAATATTTCCCTTCGTAAAATTATTTAAATTATATTAAGATTTGTGTACCCCGGTTGGTAAGTTAGTCTATAAGCCTGGGGGTTGTGGGTATGTTCGATATTCGTTTCACTATAAGAGACTAATAGTTTCTGTTACTCAGCTCGGTTAATAATTTGTTCTATTCCGTAAGGACTTTTTTATATGGGCTAGGTGGCCGATCATGGATCGAACATAAGTAATTTCAATAGGTTTAATTTTGGAAAATATTAAAAAAAAATAATAATAATAAAATAAAAAATGTGGACTAGATGGAATTTGATCTGCTAAACACGAGTATGTTTTGCAATAACTCTAGACAAATTGTGCGATTTATACAGTTGACACAACAAAAAATTGTGTCCTTAATTTTGTAAAACAAAAAAATAACACAGAGTTACAAAATGAGAAAAAAATTCTGCGGCATGGTTTTCTCAGTCAATTCGGATACACGGTATTAATAAGTTCTAAGCCTCTAATCCACTTCTTTTGTATTCACTCTAGTTCTCGCGATAAATCGCGATTTGTAAAATTAATAAGGTTGCACTATATATTGAGGCATATCTTGAGAACGTCTTGCCTGATTTTGTTCAGAAAATTATCAAAAAATTTGAAATAAAACTATCTTCAAATCGTTTTTTTTTTTTCAGTCAATATACTGTAGGTTTTTTCAAAATGTTAATTTTTCGAATGTCGAATAGACCGGTTTTTTTAACGCCAGAATTTGGAATTACTTCTATTAATAAGCTTTTCTTTTCGTATTTTTGTCGTTCTAATTTGGATAAATGTGACACTGTGCGGCGGGAGCTAGGATCTAATGTTAGACCACTAGTTTTACAGGACAATTTTCTTAGTTTTTTTTTTTAATATGTATATTTAGGTGGGTCCAAATATACATATTAAAAAAATTGGTTCATTAAAAAATAATGATTAAGAGCACTGGTCGCAAAAAAAATTTTCCGTTTTCCTTCAAAAAAAAAATACGTGGAATTTGACATGCTAAATCTGCTTTCAGGTTTTTCCCATCAGGTAGAGATTTTTATTTGTGGGCGTGTAACTCTAAATAAGCCGATTGCCCGCGTATATTTCACTATAACTCGAGAACGCACATTGGGGTAAAAGGGGTCGAAAATGGCGCTTAATTTTCAGAACGAACATTCTGTAACATTTTAAGTTGCATTCCATGAAAATTGAAAATTAGTGTATTTTAAGATAATTTTCAAAAAAATAGCAAAAATATTAGGACAAAATATAATTTACAAATACTTGAAGAAAAGTACACTTAAACATCTGAAGTTGATGGTTTTATTTTAAATTTTTAATTCAAAAGACTTTTTATTTAAAATAAATACACTGAAATCTGATGAAAATTTAATTTTTTACTATTTTTCAAAAATGTAAAAAAAATTCTTAACTTTGACAGCACCTTATAAGAAAAAAAAAAACAACCAGCTTAAAGATTTTAATTAATATTGATTCATAATTTTGTCTATTTTTATTCGGTACCCAACTTTATTACAAATCTTTAAATTCGAAAATCCAATTAAGCGCCACTTTTGACACATTTTACCCCAACGTGGAATGGTGTTAACGATTTATATAAATGATATACCAAAATATGCAGAATAAAATTGGCTTTGAGTCGTTCTAATATCAAATTTTTATCTGCTCAATAGTTTCGGAAATACTTCGAAATAAATGTCCAAAAAAATTAAGTTCTTTTTACTAAAATTTCTTTTGAAAATTGAAAATATCAAAAATGTCAGTTTAAAAGCTAGCACTGATGGCAAAAAAAAAAAAAAAAAACAATATTTTCCTTAAATAAAAAAATAGGTGGATTAGATGGAATTCAATGTGCGAAACAAGAATCTGCATTCACTACGTAATAGAGTAGTGATTTTCATTTATGGGCATGACTATTATGACCCCGCCTTTAGGCAGTCACACTTGTATAACTCGATAACGGTTTTCCAAGTTTAACTCTAATAGATAGCGATTCAAATTATCTTTGAGCTTTTTTCACATAATTTTTTTTAACTTAAGAATTTTTTTTTAACAGGGAAAATTTTGATCTATAACTCTGAATTATTGAGCAAATAAAAATTATTGCTAACACACCTTGAAGACAATTTTTGTTTGCATCTTTTGGCGTATTATTTATTAAAATCATGCAAACGGTTCTTGAGTTATAGTCTCAATTTGACAAATCATTCTCGAGCTTCACTAGTATAAAATGATATTAGTCATGCCCATAAAAAAATTAGTATGTGATAGAAAAAAGTGAAAGCTGATTCTTGTTTAGCTCGTAAAATTCTATCTAGTCCACTTTTTTGTTTAAAGAAGAAAGAAAAAAAAAATTGTTTTTCCCTCTAATGTATTTCTACTTAATGTATTTTCACTTAACTGTGAATAAAATTAAGATTTGTGTATCAATTTTGATGATGCATGCCTTATTTTATTCCTAACATTACCAGCATTAAGATAAAGATAAAAAATTTTGATGTTTTCATATATCAAAAGAAATTTTTGTAAAAAATAAATTTTAAATTTAATCGTAGCATGGAAACATTTTTTTTTTTTTTTCGGACATTTTGAAATAAATCCAAAACTATTGAGCACATAAAAAATTTAAGAATATTTTTGTCGACCAGTGTAATTACTTTCAAAAAATTAAAAATAAATGTAATTTTAAAAGGAAAAAAATTTTAGTAATTTCTAAGAAAATTAAAATTTCACAAATTAAAAAGTAAAACAACATCTTTATTAAAAATTTGTTTAAACATAGTTTTAAGAGAAGTACTTCAAAAGCAATGAACAAAAATTCAATGACAACACATTGTTAAAATCATTACTTTTTCAGTTTTTTTTTTCCTTTATTTATTATTTTTAATGAGAACCATGTTGATTTGTTGTAAGTTTGATCAATATGAGTAACAAAAAAGAAGACCTGCTACAAATTATTTAAAAATTTCAACAAATCCAAATTGGTCCTACAAATAATTGGCCAAAGAATTAAATGTCTGCCATCAAACTGTTTCCAATGTTATTAAACAGTATCAAGAGAATTTGACCATTGATAGGAAACCTGGCACATGATATTGGGAAGGCCAAAAAATTGAAAGCATATTGAAAAGAACTCCAAACACATCTGGTAGAAAAGCAGCCCTGTTAGCTCAGTGCTCTGACTATTTGGTACGAAAAGTAAAAGCTAATGTGGAAATGAGAACATATAAAGTCCAAAAAGGAATGCTGCAAAAAATTTAGAAGCCAAGAATAGGGCATGGATATTAAAATCAAATTTCATACAAAAATACTCTTGTTGTATAATGGGCGACAAAACGTATGTACTGGAAGAATTTTCGCAGCTTCTGTGTCAAAATTTTTATGATGCTTATGCTCGAGGCAATGTTGAAGATATGTTTAGAACCAAAAAGCAGACAAAATTTCCCAAAAAATTCCTGGTATGACAAACTTTTTACAGTTGTAGCAAAACAAAAAATTCAATTGTTATATTCGGCTCTATAAATATCGAAATATCCATCAAAGAATCATCAAAGCTTGCAAAAAAGCTTCTTTCTTTCATAAGAGAACATAATGTGTCAACACATTTTTGGCCCGTTTTGATTTGGTTAGAACTATAAAAGTTATATTTATTTGCAATCTGTAATATAATATCAATTAAATAAAAAAATAATTAAATCTCTTAGATCAACCGTTTCCAAATTATTAAATTTGGAAAATATGTTAAGATTTTTTCGAACGCAGTACTTATAGAGGTTCTTTCACTAAAGTTATTCAATCACGCGAATAGAAATTTGAGATTTGATGCAATTAATATATTGCATAAATGTTTTTTGTGAATGTTAATATCATTATTCCATACAAGCATCTTGGGCATATCAACATATTAAAGTTAAAGAATTTCACATACTCCAATCAAGCATACCAATTATGTTATATAAATCGCAATTTCCACTTTAATAAAATTTAATTAAAATGAAATTCACCTAAACAAACAATAGCATGAAATTTAGATAATTTTCCTTTGTGCGCCTACTCTTCACAACGACTATAATATTAATTTGAATAAATTTTATTTGTCACAATATAATTTTATTGTAAATGCAACATCATGTATTATTTGAGGCATACCACAACAACAAAAAAAAAAAAAAAAACAAAGAAATTTCAAATACCAATGGGCATACGAATAATTTTTTTATATATATTATATATATAGAAAAAACATATACAATTACATAGACTAAATCTATATAATAAATATGTATGTATGTAGGTAGGTGTAGGTTTTGTTGTTATTTTCTGTTTCGCTTTTAAAATTTTTTTTTGTGTTTTTTGCTTTTTTTGTATTTGTGTTATAGTATTTACAAACTAAACGTGTAAAACCAACGCACAGTATAATAAAATAACAAAAAAGAAATTTATATATAATATAAACAAAAAAAAAAGCAAAAATAAAACAGACGAATAAAATAAAACAACTTATTCAGCCAGTATAAATGGAAACTTTTTATATTCGTACAATATAAAAACAAAAACATCATCATCATCGTTCGTTCTCACTTACTCTTTTTATATTTTAATAGAATAAAATATATTATTTCTATAATATACTCATCCATCCATACATTCACTTATATACATATAGTATTTAGTAATGTAGAGGGAATTTTTATATACAAACATACATACGTACATTTAGTATATTATATTCACATATTATGCATATATGTATGTATGTATGTATGTATGTATGTATGTATGTATGTATGTATGTATGTATGTACGTATGTTGCATGTATATTATTTATACGTTGGAGTACTATACATACTATACATGACTAGGTATCGTATGAGCAATGTATAAAACTAATATTAATGTTGATGTGTAAGTGTGTGAGTTTAAATGGGGGCCATATACACATGTGAGTATATTAAAAATCAAGAGTACAACAAAATACAAAAAAAAGCTCATCTAAGAGTATGAGAAACTCTGAGAAACAATAAGCAATCACTAAGAAACAACAACAATATTCATCATAAAAAAATAATAAAAATAAAACTACACGACTAGTGCTCGCATGCAATAAGATATATGTATATATGTATGTATATATGTCCAATATGTGTATGTGCAAAATTTTGTTTAGTCTCAAACACACACTCACAAATAAGTAAAAGGCTAGTTGGCTGGTTATTTCGCTGGATGGCTGGCTGGCTGGATGGCTGTTTGCTTGACTGATTGACATGCAAACTTTTAAAAAGCAAAAGAACCTGTTACGGATTGCAATATGTAGTAGTGGGTTCAAAAGCAGTAGGGGCCGGACTTATTTGAAGGCGTTGAATTAAAGAAGAAAACAACAACTAACTACACATATAGCCAGCCTTGCCTGCCTGCCTGTCATTAAGTTTTATATCGTACAACAGGCCTTTATAGCAATATACAAGTATCTGTGCAAAGTAGGGACACCTACGCATGTTGTGTGTCGCACAAGTATGTATTAGAAGTGCAATGTTTAAAGGAAATAACGTTGAAAAAAAAAATTCTATTAAAAAAAAAACAACAAAAAATATATTGGAAAAAAATCTGTCTTTTGAATTTTGTTATTGCTTTGCTAACTCATGTTTGCTTTAGAAAGAAAAAAAACTTAAGAGCACAAGAAAATCTCCAACGAAAAAGTTCTTCGTGTTTCTAATTGTTTTCAAGATAAGTAAGAGTAAAGAGCTCTAATAAAACATTTTGTTTTTGCTTATAAAACCCTTAACTCATTTCTCGCCTTATACGGCGAATTCATATGAGTTATAAAAGTTTTCTTTCCATTTTGTTTCAATTTGTTTTTGTTTAGTTTAAATCACGCGCACACACATACACATAGACAAATGCAACTTATTAAAAGAGTGTAATATATGAAGAAGAGAGTTAAATAACTTGTAGGAGATAGAGAGAGTAGGCAAAATATACTATGAGAACGAATAAAAATTAAAACTTATTAATTTTTGGGAATTAATGAAAATACATTTATTTATGTTTGTTGATATATAGGCATACTAGACTAGACCCCAAAAAGATAAAATTTGGAATGAAATCTTCCCTGAAAATTTGTACTCTTAAAAGGAGTTGTGCACAATTTTCGCAAGATCATTTAAAGTCGATTACTAACACATAGTATCTAAAGTTTTTACCTTTTTTAAAGAGATAAAACTAAAGTATTTAGTTTTTTTAATAATGTTTTAAGCTTAAACTATTCAAAGCTGATTAAAAAACCTCTAAAGGTATGTTCAGATTAGTCAAATATTTTATCAAAATGACGTAACCACTATATAAAACATTTTCCAACTTCTCCAATTTAATGGGAAAATACTTTTTACTTATCATTAATCTTAGCTAACATTTTACAGAATCTTATTTGACGCTGATTTCTCTTACAAAACATTTACAAGATCAAACAACTATTTTTTATTATTATTTTTTTTTTTTTTTTTTGTAAATCTAGTGGTCACGCAACATTTGGTCAAATATTTGATAAATGTGAACATAGCTTAATACTCATATAGATTGCCGTTGTAATTTGTGTAAATTTAATTAATTTATTTTAACTTTGGAAATAATTTGACATATTAGATCAAATTTCTGTGAATGGAAATCTCTAACAGAATATGTTAGAACTAGAAATAATTTAATTTTCTTATAATTTGGAAGCTCAGTAGATAATTATAAATGTTCAAAATTTGTCAAAAAATATTTTTGATCAGATTGTATTTTAGCATTTTCTATAGAAATTTACCTGGCCGGACAAGGAATATTTGTCAAAATATTTTTTTTACAAATTTTGAAATTTTATAAAATATTTATTTTATTTTAAATCTTAAACTTTATGAACTATTGTCAAAATTCTAAACAAACATTTAAAATTATCATATTTTTTAACATAAAACTTAATTTTGTTTTCTTTCATGAGCTTCAAAAATATAAAATCAAAAGGTAAAATGTTTATACAGATTTTATACCAAATAATTTGGATGAAAAATTTATTTTCCATGAAATTAATATGAGATAAAAATAGTTTTTCATTATGTAAATGATTTTCATTATTTGATCTATAAAGCGTTAAGAAAACATTGATATAAATTTGTGTTTGTGGCGGACGTACGGACGGACGGACGTAACTTTAGCATCATGAAATTTAATAATGACATAGATACGATACATGTGATTCACTATTATAACCATCATATCATCGTAAAATTTTATTTTGTTTATTCGATCGGTTTCTGTGTGATTAATAACAATTTTCGGAAATATAACAATTTATTTTTTCATTAAAAAAAATAGAAATCGAATACATATCTCAAAAACTTAATGAGTTATTAATTCGAATTTTTAAAATTATTTAAACATTTACTGCCTGATTCTCTATGTCGAAAGATAAAATCGTTTCGAATAAATGTATAGAAAACAAAAACAAAATTTTAAATTTATTTGTTGTTTTCCATACATTTATTCGAAACGAATTTTTTATTCGACATAGAGAATCAGGCAGTTAAGCATATTAATTTTAACTCAAGTACAAAGGACTCCATTCAGTATGAATTTGAACACAATAGGATTGTATTCTACGTGCTCAATTTAATAACGAAATATTGATACCACATTGGTGTTAACTTAACAACAAGTCAGTTACAAAATTCATTCTTTAATAAATAAAATAAAAAATAGATGGACTAGAAGAATTCAACGTGCGATATAAGAATCTACTTTCAACACTTTTTTTTTTTAAATCACTTACTGATTTTTTTAGTGACATGTCTAATATATTCTAATTATTAGGTGGTTACTCGTGTATACTTTATCATAGCTCGAAAACAATTTAGTTAAATGAAATACCAAAACATGTGGACCAAAAATGGGCTCCAATACATCTTAGTATTATTTTTCATCTTCTCTATAGTTTCGAAGTTATTAAAAAATTAGTTTTTATACAAAAGTAATAAAAAAAATCCATACAAGTTTTTCTAAAAAATGAAAACATAACAAATACTATTGAAAAATAATTTTTTGATAAGCAGTATTTGCAAAGCTGTGTGTAGCTCAAATACACCAACCGATTAGTGTAAGCGTTGCATCTTAAAAATGTTCCTTTTAATATTTAAAAAAACTTCAAATTCGTTTTATTCGACCTTAACATGTTTTGACAAAAGTACACCGACATCATTGTTTCTTATCAATATTTTTACATGAAGACTTCGATGATACATTGCTACAGGCTAAGAAAGGTGTATTGGATTTAGCGAATATTGAAAAAAATATCAAAGGCTTTCCGACGTTTGGCAACTTCTATTGCTTTTAAAAAAAATATGAAATTAAGAATCAATCCTAAACAAACGATAAGGATATTCGAACTTATTGCATCAAATTAAAAAATAAAACTCCAAAGTCATGTATAGACATTAAACATAGTCATCTGCATGAAATCAATGAGTATTAAAATGCACAACTTTCATCCCTTTGGTGCAAACTTCCCGTTACTTATTTCAATCGGATAGATCATAAAATAATTATATTTCCATGGCTGTACTGTATCAACTAACAGAGTGTTTTTGATCAACCATTGCAAAATTAATCTGTTTTTTTTTTATGTAATATTGCTCAGATGAACGTTTAATAAAAGACCTCATTATTGTTCTACTCGTTCTTCTTTCAAACTCTCGTCTCTACTATGCCCTATCAAGATCTTATCGCTATCAGGCGATATATCAATATGTTGAAGCTGGAATCTGTAATGAATTTTCATGTATTATTCAAAATTCATTTTTGGGTGCTACATTTAAACGTAACTAATATTATGAAAGCGGATGTCATTTAGAGCATACTTGCCGAATTTCAACTTCCTATTGTGATTACAACAGTCTGCTATACGGCAATTTATGTTTAAATATTTTTACTATGATCCAATACATTTTAAATCGGCAGTTGTGAATTGTTTGGAAAGAGCCATAGTGTCAAACAAATTAGAATTCGTTTTCTTTTATAATGATAGGAAAAAATCTTTTCTAACGGCAAACATTTGCGTACATTTCTCTGTTAAAAGTGCCATTTATTATAAATTAAGTACTTTTGCCCCACTTGTCTGGCCAGACCAAAAGTTTATTCTATAATTAAAATTTTGTATTCGATATTCATTTGACACATTTTCATAACATCTGTGATATGGAATTTATGACCAGGATGTTGTTGAATAGCGAATAGTAAGTCATTAAACGGCATTTATAAACTTTAAAACAGTAATTTGTCTCAGTAACTTTAGTCCTCTCTTTTGCATTTACATTTTTTCTAGCATTCCTATTAGGTACTTTTTTTACTTCGTGAGTCCAAGGCCAACTTTTCTGATATTAGTTACAAAACAGAAAAACAAAAATATTTTTCGAAAAATTTCAATTAAATTATTAATTAGAATTTTAAGATGATTTCAAATACATATTTTTATTATTAAGCAAATTAATTATTCAGTCAGACACAGAGATTTATCAAAACTAATCCAATTACTTTTTTAATTGTATCAATAATTGAATTGTTCAAAATAAAAATTTTCTAACATTTTTTACTTAATTATATCTTAATAAATTTATCAAATATAAATAAAAATAAATGATAATTTGTATAATTGAATTTAAGTTATTAAAGTAATTGATATATTTTTTGATATGTATTACTCGTAATTATAATTAGATTTTAGGTTTTTCATAATTTTATTAAAATTTCATTTTACAACAAAATTTAGCACATAGTTAATGAGAATAATATCAAATGTAAACAAGTTAACAAATTAAAATTATAAGCCTTAAAATAAGCAGGGATTTTTTTTTTGCTCAATCCTTATATAGGTTAAAGGAGAGTCCTTATTTGGTTTAACGTTAAGAAAACGATATAAAATCTGTGTTTGTAGTATTAGCTACAATAAAAATTTTCAAATTATTTTTTTATTTTTAAATTTTTGGTTTACCCTATTATACAAACAAACATTTAATTTTTATATCTGCAACGTTTAATAAACACACAAGTTAATTATTACCTTAAAGTAAATAAATATATAAATTAAAATTAAATGCCAACTAATTAAAAAAAAAAAAAAAAGTTCTTTTATAATCAACTAAACACAATACATTCAATACTTAACACTAAATAGCCACATATTGTATTTAATAATATACTTTACTGTACTATAAATATAGTAAAATTATCATTTTCATGACAAAAGTCATGTATACTAATATTTTTGCCAACTAAAGTTTGTATTTGAGTAGACAGTCAGAATTTTATTCTTATTAATTATTAAACACAAAAAAAATCTCATTCTCTTAATTAACATCATTGCCTACCCCACCTCTTACTTACACTTCAGCCTTCAACCCGTCAAAAACCCCCACCAGTTAGGAGCATTTCACCTCTTTGCCAATGCAGCAGTTAGTTGCAGCTTAAAAATACTAAACGCATTAATAGTGCAATAATAAATACTCTCATAATTTCTATGATTTTTGTCTAACTCGCCTTTGCTCTACTCATACTCATACTCACACTCGAACTCTCACTTACACTGCACTCGCACTCTTTGGAATACAAACATCGCGTCTTTGTCGTTGCGGCGATGTTAAAAATAAACGTAAACGTTTACGTTGATGGGTCACGAGTGAAAATGAAATTTTATTATGACTTTAGCCAACAAACTACTCTGCTGGTAGAGGCCCAAAACTTTATGTGCTGACGATGGTAACGATGATGATGATGATGAACCAAAACAAAAAGAGAACAAAGCGTATAAACTTAAGTTAAAGTTAAAATCTCACCGTTTACTTGGGGAGAACATTGTTGTTGTGGTGTGCGTTTATTATTGGGGGCAAGAATGAAAGAAAAGAGCGTACGATTCTTTTCCTATGACTGCTTGTCACAGTCGCTGTAGTTGTCGTCGCCGCTACCACTTGTTTAATGAAATTGAGTAAATCGGAAAATATTGCACATATGAAATGTAGCAGCAGGAAATACTCACATATACACACACACACACATTGAAGAGTTTAACTGCAACAAATCGTCTCTGTTATTGCCGGCTACGGCCATAATGCGAAAAATTCCTTAACATGGAAAACAAACGCGCCGCAAACTTTATATTTGGCTTATGACGACTTCGAAACAAAAGATATCTGTTGGTTGGTTGGTTGCTTGGCTGACAAACTGTATGTATGAATAATTGTTTGCCTCTTTGGTGAGCGCGTAAAAATACTCTTTGTATTAATAACCATATGTACATATGTGTAAGTGTACATTGCATTGTGAGTGTGTTGCTTGCAATTTTTCTTGGGCCTACATTGTAGCAACATACGTATGTATGATTTTATTTCTATGACGAGTATTTTTGAGAAATGCATTCGATGCATGATGACTTTGACTGCGCGTTCGTTAGTTCGTTAGTTCCTTCATATGCATGTGTGTATTAAATTCATATAAGTTCTTTACAACTGAGGGAATCTTCTTTTGCGCCAACTTTGTTATTGCTGTTATTATTATTATTTTTTTTTTTACTTAAGTTCTCTGTCGTCTATGAAGACTAAATGTTCCTGTTGGCGCGTTGTATACAACGAAAACATCTCTTGATGGAACAAACTTTGGGTGATTAGTACACCACCACTACTACTACGCGAAGTTCAATACTTTCGCTATACTGGCATTACTTTGTATTTTGTGAGTGCGCTGGCTGGCTGGCTGCCTGGCAAGTTGTTTGTTAGTTGTACGTACATACGTACGTAAGGAAATAGTTTTTCTAATTCTTGTTGGTTGATTTTAGATTTAGACGCCTATTGCAACGTCGTAAACGACGCATTCGCGTCAAATTCACCAACACAACAACATTTTCATCTACAAAATACGGCTACAACAAAAATATTATTCACCAAAAACAAAAAACGAAAGAAAGAAAAGCAAAAAAATAAAAAAATGCAAAAGAAACATTAGCAAACGTTTGCTGTTGCCGCCTCGAAAAAGTTATTGTTGTGGAATTTTCATACTTACACATGGTCTTAAAAGGCTTTTTGTTTTTTTGGAGACAGTGAATGTGAGTGAGTGGTGAGAGTGTGTTCCTGTTCCTGTGCGAATGTGTTTGAAGCGTTGAGCAAAAAGAAAAATTTCAAAAACAAAAAATAATCAAGAGCAGTAAAAGTAGCAGAAGAATTTCGAGTACAAGTAGCAAGTAGAATGTTTGTACATATGTATGTAGTTAGTAGTAGTTACAGAAGAAGAATTGAAAACTAAAACTGCTTAGTAAAGTGCGCCTTGCCGATGTCGGTCTCATCGTCGTCGTTTGAGTCATCATCATCATCATCACCATCAACAACATCATATTGCATGGTGCTTACTTATTGTTGTTGCTATTGCTATTGCTATTTCTGTTGTTGTTTTTGTTATTTTTGTTTTCGTTTTCTTTTCTGTTTGTTGGTTGTATTATGTAGTATGTGCTTTAGTTTTTCCCCCATACAATGCAATACAACAATTTTAAGTTTGTTTTGAGTTTTCCGTATTAAAATGTGCGAAACAATTTCAGTCTAAATCAGACGGTCGTGCTGAGAAGACTTTTTAACGTTAACAGACAATTTACACGAAACATTCGAGATTGTTTTTCCCCAGAATCATTTTGTTGGATTGTTGTCGTATGTTTTTTTTTCAATTCGCAATGTTCTTGCCACAACCATCACTAGTGTATTTTGTTTGTTCGTTTGTTTGTTGATGATTTTCTGGCTTTTATCATTGTAGTAGTTTAAGATATCAATTATTAGTGAGCGTGAGTGACTGACTGACTAACTGAGTGTGTATGTCTGTCTGTCTGTCCGTACGTCCATACGACCTGACTAACTAACTGTGTATATGAGTTATGCATAGTGAAATAATAGTCGTTGAAAGGGAGATTAATATCGTTACTCGACAGCTACTAATACTAATACAACATCGTACTCGTGCTCACTTATACACCTACAAAAATAAAATAAAAAATATCGATTCGTTGATCTACGTAGCCAACACATGCCACCATCGCATAAACAAACAGCAGCAAGAATAACAAAATGATTTAAAAAGAAAAACAACAACAATATAAACAATGTTGCAACTTGTAAAACGTTAGCAGCAACAACATTAACCGGGCAGAATTAGATAAAAAATAAAGAGCGCAAATTTGCGTGTTCATTAACATCAACATTTCGCTAATTTTTTGTGGACAAATACGCGCGTGTTACACAAAAGAAAATCAAGAAAATTCTCTATTTCCGCTTAAAAAGTAAAAAATAAAATAAAAAATGAGAACACAAATGATGCTTAAGTAAATAAAAACCGAATAACTTAAAACAATAAAAACAAAATTATGATGTAGTTCGCGCTAATTCCCGAACAGGGATAAATTAAAGAAAAAAAATAAATTCTTAACTAACACATTATTTTAAAAGTCGATAATAAATTTTACGTATAAAAACACAAATGGATTCAAATAGTCCCTTAGCACGTGCTGAAAGCACTCAAGATCAAACGCTCAATACAGGAAATAAGGAATATGGATCCCCATTACATGAAACACAAGAGGTCAAGGCTAGCTCTTCTAGGCCACCTTCGAGACCCTCTTCAGTTTTACCCAATATTTTGGCTTCATTCGGTAGCAGTCCCACAACATCCAGCCATACTAAAAAGCAAACACCAGAACGTAAGCAAGAAGATATATTAGAGGGCAAACATAGTCCTCTAAAATCACCCACGGCTCATTCAGATACCTGTCCCTCGACACCTATCTGTGGGGTGCCACCCTATTCACCTCAATCAGATCGTTCATCATGTGGTTCTACCTCTGCGACTGCGCCTCAACAGTTTTGTCTACGCTGGAATAATTATCAAAGTAATCTTACCAGTGTCTTCGATCAACTGTTACAAAATGAATCTTTTGTGGATGTTACCTTAGCCTGTGATGGTCGTTCCATAAAGGCCCACAAAATGGTATTATCGGCCTGCTCACCCTACTTTCAAACTCTTTTCTCCACCACACCCTGTCAACATCCCATAGTTATTATGCGGGATGTCAATTGGTTTGAGCTTAAATCAATCGTAGATTTTATGTACAAAGGAGAAATAAATGTAAGTCAAGAGCAAATTGGGCCCCTATTAAGAATAGCCGAAATGCTAAAAGTAAGAGGTTTAGCTGATGTTAGTAATTTAGGCAGCACCACAAATACAGCTCAACTAAGTACTTTACAAACTTCAGCTAACGAAAAGGACTTGTACTCCTCGCAAACCCTCCTAGAGTCACCCAAAAGATCGGAAAATCTACAATCTCCCACAACGAAAAGACCTCCGAGCCAATCTCTTGAAACTGATACAGAACACTGTGAACAAGTTAGAGATATTTCTTCCCTAAACGAAAGTGAGAAAAAAAGTCGTTTAGAAGCTTCAGAATGGGATATAAGTGGTTCAGGAAAAACCTCTGAAAGCTCCAATTTAGAACTGAGGTTATCCCCCTTACAACATCAACATTTATTGGGAAGAAATATTAGAAAACGTAGATGGCCGTCCGCTGATGCTATATTTAATCCGCCCGAAAGTCCTTTAAGTAGTCTAATAGCCGCCGAAAGAGCTGAACAAGAGAGGGAACGTGAAAGAACTCGAGAACGTGAAAGAGAAAAAGCTAGAGAAATTACTCTCTTTACACCACCCATACCGGTAACCTCATGTTCTTCCGGTAACACCTCAAGTCTGAATACAAGCGCTCTAGAGACCACAGTACATATGGATATAACATCACCATCTCCCACACCTACACCCAATTTATTACCACCTGCTAGGACTCCATCGGGCATGTTAACGCCTTCACCCCATTTACAGATCTCACATCATCATTCACATCAACCACATCACTCTCATCGTTCATCACCTGCCTCGTCTGTTACTTCAACGCACCCGTCCAGTATTCTAAGCCGACCTTTAACGCCCTCACCAGCTAGTGTCAGTCACACTGGCCCTGGTAGTCGCCTAGAGGGTAGTCAAATGACTGGAGACTCTTCCCACCGTTTTCCCATGGGACCAGCTCAAGCTGCTGCTATGGCAGCAGCAGCTGCTCAAATGGATTTAGGTGCAGGTCCTTCTATGGGTATGAGACCTCACTCGTCTTCGGGACCACCTATGCCAACGGTACCGGGTCATCACACATCCTCTCTGGTAGATGATTTAGAAATTAAACCAGGAATAGCGGAAATGATAAGAGAAGAAGAAAGGGTAAGTCTTTTTTTTACAACTTTACTATTTATGTTATTTAATCTACCCATATTTATCAATATTATAAAGTAATTTGTCAGAAAACTAAAAAAAACTGCATTATATTTTATATTAAGCCGATTTACTTACTTTGTTTTGCTACTCCAAAAGCAACTATCGTTATAAACATGTTGCGATCAACGTCTTTCTTTGACACACTCACTTCAACTACTCTCATACACACAGAATTATTTGTTAAACATACTGCGCAAACGTTTTATTTTTTATAAAAATGTCATGTTGTTGTCAATGTTGAGTCATGCAACAACAGCAATAACATTTTTTAGATTTGCTGTTCTTCTTCTCTCTATTTATTAACGATTGTGAGTGAAGGCATGCAGCTTTACTTTGTTTCTTGTCGGCGCTAAATGTAAAGTTGCACTTGTATTTAATTGCACTGTGGTCCCCGGTTTTATATATTAATTCTTTTAAATTAGTTTGAATACGAAGATCAGAGTACTTAAGAAGAAAATTTATTAGTAATAAAATTTATTAATAATTTTTAGCAACTATTTAGTTAATATATAAGCCATACAAAATTATACTACATATCTAAAATGTTTCTGATCGCAGAAGTTATGAACTACTCTGCGGAGAATATATATTGTCATCCACACTGATCAAACTTTTAAATCAAAATGATTGCTTTCAAAAACATTATCATAAATCCTCTTAAATATTGTGGCCTTATAATGAAAAGTATAAAAAAGATTCCAACACCAAAATAATTCTTAGTCGGGGTTCACACACAGCAATTTTTCTTACCGCATTTCTGACTTTGTAGGCAAGAGAATTAAAGAGAATGTAAAAGTTTAGTATTTCCTTCTTCTCTCTCACCTACGAACTCAGAATTGCGGCAAGAAAAATTTGTTGTGTGTGAACCCCGACATAGAAATAGTATTATCCACCTGGTATATCCGGTGATTTACTTACCGTATTATGTTACTGGGTGAACTGATTATTTTCGACATTAATTTTCTTAACGAAAAATGTGACGCAAAATGAATGCAAAATATTTACTTGGAAAATTTCGTTAAATTTAATGTTTATTGAAAATGTGCGGTTATATAAGAAAGATACTATTTACTCGATAAATATTCTATTTAAAGAATTCTTTCTAAGTTTTCCTTTTATAAAAAATTTTTAAAAAAATTGTCTTCTTATAAAAACTCCCCAGCAAAAACATTGGTTGCCATGTACTGAGTTAAGGAGCTAAGAAGCTCTTCACTACTTACACATTAGCTGAACAACTCATTATTTTAACATGGTGATGACATAAGAGGCAACTACTTACCTTATACACTACATAGATGTCATTACAATAACTAATTACTTTCAAGCTGTTAAATAGCGCATTGATTTTAAAATATTACTGTAGTCATGTTTAGTAATAACAATAGGAACTAGTTACATTTTAGTTTATAAATAAGAAGTGAAATGTCGGATATAAAATATTTTTTTGTTGTTGTAAAAAGATTTTTAAATTTTAATTAAAAAAAATTAACAACAACAAAAAATATAATTAAAATAAATGAAATAAAAATAAACAAATTAATTTATATGCAAATTTTGCCTTTCACTTAAGTATCCCTTCATCAAATATATGAATTGGTAACTGGATTATAAAAAATTTATATTTTCAAAAATCTCATCAAATTAATTATATACATTCGGGTTATACATAATTAGTTACTAAACAACTTCTATGTAATACAGACAGTATTTTCTTGTTCTTACAAAGTAACTACATCTGTAACTACATGTTATTACCATATTTTTGCTGGACCTTTTAACAATTTTACAGTTAATAGGAAATTTTCGATAAATTTTTATTTAAAGATAATTTTCGATATTTTTATATTTATTATATTTTATTTAGAGAAAATGCTCGTAGATTAGAAATTTCCGATAAATTTTTTTCTTTGAAAAATGTCAATAAATATTCTTTTTGAGAGAAAACAAAATATTTCTAAAACCAGACGAACATCACCATCTCCGATTTCGATGAAATTCGGTATACACACTCATTACGTCAATACAAAATTTGAAGTTTTGCAAAATTTTCAAATTCGTTGTAGTTTAGATTTTATCGCTGTTCAAAGTTCAAAGTTTTGTGAAAACGCAATTTTTTAAAACAAAAGGATATTGAAATCAATATTCATCCTTGTATCAAGGATATTTAAAAAACATATCTTCCATTTTTATTATTATTTTTTAAACTGTTCCTTAAAGTGTTGGCAACAATATATAAACAATTTAGTGGGACCATGAGAGGATACTTAGAAAATTAAAATTTAAACTACAACGAATTTGAAAATTTGTATGAATTTCAAACTTTGCATTGACGTAATGAGTGTGTATACCGAATTTCACCGAAATCGGAGATGGTAATTTCCAAAATTGCGTTTTTTTTTTTGGAAAATTTTTGTTTTTTTCTTTATACAAATTTTAATAAATTTTCTTTTTAAAAAATTTTTATAAATTTTATTTTGGAAAAATCTTGAAAAAATTTATAATTAAAGAATTTTATTAAAAAAATTGACAAATTTTCTTGTAATTTTAATTTTTAGAAAATTTCGATAAATTTTCCTTTTAGAAAAATATCGATAAATTTGTATTGATATAAAAATTGCGTATAATTTTCAATTAAATATTAAGATAATTTAACTTTATAATTTCCGATAAAAGTCATATTTAGAGAAATTTTATAACAAATTTTCTATTAATTGAAACTCTTTGGTAAATTTTTTTTTTACAGAAAAATGTTCATAAATTTTCTGTGTATAAAATATTCAATCAATATTAAAGGAAAATTTGTACTTAAGAAAAAATTCCGAATAATTTTCATTTTATAGAAAATTTGCCATATTTTTATTTATAAAAAATTTTTGATAAATTTCTAGTTAAGAGAAATTTCGATTAACTTTTTAAACAGAAAATAATTTCAATTTTTTTAAATTTTCTTTACTTTTTTTATTTACTGCAAATTTTTTATTTTTATTTTTTACAATTTGCAATAAATGTTATATACTTTTCCATAAAATTTTTAATTATAGGAAGTGTTACAAAATTATTAATACACAGAAAAAATATAGTCTATTAAAAGATAAAAACTATTCCAATTACTTTATTAATAGTATCAAATATTTTTATAATTAAATTAACTACACAAATTGGAAATATTCTTACAAATTAAATTCAAATTTTACATACACAGAAAAAAATTATTACCATATATTTTTTAATTAACAAAGTTGTTTAATTTTGCTTCAAAATTTAATAAATATATTCAAAACAAGAATAAAATTTCAATAATATTTTTTTACTCATTTAAATTGTTTAATTTTGCATCAAAATTTAATAAATATATTCAAGAAAAAATAAAATAAAAATAAATTTTGCTATGATTTTATTTCCTATACACATTTTTAATTCATTCAATCATCTACTTGATTGATTTAATTAATTTATTAAATGGAAATATTTTTCTGTTTTACATTTTTTTAAGTTTTTAGTAATTGATATAATCATTTTGGTGAGAGGTGCAAATTTAAACAAGTTTATAATTGAATGAATTATTTTCATATATATTTGTTAATTGGTGACTTTTTCTGTGTATATAAATATAAAATTCAACTTCAAGTATAAATAATACATATTCAAATATTTAATTAATTGAAATTCAACCTATTAAACAAATTATATGTTTAATTATTCAATTATGCAGCCGAAAAAATATTATATATTTAGTAAAAAATTTCAGAAATTATTAAGTAATTGATACAATTAAAAAATTAATTGTAATATACTTTTTTTTTAATCGTTTAATAGATCATCAGATATTTTCAGAATTGACAAATTTATTTTATTTCTATATTTTTATAGAAAAAATTTTCATAATTATTTATATTTTCTTTAACAACTCTCAATTTATTTAAAGAAAAAAATTGTAAGCCAATTGAAAAGTTAATTATATTAATAAAAAGTATAATTAGATTCCAGTATAAAGTTAATTAATCATTTTATAAATTAATCAAAAATAAATAAGAATAAGTGATAATTTGAAATAATAAAATAATTAAATATTTATCATTTGTAATTGAAATTAATTTGTTAGAGTTCTTACGATTTTGAGTAAATTACATAGTGCAGAAAAAATTGCATCAATAATTCCAACGCAAAATGAAAGCGTATTAAGTAGCAAAATGAAAGCGTATTAAAACACCTAAAGGGAGCCCTTCTTTCAATATAATTGGATATAAAAATCATTTAAATTACTTAATTCAAATGTTATTATACGTTTTTATAGTTTTTTAGACTACCAACATTATTATACTACAGTTTTGCTAGATGCCACTCCCTTTTTACACATATTTTTGTCATAATATTGTAAACATTATTTTACTAGACCTTATGTCTAAACAACCGAACCGATTAAAATGAAACATATTATATATGTATATCCTTGAAGGAAGTACTGACTGGATGCCATACCCACTTTTTTTAAGAAAGGATTTTTTTATCTTCGTAGTTGGTGAATTTAAAATTTCATAAATATTTTCGTAAAAAAATAACACAATATTGTAATAGTGGGCTCATACAGATTAAATTTTATAATATACAATAATTTCTATTCCTCGTGTCACATATTACATTTGATGTAAATTGTCTTAGTATCATCCAGAAAGTAGCAAAATTTATTTTGACTGAAATTAGGCTAAAAAGTGGGAGTGACAGTGCATACTTTTCTCCACAAAACTCTTGATATAAGTGATAAATTTAGACTGAACCTTCAAAAAAAAAAAAAAAAAACTATTTACAAAAAGTGGGCGTGGCATTTGGATTAATATTATATCCAATATTTCCTTTCAGAGGATGCTATATATACGTCCCAAATATCGGTCAAATCGGTTAAATAAATACTCATATATTGCACTTAATTTTATTATGAAAAAAAGGGAAGAGAATTTAAAAAAAAACCTTACATAATATCTAGAGAAGCTTAATTAAACAAAAAAAGAAAAAAATATATACAGTAAAAGCTCCCATTTGCGGACATCTCCGGTAGGCGGACAATTTTTTTGGTCCCATGGTTTAGGCAGCATTTTTAGAATAAATTAATCTCCGCTAGGCGGACGCTCTCTTGAACGGACGCGGACACCTGTTTTTAGAGAAGTTTTTAGACAACAACTATCACAGGCGGACAAAAACTATAACCCGTAAAAGAAATGTACCGAATAATTTATAATAAGATGCCACTTATTATCATTTTTGTCCGTGTTTGCATTCATATTTCATATTTACTTAAATTTTTTGAAATTAAATAGTTTAGTATTCGTTTTTTAGTTAACTTTTTGCTAGGTTTTGAGCAAAACCTAGTTTTGTAATTTACTTTTGACTTTTGCACTTGATTAAAAATTCTTCATACTTACTAGAAGAAGGAAAATGAAAACTTGATCCCTAAAAATAGATGCTGTCCCAGTTATCTATGTCTAGATGATGGGTCCATGATTTTTCGTACAACACAATGGCGGCAGATTCCTAAAAATCTTGGCAAGTTTTTTGAACAATGAGCATAGAAACTCAGCACATGAAAGAAGTCTGAACTTTAGCAAATTAAGAGATGATTTTTTTCGCGTACGAAAAATTAAAACGAAGAGAAGCAAACTGTAGTTACAAATTCGATAAAATAAATTTCATGAAAACATAATTTATTGCAAATAATGTCTAAATGAAAATGCAAAACGTCATTTGCCGCAGAAGCAAAAGAAAAAAACCCAATTTTTGTTTTCTTTTTGCTTTAAAATTAAGTTATTAAGCAAAATTTTTAAACGTTAACTTAATGCAAAAATAGGTAAATCATAAAACACTTTTCTAATAAAATTGTTCTTAAATGGAAAAAATTTTATGACTGTTTCTAATATTGATTTTTGTTAATATTGATATAATTTTTAAGATATGAGCATGAAAATTTTTGTATAAATGTAGTTTGCGTCAGTACATTATAATCCAGTATATAAAACCAAAATTTGATTTTTAAGTGGTTACGGCCTTTTGCATTTAAGTTGACTATACATATGTATAAATAAGAATATGTATATCTATAAGTTAATTCATTACAATCAATCTTAAATGTAGAAATAAAAAGATATAGTACTGAATTACCCCTTGTAAAAATAAAATTATGTACCATATCCCATAGGCGGACATCTCCCGATAACGGACAAAATCAGCGTGACGATCGATGTCCGCCTATGGGAGCTTTCACTGTATATTGAAATTTACTGATTTAAAAATTTTTATTTTCACATCATTGAGGAAATGTTTGATGAACCAAAATTTGTCTCATAGTGTTGTTATATGTATAATTATAAAAATACTTAAAATTCTGACTAATAATTTAATTGAAATTTTTTCGATTCACAAATATTTTTAGAAAATATGCCCCACTTTCGAAAATTAACTATTAAATGTAAATTTTTATCTTTATTTATATTCCCAGCAAAAAACGATGAAGTTCTTCTAAAAAAAGAGCTTTTTCACTACTTCAAATGTAGAACAAAGTGCATATTTTGAACTTTTTTGGAAGTTCTTAATAATTACTTGCAAAAAAGTGAAAATAAATGAATTTTTAGCGGGAAAAAAGGTTAATAATTTCTAAAAAAATTAAAATTTTAGAAATTTTAAAGCATTTCTATTATCTTTTAACAAGGCTAATGCGGAATTTTTTGTTAAAAATATTTATAAACTTAGTTTTAAGGGAAGTACTTCAAAAGAAATGAACTAGAAGTATAAAAGAAGAACATTCTACCAATGACAACCATGGGTTAAAAAAAGAACTTCTGCAGCTCTTTTTCACCACTAAGTACTTCCTTCCAATGACAGCACAATGTTAAAATCATGACTTTTTCAGTTCTTTTTTTTGCTGGGTTGTTTTGATCGTTCTATAAAGCATTGTTGACAATATCCTCTAATATGCTTGAAAGCCTTTTAAATTCTTTAACGCATGTGCACAACACTAATACAACTCATATTAATAAGTGTTGCAACAACACACTTTTGACTAAATCAAAATTTAATCTAATTATTTTTAACATTCAAAATAACGATTTTATTTTTATAAAAATAAAAAAATAATAACCCAAAGATGCTGACTGAAAATTAAGAAAAATTCCTTAGTTGGTGGTTCGTTGAACTCCACAAAAAAGAATTAAGAAATAAATACGAAAAAAATAAAATAAATAACAATAAAATATTTATTATAAGTATGTATGTATTTATGTAAGAATGTGTATAGTTATTTATACTTATTTATTATATAAATGTAGATGCATTAATTTTAAAGAAAAAAAAAAAAACAAAAATAAAAAAAAAAAAACAAAATATAACACACCAATATAAAAATGCAATTAATCAAAACCTAAAAGACATGCGGTGAATAAATCCCCTTTTGCTTCCACATTCACACATAAATACATACAAACATATTTACTTTTACATACAAACGTTCGAATATTCTGACAACCAAATCGACCAAACGACCTGACACTTATCTCTTTTTATCTGCATTTAAAATTTATAAAAAATAAAAAAAAAATTGGAAAAAAATACAAGACACAAAAAATAAAATAAAATACACTCAGTCACAAGCAAATACTATAAATTGATTCTTTTACATTTAATTCGTTCCAATGAATGTTGTTTTTGTCTTCGTTGTTGTTGTTGTTGGTTGCATCGGTATTACTACTGATGTTCGTTCATTAGTTTATATGTATATAGTATCTGTGTATTGTTAATGTTTGTATGAGGATGTTGTTGGTTTGTATTTATTATTATTATTATTGTTGTTTGTATCTACATCCATACAAACTCATACTCAAAGAATAAAATTCATCTGTCAATATTTAAGTTTTACTGTTCGTTCCTTCTTTTTTTTTCCAAATACCTTCTCTTCGTTTAATGATGCAGTAATGAATAACACAAAAAAATAAATAAAATAAAATATTATTAAACTCATATAAAATTGTTGTTGTTGTGTATAAGAAAAAATAAATAAAGACCTACAGAAGAAGATCCACATATGGATCGTTTGGCAGATGACACACAAGAGAATAAATTGTATTTCTTATAAAAATAAGTAACAAAATAAACGTTAATATTATCTGCATTATAATTATATACATACTTTCTTATGTCTGTATGTACTTACTTATATAGATGTGTAACAAAATTTCAATTTAATTGGATTCCATTTAGAAATATTAAGACTAAAAATTCTTATGATAAGAATTTCTAATAAATACTAAAAATACAAAAACACAATAACAGTCAAATTTATTATATTTTTCATATATTTTTATATAGCGATAAATGATTAAGAAGATTTAGTTTGAGATTTATGTGTAAAGGGTTGAAAGGGGACCATGCGCCATAGGGGCATATTTATAATTTTATAATTAGAGCCAATTTACATTGGGAATTTCCCTTGGAAAAAATCGCTGTAACTTTTATATTTGTAGGCAAGAGGACTAGAGAAGCAAGCGGGTTAAAGAACCTCTGGAAATTTCTTCAAATTTATTTTTAATTTTTCAGATTTGTTGTTTTTTGTTAAAATTTTTTTAAAAAGTTTCACAACACAAATTAATGTATGTAAATGTAGAAAGGTTTACAAAGCAACTTCAAAACAAAATAAGGATTGCGCACGAAAAAATCCGTGCATGCTCTTGGGCTTATAACTTTTGATGTGGTGAAAACTAAATAATTCTGTTAACTGGTTTACATTTGTCATTATGCTCACTAGCTATGTGCTAAGTTTTATGGTTATAGCGTTTTTCTTAAAATGAAAATTGAACAAAAAACACAAAAACACATAATTGAAATTTTAAATAAAATCTTACATCGGTCATATAAAACAATTGCTAGGAAAGCAGTTGCGTCAAAAAATACAATTTCTTGGGTCATAATATTATACAAAGAGGTCATGGTCACTGAATGAAAACCTGGTAGTGGAAGAAAAATAGTATCTTCAGGCTATAAGACTCAGACAAAATAGAAAGGATTTTCAGAGTAAATCCCGTCATCTCTGGAGAAAAGTGTCATAAAAAGTTGTAAGGAAATCTAGTCTGAAGACGTATAATGTACAAAAAATCCTAAAAGAAACGCAAAACAAAAATTTGGAGGTAAAAAAATAACTTTAAAGTTCTTCAGACGAATTTTTTCATAATTATGATTAGTGTATAATAGAGGATGAAACGTTTGTACAGGCAAACTTTTTTTAACTTCCTGGTCGGGAATACTATGTTGCAGATGCTAAGGGAATATGGCAGAAAAATATCGTGTATCAAAAAATTCAAAATTCCCAAGAAAATTGTTGTTTTGGGAAGCAATATGCATATGTGGAAAAGAAGCACTTCATTTATAAAAATTGGTTCAATTAACACAAAAATATGCGTGAATGAGTGCCTTTAGAAAAGACTTCTCCCTTTCCTAAGAAAATACAGTGTATCCACTTTTTTCTGACCTGTTCTCGCTTCTCTCATTACAGCAACAAAACACTGGAGTGGTAATAAAAAAAATTTTTAGTGTTTGTACCGAAAGAGGTTAATCCATAAAATTGTCCGGAACTCCGAGCTAGATATTGGGCTCTAGTTAAAAATAATTTAAAGGACATTGAAAGCTCAGTATAAAATTAAACGGAGTTTAAGAATAAGTGAACTTATTCCAGAAAAAAAGTGACAGAAACTCAATAAAACCTTCAATTGGAAGAATTCTGGAAAATATCAGATATTTCCTTAAAAACTAATAGAAAATAATTTATTCTTTTATGTTTAGAACTTGAACATTACAGTCATTAATAAAAATATAATTTTAAAAAAATTCGGACACTAGTTTAGTTTCTATAAGCAGTCCTTATTATTAAAAAACGCTGCGATAATCTCCAACGTAAATAGGCTCTTACTCAAAATCAAAGTATTCTAACAAATTAAATTTTAATTTTACATAGAAAAGTCTAAAATCCAATTTTAATTACGAATAAAGCCCAAATTACATTAATGCTAAGTCAGCAACAGTATCAGCAAAAATTATCAGCTGTTCACTGTCAGAATAACATGATGCTGTCGATATAATTACATTTAAGCGTAGGCAGCGATAATTTACAACCACCATCTTGCTTTATTCTACTTGTATATTTAAGTTTCCCATTTCTTCGCTCACTCCCTTTGTCTCGTTCTCCATCTGAAAGCAGCGCTATGAATTTGGAAACAGGGCTAAATGAAACAGTACTGCAAACTGCTGCTGACCAAATGTAATCAACACCATAACAAACAGTACATCCTAAATTATCAGCTGATTGTGTCGGCACACATTGCTAATGTAATTTGGGCTTAATACGTACTCAATTATTTTTATAATTGAAATTCAATCTATTAACAATTTTATGTTCAATTATTCAAATTATTATGTATTTTTATTTATATTTGATTAATTTATTTATCGATACAATAAAAAAAAATTATTGAAAGCCGATAAATTTTTAGTAAAAAATATTAGAAAATTTCAATTTTGATCACTTGAATAATTGATACAATTAGAAATGAAATTGGAATAGCTTTTATCTTTGATAAATCGTTTAATAGACAATATTTTTTATGTGATAATTGCTACATAAAATTCTCCGAAAGAGAAGAAAGAAATTTTACAAATATCGTAAAGTGGCCAATTTTACTTCTTATAATACCACACACTAACGAATAAGATACGAAACATATGATTGATTTCACGATTCGTAAGCTATAGAACTTCCTGGTACTAGGTATACTTTTTAAATAGCAAAACTGTTTAATACGAGGGCGAATCACAAATTTCGTTCTTGAACTTCCGTTGTAGCTACTTAAAAATCAATACTACTTAAAAATCAATACTATATACAATAGCGTCATTTGTAAATAGACTGTTTAAAATTTAGTGCGATCTGAGACATTAATCCTCTAACGATCGCAGTAAAAATTTTTTATTTAAAAATTTAGTAGGATCAACTACACTGGTCGACAAAAAAAAATTCTCCCCCAAAGACGAATAGTTGAATTTGATGCATTTTGATGTGCTAAATATGAATCTGCTTTTAGTTTTTTTTTCCATCAGGTATGGATTTTTTTATGGGCGTGTCTTATATTTCGCCCATAGTAAGGCCATTACTCTAGTATATTTCCTCATAACTCCCAAACTCCCAAATAGTTTCGGAGTTATTTTGAAATAAATGTCCGAAAAAATCTTTTTTATGCAAAATTTTAGATTTTTTTTGTTACTAAAATTTTTTTTTAGTGAAAGCATCAAAAATGTTTCAGATTATTATCTTTATCTTAAAGCTGGTAACGCTGCAAATAAAATAAGGTATCTGTCTTCAAAATTGATGCACAAATCTTGAATTTATTCACAGTTAAGTAAAAATACCCATGTTACATACAATTGAGTAGAAATACAGTGGTGGGCAAAAAAAAATTTTTTTATTTTTTCTTGAAACAAAAATAAGTGGACTAGGTGGATTTTGTCAAACAAGAATCTTCATTCACATTTTTTAAAATTCTAGAATGGTTTGTACAATTTTGACTATAACTCAAGAACCGTTTACTCGATTTTGATAAATGAAAAATTGTCTCCAAGGTATGTCAACAATGTTTTTTATTCGCTCAAGAATTTCAGACTTATGGATCAAAATTTTCACCACTTTTTCAAAAAAAAAAAATAATAATAATAATAATAATAATAATAATAATTTTCTCGCTACTAAATACCGAATAACTACGGAAATATTAACTGAACAAAAAATTATGTAAATTCAGCTCAAAGACAATTTAAGTCGCTATATATTGGAGTTTAATTTATCTTAATAGGACAAACCGTTCTCGAGTTATACAAGTGTGACTGTCTAAAGGCGGGGTCATAGTAGTCATGCCCATAAAAAAAAATCAATACATGATAGAAAAAAAGTGAAAGCTGATTCTTATTTAGAACGTTAAATTCCATCTAATCCACCTATTTTATTTTTTTTTTATTTAAGACGAAAAAAAAATTATTTTTTGTCCACTAGTGTATTCTAATTTTATTCCGCATATTTTGATGTCTTATTTATATAAATCGTGCATACCGTTCTCGAGTTATAGTGAAATATACTCGAGAAATCGGCTTATTTAGGGCGAAATATTAGACACGCCCATAAAAAAAATCTCGAGTTGATGGGAAAAGAGTGAAAGCAGATTGAAGTTTATCATGCGGAAGTCCATCTAGTCCATATATTTTATTATTTTTTTTTTTGTTTTGAAGGAGCACGAAAATTCTTTTTGTCGACCAGTGTTATTTAAAAAAGGCTTTAAGATATACATTCATGATTTTTAAAATTGTTCTTAAAAATATAAAAACAAAAACAGATATTCTATGGCAGCTTTAATCATAATAAAATTAACTGTCAAAAAGTGATAGTGCAATGGATTATTGACGCATACGTCTGCGTTATTTCGAGGAGCAACAAATGCGTGTAGTCAATAAGCGGGACTAGGAAAACTTAACTTATCCGCAAACCACTGTAATTATTTTTTAATTAAAAAACTAATGATTCCAGCTCCAAGTTTATTTAACTAGAAAACGTCTAAATTGAGGACCTTAAAAATTATATTACAAATTTAGAAGAAGTAAACATAAATAGAAAAATCTTATAGGTAATATGTTTTTGTTAAAAGGTCACGGACCTATATCATACAAAAAAACTCTCATATCATATACGCAAACATTTGTTTAATTGTAAACAAAATTTGTTTTATATATAAACAATAATATATTGTTCACAAACAGATTTTGGTGAATAGCAATCCCCAGATTTGCATTTATATACCCAACATCCAAAAAGAGGGGGGTATAATGAGTTTGTGATTCCATTAGTAAAACATTCAACTAAGACTCCATAAAGTGAAAATATTCTGGGCCCTTGTGAAATTGTAAGACGACTAGCAATGTCCGTCCGTTTATCCGCTTGTCTGTCTCTTGAAAGCAGGATAGTGCTCGGTGCAGATCATCTAGGGAGACCAAATTTGCCTCAAATAATTCCCTCATATAAGGTTTGTTTCGTATTTAAAATGGAAGAAATCGGTTAAACAAAAAAGTTGTGAGCCAAATATTATTATCCGCCATAACTCCAGTTTATACTTTTCCTCCGATAATTCTAAAAAAAAAAAAAAAATATACAACAACGAAATTTTGTAGAAATAATTCAAGGGTCGAAATAAACCAAAAATGTTCGTGATCCGCCCACTTTACCGCCCACCTCCTATGTACGGGTAAGTAGGTATGAAATTTTAAATTATGCTGGCACAAAAGCATTCTCAATGGTTTAAAAAAAAAAAAACTGAACACTGTTCTTGTTTACGGTAAGAAAGGATTTATGAGGTCAGCTTACAAAAATTATTCAAATAACAGTAAAAAATTTGTCGAGGTTTAAACACGAAAAAATTTGTTAGGTTCTGCAGTTAATAATAACCATTCATTACTAAGTAATGTATAAGAAAACTAAGTCTTTGGTCAAACTGTTGAAAAACATTTCATGACAGAGAGCCTGAACTTTTGAAAATTTTTATTGAAACTTCACAAGGACAACATTGAAAACTGTTAAATTCTTTTTAATATAAAAGAGTATTTATGTAAGTAGGTATTATTTACCATTATTCTAAAATATAGATTGTGCAGAGAGCACTTTTCAAAAATTCCAAAATTAAGTGGTCCAAATTTAAAGAACAAATACTTCTAATTCTAAGTAAATCAAATACTTAAGCGCATTCTAAAAAAATCTCCTTTTATTCTGTTAAAATTAAAAGGTTGACATCTAATGTAACTTATATACAGATTTGTGTTAAATGTCTATTATTTGTTCTAAAATCAAAACAATCTTAATCGATTTATTAAAAGCTAAGGAAAACTGTATTACATTATTACCGGCATTATTATGGCTACTAGACATAATGCTTAGTTAAAATGCCAAATATCTGTGAGGAAAAAAAGAAGTAAAAAAAATTACAACCTTCAAGAACAATACTTGTCATAAATACACAAACACACTTTAAGTATTTATAAAAAATAGTCTCTAGCTACCCAACAAATACAATAGATTTTTTTTTTCACTTTTTGGTGACAAAAAAGAAAAATTTTTAAATTGACTTCATAACAGCTATCTGAATTAGTGCTTTTCAAAGATAAGTCGTTAAAGCATATAATCTATATCTCTAGTAAAGCAAACCTTTTTTCACTGGAGTTGGATATTTAGAAGGGTATTATAGGCGGAGAAGAAATACATTATAAAAACTTGGTCATTTTCCACATTTATTAAAATGGTGTAATGTTAAATGTTTGTTGGGTATTTTGAGGCACACAACATCTTAAAAACAAAACGAAATGAATCCAACCAACTGAATGAATGAATGAATGAACCACCGACAAAATCAAGTGTCGAGTGTAATGACTTTTGTCGTTTGGGTTAAGTGGATTGTTGGCTTCTTTTCTTCCTTCTCAATTGCTTTTGTTACTCATTTCTAAGACTTGTAAGTAGTTTTGCACGTGAGATATTTGTATTTGTTATACAAAATATCTTTGCAAATAGTATTTCGATGCTAAATTAAAATAATAATAATAATTCAAATGAAAATATTATATTACATTTATAAAGAAGATTTATAACAAATATACAAATTTGTATAATGTACGGGTAAGTAGGTATGTAAGCACTTAGAGCACCAAAAAAACATATTTTTCAAATTTCGTTCCCCTACGTTGTCTCTTTCGAGCACTATCCTGCTTTCAACAGACGGACAGACGGACGGACATAGCTAGACCGACTCAGAATTTAACCAGGTCCTAGAAAATATATACTCTGTGGAGTCTTAAATGATTCTTTCGACATGTTACACACGGAATGATAAAATCAATATACCCACCATCAATCAATTTCTTTTTGATGGTGGGTATAAAAAAAAAAATAATTATAAGTAGATTCAATTAAAAAAGTGGATTAGAGTCTTAATACTTATTAATACCGTGTATCCGAAGTGTATGAGAAACCCCATGCCGTAGAATCAGTGCTTTCCTGTGTAATTCTTAAAACTTATTCAATTTTTTTAATAAATCGAAATTTTAAAAATTTCCTTTACTAATTTGAACACCCTAATACTAATGTTGCAAACAATTCGTTATTATTGCTGTTTTAAATCTTAAGAGTTCGCAGTATTGTTGGCTGGTCTGGCATATTGGTTTTGTGGATTTAGAGTCATAAATTTATTTCTGCTGACTTTGGTAACATAAAAAATTTAAATAAATAAATAAAATAAAATAAATTGGCCCAAGAAAATAAAGCTGATTATAAGGCACAGATGTGTTAAAATATATACATAAATATGTGTGAACACTGACTATACATGAGTGTGTATGAATTTATATTTATATAATTTGCGAGTAATTTTTAAGTTTCCATAAACATAAAAGTAAATTCATATTCCTGCTTTCAATTAAAAATGTCTATTTACTTATTACAAAACTTCCCTAGAAGGGCTTCTATATGCCTTCCTTGTCATTTGTTTACCAGAGGATTTATAGATTTATTTTTATAGAATATAGGTAGAGATATCTAGATGTGACACCAAAATATTCATCCATAAACATATTAAATATTTCCAAATTCTTTTAACATATAATATGACAATTTTTATTTTAAAATCTTTTAATATAATGGAACTGGCTGATATTTAAATTATAAAAAAAAACTTCAATGTATAATTGCATTACAATATTATATTGCACTCCACTGCATTTAAGCGGAACTGCATAAACAATTATTTATTTTGTTTAATTTAAAATCTTTTTTCTTTGTTTAGTTTCTTATTAAAGTGAATTTGTATTGTTCATCATCTTTTAAATTTCTGCTGTTTTAAATAATGTTTATTTTTAACTAATTAAGTTTTTTTTAACATTAAAAATAAAAGAATAAAAAAGAAACTTTATATCTGGCAAGTTCCTTATTTTCATTGGATAAATGTGCTTCCATATGTTAAACAGATGTTTTATCTCGGTGTTAAATCAAACCATGGATGGATATGTTTATTATCAAAAAAAAATATAATATTTATTATTAATTGTGTTTTTTTTTTTACTTTTAAAAATAAAATAAACAATACTAAGGTGGACAAGAGATTTTTTTAAAAATTCCAGTTTTTATTAAAATATTAACAATAAATAAAATTAATCATGCTTACAAAAATACATACAATATAAATAAAATTATTTATTAGTACTATAATTATGGTACCTTTAAATCTCTCAAAATTTCTTATAAATAAGTTTTTTTTTTCTTTGTGATTCTTAATAAATAAAAATCCAAAAACAAAGTAAAGCATCAACAAAAAGTATAACAACGTTTAAACATATTTCATCATTAAAATAATAAAAATATAAATTATACACACATACATACTTACATACATATTTACGTACAAGAGAATTTGTATGTGTATCATAAAAATGCAAAATAATATTTTATTGCCTTTTGCTTTGTATTGTTTGTACACGTGTTTGTGTGTGTTTAATATAATAAAATATATTTTTATCTTCGAGAACTAACAAACGACCAGGAGATTTTATATTTTTTGTATCAAACTCTAAAAACAGAACACAAGCAAACGCAATGTTTTAAGAGTGGCATTGTAGCGTTTTTTTTAGAGACTGCTCTGGAACTATAATTTGTTTTAAAGTTCTTTAAATCAAATTAGGAACTATTTTGAATACCAGTTTATTGTTGGAAGAAGTAATAAATAAATACGAAAATACTTTGCTATTTATTGGTAATATAATGCAGAAAATAATAACCCCGCATTACTAAGTAACCAATATATTGATGTGTTATTATAAAATGTCGAATTGCTAGGAGAAAGATGTCTTTAGAATTTGTACATGACAATGATGATTTATTAATGGGTGTCAAAAAATAATGAAGTAACGAAATATTTTGCTTTAGTTGAAACTTCTAAATTTTAATTAAATTATATTTAAAATATGACATTGTTCAACTTGCTGTCGCCGTTTCGCTTATTACTTAGTACACACCCGAGAGGACAAAATGAGTTTGAGACATTGTTGCCATTTCAGCATTTTTTTTTTTTTTTTTTTTTTTTTTTGTTCAATTTAGCATTTTAAAATATTAAAATTAGGGTGATCGACGCGGTTTTCCAACCGGTTTTAAAACCGGTTTTTTCAGTCAATGTGCTGTCGGTTTTTTCAATATGTTCATTTTTCGAATGTCGAATAGACCGGTTTTTTTAAACACAAAAAACCGGTTTCAAAAGTAGCATTTTATTTCAGAAAACATGTACTAAATAGAAATAGTGATATTTGAAAATTTAGGAATAATTTTTTAAATATTCATAAAGACTGATTTCTTATGTTTTTAAAATATAGTTTAAGTCTAAATTGGAATTTATTCTGTAATATTAAACAAATAAATAATTAATAATTATCCTATATGACACAATTTAATTTTTTTGATCCAATATTTCCTTTATTTTTTAAAAGTGTTGTGTTAAAAAAGTTTCACCTGCAGAATCGTTTTAATTGAGACTTAATTAATATACTATCTCCATATTAAGCCATTGTTTCTGTTTATGCTAACTAAAATTTAGAGCATTTTTTCTACAATTTTGAAACATAATTATCTTCTAGTCATCTAGATTTATAATTTGCTTAGCATTTTTTCTCTTTCCAGAGCTTTCTGAAGCTACCAAACGACGTAGAAAATTAAAATTTGGCTTAATTATAAAACTTTTTGTCCAACAAATCCTAATGGAGCCATATTTTGAAATTTTTATCAGGGAACGGATATAAGAGGATTTATGTGTCTTTTTCTAAGATTTTTTTTCTCTTTCCAGAGCTTTCTAGAGCTCCCAGAAGACATAGAAAATTAAAATTCAGCTTAATTATAACCCTATTCGTTCTACAAATCCTAACGGAGCCAGATTTTGAAATCTCTATCAGGGAGAGAAAATAAGTGGATCTATATATATATATGGATTTAAATATATCTTTCCTAAGCAATGTTTCCTTTCCAGAGCTTTCTGAAGCTCCCAGACGACGTAAGAAACTAAAAATCGGCATACTTATAAAACTATTCGTTCAACAAATTCTAACAGTGCCAGATGTTTCTATCAGGGACCAAAAAGTCTGTTTTGGTATTAAGAACTTTTGAGTTGCTATACTTATTGTTTGCTCTCCAAATCCTATAAAAAACTGATTCTGTATTTCGGCCAGGGAGCGCATTTACGACGATTTTTTTTATTTTGAAAGGTTTACGAATTTAAAACTTTAATCAATAAATTCCAATAAATTTGAACGACTTGAAATAATTGACTTCGATTAGGGAGAGGAAGGTGTCTAAATGTTGTTCATATTTTTTTCTTTTAATTTTAGGATTTGTTTGTGCATATTTTCATTATTATATTATTTTTCCTGACATTGTTAGGCTTTTACGCTTGTATTTAATAAATTTTAATTTAATTATAAGAATTGATTTTTTTAAGATGTAGTCTTTTGATATAAATACTAACTTCTGCAAAAAACCGGTTAACCGGTTTTTTCTGAATTTCAAAAAGTGCAACCGGTTTTTTTAAAATACCAACTATTCGAACTATTCGAAAACCGGTTTCTCAAAAAAGTTGAATAATCGATCACCCTAATTAAAATGCATTGAAAATTTATAAAATTATGCTTCATGCATTTTGCAAATTTAAAAAAAAAAAATTTTCATTAATTTCTTTCTGATTTCAAGAAAGAATCCTTATATATTATAAAAATGAAGTGTAAATTTGTTTGTTTGTGCGTCAATCACGTCTAAACGACTAAACTAATTTTCAGGAAATTTGACACATAGATAGTACCAGTGCCGGTGGTGGTTATAGGTTATGTAAGAAATCGGTTAAATGTCACTCCCGCATTTTACACCCACTTTTTTAAAACTCTTAAATATATAATATTTGCCATCGCCTAATAAGGGATAACGAAGCGCACTTTAATACCAAAAATTACAAATAATTCTGAAGAAAATTTGTTTATAAGTCGTCACTTAAAGTAAATTTTTTTTACAAATGAAAATTAGCATTATTTTTTTTTGCTGCTGTTGAAAAATTTATAATATTTTTTTAACTATTTAGCACCCTTCTAAATTCATCTTTTGGCAGCAGCTTTTTGACATAGGTCTTTGATCTAAGGAAATCCCATTTTAAAAAGTTTAATTACATCAAACTGTTTGATAACGGTGACCAGTTTAAGTTGACCTTGTGTCAGTTTGCTTTGCTTAAATGATCCAATTTTGACGTTGACAATAAATTTATCCGCGCTTCGAAGAAGAATAGACTGGTTAATTAAGTTAAAAGGTTTTGTGGACACTAACTATATAGCAATAGAATGGGTTTCGTATTTTCTCTACCTCTTGGATTTTGTAAAAAAAGAAAAATGGTGACCGCTCAATATGCACCTTCAGGAGTTTATAGATATATTTAAAGCGACGTCGAAGAAGAAAGAACTGGAAAAGTAATGATTTTAACATTGTGTTATCATTGGAAGGAAGTACTTAGTGGTAAAAAAGAGCTGCAGAAGTTCTTTTTTTAACCCATATTTGTCATTGGTAAGATGTTATTCTTTTTTATGCAAATCCAACCAGCCGATCAGAAGTTACAGATTTATTTCTAAAAAATTTCGATTCTGCCCCACTGTGCAGTGGTAGACTAAAATTTCGAATAAAAATAAGCAATGTTCTTATGTTAAGAGCAGAATTCCACCGATAGTGGCTATGAATTAATGCACGGCACCAAATGTTTACAAGTGAACTTAAAAAAGTGTATCCATTAGAGTGTCCTGTTAAAAAATACCTATCAATCGATGAGTAATAATGTACTGAATCTCAGTTCCTTGCAGCGATTTTGAGTAAGTTTGAAATATTATTTTTCAATATTTTAATAAGTTTTAAAAAAATAAACTAAAATGTCTCCAAAATGCATTAAAAAGTACCTAAGCGGGACAAAACCCCATGGGGAAAAATTTTAATACATTTTTCCATAACAGCTTGAAACTTCGAATATTTTGAGAAAACTCAAACATTTTAGATTTGAGATTTTCAATTACTTTTTTTATATTCAGCTCATGCGCATCGTTTGAGGGGTCTTTCTACATCGAAATACCAAAAGTGTACGTCCTTTAAACTACTCACATATAATCGATCTATCGAATTGAACCTAATTTTAAGCATTGAATAATAAGCGACCTAATATATCAACCCAACACAAGGAACGAGTTATTACCTTGCTTAATCCAAATAACTTAATAATTCCCTTGGTAAATATCAAAATGTTTTTGACATAAACAAATTATTGTCTGTCCGAACTTGAAAGAACTACATACATACAGAGTTAACAGTCAGTTTAACTCTTTTGATTGATAAATTGTACACCAAAATCACGTTATTATAATTAAATTAAATCACTTAATCACTTAAATTCATTAGGAATTGGAAGTTATTATGGCTAGAATTTGTCATCTTTCTATATAGAAGTTGTAAATTTACTTTTAAAAACTAAGAATTATTCCCAGAATTCATTGATATGTTTAAACAAATTTATGGTTGTGATTAAAAAAAAAAAAAACTTGAAAACACTATTGAGAACAATTATTAGCGTTTAAACGTCTTTTCTCACATCCTCGAAAGTTGACAACTCTGTAACAAAATTATGAATGTTGCTGCATAGAATTCAAAGGAAAAAGGAGTTGTGATACTACCGCACAATAATAAGGTAAGAAACAAAAAACACAAACGCAACAAAAACAAAAAACAGAAACATTTGTAATATATGATGATGTTAAATAATACAAAAGGAAAAAAAAAAAAAAAAAAAGATTCTACAAAATTACACTCCAACTAAATGAAGACAAACCCGATCAACGACTCTCAAATGTATGAAAAATATTCTTTAATTTAGTTGAACAACAACAATAGCAACAACAAAAAAAATGAAATACAATAAACATAAATATAAAATAAAATAATAAAAAAAATAATAAATAAAAAAGAAAAATTATATATAAATAAAATAAATAATATACATTTGTACTTAAATCGATGGATGGTTGAATGTGAGTTTATGAGTTTATGGGTTTATGTGTGTTTGTGTGAATGTGTGATGTATAGTTTTTATTAAGAAAAAAACAAAAAAAAAAACATTAAGAAAAAGGGAAAAAACACAAAGACAGGGAGGGCGTCTAAGAGAGAGTGAGAAAGGAGTGCAGGGAAAAAAAAAGATCTACTTATAAAAAGTATACATTGTTATGATTGTTTTTATTATACGATAGTTTTTGTTGTTATTCTTATTATTATTATTGTTGCTGTGCTTTTGTATTTGGTGCTGGTGGTAGTAGTTGTTGTGTTCTGACTGTAATTTATAATTTTTTTATAACGATATATAAAAAGTTAAATTTTTTTTGTTTTGAAGTGAAAAAAGGGCAAACAACCCATGAAACAGTGGTCTAAGAACCACATATTTAAGTTAGCGTAATTTAATTAAATGTTATTTAAAAATTTACTCGACATTGCTGGTTTTGAAGGTAATAATGATTAGAAAAGTTCCCCTGAGCATTAAGGATATTTTTATGTATCACTCGTGACTCTTAGTTATAGAGAGCCTTCAGAAAATTGGTTACAACAGATGCACATCATTATTTGTAATCTCCTACTTAAAGACTTTTCCAATATATTATGTTTTATTGCTAATATTATCTATGGCATTATATACATACATACATACATATGGAATATTACTTTATACAAATATCTACCGAAGTTTCGTATAATTGCACTGATCCTAGGGGTTTAACAATGACTCTGAGGCATATATTCATCTGAACTTTAGCAATGGGTAGAGTTATGGTGACTTTAAATGAGTTGGTCGATTGCGGCTCTTATCAATAGACTTGCGACTTCTGAAAAACTGCTGTTAATTCGCATCAACTTCGGAACAAATAAACATACTCTTAAGTCATTCCTTCAAAACGTCATACTGCTGGAAGCACATATAATCCACATTCATATACATAGTTCTCTATTAACCTTAGACACATCATTTAGTTACTTTTTGTAGATGTACATATTGTCACATGGTGAGTGACATGTAAATTGTGTAATTCCACTATGACAATTTAGTTTTTTTAACTTGCCATTAATCCAAAAATCCGACTCTTGTTTTTTTTTTTTTTTTTTTTTGCTAAAATTAAGATCTCTTATAAAACGCTCCTAAGCTCAGGTAACAAACAAACGCTTTAACTTTGAGTTCCGCAATCAATGGAATATTGTCAGTCAGCGAAATATCGTGTTCTAGTGCACAGCAATGATTTTCTCATTCGATCTGATGTTATTTAGTAGTATTGATGTAGACTAATTGTTTATTGCATAAATTTGACCACCAAATATTGGAGAGTCAACTTTAAAGAGCCACCACGTCTACTGTAAAAAGGCGTACTAATTTGACAACAAAGTTGAACGTACTTCTTAAACCTGTAGCTTGTCATGGTAAATACTAAACATCATATTTGACAGAAAGCCCTCCTATTGAATACTCATTACAATATTCAAGATCGAAGGACCCAAATGTTGGTTATTGCTTTTTTATGATCCCTATTTGTTGCAATTTCTCATCCAATGAGTCCAATAGCATCAAACGTCAAAGAGAATTTTTAATTAGCTGGATTACTAACCTCAAGTAATCTGTGGTATAGTCATTAAAAATATTCGGATTCCTTGAAATAGATGACAATATCAGCAAAAATACCTAAACAATTGAAGATATGATGTAACGATAAGTGGATTTTACAAAAAGATCTCTAAACTATAAGGAATACGAATTGGTTGTATTCCCTTAACAGTGTCAAGTCTGAATCAATCATCATCGCTATAAGGTAGAGAAACAAGCTGAGGCAACATTTTCGGCGGCGGCGGCGCGAAACCGGCTTGTAGCCTATCGGTTTTTATCTCTGTTATAAGGGACTTTGACATCAACCCGACTATTATATCCTTTGTTGGGCGATGAAAAAACACACTGCAAGGCAATTGCATGTGCAAATGATGTGGCTATTACTGTAATAGATCTCAATGTACTATTAGGAGCATTGGAATCCACGCTTTATATTTTATCCAAATGGTACTAAGGATGTGGTCTTAGTTTTCACCTTACCAAAATGGAACTTCTACTATTTACTAGGAGATATAAAATAACAACACATACTTTTTTAGTGCCAAGTTAAATGGAGTAACCCTCACGATCTTTGGAAACGCCAAATACTTAGTTCTAGTACTGGACAACTGAATTAGAAACTTAACACGCTTTTTAGATCCTTTGTGCAATGGCACTATATTGCTGTACAAAAGCTATAAGTTTAAACTGGAATATCAACCTGTACGATGCTGACTATATAATTCTACTGAAGGTTTCAAATCGAAAAAGTGAGTAAGATTTATCATCTACTAAAACCACTTAAATTTGAAAATATTCCTGAGATTACTGCAAGATATAGCGTCATTTTAGCCGAAATAAAGACAATTAAGACACCCACAAAACACATTCATTATCGAAGAATATCAGGCAAGGACATTCTCATTTTTACTGATAGTAAAGCGATCATTAGATCCCTTGAGAATGTGGGGATCCATTTCAACTATATATCACCTACGGAATATGCTATCAGTGATTACTGGCCTAACCTTAGATTAAAACTAACCTACAATGACTACTGCAGAAGCTGGAACATTTAAAAGGAGGAGATGTCCGCACATCTTTACTATTGTCCGGTTTTCGGGGACCTATGATTAAAAATTCTGGATTGTCGGATACTCACATATAAGAGATATCTTTCCACAATGACCTGTTTAATAGCGTTTTCTTTTATGTCTAAAATGTTACATCTATTCTACTTTCTTTTGTGTTCTATTATTTTCTAATGTTTGATACACGTTTTTCTCTCAAACTTAAGATGAAAATGCTACACTTTATTATACCATGAAACTAGATATTTCTTTTTAAAAGGAAAATTATTATGGTCTTTTTTCAATTAACATATTTGTTTTATTTTGCATCGAAATTTAATAAATTTATTCAAGCAAAAATGAAATAAAAATAAAATTTAACTATACTTTTATATCCTATATACATTTTTAATTCATTCAATCAACTGCTTGATTGATTTAATTAATTTATTAATTGGGAATTTTTTTCTGTTTTGTATTTTTTCCAGTTTTTAGTAATTGAAATAATCATTTTGGTGAGATGTGCAAATTTAAACAAGTTTTTAATTGAATGAATATTTTCTAACATATTTGTTAATTGGTGACTTTTTTCCATGTACGCATTTTTGAAAAAAAAAAAAAAAAATTAATAAATAAAATATTTATGCATATTTTATCAACCCAATGTGGGAATCAAATGAAAGCTAATATTTCGTGCAATATAATAATATTTATTATTTAAATGTAGCAGTGCAAAAACTTAAGAAAATAACCTTTTGAAAATGTTCCTTTTTACTATTTATTTCCAAATATAAAACAGCATGCAAAAATTATTCTAACACGTCAAAAAATCGTTTCATAGATAAAACAAGAGACCATCCATGGTAAAACTGTATACTGGCTTTTTCTCTAGGATGTAAAATTTTCATAATTTTAAGAATAATATGAAATATTTACAAGGATTACATTGACCCAATATGGATGTCAAATGAAAGCTGCGAATCCCTATGATATATTTATAGTTTTTATTTAAATGTTGCAGTACATAAAGTTAAGAAAATGTCTTTTTGAAAATTTAAAACTTTAATATTATATTTACTATTTAATTATAGTACTTATATAAAGGATTTCTTCTTAATAGAACGTACAGGTTGGCTACGAATGTTAAAGGGCTATCATAAAGATGGAGTTGAGATATGATTTTAATTTATTTTTGGTACTACAGGACCCAATAAAGGACACAAATGTTTTTGTCCCCTATGATATAATAATAAAACATATACAAAAAAACATTTTTTGTAATTTATTATTATAAAATTATAAAAATCACTTTTTGCCTTCCTCAGACCCACTGTTATTTTTCACTGTTTCGTATGAGTGTTTGTAAATTGCAGCTGCGTAGGAAATAATTCTTAAAAAATTGAAGTTTATGACGATGAATGGATTCGTTTTTCTTTAATTTGTTCAAACACTGACGGTCAGACCAAATAAATACACTAAATATACAAAGAAATAAATATATTTTTCTTTAAAGAAACTTTCTTTAAATCAATAAGACTCTCGCACACACTTTAATGACCCTAAATTGTTGTTTTAACTCAAAACTATCATGAGTCCACTTTTTCGTTTATTTAGGTAGATCAAGGCAAAGAGAGTGAGAGAAAGAAAGAGAACTGACTGACCACATTGATGCATTTCGAATGCCACACAAATTGTAGGGGAATTCAGTCATAAATAAAAGAAATGAAAATAAAATAAAATACTGCCATTCATTTTTATAATTCGTTTGTTGTATTTTTTTTTTTTTTTTTTCTTAACTCTTATAAAAATGCACACAGAAACTTATTTTTATTTAAGTCATTTCAAATGTAAGAAGAACAGGCCTGGTCTGGCTATGCCGGCCGTTGTATATTCGATGGGTTGAGATGATGAGGACGTTTGATGATGATTATGATGTTGATGGGAATCCATGAACATCGAACTCTTTCAATATTTGTAACTGAAGTATAAAAAAAATAAAGAACAGACGTTGAATCCTCTCTCTCTCGATTTTATATTAAGTTTATTATACAAAGTGATTGTCGTTTAGTTCTTACGTTCGTCGTTTAGTTGTTTAAGTCAGTAAGTCAATCATTTGGCCGCTTGCTTGTCCGTTTGTCTGTCTGTTTGTGGTCGGTAAGAACACAACAAAATTATAGAATCTTTGCGCTGTTTTTGTTGGCATAGTAATATAGCTGTGTGTGTGTGTTTTTCTTATTGTTGTTGTTATTTATCATTTAATTGATTTCTGGAGTATTTATAAAATTAAAGAAAAACAAAACAAAAACACATTTTTTTTTTCAAAATAATTTACAACATGCGAAACAAACAACGAACAACATATGACTGTTGTTCTTTTATAAACAATAAATACAACAGTTGCACTCATTGCCAGTCAGCCAGCACCCTTCAGGTCGACCCTTTATACACATATATAGATCTTAGATCAATTTTAAGAACTGCATATTGTTTTATAACTTTTCCAGGATTTTGATTATTATTATTAATATTTTTTATTTTTAAGTAAATTAAGTGGCAATAACAAGAAGCGACCTATTATATTATAAATGATCTTAAGAAATTTCAAACGCAAATTATTTGTTTTATACAGACGAATTTATGCAAAAGAGTTTATACAAAAATGCAAATGAATACAGTAATCATCAGATAATCCAAATGCTTTAAAATGTGTTTAAGGTGTTAATGTTTAATAGACAAACGCATGAAAAATGTTCCCTAATTTCAAAAATAGAGATTCACTTACTTCCTTCAAGTTATTTTTTAAAGAAATATTTTGAAATTGGTTTAAAATATTTGAGAAAAAATATAGTTGTAGTGATCATAATCTAAAAGCAACATATTATGATTGGAATATAAGGTCACAGCTAAAGACAGATATGATTATAAATAATAATTTTTATATTCCCTTTTATCAAACTGTGTCCGATTTTATGGTTCGTTTTTTTTCATATTATGATCCAAAATTTGCATATTATTATATTAACTTACTACATTATCATCCAATTCTATTAGATTATGGTTGCTTTTTATTATATTATTTTATTTTATCATATTATTATTTCATTCTATCATATTAGTTTTTCGCTTCATCATACTATAATCCCAGCTTAACATATTATTATATAATCTTATCATATTATGATTCCATTTTATAATATTATTATTCCATTTTATGATATTATATTATAAAAAGTCATTTACATATTATTTAATTTAATTTTATATTTATTTGTTGTACCATCATATGTGGTCCAAGATAATACAAGATATTTTTTATAAACTAAACCCTTTAAAGGCTCAACTACATAGAATACTTTCGCTTCAACTGCGACTGACAGCTACGCAACACATAAATGATATTAACCCAGTCATTGCGTTATTTTGTTATTAAAATTTTATATAATAAAATATAAAGATGTGAAAATTCTATTATGTTCTCAGTTGAAATAATGAATTGCAAATTAAAATTTCCGACTTAACGAAAAAATATTAAAATAAGAATAAAACAACCGACAAAATATATTTACGTACTTCGGCACTTCAAAGTTGAACATTTTTCATCTTTGAAGTACTTTACGCAGAAGTTTGGCGTACTGATTTGGTTCCGCTCAGTATAAATGCAAGTATTTAACTTAGCTGTCAGTCGCAGTTGAAGCGAAAGTATTCTATGTAGTTGAGCCTTAATAGTAGTTAATCAATAAGATAATGAACATACATATTTATTCGTTCATAAACTAAATGAGAATTGTAATGAAGGTGAAAAATAAACAAGTTGTGCATTTTATTGTTAACATTTTATTGTTATGGGAATAATGGGAATAATTATATTATTAATGGGAATAATTATATAATGTTTTGAAAATAAAATATGGTTTAAGAACAAGAAAAAGGATTTGTAATATATAATATTTGCAGAAATAATGTTAATTGTTCATATTAATAATAATGTGATTCATGTAAAAATTGCAAAAACATATAATGTTTATAATCAACTATATTATAATTTTTGTTAAATGTAAACATTGAATGATTAAACTGAAACATTACTTAAAATTAATGAAATTAACGACGTTAACAATAAAAAAATTACCCTAAAAAATTTTAAATTTTAAACAAAAAATAAAAAAATATATTTTTCAAAAAGAACATTACAGCTCGGAGTTTTTCAGTCTATTCGGATACACGGTATTAATAAGTACTAAGTCTCTAATCCACTTTATTTGAATTGACTGTAGTTCTCGCTATAAATCGTTATTTGTAAAATTAAGTTAGTTTGCTCTATATATTGAAGCATATCTCTAAAACGAGTTGTCTGATTTTGTTCAAAAAAATATCCAAAAAATCTAATTAAAATTGTTCTTACATTATTTTTTAATACGGTCAACAGTATGGATTTATTAGGCCCATTTTCTGAAAACAAAATTTAAAAAAAATAAAAAATAAATACAATTTATAAAAATTCGAAAGTATCAAAAATTAAAATTTTTATTCTTTAATCATAATGATAAATTTGTTGCAAATAAAATAAGACATATCTCATTAAAATCAATGCATAAGTTTTTATTTAATTTACAAATTAGTAAAAATATACATTTATAAATTACAATGAAAAATTAAAAAAAAATTTAAAAATGAATTTCATAAATTTAAAATGCTATTACTCAAAAGAAGGGGGACTGCACAGACCCCTCAGGGGCGGCGCTAAAGGGGCTCAAAGTTGGGTACCTCTGACATACAAATTTTTTAATCGCTTGCCAAATTTTTGTTTCTCGTCCAATTTCATTTCATACATTATTGTAGGCACTGATAAGACCTACAAAAAACATGCTTACGTGTTCTATTTATCTTTTATAGTTTTTGACTTATTTGTATTTGAATTTTTAAGTATCTCAATTTTCCAGTTTTTTTCATATATATTCTAGTGTTTCGACCGTTTTCATGTGTTTTTTCTTTAGCTAATTAAAGAACAAAATTATCTATTGTATACAAAAAATTTGAAGTCGATGTCTTTATCGACTCCAAAAATAAACGATTTTGGATTTTAAAATTGCAAAAATTACGACTTTTTGTGTTTTTTTTTGCTAAAAAAGTATTTACACTCTTTTTTCTCTAAAATAAAATTTTCTTTAATAACATATAATAATTTTATACTTTTCTGAAAGGTATCATCACAGAGAAGACTTTAAAATAAAAAGCAATCTCAATAACTCAAATGGTCAAGTTACACACCCTCTCGAATTCGATCCATTTTAAATGAAAGGAATCCCACAATTCAAAAAAAAACAAAAAACGAAAATAACAAAATTGGGGTTTTTTACATTTTCGGCTATAAAATCCACATTTTTCCGAAGTTCCGTAGATTTTAATTGAAAACTTTTAACAACATATTACAGATTCCTAAACTGCGTTCCATTTGCCGATTCATGCTTTGGGATTTGAAAAAATATAGACTAAAATCAAAACTTTCACTGTGCAATATAACAATATTTATTCAAAATGTCGCGGACAATACATTTCTTTTTGAGTTATTCATTTTATAATAATACTATTATAGTTTTTTTTTATTCCCAAATTTTTGTAAATATTGCAAACTTAATGACCAACTAATAATACCTGCCAATATTGAAATCTTACATTCTTGCATATAGACTATTTAATATATAAAAAAACACGTACCTATTTATAATATATGTATGACATTTATATAATATATTGCATTAAATATATATGTAGGTAAACACACATAAATTAATAAATAAATATTTTTGAAGCAACGACAGAGAAAAAAAAAACAAATACTTAACTTCACCCATCAAAAAATAACAAAAAGTAATCAAATAAGAAAAAAAAAACAAAGTTAAAACCATAAGAAAAAATTCACTTAAATGTAAGAAATACTAATAATAATGACAATCTGATACATATTACACCCTACACCTAAATATTCGCAAGAAACTAAGGACAAATTGCACCTATGTACATATTTAATAAATTTGATATAGGTATTAACATTAAATCTATTTCAAATATATTACATAATTTTTTATATTTTTCTTCTGACTTTAGTTCAAAATTTACCCCTAAAATCCATTAAAACATTAATTTCAATATAGTTTTTATATAGTTTTATACTCTCCGATATCCCTTCAGAATATTATTATATTAAAGTAGGGTAAAATATGTTTATGTTATTCTATTATAAATTAAATAAATTTGTATGTACTTGTATGTATATTTATACTTCCCCACCTTCCCGAAATTATTTGATTAAATGGTAGCGACGAAGTTTTTCTTACAAAAATACATTTGTGCAAACATACATATACGCATTACAAAAATTATAAGAAATGCATTGAGCGACAGCAAAATATTGTCGACTTATTGTTGCTACATTGCAACTAAGTAAGTTTTAACGGGAGTTTAAGAGTGTGAGTGATGTTGTAATAAGTTTTTTTATTTTTGTCTTGACTTTGTTTATAGTAATTGAAAGACACACTGAACGCCTGGTAGACAAGCTGGTAGCTTACTAATATTGCTGCTTTCTAGTCGCTATTTAGCAGCAATGTTATATATGGTATTAGATAACTTTATTAGTTTAATATTTTACTAAAAGTAATCGGATAAATATTATTGAAATTTCAGTTCTGTATGGAGTTATTTCAGAAGAGTTTAATAGCATTTTGACCTGGATCTTTAGTGAATGAAAAATATATGTTACAAAAATAACATATCTAAGTTGTATAGATGACAACAGGTTTTGTAAATATTAAAAATTTATTTATTTTAGAATTTTTACTCTTAATGAGATTTATTATTTTTATTTATATTTTGTGCTTTTTTTCAATATTTGTTTAACATAATTCGTATTTGGCAAATATGAACAAAATATTAAAGCATAAACAGAGTAAATGACAGACAGTCGGACAAACTATTTAGAAAGACAAATAATGAATGACGATGAAAAACAGTCAAGTATTTATTTGAAATTATAATAATATGTGGCACAAACAAATAAAAACAAATACATAAATATTCATTACACTATTTCTATATATGTAAATAAATAAGTATCTATTCACATATACTTATTTGGGGGTCAAAAGTTCAGTTTTTGGAAAGGGTCGAAGTTATAAAAATTGAAGATGTACGAAGTAAATTTTTCTAAAATTTCCTACTCGAAGTAAATTAATCGAAAACTTCCATTAAAAGGAATTCTGATTGAAAATTTCCTACAAAAGGAAAGTTGATTGAAAGTTTCCTATAAAAAACTTTCCTTTATAGGAAATTTACAAAAAAAAATATCCTTTTATAGAAAATTTTCAATAAAATTTCCTTTTATAGGAAATTTTAAATAAAATTTCTTTTTAGGAAAATAAATTTTCAATAAAATTTCCTATAAATTTTCAATAAAATTTCCTTTTATAGGAAATTTTCATTAAAATTTCCTTTTATAGGAAATTTTCAATAAAATTTTATACAAATCTTCCTATAAAATTCTATTGGAAATTTCCTATAAAAAGGAAATTTTATTGAAATGAATAAAAGGAAATTTTATTGAAATGAATAAAAGGAAATTTTCTTGAAAATTTCCTATAAAAGGAAATTTTATTGAAAATTTCCTATAAAAGGAAGTTTTATTGAAAATTTCCTTTAAAAGGAAATCTTACTGAAAATTTCCTATAAAAGGAAATTTTATTGAAAATTTCCTATAAAAGGAAGTTTTATTGAAAATTTCCTTTAAAAGGAAATCTTACTGAAAATTTCCTATAAAAGGAAATTTTATTAATAAATTTCCTATAAAAGGAAATTTTATTGAAATTTTCCCTTAAAAGGAAATCTTATTGAAAATTTCCTATAAAAGGAAATTTTATTGAAAATAAAAAATTTTCAATAAAATTTCCTTTTATAGGAAATTTCCTTTTATAGAAAATTTTCAATAAAATTTCCTTTTATAGGAAATTTTCAATAAAATTTGCTTTTATAAGAAATTTATTAATAAAATTTCCTTTATAGGAAATTTTCAATAACATTTTCTGTAAACTTTTTTATTATAGGAAACTTTCAATTAAATTCCTTTTTATAGGAAATTTCTTTTAAAAGGAATTTTTGAAATAAATTTTCATTATAGGAAATAAAATTTCCTTTATAGGAAATTTTCTATAAAATTTCCTTTATAGGAAGTTTTCTATAAAATTTCCTTTATAGGATTTCTTTTATAGGAAGTTTTCTATAAAATTTCCTTTATAGGATTTCTTTTATAGGAAGTTTTCTATAAAATTTCCTTTATAGGAAGTTTTCTATAAAATTTCCTTTAAACGAAATTTTCAATAAAATTTCTTTTTATGGGAAATGTGCAATAAAATTTCCTTTTGTAAGGATTTTTCAATGAAATTTTGCATGAAAGTTTTCTTTTATAGAAAATTGCCAATAAAATTTCCTTTTATAGGAAATTTATTAATAAAATTTCCATTTATAGGAAATTTATTAATAAAATTTCCTTTTATAGGAAATTTTCAATAAAATTTCCTTTTATAAGAAATTGCCAATTTTCTTTATAAGAAGAAAATTTTCTATAAAATTTCCTAAAAGGAAATTTTATTGGCAATTTTTTATAAAAAGAAAATCTGTTAATAAATTTCCTTTAAAAGGAAATTTTATTGAAAATTTCCTTCAACTTTTAGTCTGAACTTTTATGTAAAAAGTGTTCAGCCGATGAAAATTAAAACATTTATTTCCAAAAATTTTGATGCTGCCCCTCTGTGGAGCGAGCTTAAAAGCTTTCATAGGAATCAATATCTTTCGGATAAAGTTGTTATTAACAATCAATTTCATAGAGTGTTAAAACTTTTATTTAAAATAAAATTTGCATTCGTTCAATGAATTGTCCGTTTGTTAATTATAATTACTAACCAATCTTTAAAAAACTTAATGTTTTATTAAAGAAATTGTAATTTATAAAAGCCATAAAATTCCTTTAACTACCAAATCAAACAAAAAAGTAATTTTTCCCCTCTGGAAAGCTGTTAATTTTTTAACTTAATTGCATCAAAATAAAATTCATTTTTGCTTCATTGTATGTATTTTATAATGCCTCACAACATTGATGGTTCTGCTGGTTTTTTCTTGATTTCATATTCATTATATTTTGTTGCATTTTATTTGATTGCGTTTTTATGGCAGGCGGCATATCATTAGAATTAACCATTAAGTCGTAATAATAATTCTAATAAATGCTGCAACAATGTTGCCAAAAATACAAAAAAATAAGTATAAAAAAGAAACTAGAAATAATAAAATTAAAAATAAAGAAAAAATATATGACGAATAAACGCATAAAAAACTTGAGTGGTAAGAAACTAAATGCATTCAGATACAAATAAAAAAAAAATAAAATAAAACACATCAATACTACATCCACACATATAATAAAAATTACAATTTGCAATGAAATATAACAAACTTAACCAAGAAATATAAAAAAAAAGATCGCCTTTATAAAAAAAATTATAAATATAAAATAAGGGGATATTTTATGACCAAATAGTGTGCGCTATGGGGAAGAGTTTTGGGTTGGCGTGTATGCGAATTGTCGTAAAATTATTATAGAATTTTAGCCTTCTCACTGTTTTAAGTTACCAATGCTTTTGCTCCTGTTTCCTGCATTTTCAACAGCTGCTGCCACTGCTGCACTTTTATGACCAAACACTTCTTTCTTTCTCCTTAGACAACGACTACGTCAACTCTAGTAAATGCTACTCGTAAAAGGGTATAAAATGTATACCCGCTGAACATGTGTCATTATACAGGCGTCGGTCTGTGTGTGTCTTTACATCTATTTTACAAATTCTTCAATGGCAGCCTCCTCATGATGTCTTTTGGCGCTGTTTTTTCGCCTTTATTTTAATGAAAATCTAGTGCAATGTTTTTGAGATTTTATATGTGTAAAATGTGAATAATAAAAAAGAAAAAAAATAACAAAATAAACTTAATGAATGAAAATATAAATTTTGCCGTATTCATTGTATTCATACTATTGCAGCTTAAATATGCTGACGACGAAGACTAAATGCTGCTAACAAAATCTATATTACCGAGGAGTTGTACATATTTAAAACAAAGCCAACAGCAAAATTTTACAAACTACAACAAATAAATGTGCACATTATTGCTAACAACTTTGAAATTTATGAACATATAACTAATTTAAGTTTTATAAATTACCCGACACGCATAAACACAACTTTTAAAACTCATCTATAAAATAAAAATAAAAAAAAAAAAAATACAAAATAAAAATAAAACAAAGTACAAAAACAGCAATAGCAACAACAAAAACAAATAGTTTTAACGATCCTACAAGTTTGTTGCAAATAAACTTGTTGGTACAAAATGTGTGATTGTAATGCATCCCAACCATCATCTATCCATATCCATACAATCATCCATATAACCCTACAACAGGGATGGTAAATTCATAATGGACATAATTGAAATTCCTTTGAACAATGAAATTACTTTGGACATTCATTATATTTTTCAAAAAGTTAACTATTTATCGAAATATTCGAAAATTTTAAATAAATTTATATTTTTTTCAATAAAATCACACAATAATTTTTATTTGTAAATCTATATTGATTTTGCCATTCTATGTGCAATATGTCGAAAAAATCATTTAAGACTCCATAAAGTGTATATTTTCTGGGTGCTGGTTAGTCGATCTGGCTATGTCCGTCCGTCTGTCTGTCTAACAGACGGATGGACATAGCTTTAGTTCTTGCGATTTAACGCGAGAACTAGAGTTAATTAAAAAAAAGTGGATTAGAGGCTTAGTACTTATTTTAACCGTGTTTACGATGCCGATATTTTAACCGTGCCGCAAAAATAGCTAATAATGTCAAAAAACAATTATTTACACCATCAGTAATTATTTTGTAAACTATTTACAAAGTTTTTTGTAAAGTTTCGAAATTCGAAATTAAAATCGAAATTTTTTAACATTTCTAAACATTATAAAATTTAACCCTAGAATATTAACATTAAATTTAATTACTGAAAATACTTAATTTTTACACTTATATATATAAAAAAAAAAAAAAAACATCTGCTGAAAAGTTCTCTGAAATTTGGTAGCATAAAATCTTCGGACGTATAAGGTTTCAAAAAACATTGGTATATGTAAAATTTACGTATATTAGTATTGCAGGGTTAAGAATCTAGCAAAATTTTATCACTTTTCAATAAAACACAAAATTTTAAATTATTTCTATTTATTCAATAACTTTAAATAATTTCGAATATGGCTTAAACCCTTTGGGAAATGTTCGAAATATTTTTAAACAAATACGAATTTTCGAACATGGTTCAAAATTTAAAAAAAAGTCCATATTTAACTTCATTACTCTTTATTTTTGTTATTTATTTACAAAATTTTAACTTTTGTAAAGTTAAAAAATTCGAAATCAAATTCATATTTTTCGAAGGTGACATAATTTTATAGAAAAATATATTTTTGTAAAATTTTAACTATTATTTACGTATATTTAAAAAAATTTGAACTTTTTTAGTTATGTTCGAAAATTTTAAACTAATTTCGAAGTTTTGAATACAGCTTAAAATTTCATGAAGTTATTTTACATTATTTTAAAATTTAAACCATTTTCGAAATGTTCGAACTTTTTCAAATCAATTTCGAAGTTTTGAACATAGTTTAAAAATTTAGTAAAACGATATTTAATCCATTACTGTTCATTTTTATTATCTATTTCCAAATCTTTAATCTTTTCGAATATTCAAAATTAAATTAAAAATATTCGAATATTACAAAATTTTATGGAAAATAAGACTTCAGTAATTTTTTATCAACCACGAAATTTTATGAATTGTTTATTTTTAACCAATTTCTAATCAAACTTTTAACCAACGTTTTTAAACAAACTCGAATTTTCGAAAATAGCTAAACAAATTAAAAATCAACTAACCGAAATTGTTTTTATTACATAATTTCAACATTCAAACCTATATAGAAATGTTCGAACTTTTTTAATCAAGTTCGAATTTTCGAAAATTTTTCAAAATTCAATTTTTTTGAAATTTTAATTTTTTTGTTAAGTTCGAAAATTCGAAATTATACTAAAAATTTTCGAAAATGCTAAAATTTTATAAAAATAAAAATTTTCGTAAAATTAAAAAACCTTTATCAATACATTTAAAGAATTTTTTTTATTTATTATTATTTTTTTTTTTTCTTTGCGTTTTGTTTGATGTTTTTTAATAATTTCGAATAAGGCTGAAAATTACAAAAATCAATATTATAGACCTAAGCTATTTTCCTTACGTTCTCCAAAAACTTAAAACGTTTTTAAATCAAGTTCAAATTTTCGAACATTGATAAAAATATCAATAATATATTACTTATATCATTAATAATTACATTTGGAATATTATTGCAAAATATAAACGTTTTTGTGAAGCTCTATATTGAAAACCTTTTTACTTTACCTTTATACTTTTTACTTTTTTAATTTATATTTAAAAAATATTATTTTTAATATTTTTTTTTTTACTTGTAAAAAATTCTAAATTTCAAACGAATTTCGAATATAGCAAAAATTTTTAAAATCAATAATTTAATTGACTTCAAACAATTTTCATTTCATTTTTTTTTAAAGTTCGTGAATCTTTCGATATATGTATTTCAATAAGGTTCGAATTTTTATATATAATAAACAATTCAAAAATTTAAGTAAATACAATTATTTTATGCTATTTTCTAAAATTTATTAAAACTAAAATTGTATTTTATTTCAACACTGAATTTTTAATTAAATTTAAAAAATAATTGAGGGATTCACATAGTATGCTATCATGTCGTATTGTCATAAAATTTTACAAAGGAAAAGCAATAACAATATTTTTTATACATTGAAATATTTAGGGCATATGACAATACGACATGATAGCACACCTTGTGAATCCCCCAAATATTTAAAAAGTTCTAAGAAATCTACAATTTCCATCCCCGCTATCAAGTCTATTTTACGAATGTATGCATGTTTCTATGCGTGTTGTTGTTATGTTACATTGATGTTTATTTTATTTTTTTCCTTCTTCTGCTGTTTTGTTGTAATAAAAATGAAATTGATTAAAATAAAATCATGGTAGATTTAGATTTTGTTTTTTACGTCATCCTCTCATCTTCATTATAATCGCAGATATTCGCATAAAATATAATATGTATTTGAATTTTTTTTTTTTTTTTTTTTCATTACTCAAATGTGATTCATAAATTCTGACTACGTCTATTTATTTATTTTTTTAGTGTGTGTATGTATGTTATCCTAAGTATGTGTGTCAATAACCTTTTACTCGTTCAATAGAATATTTTTTTTTTAGTTTCTTCTGCAAACAAATACTAAATTCACAAATAAATAAAAGAAAAAATAAAAAAAAAATAAAACTAAATATATTAATGGAGAAGTTTAACAAAATAACTGCAACAACAGCAACAACAAGAAAGTAAATAAAGTAAATAAGAAGATGAAGAAGAAGATATTAAAATTTATAACGTTAAGCGTTAAAACAAATAAATAATGTAAAATAAACAATAATTTATGAAAAATCTACTTAAACACAATCATTCACATATACGCATATATACACTGTGCAACAAAATATTTATTCTTGGTTTCTTTTGCATTTCACATTTGCTAAGATTTAACAGATCCTTATTAATATATCTGAATATGCTCAGACTCTTTGTTGTATTAAATACACAGGTATTTATAAAGGTCAAAATATTTTTATAGAAAAATATAAGGAACTTTATCAAATTAACTAAACAGATTTCTTAGCATATTTTTGTAACTAAAAGTCTATTTAATTGTTTTGTACATTAAATTCAGGCTTCAAAAATTAAAGAAATTAAATATAAAATGTATTACCACGGAGAGATAAACAAATTTGTTTAAAGTAAATCCCGTTAAAGTCTTCATTTCAGGTAAATTTTTTTTTTTAAATTAAACATTTTTAAATATAGTAGTTTTATAATCACATGAGATAATAACATGTCAAACCAATAACTTCTTGGAGAACATTTCCAACTTAACTTCCCAGCAAAAAAGGAACTGAAAAGAGCTGAAAATATCATGAATTTAACATTGTGCTGTCATTGGTAGGAAGTACCTAGTGGTGAAAAAAAGCTACAGAAATAATTTTTTTAACCCATAGTTGTCATCGGTTGCATGTTTTTCTTTTATACTTCTTGTTCATTGCTTTTGAAGTACTTCTTTTAAAACTATATTTATAAACAAATTTTAATAAAAATTCTGTTTTAGCCTTACAAAAAGATAATAAAAATGCTTTAAAATTTGTAAAACTTGAATTTTCTTAGAAATTGTTAACGTTTTTCCGCGCTAAAAAATTATTTATTTTCACTTTTTTGGAAGCACTCATTAAAAACTTCCAAAACAGTTTAAAATATGTACTCAGTACTCCTTTTGAAGTACTAAAAATGTTCTTTTTGAAAACACTTGAGCGTTTTTTTTTGCTGGGTTATCTTAAAACTGAACCAGAGATGAAAGAAAACTTAACTAGAATTAAACTAAAACTGAACAAAAGCTAGAACTTAACTAGAGGTAGAACAGAACTAAAACTGAACTAGAACTGAACTGAACTAAAACTAGAACTGAACTAGAACTGAACTAGAACTGAACTAGAACTGAACTAGAACTGAACTAGAACTGAACTAGAACTGAACTAGAACTGAACTAGAACTGAACTAGAACTGAACTAGAACTGAACTAGAACTGAACTAGAACTGAACTAGAACTGAACTAGAACTGAACTAGAACTGAACTAGAACTGAACTAGAACTGAACTAGAACTGAACTAGAACTGAACTAGAACTGAACTAGAACTGAACTAGAACTGAACTAGAACTGAACTAGAACTGAACTAGAACTGAACTAGAACTGAACTAGAACTGAACTAGAACTGAACTAGAACTGAACTAGAACTGAACTAGAACTGAACTAGAACTGAACTAGAACTGAACTAGAACTGAACTAGAACTGAACTAGAACTGAACTAGAAATGAACTAGAACTGAACTAGAACTGAACTAGAACTGAACTAGAAATGAACTAGAACTGAACTAGAACTGAACTAGAACTGAACTAGAACTGAACTAGAACTGAACTAGAACTGAACTAGAACTGAACTAGAACTGAACTAGAACTGAACTAGAACTGAACTAGAACTGAACTAGAACTTAACTGGAAGTGAACTAGAATCGAATAAGTTTTTAATACCATTGCACACATACATGACTTATTATCAGGGACCGTAAATAACAGTTATCCAGAAAATTTAAATTAAAAACTCTCCATATTAGAGTCAACGGAGACATATACCAATAGATTCGTATCAAAAAGATTAAGTGCTCTTGCAGAATCTATGGCGATCTTAAAAAAAGGATCTCAGCTCCACAGTTAAAAGATATTTTTTAACGAACAATTAAAAGATTGGATTGAATTCTTAAAATAAAAGTTTTATTTTGCCTTCAAAAAACTCTTTTTAGGAGTTTTATAAATTCCGTCTAAAATAAAACTCGTTTAGTTTAAAATAAAGTATTTTCTCCCTTCCCGGAACTGAAAGAGATCTGACCAACGGCAAGCTTTGGGTGTCAATTTACTTAAAGTGAGTTGTGTTTTATGACGGCTAAATAAAACTCAGTTTTTAAAAGTTTATCCAAACACTTATTGTTTAAAAAAAAAACAGTTTTAGATTTAATTTTTCTTTTTTAATGCACAAAATAGCATTAATAAAATAATTTTTTTTATATCACTTACAACCGTTACGGTCCCTGCTTATTAATAGTATAATTTTGGAGGTATATGATTGCTCTTGAACCTTTTTGGACTAACTGGGTATCAGCTCAGGTTGCTATATATATATATACACAAAAATCATGCTGCAATATTTAAGAACCCAAAAAAGTAAAAATATATATTTTAAATTCAAAAAATATTTCAGTTTATGTTAAAATTTTTATAGCAATTTCTATACTAGAGAGGTTTAAACTGTATTCAGTTTAAGTTCAATGGTTTTGTGCAATACCAACAATATTTAACTTTTTTTTATAAGATAAAAACCAATCATATATATGCCTATATCTAATATTTTTGGAAGAAAACTTACAACTTATACCAAGTAGCAAAACTTATTTCTATAAATATTTAATAATGTGTTTTTGGTTTTTTATTTTTCTTATATAAAAAATTATAAGGTTAACATCCTCACACTGACATATTTATAGGAAAGAAAACATAGATATTTACAATATTTGTGGTTTTATTTATTTATTTATTCCTGCATGTATTTATGACTTCAACTTGCAAATACTTAATTAAATCCCTTCATCAAAACGATAACATTTAATTAAAGCCACCTTTTTTTTATTTTTACAAATAATGTTTACAATAAATAATAACAAAAAACACATGTGCTATAATGCACCAATATATACCCTACACTTAGTAGATAAAGAAATTTTATAAATTTATGAAATACAAATATCATCAAATCAAAAACACAAACGGTTTCAAATCGTATAAAAATTTCGTAATATAAATATATCGGTTCTACTTACTAAATCTGAGGTTTTTCAATAGTTTCCATAAGTGTAACTTACTAAAAACTTATACAATATTTCATCTAAAAACCAACTGAGAAATATAAATTTTTTTATTGAAAAGAATTTCATAGAGTAGTGATTCCATCGATTTAGATTTTTACTCATTTTGAAACGATTTATCGTTCTAAATAAGTAGAAAGAAAGTCGGCTTTAGCCTCAAATGATCAGAGATCCAAACTCTAAGTATACATCCACTATATGATGTGAAAGGAAAGAACTCATATCTTCTTCGATTGTATTTAAAATAAAATATTTTTTTTATCTTCATACAAAAAATAAATGTTTTCGCATGGCAGGCATCCAACAACATCTTCTTCTCCTTCTGTTAAAGATTTTTTGTGCATCTTCCTTCGTTTTCTTCTTTTTATTTTCATTTTCATTAAAATAAATTTCTTTAAGTGAAAAAATAATAAATTAAAATTAAAAATAAATAATAATACTTAAAAAAAGACAAACAAATAACAAGTCAAGACATTAAAATCGTACAAGATGAGAATGCCAAAGGAGTCGTCTTCTACATAAGACGATCAAAGTTTTATTGGTAACAAAGGAGAAGAGCAACAAAATATAAAGAAAAAAGAAAAACTTCAAAACTATTGAATACAATGATGTTTATCTAAAAATATATAAAAATTAAGTTGCTCTGCAAGTAGGAAAAAAAAAAAGAAATGATAAAATAAAATATAAAAAATTTATATAATCAATACAGTATGAATAAAACTAAATGCATTTGTTAAGGTGAAAAAGGTGTTAAAAGACAATGTTGAAATGAATTTAAAATTTAAATAATATTACAAAACAACTTAGTATAATTTAAAACTTTTATCAAAATATAAATCATTATAAATATTGAATTTTGACCTCTAGTATTTTAAATTTTGTTCCTTATTTCAGTCATTTATTTCCAATAACTAGGAACATAAAATGCTGACATAAACTTAATTCCATTTCTGTTCCTTTTTTGAAGGAACATTTAATAACATGATAGGTTTTTATTCTCCAAAAATCACTTTCCTTAAAAAATGGTTTATAAGATCTTTTTCCCTTCATAAACTCACCAATGCAACATTTGTTGGTAAAGCTTCAAAGTCTAAACAAGAAAATAAATAAATAAAAAATGTATGGTTCTCATTATTTTAATAATCATAATCATAATTTTGAACGCATGTGCAACACATTTGTATTTGTATGTTGCATGGCAATCCCATAAACAAATATGATTTACTTGCTATTATGAATTCTTCAGATCTGGCTGCCAATGACTGCTATTTGTTAAGAAACTAAAAATATGACTTTAGAGAATTAAATACGAATAGAAAACAGAGACCTATTTGTGGGTAATCGCATGTTACAAAAGATAATGTAGTCGTTTGAAGAGATCTTAAATATAAGTGATTTACAATAAGACCATCTAGGCCTTTATTTATTTAGGACATTTTCTCTTCTTTTAATGCCTCAGTTATCGTTTTATATATTGAATTCATTTTGCATCCTCATACTTTTAAATTGGCTTTTAAAATTCATATGCTTTCCTATGGCGTCATCCAAAAATAAGTAAATTTTTTAGTTTTAAAAATGTTCTTAAAATATGTGAAATTGTTAGTACGTTTATACGCTTATTAAATTGTTAGTACGTTTATACGATTATTGTAAATACAAATAATTTACAATAACAATGGTCAACAAAAAAATCCTCCCCCATAGACGAATAGTTGGACTTGATGTATTTTGATGTGCTAAGCACGAATCTGCTTTCAGTTTTTTTCCATCAGGTCTGGAATTTTTTTATGGGCATGTCTAATATTTCGCCCATTTTAAGGCCATTACTCTAATATATTTCCTTATACCTCAAGAACGGTGTGTACGATTGATAAAAGTGATACACCAAAAGATGCGGACTAAAAATATCTTCATATTCCCCAAAATTATTTTATGTGCTCAATAGTTTCGGAGTTATTTTGAAATAAGTGTCCGAAAAAAAACATTTTCATGCAAAATTTTAGAATTTTTTTGTTATTAAAATTTAATTTAATAAATGAAAACATCAAAAATGTTACAGTTTATCACCTTTATCTTAAAACTGGTAATGCTGCGAATAAAACAAGGCATGTATCTTCAAAATTTATGCATAAATCTAAATTTTATTCACAGTTAAGTAAAAATACCCATGGTACATACAATTGATAGAAATACAGTGGTGGCCAAAAAAATTTTTTTTTTTTGTTTTTTTTCTTCAAACAAAAATAGGTGAACTAGGTGGATTTTAACGAGTTAAACTAGAATCTGCATTCACTTTTTTTCTATCGGGTACTGATTTTTTTTATGTGCATGACTAATATCATCACCTTATTCAGCGGTCACACTATAAAATTCGAGAATGGTTTGTCAAACTTAGGCTATAACTCAAGAACCCTTTACACGATTTTGATAAGTGATACATCAAAAGATGCATACGAAAATTGTCTTCAATATATATTAACAATATTTTTCATTCGCTCTAGAATTTCAGAGTTATGGATCAAAATTTTCACCACTTTTCAAAAAAAAAAAAAAAAAATTTAAATTTTCGGTATTAATTACCGAAGAACTACGGAAATATTAACTAGAAAAAAATATGTAAATTCATCTCAAAGACAATTTAGGTCGCTACATATTAAAGTTCAATTTATCTTAATTGGACAAACTGTTCTCAAATTATACAAGTGTGACTGCCTAAAGGCGGGGTCATAGTAGTCATGCCCATCAAAATTCTAAATTCCATCTATTTAAGACGAAAAAAAATTTTTTTTGCCCTCTAGTTTGTTTCCACATAACTGTAGGTATGCATGGGTATCTAAACTTAACTGTGAATCCAATCAAGATTTGTGCATCAATTTGTATGATACATAGCTTTATTAACTCGTAGTTTTGCCAGCTTTGAAATAAAGGTGATAAACTTAAATATTTTATGTTTTCACTTTTAAACTATTGAGCGGATGAAAAATGGTAGATGGTAGAGCGATTTAAAGCTAATTTTATTCCGTATATCTTGGTGTATAATTTATATAAATCATGCATACCGTTCTCAAGTAATTGTGAAATATACTCGAGTAATAGGCATATTTAAGGCACGATATTAAACACGCCCATAAAAAAAATCGCGACCTGATAGAAAAAAACTGAAAGCAGATTCGCATGCGGAATTCCATCTAGTCTACATATTTTTTTTTTGAAGGAGCTCAAAAAAAAATTTTTTTGTCGACCAGTGTGATTAATAATCGACAAAGAAATTCTCCTTTAAACAAAAAGAGGTGGAGTAGATGTTTGTAAAAATGTAGCAATTCTTTATACAAAATCTCATAATATTGACTTTAAAAACACATGGCAATAATTATTTAGCGGCACCGGATTTCCAAGATAACTTAGATGCATATAATCATAAAAATTTAAGCGTATTAAGCTTTTGCGCGGACTCTAGTTCTCGATATAAAGCGCTACAAAAAAATTTAAGAGGTCTCAAAAAATATTGAATCATATCTCGAGATTTATTTGAATGATTAGAGTAAATAGTATATCAAAAAAACTCCACACAATAGTTTAAAAGATATTAAAAAATTAAAAAAAAAAAAAAAATATTCTCTTAAAAATTTAAAAAAATAAATGCAACAGTTTTTTTCATTTTGTATATATTAAAAAATTAAATTTTTGACATTTTAAAATTTTTGTGATTTTTTGAACAAAATTTTTTTAAAAAAAATTTTATTTTCCCCCAGAAAATAGGCTTAATATCTCCATAACTGTTGACCGTATTAAAAAGTAATGTAAGAGTGACTTGAATACAATTTCAATTTAAATTTTTTGATACTTTTTTACTAAGATCAGGCAAGTCATTATCGAGATATGCTTCAATATATGGTTGACCTTCTTTATTCTTAAAACTTATTAATACCGTGAATCTGAATCGACTGAAAAACCCCTTGCCACAGAAATTTTTTCCATTTTATTAACCTGTGTTATTTATTAAATCTCCAATTAAATTTAATAAAAATATCCGTTTGTTATAAGCAGGGCAAGTTTAAATATGCATGAAAAAAACTAAAATATGCGCTTGAAAAAGCACGAAAAAATGGGATAATATGCACAGAAATATGCAAAAATAGCATGAACATGTATAGAAAAACCGACATATTTATGCATTTTTATATATTGATATGTAAAAAACATGCATAAATATGCATTTTTTAACTTTCAATCTCTGGTAGATTTAGATTTTTATGAAAATAAAAATATATTCATTTTTAAAGTTATATTTGACATGTCTGAATTTTTTTCTTTACAATTTTTACAACGTACTCAAAATAGTCACAAAAAAATTCTAGAAATCATTCGATTGAACTCAAAAAAATCACTAAAAAATTGCATTTTTGTTAAGAAAACTAATTTTTATTTCCATTATATGCAAATTTATGCCAAAATTTTAAAAACAAGCATTTTTTGTGAAATTCATTTAAAATATGCAAATGCTTACTTTCCAAGCGATAAGCTTGAAAAACTTGCCCTAGTTATAAGTAAAAATTTCGCTGGGTTATTTATAAATTTTAAAATAAAACTTGTGCGTGAGTTTGTTGCATTTATTTAATTGCAGCTAAATACTTTTCAGTAATAATAATTACATTTGATGTTTGTTAACTTAGACTAAAATGCAACTAAACGAAAAACAAAATGACGATTTATTATTTAAGACAATTTTTTTCATTTTTTCTAATTTTAATTAATGAGTATTTCAACTCTTTTGATTTTTATTATAAAATTCTTTTCAAAGTTATTATTTTAAATTAACATGATGCTAATTTTAATTTCAACCATTTATTATTTTGCTTTAAATATTCTGGTAGTCTCTGCTGAAGAAATAGAATTTTATATGTATAAATACTGGTATATTTAATATAGGTACTAGATTTTTTATTTTATGCATATTTTTTGTTTTAAATCAAACGGAAAAATCTAATTCAATTGTGTATAACGTAGACAAATGTAAAATAGATGTATTTTTTTTTTAGTCTAGGAACCTTCTTCATTCGGTCATATTTGGTAAAAGAAAAAAATGAGGGTTGAAATGTTACTTGTCAATGTGCTAAATAAAACATTTCCACCTATAAACTGGGAAAAGGACATTTAATTATTTTTTTTATTTTTTTTTTTTTACAAAAAGAACAAGACAAATAACAAAAATACCCCATTGCATAAAAAAAATGGAAAAAATTACGGGAAAAATCATATTTTCTGTAGTTATTCTATTGATTGAGTAATAGAAACAGAAGGAAGACGTTATGGACGACAGTATTTTTTTATTTTTTTTCAACGTCCGCGCAATCTATAAATTGAGCATAAAAAAAAAATAATAATAAAATATAATGAAATTATTGCCATTTGCCAGTATTACGCCATATTTTACATTTCACTTTTTTTATTTTATATGTATAAATAAGTAAGTATTTTTTAACTTAACAATATTTACAATAAAACAAAAGAATGTCTTGAAATTAATGGCACAAGGCTGGGTAATAAAACAAAAAATATAAAGAAACTTACAATGAAATAATATGGTTGCTTTTTATTATTGCTATTTTAAGGAAATGGTAAATTTAATAAATAATTTGTAATTGCAGTTGAAGTAAGAAAAAATACAAAATTAAGTTTTTGCATTTTACTTTGTTATTTTGTTATATACATAAATGAATATTCATTTTTACCGCTTTGATCTTTTCTTTGTTGTAAAAAATTCAACAGTTTCGCTTTAAATTACTAAGAGATTTTTACTAGCTAATGATTTATTATAACAAACTTTTGATTGTAATCTATAACTTAGAATGGTTAAATTCCACCTCTTTAACTACCAGTCGGGATAGTTTCTCTTTCAATTCTGATACAAAGTATTAATAAGTACTAAAACTTTAATTTAGATTTATTGACTCTAGTTCTCGAGATAAATCGCGATTTGTAAACTTTTTTTATTTTTTTTTTCTTTTTCATTTTGTAAACAAAAATAAAATATTAAATAACACAGTTATTTTATTTTTGTATCGACATTTTTTTCCGCATCTTCGCTAATTTTCTATATAACGAATTATCTCCAGAACAAGAGTCATTTCAAAAAAAGTAATTTATAACCTCAGAATTCCAAGATCACTTCTAACTAAATTAACAGAGAAATTCCGATTCGTAGATTAAGTTTTTCTCTATTTTATTACCAAGAATTTTTCAATTAACACTGTTGTTTAGCATAAAATGAAATTAAATGATTAATTAATTCAACAAATTCAAAAAGAAAATGAAGTATTAAAAATAAAATAAAAAATTATTCAATTAAGATTTGGATTCTATTTGCTTAATTAATTTAAAATAATAAGTTTATTAACAAATTTTTTTATTCATTCATTTAACGCTTTGCTCAATAAAAATTCGTAAAATAAATAATAATAATTCTAAATTTTCTAAACTATTAAACCAATCTTTGTTAAAATAATAATATTTTCATTCATTCAATCATCTACTTGATTAATTCATTTGAAATGTAGAATTTATTTTAAATAACATTTTAATTAATTAAATTAACGCATTGAATACTAGTACACAGAAAAAAGTTTGTATATAAATATAAAAATTTTGTTTCATAGATTTTAGTTCATAATATTTAAGAATAATTTCTTAAATACTGAAACCTTTTTCTATATGAATCAAAAGTCAAAAAGACTTAAATAAATTGTATAAATTTTATTTAATATTTCCATTTGTAATGAAATGTTTGAAATTTTCTTTTGCAAATTTTTAGTTTTTAATTATTTTTAGCTACACATATATTGGGATCATTCAGCAGAACAGAAGCGCTGCTTAATAAAATTATGCTTCAGAATTGTATCAAATTTGTGCAAATTTCTAAACATTATTTTCTAGCTAATTTTTCTTGGTAAATTACCATTTACTGCTACTAATATTTTCTATTTAAATTATTTTTATTTAGCATATGCATTAGAATCGTATAAAAATAAATCAAAATTTTTGCAAAATTCCTAAAATTTTCATAAAGAACAATTTAATAATATCTATGAAAAAAATTTTATTTTTTATGAAAAAAGTTTTGGGAAAAAAGTCATGTTCGATTCATAACATTTATGTACAAAATTTTTAAATATATGTACTTTTTTTCTGTGTAATAAATTGTCAAATAAATTGTAATAATTTTTTAACGTAATAAATTTTTCAGTTAACTTAATATCTATTTTTAAATTCATTCAAAATATTGAATTATTTAATTAATTTTCTTTTTATTCATTTTATTAACACAGTGGGGATAATTGTGAAATAAATATAATAAATCTGGATCTTCTGAACATCTAGAACATCTGAACATTATATAAAATTATTATTTAAAATTTAATTTGTTAATTCTGGCTTTGACTTCTATTAAATTGTTGATCTCATCTTATGGCTTAGGGAATATTTAATTTATTTTTTTCTGGTTTTGATTTCTATAAAATTTTTGATCCACAAACATTAAAAAAATATTATAAAATGCTTGAAAGTATACAGATATTTCTGATTTTTTTTTTTTTTAATAATTCCAAAGAACAATTCTAAAATGTTGAATTTAATGAGTCAAAAAAAAAAAACTAATAAAATAAAATTTTGTTTTTCCCAAATAATAATAAATAAATTTTTTTTTTAACAGACACAAATCCCATTCATGTTAATATTCTACACAAATAAGTTGTATATAAATGATAGTGCCAAATTTTACAAAGATTTCATATAGCTCCCGTATAATGCCCACTTTATGGAATCACCTAAAAGTAAATAAATTCATATAAATGTTAGTATCGACGTAATATTCTGTATTCGTATGTTTTATACCTAACATTAGTATTGGTCCACAATTGGTCCCATGTCTAATAAAATTTTCGCTAAATTTTTATGAACACAAGAATGTAGGATATCATATGGTCGGCCTTGACCAACCATATATTTCTTACTCATTCTTAATATAGAAAACTTCCTGATAATATGCTAAATATAATAATCTAAACTTACCCCCTATTTTTATAAAACATTTTATATTCAAATTGTTTTTAAGATGAGGGGAAATATTTGCAAATTAAGAGGATCATACAAGTTGATTTTATAAGGAAAAAAATAATAATTTTTCAAAAAAAAAAAAAAAAAAAAAAAAAACAGAAAATTTATATAAATTTATTTGTGTTTTGTACTTTCTAATTTTTCATAAATTATTTAATAAAATTATTCTGATACCAACATATAACCGTCTCTTAGATATTCGGACACAAATTTATAATAAAGATTCTTGTTTACATAATCAGCTTTTTTAATTTTTTTTAACAAAAATCTGGTGTAAATTAGTACAAAATATTTTATAAATAACGAGAAGTATACTCGCTACTTCATTAGCGTAGATTTTTTTTAATAAAACCCATACTATATTATAAATTCAAATTGTGTTAAATTACAATTTTATAACTATAAATTTTTAAATAATATTTCTAATAGCATAAACACAATGCGCTTCGCTACCCCATTGTATTGAAATAAAATAAAAGTATCGAAAAGTATCGAAATTCAAAAAAAGACAGACTAACAAACACATATTCACTCTTATATAGATAGCATTTAACCCGATCTTGCAGTACTCCTACATAGACCCGATAAAAACTTGGTAGCCTTTTTATTTAGAAAAAACAAAATGAAATACCAATAGTGAAGAAATCTGTAAAATTCAACTATGATTCCTATCTCCCGTGGGAACAGTTATAATATTGGTGTTCTGTCAGAATTAGGAACAATAACTTCAAAATTAAATATTTTAGTTACCAGTTTCTTATACCTTTGACGTTCGAAGATTCAAAAAGTACTAAATTATTTCTATTATTATATTTTAGTAGACAAGAATATGACCAATAGATAATAAACACACAACCATATATCTTTATTTTTACGTTTGAAAGTTAATTATTATTACAAAAAATTCAAACAGTAATATAATAATGAAAAGTATCACAAAGTACCCTTTTATGGATTTTCATTCACTTAGTCACCTGTAATGAATTCTCATTCACTTAGGATCATATATCATTAAAATCATGTTTCAAGGTTCAATATTATAGAAAATTTAAAAAGTACCATTAGAAATAAAAAAGTACCACAAAGTCCCCTCTTGTGAATTCTCACTCACTCACTCACAGCACTACATGTACTTCACTTCTTGTTTCTAGGTTTAATACAATAAAAATGCATTATTTAAGTTGAATAAAATTTAATTTCCTTATTTTATCTTCTTTCTGGTACTTTTTTTCCCCCTGTATGTAACAAAGATTATATTCCAATGAATTTCTAAATTGTACTGGGATCTAGTGTTAAAATATTCATATGTATGTGTCAGTAAAAAGAAAAAATTATTTTGTGAAAAAAGTACCAAAAACAGGTACTATTATTACCCCTTAAACTTGTAGCCCTTAAGCTTGCATTCGCCAATTTTTGATATGGTTTAATTTGATGCACATTTTATTTCTATGCTTACTGGATTTAAATATAGATAGATTGTCAAAAAAGTACCAAATTACAGTTTTTACCCGTTTTCTACCTAAAAAAGCCGAATTTCAAAAAAGTACTAGACACCTATCCTATTATTTTTTAACGATAACTATTCAAATTTTTTTATATCTTTATTACTTTAGGATATATAAGGTTACCAATTTTACCCCCTAAACATTTAAATTTTCAAAAATCCCGTCTTAGAGGATCTATTCGGTCCATTAACCACAGAACGGTTATAGGTAAAATGTTGGCCCTAGGAACAATTTATAGTAGCACTTTTGTCTTGATTTTGTGGATAGTAGTTAATATAAGTTATATATGTTAATATTACTAGGATTACTATCTTGGTCTGGTCAGACCAAGATAGTAATCCTAGATAATTTCAAAATCAGAAACAAGTAGAAAATTGGATAGAGAAAACTTATTTCATCGGAAGTCCTGAGGGAAATTTTAATATATACCCTCCTCTTTGTGCCATATTCGATGTCAAGTAATGTATTCGATGTCAAGTAATTTTAAACCAAGTATAATCTAAAGATAAGTAATGATCTTTTAAAAGTATGAAACGAAATTGAATCGATAAATAGTTCGTATGAAAAACACTTACTTTTGAATTTATTATCGAAAGATTTCCATAAAATTTGTTTCAATTTACTTTCGTTCAACATCTTGAGATATTTAGTAAACTTCATAATAAAATAATCAATATCTTTTTATAATTTCCTTAAAATATTGATTTATTAATATACTTAAAATACAATGTTGTATTTTATCTTTATAATTAATAAATTATTATCTTTATTAACACAAACATCAGTGACCACATTTCCGAAATTATAAACGATATTTAAAGTTTCTTTTAGATGTAAAGCAGCAATAATAAAATCAAAAGTATGAAAGAAAAAAACCAACAAGAAAATATAAAACAAAAAGAACTAAAAATTAAAATCAAGTTTCAAGTTTCGATTTTTCGTTATTATTATTTCTTTTCATTATTTTTTTTTTTTTTTTTTTTATAACTTAAGTAATAAATATTTCACATACTAAATACATTGTATATATTTTTATAAAGCTCTAAAGGTATGTTTATCTGTTCATATATACATTTTTTTCAATTTTTTTTTTTTTTTTTTTTTTTTGGATGCATCTTAATCATATTCCGGAAATGAATTTATATTTTTATTTCTTTTTAAAATGTTAGGGTTTTTTTATAAGTATATACAAATGTAATCTCTTCATATACATATGTACATAAATACTAATGTCAGTCTGTCTGTTTGCTTATATATTGGTTGTATATTTTATTATATTGCAATCGCTGGTTTGCATGGTTTGCTTCAGTTTTGGTTTCTAAATAAAATGTTCTTCAACAATATTTTATTTTGTAGCGCTTTTTTATATTCTTAGTTTTATTTTTTTTTATATATATTTTTTCTTATTAAGTCAAAATTTACATATCGACTTAAATAAAGCACCGTGCACCGTGTACTTATATTCATTCGATTGTATACAACAAATGATGACCACTACTTGCATAAGAGCATTATTGTATTTGGAAGCAATAATTTTTGTTCATTTCTTTTTTTTTTTTCTATATATTTTTTTGCCTTTTATTTTGTTGTACCATATAATTTTGCAACTTCAATTAGAGCCTTTTGGTAAATTTTAAATGTTTCTTGCAAAATATTTTTTTTTATTTCGTTCATTGTTTTTGTTTATATTCTTGGTATTTTTTTTTTTTTACTTAGAATCGTCTGTAGTTTTTTTGTTAATCGGAATATGCATTTACATATGTAGTATTTATATATAAAATATGCTTTACATTTGTATATGTATGTAGTACATATACAAATGTGAAGCACATTCATAAGCAATTTCTTAAGTGTCGATCAAGGAAGAAAGATTGAAACATTTAAGAAATGTGAATTTAATTCAGATATACACGTTTTATGAGCTAAAACTTATTATTGTATTTATTAAAATCTTATATGCAATTTCATTTTATACAACTACTAGTTTTTATGCATTTATACTATTCACTTTGTTACTCACTGTATTATTTAAAATAATTATTAAATTGTATAATAATTAAATAGTGCGTGTAAATAAAATAGAGCACACATTGTTCTGAGTAACATATTTTGCTTACATCTTAAAAATTTATATCTTTATCCATTTAATCCATTTAAAAGTACTGTTATTAAAAAGGCAGCCGAAAATATGCAAAATCATAATTTTTTCTGGGCTTCAATAAACCAAAGTATTAATCTTTTATCCGTTTCAGACAATTTTAAGAATTTTAGCACTGATTAGTTACAGTTGGGTTCTAACGGCATATTTTGAGTTTAGCAACATATTTTGTAAAATTTTCATAGATAATTGTTATTTTAAAGCATATTTTAAAAATTTCAATGGCATATTTTTGCATACGCAGAAAAAATGATTTCCATATATTTTTCAATTAACACAGTTGTGTAATTTTACATCAAAATTTAATAAATATATTCTACTTGATTGATTAAATAATTCTCTGGTGTGATGCATTAGTTTTGAATGTCATTAGTGCAAAAGAAGAAATATTTTTTTAGGAATTGCTAGTAAAAAAACACGTTATTATTACCATAAATAGTTGATAATTAAAATTTTAGCCAGAAAAAAATATTTTTTAATTTTATTTAAAGATTTTAAGAGCATTTCTTATGCGCATATAACCTTTTTTTAGAGCATATTTATGGTTGCCTTGGTTTACAAAATAAAAAATCTGCGGCACTTTCAGTCATTTCAGATAGTCATTTCAGATAAACAGTATGAATAAATGCGGAGCCTCTAATCCATATTTTTGAATTTTGAATTCCAATACGCTAACAAATATGGAACAGTTAAGCCTATTTTCTGAAATTATCTTAAATTTACTACAAAAAATTAAAAAAAAACGTAAATGTCCAAAATTTAAATTTGTATTCTTTTTTTGTAAATAAAACAAAATAATATTAATATTGTGCTAATAATCGCATTCATTACTTTGAATAAATTTCCAATTTATTTGTTGAGGGAAGCTAGTTCCTATGCGCATTTCGCCAGTTGCTTAAGCCAGGAAGCCTTTCCAAATTCCTTTAGAAAAACTAAAGATATATAACTCAATGAAAATTAAAAATAAAAAAAATTAAAAGTTCTACACTGACAAATATCAAAGCTTAAACAAAGCCCAACAAATATAATTTTTGTAATTTAATTTCATTCTTTTCTCATTTCATTTAAATCAATGCATAAAATTTAATTTTATTAAAATATTAATACAGACACCCATTTGCAAATTACATTACATACAAAAAATATTTTGTGATGCCCTTTAGGGCGATTCCCGTAAGTGGGTTTATATGGGATCTAAGTGGGTTTATATTATGGACCTATTAACAGTGGTCTCTAATCGATTTTTTTGGAAATAAATCAGGAACTTGTGAAACGTTAGAGTTATCTAAATAAAATTTCGATTGGTCAGAGATAAGAAGTTTTCGATTTGATTTGGAGGAGTACAGGCTCCTAACGGGTCTCGGGGATAGAGGGTAGACCTCCAAAGTTGGTTACCTTGGATATGCATTTGCGATTTTTAAAAATTCGCCATTTTGGAGCTAAATAAAATTTAATCAAGTAGAAGCATTTTAATAAAAATTTTTCATAATATAGATAAAAATCAAGGAATTAAAAAAACTCCTACTTTTTTGTACCGAAATACACATTATCCCAGTCCGGGAAGAACTTGCTTCAAAGATTTTCTTTTTTCAAATGTAAAATGTAAAATGCTTGGTTCAATAAATATTTTTTGTGTGTTTAACTAACATATGGGTCATACATATTTATTTAATTTAATATTTTTGAATTTAAGAAAACAATTTAAAAGGGCTTGTGGGGAAACCGTTCCCCAGAGAACCTCCGATTTTGTTTCACACGCATTTGCGATTTCTTTCTTTTGAAAATATTACTAAAATTTTGCAGTCCGGAAAAAAAGAAATATTTTAGAAGTGAAAGGAAATTACCCCAAAAATTCCATTTTTTTAGAGATTCAGATTAATATAACTTTTTATTATATAGATATATTGATATGATTCTTCCAGTAATATTATTTAGAATTATGTAAAAAATCTATTTTGTTTAGGTCCTAATTAAAATGAGGGTAAAATGTGCTTCGACCCAAATATCTCTTAAACTAAAAGAGATAACCTGCAGATGGCATGCTTTTTATAGAGATTTACAAAGACTACCCAAATGCAAATTTTTTTTACCTTTAAGTCATAAATGAATTTTTTTTTTTAAATATATATATACCCGAAGAGCCAAATCAACTTGGAAACACCTCAGCTCTGACTATGAGATTAGATATCTCTAGCGGTTCACAAGATATAGAATTATTTTAAAAAAATCAATTTGGAACCACTGTGCGATTCTCATAAAATCAAACCACTAAGTACTTCCTTCCAGTGACAACACAATGTTAAATTCATGACTATTTCAGCTCTTTTTCAGTTCCTTTTTTTGCTGGGTTATAAAACTTATTTGTGTCGAATATTAACTTGATACTAACATTCGCATCGGATTTATGCACGTTAATTTAATTTTCGGAAGAGGGGCTTATATGGGAGCTAGAAATTTGGCACAAAGATTAACACTTTCTTTTTATTTATGACCACTAAACCCCTATTCCGGGATGACATTTGTATAAGGGCTAGGTGAAATAATGGATCGATCCTTGTGTAAAAATAACTATTTGTACCAAATTTTATCAAGATATCTTAAAAATTACGATCTGTACTTTGTTGACAAGGTTTACATGGGCAGACAGCCAGCCAAACGTACGGACCGTCATCGTTAATTCGACTCTGAAATAATTCTGAGTCGATTGGTATACTTTAAGGTGGGGATCCGAAATTGTTTTTGTGGTGTAGGGTAATATAAAAAGGGGTTTAAAATCTTTAGTACTTATTACTATCTTGTATCCGTATATAATGAGAAACTTCATACCGCAGAATTAGTGTTTCCCTTTCTCATAGACTTTTATAATTACAATATCCTAAATCTTGTTGGAAGAGATCATTTTTTGAGACTTATTACAATTTTTTTTAACAAGTTTAATAATTTAAATATGTTTTCACAATTTACTTTAAAGCTGCTTAAACTTGGATAGAAACAATTATAATATTCTCTGCTTTCAAATAAATCGCACACAAGTTTTTTTACAATTGTATGCATTTGAAATTATCAATGCTCTAAGACTAACATATTGATGTCTTTGTAAGATAAATCTAAAACAAGCGCGAATTATATTCGGCCCGGCCGAATCTATATATCCACCATCAACTTTTTCAAATTTTATGTTATATGGGAGGGGGCGGTAAAGTGGGCAGTAAATTGGGCGGACCACGCCCATTTTTTGTTTCCGAGTTTACATTGGTCCTTGAACTATTTGAACACAATTTCGTTGATTTTCACATTATATGGGAGGTGGGCGGTAAAGTGGGCAGACCACGCCCATTTTTGGTTTCTGAGTTTATATCGATCCCCGAACTATACATACAAAATTTCGTTGTCGTATATGCATTTGTTGAAGAAATATCAGCAGAAAAGTATTTAACGGACACCCTGTGTTCCTAGTTTTTAGCCCATAACTTGTTTGTTTATTAACCGATTTTGCCCATTTTCAACAGACGGACAGACGGACGGACATAGATAGATCGACTCAGAATCTAACCAGGACCCAGAAAATATATACTTTGTGGGGTCTTAGATGATTCCTTTGACATGTTACATACGGAATGACAAAATCAATATACCCCCCATCTTTTTGATGGTGGGTATAAAAAATAATATTTGTTAATTTCCTTATTTGCTATAAACTTCTTGTGCTTTAAAACTCTTTAAAATTTTATAATTTTTTAATTATTTTTATGCTTAAAATTGATCATAAACGTTTTAATGCAAATGTTACCTAGATTATCTGATATTCAACACTTAAAAACACATACACATACATATGTATTCACCATCAACATGTATTTTATTGAGATTGCATTTTTTTATAGATGTAATACTTGGACTACAATGTATTTATTTATTTGATTATGTTAAATAAAATTCAACTCTTTAAAACTTTGAATTTATAGTTTTTAGAGTATGTATTATAGACAAAAAATACTTAATAATAAAAAAAAATAAAAATAAAAAAAATAGCAAGAACAACATTGTAACAAAATTTAGAAAAATAAAATGCATTCCAATTTTGATGTGTCCACATTTAAGATTATTTTTATATGAATCCTCTGCAACAAAGTAAGTTTTGTAGAGTTGTAATAAAATGATTATAACATGCAGTTTAGTTTTTATATATCTTTACACATTTATGCCCATACTGCTACTATATACATATACATATATAATATTAGGGTGGTACGAGTTTAAGACATCACTTTAATTTTTTTTACTACATGGTAAAGGAAAATAAAGTTATTATTAATTTTCTATTTAGCAAGTTATACTTTCTCTTCAAAAATTTGTACGAGTCTAATTTTTCACTCATACTTTTACAAGAAACTTTATTAAAAGTCTCAATAATGATACCAACCACAAATACATATGATAATATAAAGGTAAAGCCAAGTTTTTTTAAATATTATTGACAACAACCTGCTGATTTAATCATGTCGACAGTTAACCACAAATAATGAGATAGTCTAGGGGAAATATGTATCTACTATTATACACCTTAAATTCTATTATAGAATAATTTGGTACAAATTTATAAATATTATTTAAATTTTATTCAATTCTTTCTAATATAAGCTATTTTGACAGTTAATGTTTTGCTTCCTTATGTGAATACCCTTATTGTATTTTATTGATGTTTCTCGTAAAGAGTTGTTTGTACTTGGGCGGTATGGCGTGTATTTTTTTCTTTCTGTGAATAAAATACAATTTTGCAAATAAATATTTTATTTCTTTTTCTTTAGTTGCGACTTGTTTAATGCATGAATTTCTTTATTTCTTTATTTTTATTTTGCGTTTTTTTATATTTTATTTTACTTTATATTACTACTACTATTTTTTTATTACATATAAACCAAGTTCAAGATGCGTATTTACAACATTTGTTCGGTCCTTTAGGTTTATGGCATAATGTGTGTTGTAGAAAAGATTTCAAACGATTAAATAAATGAAATATTTATGAATAAAATGTTGGTATTTTATATTTTATTTTAATAATTTTAATATGACGAATTAAAATATCGTTATATGAATTAAAATATATATTAATTTCTTAAAAAAAAAAAAAAAACAATTCAAATACCACTGTTTAATGTATCGTTTTTTTAAGACCCAAATCAATTTGTATTAAAGGTTTAAAGAATATTTTCGCGATTTATGGCGGGAATTAGAGTCAATAAAAAAAAGAGTGGATTAGAAACCCTGTAAAGCAGAAATTTCTTTATTTTTTCATTTTGTTATTTATATTTTCGAAATTCACAAGATTTTTTTTTTCTGGTAATTTTTTTTTTTTTTTTTAAATTTATGAAGATTAATTTGTCAAAAAATTTATGCATCGATTTAAATGATATCTTATATCTTGTTTTATTTGCAATAATATTGGTTTAATATCTACATAACGTTGTTAAGCGTATTTAAAAATAATGAAAGTATTTTAATAAGAATTAGTTTTTTTCAAAAAATTAGTCGTTTTCGAGATATTGTGCAGCGTCCTTAATTTTACAAATTGTGATAACTTGAGTAAAATAAAAAAAAAAAGTTGTTCAGCGGCTTAATACTTATTAATATCTTATGTCCGAATTGACAGAGATATACCATGTCGCAGAATCAGTTTTTTCCTGTGTAATTACCCAGCAAAAATTTATTGGCCTTTGGTAATGACTACTACTTACTAGACTCATTACCTGGTAATGAGTTGTAATTATTTTTCCCATTTTTTGAGTAGTGTAATAACTAGTTACCAGTAATTAACAAGTTTATTTAGTTCTGCAATAGCTCAGTTCGTTAGAGGGCTTAAAACTGATTTTTTTTTAGAAAATTATTTCAATTTCTATACAAGGAGTGCGCTCAAAAAATCTTTACATATGTATATAAAATTCAATAATTTGGAAAAGGCAGATTTTCAATTTTTGGCTTTTTATATTTAATTGATATTATATTACAGTTCGCAGAAAAATATAATTTTTATAGTTCTAACCATTACTTATGAACTCGTGGACGTTTTTTGATGACTCTTCCATTAAAGATTTGATAGTTGTTTCAGTCACTTTTTTTGGAACTGTTCCCTTTTAAAATCTTCGAAATTTTAGGACTTTTTTTGTGCTCTTGAATTCTCTTTTCACAAGACCTCAATATCTCCCCACTTGTCTTAGCTGCGGACAATTTGAAGAATTGACTTCTCTTATAATATAGTTTTGTACCAGAGTTTTCTTACTATAGTGATATGATGCCAAGTCAGGCCAAAAATCTGTAAACACATTGTGATCTTTTATGAAAGGAAGAATCCTTTTTAGCAAACATTATTTGATGCATATATCCGAACTTATTTTTCATTACTTCCCAAAAGTAATTTATATTTCATCATACTTTACTGAAAACCTGTGAAGTGAAATGTCACACAGTGGTTCCAAAACACCTTCTTTTGGAAATAATTCTCGAACTTTTATCATATGCCACACAAATTTAAGAAAAATAGCATAATTTGCCAGAGGAGGCCAAGTTTCTGTTGGGTTTTAGGCAAAACTATAAAATGTTTATAGAAGTATTTGGTATCTAAGAAAAGGTAAAAATATGGAGATTAATAATTCATAAAAAAAAGGTTAGTAGAATGTAATTTGATTGCAGAATTTCTTGCAGGACTTAAAATGTAGCATTTTTGCGATTTTTTTAATAAAATTAATATTTAAACTTTAATAAAATTTAAACGAATAGTGATATTTAATTGAAATTTTAGTATAATATGTACAAGCTTGTCCTAAAATCAGAAAATCCCACTTTTTACATGAAAATACCCAAAATCCCAACATGAAAAAAAAATTTACTTTTTTCATTGAAATGGTCACCCAATCGGTCACCCGTTTTTACCTTACATACAGAGCTATATAATTAAAATAATTTTAAGTCGATCACAGCTTTGCAATTTTAGAACTAAACAAAAATGGAGAAGAAATATCTTCAAAATTTACGAAATTTGGATAGGGCTTGTGGGCAGATCTTTACCCCCAACTCCTACGAATTTACTTTACACGCATGTGCTTTATGACCACATTTCAAAACATTAAAAAAATGATAAAGCTCAGTACAAAAAACTAATTTTATCAGTGAATAAATATTGCCACCTTTTTGGAAAAAAACCCAAAAAATTTAAAATTTTTTTAAAGTTCCAACTTCAGCTTAATATAACTTTTTAATGAATTCAAATACTTATACGATTCGTACAGTAATATTATTTATATTTACGTAAGGAATCTGATGAATATTTGAAAATATTAAGCCCGCCAAGTTAAAAAAAAAAAAAAACGACGCTAAAAATAAAGTAAAAATTTATTTTGACCCGAATATCTCTAAAACTAAAAGAGATAACCTACACATGTAAACATATTTTTTGTAGAGATTTACAAGGGCTATTTATATATAAAATTTCATTTCTCATATTATAAATGAATTTTTTACGATTTTTTTTTTTTAAGTTACATACCCGAGATGGCCAAGTTTGGAGGGTCACCCACTACTCCCCTGACCCGCTAGGGGCTTGTACTCCTTCAAATCAACTCAAAAACACCTCACCTTTGACCAAGTGAAATTTTTATTGCGATATATCCAACGGCTTAAAAGTTACAGAATTAATCCCAAAAAAAGCGTTTTGGAACCACTGTGTGTCATTAAGCGCTAAATAAAATTATTTATTTGCTTTCAATTTTCAGACCCTAAAAGGTAGCCGGGAACAATGTCATACCATTTTATTTTCTTTTTGTAGAAAATCCTACTTTACAAGATCAGATATTTACATTACCTCCAAGTAGCATGATATGGCGATCTTGCAGGACTTAACTTTTTATAAAGTTTTTCATTTACTTATTTTTTTCTTTTTAATTCCATTTAATTTTTATAACCAACCTTTAGTTGAATTTCTTATATTTTCTTACCGTGTTATTGTTATTATTGTTGTAGTAGTTGTTGTTGTTATTATTGCAATTTTGTAGTTTTTCACTGGGCTGACTCTATCGTACAATAAGTGAGTAAGTAAGACATAGTGAGGACTATTGCCGTGTTGTATAGGGAAAATGTATGAAATGGAAATGTATACGTGTGTATGTATGTATGTGAGTGGCAGTGCATTTTCATTTTATTTTATTCCATTTGTTTGGTGCTGTTACGTGCAACATTTATTGTTACTTCAGGGTGGTCATTGCACACTTAATGGCAACATTTTATGTTTTATGACCAACAATAAGAGAACTCAAACTAACTAAAAAATAAATAAATAAAGAAATGCACTTACACATAAAAATGGGCTCCTTTTCTATATAAAAAAAAAAGAAAAAGTTTATTCAAACATACTTACAGACATAAATATAAATGCATACGAGTAGTTGAATTGTTGCAACAAACAAAACTGTTGCAAAATTGTTACAATTTTGTTTTGGACCCCCAAACACTTACTCACACACAGACACTCTTACGCTTTCTCTATTACCCTTTTTCATCATAGTCATTTCCTCTTACTCTTACTCTCGCTCTCATTCTCTATTAGAAATTTGATAAAAATAAAATATGTAACATTCCGGTAGTAAAATGTTGCACGAGTGGCAAGAAAAAAAAACACCAAAATGAAAACTTTATAGGAAAACTATAAAAACAAAACAAAAAAATAGTTTGTTTGTTACAAGAAATGAAATATTTATAATATTAAAAACATTTTGCAAGTTTTAATGTGTGTGTGTGTGTGTGTGAGTATGTGTGAGTATTTATCCTTTTGATTTGCAAAAACAAATATTTTAAATAAATGTGTGCGTATTTTGGTTGACTCCACGATTGACTAAATGTGTATAGGAAGGAGTGTTTGTTGGAATATTTTACAATCGCATAAAAATAAAAGAAAATCCTTTATAATGTGCAACTTTGTTGTAACACCACAAACAACAATTTCGAATGTCTACTAAACACAAAAAAAAAAAAAAAAACAATAAAAATAAAATGAAATACTATAAAACTAAAGAAAATATAGAAAATTAGTTGAGCAATAGTTGTTGGTTTGGTTGTGTGTTGATTCATTTCAACATGTTCATTCATTTTTGTCGTAGTTGTGGCATTTTGTTTTTCTTTTTTATGAATATTATTGGCTCAAACTGAGCGTCATAATAAATTTCAAGTGGAAAATAGCAAAACTTTCATATAAAATGCGTCCGATTTACGGCTGCATTTACGATATAAAAAAGTACTTTGTTACAACTATGTATAGTACGAAGAAGAAAACTAAGTCAACAAATTTATTGAAGATTTAAATCATGGTCGATAAAATAATGCTCTACCCTTAAAATTTATTTAAATATTAGTAATTGTTTAATTTCTTCACGAAAGTTATTTAAATTAGAAGTAATAAAATGGTTGGACATAAATTATTTTGAATCTTAACTATTCGTAAAAAGGAATAAATAATCATTCATATCAACGGCACACAGTGGTCCCAAAACGAATTTTTTGAAAAATAATTCTGCAACTTTAGGAGTGCTGGATGAAACTGAATAAAATTTTGCAAGAACAATTCTGAGGTATATTTCAATTGATTTGGAGGAGCACAGATACTTAGGGGGTCTGGAGGATGGGGAGTGGACCTCCATAGTTGGTCACCTCGGGTATGAAAATGTTTTAAAAAATCGCCAAAATTTCATTTATGATTTGATTGAAAAAAATTGCACATAGATAGTCCTTATAATTCTTTACAAAAAATACGCTTACATGTGTGGGATCTTTTTTTTACTTTATGAGATATTTGGACCAAAGTAAAATTTTGACCCATTTTTGGACGTTTCTTTTTTTTAGTTTTTTTAACTTGAGTCCTAAATTTAATTTGAGTCCTAAAATTTTTCTAAAATATTCTCTGGATTCTGTACAAAATTCTAGACAATTTTCGTGCAAGGATCATATACAAATGTGGTTTAGATAAAAATGTATATTATTTTGAAATAGATTTTTTTGAGATTTTTTTCAAAAAGGTGGTAACATTTTTACACTTTAAAATCCATTATTTTCCTCTGGATCATAAATTTTTCATTTTTCTAAAAGAATGCTTCATATAAATGCATGTAAAACAAATCCGAGGGCAGTTAGGGTAACAGTCTCCCCGCTAGCCCTATCAGGATTTCGTTAATTTTAATTTTTATTTTTTTAGTTTATTTGTAAAGCTCAAAAATATCAAAGCTACAATTAAAAACGAGAGAAAAAGATATAGTCGGTCAAGCCCGGCCATATGATACCCTACACCATTGTGTACATTATAATTCGGGGAGGGGTCTTTTATTAGACTTAGATTCAAATGTGGACCTATACTCATAAGTGTAAAATAAAACATAAGAATACAGAATATTACGTTGATGCTGACATTTATATGAATTTATTCACTTCTGGGTGATTCCTGAAAGAGGGCCTTATATGGGAGCTATGGTAAATTATGGACCGATCTTTCTAAAAGAGGTTTATATGGGAGCTATGGTTAATTATGGACCGATCTTTTTAAAAATCGGCACACTTATTTAGATTTATATGAAACTTATATGTGCCAAATTTTATTAAAATACTGCTATATTTAAGGGATTTATGATCGTTAATCCCTTTTCCGGGAGGACATTTGTATGGGGGCTAGGTGAAATAATGGACCGATCATAACCAATTTCAATAGGCTTCGTTCTTGGACTATAAGAAATCTGTGTATCGAATTTCATTAATTTTGGTTCAAAATTGCGACTTGCAGTTTGATTACAAGGTTTACATGGACGGACAGACGGTCAGACGGACAGTCGGACGGACGGACGGACATCGTTAAATCGACTCAGAAAATGATTCTAAGCCGATTGGTATAAATTTAAGACCCACCTTAATTTATACCAATCGGCTTAGACCAATATTTTTGGGTGTTACAAACATCAGCACAAACCTATGGTGGTGTAGGATATAAAAGTGTTTCTAGTTTGTACAAACGGTCTATTTAGTATTTAGGAAATAATAAACGAATGCACTATGTAATGCAGTTTTGTTTCCAGCTGGGGTATACTCAGTCTGTCCAGTTTCTTCAAAGGTCTGCTTCCTTTGACTGTTACCACAGAGCTTTCTTGTTCCTTCGTGAAAAGAACAACGAGGAAATTGTACCTAGCTATGAGGGGAAAGAATAGTGTTGGCAAATTTTGTTCTCTGGTCAGTTAACAAAATTAAATCCGATGAGACAAATTCTTCAGCTCTCGGCAGGGCTGTCAGATGTGACGATTTTTCGCCAAACGTGGCGTTTTTATTGCTCTTGGCAACTGAATTTTCCGTTTTGCGACATGGCGAATTTTTTGGCGATTTTTAACAAGGTGGCGATTTATTTGGCTAATTTTTAAAATTTTATTTAATAGGTATTCGCATAGTAAAACTATTATGTTTTCTTACTAGCCAACATATATTTTTAGTATTTTTCTATCCAACAAGGGTCCGTATAATGATTGTTAGGTGGTCGCTAAGACCTTTTGCTTGAACATAAAATTAAAAGTATTCAAACAGATAACACACATATGTATATTAATTTCTCCATACTTATAAAATAAAGTTGCAAAGTTGCAAAAAATATAGAGTAATAATTCTAAAACATTTTTATTATCATTCTGGTAATTTTTGCAAATTGTAAAAAACATTTAATGATTATTTTGTACTTGGCATAAGACATTTTTATTAGCAATTCTTAAATACATTTTTAAATACAAACGCTTTATCTTAAATTTATAATTAATTGAAATCAAATGCTTTTTTACTGTTTTTTTTTAAATATAGCCTGTTTTAACAAAAGCATTTGGTATCAAATTGAGAATATGCCATTAATTTTTATCTTTAAGTATTAATTTATTTTTTGATTAAGAATTATTAGGAATAACATTTGATATGAAATTGAGAAAGTATTACTTTTTCTTCAAATGAATATTAATTTTTATTCTAACTTGATATTCAACTTACGTATTTTCAAAAATACCTTTAAATTATCAAATTTAAAGACACGAAGCAAGAGATTGTAAAAACCCTGATTTAAGTCGGAAATCACACACAGCTACTTTTCCTGCTGCAATTCTGAGTTCGTAAGAGAGAGAAGAGAAGGGAATACTAAACATTTACATTTACTTTACCTCTCTCGTCTACGAACTCTGAATTGCAGCAAGAAAAATTGCTATTTTTTTATTTTAAATACTTTCTTAAGACTAAAATACATTAAATTTTACATTTTTTTAAATGCTCTGATAAACACCATTTTTTAAATGAATTACACAATTTATGAACCCCGACTAACAAAATAAAGATCCTTAATTTATAAATATCTTCAATAACTGTTTGACAACTTGTTTTCCATCATCTTTCAAATATGAATATTAAGACTTTATGGGCCACAATGAAAAGAATAAATAAATCAACGTTATTATTCTAAACAATTTATAAGTTTAATAAGACAAATGTTCATTTTACAATTTTAGGATTATTCTGTTTAAAATATAATAAATTTTTAAAATTGTTGATGAAAATAATATTTTTTTACTCAATTATTTTAGATACTGAAATTATCATTGACTTTGTTGATGCTTAAAATTATATAGAATTTGAAGCACTAAATATTTAGTTGTTTTTAGTTTTTCTTAAAAAAATATATACAATTTAATTTTGGCGATTTCTGATTAACAATTTGGCGACAGAGGCTCAAAAAAATCTGACAACCCTGGCTCTCGGTCGAGATAAATGCTTCGGCTCTCTGTCGGCTAACTAAGATCGTATGAGCTATTTTATTAACAAATACAATCCGACGAGATAAATGCTTCGGCTCTCTGTCGGCTAACTGCAAGGTTCGGCCTTCAAAAAACTCCGATGTGATAAATTCTTCAGCTCTCAAACGGCTAACCACGGTACTACTACAATCCGAAGAGATAAATTCTTCGGTTCTCGGTCGGCTAGCTACGGGTTCGAAGAAAGAACTTCGGTCGGTCTGGTGATACTTTGATCCAAGGCAAATTTATTTATCAGGTAAAGTCGGTTCTACAACAAATACAACAATACAAAAACAACAGGCACTTTTTAAATGGTTTGCTGGTTAGTTATGTCAAAATCGGCTGACTAGAAACAAAGCGAATTTGTAAACATAACAAAAAATAAAGTAAGCCTCAGAGAACCAAGCCGACGCAAAATTGTCGGCGGCTGTGTATCCAATTATGGTCGGCAGCGGCGACTTTCACAAGGTCATATCGGCGGCAGCTTATTTGTCAGCTCAAAATGTTTTTTATATTATATTACATAAATTAAGTAAATTTCTTATGTTTATTACTAAAAACTAATATTTCCGTTTAACATATGCAATTTTAAGTAAATTTTTATTTGTATTTTGTTCAGCCTTTCTAGCCGGTATGAGTCAGCGTCAGCGACGGCTAGAAAAATTATGCGGCGACTGGCTGCCGGTCCGCTTTGTTCTTTGGTAAACGTAAACAAGGTTTGACAGATGCAATATCCAAAACAAAGTAAAAAAAATCCGCTGATTAACTGACTTTACCTGATAAATAAATTTGCCTTGCTTTGATCCCTAAGAGCAAAGTATATCAAGATCGGTACTTCGGTTCTTGCTCTCAAATGCGTTGTCCTAATCTTGACTATTTATGTTTAAATTAACATAAACTAAATGAGAATTATAAATTATCCTATTTTATTGTAACTACTACAGTAGTTACAATATGTTAATGTGTTGGTGGTATAATATTTGTAACTATACGTTACAACTAATGCAAAAATTTCGATGCAAAATCCACAACGTTTGTGATCCCACTCACAATTTATGATCTCGACCGTTCGTTTACAACTTTTGAACACACGAACACACACACAGTGGTGTCTAGTTGATACCAATGCGGCTTCGGTTTCTCGTTGCTGATTTAAACAGGAAGTGTACAATTTGAGCATATATAGGATTTTTGAATAAACTATCGACGCTAAATGGTGTAATTTTGTTCACAGGTGTAATCGATATATTTTCTGGGAGTGTTAATACAAAAAGTGGCAATAGATTCCTTAACGGCAAGACTTATCAATTAAATTTGTCAGTCGAAAACTCAACCACTAATAATGAAACTAACTCCACGAACTTATATATATAATTATATATACAATTCTAAATCTAAATGATTCTTCTTCATAAAGGGAAAGGGAATTCCTTCACCAATTTTGATTCTATTAAAAATTTTAATTTCGTACCTTAAATAACTTTTAGAACTTTGCTGAATAAAAATTTCCCTTATAAATGAGGAAATATTAAAGCAAAATTCTAGTATTATTTATATAACAATATAATTTAAGTGACAGCAAACATAACTTCGCCAAAACACTTTAATAAACACCCATAAATGTGTCTTCAAATACACAAAAAAAAAACAAAAACGTATTATAACCAACTACAACACTAGCTGCATTTAAACAAAAAATGCGTTTTATACGACAACTCATACAATGAGAATGCATTGAGTAATTCGCCAAAGTATTTATATGATTTTCGTAATTTTACGCCAGCAGACGTTTTATTTTCGCTGCAACCATATACATACATACACACATACTTAACAATGCTTAGCTCAGCTCAGCACAAGAATTTGAAATTAGAAAACTCATAGACGACACACAAAATGCAGAGAAGTGCGTTACGTTTTATGCTGCTGTATTTAACAGAAGCGCAGATAAAATCGATACGCGTCTCTATAATGCATATTTTGTATAGTCGTAGTTGTAGTTGTGTAGTTGCATAAAATATCTATTTGATTTGACAACAACAATAACAACAACAAGAGCAAGAAAATCCCAGAATATTTTCAAAACAAAAATAAAAATAAAAACACCCTAATTTTTGCCACCATTAATACTAGGCGAATAGAGACGCGAAACTTTGCTGTTATAACTAGTAAATTGTTGTTGCTTTCATTTTTAGTTTGTTTGCAACAACCAAAAGGAATCATCGTCTGTCTACTTTATACAATATAGTTTCACATATAAATATGAGAGTTGAGATACAGTGAAAATACGAAATCCAAAAAACAAAAGCAAAATATAGTTAGAATGCAACAGAGAAGAATGATAGAGATGAAGAAGAAGAAAAAGCAGAACACCCAAATAGTATAACGAGTTGTAGTTGTTGGTACAGTTGGTGGGGGATGGGGAATATGGAGAGTGGGATTGTTTTGGGTTAGTTAGACAACGACAAGTGCATCTAAATCGTTGTTTTACTTATACAACCAAATATTACAGACAGATACATATTGAGGATAAAATAAGAACCGCGTACGAGTCCCTACTCACTTACTCATACTCTCACTTTAAAACTCCTAGTGAATGCGCTGAAAAAATGCACTTTGTCGTTGGTTTTGCTCATGAAATGATTACTAATGCCGCATGCTGCATTTAGCAATAGTTTATACATTTATTTAAGTGTGGACTTCATGGCGTATGAAGTATAAAATTTGTGCACTTTTTAAATTATTGTGGTTGCATTCATAGCCGTAACTTATGCAACAAAATAACGCATTAAATCCTTTAGCAATATAATGCTAAAAAATGCAGTTGAATTTTAATGCTGTATACTGACCAGGATCTCATCTTCCTTTAGCAAGATTCTTAAGACATTCCAAGAAACACACAAAAACAACAAACTTTAAGGAAAAAAAAAAGCAAAAACTTTAAGAAAATTTGCGCGCCTTTTTTACAGTTTCTTAGAATTTTACAACAACTGAAAGAAGAAAAAGAAAATGTGCAACCAAAGTTAATATAATATAAGAAATGAAAATAATATCCAAGAAAGCATAAAGAAAAAGAAAAAAAAACTACCAAGACAACAAAACGATGCAGTCATAGTTTTCCGTCTTCATGTCTCATATTCCAGACAAGAGTATGAGCAATAAATATATTTTTTTATTTTACTTAACACCCAGTCCACCCCAAACACAAGTTAGGTTTACACTTGTATAACCTAGAAAGTAGAAGTTAATCTTTTATAGAATTTCTCCTGTTAAATTTATATTTAAGAAAGATACTTCACACAACTATTCCTGGCAATTGGGAAACGGGGAGTGAGTTTCGAGGGGGGGCATGCTATAAATAATGGCAAGCATTACAAATTATTCCTGGTTAAAGTGTTTGTAAAATGGGTGTGCAACATATAAAATAATTATGGTAACAAAGGAAATCCAAAAGTTTTTTTTTTTTTTTTTGCTTTTCTTTTATTTTTTGGTATATTTAAATAATTAATATAAATCACAAATTACTACAATCGATATTTAGTTTAGTTGAGGCATTATTAGATGAATTTCTAGTATAACGCCCTAAAAAGGAAATGTAATAGAACTTGAATAAGAGTTAATTAAATTAATTAAATTTAATGTACAAAAAAAGAAATTTGGAAAAGCCACTATTGGAATTAACTTAAGTTTTCGATATAAACGATTATATACAAAATTTCAGAAGTTGTACCATATAATGCAGCGCATCTCAAGTACAATTTGTCTGATTTGGTTCAATAAGTGAATAAAATTTGGTAATAATTACATCCAAGGGCATTTTAGCGGTAAAGGTAAACAACCTTGATATAACCACCACTTTTCAAAAAAATAACTGGACAAAAAGTTATGTAAATTCAGCTCAAAGGCAATTTAGGTCGCTATATATTAAAGTTCAATTTATCTTAATTGGACAAACTGTTCTCGAGTTATACAAGTGTGACTGCCTAAAGGCGGGGTCATAGTAGTCATGCCCTTAAAAAAATAAATATATACGTGATAGAAAAAAAGAAAAAGTAAAAGCTGATACTTATTTATCACTTTAAACTCCACCTAATCCAACTATTTTTTTTATTAAAGACGAAAAAAAAAATTGTTTTTGCCCACTAGTGTATTTCCACTTAGGTATAGGTATGCATGGGTATCCTAACTTAACTGTGAATCCAATCAAGATTTGTGCATCAATTTTTATGATACGTTGCTTTATTTACTAGTAGTACTACAAAATGCAGTATATCTCAAGTACAATTTGTCTGATTTGGTTCAATAAGTGAATAAAATTTGGTAATAAATACATCCAAGGGTATTTTAGCGGTAAAGGTATATATCCTTAAAATATCTATGCTAAATTTCGTTGTCGTACGTACATGCCTTTGTTTAAGAGTTATCAGCAGAAAAGTATGAACTGAAGTTACATTGTTAACCATGTTCCTAGTATTTAGCCAATAACATTTTTGTTTATTAACAAAAAAAAAAAAATCTATCCTAGATGCTCCCTTCGAGTCTTAACCTGTACCTGGGGTTGCCAGACGGCCTCTTATGAACTTGATTGTCAAGATATTTTAGAAGTTGTCAAGTTACAAGTTCAAACGTAATTTGTCAAGTTGAAAACTGTTTGTAGTAATGAAGAGTATTTTTTGGTAGTGATAAGTCCAAAGCATGTTTTTATATTGGATATACTGGATACAAAATCTTCTGCTTCATTACACCCAGAAAGTTAAACTCACAGAAATACAAAACATAATCACTGAATTTTAAATAGTCTTAAAATCAAATAAGTATATATGAGATATACGAGACATTTTACAATAGAATACTGTTTTAAGAAGTGCGATCGAAAAAATCTTAACACACATTTTGCCTCATAACTTTTTTCGGAAGCAATATTAAAATTTTTTTGATCTAGTTATCTTGGAAAAATACTTCAGTTATTATTTTTAATAACAACCATGTTGATTTGTCGTGATTTTGATCAAAATGAGTGGCGAAAATGATGTACGTGCTACAAATTATTAAAATATTAAAAAAAAAAAAAAAATCCACATAGGTCCTACAAAAAATTGGCCTCAGAATTAAATTTCTGCCGTCAAACTGTTTCTAATGTTATTAAACGGTATCAGGAGAATTTGGCCATTGATAGGAAATCCGGTTCGGAAAGGAAAAGATGTCCACATGATATTGGGAAGGCCAGAAAACTGAAAGAATATTGAAAGGAACTCCAAACACATCTGGTAGAAAAGCAGCCCAGTTAGCTCAGTGCTTTGACTATTTGGTGCGAAAAATTAAAGCTAATGGAGAGTTGATAACATATCAAGTCCAAAAAATTCCAAACAAGAATGCTGCCAAAAATTTAGAAGCCAAGAATAGGACACGGAAATTAAAACCAAATTTCATACAAAAATACACAATTTGTATAATTGAGGAAGAAACGTATGTCCTGGCAGAATTTTCGCAGCTTCTGTGTCAAAACATTTATATTGTTAATGGTCGAGGCAATGTTAAAGATAAGTTTAGGACCACAAAGCAGAAAAAATGTCTTACAAAATTCATAGTATGACAAGCTTTTTGCAGTTGCGGCAAAACAGGAAAGTCATTTGATACATTCGGATCTATAAATACCAAAATATGCATAAAGGAATATTTGCAAAAAATACTTCTTCTTTTCTTAAGAAAGCACAACGTAGCCACATATTTTTGGACCCATTTGGTATCATGTCACTACGGTAAGAAAGCTCTGGAATGGTACCAAAACAAAAACATAGTTTTTATACCAAGAGAGGTCAATTTTCAAAATTGTCCATAGCTTAGACCAGTGGAGAGATGAGCTCTTGTGAAAAGTGAATTCAAGAGCACAAAAAAGGTGTCCCAAAATACCGAAGATTTTAACAGAAGATGTGCACACTGTTCCAAAAAAGTGACTGAAGCAACTATAAAATCTCTAACGGAAAGGTTACCAAAAATGGTCCACAATGGTTTGATGATAAAATTTTTATATTACTTTAAAGAGGACACTTTTCTACGCAATATTTGTTCATAATATTTCTCGTCAGCGCGAAGTCCAAAGTGAAAGAAAAATTTAAGATTTTTAAATTAATAATTAATTATTTTCATATGGTACACATTAGAGTCAGAAAATATCACCTGATATTATAATAAAAATAAAAATTGTATACTATTTATGATGGCAAATTCGTTTTTTTTTTTTGACACAAGAAAAATTATTACTAAATTTTTTTATGATCGGTCCATATTTTCACCTTGCTCCCATACAAAGATATTACCGGAATAGAAGTTATATAATTATATCTGACATATTTAGAGTCAGATTTTGATGAAATTTTGTAGTACCACGTATTTTGTAACCATAAATTAATCTACCAAATTTCAAAGGAACTAGTCCACACAAGACCACAGTGTCCATATAAAGTACATTCCAAAATTTACTTAATATTTGTTCATTGCCTAAACGGATATGCTGCTATGTCTTCGCAAAGATCTATATAAAAGCTATATCATTATTGCTCCGATATATTTATATACCTATTCATATAAAATATAAACGATGTTTGGCGGAAGCCGATTGTCAAGATTCTTTTTGGAAATCAAGCTAGTTTTTCAAATATGTCAAATTAGATCACAATTCGAATCTTGTCACCCTATCTGTACCTGATTTCTGTAACTATATTAGAAATTTTGTATTCGAAAAAAATAATATGTACTCATCTTATATAACAACATGGTGACTAGTAGTAAATAAGCTATTTAAATCGCCCTGTGAAAAACTAAATGACTGCTATAATAATATATTTTTTTTCCGTTTCGAAAACTTTTCACAAGTTACTGCTTTCAACAGACAGGCGAACGGACATAGCTAGATCGACTTATAATCTTACCAGGACCCAGAAAATATATTTGAAATTATTTTTTCGATATGCTACATACGGAATAACAAATCCAATACAGCCTCCATCTCACAGTGTCGCATTTGGCAGTTTTAGTATGACAAAAATCCATTTTTGGAGATATTGGTCTGAAATTGTATATTCTAAGGGAGAAATAAGACCGTATACATTCCCATTAAAAATAGACATACTGAAAAAAAAATTACCTTATTTGAATAAATTTTGGATATATTTTTTTAGCATTTATTAAAATAAAGAATATTTTAAAAGTAGACGTGACAAGATGTAATGACACCAATCTTAGTGTAACATTTTCATAACAAATTTTCAGCCATTACCTTAAAATGTTTAAATAATTCTTAAAAAATTGCTAATATGAGGTAACGCATACTTAACTTTAAAATTTTAAAAGATCGCAAAAAGTCGCAGCCAATAATCTCAAATATAATTTTGTAGATGTTCTTTTATACAACAATCGTATTTTTTAATTGGAACTCTGGAACTTTTTAGTTTTTGTAGGTTCAATAGTTATATAGTTTTTTCAAAAATTAAATTTTTATTTTATAATTAAAGATTTTACATCTATATAAAACAAGAGTTACAATTCTAATAATAAATTGAAAAATTATTGAAAAGAAAATTATCCCAGCAAAAACTTTGGTTGTCAGGTAATGAGTTAAGAAGCTAATATAATGGCTTTACACTACTTACACATTAGCTGAATAACCCATTATTTTAACACGGTGATGACATTAGAGGCATCTACTCACCTCATCTCATTACTTCGATGTCATTACAAGAACTTATTGATTTTAAGTTGTTCAATAACTCGTTCCAAATATGTATATATTGAAAGCTCTATTGTGAATTGCAATAAAAATATTTTTTTTTTTTATCTTTATTTAATGGAGGAAAGGGAACACATACAATACATTTTTTAAATAGAAAAGCTGTGCACTTATAGAAAAAATTTCATAAAAATACATACAGATGGATAAACACTGCATATCTTTTTGTCTTAGTACATATATGTATATGATATACCATTCCAACTTCCTTAAAAATAGCCAGGGATTTGAAACGAGCCAATCCAATTTTTCAATTAAACTATAATTTTTATTTTTTTAATGTCAAAAAACTTGATTAGAATACAATGACAAATTTTTATTAAAACCATAAACCAATTTATTCAGTGTCGAAAACTTTTATACGAATTAATATTTGCAAAAGTTTCTCCTGAGACTCTATAATTTAATATTTAAAAACGCTCGTAGTTGTAGACAAATTTATTGAAAATATTAATTACACTGCCGCTCACTTGATTAGGTTCACACATTTTTCCATTTCTACTCCAGTTTTTCTTAAAATATACTTTAAGAGAACAATTTATTAAAACTAGAATTGAAAGACCTTTTGTTTAATAATAATTTAGAAAAAAAAAATTAACTGTAAAATTAAGAGTTCTTGTTATTTTTTGCTTTTATGTAAAAATGCAGTAAAAGCACATGTAAATTTTAGCTCACTTGATTAGGTTCATTCAAAATAAAATCAGTTTACCTTTGACAATAGATGAAATTTCTCATTTTATTAGTGGTTGTCAATATTTGCAATTTTAAAATAATAAAAAAAAATTTAAATGGGACGCAAAAAGCAGTTAACTGAAGAAGAAAAAGGCAAAATTAAGGCATTTATTGAATGTGGCTTAAGTCACAGGAATATTGCAAAAAAAATTGGTCGAAGTCAAAATGTTGTGAGCAATTTTATAAGAAACCAGTCAGATTACGGAAAAAACATGAAAGGACGTACGCATAGAGTCACAACAAAAGCGGACAAAAGAGCTATCATAAGAGCTGCCTCCAATTCCAGTAATTCTGCTGCAAAAATTAAGCAAAAAACGGGTGTTACAGCAAGTCTAGCTAATGTAAAACGTATTATACGTAGTGCCAAGCATTTGAAAAGATTAAAAATTAAAAAAAGCCACCTCTAAATGCCACTTGTAAAGCAAAACGTCTTCAGTTTGCCCGTGAATACATGTCTTATAACAAGGAATGGCAACGTATTGTTTTTTCGGATGAAAAAAAGTTCAATTTGGAAGGTCCAGATGGTTATAATTATTATTTCCGTCTGCATAGCTGTGAGGGTAGTGTGATGGTGTGGGGGGCAATTTCATACTATGGGACATGTGAGCTTCAATTTCTTTCATCTAAAATGAACGCGAATAATTACAAATCCGTTCTTGAAAAGGCGTTTCCCTATTTTTCTACAGTCTTTGGACCCATTCCATGGATATTTCAACAAGATAATGCCCCGATCCACACTGCAAGAGTTGTAAAAGAATGGATTCGAAGCCAAAACGTCAATATATTGGAGTGGCCACCATACTCTCCTGACCTGAATATTATAGAAAATGTTTGGGGATTGCTTTCTCGCAAAGTGTATGAGTCGGGCAGACAATATGAAACTAAAGAAGCCTTAATTGAAGAAATAAAAAAATCATGGGCCGAAATTTCCTTACCATTAATAGAAAAACTTTATAACTCCCTCCCAAATCGAATTTTTGAAGTTATATCGAATAAAGGAGGATATACAGATTATTAAATCTTTATTTAAACATTATAAAAAATCTTTAAAAATAAAAAAGTTACATAAAAATTATTTGTTGTTGTTTTTTTTTTTTTTTTTTTTTTGGAATAAATGACGTTGAACCTATTCAAATGAGCCAAAAAAGTAAGGTTCCAAAACGTAGTATTTTGAAAAAAAAAATTATAAAAATCTAGTTATTTGTTATTGCTGCCATTTTTTCTGTTTTATTTATATATATTGCAATACTTTAAAATTTATAAATGCAACATCCCCAATTACTTCATTATTTTTTTGGAAAAAATTAGTTTGAATGTGAAAAAAATTGTGAACCTATTCAAGTGAGCGGCAGTGTATGTATAAATGCAACATCTACATACATAGATATCATTTTCAAAGTGTATCTAAAAATATATGTTTAACTTTTTTTGCTTTCATATATGGAGTAATTATCATCACATATTTATTCCTTCCACAAATATATTAATTTGTAAACTGAATAAAAAACTAATAAACAGTCGTTTTTCAAAAACTCTGATCATAAATAAGTAATTACATATCGGGTTATAAATAAGTAGTTACTAAACTACTTCTATGTAATGTAGGCGGTATGTTGTTGTCATTGAAAAGTAACTACATCCGTAACTACATGCCATTACCAAGTTTTTGCTGGGTGACTAATAAAATCAATAAACAAATGAAAACTTGATAAAGTATTTTATATAATAATGTACCTACATTTACTAATAAATGCGAAAAGAATTACTTTAATTAATAAGCTTTTATTTTCGTATTTTTGTCGTTCTAATTTGGATAAATGTGACGACACTGTGCATCTTTTTGATGGTGGATATAAAAATGTGAAAACATTAAAAAAAAAAAATGTAAAAATTCGACAAGTTTAAAAAAATAATATAGCAGCCTTAGAATTAATTACGACCGAAATAATGATCATTTTAAGCTCTATCTCTTATAGTTATTATTTTTTTTAATTCTTTATTCCTCTGAGATACAACGGCTTCAGCTGACGCTGATTTTGCTCAGCCGGCAACTATTTTCTATCGACTTGGGCCTCTGTATCCAAATAATATTTAGAAAATTTCAATTAATATTTGGAATCCAAATTAATATGAAATTGGGAAACCTATGTATATATAAATTGTATTGAGTATTAATTTTTCGTTAAATAATTTTTAATACCCTCATCATTCTTCAACAAATCTTTATTGTATTATTACAATTAAAATGTTTACTTCTTTCAAAAAAAAAAAAAAAAATAATAAAACTATTTTTCATTACTTTTAAAAATGTTGTTTATTTCAACCAGACAACACTATTTTCTATTTAAATAAAACAAAGCGTTATTATTATTTGTCGGTAATCCTCAATTTCAATAAAGAAAAAACATTTTCAATTAATACAACCCTCTAAATGACCCTCTCACTCACTCGTTGGTCACATGTTTACAAATTGTACAAAATCACATTTGCATACAAGACTTAACGTGTGATTATTTCAGTTTTTTATTTCTATTTATTTATCATTTTTTTTATTATCTTTTTTTTTTTATTATAATAACTATTGTTTCTTTTATAATTTCACAATACACAATTCTATACTAATAAATACATAGTAATTTGTTTTAATTATTGTTGTAATAGGGCAGAGATAAAGAAATATAAAATAAATTAATTACAGCAAGGAAAAAATAAAATACTATAATAATGAATTAAAATAAAAAGAAACTAAAAAATACTTTAAAAACAAAAAAAAAACAAAAAATAAAAACTATTTTTTAGATAATAAATAATTCAAAGTTTTTGGAAAAAAATTGGTTTTAAAAAATTTACTTAAAAACTGAACAACTTTAATTAGAAAAGCCTAGGAACGATTTAATTTTAGTCAGCGTAATTACAAAATCTATTACATTACAAATTATATCCTTTTTATTATATTCTTATAAACATATGAAATATATGTTTTGTTTTTCTAAAATATAATACTTAATATTTATAAAATAAGTACAAATAAATAATAAATTATTTCATGTCAAACTAACATTTGACATAGATTTACTTGAATATTTATATTTTGTTGTAAATTATACAATAAAAACTCTTACCCAGCAAGCAGAGATTCAAAAATCGAAACAAGTTTAACTTTAATATTTAATTATACATTGAAATAATTTTTATAACTGTCAACTAGAGCAACATTTTTTTAAATAATTTTGTAAAATTTTCGCTGGGCTATGTACTTACATGTTCGCGTATACATATATATTTTAAATAAAATAACTTTAAAAAAAAATATTCAATAAAATAACCACAGATATAATAAAAATGACTACAAACGTATAAAAGTTGCAAATAAACTTAGTAGTGCCACATTCTGTGTCATTATTATTAGTTTGTTCTTGTAAAAAAATAAAAAAAAATAAAAAAATAACAAGAACAAAAATATATACCTAAAATTATACAAAGTACATTTGAACTTATAAAAAATATGCGATATATAAGAATATGTTTGTAAATTTAACACAACATCTGTTTTTTAAAGTTGGGAGCAAAAAAATAGTAGTGTTACAAATTTTATGTAAAACATAAAATTTATTGAAAAATGTTTCTATAAAACGTCACCAAAAATGCAACATAACGTAACATCACTTTTCATAACTTTACAGGAGGCACAAAAAACTTTCTAAAATCTAAACGATTTTTTGGGTTATTACATCCTTAGCTACTGCCTAATATATTGATGATGAATATTTTTTTTTTTTATTAAATTATTTTTTAAGTTATGTGGCTTACGTTTTTCAAGATTTCAATTTCCGGAAGCCAAAACAACGTAACATTAATACAAATTTTAGAAAAATTTTAATTAAAACGATTTCTGGTAACTTTTACTCCAAAATTTCAATAGCCATTATATTTGTAATCATTTGCAATCCAAATTCGTAAAAAAAAAACGAGAGGAAAAGATATAGTCGGTCAGGCCCGACTATATGATACCCTACACCATACAGTATATTTCGGGGAGGGGTCTTTTATTAGACATGGACCCAAATGTGGACCGTTACTTATAAGTGTAAAATAAGACATACAAACACAGAATATTACGTTGATGCTGACATTTATATGAATTTATTCACTTTTGGGTGATTCCCGAAGGGGGCCTTATATGGGAGCTATGGTAAATTATGGACCGATCTTTATAAAATTTGGTACTATCATTTATGTTTATATACAACTTATTTGTGTCGAATATTAACTTGATACTAATATTTTAGTAGAATTTATGGCCGTTAAATTGATTTTTTGGAAAGGGGTTTATATGGGAGCTATGAGTAATTATGAACCGATCTTTTTAAAACTCGGCACACTTATTTAAAATTATATGAGACTTATATGTGCCAAATAACATTAAAATATTGCTATATTGCTATATATCGTTAAACCCTTTTTCCAGGAGGACATTTGTATGGGGGCTAGGTGAAATAAAGGACCGATCATAACCAATATCAATAGGCTTCGTCTCTGAACCAAAAAAGTGCTGTGTACCAAATTTCATAAATTTTGGTTCAAAATTGCGACCTGTATTTTGATTACAAGGTTTACATGGACAGACGGACGGACGGACGGACATCGTTAAATCGACTCAGAAAGTGATTCTAAGCCGATTGGTATAAATTAAGGTGGGTCTTAGACCAATATTTTTGGGTGTTACAAACATCAGCACAAACGCATAATACCCTCCCCACCTATGGTGGTGTAGGGTATAAAAAGAAAAAAATAGTTTTTTATTTTTTTAACAAACGTGATGTTACGTTATTTTATTATTGCTTTCGTTAATATAATCGTCATTTTTGAAAATTTGTGATCACACGTATTTTGGAATAATAAACAATATTTCATCAAAAACACAAATTTGAAAATTTTGATGTTACGTTGTTTTGCATTTTCGGTGACGAAATAGAACTTATCGACCAAAATTTTTACATAAAAAGAAATTTTATTAAAAATTTTATGTAAAATGAAAATTTATCAAAATTTGTCTATAAAATTAAAATTTTTCTATAAAAGAAAAATTGTGTCAAAACAGGAGATTTATCGAAAATGTTCTATATAAATAAAATTTATCGAAAATTTCCTATAAAAGAATATTTATTGAAAATTTCCTATAAGAAGGAAATTTATCAGAAATTAGCTATAAAAAGTTACTTTATCGAAAATCTACTATAAAAAGTTATTTTATCGAAAATCTACTATAAAAAGTAATTTTATCGAAAATTTACTATAAAAAGAAAATTTATCGATAAAAGAAATTTCCTATAAAAGAACATTTATCGATAATATCCTATAAAAAAAATTTGTCGACAATTTCCCATAAAAAGTCAATTTATCGAAAATTTCCTATAAAAAGAAAATTTATCGATAATTTCCTATAAAAGAAAATTTATCGAAAATTTCCAAAAAAAAAATAATCGAAAATTTGCTAAAAAAAAAATACAATTTATTTTATATTATTTTTATAGAAAATTTTCGATATTTTTTTTTATAGGAAATCGATAATTTCCTATAAAAGAAAATTTTTCGAAAATTTCCTGTAAAATGAAAATTTTTAGACAATTCCTTTAAAAAGAAAATTTATCGAACATTTTATGTAAAAGAAAATTTTATCGAAAATATCCTATAAAAGGAAAATTTTATCGAAAATTTTCTATAAAAAGAAAATTATCGAAAATTTCTTATAAAAAGAATATTTATCGAAAATTTCCTATAAAAAGAAAATTTATCGAAAATTTCCTATAAAAGAAAATTTGTCGAAAATTTCCTAAAAAAAGAATATTTATCGAAAATTTCCTATAAAGAAAATAAACAAATTATCGAAAATTTCCTAAATAAAAAAACAATTTATCGTAAATTTTCTATAAAAGAAAATTTATCGTATTTATTATAAGAAGAAAATTTATTAAAAATTTACTAAAACCAAAATTTTTTTTCGAAATTAATTTATCGAAAATTTTCTATAAATAGAAAATTTAGCAAATTCAATCTATAAGTAGAAAATTGTCGAAAAGTTCTCTAAAAAGAGGATTGTCAAACATTTTCTAGAAGTAGAATAATTATTAAAAATTTTCTATAAATACAAATTTTATCGAAATTTTTTGATAAATAAAAAAAAACTTATTAAAATTACTTATAATTAGAATATTTTTCCAAAAATTTTCTACAAAAAAAATTGTCAAAATTCTCTTGTAACTAGAAATTTTGTATTAACATCACTATTATTTTTCCCATATCTGTACATAATGTGTAGATTACTATAAGTATGTACGTATAAGAATTACAGTGTAAATTTAAATGTATCGACAGATACAAACTTGCAACTATACATTTCATACGATAGAACGCGTTGCTATCATGCTTGACTCTCTCTATCTTAACAGTAGAATATGCATTACACCACACTGCTGCCACAACCCCAACAACAACAACAACAAACAAATACAGCAGTGCGAAAAGTATGTATGCATGCTGTATAAATTATAAAAGCCGGCAACAAAAGTATGTGCAACCAACAACAACAACAAAAACTACCTGTACCACTATTCATTTAATATTATACGAATATATGAACTAAAAACAAACAACGAAAAAAAAAACACACACACACACAAAGACGAACAGACAAATAGACGGGCGGTCAGACAAAACTTACAAAGAAATAAGCAACAACAATAACAAACAAAAAACCTCACGTTTTAACGCTACTTTAACAATACAACTGAATTTACGAATATTGTTCATACTCGTTCATACATACAACCAAACAAACAAACATACATACAATTAAATATTCTTGCTTGCAATGTCACAGATACAACTTGTACGAATATGAAACGATATTAAATCGTCCGTTACAGCTCTCTTCCCTAAAGTAAACTTCTAGACTATAACACACTCACTATCTGCCCAGTTGATTGTCTATTCCTCTGCTCCTCTGTCGTTTTAACTTTTGTTGTCTTTCACCAACCCCCTCCCCCCCCCCCCCCCTCCACTGCTGTTGCTCGCCTACCCTACAAACTGCCTTATGTTGTACAACAACAAAAACAACGTTTATTACAACGTTTCCCTTAATGTGCGCGCGTATAAATGTGTGTGTTTGTGTGTGTGTGTGCAAAAAGAAAAAACGTCAATTAATATTTATATTTTTGCTTGCCACAATAAAACATTAATAATGACATTTGTTCATTCATTCAATGTTTCATTCACTCATTTATATTTACGTTCAGTTCAATTTTTACGTTGGTTTTATACGACGCGGCTCATTCCATCAGTTTACTTTTTTGTTATTGTTGTTGTTTTTGCTGTTCCTAGACACAACACAATTTCGCACACACTAACCAAATATATATACATACATACAAACAAACATTCAATAATATCTACAACTTTAACAACAATAAATGTAATAAAATAAAAAAAAATATATATAAAAAGAATAAATAATAAAAATAAATTAATATAATATTTTATTGTCATTTTGTAATTATTTGTTTGTATTTGTAAGAAGATATTGAATATTGTTGTTATTATTGTTGGTTGGACACACACAGAAAATTGTATAAATTTTAATTTTTTATTTCTGCTTCTCATACATAATATTATTTTATTTTATATTTTATTTTTTTTGTTCTTATTTTATTTTTATTATTCCGTATAAATTTAGTTCATTTCCACTTTTCAATCAATTTTATTGGCAATAAATATGTTTTGGTTGGAGGTACAAATAAATTTAAAAGAATTTCAGAATCTAAAGTTCAGTTGTAATAAGCCTTGAGTCACACAGTGGGCTCAAATGCAAAATTTTTGGTAACAAATCTGTATTTTCCAAACTACTGGTCTGATCGAATTGAAGTGTATGTAAGAGTTGTACAGGGGGATTTTATCTTTCAGAAAACTTATCTTGTAGTCACCCAGTGAAAACACAAGATAAGCTATAGGTTGTCAAAATTGACTACCTAGAGCATGTAAAAGTTTAAAAAATGTTTACTTCTGCAAATTAAGTACGATTTTCAAGATTTTGATATTTTTATAAAGTGCTTGGCAAGATAAAGAAAAACAAGCGCGAATATTCGGCCCGGCCGAATCTATATACCCACCATCAACTTTTTCAAATTTTACGTTATATGGGAGGGGGCGGTAAAGTGGGCATTAAAGTGGGCGGACCACGCCCATTTTTTGTTTCCGAGTTTACATTGGTCCTTGAACTATTTGAACACAATTTCGTCGGTAAAGTGGACGGACCACGCCCATTTTCGTTTTCCGAGTTTATATCGATCTCCGAACTATACGTACAAAATTTCGTTGTCATACATGCTTTTGTTGAAGAAATATCAGCAGAAAAGTATAAAACGGACACTGTGTTTCTAGTTTTTAGCCCATAACTTTTTTGTTTATTAACCAATTTTGCCCATTTTCAATCCCAAATAAACCTTATATAAGACAAATATTTGTGCCAAATTTCGTCCCCCTACGTTGTCCCGTCCGAGCCCTATCCTGCTTTCAACAGACGGACAGACGGACGGACATAGCTAGATCGACTCAGAATCTAACCAGGACCCAGAAAATATATACTTTGTGGGGTCTTAGATGATTCCTTCAACATGTTACACACGGAATGACAAAATCAATATACCCCCCATCTTTTTGATGGTGGGTATAATAAAATGATTTTTTTTTTTTTTTTTTTTTTTTTTTTTTTTTAAAATCCTTTTATTCAATTTATTTATTTCGATAATTACATTACATTTTATGAGAATTTACATTAGTATTACAACAATTGAATTAATTAGGCTTTGCCTTATAATATACATATACTATATATAATATTTATAAATATCACAGGTTAGGGAAGAAAAATTAGGATTAAAAACCCTTTATAATGATCTTAATTTAAGAAGATTTAAAAATTTACATAAAAATCTAAAAGAAACAGCTCTTGTATAAACTTTCAATCGAAAGTGCAAGGTGCTCTTTTTTATTGTAAATTTCTAATAATATCATAGGTTGACTGTTGGCATCGTGAATCGAATGCCAATGTCAAGTCTGTCATTACCGCAGTTATTGTCTTATGACCAAAAGTGTTGTGAAGTCTATTTGTAGAGAATCTCCAATTTAGATTGTGTATTATCTTAAGGTTTTTGTTTTGTATTATCTGAAGTTTTCTTATATGCGTTTTTGCTACTTTAGGAAACCATGCTGGACAACCATATGTCATGATAGGTCGTATACACCCTTTGTATAGCAAGATTTTATTTTTTAAATTTAAAACGGATTTTTTATTTAGTAATGGAAACAGTGCTCTACCACATTTGATAGCTTTTTCAGTTACGTGACTGACATGATCTTTAAAGGTTAATTTTTTATCATAAATGACTCCTAAGTACTTAATCGAATTTTTTATTTCAATTGTAGCACCTTGTATTATTAAAGGAATGCTAGGTATACGCTTAGGTGATTTGTTATACGGAAAAATTATAGCCTGCGTTTTTTCGTTATTTATTTTAATTTTCCATTTTGAAAAGTACTTTGCAGCACATATTAAAGAGTCATTTAGTCGTTTGATTATTGCGTTAGACAATTTCCCACTACAAATTAAAGCACTATCATCTGCATAGAATGCCGCTTCGTTGCTTTTTTTAATAGTAATATCCGATGTGTAAATTGAGTATAGCGTTGGTGAAAGGACAGATCCTTGAGGAAGTCCTGCTGGTATTTTTCTTGGAGTTGAAAAGGTGTTATCAATGCATACCACAAAAGATCTATCAGACAAATAATGTTTGATGATTTTTTGTAAGTATAGTGGAAATCCAAATTTGTTGAGTTTGAAGACCAGACCGTCGTGCCACACAGTGTCAAAAGCTTTTTCAATATCCAGGAATACAACACCAGTGCTTTTCCTATTTAATTTATTATTTTCTATAAAATTCATTACTCTTTTTATTTGGTGAACTGTAGAGTGTTCCTTTCTAAATCCAAATTGTTCCTTGTTTGTTATATTATGTAACTCTGCGTGAGAAAGTAAACGATGTTTTATAACTTTTTCAAATAATTTGTCTAAGATGCTTAACATGCTTATTGGCCTATAGCTATTAGGCAATTTCGGATTTTTTCCTTTTTTAAGCACAGGAACTACTTTTGCTTTCTTAAACATTTTTGGAAAATAACCCTTTGAAAGACAAAAATTAAACAATTTAGCAAGGACATTAAATGTGATTGGAGGCATATTTTTTAATACTCTGCACTGCAACAAATCTAAACCCGGAGCTTTGTTACTTTTGAATTTTTTAGTTATTTCCATTAGTTCATTACAATCGGTCAAAAGTACTTCATCAGGATTTATTTCACTTACATTGAGTTCATTAATATTTTTTCTAACTTTTTTATCCATAATTGAGATGTTATTTAATGTTATTGAATGGTATTGTTCAAATTCATTTGCTATTATATTTACTTTGTCTTCATCACGACTAACTTCTTTGTCATTAAAAGTTAAATTTTGTATTTTGGAACTTTTATTCGTAAGTGACTTAGTTATCAGCCAAAATTTTTTATTGCCTGGAGGTAATTTTGAGATGAATAAGTTCCATTGTTTATTTCTATCCTTGCTAATATGAAAATCAATAAGTATTCTTAATTGTTTTATAATTGCCACTATTGACTGCCTCCTAACGGGATCATTGCATCTTTGCAATTTACGTTGGTATTTTCTTCGTTCTCTGATTAATCTAAGACTTATATCAGATATACGTCTTTGCCATCTTTTGTTCTCTCCTACAGGTATTTGGTCGGTGGCATTTCGAATAATAGTTATTAAATGGTTTAAATATACTTCTATGTTATCAATAGTTATATCAGTTGTAAGTATGTTGCTAGCCAGAATTTCTCTACTCACAAATTGTTTTATTAGCGTCCAATTAGCTAGATGATAGAGAGGAATTTTAGACGTAGTGCCTTGTATATTACCAAATATTTGGCATGTTATTGGAACGTGATCTGAAGATAATACATTTGGATGTGTTATCAGATTAGAAAATGGAAGACTAGAGTTAGACAAAAGTATATCAATTGTTGATGGCACAGTGGGTGTAGAGGATTGACTAAAACGAGTGTGATTCAGTGGATAGTAAATATAGTAGTTGGATTGAATTTGGTGATTAAACAAAATATTTCCAGCTAAATTATTAGACAAGCAATTCCAACTTAAGTGCTGAGCGTTAAAGTCCCCAAATATAAAGAATTCGCCGGGTTTATTAGTTAAAATATTAATATCGTTTTTAAATTGATTAGAATATTTCGGAGCATAAGCAGATGTTAAAATTATAGGTCTTCCATTTAATTCGACGGATATTGATAAATTTTCAATTATAGATGTTTTATCAGATTCTAGAACTCTATGATTTATACAATCCCGAATAGCAATCAGAATACCACCCCCATGTGTTTGACGTTCTTTTCTATAAATTTTAAACCCATTTATAGAAAATTTGTGGTGATTTTTTAAAAAAGTTTCATTTAATAAAATTATATCTAATTTATTCTTTCGAATAAAAACTTCCAGCTCAGTAATTGCTGAATTAGTCGTTATGCCTTGCGCATTCCAGTGCATAACATGAATCTTATTAAAATTAATTGCATTATATGACATGTCGTAACATATTTCCTAACACTCTTAACTTATCATATTTGTTTTTACATTTTTGGAGAGCATCGATTGCTTCAAAATAAATGTCTAACAATTTATCGTTCGATATATCATCACTAGTATCTTGACTGTTATACCTTGACGTTTCAGAGTATAACACTTTATGGTGGCCAGCTGGCTGAACATATGGTGTAGAAGTTGACGCTAATTGTGGAAAATTTTCTTCGAAATTATTAAACATTGAAATATTTCTCGGTTTTGGACGATTAGAAGTTGAATTAGAAGTAATTCTTTGTCGAATATTCAGGTAATCTTGTCTACAAGGACATCTGATATCGTCTGCTTTGTGATTTACATTTCTGTAGTTATTTTTAACGCAATTAAAGCACTTATAAATTACAGGGCCTTCATGCTGAGTTTTACTTAAATTACATACCGAAAAGTCGTGGTTGCCAGCACAAGCGGGACAGACAGAAGAGCGATAGCAATTACTAGCACCGTGGCCAAACATCGAACACTTGCTACATTGGGTGGGACCCTTATTACCTTTAAGCGGGTTTCTCCATTTTACGGCGATGTTGTAGAAAAATCTTATTTTTTGAATTTCTCGTTTTGAAATTTGTTCTTTATTAAACTCAATCATATAGATTGCATCGTCAGCACTTGAACGCTTTGTTTTTATTTCTTTTATGCTTATCAGCTCTATATTGTGAGTAAACTTAAACTCGTCGCTGATAGTTTTGATATCTAATTGGGGGAGACCAAATAGCACCAGTTTAAACTTTTTCTGATCTTTTAGCTGGTGAGTATAAAATTTAACTCCAGAATCTTTAAGTGTTTTTAAGGCATCTTCATATAAAGAAAGTGAACTAGATAAGACTTTAGTTCCAATCGACATCCTTTGAAACTTATACTGAGTGCCCATTAGTTTATGGACGGTTGAAAAACTGGTAGATTCATCGATTACTATTGGGGGAATCTTATTGTTAGAGACCCTAAAATCTCTTTCAGAATCACTAAGAGTGTCCATATCTGCTTCTTCTTCTTCGGCAAGTGGTTGAAACCGGTTGCTCAAAGAGGCTTGACTCGTTGATGGTCCATCCATCGACTTATAGAACTTAAATTTAGGATTATTACCAAAAGTCTTTTTTCTTTTCATTATAACGAGTTAAATTCGATATAATAAATATGAAAATTTAATTTTATCTTTTTTGTTAAGAAAGATTTAGTTATGTATTTGAGAGCGCTTTAAATTCACGTGTAATATCAGCTGATACTAGACATAAACTGAGCTTATTTACCTTAGTCATCTCTTACAGTTAAAAATATATTTACGATTAAATTTTGATTTTTTGCTTCGTCTATTTCGTCTTTCGGGAATAAGTTCATAATTAGTAATATATTCCGAAATAATACGCTGCAAACATTTTTTAATTATAGCAATTTGCCAAAATATAGTAGGTACTATTCTTTCACTTTTTTCCCAATTAAAGAAAAAAATAGTTTTCTTTACATATTTTTAAAGAAAAGGCTTCATAAATGGTCAATAAAGAAATTTTTAATTGATTTAGGTTTGCACCTTTCATTCAGCATTGGTCGAAATTGGAGAAAAAGTTTAATTTTTATCGATTAATATTTTTTTTTTTTTTTTTATTTATTGACTACATTTATTCACAAAATATATTTAGATTGATTTGACACTAAATTGTTTCCCAGTCGGCAAAAACAAGTGCAGAAATGCAGATTTTATGAAAAAAAAGACTAGTTTTTAAACGAGTTTTCTTAATTGCACACAAAATCATATTAGCAAAATATTTTCACCATTACTTCATATGTAAAGTATAAAATATATATTAATTTTTCATATCTGCAAAAACCATTTAAAACCTTAAAAAAAAAAAAACAAGTTTTAGTTTAGTAGGAGATACAAATTTATTGCAAAAACTTTGCTTTTGGCCCCATTGCCAAAATTTTAGTAAAATTAGTAAAATTTTATTTATTTTAAACTTCTCTTTCGCAAAGTAGATCTGAGTTGAGGAACAACTCATTGTAATTATTTCTTAAATACAGCCAGGCGGGCTTTTGTTGCTTGGCCTCCGGGAATTTTGCGTCTCACCCCGCATTGACTAAATGTTTGTAGTATCACTGTATCGCGTTAAAATATATAACTCGAATTGATATAACTTTTATATTAGATGATTGGTGGAATACCAGATAAAAGTCAAAGGATTAATATTGGTGGATACCATTAAACTCGAGAGCTGAATTCAAAAACTCTAGCTTTCTATACGAAGGTATTGATCGAGTGGATGATTTGCGAAGGAGGCTTCTATTGAATGTACACCCTGGCAATATGATACGAGGCGGATCAATAAGTCCGTGACTTTTTGAATGAAACACAATGTTTTTTGCAAAACAAAAATTTATTTTTCAACATAATCTCCTTTTAACTCAATACACTTAGTCCACCGTCCAGTCCAGTTTTTGTATCCCTTCCAAAAAATAGGATTTTTCGAGGTCCTTAAAATAGGCATTTGTTTGATCAATAATTTCATTGTTGCAGCTGAATCTCTTTCCTCCGAGCCATTTCTTTAGGTTTGTAAATAGGAAGTAGTCACTAGGGGCTAAATCCGGAAAATATGGCGGATGAGGTACCAATTTTTTCTTGGCCATATGGGGTCGTTTTCTTTTTAGATCCTCATTAAATCGGTCTAATAAGTTGGCATAATATTCGCCATTTATTGTTTTTCCCTTTTGAAGGTAATCGATGTGGATTATTCCGCGTGCATCCCAAAGAACTGTTGCCATCAGCTTATTGGCCGACAAACTTACCTTGGCCTTCTTCGGAGCAGGTTCACCCGGAGAAACCCATTTTTTAGACAGTAATGGATCCATGTTTCATGCACAGTTACAAAACGCACCAAAAACTCATTCGAATTGCGGTTAAACAACTCCAAACAATCCTTTGAAGTTATCACACGTTTACGTTTATGGTCAATTGAGAGCAAACGCGGCAGCCATCTTTCTTAAACTCAGCTGATTATTTAAAATCGAAACCACACTGCCATATGCAATGCCTATGGCATCAACAATCTCACGCACTTTTATTTTTTCGACATTTTCGGGTGTGCGACCACAACGAAAGTCAGTAAACCATTTTTTTAAATATTGAAATCGATGGTGCAGAGTTGTCATAGTATTTATCGAGCTTTTCCTTGGTTTGATTGACGATTTTTTTTCGTAAAAAATAATGTTCAATGAGCACTCGAAATTCACTTTTTTCCATTTTTAGAAAAATACACGAGGTTGTATGTTTTGAACAGCTTTTAAACGCAAAGTAAATGACGACACTTGCTCAAAATTTGACAGTAGTCTATTAACAGGTTGCATTATATTACAGTGTTGCATTTCATATAACTACGAGGGAAGTTCGAAAAGTCACGGAAATATTGATCAGCCCTCGTACTTTAAGAAAAATATCAAGAATAATTAATTTTAAAATTTAGCTTTTTGCTAATTAAGGTGAATCTGTTATAAATTCACCTCTGGTTTCTCGCTGAGAAAATATAAGCTAAAGACCATTTTTTTAAAAAAGAATTAGGAAGAATTTAAACTAGTCTAACACGTATGTAGGTGATGTCGTAATGTAGAAAGGCCTTGAAGCTCTAAACTAAGCTTGTCCAAGAAAACTAAATATAAATCCGTACAAAATATAAATTTGTTCTCTAGGAAAATGAAGATCGAACAATACGAAGACCCTGTGATCTTTAATTTCATTGCCTTTGGAAAGGCAAATGAAATGGAAACATTATCTCAGTACAAATATGACACGCACGCTCTACAGGAGCACAGTTAGACCCTTACTAACTTACACTTTAGTTTGATGGACATCAATGGACAAGAATTACAACAAGTTCAAAAAAAGATGTAACAAATGAGCTGCTTAAGAATAAGCTGGGTAATCGGAACTACCTCCTAACAATGAGGGAATAAATCATTCCAGCTGAATGTAATTAAGGCAGACCTGATACCTAAAACTGCTATACACTGAGACCGGGGTTCCACAATTCAGGTTAAAAGGAAGGCAAAGTAGCCCGTAAAGGCTTGATATTATACGGATGGTTGTAAGATAAGAGATAGAACTGGACTGGATCTCTTTATAGAGAAACCGGTGACTACACTATATATTTCCGCCTTCCAAATACTGTATTTCAAGCAGATGTCCGTGAGACCACTGAATGATTGACCGAGTGTGTGCAAAATTAAACCCAATAGATAGCAATATCTTCTCCGATATCCAAATGTCAATAAAAGCAAACATATCTGATACTATAAAATTCAGAACTCTTTTAGATCAAAATTTAGTAGTAGTAGTGAAGAACAAATAATCTGATTTACTTGGTGATTCATCATAGAACAGCTCAAACGGTTAAAGCTATAAAGATGAAATATGGACTGTAGTTTGGTCTCCTACCGAATAGATCCACTACGATGGGATTTTTGGAAATTCGAATGTTTAGGGGGCAAAAACAGGTAAAATCGGTAACCTTATATCTCCTAAACTAGTAGAGATACAAAAAAAGTTGAATAGTTATCGTTATTCATTTTAAAAATAAACAGATAGGTGTCTGGTACTTGTTTGAAATTCGGCTCTTTTAAGGAGAAAATGAGTAAAAACTGTAATTTGGTACGTTTTTGGCTCCCTATCTATCTTTTAATCCAATAAGCATAGAAATAAAATGTGCATTAAATTAGTACCTTATCAAAAATTGGCAAATACAAATTTGGTACTTTTTGGAAATTCGAACGTTTAAGGGGTAAAAATCGTACCTGATTTTGGTACTTTTTTCACAAAATATTTTTTTCTTTTTACTGACACATACATATGAATATTTTAACATGAGATCACAGTACAATTTAGAAATTTATTGAAATACAATCTTACATTCAGGGGGAATAAAAAGTACCAAAAAGAGGATAAAATCGGGATTATTCATATTAAATAATGCATATTTTATTATATTAAGCTTGGAGACATCAACTTAAGTACATATAGTCCTAAGTGAATGAAAACCCATAAGAGGATACTTTGTGGTACTTTTTGTTATTATATTACTCTTTGAATATTTTGTAAAAATAATTATCTTTCAGAAACGAAATTAAAGATGTATTTTTGGTCACATTCTTTTCTACTAAAATATAATAGAAATGATTTGTTAGTTTTTAAACCTTCCAACGTTAAAGTAAGATGTAAGAAAGTGGTAACTGAAATATTAAAAAAGTTTATTGTACGTAATGCTGAGAGAATGCCAATATTGTAACTGTTTCCACAGGAGATAGGAATTATAGTTGAATTTTACGGATTTCTTAACTTTTGGTATTTAATTTTTTTTTTGTTTCTAAATAAAAGGCTACCAAGTTTTTATCTGATCTATGTAGGAGTACTGCAAATGCTATCTATATAAAAGTAAATCCGTGTTTGTTGGTCTGTCTGTTTTTGAATTTTATTCTGATACTTTTAGGTTCAATACAATAGGGTAGTGAAGCGCACTGTGTTCATGCTATTAGAAATATTGTTCAAAAATGTTTAGTTATAAAATTATAAATTAACACAATTTGAATTTATAATATAGTATGGTTTTTATTAAAAAAATCTACACTAACGAAGTAGCGGGAATACTGCTCATAAAATATAAAGGATTACAGGAAATAATCTTAAAAAGAATTTTTAGTAGCACTAAATAAATAAAACCTAAGTGGAATGGCGAGTATTCTTACTTATGGGCGCATAGATGCAACATATAGCTACAAATGCAAGCAAGATCTTGAAATGGTGGAAAAAAAATTTTACTGGTGACACAATATCAACTCAACTGTGAATGATGGTGTGAAAAAACGTGATGATATTTGTGATTTCCTATAATTTTTAAATAGGCTTCTTTTTCAGTCTTTTCAGAAAACCAAAACAAATCTAAATTGTGACTTAAGTGTATAATGATACGACATAAGATACTTTTCAGGTCTCCACTCTTCAACCTACTACTATACGTAAAGGAAAGTACTAGTGCTTGGGTCAACTTGTTCTAAAAGTTTCTTATAGATGCGGAGCAGTTGTGCAAGAACAGAATTGCAAAATTCTCTATACTTAGAGTATTTATTTTCTTAAGAAGACAGTTCTAATAAAAGTTCTTGAAGGATGAGGAATTTAATAAATAAAATTATTAATTATTAATTCAACTAAATTGATCCATATCTAAAATCTTCCACGACAATTTAAAGGAAATCTTCACACATTGTTAATCAATTAACTTGCCACATTGACCTCAAGATTTCCACTTAATTGACCTTTAGTTGAAATAAAAATAAAAAATAAAAAGAAACCAAAAACATCGACCAGAGCAAGTGTTGACTGCTTCGCATTCAGGCTGTCGTAATGTTTTGGTGTTGCTTCTCAAACCTTTTTTCCGTTTCCTTTGTCAGTTCAGTGTTATTTGCTAAATTGGCGCACAAATGTGTTGAATACAACAATAGAAACAACAATATAAAGTAAAAGTGCTACCAACTCAGACAACAAGGACATAAACGACCAAAAGACCCTCAGACAAAAACAAAACCAACAACAATAATAACAACAACATACAACTATTATTACAATAGAATAACTCTCTTTCTAACTGTAGGCATTACTTAAGTTGTGGGTTTTCAGTGGTTTGGTGTTAGTGGATACAACAAAATAAATGCTTGGCGCCTTTTTTTTACGATTACTAATAGAAAAAAAAACACACACACACATAGAGGGAAAAGTTAAATAATATAAAGGATAAAATATAAATGTATAAAACAAAATAATCATTATACAAATATACATATGAACATTCAATAGAGTATTTTTTATTAGGAAAAAATATAAACAAAGGTATACAATTTTAAACTAAAACGATTTATGTGGCAATAATAGCAATAACACCAGCAGCAGCACTAGCAACTAGCAAAAGACAGTTATTGTCAATATTTAAATTGTTTCTAAAAAGACACTCATATTGCTAAACAAACATATACACACACACACACATGCACACAAACGCATTTAACTATGAAACCTAAATTATTTATTTAAAGAGTCATTGTTGCAAATATTATTAATGAACAAATACCAACAAATAATATAAAGGTTGAGTTAAATAAAATAAAATAAATTTAATAGGTTCCAACATAGGAACAGAAAGTAGGTTGATTCCTCATTTAACAACTAAAAACTTAAGTCAAATTATTTTTCTTTATTATTTCCCTGTCTTGTACCCCCTCTCCACCCACAAGATTTTATACAATCACTTCGAATTTATTTTCAGGCCCTTCATACATACACACACACATACATACACACAAATGCCTTCTTAATAATTTATAATGTAATTTTATTTTTTAGTAATTTTTGCTTTTGTCTTCAACAAAAAATAATAAAAGAAATTAAAGAATAAATAATATAAAAAATATATATAGAAAAACACACACTTATACACATAATAAAAATAAAAGAAATCTGAATGTGGAAGTAGTATAAAACGAAGAAAATCCCATTACGACACAAAAGTCAATTTGCATAAAATCGATTTTTTTTTTATTCCTACCAGTCTTCTTGCACAGAGCGTTTAACTTTTTTTATATATATAATTTTTATTTATTTTTTTTTTTTTTTTTTCATTTTTGCTCTGTATTATTATAAAAATATAAATGTTTTTTAGATTAAAAATGCTGTGTAATGTTTGGTAAATTGTATTAAAAGTACATAAAAAAAAGTAAATAATAAATGGCAGGCGAAAACTAAGAAGGCGACGATGATGATAAAGAAGAGACGAAAGACAAGGAGGAGGAAGAAACAAAGACAAAGACTAAGAAATGAAATGAAATAAATATAATTATGTTTAATATGGCTGGCAAGTGAAGAAAATGAAAGAATATTAATAATTGCACACAATGGTGGTAGAAAAGAAAATCACTTTTTATTTATTAAATATTATTTACAATTGTTAAAAGTTTGTTAGTTAGTCATAACGAGGGTGATGCGAAAAGTATTGTGTTTGGAAAGTTATTAAAAAAAAAATATATAAAAAAATAACAAAATATTTATATTTTTAAAGGCGTCATTAGATTTTATTTTATAACTTATTTTCTACTAAACAAATTTAGCTAATTTTAAAAAGCAACACGCTTAGGTAAATAACCAATAATCTGGTTGAATTTTATTTATTTTGGGCTAGTCGTTTGGGAGTGAGAATGTTTTCCACAGACACACAGTAGAGTCAAATGAAAAATTTTTGGTAATAAATCTTTATCTCCTAAACTACTGGTCGTATCGAATTAAAATGTATGAAAGAGTTGTAGAGGAGTGTCTAAGCTTTCAGAAAACCCATGTTAAAGTCACCCTGTGGTAACACAAGATAAGCTACAGGGTGTCAAAATTGATTATCTGAGTATGTTAATGTTTCAAAAACCGTAACTTCTATTTTAAAGATTTTTATATTCCTTTAAAGCACTTGATAAGAAAAAAAAAATCATACTCACCTAAGTTATCTCTTACAGTTAAAAAGAAATTTATAACGTGGTTTTATCGTCAGCTGAGGTAGTTCAGTTACGTCCACGAACCTTAAGTGAGAACACAAGTGATTTACCCTTTCTGGGGTTAATTATCTTTATTTAATAATTCAATGTTTCAGATATCGGTAACAATAAATTATAGTAAATACTTTTGTGTTAAATAAATTACTTGCAGCACGATGATATGTAGGGATTCAATCAGTTACTTCTCAGATAATTCGGATTCTAATACTGGTAGATGCAGAGTTGAAGATTCGGTTCCCTCGGGTATTATGCAGCAAGCAGGATTGTTGATGATACTTAAAGATATCTTATGAATACAAATTTAATAATACAGTTTCTTAAAACTAGATTACAAAATTCAGACTTAACCTAATGGGAATAACAGACGATACAATTCGCTATGCCAAAACTGATGACTGAAGTCACGGTGCCAAAACAGTCGAAGTTGCAGACGAAAATTCGCTGTGCCAAAACAAATGACCGAAGTCTCGGTACCGAAACTAACAACCGATATCGTAGTGCCGAAACTAACAACCAAAGTAGTAGTGCATAAACAGTCGTATCAAAGCAGTGTTGCCAATTCAGCGCTTTTCGCGCTAGATTTAGCAACGCAAAAGTCTCATTTTCTTCCTTCAGCGCTTTTTCTTGAAAAGGCGCTAAATTAGCGCGTTTTGTATTCGGTTAGTTTTGGTTGCAGATTTTAATCACGTTTTCTACATTTTTCTGAATTTTGAAACATCTCAAATTTCGGGAAGAAGCACTTGAGATGTCATATTAAACATGTTTGGAATCTTTGGATATAAGTCATTTCAAATAATTTGTTTATAATCTAATATATGTTTATCTACCCTTAATGTAATTTTTAAAGAAAAAAATAGCTTTATTTAAAAAAAAATTCCGATTTTCATATCTATAAACAATATTGCCACCATTTTTATGAAAATTTACTTTATAAGATATAATCTAGTTTTTTGCTGTAATCTATTGAAATATTAATTTTCGTTACTTGAAACATCAGTTATAGCATTAATTTATTCCAATTAAATTACAGAAAAGAGCCTTATCTAAGATAACTTCCTAAGAAGTAGAAAAATGCAGAAATAAAAGTCAGAACTAGTTTTGCTTCCGGTTTTGAAATAAAAATGCCTTTCGTTTGTATCATTTTTTTTTCCTTCTCCTGTAAAATTACGAAAAGTTGAGATACGTCTTTTGAAATTTAAGACATCGATATGTATTGTGTATTTCTATTTATTTTAAATTAATGTTTTTTAAGATATCAGACAATTTTCGTACTTAGAAAAAATTTAAGTGATAAAAAAAAAATACAAGTTTTAAAACAAAACTATTTTTAAAACTAAGTATATGACCACAAATTCAGCAGGATAATACCCTTATATTTAAATTTAACATATTTATTAATTCAAGAGCCTTAAAATTAAAGTTATTATCTAATTAGGGATCGCAATTTCCCGGACTTTTTAATTTCCCGGGAAAGCGGGAAAAATTATTCGACTTCCCGGGACTCCCGGACTAAAAATTATAGTTATCATTACTCTCATTAGCTGATCAACTGAGACTCAAATAATATATGAATCTTTGTATTAGCAGATTTGAAATAGGAATGTAAGAAAATAGAGATATAAAAATTTACTAAAAAAATATTTAATTAGACAATATTATCAGTCAATAAAAATTTTTGCTAGTTTCGCAAATCATTATAAAATTTAAATTTATTTAAAGTCCACTAAAAAGAATTTGTTAATTCTTAAAGAAGTGGCTGATGCTAATTTTTTCCGAAACTCCTAGGTGTGATTCAACGTAAGTTCATATGCTATTAAATTATTTGTAGCTTCAATATCTTAATCCAATTTAAACATAGCTTATATTTTGAAAATATTTTTACTAAAATGTTACAAATGATGACTTTATTCATATTTTAATGCAGGTTTAAATTTAGATTGAAAAAATTAACTTTGGACCTGTAAGTTTCAATTTCTTGTTTGTTAATATTCGTAATAAAACATTAGATTTCATGTTATAGATCAGATCTGACGTTCTCATACATAACATAGAATATTATCTGTAGCTTTCCAATTGAAAATTATATGAATAATTAAGGATTTGTTGGACTCACTTTCTAATTCTTCTCTTAACTTTTAATGTGAATGTTTTGTCAAATTTCTATGAGACAAATTCCTCATGTTGTCTATACTACTGATAACTTATAACGAATAGGTAGATATTTGAAATGTCTAAAATATTATATTATTAAGTGCTGACATTTTATTAAGATGCTTAATTCAATGAATGCCATAAAGTCATCCCAAATAAAACTGTTTTATATATTTTACACAAAAACATACTAATGGAATTGTCGTTAATATTTAATTCCAAGCTGAATTTTTAATTTAATTTTGTTTAAAAATTACTAAAATGTATAAATTTTTGCTAAAATTAATGCAGTTTCTTCCATTTAAGTGCTTTAAAAAATAAAAAGTGTTTGATTTCCCAGGAATCCCGAGACGGGAAATCCCGGGATGCATTCCTTATATCTAATGTATAACCATTCTTTGCACCTTAAATATTAGTTTTATAAAACATTAATGTTCAATATTGCACATGAACTTAAAATAACAAATATATATGATATTAGTTGTATTGTTTTTAATAAAAAATACATATTTAATTAAATAATAAAAACAAATTTTATTCAAATATAATTTAGTGCCTTTTAGCGCGTTTTTAAATAATGACCGTGGCGTTTTGGATTAAGAAAGTTGACAACTCTGTATCAAAGCCACTGTGTCCGAAACAGACAGAAATGCTATGCAAGGACCTAATCCGAGTCCCAAAAAAGCAGTGACTAATGTTACAATATCATTAATATCAGCTGTCTTAGGTTTTTGGCAAATTGAATCACAACTATGACATACGAACTTAAAGTACTTATGAGAATAATTATATAAACTAAATGAGAATTATTAAATCTCAATAACATTCTTAGAACAACACAAATAATCACAAATAAGGTAGAATAAAAATAGGGTATTCACAGATGAGGTGTATAATATAATATAACAAATTAATAAATAAAATAATCCGGATAAAGACAATAAAATATGTGTAATAACGTTTAATGGTATAAATTCATTTAATACCATAAAACTTCATTACAAATTTATGCTTGAATTCTTGATTTATTCCTTGACTTTATTTCGTTCTTCGGGAATAAGTCATGCGGTATTTGAGAGAAAAATTTTCCAAATATATTCCAAAATAGTATGCCGCAAAACTTTTGGATAATATCAATTCGTTTAGACGTGAACAATTTTCAAAGTCAGCACTCTAAAATTAGTATGAACAAGCGCGAATGTTATATTCGGCTCGGCCGAATCTATATGCCCACCATCAACTTTTTAAAATTTTTCGGTTTATGAGGGATGGGCGGTAAAGTGGGTTTACATTGGTTTACATTGGTCCTTAAACTATTTGTACAAAATTTCGTTGACGTTTCACCTTATAAAGGTAGTTGGCGGACCACGCGAGATATCAGCGAAAAAGCATGAAATGAAGCTACAACGGACAAACTGTGTTTCTAGTTTTTAGCCTATAACTTTTTTGTTTATTAACCGATTTTGGAAATTTTCAATACCAAAAAAAACCTTATATAGGATAAATTTCAACCCCCTAGGTTGTCCCGTTCGAGTCCTATCCTGCTTTCAACAAACAGACTGATGGACGGACATAGCTAGATCGACTCAGAGTCGAACCAGAACCCAGAAAATATATGATTCTTTCGACATGTTACACACGGAATGACAAAATCAATATACTCGCAATCTTTTCGATGGTGGGTATAAAAATTGCCGGATAAAGGGTATTGAGTTATCAGTTTTGAGGCCATTATATTCTGATTTTAAAACGATGTATAAATATATATTATATATCACCGTACTTTAAAAAAAAATTAAATTTGTCTATTATTTTATATTTATTTTTTACATTTCTTATTTATTTTTTTTTTTTTTTGAAAGCTTATATCCTAGAAGCTTAAAGAGGCATACCTAAATCGACTAAGAATTTTATATTGAACAAGTTTCTATGAGCCATATTATTTCTTAGTATTACTTATAACAAACTTATGTACATATGTATGTATTTGGATTAATATAATTTGCTACACATTTTAATACATAAAAAACATTTGATTTTAATAACATTTGTTTAATGTATTTACTTTCCTCAATTTGTAAGAGTTTTTACTAAAGTTGCGTGTAAACTTTGTTTTATTTTTCTGTTTAATAAAATTAAAAATTATTAAAAAATTAAATGAAACAAATAACTCTAATAAGTCAATAGACATACATATGTATATATGTATATAACTACTCATATGTACATATTCTTATTTAAAAATATCTTATATTAATTGTTTAATTAATTTATTATGCTAATTGTCGTAATACTTATTTAACCTTAAGTAACAGTGTACTTATAAACGTTTAAGGTTTAAATTAATCAACAAAAATAACAAAATGTAACTAACTAAATATTACACCCAGAGAAATATCAATCACATACGTGTTGAAAACGATACCATTCTGTGTCAATAGTGAATCTACACAGTATGTGTTTAAATTAAACACTGCGTGTTCAATTCTTATTGAAAATCGATACCCTATTGGCACCAAGATGAAACCATTTCGGTATCAAATTGTTAAATTACATATGTTTTCTATTAAATTTGTTAACGAAAGGTATTAAAAAGCTGTTACTGTAAATTACCAATGTGAGCACAACCGTTGTTGATTTTGAATCGAATTTTTTCCCTTAGTGTAATAAATATATGTATATAAACACGTAAATAAATAAACAAATATACATACATATAAGTTTCGTGTTAGTATTTATATATGTATGCATGTAAATGTAATTAAATCCTTATTCTTTTAATTTGAACTTAATAATAATTTTATATATTAATTATTAAATTTTGATTAAGAATCCTAAAGTGACATATGTATTTATTTCTTCATAACATGAGAGTTATTTAAAAATAAATACATGTGTATGTGTAAATGTAAAATTATTAATTGTAATGATGAGGGTGTAAGAGACTAGGATAACAAATTGACTAAAAATTAAAACTAATAAATCTTATTTGTATAGCAACTGTAATAGCAAGTGGTTACCTTAAACGTTACCTAGTAATGCGTAGATATTATTTTCCATATTATTTAACACCACATAAATAATTTTCATGAGTAGTTTGCTGTTTTGGCCAAATAAATTGACTAATTTCCACAAAAACCCTCAAATTTATCCCTTAAAATATTTTTATTTAATATTAACTGAGTTGTTAATAAAAATTTACTGAACATTTTCAATACAACTTTTTATCTTTATCAATTAATGATTTACCTACCCAGTTGGAAAATGTAGTGCTAATGTGCCTTTTGAAAGTACCTTATTACATGGCGAAAAGAGTCGACTAGACAAAGACTCTTAAATTAATATGCTCTCTCATTTTCGTACGACATGTAAAATTGGTAAACACCAGGACCCGAAAAACTTAAAATTTTGATTTTAAGCATATTTTTGAGAAATAATGTTAATATTTGGACCTAAATAAAATGTATACAAGTAGAGGTATTCCAATGAAATTATGGCACAAGATAAATAAATATGTTTCAAAATCAAGGAATGAAAAAATTCCCATTGAAATACCCGTAATCCCAGTCCGGGGAAAACTTGTTGAAAAAATTTATTTTTCCATTCAAATGATCACCAAGCTGTTGTAAATGGCGTGACACATAAAATATTTCTTGTGAGTTTAACCAATATATGAGGATATCTAGCCAAAATATATTTTTATTGATCGTGGCTTTGACATTTTTGAAATGTATAAAAAAAAATTAAAAAAGTTTTTCAAAATTGACAAAGTCTATATAATTCTTGGGGAAAAACCTTTGCTCAGATCGCCTCTGATTTTGTTTTACGTTAAGATTTCTTTTGAAACAATTACAAGAATTCTGTACAAAAAAAAATATTATAGAATTGAAAAATATTACCTCTTTTTTTGCAAAATAACCTCATAAATGTGATTTTTTTAAAGTTTCAACTTGAGATTAATATAACTTTTTTATCGAATAGATATATTTATTCAATGAATTATGTAAAAAATATATTTGGAACATCTGTGCCATAGATCTTAATCAATACTCTTGAAATCATTCTTCAATCCATTTGGAAATCATTCTTAACCATATAAGCCAACTCCTAAATTGACTATAATAATGAAACAAATTTTCTTTTTTTTCGTATTTATTAGACCCATTTTAATGATAATAAAGATCTAAAACTTCTGGAGTTTTTGAGTCCGTAGTTATTGGAAGTAGTGAATTGATGCTTCTATATTCTTAAGCTTGCAATTCACTAATTTGATAAATTTCTACATGGATTAGTTCCATTAGTTTAAAGTAAGACTGTGCTAAAGTCGAAGTTGCTTAAAAGCCACTAATTTAAAAGCTGTGATTGTTTCATAAACCATGAATGTCATTCTGACAACGAACGGGCTCATTTCGTAATAGTAAAGGAATTTGAAGTGATTCCATAGGGCCCAAGCACTCAGTTTCCAGGGATTAGGTTAGGTTTAAGAGAGGATCACACGAAACCGTGTGTAACACAGTACCATATTTGTTAATTCAAAGTGAATCCTTGGAAGTTTTCCATCAGCACGTTTAGAACCAGCATCATATCACAGCAGCTGCTTCACTTTCTCTAGTTAGTCCAATTAATAGTATTATAGTTTATCCACTGGCGCCTCAATGTTTCGTTCACTCAGTCCAAATAATTTAACAAATTTCAGCATCTTCATTGTATTCTTTCCTCTCAGTTCGTCAATATTCTGAAAGAAATTGGAATCAAAACATTTAAATCTGTAACGTGATAATGCAACACATTGGCAAAGATAGTGGAGTATATCCTTCTCTGCATCATTACACCATCTTCATATACTCACTGTAATCAGACTAATTTTGTTCAGAAAATACCTCAGTCCATTATGGCCCGTAATAATACCAATATACCGTCTCAGTTCTAATTTCTTCATATTAAGTAAAGACTTCAATGTATTTTTGTCTTTAGGTTTCCATAATATCTTCGTTTGTTTGCAGCGTGGTGAGTTTTGCCAAATCTCATCTGATTTACTATTGAATTGGAACCGTATCATATGATAAATTGATGTCAACCCTGTATCCTATATCCTTTCCTACTCATCAGCATATTTATATATTATTATGACCCGGTACGGACACTGCAAAAACCTCTGCTTGAAGGATGCTACATGCATCATGTTGTTGTTGTAACAGCTAGAACTTCTTTACAATTTTCAGTCTGCGGGTTCTGCATGGAGGTCAAGTCCAAGAAATTGTGCTACTTTCACTGGTTGTGTCCATAAATCCGTAGAGGTAGGGTTCGCTGGACAGTTGAATATGTGGTGGATATCATCTGGGCCCTCACCACATGCTGGGCATAATTATCCCTACCTCAGTTGAGCCAGAACTACTCTTGTTCTCCGCGGCAGATTCTTCTCGCTATCTTCAATAGGCGGTGGGCGGCCTTCTAAAACGACATTCAAGCGGTATCGATGGCGTCTCTGTGAGTGTCGTTCAAAGCTGTCGTGTACGAATTGCGGTCCAAGGGATCCTGCATATATCTTAGAATGCTCTCCTCGTACTAACGAAAATCATGCCTAACATGCCTCGGGGGGAAATCCAACTATGTGAAGTTAAAGTTTGGAGGAACTGTTTGGTTAACATTACGTTATGTTCCTTGACCGGTAGTACCTTCGTCTCATCATATAGGTGGTGTGGGGAGGTATTCTGTAGGCATCCTGTGACGGTCTTTAAGGCTGCATTTCGATAACTTTGTAAATTTCTCCACTGGGTATCACTCAACGAAGGAGCAGCATAATTGACTACTGACCGACCAATCGTTTTGTATGTAGCTAACGAGGTTTCTTTGTCCATACCCCAGGTGCTGCCGGCTAGCACTTTAAGGACCTTGTTTCTACTTCCCAATTTGTGCGATATTGCAGTAGCATGAGCTGAGGAGGTAAATAGGCTATCAAAGGTGACCCCCAGGATTTTTGGGTGGTTCATTGTTGGAATTTGAACTCCATCGACAAAGACGCCAAGCTCGAGTTTTACCTCCTTGGTCATAAAGTCTGACGCTGTACTTAATATCCAGTTTTAATCCTATTCCATTCTCATTCATTTAACCATAACTGTAGACTTCAATGCCTTCAATATTGCGGTTATTGATCTCCCAGTTTCCGGAGGTACTCAAGAGAAAGTATGAACTTTTGGGTTGAGTTAAATTCCATTTTGAAAGATTTGTTGGACTATTTCCCGGAAGATTGTGGAAGTTACTGGTACCTAATAATATTAATACATTAATGTTTAGTTAGTTTACATCATCAATTTACTTAAATGTGTCCAGATGAAAAATTTAGCTAATGATAGATTTCCATTCTACGCAGTTTTAACCAAAAATTCAATGTAATTAATACTTATAAAAAGAAAATGAATATCAAATTTCTAGAAGAAATAAGAAACAATTTATGAATAACATTTATTTGCCTTTAACAAATGTTTTATTTTTGAATTTTTAATTATAAATAAAAAAAAAAAAAAAAAAAAAAAACTTCTGTTATAATGCAAATATTTTTCACCACTGTAAAATCTGTTGAAATTTTTAACATTGTTGGTCAATATACGTATAATAATTAAAATAATCCACCACCAAAATGTCATTATTTATTTTTATACTTTTTTTTAATGCATATTTATTTATTTCTGATGCCTTCTTTGCGGAACATAAATATAAATATACTTGTAAAGTGTGTAAACGAAAAAAATTGGTGGCCAGGATATACAGGAAATCTTATTTATTATTAGAAATTATGAAAAATAAATACGTAGTGGCTTTCAATTATAACATCAAAGAATATAATTGAACTAATTTTATACTAAAACTAAAGTGTTCTTTAAATGTGCTTCTAAATAAATTATTTTACATCACTTTTACATAGTGTCTACATTAGACAATTTTTTATCAAGACAAACGTCAAAACTAACGTGTATTTAAGGAAGGTGGCAACAGTAGCATAACAACAACAATATGGTGAATTTTGTTGTTTTTTTAAAATGCAGTTTGACTACTGTAACAACCAAAATATTGATCAGCTGTTTAGCTAATGTTACCTTATATAGATTCGCACTGATTTTGACTTTTGTTTTGATAAAAATTTGTCTAATCTAGACACTATGTAATAGACCTATTAGACAAGTTAAAGAAAAAGAAAATTCTTAACTCCCATGCGATCAAATAATTTTCTATACCTCCTTTAATAATACTCACACAAACTGAAATATTTATTATAACATAAATTTATAAATAATTAAAATATAAAAAAATATAAAAATGAAGAAAGAAAAAAATCCAACTGCATAAATTAAAAATCCACCCCGATTAAAATCATACACACATATACAATATTATACTTGTACATTCACCAGGAATATATTAAACAAATCACCCTCAACGTACAACAAAAGACGACGACTGTTGTTTAAATGATTATATTTATTATTAAAATATAAATAGAAAATCGTAATAATAATGTAAGCAAAACAACAACAACAATAACAAAAATCAACAGAAGAAGCAGGGAAAATATATATATACTTATATAAAAATAAATAAACATAAATTATATAAAGTCATACTTTTTTTTCATATTTTACTCCATACACACACTTAAACTTATACGCATTAACATACATACACACAATACACTTGCACTTACGTATAATATACAATGAATAACACTACAGTTATGGTGGAAGGCAATGCAGAACATTTTTATCAGTATTTTTCTGTACAATCTAGTTACTTGAAGAGATCCTTATTTCGTTGATTTGAATATTAAATTTTTTTTAAGATAACAATAGATTACTTAGGGACAGTAAAGTGATCTATAGTTTAGACAGTTTAAAATTTAAATTGTTAACTACACTGTCTCTATGTAATCTATTAAAAAGGCAAAATATTTTATTTTAAAATTTGTCATATTACAGAATGAAATGGCTATATAGTGATCAAGACTGACCCTTAGTATATAGTAAAATCATTAGTTTAGGAACAGTCATTAAAACTACAGATTTGATTGTCTATTTATAATTGTCGAAGTTGTAAAATAAAAATCATAAAGACAACAGAAACAACATTTAGCATTGACAGCAATAGCGACAGCGCACATTGGGGTAAAAATGGTTGAAAATGGCGCTTAATTCAGGGAAAGGTAATATCAACATTTTAAGTAAAAAATAAAAAAAATAAATCTTTAGAATTTAGAGGTATTTTTTGGCAGAATGGTAATGTCACATTGGGATTAAATGGGTCGAAATGATGCAAAATTCAGCGAAAGGTAATATCAACATTTTAATGATCACGTTTTATTTTTCTATTTATTAGTAAGTAAAAAAAAAAATAATTTTTGGAGTTCTAAAATTTTTTTTACTTTTTTGGCAAAATGGTAATGTCTGTCCGTCCGTCTATACATGGGGTTAAATGTCGCCCACTTCAGGAAAAGGAGATATTAGTATTTTAATGATCACGTTTTATTTTTTGATTTTATTAGTGTTTAAAAAAATCCATTTCCAGAATTCTAAAATTTGTTTTTTGACGGAATGGTAATGTCCGTCCGTCTTTACATTGGGGTTAAATGGGTCGAAAATAACAATTAATTTAGGGAAAGGTGGAATCAATATTTTAATGATCATGTTTTATTTTTTCATCATTAGTAAGTAAAAAGCATTCATTTCTAGAATTCTATTTTTTTTTTTATATTTTTTTCTTTAGCACAATGGTAGTGTCTGTCTATACATTGGGGTTAAATGGGTCGAAAATAGCAATTAATTCAGAAAAAGTTGTTATCAATTTATTTTTAATATTAATCTAAAAATAAAAACAAGTTTTTCTTTTTGAGAAACAGAGAATTCTGATGTCTGTCCTTCCGTCCCACATTTGGGTAAAAGGAATCGAAAATGAGGATTAATTCAGGGAAAGGTGATATCATTATTTTATTGATTATTAGCTAAAATAAATCAGTTTTAGAATTTTAAGATTTTTTTTTTTTTTGCTGAACGGTAATGTCCTTCTGTCCGTCTAAACATTTGAGTTATATGGGTCGAAAATTATGCATAGTTCAGTGAAGGGTGGTATCAACACTTTAATAATCACGTTTAATTTTCGTATTTATTAGTAAGTAAAAAAATGCAATTTTAAGATTATAAGATGTTTTCTAGCTGAACGGTAATGTCTGTCCGTCTGTCTATACATTTGGGTTAATTGGGACGAAAATGACGCTTAATTCAAGAAAAACTGATATCCAAATTTTGATGATCACGTTCTATTTTTTCTATTTATTAGTTAGTAAAAAATGCACTTCTAGAACTCTAAAATATTTTTAGCAGAATGGAAATGTCCATCCGTCCGTCCATACATTTGGTTTAAATGGATCGTAAATGGCACTTAATTAAGGGAAGGTGAATTTTAATACTTACATTTGGTTTCATATTAATCGAGAAGTAGGAAAAAAATATTTTTCGAAATTTAAGATTTTTTTGAGAGAATTCGAATGTACTTCCATCTGTTCGTCTGTTTGATAATTTTTGAAAACTTTCCAATTCAAAATCGTTTAACTTTTAACTCAATAAAGATGGAGACTCAAAATTTTCATTGTTCGATAGATAATTTTATTTTTTAACCAAAACATAATAAAAACGTTGAAAATGTTTGGCTATATATGGAAAAATCTTGACCAAGATCTTGTAAAATTGTAAAATTGCGGTTTTTGAAAAAAATATATAAGATAAGTGGTACATGCAAGCATGTTTTCTTAAAGATATATCAAAGACTTTAAAGTGATATAAAAATCTGGGAAATCGGGTAAGGAACAAAAATTCGCTAATGGTTAAACATTTTCTATGACACTGGTACCTTATTTCAAACCCCCATAGTTCCGCCCCTGAAGCGTGTATGGGATCCTGCTTCTTAACTCAAAATGCTAAATGTCTGCACTTAAGCTTTTTTTTCTATGAAATCTACTGGAGTCTTTTCGCACGATTTTTTCATAATATTAAAGTGGAAAATATATACTATTTTTCAGAAAATTTTCAGAATATACATCCTATAAAATTTTATTATTTTAATATTTTAGAAAAATTTTCAAAAAAATAACAAAAATATTAAGACAAAATATAATTTACAAATACTTGAAGAAAAATACACTTAAATATCTGAAGTTGATGGTTTCATTTTAAATTTTTATCTTAAAAGACTTTTTATTTAAAATAAATACAACGAAATTTTATACAAATTTAAATTTTTTCTCTTTTTCCAAAATGTAAAAAAAATTTTAAAACAACAAAACATAGTTTGATGATTCTAATTAATATTGATACATAATTTTGTCTATTTTTATTCGCAACTCAACTTTATGAACAAAATTTAAATTTCAAAAATTAATTGTCGATTTTGACACATTTTACCCCAAAGTGCAGCGTCAGGATAAATACCAACGATAACCACCACTACAATCATAATACACACACACATACAGTAAACTCTCCCTCAAAATATCTCTGCCCCTCACACCTTCAATTGCCATCACTGTAAGCCACTCAAAATAATTTATAATTATTTGTAAAAGTTTAAAATATGAAATGAAATATATATTGTACAAAATATATTTATTTATATATTTAAATAATACAAAAATAAGGGCATAAATAAAATAAATGGAAAATAAAGCGAAATAAGGCGCAAAAGAAAAAAATATAAATAAAAATAATTTAAATGGGAAACCAAAAAATCAACATAAACGCCAACAAAAAAAACCAACAATAATTGAAGAATATATTTAACGTTATACAAGTATTTACTTTATATATATGTATAAAAAATGTATATTTAATATAATGTGCAACAATACTGGCCTCATCCACAAAAAAAACCCACTCCAAAATGTTTACTTCAGGGAAACAGAAATTATTTTCGTACATACACTGTTGCCACTGTCTCAGACATTGCTAAACATACACTGACACCCACATACTCATATACAGATATAAATATATATGCATGTGTGTATGTGCATATACACAACGATCGAACAAATTTCTATAATTCAAGCAAAAGCCACAAAGTCGTCGACACCAGTAGTAAAATAAAAATTAAAAAAAGTACGAGTAGTAAATTTCTTGTAAGATATTGAGATGATATAGAGAAGTCAATGGTGTGACGTCTACATGAAGAAAATATGAAGTAACGACACACACACACATATGCATTGACATACAAAAATACTCCAATAAAGAAAAAGTCAAAAAACAAATCCAAAAAAAAAATAATAATAAATAATTATAATAAAAATAGAAAATATATAATGAATTGAAGTTGCTCTATAAGGAATGATTCGGCATTAATTAATACATACATAAACACAATCAAATTATTAATAATGACAGCAATTTTTTTTTATTATTTCTATAGTTATATGTTATAAATTAAAACTATTTATGTTTCTTGTTTATAATAAAATACAAATTTGGTTTATTTTTTGGCCAAGACTTTAAAATTGTAATTGGCATCAGACCAATTACAATCCTGGAAAATTGATCTATTCTTTTTATATATTAAATTTGTTTCCTTTTAATCCTTAAATAATAGTAATCCAATATTTCTAAAGTCTAATTTATCACACAACTAACGTCTTTAACACGTTTTTAATGTTCGCCCCAGAAAGTATGCTCCAAATAAAAACAACAAACAAAACAAGCGCGAATGTTATATTCGGCTCGGCCAAATCTATATACCCACCATCAACTTTTTAAAATTTTACGTTATATAGAGATGAGCGTTAAAGTGGGCCATTTTTTGTTTCCGAGTTTACATTGGTCCTTGAACTACTTGTATAATATTTAATTGATTTTCACCTTATATGGGAGGTGGGCGATCAAGTGGGTGGACCACGCCCATTTTTTGATTCCAAGTTTATATTGACCCCCAAAATATCTGCACAAAATTTCGTTATCGTACATGCTTTTGTTTAAGAGATATCAGCAGAAAAGTATGAAATGAAGCTACAACGGACACCCTGTGTTTCTAGTTTTTAGCCCATAACTTTTTTGTTTATTAACCGATTTTGCCCATTTTCAACACCAAACAAACCCTATATAAGATAATATTTGAGCTAAATTTCATTTCCCTAGCTTGTGCCGTTCGAGCCCTATGCTGCTTTCAACAGACAGACAGACGGACGGACGGACATAGCTAGATCGACTCAGAATCTAACCAGGACTCAGAAAATATATACTTTATGGAATCTTAAATGATTCCTTCGACATGTTACACACGGAATGACAAAATCAATATACCCCCCTTTTTTTGATTAAAAATTTTAGCTTAATAATTGTGCAAATATTACCGATAAACTTTAGAAAATTTTAAATAACATTTTAAGTTTTAATACCATTTTAGAAATTTATATCTCGTTTTATTCTAAATAAAATAGCATTTAAAATTTTGCTCCAATATCAATACGTTTAGTCCAATGAAAGGCAAAAAGAGAGACATACAAATTTTAATGTGTTAATGTGTCATTTAAACAAATAAGTATTTTTTTACGGAATATCTCAAAATTTAAAGGTGTTTCAGAAGTTTTGAAAATTACCTTGACATGTTTTCAAGAAGAACGAGGGAGAAACTATAGTCGGTCAAGACCGACCATATGATGCCTGTAGCCAATTGTAGACCAACACTTTTACTAAATGTAAAATAAATTATACAATTACAGAACAATGCATTGATACTAACATCTATATGATTTTATGCCCTTTAGAGTGATTCCCGGAAGTGGGTTTATATGGAAGCTATGGTAAATTATAGACCGATTCTCATAAATTTTGGCAATGTTTCTAGTTATATAATACTTATTTGTGTCGAATACTAACTTAATACTATCATTAGTATGGGATTTATGCACGTTAAAGTGATGTTCGGAAGAGGTAATTTATATGGGAGCTATTGTCAATTATGGACCGGTCTTTATGAAATATGGCACAAAAATTGACACTTATACAAAACTTTTAGTTTCATTGAAATATTTATGATCGTTAAACCCCTATTCCGGGAGGACATTTGTATGGGGGCTAGGTGAAATTATGGACCGATCATAACTAATTTCAATACGCTTCGTCCTTGTGTAAAATATTTGTGCCAAATTTCATGAATATATTTTTAAAATTGCGACCTGTACTTTATTCACAAGGTTTACATGAACGGACAGCCAGACGGACGGACATAGTTAAATCAACTCAGAAAGTGTAGTGTATAAAAATATCTGTTATTTCGTTTGTAATTTTCACAATTTTTATTGTAGAGCAAAAAAAATATTTTCTTTAAGAAATCATATTGAAATGAAATGTTTAATAAGCCCCTCGATTACTACCATATATATCAAAGGATCCAAACTCCTATTGATCCCTAACATAGCATAGAAATAAAATATATTTTGATATAGTTTATCACAATCAATAAAACAAAGTCGATCTTTTTTTGTTAGATAAGACCGGTTGCATATCTGGTAACTTAAGAAGGAACTTAATATTATCAATATTCATTTAAAAAAATTATAACAATATAATATAAAACAAATCGCATTTAGGATCCCATTTATATATAATTTACCTTTACCGCCTGTAGAGTGCTAAGACATCGAAAATAAACAGGAAACACAAGAATGCACAGTGTTGTTCGGTGCGTTTATAATTTTTCATTAAAAGTTGGCAATAAAACTTTATTTAATGGTAGCATAACCACACACACACACACGTATACATTTATCCACCCAAAACACCCAAAAAGAATAACGGGACAAGCTGAATATTTTACATTGTATTCTTGTAAATATATATGAGTGTCTTGGTATATGTTAAGAAAGCACAGTGCCGTTCGTTGCCTTTAATATTTTATACTTAAATTATTTTAATGATACCTACAACAAAAACAACAACAAAAAATATATAAAATAAAAAACAAAAATATAGATTGTAGCTTCATTCATACATATTTATATAATAAATATATATTACAATGAAATCTAATATATATTTATATAAATATATAAGAATAAATTTATATATATGTAAAATATATAGAAATTATATTAAATTTATAAGAAACTACAATTATACAATGTAAATATGTATGTATTTTTATGTAAATTCATTTATAATTTATGAAACTTTATGAAAAAAAAAAAAGAATATAATTTTTAATACAAAAATAATTTCTGGCTATATGTTATTTGTGTTAAAATAACCAACAAACGCGGCTACTAGACGGTAATAATATGGCAAAGGAAATATACGAGTACTTTTTATTAATCAATAAATTTATTAAAATAAAAATAAAAAATCTGATTTTAAAATAAAATTTTAAGAAATTAGATTTTTAATACCTTCCTTATTTCATAATATTTTTATGAAATATCCTAAATTATGAAAAGTATTGAATCTTATTTGATCATTAGATTAAATAAACAATATAATAACCCAATTCCTACATATTTATTAAATATCACTTTATATTAATAAATTTAATTTATTTTTATTTGCAACTTTAATTTCCTAATTAAAACATATTTTACAAATCTTATATAAAAATAAAATTTTCTCACAATTTGTTCAGATTACAAAAATTATTACGAAATCCAACATACAATACATACGTTTATTATTATTATTATTATTGTACATAATTAGGGTAAAAAAATTAATGTATAAAATAATAAAAAAGACGAAAACTAAAACTATTATTTATTAATATAAAACGTACTAACACACACACGTGCACTCTTATAAATACAATAAATATTAGGAACAAACAAAAAAAAAGCAGAAATCATTTATGAATGACGAGTTAGTGTCTGCTGGTATCTGTACTACTAGATCACATATATAGTAGATATGAAAAATATTTATAAACATATGAAATATATTTATATCTATGTAGATATATGTGTGTTTTTAAAGCATTTTTTCTTTTTGTACTCTTTGCGCAACGAAGCAAACTGCAGTCAAGTCAACATTTGCAATATTTAGTTGTTGCAGCCACACAACAATAAATGTTGCACTATGTCTACAATTTAAATTTATTATTTAGCGGATGTTTAATTGTATCTATTTAATTTTATAGTTTTTTCTATTTGCTTATTTTTTTTTTTTTTTTTTTTTTTTTGTTGTTATTATTGTTTTTACTATTTTCATTGCATTTAAATTGTTGTAATTGTTGTCCACCAGTCGGTTAGTCATACAATTCATATATTCATTCATAATTTTATAAAAACAACCAACCGGTTGGTCGGTCATTTTTATTAGCACAAGCATTTATTTAGTTCTAATAAATATTTTTTATTTTTTTTTTTTTTCTTTTTTGTACAAATGAATGAAATTAAACAATATTTATAATTAAGAGCTACTTAAAATAAAATAATTAATTTGGGGAAAAAAAAACACAATCACAGTCATTTAAAAATGTTTAAATTACTGTTGATATTAAAAATTTGTTCTTTGGTATTTCCTCTAGACTACACTTTAGACTAAGCTTTAGATTGGATTAAAAACTATAGTCGAGACTACAGACTATAGTCGAGACAATAAACTAAACTACAGTCAATACCATAACTGTAGTCGAGACTATGGACTAAACTATAGTCGAAACTATAGACAAAATTATGTATAGTTGAGACTATGGACTAAACTACAGTCGAGATTATGGATTAAACTATAATCGAGACTATGGACTAAACTATAGTCGAGACTATCGACTAAACTATAGTCGAGACTATGGACTAAATTATAGTCGAGACTACAGACTAAACTATAGTCGAGACTATAGACTAAACTATATATATAGACTACAGACTAAAATATAGTCGAGACTATGGACTAAAGTATAGTCCAAACTATAGACTAAACTATAGTCTATACTATGGACTAAACTATAGTCGAGAATATAGAATAAACTATTGTCGAGATTATAGACTAAACTATGGTCGAGACTATAGATTAAACTATAGTCGAGAATATACAATAAACTATAGTCGAAAACTATGGACTAAACTATAATCGAGACTATGGACTAAACTATAATCGAGACTATGGACTAAACTATAGTCGAGACTATAGAAGAAACCATAGTCGAGACTATAGACTAAACTATAGTCGAGACTATGGACTAAACTATAAATCAAACTATAGACTAAACTATAGTCGAGACTATATACTAAACTATAGACTAAACTAAAGTCGAGACTACGGACTATACTTTAGTCGAGACTATAGACTAAACTATAGTCGAGACTATGGACTAAACTATAGTCGAAATTATAGACTAAATTATTTATAGTTGAGACTATGAACTAAACTATTGTCGAGACTATAGACTAAACTATAGTCGAAACTATGGACTAAACAATAGTCCAAACTATAGACTAAACTATAGTCGAGACTATAGACTAAACTATATTCGAGACTATAGACTAAACTATAGTCGAGACTATAGACTAAACTATTGTTGAGACTATAGACTAAACTATAGTCGAGACTATAGACTAAACTATAGTCGAGACTATAGAAAAACTATAGTCGAGACTATTGAATAAACTATAGTCGAGATTATGGACTAAACTATAACCGAGACTATGGACTAAACTATAGTCGAGACTATGGACTAAACTATATTCGAGACTATGGACTAAACTATAGTCGAGACTATAGAATAAACCATAGTCGAGACTACAGACTAAACTATAGTCGAAACTATGGACTAAACTATAGTCCAAACTATAGACTAAACTATAGTCGAGATTATATACTAAACTATAGTCCAAACTATAGACTAAACTATATTCGAGACTACGGACTATACTATAGTCGAGACTATAGACTAAACTATAGTGGAGACTATAGAATAAACTATAGTCGAGACTATAGACTAAACTATTGTCGAGACTATAGACTAAACTATTGTCGAGACTATGGAATAAACTATAATCGAGATTATGGACTAAACTATAGTCGAGATTATGGACTAAACTATAATCGAGACTATGGACTAAACTATAGTCGAGACTATGGACTAAACTATAGTCGAGACTATAGAATAAACTATAGTCCAAACTATAGACTAAACTATAGTCGAGACTGTAGAATAAACTATAGTCCAAACTATGGACTAAACTATAGTCGAGACTGTAGAATAAACTATAGTCCAAACTATGGACTAAACTATAGTCGAGACTATGGACTAAACTATATTCGAGACTATGGACTAAACTATAACCGAGACTATGGACTAAACTATAGTCGAGACTATGGACTAAACTATATTCGAGACTATGGACTAAACTATAGTCGAGACTATAGAATAAACCATAGTCGAGACTACAGACTAAACTATAGTCGAAACTATGGACTAAACTATAGTCCAAACTATAGACTAAACTATAGTCGAGATTATATACTAAACTATAGTCCAAACTATAGACTAAACTATATTCGAGACTACGGACTATACTATAGTCGAGACTATAGACTAAACTATAGTGGAGACTATAGAATAAACTATAGTCGAGACTATAGACTAAACTATTGTCGAGACTATAGACTAAACTATTGTCGAGACTATGGAATAAACTATAATCGAGATTATGGACTAAACTATAGTCGAGATTATGGACTAAACTATAATCGAGACTATGGACTAAACTATAGTCGAGACTATGGACTAAACTATAGTCGAGACTATAGAATAAACTATAGTCCAAACTATAGACTAAACTATAGTTGAGACTGTAGAATAAACTATAGTCCAAACTATGGACTAAACTATAGTCGAGACTATATATTAAACTATAGTCCAAACTATAGACTAAACTATAATCGAGACTACGGACTATACTATAGTCGAGACTCTAGACTAAACTATAGTCGAGACTATAGACTAGACTATAGCCGAGACTATGGACTAAACTATAGTCCAAACTATAGACTAAACTATAGTCTATACTATAGACTAAACTATTGTCTATACTATAGACTAAACTACAGTCTATACTATAGACTAAACTATAGTCGAGACTATAAAATAAACTATATTCAAGACCATGACTCAACTATAGTCCAAACTATAGACTAAACTATAGTCGAGACTATAGACTATAGTCGAGACTATAGAATAGACTATAGTAGAGACTATAGACTAGACTATAGTCGAGACTATAGACTAGGCTATAGTCGAGACTATGGACTAAACTATAGTACAAACTATAGACTAAACTATAGTCCAAACTACAAACTATAGTCGAAACTATGGACTAAACTATAGTCGAGACTATAGACTAAGCTATAGTCGAAACTATAGACTAAACTGTAGTCGAGATTATGGATTAAACTATAATCGAGACTATGGACTAAACTGTAGTCGAGACTATAGACTAGATTATAGTCAAGAATATAGACAAAACAATAGTCGAGACCAGTTTATAGTCTTGACAATAACTAGTTCTATAGTTCACGGTCCCGACTATGGTCAATCATTTACAATCCTTTTTCTCTATTAACTATTTGCACTTCAGTTACAATTTACCTGATAAATAGTTATGCAGAAACAGTACATCAATTTAATCAATCTTTTAAAATATTTTTATTTTTTATTAAAACATAGAGATTAATTTAAATGTAATCAATACATATACAAATAAATACTTGCATAGCAATAAGTGTGTTTATGTATGTGTGTTAAAATATTTCATTATAAGCATGATATTTTGTTTAACAATGAAAATGTTTCGCATGTTAAAGATTTTTCCATTAATCACTTGTATTTTTTTATAGTTATTCGTATTTATTTTTTTGCATTTTTTGCGACGGTATAATGAAAAAAATATGTAGAAAAAAAATAAATAAATTAAATGGAAAAAAATTAACAACAAAAATAACAAATATTATTTCCACACATTTCACATGCAAAGGAAATCATAAGTAATATAAATAATTGTTTTCATTTCGTTTAGTATATTTTTGTAAAAAGTTTCTTAGTTTTGTACACATGTAGTTTTACACTGAGAAAAAGAATTAATTCCAATTATGGTTACTCTGTTTGTAAAAAGGAATTTCTATCTCCGAGATAACACATTATTTTTTTAGAGTTAGGCACGACAAGGGCCTAAACACTTAAAGTTTTTGGCATAAGGTTTTTACTATTAGTTTAAAGCTCAAAAGCTTAGTGTATGCATTATTAGGTAATCATACATAATACTCTCTTCATTACCATGTGTTGAAGTTATCACCACTTCATGGTAATGCATAAAGTTAATAGTGTAAAATGTTGATCATTTGGCTAGAATTATTATTAAATTAATAACTTCTAATCTCTGTTATTAGTATTAGGCATTAATAAATTGTGTTATTAAATCCACTTTTTTTCTTTCAGTGTTTAATAAAAGAAATCCACTAGGTAAATAAATGTTAGTACAACTTTATTTTTTAGTTATATTCCATAATACTAAACACATTATTTTAAATTATGCAAATTGTTTTGTATATTAAAAAACATTTAAAAAGATTTTTCACATCAGATAAAAGTGAATCTTAGAAAAAAAAATAATAAAATAATTTTAAATCTAATTTTGTAAAATGATAATGATTAAATGCAAATAACAAACAAATACTATTGAAATTGAAACTGGCATAGTTTTCGATGTAACTGAAATTATTAAAAATAGTTATTATTAAATGAAGGATAAACAGTAGCGTTTAAAATAATAAGTACATCTTGAAGCTGTGAAATAAAATGAGATTTTTAAGACTAAAAGAACAATTTATAAGTCATTTAAGAAAATCTTAATTGTAATAATTTTTTTTCAATTAAAATTTTTTTTCAATTAAAAAAAAAAATATTTGATAAATTTTCTCTTTAAAGGAAATTTTTAATAAAATGTCTTTGATTATTTTCGATTAAATTTGTTTTTATAAGAAGTTTTAGAAAAATTTTCTCTTCATAGCAAAACTTGGATACATTTTTATTTTATAGCAAGATTTATTCATTTCCTTTTTATAGGAAATTTTCGATAAATTTTGCTTTTTATAGACAAATTTCAATAAATTTTCTTTTATTAGAAAATTTTCGAAAAATTTTATTTTTATAGGAAATTTTTGATAAATTTTCTTTTCATAGTAAATTTGTGATAAACATTTTCTTTTTATAGGAAATTTTTTTTTTAATTTATTTTTATGCTAAATTTTCTGTACAATTTCGTTTTATTGGAAATTTTTGATAAATTTTCTTTTTTTATAGGAAATTTTCTATAAAATTTTTTTTTATAGTAAATATTCCATACAATTTCTTTTTATAGGAAATTTTCGATAAATTTTCCTTTTATAGGAAATGTTCGATAAATTTTCTTTTTATAGGAAATGTTCGATAAATTTTCTTTTTATAGGAGATTTTCGATAAATTTCCGTTTTATAGGAAAATTTATTTTTATAGTAAATATTCCATACAATTTCTTTTTATATGAAATGTTCGATAAATTTTCTTTTTATAGGAAATTTTTGAAAAATTTTCTTTTTATAGGAAATGATCGATAAATTTTCTTTTTATAGGAAAGGTTCTATAGATTTTCTTTTTATAGGAGATTTTCGATAAATTTCCGTTTTATAGGAAAATTTATTTTTATAGTAAATTTTCGATAAATTTTCTTTTTATATGAAATGTTCGATAAATTTTCTTTTTATAGGAAATGTTCGATAAATTTTCTTTTTATAAGAAAATTATTTTTATAGGAAACTTTCTATAAAATTTATTTTTATAGGTAGTTTTCTATAAAATTTATTTCTATAGACAAATTTTCGATAACTTTTCCCTTTATAGGAAATTTTCGATAAATTTTCCTTTTATAGGAGATCAATTTTCTTCTTATAGGAAATGTTCGATAAATTTTCTTTTTATAGGAAATGTTCGATAGATTTTCTTTTTATAGGAGATTTTTGATAAATTTCCGTTTTATAGGAAAATTTATTTTTATAGTAAATATTCCATACAATTTTTTATTATAGGAAATTTTCGATAAATTTTCTTTTTTTAGAAAATTTTCTTTTTATATGAAATGTTCGATAAATTTTCTTTTTATAGGAAATGTTCGATAAATTTTCTTTTCATAGGAAATCTTCGATAAATTTTCCTTTTATAGGAAATTTTCGATAAATTTTCTTTTTATAGAAAATTTTCGATCAATTTTCTTTTTATAGGAAATTTTAGATTTTTAATCAATTCATAAAAAAAAATGTTAATCAATATTCTTTTTATAGACAACTTCTTTTATAGACAAATTTCGATAAATTTTCTTTTATTAGGAAAATTTTCGATTAATTTTCTTTTATAGAAAATTTTCGATAGAATTTCAATTTATAAGAAATTTTCTATGTATTCTATTAAATTTTATTCCAATTACCTTTATGCTTGAGATATGGAAACGAATAATAATCCTGTTAAAATAGTCCTCAGTGTAAATGCCACCTTCTTTCTAAATAAACAATTCTTTCTTCTTTTACTTATATTTAAAAATAAAATTTAAGTAATATTCATAAAATTGTGTAATTATTGATTATGATTTGTTTGCTCAATTCAATTCAGTTCATTTTATATTATTCCTCTTTTTTTAATCCATTTTTTTTTTTTTTTTTTTTTTTGCTCTTTTTCACTTGACTTTACTTAACGAAAAACATTCTGAATATAAGTGCTCTTAGGCTGGTTGGTAACCTTGTATTGATTAATGTGTTGAGTTGTATTGAGTTCTGTTCGCTGTGGTGCTGATTTGATGAGTTAAGCAGCTAAACTCCTCTAAGTTTAATGTTTTAATAAAAAAAATAAATAATGGAACGTATTGAACAATTGCTTATTATGTATTTGTTTTTTTTTTTAGATTTATTTTTTTTAATAACCACTAATTTACTATAATTTGTTGCTTTAATTAACGTTAAAATGTTGGTACTACAACAACAATCAATTAAGGGAAAAAATTATAATTTTACCTTAAAAAATATTTCAAAAGGAAATGGAAAATAAAATAAAAAAAAGTAATCATGTCAGGGAAATTTACACATAATAAGTGTAATTTTGATTTTATATTTAAAATTGAAATCAAAAAAAAATTATCAGAAAAAAAATAAATGAAATTAATAAAATTACATTAACTACTAGCAAGTTGTTATAACATTGATGCAGGGTAATGCATAGAGTTACTGATAATATGACAGAAATGATAAATATTTTAAAAACTCTAACTTATGTTTGGCTTAAAATTGTCTTTCGTTTTCTGAAAAACTTAAAGATTCCTCTGCAGACAACCATGAACAAGAAAAAAAGAATACATTTACTCACTTCCTAATGAATATGTGTAAAAGTATTTAACAAAATAATAATTAAAAACAAAAGTACAACAAAAAATACAAATACAAACGAATATGCAAAATTGTTTGTAAAATCTGTATTTAAATACTTATGCCACTAGAGATTTACTCAAAACTAATACAGACATACAAAAAAAAAATTGCAAAAACACACACAAATGTTTAAATATGTATATTCATTCACATTGTATTAGAGATATACTTTTTTCATATCGAAATGATGCCAGTTCTGTCATTTTGTCTGTCTTTCAGATCGTTTAGTCGGTCGTTAATTCTGGCCTCTATTTATATTCGTACATAACTACGGTTAAAAACCTACTTACAGGCATATAGAAAACGGTATTAAATACACCACTACGACTACTCATACTCCCTCCCTTCTGGGCAACAATCACACATTCACTCTCGAATAAAAATACAATTTAAAATTCAGTAAACTAGGCAAAGGAATAGTAAAAAAAAAGAAAATAACAACATGATGTAGAATATATTATAACAAACAAAATGTTCGAAATACAAAAACAAAATATAACAAACTAAATGTGCAACAAACTAAATATTAGATACATCTATGTACATCATCGTACAAAACAGATGGTTGAGAAAGTTTTTAGACAAACGAAAAAATTCCAGTTAATTTTTTTTAATAAATAAAAAAAATATTGAAAATTTTCTTTAAACACAATTATTTATTGAATATTTAAACGAAAATAAACGATATTGATAGAAAATTTCAGATAAAAAAAAATTTATCGAAAATTGAATATAAAAAGAAAGTTTATCGAAAATTTCATATAAAAAGAAAAATGATCGAAAATTTCCTACAAAAGTAAAATTTATCGAAAATTTCCTATAAAAAGAAAATTTATCGAAAATTTCCATAAAAATAAAATGTTTTTCGAAAATTTCCTATAAAAAAGAAAATTTTTATCGAAAATTTTCTATAAAAAGAATTTTTATCGAAAATTTCCTATAAAAAGAAAGTTTATCGAAATTTTCCTACAAAACGGAAATTTATCGAAAATATCCTATAAAAAAATTTATCGAAAAAAAAATTCCTATAAAAAGAATGCTTATTTACAGAAAATTTACTATAAAAAAAATACATCGAAAATTTCCTATAAAAAACAAAATTATCGAAGATTTCCTATAAAAAGAAAATTTCCTATAAATAGAAAATTTATCGAAAGTCCTATAAAAATAAATTGTTTTTCAAAAATTTCCTATAAAAGAAAAATTCATCAAAAAATTCCTATAAAAAGGAAATTTATCGAAAATTTCCTTAAAATGAAAATAAGATTTATCGAAAATTTCTTATAAAAAGAAAATTTTTATCGAAAATTTCCTATAAAAAGAAAATTTATTGTAAATTTCCTATAAAAAAAAAAAAATTTATCGAAAACTTCCTATAAAAGGAAATTTATCGAAAACTTCCTATAAATGGAAATTTATCGAAAATTTCCTAAAGAAAGGAAATTTACTGAAAATTTCCTATAAAAAGGAAATTTACTGAAAATTTCCTATAAAAAGGAAATTTACTGAAAATTTCCTATAAAAAGGAAATTAATCGAATTACTATAAAAAAAAGTATTGATCGAAAATTTCAATGAAAAAATAATTTATCGAAAATTTTCTATAAAAAGGAAATTTATCAAAAAGTTCCTTTAAAAAGGAAATTTACCGAAAACTTCCTATAGAAAGGATATTTATCAAAAACTTCCTATAGAAAGGAAATTTATCAAAAACTTCCTTTAAAAAGGAAATTTATCGCAAATTTTTTATAATGAGAGAATTTATCGAAAATTTCCTATAAAAAGGAAATTGATCAAAAATTCCTATAGAAGAAATTTATCGAAAACCTCCTATATATAGAAAGGAAATTTATCGAAAATTTCTCTATAAAAAGAACACTTTTTCGAAAATTTCCTATAAAAATAAAATTTATCGAAAATTTCCTATAAAAGGGAAATTTATTTTTCTCTAAATGAAAATAAAATTTGTCAACATTTTTTTTTTAATAAAATTATAAACATTTGTCTTAAACTTTATAAACAAAAAAATTTGTTAAACAAAAAAATTTATTGTTAATTTGTTTATATCAGATAATCGACTAATTTTTTTCTTTAAATAAAAAATTTAACGAAAATTGTTGGTACAGCTTTTTTAGCTTCCGGAATAAACTTAATTTTAAGCATCATCATAAAATATTGTAATAAATGCATTAATATAAAGTTGTTAAAACACTTTGTCAACACACTGTTTGTATGTATGGTAGTAGTAGGCACACATTTTTTTATTATATAATGTTTGTTTGTATATTTATTCATATTATAAGTATGTTTATATGTGTAAATGTATTTAGTACATTTTAACATTACATTTTGAACATTTTAACATTTTATATTGCACGTCATTACAGACAATTAAATGCAAAGTAGTTTCCTGCTAAACGTTTAATTTTTTTTTCTCTCTCTCTCTAAGCTAAGTTGTTGTTTTTTATATTTTTGCATTATTTTCTACAATCTTGTTTTTCTTCCATTATTATTTATTTTTTTATATTTTATTGTTGTTTTGCTGATACATCGTTACACTATTTGTATTCTAAAATAAAAAATAAACTTAAATGTTTTTTTTGTTGCAACTAAAATATAATATTTTAACATAAATTGCGAAGGCGCTGTTTGAGTATAAATGAACAGATAACCGCCCGACCATTGATGATCTTATTTTGCACAGATTCAGTGGCATAATTTATTTCTTTGCCTTTAGTCTTGTTTAGGAATTAAGGGATTAAAAACAACTTTTTATATATCATATTATATTTTATTTCCTGCGTTTAAACTATTAATTAAATACTGAAGTTATTTTGGTTTTTTTACCTTGCACTTTTGGCCATATTTATAGAGTATTATAATTATTTTTTTAACCTAAGAAAATCATTAAGTTAATTTCTTTATGCAGAGTAAATATTTACAAGTAAAACTGTGATTGTATGGGTTTTTAGTAAAGTAACCCAATGAGCAACTTAATTTCCAATTTATTAAAAAAAAAAAAAAAAATATTATTTTATACATAATTTTAATAAATTTTCTTTTTATAGGAAATTTTCGATAAAATTTCTATTTATAAGAAATTTTCGATAACTTTTCATTTTATAGGAAATTTTCAATAAATTTTCTTTCTATAGGAATTTTCCATAAATTAGCTTTTTATAGGAAATTTTCGATAACAAATTTCTTTTTATAGGAAATTTTCTATAAAATTTCTTTTTAAATTTTCGATAACAAATTTCTTTTTAAATTTTCGATAACAAATTTCTTTTTATAGGAAATTTTTGATAACAAATTTTCGTTTATAGGAAATTTTCGATAAATTTTCATTTTATAGGAAATTTTCAATAAATTTTCTTTTTATAGAAATTTTCAATAAATTTTCTTTTCATAGGAAATTTTCGATAACAAATTTTTTTTTAGGAAATCTTCGATAAAATTTCTTTTTATAGGAAATTTTCGACAAATTTTAATTTTATAAGAAATTTTCGATAAATTTTCTTTCTATTTTTTATTTTCGATAAATTTGCTTTTTATAGGAAATTTTCAATAAATTAGCTTTTTATAGGAAATTTTCGATAACAAATTTCTTTTTATATGAAATTTTCGATAAAATTTATTTTTAAATTTTCGATAACAAATTTCTTTTTATAGGAAATTTTCGATAAAATTTCTTTAAAATTTTCGATAACAAATTTCTGTTACAGGAAATTTTCGATAAATTTTCATTTTATAGGAATTTTCAATAAATTTTTTTTTTTATATGAAATTTTCGATAAAATTTCTTTTAAAATTTTCGATAACAAATTTCTGTTTATAGGAAATTTTCGATAAATTTTCTTTTTATAGGAATTTTCGATAAAATTTCTTTTAAAATTTTCGATGACAAACTTCTTTTTATAGGAAATTTTCGATAAAATTTCTTTTAATATTTTCGATAACAAATTTCTGTTTATAAAAAATTTTCGATAAATTTTCATTTTATAGGAATTTTCAATAAATTTTCTTTTTATAGGAAATTTTCGATAACAAACTTCTTTTCATAGGAAATTTTCGATAACAAATTTCTTTTTATAGGAAATTTTCGATCAAATTTCTTTTTAAATTTTCGATAACTTCTTTTTATAGGAAATTTTCGAAAAATTTTCCTTTTATAGGAAATTTTCTTTTATAGGAAATTTTCGATAAATGTTCTTTTTATAGAAAATTTTCGATAACAAATTTCTTTTCAGAAAAAAAATTTCGATAAAAAATCAGTTTTAAAGAAATTTTCCGGTTATTATCAATACATTTTGTATTTATAAGAAATTTTCGAAAATTTTTTTATAGGAAATTTTCATTAAAAAATTTCGATTAATTTTTTATAACAAATTTTCAATAAATTTTCTCTTTATAAAAAATATTGCAATAAATTTTAAAATTTTCCTATTTAGTTTATTGGGTTATAATCCCTCGACCTGTCTCTCTTCCTCCTCTTCCTTAACTCCCTCACTTTATTATTCACTCATCCAATAAACACACATTTGGCCTGTCAATTGTACATTTGTTTACAAACAACTACAACAAATGTAGCAGCAACAACAATAAAAAACTATTACTTCTACTACATTGTTTAATTTATAAGGTTCACCACTTTATTATTGTAATTTGCATTTTCCACAGTGTGTGTGTACAATTTGTTGTATTATTTTTTTCTTTCCTTTTTTTATTGTAGTTTTTTTATTTTTTATTTTAATATAAATTTTTTATTACAATTTTTTTTTTTTTCTTTCATTTCTGCAATATATTTAAATATTTTTATTGTGGTGTAATTATTATTTTCAGTTGGTACGAGTGTATTTTTTATTTATTATTTGTGTTACTGTTGTTGTTGTTTTTTTATTTTTTATTTTCATTGTAATTTCATTTAGTTATTATTTTATTTTTGTATTTTGTATTATAATTATGTATGTTGGAATTGAAAACGTGCAATTAATCGTCATGCTAACCTACCAAAACAAATGTGTATAGTAGAGGTACAAAATAAAAAGCAGGACACAGTGTAACGATATAGTTTAAGAAATTTGTGAAAGAAGACATATAGAAACATGATAAGAGTATTTAATAAATAATATTATTGACTTTATTATTTAATAAAATCTTTTTTAATGTCCTGTTAAAAAAATAATAATATTCACAAATATTCTCAATAATTATTTGAATCAAAAATGTGTTGTTTTGTCGGTGATTTTTTTAATTTTAAAATATATTTTTCAAGTTTTTATTTCTTTTTTAATTCTTATGTCTTTTAGTTTCATTTGTAATACTGTTGGTTTGGTGCACTGGTTTACTTAATAGGTACCTTTTGCATTTATTTATCAAATGAGGTTTCATCGTTACAAGTAGTTCACTTTAACGTAGCAAATATTTATTTGTTAATTTATTTATTATATTTTTTATTCTATAATTATTACAATTCCAATAAAATAAATAAATAAACTCTAAATAGTATGTACGTATCAATATTAGAGTGATTTAAATTAACTTCAGTTCAAAGTAACTAACATTATGAGAATGAACAACGTTCAAAAGATATTATAGATAATTTAGGTACAACACTTTTAATATTGATTATAATCCATAGTGTCGATTTTGGGTTAAAAGTAGGACTAATTGTGTACAATCTATTTAACATTTTTAACTATCAGTCTTAACTATAAGAAGAAAAAAAATACCACAGTCACCTCTTGTGAACTCTGGCTCTCTTAGGACTACTTACATATGCTTAAATTCATGTTTCTAGGTTTATTATAATAAAAAATGCATTATTTAATTTAAATAAAATTTAATTTTCCAATTTTATCCCCTTTTTGGTACTTTTTACTCCCCTTATATATAACAATGATTGTACTATAATGAATTTCAAAATTGTGCTGGGATCTAATGTTAAAATATTCATATGTATGTGTCAGTAAAAATAAAAAAATATTTTGTGAAAAAAAGTACCAAAAGCTGGTACGATTTTTACCCCTTAAACGTTCGAATTTTTAAAAAGTACCAAACTTGTATTCGCAATTTTCGATAAGGTACTAATTTCATGCAAATTTTATTTTAATGCTTACTATATTGAAAAATAGATAGGGTGCCAAAAAAGTACTAAAATACATATTTTACCCGTTTTCTCCCTAAAAAAAAGCCGAATTTCAAAAAAGTACCAGACCGACTATTTTTTAAATGAATAACGATGATTTTTCAACTTTTTTTTTTTTTGTATCTCTATTCGTTTTTTTCCCTGTTTTATCCCCTAAACATTCGAATTTCCAAAAATCCCGTCTTAGTGGATCTATTTGATAGGATACCAACCTACAGTCCATATTTTATCTTTCCTGCTCTTACCGTTTGGGCTGTGCGATGATGAATCAGTAAGTTAGTCAGTCACTCAGTAACGTTACTCTTTTATTAAAAGAATATGAACGAGAGAAAAAGATATAGTCAGTCAAGCCCGACCACATGACACCCTACACCATTGTGTACATTATAATTCGGGGAGGGGTATTTTTTTAGACTGGGAGCCAAATGTGAACTGATACTCATATTAAGTAAAATAAAACATACGAATACGGAATATTACGTCGAAAGAGAGTCTTATATGAGAGCTATGGCAAATTATGGAGCGGTCTTTTTAAAATTTGACACTATCATTTATGTTTATATAAAACTTATTTGTGTCAAATATTAATTATAACAATATTTTAATGGGATTTATGCCCGTTAAAGTGATTTTCTGAAAAGGGATTTATATGGGAGCTATGGTCAATTATGGACCGATCTTTATAAAAATCGGCACACTTACTAAGACATATACGAAACTTATACGTCCAAAATTTCATTAAGATATTTCTATATTTAAGGGATTTATGATCGTTAAACCCTTTTCCGGCAGGACATTTGTATGGAGGCTAGGTGAAATAATAGACCGATCATAACCAATTTCAATAGGCTTCGTCCCTTGACTGTAAGAAACCAAATTTCATAAATTTTTGTTCAAAGTTGCGACCTGTAGTTTGATTACAAGGCTTACATGGACGGACAGACAGACGGACGGACATCGTTAAATCGACTCAGAAAGTGATTCTAAGCCGATTGGTATAAGTAAAGGTGGGTCTTAGACCAATATTTTTGGGTGTTATAAACATCAGAACAAACGCATAATACCCTCCCCACCTTTGGTGGTGCAGGATACAATGATATTAACTTGTCTGCTTTCTAAATCAATTTGAAAATTTTGAGTTGATGTAACATTGAGGGAACTATGAGGTCTTCATTGCAACTATTTCAATACATTTTTGTTTAATATGTATCTTAAAATTTAGAGATTATTTAGACATTTTTAAAAATTGTTTTTCGTTGTACTGTATCCTAACGAAATATTAGTTATCCCCAATTGTTTTAACTTCCAAAGCTAATTGGAAAGGGGATTCTTCTGATATTAATAGATTTTCACATAACTTGCCTTTCGGAAGCTATTTTACCTTAAAAGAAGTTCCTTTATTTTCAAAAAACAAGCAAAAAAACATATGTTGGTATTAAAATATTTTCTCTTTTTTTTTTAATCATTTGCTATATGAACCCTTTTTTTGATTAAGGATATGTTATATAAATAAATGTATGTGTGAAACACTTGTTGCTTTTAAAAGTATTTTTTGAATTTTATACTAGAGTTTGATTTTTGGTCAACACACATATGGACATACAAATATTATGTGTAGGTATGAATGTAATAAAACTCATTGTCCATGAATGTGTTAAATGTTTGCTTAAATTTTTATGTTTTTTTTTTTTTTTTTTAGAAACACATACATACAACATATGTAAATGAAAGTACAAATTGTGATGTATATTAGGTTTATGATATTAATTTGTAACAGATTTAAATTATGTCAACTTAATATAAATTATAAAATATAAAATATCTGTATAGATACTTGTGTTTATATTATTAGATACATAATTATTCAAATAGAAATAATTAAATAAAGCTAAATTAAAATTTTAATAAAATGGAATTTTTAGTAAAAATTATTATATAACACTATTAATATATTAAAACTCTTAAGAATTTTCTTATTAAAATCCCTTTTTAGCTTTAAAGTATATAAAGGCAAGATGGCCACAAATTTTTAAAATGCTATTGATAAGTAACTAAGTGCCACTTTAATCTCCATAATTTCAAACTAAATATTTATTTCAAACATAAGTTTCAAGCAGGGCATCTAAAATTCTTTGTTTATTTTCCATGTGGTTAAATTTTACATATACACAAAAAAATATTTGTTAGTAGCATTAAGGACCTTTTTTTGTTTAAAATATTTTTACTTATATATAGTGTGAGGTGGGTAGATTGATTGTGAGTTACTATATTCTGGTTATTCACTAACTTTTCATGCTAATTTTCTACATGGCATCATATGATGCTTTGACCACTTAACACTAGGGCTTGTTAAAACAAAGCAACTGTTGCTTGTGGAGTTTATAATACTCATACAAACAAAAAAACCGAGAATTTGTTATATTTTAATTTAAAATCACCACAATGTGGCTTCTATAAAAGTAAGTGTGTAATGCGTTTCTTATCTAAAGACAAATCTTTCAAATGAATAGTTTAGCTTCTTAAAAGCTACACAAAATTTATAAAATATCGATATAAATGTTTATTAGACAGGCTCGAAATAAAAAAAGAATTTTGAGTCTCATCTACTACAAGAGTACAATATTTTCACTCTTTAAACGACCTAATGAAGGCTGTCGATCTTCTTAAAGATATAACACAACATTAGCATTTAACCCGATCTTGAAGTACTCCTATATAGACCAGATAAAAACGGTAGCCTGATTATTTAGAAAAAAACAAAATATAATACCAAAAGTGGAAAAAAACGTAAAATTCAACTATGATTCCTATCTCCCCTGGGTACAGTTATAATATTGATGTTCTGTCAGCATTAGTAACAGTAAACTTTTAAAATATTTTAGTTACCAGTTTCTTACATCTTTAATGTTTGAAGGTTCAAAAGCTACCAAATTATTTTTATAATTAAATTTTAGTAGAATGTGTCTAATGGGGCTTGTGGATTCTCAGCACAGAACCATATACCATTAATTTTACGTTTAAAAGTACCACAAAGTACCCTCTTATGGATTTTCATTCACTTAGGATTCATTTCATGATTTTAGATTAAATTTTATAGAAAATTCAAAAAGTACCACTATAAGAATTAAAAAGTATCAAAAAGTCCCCCTTAAATTTTTATCCACATGGGACCATGTATCTTTAATTTCATGATTTTATGTTCAATATTATAGAAAATTCTAAAAGTACCATTAGAAGAACTAAAATTCTCTTTTCTGGATTCTCGTTCACTTAGGATAATATATTTTAAATTTCATATTTGTAGGTTCAATATTATACAGAATTAAGAAAGTACCATTGTAAAAACGGAAAAGTAACACAAAGTTCCCCCTCTTGAATTCTTAACCACATAGGACCATGTATCTTTAATTTCATGTTTCTACGTTCAATATTAAAGAAAATTCAAAAAGTACCATTGGCAGAACGAAAAAGTATACAAAATTCCATCTTGTGAATTCTCACTCACTTAGGATAACATGTACTTAAGTTCATGTTTCTAGGATTAATATAATAAAAAATGCATTATATATTATGAATAAAATTTAATTTCCCGATTTTTGTACTTTTTATACCCCTTAGATATGACGAAATTGTATTCCAATGAATTTCTAAATTGTTCTAATTGAATGTTAAAATATTGATACGTATGTGTCAGTAAAAAGAAAAAAATAATTTGTGAAAAAAGTACCAAAAGTAAAAAAAAAAAAAAAGTACGATCGAATTTCGCAAATTTTCGATAAGGTACTAATTTTATGCACTTTTTATTTCTATGCTTACTGGATTAAAAGATAGATAGATTGCCAAAAAAAAGTACCAAATTACAGTTTTTACCCGTTTTCTCCGTAAAAGAGCCGAACTTCAAAAAAGTTCCAGACACCTACAGTGGTGGCCACGAATTTAAGACACGACATTTCACTTATATATTTCTGATAATTTTTACATCTTATCGAACAAATTTTAGATCCATGTTATTTTTTAAAGATCCTAGTAATGTTATGAAAAAAAATCAACAATAGTTTGTTACCTATATTTAGTTTCCAATTTTTATTTACATATTATACAGATTAATACAAGTTTAAGCCTGGTCATGAATTTAGGACATAGGCAAAATAAAAGTTAATTCACAAAAGTAAAGCTCAGCTTCATAAAACAATATTAGTATTTGGTGGGAAATCCTTTATTTTGAATCACAGCAGCGCATCTCCTGGGTAAACTTTCAACTAAGGCCATACAGCGCTCCTTTGGAATGGCATACCAAGCCTTTTGAATTTCTTCCCATAAATCAGTCAAATTTTTTGGCTTTACTGCTCGTACATGCTCCTCAACATCATTCCACAAGTTCTCAATTGGATTGAGATCCGGGGATTGAGCTGGCCATTTCAGAACTGTGATATTATTTTCCTCTAAGCAACTCTTCACTAGGCGTGAAGTGTGCTTAGGGTCATTATCATGCATAAATTTCCACATTAGAGGCATGTTGTCTTCAGCGAATGGTATCATGATGCTTGTCAGTATGTTTTTGTAAATATGCTGGTCCATTTTATTGATAATCTTCTGAATGGGACCTACACCATGCCAGGAAAATGCTGCCCACACCATGACATTTCCACCACCATGCTTAACCGTTTTAAGGGTGTACTTTGGGTGATGCTCCAGGTTTGGAGGACGCCATACGTACTGTTTTCCATCAGAACCAAAGCGACAAAACTTCGACTCGTCGCTCCAAAGTATATTTTTCCAAAATGTCATCGGCTTATTGAGATTTTCTCTTGAAAACGCTAGTCGGGATTTAATATTTTTTTTGACACAAGTGGTTTACGTTGTGCAATACACCCACGTAAGTTCTTCTCATTCAGACGTCTTCTTATTGTCCTGGACGATATATTAATACCAAAATCCGATGAAATCTCATTTTTAATTTTACTTGAGCTCTTGAAAGGATCTTTAGCAGCTGATTTATAAATTAAGCTATCCTCCCTGGGTGTAGTTTTTCGGGCTCTAGGGTGCTGTTTGACATTTTTGGTAGTGCCATGTTGCTTGATGTGTTCCAGTGCATTGTAAATCTTGGATCTGGAACATTTTAGTAGCTTGGAAATTTCCATTACTGTTTTTCCATCAGTATTCATTTGTTGGATCAATTTTCGTTCGGCATCCGAACTCCAAGTACCTCTGGCCATTTCTAACTAAATATTTTGATGTATTCTAACATTAAATGGAATAAAACATTCATTACTTACCTTTTAGCTTCAAAAAACACCAAAAAATCACTTAAAAACCAAATATTTCTTATATGTTTTAAATTCGTGACCAGCTTCAAAAGCACGTTTTTACGAAAATATAATAAAAACAGCAACAAAATGTATACACAAACAAAACCAAATAACGGTAATTGATCTTAACATTACAGGGTACACTGAAAAATTAACAAAATCTAATTTTATATTGCAGGGTTGTAATAATTATCACAACTTAGTTCGTTACATGTCGTGTCTTAAATTCGTGGCCACCACTGTATCCGGTTATTTTTTAAATGAATAACGATAACTATTCAACTTTTTTTGTATCTCTGTTAGTGATATAAGAGATATAAGGTTACCGTTTTTACCCTTTTTTATCCCATAAACATTCGAATTTCCAAAAATCCCGTGTTATTGGATCTATTCGGTAGAAGACCAATCTACAGTCCATATTTCATCTTTCTAGCTTTCACCATTTAGTCTGTGCGATGATGAATCACCAAGTAAGTCAGTCAGTCAATCACTCAGTAACGTTTCTCTTTCATATAGATTATTATTTGGTGCATACTTTTTGGGGCAAAGATACGTCATTTTAAATAAAATTAAATAAGAAGTTTTAAAGTTTTTTATATAATTTGAAAGAAAATAAATCTTTGTTGATAACAAAAAGGCTTAAAAATAATTACATCGCACATTGCTCTCAAAATTGTTTTTTTTTTTTTAATAGTTCTGTAACTTGTGAACCGTAGAAGATATCTAAATAAAATTTCCCACGGTCAGAGCTGTGGTGTTTTCGAGTTGATATGGAAAATCATAGTCAGTGAAAATTAGTTAAATGCGTTGAAATATTTTCAGACCATGACCTGAAAAACTTAAAATTTGGATTTAAGCATATTTTTTTATATTTAGACCTAAATAATATTTTAACCCGTAAATGTATTCCAACAACATTTCGACACAATATATTATAGAATTAAAAAAAACTCCCAAGTTTTTTACAAAAATATCCGTTACTTCAGTCCGGGTAAAACTTGTATCAAAAATTTACTTTTTTCATTAAAATGATTAACCAGCCATTGTAAAAGGCGTGACTCAGGAAATATTTTTTTTATGTTTACCAACATATGGGGAGATATTTTTTGTTGATGTCGGGTTTAAAATTTTTAAATTTTACAAAAAAAAAAATTAATTTACAAAGTTTGAATAGAGCTTGGAGGAAGACTATTGCCTAAAGAGACTCCAATTTAGCTTTATATGTATTTACGTTAAGTTTTCTTTTGAACTATTTCAAAAAATCTTCAACCCAGCAAAATAACCCCGAAAATACGTCTTCTTTTTTAAGTTTTCACTTCAGATTAAAATAACTTTTTAGCGGATAAATATATTTATATGATTCGTGCAGCAATATTATTTAATTCTGTAAGAAACCTAGCGATTTTTTTTTTTTTTTTTTTTTTTTTTTTTTTTTAAAAACGAGGCCAAAAATGAGAGTAAAGTTTTGCTTCGATCTAAATATCTCTTAAACTTAAAGTGATAAACCACTTCATATAATTTGTAGAGACTTTCAAGGACTATCTATATGTAACATTTTTTACATTCATATCAAATTTAAATTAATTTTTGGCGAATTTGTAAAAAAATTATATGCCCGAGGTGACCAACTTTAGAGGTCTACCCTCTTAACCTGTGACCCGCTATGGGCTTGTACTCCTTCAAATCAACTCGAAATTACTTCAGCGTCAGCAGGTAAAAATAAGTATTTTCTGTGCTTCATTAAATTTCATCAGCATTCATGGTAACTACTTAAACTGACTCAATTGGCGGCATAAGGCATTTAGGACTAGTATCGACAATCAAAATCCGGTTGGAACGACCATAATGAAGTGACAATAGGTCATATTTTTTGTTTATTACTTTTAAATTGAAAACCTACTTTAATATTGAAAAATCTCACAGTACTGTGGTAAAGAACAAGAACTGATCATAAATATTTTTCGGAAAATTTTAAAATTTTATTAAATTTTAATTTATAATAAAACTTTAAATACTTAAAAATACTGCAAAATTCAAACCAATGTAACTCTCTCGAAATGATATCCAAATATAAAAAATTTAACACAACATTTTCAAAAGAAAATTTGGATAATTTTTTTTTTTTTTTTTTTTTTTTGCTATAACCTTTGAAACACAATTGGGGTTTAGACTTAAGTACAGTTTACTTTCAATACATTTCGGACATACATACCTTCTGTACTCCTTTTACCTCTACGCTTACGATTTTGAACATATTATTTGCGAATATCTGCCAATATAGCCAGAAGATAAAAAAAAAAAATATTGACATAAATTTTTCTTTGTGCTGGACGTACGGACGGACGGAAAAAAATACAGGTGATTCGCAATTATAACTATTATTTCCAAGAAAAGGTTGGTTTCAGAGTTATGAATAAAAAGGTTTTAGTATTTAATAATTTTTTATAGAAATTATTTCAAATTTTTATTTGAAATTATGTGTTAAATTTTTTTTTTTAAGGAAATTTTGTGAACGACTTGGTCAAACAATACCAAAACATTATATTATTTATTATGGGACATTCTAAAGTTTTATGAAGCTTTTGTTATGTCTGTCCGAATGCCTTGCTACAAAATTAAGCTTTAACCTCAATGAGTGCCTTAGTATCATTTTAAAATGAATTTGATTATCTTTACTTCTACTTCAAGCCAAGACCTAAAATTTCTTTTTCCATCGACAATATGTTAAGGCTCTTAATAAAATAGACCCACCTAATTTATATGATTTTAATATATTCTTAAGCTTATCATAGCTTTACGTTTTAAAGCTTAAAGATAATTTTACTTCACACCTTTTAAAATCTTTTAAAATTTTTTCTTATCTTAAAAAAAACATTTTAATTAGAAATTTTTCTAAATAAGTTGAGAAACCCAAAAGAAGAAAGACATGAATTAATGAATTTTTTCTATTTTCTTTTTTTTTTTTTCGTCTTGTAAAATTTTATGAATATTAATTCGTTTCACATCTTTAATCTTCAATACAGATGAGAAATGTTGATTTTGTGTTCTTGAAATGCATTTACTTTTATGCGTTAAATTAAAAATCTTTTCTATAAAGTATAGACAAAAATAATAATAATAATAAAACAGAGAAAATGATAATAATAAAGAAGCAGCAAACAATAAAAAGAAATGAAAAATTATACCATCCAAATCCCATCCTTAAACTTATAGAATGTTTCATCTTAACATATGGATGTATTTGAACACTCACACACACATATGTATATCTATCTACATACAAAGATGATGAATATTTTATAACTTTCGGCAACATGCATTCATCTATGATACATTTTTAATGAAACTTGAAATCTTTATGTTTTTATGTTGTATATGTGGATGGATGCATTCTCACATGCATACACACATACATAAAATATGATTGTTTGTATGTATTATTATTATAATATATAGTATATGCAACATATATACATATATACCTACATACAAGTTGCATATAAACTAACCTGCTGCACCTGAACATTAATATTTACGAAAAAAGAATTCTATACTTTTTATTTATAACAAAAATAACAGTAAACAAAAACAACAAGAAGAACCAAAACAAAAACAACAACAAAAAATGTATTCATTCCCATCTAATACATTGGTATTTTTACAAATATATGTATGAGTAAGTGTGTGTGTCAGAGTTTACAACTAAGAAATAAACAAAGCTCAATAAAAAAAAAACAACACATATTCATAAATACAAGTATGTGTACGTTTATATCCGGTGTGTTTTATTTTTTATATATTTTTTTTTTTTTTTTTTTCTATACAACAAAACACCTGTGTCTTTCCTTTAACTGAGGTGAGATTTGGAAGATTTTTTCGGTAGAAGGGGGGGTTAGGTTTAAGGAGTTAACTCCTTGTACTTGTAGAAATGTGAAAGTGCATGAGTGTATTGTTATTTTGTTGCGAATATATGGCACCTAAAGAATAACAACAAAACAAAACAAAAAACAAGCAAAAATGTCAAAGGATGTATTTAAAATAAAAATACAAAAGCATACAACCACACTTGCATATAATACATACATGTATTCACTCATTCATTCATTTATTTATGTATAAACATAAATATTTATATATACATATGTACATATAAACAAATAAATCAATGTATCCTTGTGCGCGTTTATAACCATTATATATGTCTTTATGTTTATATGTAGTTATATGTATATATTTATTAATCTACACATATGACTGTATTTATATGTTTGTATGAAATGTATTAATAAACACACAAAGGTTAGAACGGTTGGCTGAATGGTTTTTGTTTAAGAAAATATTAAACTTTTGACATAACAATGACACTTTATTTAAAATGAAATGAAAATTTTTATGAAGCGACAAAGTAATCATATGTAGTTGGTCAACTCCTTAAAATATGACTTATAAACCAGTGAAGGTTTTAAAAAATAGTAATACCCTTCTACATTTTAAATTTTCTAAAGAAATAACATAGCGTACGTTTATAGGCTTTCTTGAGGAAATCATAAATCAATTTTAAAAATTTACAATACCCTTTCAAAATTTTCAGTTATATTCCAAAACTATTTTCGTTTAGATTCCTTAATAAATGTATCCCTAATTCTGTTGTTTTTCTTTTTTTTAAATTTTGAGTGAAGCTTTTTCACAAAAAGTATGCAGCTAATAAAATATGAAAAACATGAATTACATGGAAAGACTGATTCTGCGGCACTGGGTATCTCAATCAATTCCAATATACGGTATTAATAAGCAGAGTTGGGGTTAATGCACTAAATTGTGACTGCACTCTGCTTTTCACTAAATCGCACTATAGTGAAAAAAAAAATTATATTTTTAACTATTTGCCGTCACTATAGTCATATTGAAAATTTCTTCACAACCAAAAAAACTATAACTAAATTTAATGGTAGTGAAAAAAAAATTGAACTACCCTCAATAGTGCAAAATCTAAAAAGTCGTGCAATAAAATTAATAAAACTAAAACGTAATTTATTCGAATAAATCACAACTCACTAAACAAACTTTGGTGAGCTATGATGGTAATTATTAAATTTATATTCATTTTAGAACAATAATTTAGTAACATTACTGACTTATTCATCATCCTACAGTCCGAACGCCTAAAGTTAGAGAGATGAAATTTGGACCGTATTTTGTTCTCCTGCCAAATAGATCCACTACAAAGGGTTTTTTGGAAATTCAAATATTTATTGTAATAAGAAAATATTTTTATACATTATCATCCGTATTCAAAAAAAACTAATGTATGTTTGATAACGAGTTACTAACTTTTTTATATGTAAATTTCCCATAAGAAAAAGTTAGTAACTCGTTATCAAACCTACATTATTTTTTTTTTTTTTTAATACGGCTGTATATCTTTTAAAATATATTTTAAATTTAATACTGGTCAGTCTTTATTTTGGATTTAGTGAATAAAGTTTAAAAAATATTAGTTCCACTAATATTAGTGGAGGACTGTTTTTTGCACTAAAGCATGTAGTGAAGAAAAAAATGTTGCACTAGGTTTGTGCCGAAAAATATTCTCAACAAAATCGCAAAAAAATTTTATATCTGGAATAATTCTGCAAAATTATTATTCCTTAGGCTCGATATAGTGTAGAAAGTCAAATGAAAATTTTCCATCACGTCGCATTTTTAACCCATTTAAAATTTTACAGGTAATAGGTAGGAGAAATTAGTCACATATATTTTATAGGCAAGAATTTCTCAATTAACCCTCATAAAACCATGGAAAAATGAGGAATATGGAGTAGGTGTATAGGAGAAATTTGTATTTTGTATAACTAATACAAGACCGCAGATTTCAAAAATGGTAATCATATAATGCACAATGGAACAGAATTAAAAATGTTTGGAAATAAATCTATAACTTCTAATAGGTTTAAGAGGCAATAAAAAGATTTAAAATATATCGAATAAGAAACAAAAATTGGCAAACGATTAAACATTTTCTAATTCATAGGTACCTTAATTTAAGCTCCCATAGCTCCACTCCTGAGGGATATTTGGGATCCCCCTTCAAAACTTTAAATTCTGTACAGCTATGCTACGTATATGTGATTCTGCTCCACTGTACAATCATATTTTTTATGATTCATTCATTCAATAAAGGAAAAGTAACGATTCAAAATCAACAATGGTTGTAATCACATATAAGGTTTCGGTATTTTCTCTCCGAACATTTACTAATTTTGAACACACATAATGTTATTTAGTAATTCGCCAAAGAAGTGATATCATGTTGATTTCAATGCGGTATACAATTTTCTCAATCATATGCAATAGATACGCTATTGATACTAAATGGTGTCGTTTTGTACACGTATATGATCGATATTTTTATGGGTGTACGCATTATGGACTTTGGAAAAGCACTATTTATAATAACTTCCAAAATAAATCAAATCATGCTTTTGGTTGTAATATTCCTAAGCCTAACCATCATTTTATTAAGTGTAAAATAAAATATAATACGTTAATACTAACAATTTTAAGAATTTATGCGCTTTAGAGTGATTCCCGAAAGTAGGTCTATGTGGAAGCTATTATAAATTATGGACCGAATCTAACTAAAATTTGGCATTGTGATTTCTATTTAATAAATTTTTGTCGAATATTAACTTCTTACTGACATTTGTTTGGGAATTATTCAAGTTAAAGTGATTTTCGGAAGAGGGATTTATATGGGAGCTATGGTCAATTATGGAAATTTGGCACAAAGATTGACATTTATATAAAACTCCTTTGCACCGAAATCATTAAAATATTGCTATATTTAACGCATTTATGATCGTTAAACCTCTATTCCGGGAGGACATTTGTATGGGGGCAAGGTGAAATAATGGACCAATCATAACCAATTTCAATTCATTCTTGTGCCAAAATAATTACTCGTGCCAAATTTCATCAAGATATCTTTAAAATTGCGACTTGTACTTTGTTCACAAGGTTTACATGGACAGACAGCCAGCCAGCCGACTAGACGGACGGACGGATATCGTCCCAACCACTTATGGTGGTGTAGGGTATAAAAAAAAAAAAACTTTGAAACACATAAAGGAACTATAACTTTCTTATGCAATTCTTTAAAATTCATTTATAGCCAAACATCTTGAACAAATCTTATATTAAACATTTTACTATTTAAATTCTCACAACTGTAGCCATACTTTCATGGGTATGAAGAATACAATGGATATATTTAAATGTCTATAAGAACATACAGATATTGATATATAATCGTTTATTTGGAATTTTATGAGTTTGTATCGTCCACATAAAAATTCTTGTTATTGCTGGCTGCTGTTGTCATTAATAAAAGAAATATTGTATTCATAATAATTATCATTGCATATTTTATGTATAAACACAAACACAGACACTGTTACTTATATTAAAACATACACTAAAGAAAATTTAAATAGAGATAAAGATTTGAAAATTAAATAGCAGCAAGTTATGGTATTTTAAAAACTTTGAATTAAAAAATAAAAAATTATGACTTTTTCTTTAGGCCCTTATTATTGCTGCTATTTGATTTGTACTATTGATTTAACAAAATTGTTTTTTTTTTTTTTTTCATATTTTTGCAATGAAATAATTATGATTATTAATAGTTGTTACTATGAAGTGTATTTTAATTGAATTTCTTTCACTGTTCTAGAAACTCGTATTGTTTGCAACTTTCAAACAAAAGTAAAGAGATCAAATACACATACATACATTTATACATACATTTATTGGTATGTGTATAATATGATTGGTTATTAATATTTCTGAAATTCATTATTATTGTTTTATTTTCTGCGTTTTCCTTTTTATATTCATCTTTTCAAAAACCACACATACATAAAACCATTAAAACAATTCAACCAACACAGAATGAGTATCATGCAACATATTAACTCATGCAACTACTACTACTACTGATATAACAAATACTACTACAACTATTATTGCCACTGCTACTTTTACTCATCAGATGATGAGGATGATGATGATGCATTTGTACAAGGGATTCAAATAAAATAAAACCAACCAAAAAAAACAAAAAAAAGGAAAAAAAACAGTAAGAACGACTTGGCATAAATGAATTGAACAGTAAAAAAATAAAAAATGCAAAACAAAATCAGATGGTTGTTAAAAAATAATCACGCACACACTCACATAAACATACCCACTTATATTTAAATTAAACCCTATAGTTCTGTTGGAAGCAAACAAATTTTCTAGCTTAGGCTCATAAAAATATTTAATCCTTAAGTCTCCTTTGCAATACAAAAAGAAAACATGTGGCATGTGTTATTGTTTCTACTTATGTGCAGCTAGTTATACTTTTGGACCTTGCTACTAAACTATCTCTTTGTAATCTAAATTAGGGTCAATTTGAAATAAGAAATAAACTTTGAGGTAAAACTGAAGTGACCCAAAAATTCAGGGACAGTGTTTAAAACTGTAGGGAAAAACAAAAAAAAAAAGAGAGGGAAAGAAAAAAAAGAATGTAAATAAATAAATAAAATGCGAAAGTGTTTGTTGCATATTTTGACACTTTCATTGCCCGATACTGGTGATATTAACGAAATTAAAAAATAAACAAGTGAATATTAATAATGCCACATCAGCAATGTACTCGAATGTGTGCGTATATGTATTCTTACATTACTGTATATGTATGTGTGTGTATAAATATGTACGTAATAAATGCATTTTTTTAATATAGGTATGTATCTATATGTATGTATCTATAACATTTTTTCAGAACTTTAAGAAAATAAAATCAATTTTAGAAATCTTTCAAAAAGAAATAATACCACTGGTTTACAAAATGAAAACATTTTTCTCAGACTAAAAGTTTCTCAGACAATTCGGATTAACTGATTATGAAGCATATCTTGAAAACAACTTGTCTGATTTTATTAGAAAATATATCAAAAAATTCTAATTAAAATTGTTTCAAGTCATTCTTACATTACTTTTTTAAATGCGGTCAAGAGTTATGGAAACATTAAGCCTGTTTTCTGAAAAAATTTCCAACAATTTTTTTCCAAAAATCGTAAAAATTCTAAAATGTTAAAAATTTAATATTTTTATTTTTTATTCATAAAGATAATTTTGTTACAAATAAAAAAAAAAAATTGGAAATTTTGATTTCTTTTCACAAAATGGGCTTAATATTTTCATAACTGTTGACCGTATTAAAAAGTAAAGTAAGAATTACTTGAAGACAATTTTAATTAGAATTTTTTGGTATATTTTTTAATAAAATCAGACAAGTCGTTTTGGAGATATGCTGTAACATAAGATTCACCCTCCTTAATTTTACAAATCGCGTATTATGGCGAGAACTGGAGTCAATTAAAAAAAAAAAAGTGGATTAGAGTCTTAGTACATATTAATAGTCTGTATTCGAATTAACTAAAAAACCCCGTGCCGTAGAATTAGTGTTTTCTTAAGTACTAAAGTTTAAGAGGAAAGTAATAATACCAGCTGTTTTTTTTTTTTTTTTTTTAATACAAAGTAATTCACAAAGTAATGTATACGGGAAGCTGGTAAAAGTTTTAATAATAAAAACTTCAAATAATGTATTTTAAAAATAAACTTATTAACAAATTATCTCTAGTTTAGAAGCTTATAGAAATTATAAGTTTAAAAATTCTGCAAAAGCTCTTAAAATTCGTTCAACTTCCTTTTAATATAATTTTTTAATCAATGGTCAGGTTAATTAAACCAAATAAATTTACAAATCCATATTGTAAAGCTCTGCTAAATGTAAGTATATGTATGTGTGTTGTATGTACAATTATTTGTTTGTACAACAACATTGTTGTAGTTGTATAAAAGCAACAAAAATAACAGCTACGACAATAATAATAACAAAAACATCAGCAGTAATAACAACAATAAAGTGCGATTTTTCACACCATCTCGATTATGCGTGAAATAAAAAATCATATGTAAGGATATGCATGATTGAACGAATGTTCATTTATATACATACACACACACATAAAGAAATAAACATGTATATGATAAACACCTACTTACACATAAATACATATTTATCAATATATTAGGATGACCCCAAATTGAAAAGAGTAATCTTAAGTAAAATGAAAATTAAGTTAAGCATATTTTCAAATATTTTTCTTTTTTTTTTCTTTTTGGCTTTTAATTGAAAGTCTTTATTTTGCATTGATACACGCAGAGAAAAAACATGGTTGCAGCATGATCACTACAACTATTCAATGTTTTGTATAGCTATTTTTCATTGATTTGAATAATACCGTGTTCATTATAGCAACGTTTATCTTTCTGTTTGATAATTTAATGATTATCAAATTTCATACTTAAAAACTGACTTTGATTTGGTGCGAAAAGTTAAAGCTAATTCGGAGTTGAAAACATATAAAGTCCAAAAAGTTCCAGACTGGAATGCTGCAAAAAATTTAGATCCAAGAATAGGGCAAGGACATTAATATTAAATTTCATACAAAAATACTCATGTTGTATAAAGAACAACAAAACGTATGTACTGGCAGATTTTTCCGGGTTAAAATTTTTATGTTGCTGATGCTCGATGATATGTTGAAGATAGATTTCCTAAAGAGTTCCTGGTTTGGCAAGATTTATGCAGTTGCTGCAAAAGAATTAAGTCATTTGTTACAGTGGACTCTATAAATACCGAAAAATACATCAAAGAATGTTTGCAAAAAAATATTTTTCCTTTCATAAGAGAGCACAATATGTCCACATATTTTTGGCCCTATTTGCCATCATGTCACTACGTAAGAAAACTCTGGAGTGTTACCAAAACAATAACATAGTTTTTGTACCAAAAGAGGTCAATCCTCTAAATTATCCGGAGCTAAGACCAGTGAAGAGATATTGGGCTTTTGTGAAAAGAGAAACGAAGAGGACAAAAGAGGTGTCCCAAAATATTGAAGATTTTAAAAGGAGATGGGCATACTGTTCCAAAAAATTTACTGAAACAACTACCAAATCGCCAATGGAAGGGTTACCAAAAAAGGTCAAGGAGTTCATAAGTAGTGGTTAGAAGTGTAAAAGTTATATTTTTTCTGTGATCTGTTGTATACGATCAACCGTTTCCAAATCATTGAATTTTATATATATTAATATTTTTTCGATCGCACTCCTTAGTTCGTTTGCCCTATAAACTTGTTTAAATTGTCCTAATTACGTGTTTGATTTTTTAGGAACTCGAAGCCCAAGCATTTAGTCGAATATAGTGCTCATTGCAATTCCATTACTATAAATATATATTAGGGATGCCAAACGGGACTGCATTTTGCAAATCCCGGGATTCGGGATTTTATAATTTCAAATCCCGGGATTCCGGGATTTTTCGGGACCCCGGGATTTTTCGGGATCCCGGGATTTTTCGGGATTTCGGGATTTTTCGGGATCGGAATTTATATTTCATATAAAAACACATTTTAAATATATGGATAAAATCAATTTTTTATACATATTTTAATTAAAGAAATTTATTCGTATTTGTAAAAATAAATCATAAGGTTTGTTCGTTTGAAATTTTAGTAAAACTAGTTAAATAAAAGAGATATTTAAAAAAGTTAGAAAACCGAAAATAATAAAATAAATTTTAGGGTAAATAAAAAGTTAAATTTTTATTATTTTTTTTTTTTTTTTATTTTTTTTCTTACTGTATTAAACGGAAATTTGAAAATATCTCAAAAATACGGGCATATGTTCTTTTGCAGATATTTTTTCTTATAAAATTTCATTAGCTAATGATAAGTATGATTTTTAGCTTTGTTGAATATCATCAGTAGTTAATGTCCATCTATTTTGGAAGATGATTTAACGCAATTTGGTCCTAGAACTTGTATAATCCAACATTTGTTCATTATTTCATCTTCCATAGAAATGTCTTTCCAGATATTATTAATACATATTATTTAATACAAATCAATATGTATTAATAATTAAAATGACGTTTCAAATTAAAATTCAATAGGAAAATGAAAATAAAATATTTTACTAGTCTTGCTCGTACAAAATATTCAAATAAAATATGTATAGCAAAATATAAAATTATTTTCTCTTGAAATGTTTATAACTTTTACTAGTTTTATGTGCACAGATAAATGCTTTTCGAGTAAAATACTTACAATAATAGTAATACTAGTAAGAATAGCATACAAACGAACAGACCTATAATGTTCTAATCTTCGTAATCGATTTTTAATATATTTTTGAAAATTTTCTATTAATATTTTGATGTTTTGTATTGCTTAGAGTTAATTTTTTGGATTGTTTTTATGACACTAAATTTTGAAAATGAAATCCCGGGATTTTTTTCGTCCAATCCAGGGATTCGGGATTTTGAAATCCCGAAAAATCCCGGGATTTTCGGGATCGGGATTGGCATCCCTAATATATATAAAAATAAAATTTGTTAAAAAAAGATAGATTTCTATTATATATCTCGAAAATATATTTTCATTTAAATATTTTATTTTTAATCTCTTTTGTCTGTATCAAATGACTCGAGGGAATATTAAATAGTATCAAAGAAAGTACTATAGTATCATATCCATCCCTGGATTATATATATGATAAAATGGGACTATTAAATGATAAAAACATGATGAAATTGGAAGCAATATTTAAGAAAACGTTATAAACATTATGTTGGCCTTAGTTTGCTCTTAGTTTGTGGTCACTAGAACTATATTTATACCCTACACCATCATAGGTGGTTGGGGTATTATGCGTTTGTGTTGATGTTTGTAACGTACCTTAAAGTATACCGTTTAACTCAGAATCACTTTCTGAGTCGATTTAACGATGTCCGTCCGTCCGTCTGGCTGGCTGGCTGTCTGTCCATGTAAACCTTGTGAACAAAGTACAGGTCGCAATTTTAAAGATATCTTGATGAAATTTGCCACAAATAATTATTTTGACACAAGGAAGAAGCCTATTGAAATTGGTTTCTGATCGGTCCATTATTATTTAGCCCTCATACAAATGTCCTCCCGGAATAGGGGTTTAACGATCATAAATGTCTTAAATATTGCAATATTTCAATAAAACTCGGTACAAAGAAGTTTTGTATAAGTCTCAATCTTTGTGCCAAATTTCATCAAGATCGGTTCATAATTGATCATAGCTCCCATATAAATCCCCTCTTCCGAAAATCACTTTTACGTGCATAAATCCCATACGAATGATATTATCAAGTTAATATTCAACACAAATAAGTTTTATATAAGTAGAAATAACATTGCCAAAATTTATGAGAATCGGTCCATAATTTACCATAGCTCCCATATAAAATCACTTCCGGCAATCGCCCTAAAGGACATAAAATCATATAGATGTTAGCATCAACGCATTGTTCTGTATTTATATAATTTATTTTACATTTAGTAAAAGTGTTGGTCGGCAATGGGCTTGAGGTCTAATTTTTAGCTTATACACAATGGTGTAAAGTATCATATGGTCGGTCTTGACCAACTATAGTTTCTCTCTCATTTTTATTTGCATAATGTAGTCTGTAGATCCCTTTGAGTACCTGTATCTCATAACAATTTTCAACAATTTCGAAACACTCCCCATATTATTATTATTTTTTTATTTATTTGGTGCATACTTTTTAGGGCAACTAATCTAAAACTTGTTACATTAACAAGAAAAATGTTTTTCAACAGAATGAAATCATTGAATAGACTTTTGTAGACAAAATTTTAATAAAAAAATTTAAAAGTTTTAAAAATTTTCCTTTAAATTTCATCAAAATGATCATGATTTAACAATTTTGTTGAGATCCATTAATTTTTAATAAAACCCATTAATTTTTAAGAAAAACAAAAACAATTAAGCATAAATTTTGGAGAATAATTTAAAATTACTTTCTCGGTAGTACCCTATTATTTTTACATACATATTTATTATTTCATATTTATATACATATGTATATATAAAGTTATTTGTGTTTGTATGTAAGTGTATACATATGTCTGGCATCATATCATAATGATATTATTTGTGTCATTTAAATAATTCAATAATTTCATTTATGGTTCGTTATGAATTTTCATGCTGACACTTATCGTTTACGCAGTCAATACTATATATTTCTCATCAACTCGTTTTTTTTTTATTTTTTTATATTTTACTCAATACATATTTTTTTGTTTGGCATTATTGGCCAAAAAAAAGAAGAAAAAAAGTAAAAGAAACAAATAATGGACGAGCTATTAATATGGAAAAGGATTCCTTTACTAATGCATTTAATATAAAAATATTTATTATTTTTTCCAACACTCAGAGAAGAAAACTTCAATTATTGTCTTGAAAAATCAAGGATCAACATTTAAATTTGAATTAATAAAATTTTTCTGATAAAATCTAAGGGGTAGATTCTAAGAATTTTTTAATTTAAATAAATTTTAACAAAATTTTTTTCTATTCCTACGAATGGTTTTGTTAGTAAAATAAATACTTAGTTTTATCTTATTTAGCTATTGGTCTGGAATTTTTTTTAAATTTTAATGCTAAATATGATCTTTAACTGTAGCAAATTTATACTTTTAATTTAATAATTTTTAACTTATCAATTAATCCACTTTTTTTTTGTGTTTTTTCCAAACATATAAATTATAAATTCGTGTTACTTTATAATTGAATGTTTAACACCTGATCTACTTACTTTGACACTGGTTAAAATATTGGCTTGTACTACATACATACATACATACATACATACATACATACATACATACTTTTCTTTTTTTATTTTATTTCTTTTCAATTCACTTGAGTTTAAACTGTTAAATTGACAACCACAAATGTTTCACATTTAAAAATTATTATTATTGAACAACAACCAATCAGATGAGTGTCGTGTCATGTCAAGCAAGATTCTGTTATGCCCAACACAAAAAAATAAAAAATTAAAATATTTGTTGTTGTATTGACTGAACAGCATTACTACTAGTATTACTACCATCACTACTACCACTATTGCCTTTCTATAAAAATAAATGCCGGAAGGAGAGTTGTTTGGACAACACTACGTATGATGGACATTTATATTTGTATTATAATAATACATACGTTATATTTAAATTTTTTTTTTTTGCATGTATTGTATCTGTAACACACGAGCTTTACATTTGTTTAACTACGAAAATATTTTTTTTTTTTTACATTCGCATATTTGTATAATCATCTGATTTTAATATTATCAACAATTATCGATTAAAAAAACATATTAAGAAGATATCATGATCAATATTCAAATAAATATATTATTTTGTTTAAACATTTGTAATACAAATTGTTAACACATTATGGATATCTATAATTAAACTGAAGTAGTACCTACATTATGGTGGTGCAAAATTCCTTTTTGCGAGCTACATTTAAACGTACTTTGTAACGCATAGAAAAAAGGAAACATCATTTAAAACCAAATTTCAGCTTCCTACGTTAAGTGGAACAGGATACATGCATTAAATGTAATCGACTCAGGAAGTGATTCTGTGTCGAATGGTATACTTTAAGGTGGTAGTCTGATGGTTTTTTCTATGCGTTACAATTATCAGCACAAACTTATAATATCCCAACCACCTATGGTGGTGTAGGGTATAACCATAGCGCAATTAGGAAGTGCTCGCACATCTACAAAAACAATAATTGCTTGTATTTTGTTAGTGTAAAACTACTGTACATAATGTCAAAATGCTTTGAACGGAAAATGAGAGAAAAAAAGAGAGGAAGAGTAAAAAAACTCAAAAAAAAAAATTTTTGCATATGAATACAAAAACAAATTGACAGTTCCGCGAGGTATGTCAATGAAAAAATTTTAAAACAGCTGTTCTTTACGAATATACTTTATAATTATACTATGGGAATAACTATACTAACAAATTGTATATAAAAATATTAGGTATCATTTGATGTATAGATCATTAATTTTGGTGAGAAAAATTTGTTTTTTATGTGTTATATTATCAAATTTTAGTGTTATATTATAAAAAATTTTCTTAATCCTAGAAATAACGGTATTTTAGCGTAATCGGTATTTTCGTTTATTTCTGTAACGTTATTTCCACATATTTTGGTAATTGTACTTTAGCGGTAATGGTAGCCAACCTTGCTAAAAACCCAAAACAAAATATTTTATTTGATGCATACTTTTAGGGTCAATAATTAAAACTTTATGGAAAGTTAAACCTCCAGTTCTAGATAAAAGATTTATTGTTTAAAAAGTTATTAAAAATATACAAAAAAAAAACCTTTTTTATTCTTACTAAGCAAAACAAACGAATGTCTCATGTATATTCTGCTGTAATGAAAAGTGAAGTCAAAGACGTCCATCTAAACACATAATAGTTATTTTTGAAAGATATTTATATGGGAGTTAATTATAGACCGATATTCATGAGCGTTAAACCCCTATTCCGGGAATACATTTGTATAGCGGTTCGACGTTGGCCCAGTAGTAAGTAATATGCTTACATTGACAGACAGATGGACGGACATCGATAAATCGAATCAGAAAGTGCTATTTTGAGGTCCGCTGATTTTTCCTATGCGTTACAAATATCAGCACCTATGGTGTAAGGAACAAAAACTGGGCTTCAAAGAATAACGGGTTTTCACTAAAATCCATTTATCTTACTAATTTCCAAAAAAATATGTTCCGATTTTTTATAAAAAATTCGTACAAACGATTGTCTATTACTGTATGAGACTTATGTACTAAAGATGGTTCCCGAAAGTGAGACTTATATAGAAGCTCTAGTCAATTATGGGCCGATCTTCATAGAATTTGGCACTACTTATAGAAAAAAGTAACTTATGTATGGGATAAATGCACGTTAAAGTGATTTTTAGGATCACTGAAATTTGCTTCACAGATTTATACTCAAATAAAACTTTTTTAAGCCGAATTTTATTAAAATATTGCTTTATTAAAAAATAATTATCAAGATATCTTAAATTTCTTAAATCATACTTTGTTGTAGATTAATACATATCTAACTTTAATGAAATACTAACCAATAATTGTTGCTTTTTTGGGACCAAAAAATAATCTTCTCAGTCAGATGTTTGTGCTTTTAAAACGGATTTTTTTTTGATTACACAAGGCAACAAAATCAAAAAAATTTTGTAGGCTTTAAAAACCACTATACAATTTTGATGTATTGTGGTTCCAGTAGTTCAAAAATGGGCAAAATTTAAAATTCTATGGAAAGGTTTTTTTTTAATTTTTTATTTTTTTTTTTAATTACAAATGTTTTTAGGCGTTTTTCCACATAATTAATGATAACTCAAAAAGTTTTAGTCCGATATTATTGAAAAAAATTTAGAAAAATTTATATTTACATAACCTTTAATTCCTTTATATATTGCGTTTCAATCGGCTCAGTAGTTTCGGAGTTATAATAAAAAAATTAAACAAAAAATATATTTTTTACGTGAAAAAAGCTAGTTTTTTTGTTTTAAAAAAATTATTAAAAATCGAAAACAAAAATATATTTTTTACGTGAAAAAAACTAGTTTTTTTGTTTAAAAAAAAATCATTAAAAATCTAAAACTGTTCAGATTTATTACTTCATCGCAAAGCCACATATAATAGCAACAAAATGCGATATCGATCATAAAAATCTATTGATTCTTTTCGAATTTATTAGCAATTAAGTGAATTTGTATAAATAATATAAGGGTCGATATAAACTTGGATACCAGAAATAGGCGTGATCCGTCCACTTTATCGCGCACCTCCCATATAAGGGGAAATGTTAACGAAATTTTGTACAAGTAGTTCAAGGATCAATGTAAACTCGGAAACAAAAAATGGTCGTGGTCACCCACCTTACCGCCCACCTCCTATATAAAAAGTTGATGATGAATATATAGATTCGGTCAAGTCGAATATGACATTCTCGCTTGTTTTTTAAATTTTTTTTTACTATGTTTATATTTTTTGCCTAACAATTTTTTTTCATAACTTTGAAACTGTTGATCGCATCAAAAACAATTGTATACATCATTTAAAGATAATGCTAGCCAAAATTTTTGTAAATTTAGTTTAATAAAATCGGACAAATTGTTTTTTCAAAAAACTAAAATTTTGTGAAAATGAGCGAATTCACTTAATTGCGAATAAATTCGAAAAGAATCAATAGATTTTTATGATCGATATCTCATTTTGTTGCTATTATATGTGGCTTTGCGATAAAGTAATAAATCTGAACCGTTTTAGATTTTTAATGATTTTTTTTAAAACAAAAAAACTTGTTTTTTTCACGTAAAAAATATATTTTTGTTTCATTTTTTTATTATAACTCTGAAACTACTGAGCCGATTGAAACGCAATATATGAAGGGATTAAAGATTATGAAAATATACATTTTTCTAAATTTATTTCAATAATATCGGACTAAAACTTTTTGAGTTATCATTAATTATGTGGAAAAAGGCCTAAAAAAATTTTTAATTTTACAAAAAAAAATTTAAAAAAAAAAAACCACTCCATAGAATTTTAAATTTTGCCCATTTTTGGACTACTGGAACCATGCTACATCAAATCTATATAGTAGTTATTGAAGCCTTTTTTTGCTGTTGACCTGTGTTATAGTACATTATTGATTATATAGTAGTTGAAAAATTAAATTATTATGACCAAAATATTTCATATCAAATTTTATTTAGTTAAATATAAATTAAATTTTTAAAAAATGATTGATTTGAAGGCCATAAAAAATTACTAAGAAAATTATATATTTTTTGGCTTATTTTATTTATATAATAAACATTTTATTGATGTTTAAATATGTATGTGCATAAATTTTCTTGATACTTTCTACTCGTAGTGCATTTTACATTTTAGTTCCTTTCAAAATTTGATTTTTATAAGAAATTGAATGCTCATATACGAGGTTTGATCTTCCAAGAATTTGCTTTAAATAAAAATATTTCAAAACTCATTTGTATATTGTACTCCAACCTCGTAATATAATTTTTTATATTTATATATAAATTTAGGTTTATGCATATTAAATGTGTAACAATAACAAAATACTCTAAAACTTAATTCACTCGGAATACTTAGTTCAAGTAATATTTTACTTGTTTACTGTTGTTGGGTTGTTGGGTTCTTGGTATTATGTCAGAGTGTTTGAAGAACAATAATTTTAAATGTAACAACATTTGTTGTTTAGTTGTTTGGTTGGTTTAAATAAAAGCACGTAGTTGGCCTCAAGTTGAAAAACGTTAAAAGGAACAAATGATTCTTGACGAACAAGTGAATACGTAAGAAAGTGTCTGCCTTTTTGAAAAAAAAAAAATAACAGGAAAAGTTATATAAAAAGCAAAGTAGCACTTAATGCAATTGTTTTATTTGTTATATTTGTAATATGTATTTGTTAAAGTACCTTTACATACCTATTTACAAATTTGAATACATAGTGAAAAATTTATTTTAGAGCAAAAAAATATAAAATATATAAAATTGAAGGGGCTTATAGGAGGGAGAGGGAAAGGTATAAGTAAATAATATTAATAAATATGTATATGTATAGGTAGGTAATATAATATATGTCATGATTTATTGATTATTTAATAGTATTTCCAAATAGTATTTAACTTTAGTTTCAGAATAACATTTTAGATTATTTAAATTTTTATGAAGTAAAAGACTAAAATAAAATTTGGCTGGATTAAAAGTTAAAGCTTGAAATTATTTTAAAATTATTATTAACCCCTAATTTTATTTTCAAAATTGTATTTGTTATCATTTAAAAAATTGTTACTTTTGGCTAAACCTCCTTATTACATTAACAAGTCAAATAATTAAATGCAATTAGTGTATATTTGATTTTTTTTTTAGTTGGAAGTAATTTCTTTTTTTTCTAATAATAAATTTCCACCTCATAAAATTTATAGAAAAAAACATTATCGTTAGTTGTTTTTTTTTTAGTTTATAGCCAGTTACTAGTTAATACTTTGGTACTTCGTATGAGTTATTGTTTCGAAACAATTGATATCTTATTATTTTTTATTTTTTTATTTTGTATTTGTTAGTTTCAACTATTTTGTAATTTCATGTTAAATTAGTTAAAAGTTTTGTAAATAAACACATGTATTAAAGCGCACTAAAAGTTGCGAATTCAAATTAGTTAGTTGTTGTTTTTAGTTGCATATCGAGTTGTAAGAGTCCTAATTATAATGGTAAGAGGGGGTGCTAGAACATATTGGAACCTGCATACATATTTATTACTTATTCTCAAAGTCTTCACTTTGGCAATTACGTACTTTAATGTGTACATATGTATGTATGTATGTATGTATGTATTTGCATGTATATTTAAGTATTTGTATGTGTGAGAATAATTACTTGTTTAAGAGTACAGGAAAAAGAGAAAGAGAGTTGGGGGCAACATATGCGTGTTGTATGTTTTCCGTATATCAATACAGTAAGGAACAAAAGTAAGACTCTTCCCATAATTTGTTTAAATAATTTAAACTTAAGAGTATAAAACACTAACACTTTAAATGTAGTTCTTGAGACTTATGGCTGAGAGCTGTCAATGCTTCACAATTTAGGTTATCTAAGGTATATATACTTGTGGACAGTGATGTATCAACTAGCATTCAATTTATAGCTACCAAAAGTAGGATATATTTTTAATGACTTTGTTTCAGAATAACCTTGACCATTGATGTACATTAAAATAAGCATCAATGGCTTGAAGAATAAATAAATAAAAATTTGTCCTTCCGTTTATAATTCCTATAATTTTGTATTCTGTGTCGAAATAACGTTGCCCGTTTGTCTTTCAGTATGTCTGTTGAAATAGCGTTTATGAAGGTCACATATAACTTATATATAAAAAATATACATTAAAATGTTGGTAACATCTTCGTGTATATTGCTATTAAATATCTTAAAAATCAATAAATGGTGCATTTAAAAGAAATCATAATGATAAAAAATATATTTTTTGGGAAATTCAATTTTTTTAATGGAATAGAACTAAAAAGTTCCATCGAGTTCCAATCTAAAAATACAATTTATATATAAAAGAATATCCATAAAATTATATTTGAGAATATTAGTTGCGACTTTTTGCGATCTTTTAAAATATTATAAAATAAAGTGCGATACCTCATATTATCAATTTTTTAAGAATTATTTAAAAAATTTTAGGTAATGGCTGAAAATTTGTTATGCAAATGTTACACTAAGATTGGTGGGATTAGATTTTGCCACGCCTGCTTTTAAAACATATTTTATTTTAATAAATTTTACAAAAATGTATCCGAAATTTGTACAAATAAAGTATTTTTTTTCAGTATGGGAGTGGCAGTGATTTCACCAGCCCATTTTTAGTGAGAATGTTTAAGACCTGTGACACTGTGCGACAGTTGGATAGGATTTGGATTTTAAGCATATTTGAGAAATAAAATCAATATTTGGACGTAAATTAAATTTAAACACCTAGAGGTATTCCAATAAAATTTTGGCACCATATAGATAAACTTCTTTTAAATCAGGGTATTAAAAATACTACCACTTTTTCGTACTAAAATACCCGAAATTCCAGTCCAGGGAAAACTTGTTTTTAAAATTGACTTTTTTCATTCAAATTATCACTCGGCGTGGCTCAGAAAATATTTTTTGTGTATTTAACCAATATATGGAGCCATATAATTAGTAAATTTTATTAGATTTTGGAAAATTTTACAAATAAATTAAAAAATAAAAAATCTTAAAAATTTAAAAAGTTTGATTAGAGACTACGGAGAGAACGTTGTCCAAACTATTTTAAAAGTGAAAAAAAATTACCATCTCTTTGAAAAATAACTAAAAATGTAAAAACAAAATTCAAGTTCCAATTTAAGATTAATGTAACTATTTATTGGAACAATATATATATATATTTGTATAACTCTCCTATCATTTAAAATTTCATAAGAAAAATTTTTAAACAATTTTAGAACCCAAATGAAGCTAAGTTTAAAAGCTAAACAAAAACAAAGCCAAAAAAGAGAAAAAATAATGGATTTTGTGTCATCAAAGATCGCACAGTGGTTCCAAAACGCTTTTTGGAAATAATTCATACAATTGCTGCACAAATGTATGAAAATAGCACAATTTGGCTAGAGGTGGCCAACCAAAAGTATAAACTTTTTATGCAAGTATTTGGTATCTAAGAAAACTTTAGAATATGGAATTTGATAATTTATAAAATAAAAGTTATTGGAATGTGATTTGATCGCAAAATTTCTTGAAGGACTTAAAATTTTGCATTTTTGCGTTTTTTTTTTTTAATAAAATTAAAACTTAAACATTAATAAAATTTAAACGAATAGTGATATTTTATTGAAATTTCAGTATAATATGTATAAACTTGTCCTTAAATCATATAATTAAAAAAATTCCCACTTTTTACATGAAAATACCCAAAATCCCAATCCGTATAAAAAGTGTTAACAAAAATGTTCTTTTTTCATTGAATAATTTTTTTGTGTATTCCTTACATATAGAGCTACAAAATTAAAATAATTTTAAGTCGATCTCAGCCATGCGATTTGAGAACATAACAAAAAAATTTACAAAATTTGGATAGGGCTTGTGGGCAGGCCTTTGCCCCAAACTCCTCCGGATTTACTTTACCCTCATTTACATTAACATTAGTTTTGAAAACATTAAAAAAATTATAAAGCCCAGAACAAAAAACAAATGTTATCAGTGAATAAATATTGCCACCTTTATGAAAAAAATTCAAAAAATATAAAAAATTTTTAAAGTTCCAATATTATATATATATTTGTATGATTCTTGCAGCAATATTGTTTAGAATTTTATAAGGAATATTTTCTAGGGGCAATATTAAGCCCGCCAAGTTAAAAGCTAAACAAAACGAGGCTAAAAATTAAGTAAAAATTTATTTCGACCCGAATATCTCTTAAACTAAAAGCGTAGTTTTTATAGAAATTTACAAGGACTATCTATATATAAAATTTATTTTCTCACATCATAAATGAATTTTTGGCGATTTTTCAAATAAATTACATACCCGAGGTGGCCAAGATTGAAGGGACAAGCACTTTCCCCCTGACCCGCTGGGGTCCTGTACTCCGCACGGTTCTTTAGTTACTGAATTATTTCCAAAAAAAAAGCGTTTTTGGAACAACTGTGGATCGGTTAAAAAACTATATTTAGCTGAAGACCAAACACTCGAGATGAGGATAAAAAGTTTTTTTACATTAACTTGTTCTAATTGTTTGTGCTGATGTTTGTAACGCCCAAAAATATTGGTGTAAGGTCCACATTAATTTATACCATTCGGTTTAAAATCACTTTCTGAGTCGATTTAACGATGTCTGTCTGTCCGTCCATGTAAATCTTTTAATAAAACTACAGGTCGCAATTTTGAAAATAAATTAATAAAATTTGGTATACAGGTTTTTTGGGAATCTCCCAGAAGTGCACAAATTTATATAAATGTTAATATCAACGTAATATTCTGTATTCGTATGTTTTATTTTACACTTAATACAAGTATCGGCCGCAATTGCCCACAGGCCTCCCCGAATGTTAGTACACAATGTTTTGACCGACCATGTCTTTCTTACTTGGCTACAACAATAAAACAAATAATTGCTAAAATGTGAAAAAAAATTGTTATCACCAACATTCCATAATGACGGGATACGAAAAAAAAAAAAACTACAAAAACTTAAAGTCTCCAAAGTGGAAAAAATAAGACTTAAAGACTTAAAAAACATTACCAAAACGCCAAATAAATGACGAATATTCTGCACTATATATACATCGCAACACAAGTGAATGATTTATAAGATTTGGCACATTCGAAATAGCACTAATAATTGTTAAATAAAATTTGTATTTATTTAATTGCTAATAAATATTTTCACCAGAATATCAAGCACTACTTCTTTGAATGTTGCTTTAATTTTGTTCACTACTGTATAAGTATATTTTGTTTAAAATATACCTACTACTACTAAACATGTGTGCGTTTTTATTACAAAATCTAAACGCATTTGTTGTTATTTAACTACACACCTACCTACATACATATGTACATAAGTATGTTCTATTAGTTCTATTTTCTAAATGATGAAATTCATTCAAACATAAGTACAAACATTTTTTCTCTCCATACTCTGATAATAAATACATTATTTACATGGTTATTGTATATGTAAAATACGTTTAAATAAATCTATGGTATTGTATTAGTTTTTAAACTATTTCTTTTTTTTTTTTTTTTTTTTTTCGTTCGTTCTGCGAATTACAGAAAACAAAACAACTATTAAAAAACAAAAAACTATAATAATTTACGTAATTTGATTGCAGCAGTTAAGAGTCAAAAGTTGTATAAATCTGACTTTTTGTTCTGATTTTATTCGCTTGATTTGTACATTATTTTTTCATTATTGCGTCTAACTATTTAGAAAATTAATGTTTTTAAAAAGAGAAAGGGAGGGTAAGACTATACAACTTTTTACTAGTATATTTTTTGTTTTTTTATTTAAATTAACATACACATGATTAAACTGATAATAACTAATGTTTATTCGATCATACAAATATGAGTACAAATTTAGATACACATATGGTTACATACATATGTATATATGTAGCTACTTGCAGTCATATGTATTAAGTATGTATACGAAATGTTTTTACACTTAGAAACTAAAATTTGTTTGTCGTATGTTAAACATTTAAAATGCAAAATAACATTATTTGATACTAATATATACTAAGGGATTGCTGAATATCAAGCTCTTTTCAAATATTTAAAATGATCATGAAGTTTAAGGCCTATATACATATCAGTTTTAGTAAATGGACTCTAGTTTAAACCGTTTTATAAAAAAAAGAATGAGGTTGCAACACATGTTGCAACATATTTCGAGAACGATTTGTTTGAATTTGGTTTAAAAAGAAACTGAAAATTATAATTTTAATTAACATATTGAAAAAATGGTGTAAAAAAAAAACAAAATAAAATAAATTGTTTGAAAATATATTGTGAAAATCTGAAAAAGTTCATGAATGTTTTTTGAAGAAACAAAATTTACTTTCCATTTTATAGTTGGTATACATGGGTAGTTTCACTCAATTATAGATAAAATTTCTGCATAAATCTTAATGATATATGGCTTATTTAATTCATAGTATTAACAGCTTTATGATAAAAGATGAATTACTTCTCGATAGTTGATATGTCGACAAAATTTTAATAGATGAAATGAATTTAAAAAAAATTAGATTACGGAAATAATAAATGAAAAATTTAAACTTTTTAATTTATTAATTGTAAAATTAATGATTTACAGAAATGAAACCTATTTTAAAACTATATTATTATAAGTAATTTATACAAAATAACAACTCTGTTTCCTCTTCACATCATTTACAAAACAGCCCTGTGTTAACAAAACAACGCTGTGTTCTTTGCACTTTTAGCTTTATAAATTTTATTTGAATCGTAAAAATATTCGGTGTTCATATTAGGTAAAGTAAATATTTGTAGTGTGAACTACGCTTAAATTGTCTTAGATTTTTATGAGAACCCAGGATTAAATTTTTTCTTTACTTAATCGAAAACTACATTGGATAGAAAAATTCTATATTTCTTCTAATATTTTGGTATAGAAAAAAACTTTAGTGAAAATATTGTTTTTAGAAAATCTTTAAATATTTAATCTCCTAACGAAATTTTGTATGAATCATATTTTCCTAATTAACACTGCTATTTAATTTTATATTAAACTTTATTAACAAATTAATTCATTCAATTATTTTTTAATTAATTTTAAAAACTTTTAAAAAACAAAGGACAAGTTTAAAGTTTGTTTAAATAAAATATAAAATCATTAAAAAAATAAAAACAAGTTTTTTTTCGGGAAACAGATTTATACATTAGTGGTAACCGGTAATTTCAGTGAAGTTAGTATTAGTTAAATTCTAAGACAAGAGGAAATAATGGTCATGAATGTTTCTATAGATAACACTTGTAAATATAAGCTTTCGAATTATTATTTATATTTAATGGCAATTTTAAATTCTCCGTCTCACAGTGAACTAAACCCATATTAAAATTGGAAAAAAGTGGAAGAAATCTAGTTACAAAGATCAAATTTTGTATATGTGTAGACATCGACTGTCTATATAAAAAAAGTTTTTAAAATTTTAACTCTTAATATTTTGTCTGTTTTGGATCAATGAATTACTCAAAATTCCCTCTTTTAGGTATTAAGTTTTATAAGAGTACATAAATATATTGTAACACACAAAGAAATATTAATTATGGTATTTTTTGCATAAATTATTTACTGTTTTTATTAATCAGTGCTGCCATAGTGTTTTTTTAATATAATAAAAAATAAAATATATAAAATATATATCGACCATTCCAGGAAAGAACGCCCGAAAAAGTATATTTTTTTACTTGATGCCTTTCAATTTCGATAAAAATTTGTATACATAAACTCCATTAAGCCTTTTATCAATTTCAGTTTTCAGTTTTGTGAAATTGCAAAAACTCGCGATTTAATTTCGCTTTTTAATTTTCTCAAAAACCAAAAAAATTCAAAAGTATGTAACTTTTAAAAGCAATATCTCTGGGAAGACTTTGTGAATTTTAATGATTTAAACGGCCTTAAAATTTCGCATATGGCGGCTTTACGACGAATATTTTAAAAATAAGAAAGATTTTTTAAAAATGCATTTTAATGCAATTGCATTTTTTAAATGCATTTTTCTTTAAATATGCTATTAAAATTTTTTAATTTTTTAACATAAACGAAAAGTTTGAAATCTTTACATTAAAATAAAAGTGTCAAATTTTTGGGACACGAAAATCTTAAATGCATAATCCAATTTTTATAAAAACATGTTTAAAATTTTTCATATAAAATTTAATTTTTTTCTTGTTTTTGAAATTTTTTTTAAATTTGTAGACAAGTTAACAAAATATAAAAAGTATGCAATTTTAAATATTCATATCTCTTGAAGTTATTGATGGATTTTTGTAATTCAAAAAGTATTTAAAAGGCCATTGTTTATTTTTTGTGTAATTTAGTCAGCATTTCAAAAACCACGTCTTCGATCCATAATATTTTAAAAATATAAATGCAGTTTTTAGATGCATTTTCGTTAGTTGCGAATTTATTAAATTTTAGTTTTTCAAAAGTGTATTTAAAAATGTTTTTTTTATTATAACTTAAAACAATAAATAGTTTGATACATAAAGTTTTACTATTTTTCAGGATTTTTTAAAAAATAACGCAATAAATTTTTTTAAACAAAATACGTAAAGATACTCATAATACCAGAAAAATATAATTTTTATATGAAAAAATTTAAACTAGTTGAAGAAGAGGGGAAATTATGCACAGTACATGTGTGCGTCCCAAAAATTTGAGATTTTTATTTTAATGTAAAGATTCCAAACTTTTCATTTATGTTAAAAAATTAAAAAATTTTAATAGCATATTTAAAGAAAAATGCATTTAAAAAATGCAATTGCATTAAAATGCATTTTTAAAAAATATTTTTTATTTGTAAAATATTCATGTTAAAGCTGATATAATTACAATTCAAACGCCGTTTAAATCACAAATTTCTGCAAAGCCTTCCCAGAAATATTTGTATTTACTTTTGAGATTTTTTAGATTTTTTCAAAGGTGAAAAAGCGAAATAAAATCGCGAATTTTCTGAATTTAGCGAATCTGAAAACGGAAATATTTATAGACACCCATAGACCTTATACATATAAAGTTTTATAAAAATCGGAGGACACTTGGTATATTTTTGGGCGTTCTTTCATGGAATGGACGATATATAAAAAATAAATATAAAGTAAATATACTTTATTTTTTAAAGTTTTTGGTCTTCTAGTCATATTTTTATAAAATTTATTTTATTTAAGGACGACTTATTCTATTTATAGAATACGTTGCATATTATATTACACTATGCAACAAATTGATGATCATCGCCTGGGGGCGGAATCATTCCGATTGCAATTGATAGATCTTGATATGTGTAATAAACCCTCCAAAGGATTTTTCGCTGGTAGGCAAAATTTTTGTTTTATGACCACTTAAACTTTTCTATTTTTGCACCAAAGTAGTTTCAGATAAATAGAAAAAAATAATATTAATATAGTTCGAAGCTAAAATATTTAAACATAAATGTTTAGAACATTTAAATGACAATATTTCATTAGAACCTTTTCTTCATCTATCTCTGATTATATGGAATCATTTCAAGTCCGTTTAAATAAAATTAAACAAAAGTCCATTAAAACTTGAGTTTAATGGGTTAAAATATTCTACAGAAATTTTCTACGTCGAATTTCACTAGGGGTCACCGAATGCCCAAAGTTCATACGGTGAAGTGTTTATCCAAAAAAATTTAATTGATGAAATTATTATTAATTTTGTTTACGATTTGTACAAAATTTTTCATTTTATGTTATATTTCATTGCCTAGTTTAAGGAGTTTATATAAGAAATGTGGAAAAATTTCATAATTTTCTTTTTTAACAACATATGATAAGTCGGATGAATTTTTTATCTTTGGAGACCATTAGTAAAATTTGAAGAAGCGATTCGAATATCTCGTATACATATGATTTTAAGATTATTTAAAATTCAGTCATTATAGTGTGTAGTTCTGTATAAGTTTCACTTTCGTGTTATAATAAAGCAGACGACATTGAATTCTCTAAAATGTAAAAATATGCTTCTGGATTATAGCTATCAAAAAATCTTCGTAACTACAAATTGTTTTTAACTTGACAAATTACATTTGAACTTGTAACTTGACAACTTCTAAAATATCTTGACAATCAAGTTCATTCAAGGCCGTCTGGCAGCCCTGGATCAATATCAAGCTGTTTCCAAATATTTCATATCACATATGGGAGAAAACAAAACTCAAAAAAATCATTAAAGGAAATGCTAAAATCTAAAATAGTAAAAAAATATTTGAAAAAATAAAATCGAAAAATAACATGTTGATTCATTTAATTATTTCATTGATTGAATTAAAGTATTTATTTAATTTCAATCTTTTGATTTATTAAATTCATACGTTATACAGACGGGACTGTCGAACAGTATTCCGGCAGAAATTCCAATTTCTAAATATCGCATTCAATAGCTAATAATTTTACCCCAAACAATTTTTTTGATATGCCATTTGTTGAACTTGGCGAGTCAAAGTTGTTTGACTATTGAATAGGGTGATCGACTCGGTTTTCCAAAGCGGTTTTTAAACCGGTTTTTTCAGTCAATGTGCTTTTGGTTCTTTCAAAATGTTTATTTTTCGAATGTCGAATAGATCGTTTTTTTAAACACAAAAAACCGGTTTTAAAAATAGCTTTTTATTTCAATACTAAAAACTGATATTTAATCGAAATTTATGAATATTTTTTTCAATATTCATAAAATATTATTTCCAATGTTTTAAAAATATAGTTTAAGGTTAAATTTAAATGTTTTAGTCATAGATTATAACATAGATATGAAGCTTAAAAAAACTCAATTGAAAAATTATTACTCAAAAAGGCACACGTACTACAATTGTTTTTGTTTTCAATGAAATTTTTTACTTACACATTCTTAGACTTAGGTTTTTTTGACAACCGACTTAGGTTTTTGAAAACGAAACTTCATTTTTTCCAAGGCGGATCAATATTTCCGTGACTTTTCGAACTTCCCTCGTAGTTATATGAAGTCAACACTGTTCCCATCAAGTACCACCTGTTAATAGACTACTGTCAAATTTTGAGCAAGTGTAGTCATTTACTTTGCGTTTAACAGCTGTACAAAACATACAACCTCGTGTATTTTTCTAAAAATGGAAAAAAGTGAATTTCGAGTGCTCATTAAACATTATTTGCGAGAAAAAAACCGTCAATCAAACCAAGGAAAAGCTCAATAAATACTATGGGGACTCTGCACCATCGATTTCAATGGTAAAAAAGTGGTTTACTGACTTTCGTTGTGGTCGCACAAGTACAAATGACGCTGAACGTTCTGGACGGCCAATTGAAGTCAGTACACCCGAAAATGTCGAAAAAATCCACAATGTGGTGTTGGCTGACCGAAGAGTAAAAGTGCGTGAGATTGTTGATGCCATAGGCATTTCATATGGCAGTGTGGTTTCGATTTTAAATGATCAGCTGGGTTTAAGAAAGTTGTCTGTAAGATGGGTGCCGCGTTTGCTCTCAATTGACCATAAACGTAAACGTGTGACAAATTCAAAGGATTGTTTGGAGTTGTTTAACCGCAATCCGAATGAGTTTTTGTGGCGTTTTGTAACTGTGGATGAAACATGGATCCATTACTGTACTCCGGAGACAAAGCAGCAGTCTAAACAATGGGTTTCTCCGGGTGTACCTGCTCCGTAGAAGGCCAAGGTAAGTTTGTCGGCCAATAAGGTGATGGCAACAGTTTTTTGGGATGCACGCGGGATAATCCACATCGATTACCTTCAAAAGGGAAAAACAATAAATGGCGAATATTATGCTAACTTATTAGACCGATTTAATGAGGATTTGAAAAGAAAACGACCCCATATGGCCAAGAAAAAAAGTTCTTTTTCATCAAAATAATGCACGGGTGCACACGTGTGCAGTCTCAATGGCAAAACACTTTGAATTGGGCTACGAATTGGTACCTCATCCGCCATATTCTCCGGATTTAGCCCCTAGTGACTACTTCCTATTTCCAAACCTAAAGAAATGGCTCGGTGGTAAGAGATTCAGCTCCAACGATGAAATTATTGACCAAACAAATGCCTATTTTAAGGACCTCGAAAAATCCTATTTTTTGGAAGGGATACAAAAACTGGACTGGACGTTGGACTAAGTGTATTGAGTTAAAAGGAGATTATGTTGAAAAATAAATTTTTGTTTTGCAAAAAACACTGTGCTTCATTCAAAAAGTCACGGACTAATTGATCCGCCCTCTTATGTTATAATCTATTTTAGTTTATTTTATTTTTTTTTTTTAATATTTTTTTCATTTTTTAAAGATTTTGTTTTAAAAAAAGTTTCATCTGCAGAATCGTTTCAATAAAATTTATTCAGGATTTTTCCATATTAATTTATGGTTTCTGTTTATGCTAAGTAAAAGTTAATAATATTTTTGATGATTATTTTCTTACAATTTTTGTACCCTACACCACCATAGATGGGGAGGATAGTATGCGTTTGTGCTGATGTTTGTAACACCCAAAAATATTGGTCTAAGACCCACCTTAATTTGTACCAGTCGGCTTTAAGTCGATTTAACGATGTCCGTCTGTCCGTCCATATAAACTTTGTAATCAAAATACAGGTCGCAATTTTGAACATAAGTTAAAGAAATTTGGCACACAGGTTTCTTATAGTCTAAGGAAGCGTGTTGAAATTGGTTATTATAGGTTCATTATTTCACCTAGCCCCCGTACAAATAACCTCCCGGAAAAGGGGTTTATCGATCATAAATCCCTTAAATGTAGCAAGAATTTTTGCACATATAAGTTCCATATAAGTTGAATCTATGTGCCGAATTTCAGAAGATCGTGTTAATCGGTTTTTTCAAAATACCAACTATTCGAACTATTCAAAAACCGGTTTCACCAAAAAGTCGAATAATCGATCACCCTACTACTGAATAAATACTTTGTTAATGTTCATTAACCATGAACTATTCTTTTTGTTGGAACTTGTACGATTGTAGGTCGAATTCCCGTAGAAAAATTCTAAAAAATCTATAATACTTTAATTACTAAGCTTTAATTTTTATATTTTTGTCGTTCTGATTTGGTTAATTGTTAAAGAGTGAGATCGAAAAAATCTTAACACACATTTTGCCTCATAACTTTTTTCGGAATCAATATTCAAAATTTTTTTTGATCTAGTTATCATAGAAAAATACTTCAGTTATTATTTTTAATAAAAACCATGTTAATTTGTCCTTATTTTCATCAAAATAAGTGACGAAAAAGATTTACGTCCTACAAGTTATTAAAAAATTTCAAAAAATCCAAATAGGTCTTACAAATAATTGGCCACAGAATTAAATGTCGTCCGTAAAACCGTTTCTAATGTTATTAAACACTATCAGGAGAATTTGACTATTGATGTGAAACCTAGTTCGGTAAGAAAAAGGACCACATGATATTGGGAAGGCCAGAAAATTGAAGGCATATTGACAGGAACTCCAAACACATCTGGTAGAAAATCAGCTCAGTTTTCTCAGTGCTTCGACTATTTGGTGCAAAAATTTAAAGCTAATGGGAAAGTTGATAACATATAAAGTTCAAAAAATTCCAAACTGAAATTCTGCAAAAAAAATTACAAGCCAAAAATAGGACTCGGAATTTAAAACCAAATTTCATACAAAAATACTCAAGCTGTATAATTGACGAAGAAACGTAGGTGCTGGCAGAATCTTCGCAACTTGTGTCTCAAAAATTTTTATTGCTAATGCTCGAAACAATGTTGGAGATAAGTTTAAGACCCAAAAGCAGCAAAAATTTCTTACAAAATTCGCAAAACAGGAAAGTCATTTGATACATTCGGATCTATAAATACCAAAATATGCATAAAGGAATATTTGCAAAAAAGACTTCTTCTTTTCCTAAGAAAGCACAACGTGTCCACATATTGTCATTTTCTAATATGTAACACAAACTTCTATGAAACTAACAACATAGAGCGTACAAATTCAAAACAAACCTACAACAAAGTTATATTATTTCATTAAGGAAAGTACTGTTAATTTTTAACATACTCTCTTTGTGCCGAACACTGATTTTTAACTCCTTCTTGCAAAGCAATGCAATTTTCACATTTACTGCGTTGGTTATTCATATAAAAGCAAATAGTTGACTTTCACTTCTGTGTTTTATTTTTGGGAAATATATTAAAACTATATTTCCCTTCAAAACGAGCTTATAGGTTTTCCAAGTAATATCTATGATAAAAATTTATCATTTAAATAAGAAATTATTACGCTTTCTTATTATGTAACTGGCTTATGCTAAAATAATAAAGAAATAAATATTTTAAAATGTATTACAAGGATCTGTTTACATTTGTAAGAAGTTGTGAATGAATCTGTATTCTAAGAGTAGATAAAGTCTAAAAGCTTTTTAACAAGGCCGTAAATTTTTTAAAATTTCTTTTTTAAAAGCCGGTATATTAATTCTTTAACGAAATGTGTTAAAATCGATCATTCGAATAGTACAAACTTTGACAACTCTACTAGTTATTCATAGAAACCACAGCCAATCGGTTAAATTATTTTTGGTTCAATTGTAAATAATCGAATAAATAAATATCATGTGAACAAGTTTATTAAAATACATTTTAAATAATACAAGTAATTTAAATTATTTTTAAATAGACCTTATAAATATATTAAAATTTAATTTTCTTCAAAAACATATCATGAATTTAATATAACTTAAGACTAAATATACATATATATTTAATGGGTAGTAACTGCATACATACACACATATATATGTACATATATATATAAGTATAAATGAGTTGGTACTTATTAATGTATTCACTGTGCATATTCACGTATGTATGTAAACATCACTAAGTGAATATACAACCATATTGGTATTGATTTTATATTATTATATTATATACATACATACATATGCACATAAAGATAAATTATATAGTATGTATGAATGTACATATAAATGTTTATACAAATACATGTAAACTAAAGTTACTAAAGTGCGAAAATATAGAATTCGACAATTTCTAGTCATATCCGAAGGAAATTGTTACCCATTAAATGTCATTTACACACACATGGTCTTTTATACATACAACCACACATATACATACACACACATACATGAATTTGTTTAAATGTCTCTATGCAAAATATTTTTACGCTAATTAATTCTTAGATTTGACTTGTTGTACAAAATGTTCATTATAATTTAAAAAACCACCACTTGATAATTTCCTTGATAATTTTCTTAAATACAAATATTTCAAGAAATAACATTATTATTTATAAATATATTGTTTTTGTTGTTGTTTTCTTTTTTTTTTTCTAACCAACTTCTAACCAACAACTAACAAATATTCTATTAGTAAATATGTATGTAAAGTGTTTAATAATTTACACACAAACCTACGCTACATAGTAATTGAAGTTTTAAATTCATAGCAAAAATTGTTGCTTCCTGCTGAGAATTAATAAAATTTTATTTGCCACTAGACTAAAGGATATAAACCCCTTTTATTTCATCATATATACAGAGAAAGAGATTTCGTTTAATAAAAAAAAAACACATCATCATACATAAATTGTACCTAAGGCACCCTGTCAGGCAATTTTTTGGGATGTTGTAAAATATCAACAAGCTGATTTGGGATAAAAAATATATAATATGACTGAGCAACTGAAAACAACTTCAGTCACCACAATCAAGTGCACTTTAATATCACCGCAAAGTCAAGCGAAAAAGACGAAAATTATTAAGTATGGCAGAGTCATAAAAAAAAATACTGATTTTTTTCCACTCAATTGCTGGTTTCACGCCTCAATAAATGCGTAAATATTGAAGCTCCACACCGAGTCAATAGGGTAAATATACTGACTGATACACACATAGGCATATTATAATAAACATATTATACATACATACATATGTATAGATATGTATGTTCATTTGTAAATTGTTTGTGTTTATGTGGGTGTAACCTATAATGGTTATATTTATTACAAAAAATATATATAATAATACTAAACAAATTTCAAGAGTTGCTTTTACGTTTAGAAAATATGTTTTATTTTTTTTTTTACACTTATTGGTGGGCGATATTATCAGAAAGTTTCAATTGCATTTTGATTAAGGAATCCAGGTTTAACCACAAAACTCCCATTTCCTAACTCTATTATCACTTTCAAACATCTTGGATAAACAATAAATTAATAGAGAGGGAAAAATATTCCAGTTTTTATATATTTTCTTACTTTATTATGTGTCTCCTTTTAAAAAAGATATCCAAGAAAACAATTCACATATTTTTTGGCAAATTTAACATAATTTTTTCTATACTAGATCTATAAATATTTAAATATATTGGCACTAAAATATTGAGAATAATAATTATCATTTTATGAAAATAAATAGTTCCCGAGTTAAAGTTAAAGTATGTGGTACATAACGGTTTATATCGATAACTAAAGTCAAATCCAAAAATAACTGATTTATAGTCATAGAACTCCATGATCAGGTGTATCTAAATTGACTGATTATGTCCTAAATTTAAAACATTATCACCGTATCTTAAACACGTTTACATTAATATGAGTATTTTAGAAAAGTAAATGGGAAATTATAATTTTTACATTATAATAGTATATTTTGTTCATTATACCCTACACCACCATAGGTGGTTGGGATATTATGCGTTTGTGCTAATGTTTGTAACGCATAGAAAAAACGGACTACCACCATAAAGTGAACCATTCGACTTAGAATCACTTCCTGAGTCGATTTAACGATGTCTGTCCGGCCGCCCGTCTGACTGTCTGTCCATGTAAACCTTGTAATCAAACTACAGGTCACAATTTTAAAGGTAAGTCAATGAAATTTGGCACACCATCTTCTATTAGGTGAAGGACGAAATTTCCTCCTGGAATATGCGTTTAACGACTATAAATGTCTTAAATATTGCGAAATTTAAATAAAATTCAGCACAAGTAAGTTATATATTAATATAAATCTTTGCACCAAATTTCGGTCCACAATTGATCATAGCTCCCATATTCCGAAAATCACTTTAACGTGTATAAACCCATACAAATATTAGTATAAAATAAATGCTCGACATAAATAAGTTATATAAGTTTAATCAGCGAACCAAATTTTATAAAGATCGGTCCATAATTTACAATAGCTTCAATATAAGGCCCACTTCGGAAATCGCACAAAAGAGCATAAAAATCAGGTAAATGTTAGTATCAACGTAATATTATTCGTATATTTTATTTTACACTTAGCAAAAGTATTGGCCCACAATTGGCCACTGGTGTAATATAAGTTTTGATTCACATATACAATGGTGTAGACTATCATATGATCGGGCTTGACCGACTATATCTTTCTCTCTCGTTTTTATTTTGATTTCATTATTATAATTTTTTTACAAAATTAAAAAAAATTCTGCGGCGCGTGTTATTACACGGTATTAAAAAGTACTAAGCCCCTAATCCACTGTTGGAATTGACTCTAGTTCTCATGATAAATCGCGAAAAAGTTTCAATTAAAATTGTCTTCAAGTCATTCTTACGTTACTTTTTAATATGGTCAAAAGTTACGGAGATATTAAGCCTATTTTAGTCAAATCAATGCACAAATTTTGATTTTATTCACAAATTAATGAAGATACTCATTATAAATTTACATGTACAGCCGACCAACCGTCTAGCCAGGCGGACGGAAGGACGGACATCATTTTGAGGAGTGTGTTAGGATATTTTTACAAATTATATTACAAACATTAGCATCAACTATATCTATGGTGGTATATATAAGTTTCCGTCGTTCCTACAAGGAGCATAGGGCCTCAATAAAATGTTTGAACAGCTCTCTATTTTGTGCTGACGCCTTCACTTCTCCCCAACTCTTGCCACTGATATTAACTTCGCCATCAATCTATCTTCCCCATGTATGAGAAGGGAACGCCCCCTTCTTCTGTTCCCTTGCGGATTCCAGTCTATGGCAATTCTAGTGATGTCATTAATCTGCGTTCTAAGAGTGTGGCCGATCCAACGACATTTTCGTCTTCTTATTTCAATCGATGGGATTTGTTGATTTGTTCTTTTCCAGAGCGTATGATTATATATAGTTCTCGGCCAGAATATATGTAGGATCTGGCGAAGACAGCGGTTCACGAATACTTGCATTTTGCATATATCACGAGTGGCAGCATTCCAAGCTTCGCAACCGTACAGAAGGGTCGATTTCACATTGGCGATGAAGATTACAACTTTCATACGCAGAGATAAAGAGAATGATTTCCAAATAGGTTTTAGACGGCCAAATGTTTGACGTGCCTTATGCAACCAATTATCGATATCCTCACCCGATCCCCCGTACGTAGATATAATGCTGCCAAGATAGCAGAATTGTCTGACATTTTCTATTTCGCTTGCTCTAATTGCAAATACATCCTACAAGAGGCATTACGCTATAGGATTTTTATAAGGCGTACGAGTTTGAGAGGTATTCTCCTATGTACATGACAATAAGCTCCAAATTACACCGTGATTTACTTTTTATCGAAAGCCTTCTCGAAGTCTATGAAGCATAGATACAATGGTGAAAGCCACTCCACAGACAGTTCCACAATAACATGTAGGCTGTTTATGTGGTCGATGGTGGACTTATGGGGTCTGAATCCAGCTTGTTCTTGCCTTAAAATTGGTGTTACCCTGTGGGAGATCCTTTTGTATATGGTGGTAAAAGGTAGAAAAAAGAAATATTTTTTTGAAAAGAAATTGTTTTGTTTTTTATTAAAACATTTGGAATAATTGGAACATGATGCTACACAGACATTTATATTGAAGATCTCAGAACAAATCTTGGATTTGATAAGTAAACAAAATAATAAATCTAATTATTTTTTATTTCTTTTATTAAGTGGAGTATTACTTAAAATATTAAATAAAAAATATCATGCATATACCCAAGTGTATATTTTTATACCCATCAACCAAACAGGTATAAAGGTCACTCCATCTATAACAAATCAAAATAATCGTCTAAGACCCCATAAAGTATTTATATTCAGGGTCTTCGTAAGATTCTGAGTCGATCTAACAAAGTTCGTTATATAAGGTTTGTTTGATATTGAAAATGGGTAAAATCGCTTCATAAACAAAAGTTATGGGCCAAATACTAGAAGCACAGGATGTTCCTCAGTGGGGCAAAACGCAAATTTTTTGGTATTAAATCTGTATCTCTTAAACTACTGGAGGAGGACCTAATCTTTAAACAAGTTTACTTTGTACTCACCCTATAATAACAGAAGGCTTTTAATCTTTTACATACACGAGGTAGTCCACATTGACACCCTGTAGCTTATCTCTTCCTGTCACAGGGTGACCACAAGAAAGGCTTTCTTAAAGATTATATCCTCCTCTACATCTCTTCCTTACATTTCAATTCGATCCGACCAGTAGTTTAGGGGATACAGATTTTTTACCAAAAATGTTGCTTTTGGCCTCATTGCATTTAATAAAACTTGGCATAAAGTCAATATTGAAAAATTACTTTTATGCAAAATAAATGAACATGGCTGGAAAGATAAGACTTTTCTGTCTATAACTCCATAATTACTTTTTTAGTTTAGAATCTACTAACCCGTGTGTGAGGCATCAGTTATTTTATCTTTTTTTTTTTTTTTTTGTAATATTTTGTTTGTATTTTTTACTTAATAATTATTTTTAAAGTTATAAAAATATCATTGCATGTAATTTTTTTGAAAAATATTATTTTCTATATTAAACTGACGACTGTTTTAAATGCTACGCCATTATTTTAATCCCGATTACTTACAATGTTTTAATAATTAGCGAAATCTTATTGAACTGTTTATTAATAAATTTTAAATAACTTATTTAACTTTGAAAAAGAAAAAATATATTTTGGTCTTTGTTGGCCTCTAAGCGACCATAAGCATTTGATGCGCTGACATTTTCCCAGTCTAAACTCATTTATATGTTTTGCTTCTTTTTGGTCAACTGAAGGATACACTTTTTTCTAATACTATATTTAACAATATACATTTTTTTCTTACTATTTCTTACTTTTTTTATGCATAATACTCGTATTATCATGATATTATTATGACTCTCAGATGAGGCTGTTTCATAACGGTGATGAACAGACCGACCAGCATTAAATATGTCCACAGACAAATTTCAGAAGGTAATCGTGATTAAGTTAAGCTATTTAAAATCTTAAAGAAATGGTTGATAGGGGACTAGGGTATCCAATCGATTAACCGTCATTCGGTTATCCGGTTAATTTTTGTCGATTAGCTGTCCGAATAATTTAAAACTGCCTATTTTCGAATAACGAATAAACCGAATAATTTGTGTCGAATAACCGGTTAACCGAAATGTAGTTTTCTTGAGTTATAAATTAGAACATTTTTCATTTTTATGATAAATTTATGTAAATTACATGTTTTTAAGAGGTCTGTTACATTCAGTAAAAATAAAAATAATTTTTAGTGAGGTACTTTTTCTTCTGCTTTAGAAGTAATAAAACAGGATCCAATATATATAGAAAGTTTTAAATTAATTGTTCTGCTATAAGATGTTGATATTCGGATGTTATCTTTACAAAAAATATAAAAAAATTAATCAAATGAAAAACAATGTTATGCATAATTTTTTGTATTAACATAATAATAAAAATTAAAACTAATTTCCTTGAGCCTTTTAAAAAAGATTGGATGTTCATTGCAATTTTGCACAAAATCGTGAACATGACATAACATAACACACGTATCAAAAAATTCAATTCATTGAAAATTATACGAATTTATACTATTTCTGGATCACAAGTTCAGTATCATACTGACTTCCTTGGATGCTTTTTTTTATACCCACCATCAAAAAGATGGGGGGTATATTGATTTTGTCATTCCGTATGTAACATGTCGAAGGAATCATCTAAGACCCCACAAAGTATATATTTTCTGGGTCCTGGTTAGATTCTGAGTCGATCTAGCTATGTCCGTCCGTCTGTCCGTCTGTCTGTCCGTCTGTTGAAAGCAGGATATCTTATATAAGGTTTGTTTGGTATTGAAAATGGGCAAAATCGGTTAAGAAACAAAAAAGTTATGGGTTAAAAACCAGAAACACAGGGTGTCCGTTTTATACTTTTCTGCTGATATTTCTTCAACAAAAGCATGTACGACAACGAAATTTTGTAAGTATAGTTCGGGGATCAATGTAAACTCGGAAACAAAAAATGGGCGTGGTCCACCCATTTTACCGCCCACCTCCCATATAAGGTGAAAATCAACGAAATTGAGTTCAAATAGTTAAAGGACCAATGTAAACTCGGAAACAAAAAATGAGCGTGGTTCGCCCACTTTACCACCCCCTTCTATATAATGCAAAATTTGAAAAAGTTGATGGTGGGTATATAGATTCGGCAGGGCCGAATATAACATTCGCGCTTGTTTGGGATATAATGTTTTCTACAAAGCGACAAGAAATGGTAATAATATTATATCTTCATAAATAATTAAACTTGTATCAATAGAAATCCTTAAAATATTACTTTGTGTAAAGTCATAACAATTATCATCTAAATGTACACAAAAAATATAAATTTAGACTCTTTAACAAAATATCATTCTTACACGGAAAATATGTACACTTAAATGAAAAATGTATTAAATAAAGCGGGACTAGGAGAGTATTTTATAGTATTAACTAAAAAATTAAAATTTTTCATACAAATAGGAGAAAATAATTACAAAATGATCCCCTTGTAAAAGAATTTGATCTTGTATTATGTTTCAATAGATTAAATGCTATAATTTGTGAAATTTACCTGTCTTACATGTATAAAAAGGTTATTCGGTTAATCGAATAATTTGTCAATAATCGGTTATTAACCGATCAACTTTGAACCTCGAATAATTATTTGTCAAATTAACCGATTAATATGAACACCCGAATAATTGGGTACCCTATAGGGGACACAATGAACCGGTGGTAACAAATTTCAGCTCACTTGATCCTATACAAGATTTAAATTGACAAACAGTCATTCAGACGGAAGGACGGACATCGTCAGAATGTAATTTTAGATTGAACTTTATACTTTAAGTATGTTTTACACCAATATATTAATATATAAATTAAATACACATTAATACACATTACCTCAACCTCCTATGGTGTAGTATCCGCCCACCTCCTATATAAGGTGAAATTTTAAATTACAGTGAAAAAAAAAGTGGTAAATAGTAGCCCCTTTACCCTATTTTCATTGAAAATTAAGAAAAAAATCAATCTCTTTAAATAGAGATAAGTGTATTTTACAAGCAATAAGAAACAAAAGCAAAACTATGAGGAAATATTATTTCAACATTTCAACACCTTTCACAGTAAGGAGTCAAAATATACAGACCTAGATAGGGTCTCAAATGAATTAAACATATTTATAAAATTACTTTTTACTATCTTCTTTGGTAGAGATTATAAAATATGAGATATAAACTTGAGTACTAATATTTTCATTGCAAAATTATTTTAAAAATTAAATATTTGAAAATCAAAAATTAAATTTTAAAACTACCTACTAATATTCGTAGGTAAAACAGTATACATAACTAAACACAATTTTATTTGCTACCAAATCATATTAATATGTTTTAAAAACTTCAATCGTATTAACAGTTTATCACCAAACAAAATCTATAAAAATCTTGTTGAGAAGAATTTAATCTTTTTAAAGACAGTTTAAAAAACGCTAAAATAGCCCAGCGGCCCAAATGCATTACAGTTATTAGTCCAGCCGATCTGACGCCTATGTAAAATGGTATGAGTAATAAATGTACATAAGAATATGTGTATGAACTAACTGCAAGTACTATTTGGTAAATGTATGTCGTATTCTCTAATATTATTTAGCACATGATTACATACATTTACACATACAATATCTAACAAAATACATACATATGTATGTATATTTGCTTAAGAGTACATATACATATATGAATCCAATATATACATATATAAAATTATGGTGTATTTGTATACGCCATTTATGTGACATTATTTGAATGGAGGTGCAATCATATTCGAGTGTTGGGGTTTTGTAGAAATGCGTCTATACGAATATTAATTCGTACATATCTAGAAGTTTATATACATATGTATGCGTGAGCGTGTGTGTATGCGTCGTGTGCATAATTTCGATAATTAGTGAAATACTTTTCTCTAATGGGCACAAAAGAGAAACATTCTGACTGTCAAATATGTATTTAAATACAAGGGAATAGAATACAAATCTAATTCCATAAAGGGCCACTCAACTCTGTAACATTTGATTTATTCCTATATCACAACAAGAACAGACATGCATTAATATTTCAAATGTTATAATCCGTAGAAAATTTAATTATATTATATTATACTTTACTTCAAAATCACATCACTAAATAAATATATGTATGTCTATGTGTATGTGTGTTCATATGTTTATATGCACATTTATTGTGTACAAATTTCCTATGAATTGTTTAATAAACAACAAACAAATACATGCACATACATGCATACACCAAAGTGACACATACATAGATACATACTACATTTATAAAGTTATATAAAGGAAATTTAACATATGTAAGGAAATATTCATATGTTTGTATATATATTTATTATATATATTATAAAGATACATATATATGTATAGCATTTCGTTTGAAGGACTTCTTAAGTAGTGGAATACAACACCTTTAATAAGGCTATCTGTCGGCTGCATAAAATTATTATTAAATTTATTGACAGTTAATAAATAACTAAAAATATATGCACCTATATATACATGTGTATGTAAAAGTATTAACAATAATATAATATACCAGGAAAATCAAGGGAAACTTCATTCAATTGAATATGATTGCAAAGACTTGTTTAAATACATTTTTTATCTATCTCTATATATATATATATATATATATATACAGTTAGGGACAAAACTATTTGTACACCTCATATATTTCGTATACCTTCACGCACATTTTCAACAGATCCGCTGTTTTTATACTTGCTTACAATGTATTGTACTGTGGAATGTTGCAAATTTACTAAATTACTTATATTCCGGAGAGATTTTCCTTTTTTATGTTCATCAATAATTAAATTTTTAATATCCAAACTCAACTCTTTTCGCTTTCCCATTTTTGATGTGCTTATTATTCAAAACGTTAAAACCAACTTCTTATTTTGTAAAATAAAACTCGATTAACGAAGAAATATAACGGTATTTAAAAAAATCATCATACAAGAGTCCAACGTACAAATAATTGTACAAAGTACTGATGTACAAATACTTTTGTCCCAAAGATTTTTACTTAAATTGTACTTTTTTTTTTTAACAATGTGTTATATATTAATTTATTTTTTATCAAATAATTCAATAAAAATGGACCTGAATTAAAACTACATATAATAATTTTTTATTCTTTATAAATTATTGAAGATATACGAAATGCATGGGTGTACAAATAGTTTTGTCCCTAACTGTATATATATATATATATATATATATATATATATATATATATATATATATATATATATATATATATATATATATATATATATATATATATATATATATATATATATATATATATATATATATATATATATATATATATATATATATATATATATATATATATGTGTGTGTGTGTGTGTGTTTGTTTGTATGTTTGTTTGAAGTCTATAGCCGCCTAAACGGCTAAACCGATTTTCTTGAATTTTTCCTATATACCTGGAAGGAAAAATAGGGTACTTTTTATTTTGAAATTCCATATGGGCGAGATGCCACGCCCACTTACTAAATAACTATTAAAAGTAGTATATCTCGGAAATTGGTAATTCTAGAGTCCTCAAATTTTGCACGAACAACTTTGACACCTATATGAACATTCTGGAAAAATATAGGCGAACTAGCAATAGGGGGTGTGGCACATCCCACGGCTAATATTGCTTGCTAATACCAAATGCCGTAAATTTAGGAAACTATAACAGTTACATTTCCCAAATTTTGTACAATAAACTTAAGTGTCAATGTGAACATTTTGTGCAATAATGGGCGGAAAAGAAATAGTGGGCGTGTCATCTCTCATATAAAGTTAATACCAATATCTGGGAAACTATAAAAGTTAGAGAGCTCAAATTTTGTACGACTAGCATTAGCTTCAATATGAATATTTTGGACAAAAATTGGTACACTAGCAATAGTGGGCGTGGCACCTCTTATATAAAGAAAATATTAAATTATTATTTCTGAGAAAATATAACAGTTAGAGTTCTAAAATTTTGTCGGAGCCACTTTGGTATCAATATTAATATTGAAGAAAAATATGGGCGGACTAGAAGTAGGGGGCATGGTACCTCCCATATGAATTAAATGCAAAAATTCGTATATCTGGGAAACTATTGGAGTTGGAATGCTCAAATTTTGCACAAAGAATTTTGACATCCATGAAAACATTAGTCTAATAAATTAGCGGATTATGGGGGTATGGTCCCTCCCATAAAAATTAAATACAAAAATTAGTATTTTTTTTAATCCTTTAATTACTATGTATTTCATTTCGGGGGGTGGCGAAGCACACCGGGTATTAACTAGTTTTTAATAAAATATTATTTGAAGTTTAATACATTTTTTATCACCATTATACATGTGTACATTACGTATGAGTAATTTAATGTGAACTAATATTGCTCATACGTTATTAGATAGTGTACAAAAGATTTTATCAAAAATACATAAACAAAGTTGCAAATGTAAAAAAGTTAATTCTAACACAATGTTTTTCACTTTTTTCTTTTAAGGAAAAACGGGCTATCTACAAGTTTTTGTTTGATTTTCAAAGTAGTGTAAAAATAAAAATTTATAAATAATGAGAAGTTTCTTTGCGATTTGAACTTGTTTTAAACATTTTAAATTAGAATCTTAATATATCTCATACAAATTTTGTTATCTCAATGTATTCTGAAGAAAAAAGATATTGAAGTTAGATTTTTAAACTTTTTTGAATGCTTAATTTAATTTAAAAAAAATATTAATAATTGGGACATTGTTTTTGCTTCATGTGATTTTTAATAATAAGAGACTTTTTCGGATAATGCATGTAATATCAAAAAAGTGAAAAAAAAATTATTTTCACGAAAAATGTATGTTGGTGAAAATTGTTCTAATAGTTTTAAGGCTTCGGAGTCAACAAGCAGAACAATTTTGAAGCTGGTATTATTCACATTGAAAGAATTTTTCTGTCTTTAAGTTATAAAGTTTTCTTATATTGTATCATTGAATAGCATCACTTTCATTATTTGATCAACGTGTCTTTATCAAGCATAATATTTTCAATCGTTGGTTTCTTCATTTTTAAAAGAACTCATTTTAGAAAAAAAAACTTTGCGTTTGTCTTTAATTTGGGGATGTTAAAATAAAGTGTTCAGTTTTGCACCACTTAAGAAAAAATTAAAACAAAATATATTTTTAGTAATATAATACTTTCTTTTCGCAAATTTGTTTCATAGTTTAACAAGTCATGATGTTAATAAATATAAATAAAGCACCGAAACAAATTTTATCCCATAGTGTCATTACAGTTTCTGACTGATGTTCTAGGATTTTTAATTTCACTTTTATGTATATATTTCATACTTTTAAGTATGCTTTAGTCTGGGTTTCTTACACATCCCTCCAAAACTATCAAATCCTTATTTTAAACAAGTTCTAAGCATGATTTTCTACGAAAATATTAGTATTAGACTGCAATTCGTGGTGAATATTATGACGTAATATTATATTTTTAATATTTTCTTCTCAGAATCTGAACATATTTTAACGAAAAGTTGAGAATATTTTTTTAAGACATAATTCCACTAATTACACCAATCGGAACGACATCTAGGTGTGAGATACCTCCCTAATTCGCTATATTACAATCCCTTTACTTTAAAGTTTTTATAGCATAGCAATATAAGTCGAATATTTATTTTGAAACCTTAAAAACAAAATCCTTATTTTCTAACTTAATTTAGTTTACGATTGTCCATTTACTATTAAAACGCGTTTCCAGTTTACCATGACCCAAGGTTAATAGATTTCAAGATATTGTAAAGGGTCATAAACTTTCATCTAATAGATAGTAAGAGATTTTGTTGTACAATTAAAATTCGGTTGAGAACTCCGAATAATTACTGTTGGAACTTTAAATATTATTTTTTAATTTTATTGCCTTTTTTAATTTATCTAATTGAATATAAATAATAGGCAATTCGGTTTTGATGATAGAATATCCTTACGGATCCCTTGTGGGTCGCGGTCCCCATTTGAGAACGGTTGTTATAGACCAGTGGTTCTCCCAAGATCTTTCTTCGCGACCCCTTTTTGACATTGTAATTGCAACTTTAATTAGTTAAAAAATCAGATAAAATGTTATGTAAAGATAAAAGAATATTAATAATTGCGACATTGTTTCTGCTTAATGATTTCTTTAATATTAAGAGACTTTTTCACATAATGCATTTCTAATATCTTTCTCTGGAAAAACAAAAGTTCGACACTTTTGTTTTGATGGACAAAAGTGTGAATATGACAGTTCCACATAAAAATGTATGTTGATGAAAATTGTTCTAATATTGGCATAATAAACATGCAAAAAAATAAAAGTGAAAAATTTAGTTTCATCAAGTTAAAGTGAACTATTTATCTTATTAATTAAACGTTTTCTCTGCCACATCGTAGTTTTTTTTATATTTTGTCATTCGACAGCATCACTTTCTTTATTTGATCATTATTTTTTTATCAAACAGAATATTTTCAATCGAAGCTCTGGTTTCTGCATCGGTTTTCTTGCAGCTAATGCTGTTCCTAAAAGAACTCATTAAAAAAATCATTGCTTCTGTCCTTAATTTTGGGATTTTATGTATTAAAATATATTTCTAATTTTTAAATGGTTTCATGCTTTCATTGGAATTTTTATTTAAACTCCTACATAATATTTACATAAAAAAAATTTTGTGTTTAAGAATATTTTTCAGAATCTCTTCGCAACCCCCCAAGAATATCTGTACAGACCCCTTGCGGGTCTCGGACCCCCATTTGAGAACCGTTTTTATAGACCATACGCGGGTACACCCATCAACAGATAGATACCAAAGCAGTTTCTTAAAAAAAATTATAATTAAATTAAAAGTGCAATAAACATCGTCTTTTAATGTATTTCATATGGTCCGTTTTGAATATAAGCCCTCGATATATGTATATAAATCTAATAAATAGTTCCATGCGACTTATTTGCAAAAATTGCTAATTTAACCTTTTGGGATCTAAATGCATAAAATTTACCCTCTAGCTGTTAAAGGGATAATTACGTATAATCTTCAATAGTATCAGGATAGGCCATTCCAATTGTACATTAAAACCTAATATATTCTGAAAAATGTCCGAATTAAATAAAATTATATGTTATGAAAAAAAAATTAAGACTAAAAAGTTATAAAATCTAAATATTCCGCGACTTAAAAGAGACGTGTTTAGAAAATCACGTAAATTAAAACATTGAGATGTAACATATTGGGAATCATATAGGAACATACTAATATTCATTTCCAGAGGGGTACATTTGCAACTTTCTTTTGTGAGGCACTTTAAGGTAACAAGAAATTTTCAATAAAATTACAAATTCTTTAACTACTTGTGCACTTTAAAATAATACATATTTGAATATGACCTTAGGAATGTGTTGAATAAAATATGTGTTAATAAAATCTTAGCTGAGCGCTTTGGATCGAAACAGTCTTAATTGTTGTAGATAAAAAAAAAAAAAAAATTTTTCTTCAACGATAATTTTGAAAATATTTTAATTATATAAGGTTTGTTTGGGATAAATGGATAAAATTGGTAAATAAACAAAAAAGTTATGGGCTAAATACGCAGGGTGTCCGTTGTAGCTTCATTTCATACTTTTCTGCTGATATCTCTTCAAAAAAAAAAGATGTACGACAACGAAATTTTGTACATTTAGTTCGAGGGTCGATATAAACTTGGAAACTTGGCCAAGCCGAATATAACCTTCTCGCTTGTTTTTTTATTTTTTGAAAAGGTACCAACCTTTTTTTTTTTGGAAAATTGTAACTATTTTAGAAAATTTATAATTTTTGGGTAAAATAAATCCTTTTTAACAATAAGTATTTTTTTTTAACAGTAATGTTTTTTAAGAAAATTTTAAATTTCGGAAAAAAATTCGACGTTGTTAAAAGCTCGCCCCAAAGGTCTTTCTTGCGATACGAAATGTTCATATTGTCCCTTTGGCAGAAATATGAAAAAAATACAAAAAAAGGAAGGACGTAAATTTTGAGTAACGATATCTTAGAATGAAGTTAATTTTTATTTGAGCTGGTAACATCGATACTTAACATTTTGGAGTCCCCTAATGTATATAAAAAATTAAATTAATATTTACTGAATATTACAGATCCAAAATCAATCACTTCTCTAATTTTTTTTACTTTTTCTGTTTGAAGTTTCTCTGGTCTCAAGATTAAAAGCTTTTTTAAAACCATATTATGGTTGTAGTAAACAAATATTTGTATCCTTAACTAAATTATTTTTGTAGTAAACATAAGATATGTTTGCCACAACCACATATATTATGTTCTTCTAAACAATGCTATAATACATTGTCCATGGCACACTACGACCCAAACTGACATTCACATGTGGACAATAAAATAGTTGAAAATTTCTTCAATTAAATTGTAAAAATGAAATGTATTTTATCCCAGATATTAAAAAAATAAACTTTTAAGCAAAAATTAATTAAAAAAAAAATAAAACAGAATTAAATATTAAATAAAATTTGTTAAGCATAAACTTCTAGTTCTAGGAGGTTAAGGAATTTTTTCTCTATTTCAATATTTAAGACAAAATTAGCAAATTAATTAATGAGACATATTTTACATTAGCTAGCCCTTTTTATTAGTGATTCAGTTGTTATTTTCTTAAATTTAAATTAAACAGACATTTCATACGACTATAATATTGTCCGCCTAAAGGTACAGTAAAAATATTATAATAAAACATTAATTTCAAATTTCAAATTTCAGATTTTATTTTTAGAACCATAATAATTTTCAATGAATTTTAAGACTGCTACAATTTTCAAACACAAAGCATGTATAACAATTAGGCCCGTTATTATAACTTTCCAATAACTAAAGTTAGGATGTTATCGTTCACTTTAGCTGTTTTTGGTTGTTATAAGTTAAGCCAAAAGTGACCAATAAGCTAAAGGTAAGAACCATAGAGACGAAATTCTCGATTGACATTTGAACAAAATTTTTGTTTTGTAAACAAAAATGTGTTTTTATTTTCTTTTGGCAACAACAAAAAGTATTTGATTACATGTATTTTGTTGTTGCATGAGTTAGGTTTTTGACAACCGACTTAGGTTTTTGACAATTAGTTTCGTCTCTTGTTACTCTTTGGTAAGAACATCTGACATTTAACTTTTATCGGACAATTTATGTATTCAGAGCTGCCATATTTTCTGCTTTATAAAAGAAATAAATAAAATCATATTTATTCCGCTGTAGTTTTTAACAATTTTTCTGTCTATATTTATATTTGCTCTGGCGTTGTCTTTTAGTTAGCTTAAACTCATTTATTTTAAAAATTTCTTTGTTTTTTTTATTTGTTTATATTTCCGTTAGTGGCAGTTACGTTCAAATAGTACATGTTGCCACTAGGTTAAGTGGCCAAAAGTAATCGGTTTTTGCTTTGATATTGCCGTATTATCAAAATTATAAAATTTAACTTAAAACCAAGTTGTAATAACCAAATGTAGATAAAGTTCACTTTATCGTTCACTTTAGTTTATCTTACCTTTAACTATCTGATACCTTATAGGTAGGTTATAATAACGGCCCTTAGTGTTTATAAACCGGTTAACCGGTTTTTCTTCAATTTTCGGTTATTTGCGAACCGGTTAATTTGAAATATTCAATTTCGGTTAACCGGTTTATCCGGTTTTTTGTGACGGTTAACCGGTTTTAAAAATTTGCTAAAAATATCATTAAATTTCCTCCTTTTGTTACTTTTTTTAAATTTAAAATATAAGAAAATATTTTCAAACTACTAAAAATTTTTGCTGTTTGAGTTAACAAATAGTCAGGTGATATATTTATTTGTTGGAAGTTAAATATATTTTAAAACTGCATGTATAATAAAATCAGATAGATAATTATGCATTCCATTTATAAAAACTTTAATTTCATGCGAATGAAATTTTCCAAAAGAAGAAAATAACATTACACCCACTAATGTGCAGCTTAAGAGAAAAATAAGATTTTATATAGGATAATAGGAAAAAAAATAAAGACTTCATAAGTAGAACTAAATAAGTGCAAAAAATATACTTTTAAATGATTAATAATTCTTCTAAAAATTAAAAACAAATCTCCTTTTAGCAGAAAAAAATTTAATTATTTTCCAATTTTATACAGATATTTTTATTAATTACATTTTTTTTATAAAAATTATATAAACATTTCTTTAAAAGAAAAATTTCAAAAACGGTGAATATAAATCATAATATAAAGTACATTATCCTAGGTCTGAGCTTCTTTTTTATTGAGATGCTTTAAAATTTCGTTAACTTTATTTCATTTTTAAATTAGAAAGATTGAAAAAAACTAATATTAAAAATACTTTATAGAATCATTTTAGATCATTATAAAGCATCAAAAGCTATGCTAAAAGATGCCAATAAATTTATTTTTATAAATTATATTAAAACTGTATAAAGGCTGAAAAAAGTATTATAAACTTTCGATGTAAATCAGTCGCTTTTTATAAAGAACAGTGTTTACTATTTGGTGCATAGTTAAACCAATATGTTGAAAAACACTATTTTTAACCAAAAATATTTTTATTAAGCTTCAAATTAGAGAAATTATTAAAATGTCGGTTAACCGGTTTTTAAGTAGACGGTTAAACTAAAAATCGGTTTTTTAATTTTACCTAATTTTCGGTTAACCGTCAAACCGGTTTTTTGAAAAGTCGGTTTTTTATAAACACTAATAACAATATTTAAGGAGTTTCTTAATCTGGAAAAGTGTGTATGAAAGATTTCTTTTTTTTTCAAATGCAGGTCAAATTAGCAAGTCAATAGTATATTGACAAGTTATTTTAGTTGTTGAATAAATACATTTATAAAGGAGTAGCAATGAAATATACTATGAATATATGTATGTAACTTAAAAAAGGCTTAATTGAGCCACAATTTGTATTTCCACTGTGATTGTGTAATGTTAACAAAAAAAAAGTTTTTTTTAATAGTTATGCAAAGACAAACTAGATCATATTTCTTTATTTATTGAGTTCAAAATTTAACTTTTATTTTTAGGCGAAAATGTTGGAAAATTCACATGCCTGGATGGGAGCATCGGGTTCATCAATTGCAGGTTTGTATAGAAAATATAGAATATTTGAATTTAGAGTATTTAATATTTTTAAATAAAATTGGTTGATGTTTATAAATATTTATTTTATACGCTTCATTAGCAGACAGTTATCAGTACCAGCTGCAGTCCATGTGGCAAAAATGTTGGAATACCAATCAAAGTTTAATGCATCATTTGCGATTTCGTGAGAGAGGTCCACTGAAATCATGGCGTCCGGAAACGATGGCAGAAGCAATTTTTAGTGTACTCAAAGAGGGTTTATCACTTTCGCAAGCAGCACGAAAATATGATATTCCTTATCCCACATTTGTTTTATATGCTAATCGGGTGCACAATATGTTGGGGCCTTCTATTGATGGTGGTCCAGATTTAAGACCGAAAGGCCGTGGTCGACCCCAACGTATTTTGCTGGGTATTTGGCCCGATGAACATATCAAGGGTGTCATCAAAACTGTTGTCTTCCGTGATGCCAAAGATCTAAAGGATGAGGGTCTGGCCCATTTGCCCTATGGACGGCATTCGGTAGGTGATGTTGAAAAGACAAATTACTAAGAGCAGACATTGCATGCTAACTCTCTTGTTATTGTTTTTAGCCTGTTTTTCCATTTCAGGAGGGTCCTTTAAGTTATCCTGGTGTAGCTGGTCCATGTCCAAATGGCATGCCTGGTGCTGCTGGTGACCAAATGTCACAAGAAGCCACAGCGGCAGCCGTGGCTGCTGTAGCTCATAACATACGACAACAAATGCAAATGGCAGCAGCGGCTCAACAACAACAGCAAATTGGCGAGGGTCATGGTGGACCGAATTTGTTTAATCTTCCGCCTCATATGGCCAGTGGTGGACCCATGTCGGGTCCTCCAGGTTCAGCGGGTGTGCCTCTACCTAAAGCAAGTATTTCTCCCGCTTTAAGTTCTTCTTCGAATACGGCTGGTTTAACCTCCATGATGGGGCCACGACATGTTCCTTCACCCTGTGGACCCAATTTACCTGGCATGCCCCAACTGCCACCTGGTATGGCTGTAGCTTTGCACATGGCTGGTGGTGGTGGTCCGGGTGGTCGTTGTGATCCATCTGCCGTTTTAAGTCAGCAGCAACAACATCAATTGCAACATTTGCATTTACAACAGCAACACGCCCTGCATCAACAACAAAAACACCAACAGCAACAACAACATCAAATGGCCTTCGGGCCCCACACTTCTTCCTTAAGTCATTCATCTATTGCCGGAGCACCCTCGCACACAATGGTTCATCAATCCATGCAGAAAACAACGACGGCATCTTCAACAAAACCACCTTCTTCCACATCATCGCCGTCCAGACGCAACAGTCCTCAGAGTCTAACGCCCCTACATTCACCCCTAACGGAACTCGGTTTAGAAATGAGTTTTAAACCATCCCGCCCCTTTTCACCCTCTCGTCTATTTTCGGATGATATTTCCGATATTGTAGGTGTTACTGCCTCACCCTTACGCTCACCTTCAACGTCACATCCCTCAACAGCAGCAGCAGTAACCACAGCAACGATAACTACCACTAGCAGTATTAATACAGCCACCGTTAGATCATCAACTTCAGAGCCATCCGCCACATCTGCACCAGCAACATCATCGGCAGCATCAGGAGCTATTGATAGTATGGCCAGCGCATCAAGTAACATAAGTTCCACGGGGATAAAACTCGAACCTATTACAACAAGTAGTGATTAAGGTGAAAATATACATACATGCATACATCTGTTTGTATATTTTCATAATATTTTCATTTCTAACATGATCAACTATAAATATATAATAATCGTTCCAGTATTTAAGTATTTTATACTCACACAAGTTTTATGTTTTGTATGTATGTAAATTTAATGTGTCGAATATTAAATTCAATTTATAAATTGAAAAATTGCATCTAATACAACAGTTCCATTTCATATTACATAATTACTTCTATTGGAAAATATTAATCAGAATATATTTATTTTAATATTTCAATTTATATGTTTTTTTATCTTTGTATTCTTCTATTTTCGTTTTTATGCATATTTTGCTTTTAAAAGCTTTTTTCAAGTCCATTAACTTAAATTATTTTTTAACCGCCAAATGGTTTGTCAGCTTTGAACCTTTTGTCAAATTTTAGGTGAGATTACATCAGAAGTCGTAACACATATTTGTTTTGTGCGATCAGATCTTAAAAAAAAAGATAATTAAAGAAATTAAGAAATATATTGAATCGAATGCTTTTTCAATATCAAGACAAATAACTCCAGTAATCTTGCGATTTCTTTTGTTTGTTTCAAGAAAATTAACGACCCTTTTTAGTTGATGTACTGTAGAGTGTTCCTAATGGGATCCAAACTATTCAGGGTTAATTATATTGGTTTGATTGGAGAAGTATAAAATTCTCTTATTAATTATTTTTTCAAATACTATATCTAATAAACTTAGAATGCTGATTGGTCTATAGCTAGATGGTAATTTAGGATCCTTTCCCGGTTTAGGAATTGAGAAAACTTTTTCCTTTTTAAAACTCATTGGAAAATATCCTTCTAAAATATCCTTCTATTGAAAAGTTTACTTAAGGTTTCAAAAAAGCAATCGATCATCTTTTTAAGGATAATGCTATTAACTTGTATTGAAATGCTCTCAGCAATACTTGTTTTGATTTTCGGTAACAACATATGCTTAATATTACCTTTAGGGATCCCAATTTCCCGGACTTTTTGATTTCCTGTGAAAGCGGGAAACAATTTTCGACTTCCTGGGATTCCCGGGATCCCGGACTAAAAACTATAATTATTATTATTACTCACATTAGCTGGTCAACTGAGACCCAAATAATATATAAATCTTTCCATTAGCAGATTTGAAACAGGATTGTAAATGTAGCGAAAATGAAATTCAAGTAATTGATTAATCTGAATAATTGAAAGAGTAATAATAATTATTAATTTTATTTAAAACACAGAAAAATCAAAAAATAAATTCAATTAAAAAATATGTTCATATAAATAATTCATTCAATTAACAGCTTTTTTAAATTTGCACCTCTCACCAAAATTGTAAAAACTGAAATACAGAAAAAAATTCTAGATTAAAAAATTAATTAAATCAATTGAATGAATTAAAAATTTAAATGAGTAAAAAAATATTACTGAAATTTGATTCTTACTTTAATATATTTATTAACTTTTGAAGCAAAATTAATTAATTAACCATAAAACAATGTATTTATGACAGAAAATAGAGATGTCAGAAACTGACTAAAAAATATTTACTCAGACGATGATATCATTCAATAAAATTTTTAACTAGTTTCGTAAATCATTATAAAATTAAAATTTATTAAAAGTCCACTAAAAAGAATTTATTAATTCTTAGGGCCGTTATTATAACCTACCTATAAGGTATCAGATAGTTAAAGGTAAGATAAACTAAAGTGAACCATAAAGTGAACTTTATCTACTTTTGGTTATTACAACTTGGTTTTAAAGTAAATTTTATAATTTTGATAATACGGCAATATTAAAGCAAAAACCGATTACTTTTGGCCACTTAACGTAGTGGCAACATGTACTATTTGAACGTAACTGCCACTAACGGAAATATAAACAAATAAAAAACAAAGAAATTTTTAAAATAAATGAGTTTAAGCTAACTAAAAGACAACGCCAGAGCAAATATAAATATAGACAGAAAAATTGTTGAAAACTACAGCGGAATAAATATGATTTTATTTACTTCTTTTATTAAGCAGAAAATATGGCAGCTCTTAATATATAAACCGTCCGATAAAAGTTAAATGTCAGATGTTCTTACCTTTAGCTTATTGGTCACCTTTGGCTTAACTTATACTTATAACAACCAAAAATAGTTAAAGTGAACGATAACATCCTAACTTTAGTTATTGGATAGTTATAATAACGGGCCTTAAAGAAGTGGCTGATGATCACTTTTTCGGAAACCCCTAGTTGTGATTCAAACTTGAGTTCAAACGCTATTAAATTGTTTGTAGCTTCAATATCGTAATTCAATTTAAACGTAGCTTATATTTTGAAAATATTTTGACTAAAATTTTACAAATGATGACCTTATTCATATTTTAAGGTAGGTTTAAATTTAGCTTGAAAAAATTAACTTTGGACCAGTCAGTTTCAATTTCTTGTTTATTAATATTCCTAATAAAACATTTGATTTCATGTTATAGATCAGACCAGACGGTCTCATACATAGCAGAGAATATTATCTGTAGCTTTCCAGTTGAAAATTATATGAATAATTAAGGATTTGTTGGACTCACTTTCTAATTCTTCTCTTAAATTTTAATATTAATGTTTTGTCAAATTTCTATGAGACAAATTCCGCTTGTTGTCTATACTACTAACAACTTATAACGAATAGGTACATATTTAAAATGTCTAAAATTAATCAGTTTTCACTAGCTGTTTTTTAGTGCTAACATTTTATTAAGATGCTTAATTGAATAAATGCCATAAAGTCATCCCAAATAAACCGTTTTATATAGTGTACACAAAACATACTAATGGAATTGCCGTTAAGATTTAATTCGTAGCTGAATTTTTAATTTAATTTTGTTTAAAAATGACTAAAATGTATACATTTTTGCTAAAATTCAAGTAGTCTTTTTCCATTTAAGTGCTTTTAAAATTCCCGGGAATCCCGGACAAAATTCTCGGGAAGGCGGGACATAAAAAATGTTTAATTTCCCGGGAATCCCGGGACGGGAAATCCCCGGATGCATTCCCTAATTACCTTTAATTGTAATTAAAACTTCACCGCCATGTGTAGACCGATCCTCTCTATAAACTTCATAGCCACCAAGTTGAAATTTGTGGTAGGGTTTCAAGAAAGTCTCATTTAAAAGGAGAATATCGATTTTCCTTTTGTATAAAACGTATTTCTGCTGACTCAGTTGTTATGCCTTGGGCATTCCAGTGCATGGAAAGCTTAATCAGCTGATTGCCGTGTGCCGCGTACATCAAAAAAAAAGCATCAATAGCATCAAAAAATATTTGCATAAGTCTTTCGTTTGAAATGTCATCGTTATTATTCCTTTCGTAACTCTTGCCTGTAGTTACCTCTGAATACAAATTAACATGAGGGCAGGAATTACGTTCTTCATTTTGAGGGACTTGTCTTGGCAATTCAGGAAAGTCATGATCTGCTTGTCGCCTTAAATCTAGATGTTAGCCGATGTCGGATCTCTAAATATATTGGCAACGTGGATCATGAGCTCGGTGGTTAACATTCTTAAGGTTGTTTTCCATGCAGTTGAGCTGCACTGCTGTCGTTAATACCTTCTTTTAAGAGAACAGACTATATAATCAATCATACTTTCCAGCGCAGGCTAAACACATGCGATTACAGTTTCTAGCACCATATCCATGCATAGCACAATTGTTACATTGTATGGGGTCTTTGTTTCCCTTTAGAGGTTTTCTCCAAAACACAGATATATTACAAAAATATCTAATGTTCATCACCTCTCTTTTAGAGACATGATGACTATTAAACTCTATCATATAGAGCGCATCATCTACACTAGATCCTTTTGTTTCTATTTCCTTTATGCTTATGTGAGTTGACAAACTTTTCGCCGATTATCTTTAAATCCAGTTTTGGTAGGCCAAATAAAAGCAATTTAAAATTTTTAGCGTCCTTTAACTCATGAGTGTAGAACTGGAATTTTTTTGTAGCTAAGAACACTCAACGCTTCATTATCTATACATATATCTATATCTATATATATAAAAGAGTAACGTGACTGAATGACTGACTGACTGATTCATCATCCCACAACCCAAACGGCTCAAGCTAGAGAGACGAAATTTGGAACGTAGGTAGGTCTCCCTCTGTATAGACCAGATTTTTGGGGGTAAAAATGGGTAAAATCGGTAACTCTATTACTCCCAAACTAATAAAGATACACAAAAAGTTGAATAGTTGTCGTTATTCATTTAAAAAATAATCGGACAGGTGTCTGGTACTTTTTTGAAAATCGGCCCCTTTAGGGAGAAAACGGGTAAAAACTGTATTTTGGTACTTTATTGTCACAATATGTATCTTTGAAACCAATCAACATACAAATAAAATTTATGTCGTATTCATAACTTATCAAAAAACTAGAAATATGAATTTGGTACTTTTTCGAAATTCGAACGTATAAGGGGTAAAAATCGTACCTATTTTTGGTACTTTTTCATAAAACATTTTTTATATTTATTGAAATCTTCATATGAGTATTTTAATATGGGAACCACTATAATTTTGAAATTTATTAGAATGCAATTTTTGATACTTCGATGGGTGGAAAAAAGTACCAAAAAAAGGGGTAAAGGCGGGAAATTACATTTTATTCAAACTTAATAATGAATTCTTAATTACATTAAACATAGAAACATGAAATTAAGAAAATGTAGATAAGAATTCACAAGAGTGATGAGAGACGTAGGTAAGATGGACTTCGTGGTACTTTTTTCTTCTTCTATTGGTACTTTTTTGCATTGTCTATAATATTTAACCTAGAGACATGAAATTAAATACGCATGGTCCGATGTTGGAAAGAATTCACAAGGGGGCACTTTTTGGTACTTTTTTGTTCTTCTTATGGTACTTTTTAAATTTTTTATAATTATGAACATAGAAACATGAAATTAGGGATATGTTGTTCTTAGTTAACGAAAATTCACAAGAGGGGACGTTGTGGTACTTTTTTGTTATTTTAATGGTACTTTTTGAATTTTCTATAATATTTAACCTAGAAATATAAAATTAAGGGCATGAAGTGCTAAGTGAATCAGAATCTGTAAGTGAGAACTTTGTGGTACTTTTTCGTTCTACTAATGGTACTTTTTGAATTTTCGATAATATTTAACATAGAAACATAAAATTAAAGATATTTGGTCCTAAACGATGAGAATTCATTAGAGGGGACTTTATGGTACTTTTTTGCTCTTCTAATGGTACTTTTTGAATTTTCTATAATACTTAACCCAGGACATAAAATTAAAGATATGTGGTCTTAAATGAATAAGAGAGGTTTTTGTGGTACTTTTTTGTTCTTCTAATGGTACTTTTTGAATTTCCAATATTATTTAAAGTAGAAACATTAAATTAAATATGCATGGTCCTATGTGAGAAAGAATTCATAAGAGGAGTCTTTGTGGTACTTATTTTGTTCTTCTAATGGTACTTTTTAAATTTTATATAATTATGAATTTAGAAACACGAAATTAAATACATGTAGTCCTAAATGAACGAGAATTCACAAGAAGGGACTTTGTGGTATCTCTTTTCGTTTTTCTAATAGTACCTCTTGAATGTTCTGCAATTTTTATCCTTAGAAACATAAAATTGTAGATGTAAGGTCCGAAGTGAATCACAAACCTTAAAATGGTTTTTGTGGTCCTTTTTCTTTATTCTAATATACTTTTTCGTAATTCTTATATTTATTTTTCGTTATTCTAAGATTAGAAACCTGAAATTCAAGTGAAATTGATATTTATGGATGACATGATTAAAAATGTTCCCAAGGGAGTAAAGAACTTTAGTTTAAATTTATTATATAGTATGGTTTTTATAAAAAATTTCCGCTAACGAAGTTGAGGGTCTACAGCTCGTACATTATAAGATAGCGAGCTGAACAAAATTTTGGTTCCTATAGTCATTCTTTTAAACGTGTATTTGTCCCCAATTAAACCCATCACAGTTGAAAAACTGTGGGAAGAGTCCACAATTATAGGTGGGATTTTTTCTTTAAAAGAAATTAATTCTTTTTATTCATCGACTTTAGAAAACAGTTCAAATCTGTTGCCACTTGAGCTGGGACCGTCAAAAGTTTTTGGAACCTTAAATTTAGGGTTATTGCCCCAATGTTTTCTTCTCTTTTGTGTAAACATTGTTAAACAAAAGAAAATTTAAAAATTTTAATTTTCATTTGAAAATTTCAATTAACAATTTCTAGCAAAAACTAATACGATGTTTTTGTCTTGAGGCAGAGATGCCAGATGAATTCGATAACTAGAAAAAAAGTAATTCAAAACAAGCCTCAAAAATTTTAATTTTTTGCCTACAAATTCAGAAGTGTAAAAATATTTAAAATCGGTTCATATTTGTAAAATTTAAAAAAATCCGATATGTGTTTTACTCTCGAGTTTGGTGAACATTAGTCCACTGTAGCGCTGTCCATGCTCTAATTACACAACATTTTTCTTAAAGCTTAACTCCTCCTCTAACGATGTTCTTAGTTTCAAACCGATATTAAACTATAACCACTTGAATTCATAAAAACTAAAAGAGTATTAATTTTAAAATGTTTTCCTATTATTTTTACATATTTACATACATACTTATTAACACACATACATAACCATGTAAATACATTAGCATTATCGAATACATTAATGTAGATTTATTTTAATATATAAATATTTTATTTTATTAAAACCTAAACTCTTAAAGATCTCTTTAAATGTATTATTTAGTTAAGAAATGATTAATATATATTATTTTATTATTTAATCATTCATTCCAATTTAATTAAGATGTAATTAAGTAAATTATATATAAAATAAAAAAATATAAAAAAAAAAAACAAATCAAATAAATACACGAATAAAAATGAATTTACGAAATGTGTGCCCAAAATTGTACCCTTATAAATTTTTTTCAAAATTTATTTAATTAAGTTATTTTTTTAATATTTTAAAATTAAAAAAAAAAGGAAAAGAAACAAAATTTTAAACAAAATGTACAAAATTGAGAAAATCTTTTTGGATATAAAAAAAAAACACAAACAACATTTAGGAAAACAAAATTTAAATTTTAGAACATTAAAAATTAAAAACTAAAAATGCCTTTCGGAATAAAATTCAAAAATTAAAACACTAGAAAAATATAACGAAAATAAACAAAAATGAAAAATATATTTATATTAAAACGAAATTTAGAATAAGTTTTATAAAATAAATGTGGTGAATATTTAAAGTTGGGAATCACTTAATATTTTTTCTTAAAACACTGAAAGAAATTTTTTAAAATAAAATAATAAATTTTTAAAAGGAAATATGAAAAAATTATTAAGTAATTCAACAATTTTAATATGACTGCATAATATTTGATTTAAAGAAAAACTAAATATTAAATATTATTTTTTATTAATTAAATAAGTAAATAAAACAAATACAATCAATTTGATTTCAATTACTAAAAGTTTAGTTATACTAAATAAATTATTATTATTATTTTTTTATTTAAAAACATTTTTTAGTATGACTTTTTAGAGTCAGAGTAGGAAGTGCCTTCTTTTTAAAATAAAAATAAAATATTTAAGTTTTAAGCTTAAGACAACTATTGATGACATCAGACTGACTAACTCTTTCGTAACAATGATTATTTTTTTTTTTTTTTAATTATAACGACCAGGACTAAAGCTATATTCACATTTGTCAAATATTAGAACAAATTTGCGTCACCACTAGTATTACAAAAAATTGTTTACCTTTGGTTGATCTTGCAAAGGTTTTGTATGAGAAATTAGCATCAAATAAGATTCTAAATAAACAATATTCCTATTAAAATGGAGAAGTTGGAAAATGTTTTGGTCAAATATTTGACTAGTCTGAACATACCTTAAGTATTTTCAAAGATATAGTTAGTTGTTACTCAAATTGATTGTATTCAGTGCATTTATTTTATTTATTATAAAAATTTTATTTATGTGATTTACAAACTTTAGGATATAAACGTTTTGGCAAAATTTTATAATATTTTAATTATAATTTAAAAAATATTTATGTTTTATTTTTAACATGGAAATTAAAAGCACACAGTTTCAAATCAAATCATACAAAACATTTTGTAAAAAAAAAAATAAAAATAAAAAACATACACAAATAAAACTTAACCAACACCTGCAAAAAAAAAAGAAAAAAAAATGTCTCCAAAAATGGATTTGAAAGTAAAAGCTCTGTAATGACTAAAGCGAAAAGCAATGCTGAATATAATAATATTTTATAAAAGATTTATTAATTTTTAATTCAATAAAACTAAAGCTATGTTCACATTTGTCAAATATTTAATCAAATTTGCGTGACTACTAGTTTTATGAAAAAAATTGTTTGCCGTAGTTTGATCTTGCAAATGTTTTGTAAGAGAAAACAGTATCAAACAAGACTCGGTAAAAAATCAGCTATAATTAATGATAAGTAAAAAATACTTTACCATTAAAATGGACAAGTTAGGAAATATTTTACATAGTGGTCAAATATTTTACTAGTCTGAACATATCTTAAGTAAATGTATAACTAGAAAATTGGTTTAAAAATTTCTAAAATAATATTTGAAAAATTGCTCTATAAAATCAAAAATTAAGACTCTTCAAATCAAAATCATTTTCCATATAAGGCTGCGTTTTAAAGCTTTTACCTTCAAATCAAAATTTCGTGACATCCAATCATAAAAAAATTAATATAAATAATTTATATCAACTTAATTTAAAGTATACAGTAGCTCTGTTCCTGAACTAGATAGATTTGCAAGCTTTTTTTAAGAATTTATAGAAAGTCTTAAATTTTGTTTAGGTTTTTTTGGTTTCTCTTAATAATTCTGTGTAAAGCCTGCAAATCTATGTAGTTCTAACATAAAGCTAGAATTAATAGATGTTTCAATTAAAAAAAGTAATAATAATTAACAATAAATCTTATTTTAAAATAGTCAAATTTCAATACATACATTCAAATCAAAATAAACAATAAAGTGAAATAGTAAAGAAAAAACACAAAGAACTATAAAAAAAATAAGCAAAATAGAAAAAAAATAATGATCATTTAATCACAAACACAAGTACATTCATACGTGTTAACATACATATGTAAGTGGATTTTGTGTGCTTTGGTGAATATTTCTAAGTATGAAGTAAATTATTCATTTTTTAAAAATATGTTTAGGTACTTTATTTTAAATATGTACCTATTATTTTTTGGGAAATTAACTCAAAATATTTAGTAATACTTATTTCACCAAAAATTTAAAAATTTTTCTTTTTAATCCCAGGAACCAGATGCGGGATTCTAAATCATTAGTTGTAACTTATTGTTTCGACCAATGATTTTTTTTTTTTTTTTCGAAATTTTAGTACTGTGGCAGTGTTAAATAGCCAGTACCCATTCTAAAGAACGGTTATGGAAATAATTCTTTAATCCAATGTTTTCAGAAAAATTTACCTCATGTTCCCAAACTTAAGCGCCATGACCCCAAAAATCCCCATTTTTAAATTATAATTATCTCCCCAGACTACTTTAATACAAAATTTTAATTTGTTTATAAAAATAATTTTTTGAATTGTAAATGTATCTGCTGAACTTGAATTTTAACGTACACTAGCTAATACCCGGTGTGCTTCGGCACCCCCCAATAGATAGATGTTTCCAGTGCAAAATTTGAAAATTCAAGCTCTAATAGTTTCCCAGATATACTAATTTTTGTATTTAATTTTTATGGGAGGGACCCCATAATCCGCTAATTTAGTAGACAAATGTTTTCATGGATGTCAAAATTCCTTGTGCAAAATTTGAGCATTCCAACTCCAATAGTTTCCCAGATATACAAATTTTATATATGCACTTTATATATGCATTTTATATATGCATTTAATTCATATGGGAGATACCATGCCCCCTACTTCTAGTCCGCCCATATTTTTCTTAAATATTAATATTGATACCAAAGTGGCTCCGACAAAATTTTAGAACTCTGTTATATCAGATATGATAATTTAATATTTTCTTTATATGGGAGGTGCCACGCCCACTATTGCTAGTGTACCAATTTTTGCCCAAAATAATCATATTGAAGCTAATGCTAGTCGTACAAAATTTGAGCTCTCTAACTTTTATAGTTTCCCAGATATAAAAATTTTGGTATTAACTTTATATGAGAGATGACACGTCCACTATTTCTAAAATCGGGAAATCAAATTTTATTCGAATTCAATAATGCATTTTTTATTATATTAAACGTAGAAACAAGAACTTAAGTAAGTACATGTAGTCCTAAGTGAGTGAGAATTCACAAGAGGGTACTTTGTGGTACTTTTTCATTCTTCTGATGGTACTTTTTGAATTTTTAACAATATTGAACCTAGAAACATGAAATTAAGGATAGGATCAATTTGTGGTACTTTTTTGTTCTTCTAATGGTACTTTTCAAATTTTCTTAAATATTATAGAAAAATAAAATCATGAAATTAGAGATATGAATGAGATAGTCCCTGTAAATCTCTACAAAAAATACGCTACATGTGTAGGTTATCTATACATACCCAAAATCTCAATCCGTATAAAACGAGTTAAAAAATTTACTTTTTTCATTGAAATGGTCACCCTTTCGTTATAAGGGGCCTCCGTCAGAAAATACTTTTTATACCCACCATCAAAAAGATGGGGCACAAATATTTATCTTTTAGAAGGTTTGTTTGGTATTGAAAATGAGCAAAATCGGTTAATAAACAAAAAAGTTATGGGATAAAAACTAGAAACACAAGGTGTCCGTTTCATACTTTTCTGCTTATATCTCATAAACAAAAGCATGTACGACATCGAAATTTTGTATAAATAGTTTGATGGTCGATATATACTTGGAAACCAAAAATGGGCGTGGTCCGGCCACTTTACCACCCACCTCCCATATAAGGTGAAACTCAACGAAATTGTGATTAAATAGTTCAAACTCGGAAACAAAAAATGGGCGTGGTCCGACCACCTTATCGCCCACCTACCATATATTTCATAAGAAACAAATTAGAGGATTTTTAACTTGATTTGGAAATACACATTGTTGGTTCTAAGAATTATAGTTTAGCCGATATGTGTAAATATGGAGTTGATATACAAATGGACTCTCAGCTTGGTGTAGAGAAACTTCTTTATCTAAAATAATTCAGAATATTGATCGAATTAATAAATGTGTATTATTAGATTTTTTTTTTTTTTTTAACGTACAGAAATTTTAATTTTATATTATTTCGGAAATAATTTTTCAGAAGGGTTATTTAAGTCCTTTTTGTAAATTAAATGAATGTAGGCATATTTCCGATGTTTTTGTTTTCTTTTTTAATAAAACACTAAGATAATATAGAATACTTAATAAACATTGAACGAAAGAGTAAAATTTTAAGGTATAATTTACTCGAAAAACTCGAGTAATTTAAAAAATCTATTCGATTAATCGAGTAATTTAAATACTGCATTTTCAAGTTATTTGATTAATCGAATAATGAAAAAGTCGAGTAAAATTAATACTCTATGTATTATTCATTTAATCGTTGTGAAAGGATCATGCTTAAAAGGTTTAGTTACCATTAAAATTATCATGCAAATTTATTACTTTTCATTTCGTAATACTACGAACATTTAATTTTTTTTTTTTTTTTTTTTTTTTCAAATACATACAAATTTTCATTTAAAGTAAAATAATCAATTAAATTTATAATTACTAAAACATTTTCCATAATATTTTAAATCACCAAGCCCCACAAAAAACCAACCCACTCCCATTGTATGTATAACAAATGTATGATAGCAATAATAATAGCCATAATTATTTATTATTATATTGTATACAATAAAATAAATAAATGTAGTTTATATTTAATAATATGTGGACTTTTGATTCTATTCAATTTGTTAGTATGTACGTTGTATCAAAATATTAATTAATTAATTAATTAATTGTCTCCATAATATTCAGCATTCATGTATTATTACAATTACAAAGTGTAATTTTAACAAAAAATTTTCTTTTATTTATTTCTAAAGCTAAACAAAAAATATAATAAAACTTATTGTAATATGAAAACTATATAATAAAATAAAAAAAGAAAACTTAATAAACGAAAAACTTAACATGTAATAAAAATGGAAAAAAGAAACTATTTTTATTTACGTATACAAACATAGATAAAAGAGAAAATAAGGATAATTTTTAAAAGAGCAATATTTTTTTCTAATTACTTTTCTGACTCCAACTTTTCTACTATTATTTTATTTAAAAATTTTTCTATATGCATTAGTAAAAATTTTTATTTATGTGTTTTATTAAGGTCATGAAGATTTACAAAAGTAAGTTTTTAAAACATAATTACATAATTACACATACAACTATATTTATATTAAATTCATTTGATTTAATTTTTCTTCTTTCTTTTTTTCTCTAAAACAAACACAACAACACATTCATCCCTATCATGAATACTTTTTCGCTCGAAAGAACTAAAACAACAAAAAACAAAAACGTCACCAATAGTCATAACAATGCTTAATATACATGTTCGTGTGTGTATTAATATTTTTTTGTTTTTCGTTCATAATCAACAAAGTTTTTGGTCCATAACTTTGTTGATTATGAACGAATTTGGTTTATTAAAAAAACCGAAATTTTGTAAAAATATTTATGACCGATCTGTAAAAAAAATAGAAACCAATAGCTTAAACAAGGGCTTAAAAAATCAAAAATGCGTTTTGCCCGATATCTCAGTTATTATGAACCGATTTATTTTATTTTTTACCAGAAAAATTCATAAAAAAATGTCCGAGCATTCTTTGCAAAAACGAAGTCCCTCGTGTTTAAAACCGGTTTTTTAAGCATATCTCCGCAATGTATAAACCGATCTTGCTGAATTTCAATAGCAAAATTCTCGCAAGCATTTCCGATCGTTTAACATATATATTATATATGTCAGTTATCGGTTTGCTTCATAAACGCCATTTCCGAAAATATAAACTTTTTTGCTCTCCGACGAAAATTGTGGAAATTACAAACGGAATGACAAACTTATATATACCCTTTACACCTGTGGTGAAGGGTATAACAAAAGTTTTTTTTAATTGTGGGAATAATAAAAAACGAGTTGTAAGTATAATAATTGTAATAACTTATTAAATCCTTTAATTTTAAGCAATTATTAAAAAATATATATTAATTAATAATAATATTAAAATGAAGAAAAATAATTATATTTGTGAACATATCTCAAATAACTTCTAAGATTACTTTTTATGTAATTAAAAAGGCTCAATTAATTTAACAGATTGCACAACTTGTGCAATTTTCCAAAATAAAACCTATCATACAGTCCATTTCAACTGAATATGTTCTAGAGTTTCGTTACATTAATCCTCTTGTTATTTTTAAAAAATTAATAAAAATTAATATTTTTTTCATAATAAATTTTAAAGTCCTCATTTCTAAAAAAGCAAAATATATTTAATGAATAACTAATTGCGATTTTTAGTTAATTTTCAATATTATTATTATTTCAATATTATTATTTATTTATTAAAACAACAAGATGTATTGATTAAAATGGTTCATTTTTGTTATATTATTCAGAAATTATTAATAATAAGAATAATATTTTTTATATAATTTAACCTAAAAAATTATATTTGGAAGGGACTTATAAAGATTTTCAACTTGTAACATAGAATGTTTTTTTGCTCCAACTTTTTTAATCTCTTCAGATTTTTTTTACATTTTTTTATTATATTAAGGTTATATTTTTTTCCGTAATTATATGCGTAGAAAATCGAAGTTCACATACATATCTCTTAATATGAAGTAGCACTCTACGCCATTACACTTCCTTCGCATCTTTATGGGATACATAATTAGTATCCTTTCTTCGCAAATGACTAAAATAATAATATTTATAGTCATTGGAGCTTTCCATATTGATTTTTTTCATTCTATAGAACAATATGTTTCATGCCTTTTTTAGAACATGAGTTCACGGGTAAACGGCAGTAATTTTAGTTGACGAATGGTGTTTAGTGATCAATTCTTTAAAATTTTTAGTCTCCTTAGGTGCACTGGATTTCGAACAACATGTTTTACGGTCAAACACTTAGTAAAATACCTGATTTTTGTCTAATTTTTGACGCAGAATCAGTAGAATTGAAGGCACCTCCAATGGTGAATCTTCGATCAGCGTTCGTTGTTGCTTTACAAGCACCACTTTTTATGTTTTTTCCAAAGCGGGAGTGATTTTCTAAAAAGTTGTTGAAAATATTTAATATTCGTTTAATTTTTTTCGCCATATTTCATAGATTAAGTCTGAATTGTCTATAATGAATACGCTATAATGTTGCTCTTTTCTTTATTGGAACATTTTTTACGGAACCATTCTTATAGAAAACTATTAAAAATGTTAGGAAAACACGCAATTATGGGTGAACTTAACAAATACTTGATGTGAATTGAAACAAAAAAATTGGGTTAAAAAATACATTTGCTGGAAGAAAATCCTTTAAAAATCGTGCTACATTCTTCATTAATTACACTGGTCGACAAAAAGAAAATTTTTTGAGCTCCTTCGAAAAAAAAAATATGTAGACTAGGTGGAATTCCGCATGCTGAACTCGAATCTGCTTTCAGTTTTTTTCCATCAGGTCGGGATTTTTTTATGAGCGTGTCTAATATTGCGCCATAAATAAGCCGATTACTCGAGTATATTTCACTATAACTCGAGAAAAATAACATGAAAGGAACACACACACAGTAAGTGCCACTCACACACACACACAAATAAATATAAGTAAATGCAATAAAATTATCTTAAAATGTAGGGTTTGTTTTTTATTGTTATTATTAAAATATTAGTTTAGTGTTTCACAATCAAAATGTGTCTGTGTGTACATTTGTACAAATGAAATTTAATAATTATTACATTAACATTTTAAGCACTTGTTTAGACATTATCGAGAGAGGAATTTACAGACGATCCTTACTTATTGCTTAAAATTTGCACTTGGAGATTATGTGTTAGTGGAATTTGGGAACTTTATCTATTTCTTTAAAATATACAAGTAATCAAGACATCGTTAAGATTGCTAGCTAAAGCAATCCTCATTAACATTCAAAAATTGTGCTTTGTATTTCGGTCAACTAATTAACACTTGTTGTTTCCGAACGCGGCGTATGGATCTCTTGGTGGCGTTGTAAAAGGCTCAGGCACTGGTGCAGGCATTGTGTACTAGCGGTAGATATTGCTTTTAGTAACAGTAAATCAGGATCTGTAGGCGAGAAGGCTTCACAATCAACATTTTCTATAGCACGTGCCAGAGAAGCATTGCTAAAATAGAAACAAAAGTAAAAAATAATAAGTAATAATGATAACAAAAAAAGTATGAATCACCATTGTTCGGTTAAATATAGGGCCTGTCTAGCAGAAACCATAGCATCCGATGCAGCTAGTAATTCACGAGGAGGCAAAGGTGTTGAGTTATTTATATCCATGGCCTTGGTGTGACTCTCAACTATAGCTCTTAAGCCGTCCACCCATTCTTGTCTGGCACGGGCGTCGGCAGCTCTTAATTTTATGGTATCACCGGAAGCGCAGCCAATAGAAAAAGTTCTGGAATCCTCATCACTAGGGCAAACAACAGCACCAGCCAAGTGAACTTGACCACGGGGAGAACTGGTTAAAACATGAGCTGGTGGTGGTACATCATCACCAGCCGATGTACAATCCGATAAATAATAACTTAAAATGCCACTTTGGGGATCAACGGTAAACCAACGATACTGCCAACCTTAAATATAAATCATAATTAGTTTTTATTATTTCCATTCTGAATGTATCTTCCTTTCATTCTCACCTTTCATTACATTAGTGTATTTACACAGCAAACCATTTAGCTGATGTCGTACACCCTGATTTAATACCTTATTTAGGTTTGTCTCCATCTCACCTAAATCCTTTGAAATTTCTTTGTCACTAGTCGTCTCTTTAACTGATAACGTTTGATGATTGTCTTGGTAAACACTTTGTGCTGATAAAGAAGTTTGCTGGAGACCTACGTTCTCGCACGCACTTTGTTTTTCTAGTAAATACTGAGATGTTGTTCCTCCTATTATTGTGTTTTGCGTTGATGACAGTTGGCTTGTTGGTGTTTGAGTTTTCAGACGAGACTTATTTTTACGATGTTGTAAAGTAGATTTTATTTTACGCAGAATTTTTGCAATTTTTCTAATAACTATAACAAAAGAAAAAAAGGAAGGAACGAACGAAACAACTTATCGTGTAAAAATTTGTGTATGTTGGCCTGGGAATCTAATTTGTGAATTTTTCTTGTTTTTTTTTACAAAACAGCTGTAACTTTGACATAGGAAAATGACAGCCCTGCACAGTTCGTTTTGACTAGATAATTTTTTTCTTTGTCAAAATAAATGTCAAATTTTTATCGGAAAAAAATGTTTTGTATGTGTCTAGACTAAAAAATTTATCAGAATAAAAATGTCTCCGTACTGGATACAGATAGAATTTATTAGTTATTATTGCAACATCAATACAAAGTTGCTGGTTTATTATATTACAGTACGTCTTCCCTATAATTGATAAGGATACAAAAGTTTTCTGTAATTCTGAGAAAAAATTTACATTTGTCATGCTACAAAAATGGTGCATTTGTAAAAATAAATTTTACAAAAATTATAAAACTTTTTTAAATATTTTGTAATTTCTGGTGCAAAAAAATTTGTAAAAGCATTTTTACTTCTGAGGTATGTTCAAAACCGGCTTTAGTAAAAAAAATTATCATTTTTATATAAATGCTGCAAAAAAATTAGTTTGATAAAAATTTTTGAAAGGTACGATATTTAAAGCCTTATAACTTCCAAACTATTAAATTGCACACATTATTTTCAGCATTAAAAGTACTACTAATGGTAAAAAAAAAAAAAAAAATCAAATAAATCGGGACTGAATCAACCTTAAATATAGACCTTTGAACGTTATTTCTTCCTTTTTAATCATAATAGAAATTATATAAACAAATATAATTTGTAAATGGCCCTTTGAGAGCTTCTAAAAAATATTTCAATCTTTGAAATCAGTTAAAAAGTATAAGCTATTTTTATGATTTAAAATATGTTGGTATACTCAATGTATTTCCAAATCGAAGTAGATAGACATGATTTACTCTTCAAACATTTTTAAAATACCCACATACATATATTACTTAACATTTGGTAATTATGGAAGATAATAGTCGAATAGCGAATTTTTTGTAAGATATTTTAAAACATAAATTTGATAAATACAATTATTTAGTAAAAAGTAGAGAACAATCTAATTTTGGTAATTTTTAATTTTGAAGCTTTACAAACATGTTTGATAATTAATTACTTTTATTTATCCATTTTCAAATATCATTTCAAATATATAATCACTTTATATATTTTTTGTATACTTTGTAATCTGTAGTTACTCTAATCAAGCTTTTAGATTTAAACAAAAAAGTTTTACGAAACAAGTGAATCTCCCGAAATAAACTCATAAAGTTAATACAGATATTGCCGCACCAAACAGCCAAAACGTATTTCGAAAGAAACAGACTGGCATCACTGTTGCAAAGTACAACTCTGAAAGATTTTTTTGCTGTATATAACTCTGGTTCTACGCCGACCGGCTGAATCGAGCTGCCGGAGGTTTTTCAAGAGCCGCCGCCACAGTGAAAATTTCAGCTTAAACATAACTCATATTCAGCCGCCGATATTGGTCAAACTTTTAGTAAATTCAATGTAAAATCTTTAGTAAATTTATCACATTTTTGAAATTTTAATATCAATCTTTTTTTTAGAAATTTTTCATAACTTTTTTGCTCCCCATGGAAATGAGATGTGCTACAACTGACGGATAAAGCCCAAATTACATTAGCGCGTAGGCAGCAGCAGTGTGTGCAGACACAATCAGCTGATATTTTTATTTTTTTTGTTTTTTCATTTCCACTAATTGGACCTACTATTATTGTTATCCTTGCCTTTTTAATCCACTAAAATATTTCTTTTTTTGTTAGCTTGCATTATGACTGGGGAGCCAATTACATTATTGTTTATTATATTACTTTTTTTCTTTTCTTTGTTAATTTTTTTGATATTATATCTATATCCTTATTCTTATTATTGATTAATTATTATTCAGTATTTATAATACTAAGTAATACATATATAAAATTTGGCCAATCTGGTTTTGAATAAATAAATAAAATAATCTTTTAGGAAATACTTATAAATTATGTTCTAACTAACGGTCTTCGTCTCTCCATACATCTAAGGGGACGTGGACCCACATTTTGAAACCAATGTGTTCTATAAGGCGATGCGAAAACTAAGAAATGAAAAGTCGTTATGTTCACCTTTCAGTCGGCTAACAGCCGGTTTTGAGCCGCCACTAACAATTTTTAGAAAAACCGCCGTTAAAATCGTTCGGCGCAGGTCTCCGATATCAACACTGCTCTTTTGAGTACTCACAAAAAAAATTTGTCAAGACAGACATGGACGTCGCGTAGAGTATTTTTGCGAAATTTAGCGAATTTATTAATACTTTTAATTGTTTTATAGTAAAAATATATATGTGTCTTTCATATTTACGCTATTTTCAATAATAGGAAGTGAAAATATATGAATTTAAATGTGAAAATGTAGTTAAAAGTTAGTAGCGAAAATACAAAAAAAATCAATGAGCATCATTTGAAGAAGAACAAGCAGCGGGGCACCAACCAACTCAAACACCAGTTCACACCAACAATAAGAAAAATTCTTGGCTTTTGTGTGTATGACTGTTTTTTTTTTTCGTGAGTGTGTGTGTATATTTTTCCTTTCTTTTACAAAATCTTGAATAAATAAAATGTGAAATATTAAAAAGTTAAGAAAAAAAGCTAAAATTTCTTGGAATTATATTTATGAATAATACTTGGAATTATGGTAATGCAATTATAAACAATTTATCCATTGTTTAATTCCATCTGCAAAATTGATTTTCATTGATTTATGACGTTTTTGCTTTGGGTACGCACCATTTGTGCATGTATTTGAATGTAAATGGAGGAAGCAACCAACCAACCAGCCACTAGTGACAACGAATAAAAATTATGCCGTGTATATAATATGATCGTCATTTTTTTCTTCTCCATAAGTTCATATTCATTGTCCACTAGCAGTTTCATTTTAAATTGTAAATCACACACATGTGCATATGTATGAGTTCATATATTTGTTGTATTCGTTTTAATTAAGTTCCCTTAATGGTCGGTCTCAGTTGAAATAATTATTTATACGTATGGTATTTTATAACCCTCAGTCGGCCAATATTGAAAATGCACTCTGTATGAAAGGGGGTGGAAATAAAAGCAAACATAATGCACCAACTCGATAAATGTCAGCCATAATATCAATCGGAAAGCAATGTTTGTTTGCTAAGTATTTCATCTTCCAAGTCATGTCGTCAGTGTACGCAAATAGTTTGTGTGCGAGTGTGTGTAAATAAAAGGAAAAATATTAAATAAATGACATGTGTGGAAAGAAAAAATTGTATTAAAAAATGTTATTGAAAAAAAAAAAAAAAAAAAAAAATTAAAATACTATATGCACTCAATAAACTTTAATTGCAGAATTTACTGCTTGCTATATGGAGGATTATATACCCACTACGCCACTGTAGGGATAGGAGATTATTATGCATGAATGCCGCTATTTGAAACGCCCAAAAAAAATTTATGGAGCCACAGTCAACATCAAATAAATAACTCAGTAGCTCTTTAAATCTTTATTAAAAATATTTAAATAAAACTTGCTGATGTTGTAATGTAGGGTATTGTAGCATCGGTTCAGACCGTTTATAACTATGGCTTTAAGTTTAGAAAGTAATAGATACAGAAGATAATTAATAGAACTGCATGCATAATATTATTAATAATGCCTATAAAAAATGAAAAGTAAAAGTATAACAAGGAATAAAATCAGTAGTTGATGCACTCAGTCAGTATTTATTTATGGAACGCATTGTATTTGAGTTGTGTTTGTTGGTTTCTTTTAAGCCCACATCGTCATTATTAACACTGTCTATCGCTGACGTCGTCATTATAAACAACATCAAGACAAAAACAAAATATCGTTGCTGCGTGGATGTTGTTGTTTATTAGTTGACTTTTGTCTGCGGTATATGTTTATAATTTTTATTTCATTCCATTTATTCTTTCTTTCTTCTTTTATATGATTTCCAACATTTTTTATTTATTTTTTTAATATGTACATTTGCAATAACATATACAACGACTCAATATGAATGTTGGTAGTATGTTTGTATGTGAATTAGTGTTTAAATTTCTATTATTTGGAGGAAAAAGTGTTGACCATGGAAATGTTGTTTGCCAAATATTTGAATAAATCGATAAACATATTCGACCTAATAAACAAATCGCAATTACTCTACTAATATTATTTAACAAAACAAAAAAGAAATTAAAAAAAATAAGTGTAAAGTGTATTGAAAAAAATAAATACAAATTTTGTAAAATCAAAAAGAAAAACAATTATCGTTCACCAGAACAAAACCCTTAAAGAATTTAATCCCATCACCATTATTCCTACAACGTCAAAATGGATGGTCAACGCGCTCGCGACATACTCACATTGTTGCAGGAGCGCGTCGTTTTCCTAACCGGTGGACGAGATCGTCGTGGAGGACCATTACTATGTTTTCCGGCAACACCTAGGCGAGATCGTTTAAAGCCGGATGATTTAAGACGGCTTTTGAGTTATCTTATAATGATTCCAAGGTAAGTTATTTACACGTAAAATTATTTCCAGAATGTTTATTTAATTTTTATAATTAAAAATGATTTTGGAAAATTACTTGAGTAAAAAAAATATATATGAAAATTAGGCTAAAATTGAATGCTCTGATTCAGCTCCGATTTATTTGATTTTTTTGACTTTTAATGATGTAAAAATTATTGAGTGCAATTCAATAGTTTGGAAGTTAAGGGCTTGAAAATTGTACATCCTCAAAAAAGACGTATCAAAAACATATTTTTTCTTAAAAAAAGTTATAAAAAAAATTAAAAACTTTGTTAGCGAAGCTTCTTTTGGATATACCACAGAGTTTAATATTCAGACATCAAGTAAAATACTTTGCCTTAAAGTTTTTTCATATATAAAAAAGTTGGTTCCGTAAAAATAACGGGATTTTTGTTTGAGGCCAAACGTTAGAAATTATTTTAAATATTTAAAAAATTATTTTTTTTTGTACAGCTGTGTGCAATATAATAGTAGCGCCATATGTAACATTTTTACTTTCAATAAAATGAAGATTTTTTGTTAATTTCAAAAAATGTATGTTCTTGGAATTTGTTATATTTTTTTCCCAATTTTATAAAAAAAGGTAAATCTTAAAATGATTGAGTACACTAGAAATTTGCTGTGCAAAATAATAGTATCAACGATGAAAAATACCTGTTTAAATAAAACTACCAATAAATGTGGGAGAATATTCCATAAAATTTTTGCATAAATCGGTATGTTTTACCTTATGAAATTATTTTTATCATGATATTAATGGGTACTAGGAATATAGAGTTTGCTTTTTGAAAGCAAAATTTTACTGTAAGTACAGTAAACGACTATATAAATTACTTAAAAATCAAAAGGAAACCAAAATCATAAAAAAATAATACTATTTTCCACATTTTGCTACTATTATTTTAAACAGGCAAAAAGCACGTAGCTTAAGAAAAAAAAAAGGTAACTTAACAAGATGCATAGAAAAAGACACATATTTTTTATATTATTTTATACTACTATTATTTTGCTCACAGCTGTATGTATGTACTTGTTCATATGTACTTTGTACTGTTGTACTAAAATATGAATAATGTTTTATTTTTATTTATTATGTACATGCCCAGTGTTACAAAAATTTTACATTTGTTTTAAAGGAACATTATAAAAATTTGCCATCTAAAGGGTTTTAAAAATTACCCAAGATAAAATTAATTTTCCAATTGTTTTAATTTTATAATTAAAAAATTTCTTAATACCTATAAATTTTATAATTAATTTAGAATCTTTTTGTAAAATTTATATTAAAAAAATGTTTTAAAGTATTATTTAATATTTTCTTTATAGTTTGGTTTGCTGGGTAATAATATATTTGATGAAACGTTAAATGCGTTGTTTTTTTTTTTCACTTTTTTATTGCAATGGGCGACTAATTTGGCATATTTGCGACCAAAAACGAAAACAAAAGTTTTACTTTGTTTAATTTACATAAATATTATATATATGTAGGTATATAAAATGAAACTTACGCGTACATAAAAAGAATATTTTTGTTTACTTATATGGAGTGGTTCGCTTTATAAAAAGAATTTATAAACAGTGCGTGACTCTCTTTTAGGTTCTTTTCTTTTTAGAATTAATGATTGGGCGAATATGTATTTACAAAGTTTGTTTTACATATTATTTTAAATACATACATATATCTTAAAATGCATATTATTATATACAGGTTATTTTCTTGGAAATTTGATTTTTTAAAAAGACACTTTCCCAAACAAAAATATAAGTATGCCCTCCTAATGACAATCAATTATTGATATTGCTACATAGTTATATTTATGTACACTTATTTTATATATTAGAGTGGCTCTAAAATAAGTTTTCATATATAGCCTCTTGAAAATTATAGCTACAATACTTAAGATATACATATAGTGCCTGTCATAAATAAGTAAACAAACTCATAATTCTGTTTCGTAAATTTAAAAATTTAGATGGTTTTGATGAAATCAACTTGTTTTCTCTTACATTGATGACAAATTTTTTAGATATTATTCTATATTCTGTTTTTCTCTACAGAATGTTGAAAAAAGTAGTTTTCGGGCGAGCCAAAAAGAAGTAAACATGCAACCTTTGGCTTAATATCTTTAATTTTTGGTTAAAAGTGAAGTTTATGGTTGCAAGATCATTTTAGCATAACATCGGTAGTTATTTCTTATATTATTTTTGTAAGAATTACTGCTATATGGACATTTTTTTTTAGTTACTAATATTATTGCCTACCATTTAAACTTTTATGGCTGGGGAGCCGAAGACATTTCTATGAATTTTAAATTAATTTTTTTCTATGAAATGTTAATTGATTAATTTATTTTTTTCCTTTTGTTAAATAATTTTTTTAAGATTATTTTATATTAGTATGTAAGCTATATTTACATAACTCAGGATTATTACTGTGTAATACATATTTATATTTTGGCCTTGAAGGCTTTGTATTACTATGCTGAATAAATAAATTAACCCCCTGTTTTTATAAAACGAACGAAAAATTCGTTTCGTCAAAATGTAAGGAAAACAACAAATAAATTTAAAATTTATTTGTTGTTTTCAATATAAATTGTCGAAACGAATTTTTCGTTCGTTTTATAAAAACAGGGGATAAATTAAATTAAAATTAAATGAGAAAATTTTACAAAATCAGAAAATTTTATTTCAACCATAATTTCGACCTAAAGAATGGCAAATTAAATGTAGGAGAACTTAGAGTAACTATCATACATTACAAACAAGGTGAAACATATAGAAATTATCAAAATTATTTAATAAAACTTCTACTTTATTTTCAAGGTGGTTAAATGCTTCAAATGCCTAAGAATCACTAAAAAAAGAAGAGATAACAATTAAGCTTTAAAATCCTATGCTTTCTGCCCCAATATTATTATCAAAACTTATTACGAAGGTCTGAAAACTTTGGTCTGAATTTCCTACTCACAGAAAAATTTATGAAGACGGAAAACATGGTCTAGCTGTACGAAAGATTGTATACATAAGTATAATAAATTTCCAAAATATTATGTAGGCTAGATGTTCGTTTAGCTCAAAAATATTGAAACTTTAAGCTTTAAGTGTTGAAAACCAATACTGAATTCCGGCAGAAATTGGCTAGTGGTTTGGAAATGCAGAAGTTTTTTTTTAACAATGGTTGTCATTTTTAGGATGTTCTTCTTTTATACTTCTTGTTCATTACTTTTGAAGTACTTCCCTTAAAACTATGTTTATAAAATTTTTTTAAACTAAATTCTGTTTTAACCTTATTAAAATATATGTAATATAAATGATTTAAAATTTGTAAAATTTGAATTCTCTTATAAATTGTTAACTTTTTTTTCCGCTTAAAATCATTTATTTTCACTTTTTTGGAAGTAGTTATTAAGAACTTCCAAAAAAGTTTAAAATATGCACTTTGTTGTACTTTTGAAGTGGTGAAAATGTTATTTTTTGGTAGCTCTTGATCGGTATTTGTTGGGTAATAGAAAAAACAGTAGTACACAAATGTAAAATAAATTCAGAGGTTTACCTTAATCTGTTCAAAGATATATCAGTTCCAAAAAGTTATTGTTTAATTTTTGTGAATTTTATCCTTCAGTAGAAAAATTCACCTATAAATTAGGGTAAATTTGTTTCAAAATCTATAGCTGAGGAAATAATTAAGATTTCAGAGTGCCCTCCTCAAAGTCCACATCCATCACGAATAAAAATTGCATGAAATTGAATAAACAAATAGAGTCCCCATATTAATTATTACTAAGACCCCTATATTTTGTCCAGAGATATGCAGAATATATGTACCAACACGTTTGGCTCTAAATTATCAAAATATAGGTCACTGTGGCTATTAGAAACCATGTTTACTTATTTATGGAACATTGATTTTTTTGACTTTTTTAAAAAGAATCGTATTTACTAAGTAGTAATGTGTTGAATTGAATCTTAGGCTGTTTATTTTACTAACTAGATATATATTTATAATTATATGTTTTTTTGATGTCTTCGATCTACAACTTGAAATAGAAATATAATTGAGTTCAAGTACAACCTTGTTTACTTATTATTGACAGCAACTGTATATTATAAATATCTGTGTTCGCTTACTTTAAAGAAACTTTTTTTGGGAGAGTAAAAACCATTTTATTTTCAAATTGAACAATATTCTAAAAAATACGTGAACAACACTTTCTAAACAATTGCAGATTTTAGTTTGTGAGCAACAAATTTCTAATGTCCCCTCATTAAATAAAAGTTGGTTCATTAAAATATAAGTTTTAACTACAACACTAACATGACATCTCTTAAAATAATTTTCAACAGAAAATAAAAATTTTTTATAAACACGCTCTGTTAAAAATACTGACTATTGATTATGATAGATGCCTTTCATCGGAAAATGGTATCCCTCTTTTCTGAAATCCTGGAAAATCCCTTAACAAATATGAAATTTAAGAATTTTCAAATTTATTTTTTTTTTAAAGACACGTTCTGTTAAAGATTCTGATTATTATTGACTATGATAGATTTCCAGCTTGTCTACAGGTTCCACTAACTTTCATCCGCATATGTTATCTTTTTTTCATGAAGTCGTGGAAAGTCCTTAAAAAATATGATATTTGATATTTTATAAATTTCATATTTTTGTATCAAAACACGCTCTGTTAAAGATTCTCGCTGCTAATGAAGTTTTCTGATTAGGCCTTTAGTTCTTTTTTTACAAAATTTGTATAACCCCCTTAATAATTTCTCACCCTATAATATCACACAAAAGCAAAAAAAAAAAAAAAAAATATAAATAAATATAAACTTTCATCTTATTTTCTAGTGATTCGGCCAAAAATTTGGGTTTCACTGTCATTATTGATATGCGTGGCAATGGCAATTGTTCGACAAATGTCAAGGCCATATTGAAAGTGTTGCAAGAGCATTTCAGTGCCAACATACACAATGTTGTCATTATAAAACCGGATAATTTTTGGCAAAAACAACGTGCTTCAATATCTTCACACAAATATAAATTCGAAACATCAACTATATCGATTGAAGCTCTAAATAAAATTGCCGAACCCAGCCAATTGACTGCAGATTTTGATGGCAATCAAATGTATGACCATCAACAATGGACCGATTCTAGACTGGCTATAGAGGATTTCTTTTGGCAGGCTAGTGATTTGGCCGATCGTATAGATGATTTACAGGAAGATTTACAACGTAATGATTTTGCCGAAGACGTGAATGGGGCACGTCATGCTCTTGATCATCACAATGAAATGAAAAAGAAGATTCTTAAGCTACCGATTGAGGATTTGGATGTGCAGGGAAAGAAGTTATTAACAAAAATCAACATGAACTCAGCATGTAGTGGTGGAGCAGTAAGTGGAAATTAATTTTAAGTCTTTATATATATTTTTCAATGGTCTGTCTTTAATTTTATTTTAGGGTGCCAGTGGTGGTGATTGTAGTGGCAGTGATTCGGGTACCTCGTCACAGTCACGTGTACCCACTAATAACCCCGATATGTCGGCGGCTATAAGTAAAGCATTAAGACAAATTGATCTTATTCATTCGGGTCAACAGCGTTTGTTGACATTGTGGCAGCATAAGAAAGTTAAATTGGATCAATGTTTCCAGTGGCGCTTGTTTGAGCAGGATTGTGAAAAAATGTTTGACTGGATTTTACACAATCGTGATGTGTTTCAAATGTCCTATGTGGAAATTGGCCACAATTACTCAGTGGCCAAATCTTTGCAAGATGAACATCAAAAGTTTGCCGTAGCCTCTATGAATGTATCAGTCAATATTGATCGTATTCTGGCTGTAGCCTCTAGACTTATTGAAAGTCAGCATTATGCAGCACAAAATATAAAGACTTTGGCTACACGTTTGGATCGTACTTGGAAAGATTTTGCTGCTGGCTTAGATGAAAGGACTGCAGTTTTACAACTAAGTGTACTGTTTCATCACAAGGCTGAGCAGTATTGCAATAGTGTGGCATCTTGGGCTGCGGCTTGTCAAGCTTCTCAACCCTTGCCTTCCGACATACAAAGCTTAGAAACGGCTATACGTACTCATCAGTCTTTGTATGAGGCCATGTGTCAAGCTTACACAGAAGTCCATTCAACCAGTAAGAAATTACTTTATCAATTGGATCATTTGGTGCAGGTATGCAATCAACCCCCGCCTCCTGGTGTTCCTGATCATCGCAAAAATAGTACTTATAATAAATATGGCCGTCAAAATCCTGCTGCTGATTATAGTGAAGGTGCTTCCCATGTTTTGGCGGTTATACATCAAATTTTGGGTCACCATCGTTCTTTGGAATCGAAGTGGCACCAAGAAAAAATACGTTTGCATCAAACTCTGGCTTTAAGGCTGTTTCAAGAGGATGTTAAGCAGGTTCTTGACTGGCTGAAAAACCATGGTGAAGTGTTTGTACGCAAAAACACGGGTATAGGACGCAATTTGCAAAAGGCTCGTGTCTACCAGAAATCTCATGAACATTTCGAAAATGTGGCTCAAAACACCTACAGTAATGCTGAAAAGCTATTGGCGGCTGCAGATGAACTTGCCCGTAGTGGCGAGGCAGATCCCAATGAAATTTACTCAGTTGCCCATGAATTGGAAATACAAGTAGCAAGTTTTGCCGAACGTGTTGAACAGAGAAGGAGGCGTCTGGACATGGCTGTCATCTTTTACACTCACGAAAAGGAGGTGACAGCCTGGATTGACCAGCTTAGGGCAGATGTTTCTACCGATGAAACCATGTTATCGCAAGAGAATTTAGAAGGTATAGAAAGACTTTTACAACAATACAGGGAGCAACAGGATAACACGGTTAAGGGTTGTATGCAAACTATAGCCCAAGGAGAAGCTTTGCTGCAAGAAATGAGGTCTCTAGAGTATTCAGACAATACCGGTTCTCTTTCTGCTTTGGAAGCTGCACTCGAAAAACTTTCCAAACAAAAAATTGAGCTAGAAGAATTATGGTCTGCACGCAAATTTCGAGCGGATTTAATATTGCGCTTACGTTACTTTGAACGTGACGCCATGGAATTATCCTCTCAGCTGGAAATATGGTCAGAGGAACTACAACATGCTGATCTGTCGCGTGATTATCAAAAGGCCGAACAACTCATACGCATGCACAACGAATCTGTCAGCGACATACAAAATGCCACATATGAGGTGCTGGAGCAAGGTCAGGAACTTTTGCAAATGTTTGAATCTGCCGGCTTTATATCAATGGCTGATGCCACACACACTGCACAAGCACGCATTGAATATTTACTTAACTTTTTGCGTGAACGTGAAATTGATTTGGAAGAATTGTCCGAAGCCAAACGCGCCAAATTGGAACAAGCTGTTCAATTGTGTCAATTTCAAAATGATGCCAACCAAGTCATATCGTGGATACGCAATGGTGAAGCCATGTTGGTGGCAAGTTTTGTAACACCTAACAGTCTGCAAGAGGCAGAACAGTTACGTAAAGAACATGAACAATTTCAAGTGGCAATTGAAAAGACCCACACATCAGCTGTTCAAGTCAAATACCGGGCCGATGCTCTCATCAATGCCAACCATTATGATCCCCAGTCAATACGTGAAATATCTGATGATGTAACCAAAAAGTGGCAACAATTGGTTACATATGCTGAAGAGCGGCACAAACTGGTTACAGCTTCTATAAACTTTTACAAAACGGCCGAGCAAGTGTGTTCCGTGCTGGACAGTTTGGAAAGAGAATATCGCAGAGAAGATGACTGGTGTGGTGGCGGTGGTTCGAGTGACAAAGCCCAAACTATTGTCCAACTTATTTCTAAGCATCAAGAACAAAAAGAAGCTTTTCTTAAGGCTTGTACTTTGGCAAGACGTACTGCGGAAACATTCCTTAAGTACGCTAATCGATCGCAGCAATACTACGAATATCAATCTCAAGGCAATTGTGAAAATCGTGTTAAAACAATTTTAGACAAACTGCTTACTCAGGAAAATCAAGTGCTGGAATTTTGGACTCAGCGTAAAAAGTCTCTCGATCAATGTCAACAATTTGTACTCTTTGAAAGAAGTGCCAAACAGGCCATCGAATGGATACATAATACAGGCGAAGCCTATTTGTCGTCACGCACTAATCTGGTAGGAAAAACTCGTGAAGAAACCGAAGGTTTGCTCAAAGAGCACAACGAGTTTAGGGGCACAGCAAAGGAGACAAGAGAACGTGTAAAGTTGTTGATACAATTGGCCGATAGTTTGGTGGAAAAGGGACATGCACATGCTAGTTCAATCAAGCAATGGGTTGCATCTGTTGACCAAAGGTAAATACATATATAAAAATGTGAAAGAATCTTAAACAAAGTTTAATTGCTATTAATTTAATATTTTAGGTATAAAGATTTTAGCAACCGCATGGATTCCTATAGGGAACAGTTGGAAAAGTCTTTGGGCATGTCCATGGTAGCAGAATCCGATGCCAATACATCTATTAGCTCTATTACCGGTTCATCTGCATCAACCGATCGTCATTCAGATCCTACATTGGAAGCTAAATTGACCACTTCCACTACTGTGGCAGCAAAGGAAATAAATGAAGAGAAACGTAAATCGGCTCGTAGAAAAGAATTCATTATGGCTGAATTAATGCAAACAGAACGAGCCTATGTCAAAGATTTGGAGACTTGCATTAAATGTTTCCTCGAAGAATTTCGTTCAGGTCAAGGAGCTCCAACGGCTCTTTCAGGCAAAGAGGACATTATTTTTGGTAACATTAGGGAAATTTATAATTTCCATCACAAAATATTCTTGCGTGAGTTGGAGAAATACGAAACCATGCCTGAAGATGTTGGCCATTGTTTTGTAACTTGGGCCTGTAAATTCGACATGTACGTACACTATTGCAAAAATAAACCGACATCGAATAATTTGCTGGTACAACATGCTGGCACATTTTTCGATGAACTACAACATAAACACAAGGTAGAACATCCCCTGCCCGCGTATCTAATCAAACCAGTGCAACGTATTACCAAATATCAATTGCTACTCAAAGACTTACTTTCCTGTTGCGAAGAAAGTCATGGTGAAATTAAGGAAGGTTTGGAAGTCATGTTGAATGTACCCAAAAAGGCCAACGATGCAATGCATTTGTCTCTTTTGGAGAACTGTGATGTTTCCAATGATAGCTTGGGAGAAGTTGTTTTGCAAGATGCATTCCAGGCATGGGATACTAAACAATTGATAAGAAAGGGACGCGAACGACGTGTATTTTTATTTGATATGTATTTGTTGTTTGCTAAAGAAGTTAAAGACTCGAATAATTCAGTTAAATATCAATTTAAGAGCAAACTCATGACAACAGGTAAATATGAATTTTATTTTTTCTATAATAAATAATTAAATATATTATTTATTGCCTTATAGATCTGGGCATTACTGAACATATTGAGGGTGATGAAACGAAATTTGCTGTTTGGACAGGACGTTCACCCATGTTATCCGATTGTCGCATTGTACTTAAAGCTAATAGTTTAGAAACAAAACAGGTAATATTTTAAAATTTCAAAATTTCCATTGATTATTAAGTTTTTAAAATTGTTCTTTATTTTAAGATATGGACTAAGAAATTACGTGAAGTAATGCAAGAAACCTGCTTCTCTGGTACATCTCTTACTTTACCCAAATCTCCAGCCAAAAACTCTGGCTCATCACAGCGTTCATCGAGGGATCTTGATGATCCTTTGACCGAAAATGATCCCGATAGATGTTCCCTGGCCAGTTTTGGTTCTGGCAATACAACTGATAGTGACAATAAGGTATTTATTACCATATATTTTTTAGTGAATAGGATACCAAACAGAAATCTGAAAATTAAATACATAAAACATAAACTAATTTAATATTTTGGGTTGTTTGTAACAAACTGCAATAAGAGGAAAGAGTTTTCTGCTTATTGTTCAAAATCTCGTAAATATGTAAATTAAAAAAAAAAAATGTATGTTTGTTAACGAGTAGCTATCTTTTTTGTATGTAAATTTCCATATGAAAACGTTAGACACTTGATTCATTTTGAATACGGCTGTAAATTTATTATTTTAACAAGTTCTCTTGTAAACTTGTTTAAAATCACATAAGATATTCCGTAAGCACACTGAAGAATGTCAACGTATGAGTAATATTAATTACAACAAATATTAATCATACGTTTTGATGCAAGAAATGCTTATTACTGAAATTATTTTTGATTTACGTCAAGATTGTCATATCTTAATCTTAATAGAAAAATTGACGACATATTTATTATCTTTTCAAACGGTATTTATAGAAGTTAAAGATTGATATAATACATATTTATCCATCATTAACTCAAAAATCTCCTTTTTTTTTGAGTTATAACGTTCTTGAAGTAAATCGGCTACATGTTTAAAGTTACAAGAATGTTGTGTGCCTGGATTCTGTATAATTTAGTTAGTGCCATACAACACATGTTACGAAATAATTCTACAAAAAATAAGAACTAGATTTTTACTATAAATACATTTTTTAACTTAAAAAATCAAAAATTTGATTTTTCACTACAAATTCAAATTTAAAACTAAAAAAAAAAAAATCATCGAAAATCAAATTTATATTAAAAAATTAAATATTTCACTAAAAATCGAATTTATCTTTAAAAATCAAATTTTTAATTAAAATTCATTAAAATTCCAATTTTTTATTAAGTTGATTTTTTTGCTTAAAAATTTAATTTTTTGCTTAAAATCAAAGAGCAGAAATTTCGAACAGAATACATAAAATTTTATGTTTTCGTTGAAAAAATAAAATACACTTTCGTTAAAAATAAAGTATTTTTTTTTTTTTTAAGTTAAAATTCAGTTTTTTACTTAAAATTCAACTTTTACTAAATTTTTCTTAAAAATTCAATATTTCACTAAAAATCCAACTTATCACTGAAATTCAAAATTTTCATTAAAAATCCATTTTTTTACTTAAAATCCAATTTTTTATTAAAATTCCAATTTTTTACTTAAAATCCAATTTTTTATTAAAATTCCAATTTTTTACTTAAAATCCAATTTTTTCAGTTAAAATTGAATTTTTTACTTGAAATACCATTTTTTACTTCAATTAATTTTTTCATTGATTTTTTTTTTTTACCTAATCTATTTTTCATTAAATATTCAAATTTCATTAAAAATCTAATTTTTCACTAAAAATTCAATGAACTCAATTTTATTTTATTTATTCAATCAAAGTAATAGTGTTAACAAATGTTGTAATTTAAAAATAAACTAAAACTAAATCCGAATTAATTTTAAATTTCTTGGCTCTCCAGCCACAAAGAATTTTAAAATTATCAAATATAAATCAAATCCCATTAGTAGTAACGAATTTTTATACATCATAAGTACTATGTAATAAAATTGCATACGAGAAGCTTCAAACGGAAAGCATTATAAGAATGTGAAAAAATACGAAGCATATATGGTAAACTGTTCCAGCATCGAGCAGCTCTAACAATAAACAATCGTTCAAAAATAGAACTCCTAATCATTGGTATTACAATTTGAGGGTTTCTAGTCGAATGGCAAAAAGAGAATACTGAACATAATTGAGATGGAAAACCAGTTTTAGAAAGTTAATAAACTACGAAATAAAATAAAATTTCTAAAAGAACAATTTTCACAAAAATCCATATTTTTAACTCAACGCACTAAATAGACTATTAAGAATTGTCAATTGTACATGTTTAAATAAAAAAGAACTTGTTTATAAACAATAGGTTTGTTCGTTTGAAATTCTAGTAGAAAAAATTCTCAAAAATAAAATTTTACTTGATAAAGAAAGCGGAAAGTAGTAAAATAAATTTTAGTGTCAATAAAAAAATGAAATTTTTATTTATATTAAATGGATTCATATAAAAAATACGGGCATATGGTCCTTTGCAGGTAATTGTTCACATATTTGCGATTACAATTTGTAAAAAAATAATATTACGGTTCTTGGCCTTGTTGAATATCATCAGTAATTCAGTTTTTTGATCTGTTTGAAAATTTAAAAGAAGTAATGAAAGTATTATTTCTTTAAAATCCTCACAACTGGATTCTTCATTTAAGCCTGTTGAATCGATTAAATTTTCTGTTTTTATGTGTATCCGTTCATGTAGATACAGGTAGATTTGGAAGATAATTTAATGCAATTTGGTACATAGAGTTTGTATAATCGAGGGACGAAGCCTATTGACCAAAATCTGCCCATTCATCTAGCTTCCATACAAATATCTAACCACAATAGGATTAGATTCCTATAAATCTCCTAAATATAGCAGACTTCAACACAAATAAAATCTTTTGTAAACTTAAACCACCAGATACATTTTAATGTTCTATATTTGACCATATACCTCATGCAAGGACCTTCCGTAAATTACTTAAAAGTGCATTATTAGGCAAATGCAGATTTCAATAATATCAGTCCATAATTGACAACGGCTTCAATAAAAGATCCCTTTCAGAAAATCACTTAAAGGTGCATAAATTAGTATCACAATACAATTTTATACGCGCAAGTTTTATAAAGGTATAAATCATAATTTCAAAATTTGCAATTAACCACAGGTTCAACAAAACGTTAGAAAAATTAAGCATATTTTGTTATTATTCTTTTTTCAAAATAAAATTCAATAGGAATTGTTTTACTAGTTTTGCTCGTACAAAATATTCATGTAAAATATAACAATAGAGAAAAATATTTGACTACTTACTTCTTTTTTATTGTTATGTGCACATAAACGCTTTTCGAGTATACTACTTACAAAAATAGTAAAAATATCATGCAAACGAAACCCTAATTCCTTGAAGCTTCAGCGGTATCTCGCATTAAAGTGCGATTTACCGCTTCCTGATTCAGGGGAATTTTAGTCCGGAATCACAGGCATTAATAAATACTAAAACTGGATGTTTTTAACTACATATTTAATTCTACTTTATTTAATATTTTTAATAAATATCATATAGGCAATACAGATATATATGCTTTATATAAAAAAAAAAAAATTCTAAAAAAAATCGAGCTAAAATAAAATAACTTTGATGTCCAAATTAAGAAAATAATAATTAAATTAAATTGGTAGAAAATCTTTCCCGAGATTATTGCTTTTAAAGAAATGAATATACCTTTTTGCATCAAAATCGATGAAATTGTAAATGTCATAATTTCAGTTCTCATTTGAATATTATTTTTATTGTACCTTACAAAGCAGCTTATGCGTGGAAATTGTATGAAAAGTTCTGCTTATCATAAAATAGTACATCGATCTACATCAACTTTTAAATTTGTAAAGTACGTTTTCTTAGAAACTTGAAGGAAATTTAACCTTTTTAGTATAATATAAAAAAATACATATATGTATTCTTACGAATCGAAATACAAAATAACCTCCCAGGATTTTCGAGAAGTGTAGCTAGACTAACTTAAACGGTATTGTAGCTTGACAAATAACGATATTAAAAATGTCGAAAAATTATTTATATTTTTGTGATTATATTAAAGATAAATTCGCGTTTTTTTAATTCGTTTTACGCTAAATTATGATTAATATAAAAAATACTAAATTTTCTCAAAAATAAATTTTTGAATAGAATTTGTAATTTAAGTCATTAAAAAGATGACACATTTTAGATTACATTTGTAAATTTTGAATTACATGAAAATACATTTTTGAAAAACTGTCTACCACAATATTATTTTTTATTGTTTTAATACTACAAAATCACGATTCATAAAATTCTCTCAGGTATAATGAGTTAAATTGTAAACCATAGATTATTGTTATTATTACTGTTATAATCAGGGACCGTAATGATTATGAGTTTTATAATAAAAATCAACAATCAATCAATAATGATTATTTTTTCGCTCAACTTTTAATGATTATTTTTGATTTTTATTTTTTTTGCTCACAATATAAAACTTAACATGAGAAATTAAACTTTTATCTAGTAAACATTTTTTTAAGTAAAAACTTTGATTTATTGCAAATAATTTTATTTTTAATTAAAAACTTGAAAATTTTAGAAAAAAATTCGATTTTTATAAAAAAAAAATTGGATATTTTTCAAAAAATCTGATGAAAAATATATCATTACACTTGCCTTTTAGTAAATAAATCTACTTTACGATGAGAAATCTTTTTTATTAAAAATTGCGTAATAGTTTCATTTCTCATGTTAAGTTTTATATTGTGAGCAAAAAAAGTAAAAATCAAAAATAATCATTATGAGTTGAGCAAAAAAAATAAAAATCAAAAATAATCATTAAAAGTTGAGTAAAAAAATAAAAATCAAAAAATAATGATTATGAGTTGAGCGAAAAATTAAAAATCAAAAATAATTATTAATATTGATTTTTTTTCATAAAAATCAAAAAAAAAAATAAAAATCATTCCGGATTCCGATAGAACCTGTTCTGAAGATTACATTTCTGTATTTAACACTTTTATCCAGTTGTTCCTTGTATCTGATTTTTTTGTTTAAAATTTCAAGAATAATGATTATTTTCTGTCCCTGGTTATAATCTATGTTGTAAAAATTTTTTTTATCAATAAGAATGAAAATTTATACAATACATACTTAAAAAATTAACAAAACCCAGACAAAATGTATTAGTTCTATAACTAGTTCCAGAACGCATGAAAATAGCCTTTATTAATTCTACTTTGGCGTTACGACCAATGATTTTTGTTTAAAATTGTCACCCCCTGAACTGTTCTATAGAAGTTTTAGCTAGCCGGTATCCATTCTATAAAACTAGTTCTTTAATCAATGAATTTTGTTTAAAATTTTCACATTCAAAACTTGTTATATAGAAGCGTTAAGGAACGGTTTCTGAACCAGTTTTTTTTCTCTTAGGCTATTTCTTAAAGCTCACTTTTTTAAATCAATTTAATTTTGTTACTAATCTCTTTTTTTTTAATTTTTGAAAATTTTGATACAAGTTTTTCAAACATAACTAGGAAGTCATTTTGGAACTAGTAATATGTTCAGAGAAATGATGTAGACGTCATACAAAATTATTTCTTAAGCACTAGTTCTCAAAAACAATCCTTAAGACCAATTTAGAATCACAATAAGGTTTTACACCATGACTGCCTGAATTGGTTGCGACACCACTAGTTCTAAGGATGTTATTTTAGAATCTGAAATAGTTGCGATTACACTAGTTCTAAAACTAATGATGTTAGAATATGTTCTAAAAATTTTCTTTGGAATTACCATTTTTGTTTTAATTTTTTTAGCTTTTCTCATATTTATTAAAAGAGTTGATACATATGCTATATTTTTGAAATTGTCTACCTTTTATCAGTTTTAAGTATTTACGATTTTTTAATTTAACAATAAGCTAATCTACCTTGAAAAAGGACTATCGTATAAAACGTAAACAAATAAATATTTATGTTTTATGAGCAATTAATTATAATCAACTCATTCTACATTCAAGTAGTATTTTCTGTATGTTTATTTTGTTCATAAATACACAAACTGATATACGTATGCATAAGTGTTTTCAAGTTTGTTTAAAGGAAGGAAGTACCTAAGTATGTATTTGTTAGTCGTATTAGTATTGCGCACATATTAAAAACACAATTCTGGCGACTAGACGCGATTTTATTAAAAAAAAAAAATATTATAAAAACACTATAGGTACGAGTACTTAATAAAAAATACAACAAAATAAAAAAGAAAAGAACATATTTTTTTTTAAATTAAATTTAAATTAGCGTGATGAATCTGTATTATGACTAATGTTTTTCTAACTTCTGATATTATTCATTTCCTTTTGTGAAATTGATTTTTATAAATTTTAAATAATTCCTAGAACTGTTTTGTAATTTAAAATATTATCCTTTTTAACTTTTATTTTTATACGTATAATGTATGCTGGGTTAAATACATAGTATTTATGTGTATGTATGTGTAATGTATTTATCTACTTATACATTTTTGGTTGAGTAACACAGTAATAAATACATTTATACCTTACTCTATAAAATATTGAGCTTTTTAGCTATATTTTTATTTTAGTTTGTTTTGTGTACTCATGTTGTCAAAGTTTTCCTCTCACTCTCTCAATTAAATGTCTCTTACTAAAGAGAATTTAAAGAATGTCCTTTACATATACATACTTTTAATGTATATTATGAAAAACATTTTAACACAGTTATTGTTGTGCTACTACATACTGGCAAGAGATGTCAACTTTTTGTAAATAAAACGTTTATTAAAACAAAGAAAATAATGTGTAAATGCATCTATGAAGGGAATTCAAAAAAGTTTTGTTGTTTTTATTATTAATTTATAAATTATAACTTATTTTGCAAATTGTTCTCTAAAAAGATATATATTCTTTTTTTTTATCAATTATTTTATATATTAAATAAAGAGAAATAATTAGGCTTCAAATGTGTGTTTAGAAATGGAAATATGTATTGTTAAATTGAAAATCAGATTAATTAAATTAGTACACAAATTTTTACCGGTAAAATCTATAACATGCAAACATTTTTTTTAATAGTTTTTGATCACGTTAGCTTTTAAAATGTACACAGATTACAGTGTTATACCCACCATCAAAAATATCGGGGGTATATTGATTTTGTAATTCCGTGTGTAACATGTCGAAGAAATCATCTAAGACCCCACAAAGTATATATTTCCTGGGTCCTGGTTAGATTCTGAGTCGATCTAGCTATGTCCGTCTGTTGAAAGCATGATACGGCTCGAACGGCGCAACGTAGGGGGACGAAATTTGGCACAAATATTTGTCTTATATAAGGTTTGGTATTGAAAATGGGCAAAATCGGTTAATAAACAAAAAAGTTATAGGCTAAAAACTAGAAACACAGGGTGTCCAGTTCGTACTTTTCTGCTGATATTTCTTCAATAAAAGCATCTACGATAACGAAATTTTGTACGTATGTATAGGTGGTCGATATAAACTCGGAAACTAAAAATGGGCGTGGTCCGCCCACTTTACTACCCACTTTACCGCCCCCTCCCATATAACGTAAAATTTGAAAAAGTTGAAGGTGGGTATATAGATTCGGCCGGGCCGAATATAACATTCGCGCTTGTTTTGATTTTGATTGTAAGATTAAGATACAAAGAATACAAATAAAGAAATAAATCAGTAGTAAATGTAAATAAAACCGTCAACTAAGAAGAGCTTTTTTGATCGAATAATGTGGAATCCAAGTATGTATTTTAACTTTTGAAAATCATAATATTCAGAGTTTTTGAACAAAAGTTAAAAAATAATAATTGTTTGTTAATATAATATGTACTTTGTGCAAATAAAATTAAAATTTCATAATTTTATATAGGGACCTAAAGTCAATTAAAAGACTCGTGATCATGTTTTTTTTCTCGAAATCTGCTTAAGTTTATTAATATAAAAATTCAATTTCATCAATAACTGGAAATATTAAAAAAATTTAGAAGAAAAAAAAAATGGAAAGTTTTGTTTTTCAAAAAATCGTTAAAATTCCTTTTTGAATTTTTTAATAAATCCCGATAGTTTGACCCATCCCAATAAGCACAAAAATTTCAAAAATTCAAGCCTTCGAAAATTTTGCTGGAATCAGACATGAATTAAAATATAAGAATATTTTAAACATAAAATATAATTGAAAAAATTTTCAAGAAAAATAAACTTTACTGGAATTTAGATTTTCTTTTTACTGGAAAACGCTATTGATTAAAAGTGTAATTCTAATTCAATGGTTAGCACTGGATTGAAGGCTTGAAATACATTTGTTTTCAACTTGAATTCCAGTATCGTAAGAGTTAGGGAAAATCGATTTTTTTTTCAGAGATGATTTTAAAGTTAAAAACATACGCAAAGAAAAAAAATGTATTTTTACAGCAACAATATAATGGTCGTGCTGACTAAATATTCGTCGTCGTAACTGAATTATCTTTGTATTAAGCATGAAATATATTTGTAACAATCAGCAACAAATATATATATATATATATATATATATATATATATATATATATATATATATATATATATATATATATAAATTATAAATTATTATATATATATATATATATATATATATATATATATATAAATTATTGCAGTAACCATAAAATAATTTTTTTACACATAATATGATTTCATTTCTTCTCATTCTTTATTTCAAAAATTTGGCTGCGACAACCATAATATAGTTATTGTAATAATATAAATTATTACAGTAAGAATGATATGTTTGCCATAACAATACTCAATTATATTTTTTCTCATTCTACATTTCAAATTAAATTTTTCAAATTTAAGCTTTAGAACAATCTAAAACTTTAAAGCTGTATTTTTAATTTATTTTAAGAAACCCTTAGACAATTTTTTTATTAAAACAAATAAGATTTTATCAATATTAATTTAATTACATTAGACTCTATTAATTTTAATTTAAAAATACATACAATTTTTCAAGAAATTTCATAATTATTTTCTTTTTTAATTTTTCGTTATGTATTTGTAATTTAATTAAAAAAAAAAAATCCCTAAATGTTTATCAAAAAAATTACTAAATTAACATCACTGTTTAATCAATTTTTTATTTTGCCTTTTTCTCTTATATTAATACCAGCAGCGTTCTATTGTTTGTTAAACGAAAAAAAAAGCTTTTAAATAAATATAATACAATTTAGAAGCTTTTATCGTGCAGCTAAAACTCTTATAAGAATATTTTAGATATTTTATTATACCTATTGGCAATATTCCCAGAAGAGAAACCCAAATAAAATAAAAAGCCACCGCCGCGGCTACCGTTAACAACAAGCAACTTATCACACTTGTGTTAAATGCTTCCAGTCGCTACTCACCGTTTATTGAAAAAGGTTTAAATTGATTAAATTTAAATAATTTTGCAATTTATCCGTCTTTCTCTCTATATATCTGCGTCTCTTGCTACAAATAAAGGACAGTTTGTCAGTCGGTCGGTCGGTCAGTTGGTCGGTTAATTTTCTTAAAACTGTCACAAAACTAAAGATTCTAAAATACTATTACTACGTACACATTTCATTCTGTGAACTAAACTCATTTTAAAAGCTCTTCAAATAAAAACGTTTTATAGATAAATAAATATAAATAAAAAATAAAAAACTTATAAAAAAGAAAAAAAATTAATAATTAAAAAGAAAAAAATCTTGTGTTTTTTTAATACAAAACTCTCGTATCTAATCTATAACCTTAAATAAAAATTAAAAAAATATATAACTAAATACATACTAAAAGGAAACATAAAATAAAATTTATATTAGCAAATGAATTTAAATCGTATAACCCTAAAAGAAAATTCGATATCAAATAGAGTTTAATTTAATCTTTTTAAAGTGTTTTTATCAATAAATAATAAAGAAACAGAACAACAACAAATTAAATTCACAAGTAAAAAATAAAATAAAAAAACATCTTAGCAATTCAGAAATACAAACATGCCTTAATATACAATTTATACACACATACATACTTACAAATATTATTATAATGTACTTAATGTAATAGAAAGAAAAAGTACACAAAATAATGAAAATACAAAAAAATAAATAAAATAAAGTAAAATAAAATAAAATAAAAAAGCAACGTTAGTTATGAATGTTTTATATTAACATCTTTATGTAACCGTAAACAAAAAACTTCTCTATACAGTTGACAGACTAAATCCCTTCAATGCTTAACAGAGACAAAAAATGTTTTTGTTACATGTGTTTTTTTTATTTTTTGCAAAATAGAAAAAAGAAATGAATAAATTGTTTATATCTTTACTTATATTTTCCACTCAATTTGAACGGCCCACAAGGGCAAATAATAAATTTCACACATTTACACTTTTGTTTGTATACCATAAATATTGTACATATCTTTGAAGTTTTAATAAAATTTTAAAATTTGGGTCATTTGATGAGTGACATTTTTGAAGTTCATTACAAATTTATAAGTTACATACACACACACACACATAGACACATTAAGTCCCATTTTTGAGTGATAAAGGTTTGGAATTAATCCTCAAATAATGAAAATAATTATGGCAATAATTTAAATATTTAAAAAGGGTTTTTTATATTATTATTTTAATTTCAAAAGTTACATTAATATTGTATTAATTTGTCAAGTTTATGCAGGCATTAAAGTTCGTGCTTTAGAAGCTTAAGAATTAGAATGTTGTATAACCAACTAAAATGATAAATATATGTATGTAAATATTTAATATATCAAAAGTAGGAGATGAAGAAGTAACGTCATTAAAGTGCTCTCAGTGTAGGTAATATGAGAACACTTGAAATATAAATCCTAATTTATATGGTATAATATTAAATAGAGAATACATATTTTGAAACTGAAAAAATTAACTATAAGGAAGTTGATTAACATTAATACGTTTAATAATTAAAGATGTTTATTTTCATATCTGCTATAAATTATCGACAACTGGTAAATTTTGGCCATAAATTAGAATATTTTTCAAATATATCAAGCCCTAACCGCGAAAATATCGTAAGTGCAGAATACCAAACTTTATAGGATAAGCATTTTTGTGATTGTTTACATATTGTTATATGTATGAAAAATTTTACTTACGATAAAATTGCTTTCGCTATAAATCTGTAATGACACTTGATACATCGATGAAATTTTAAAAGATGATGTAAATGATTCCAAATTTTAGATTCTCATCAAAACACGAATTTCGAAAATGTTGTCGTTTACGATATTTTGGCGGTCAGGGCTCGATATGCTGTTAATGAGATATATGTAGGACATTGTTGAATCGCCTCTCTTGTTAGTCTAAAGTCCTATAATATAAATCGAAATAGTAAAATAGCCTAAAACATTCGATCGATTTCATTTCAACAAATTTTTAATTTTTTCAATCATAATTTTATGTCTTTCCTGAGACCAATTTTGAATTTAAAAATTTATCGAAAAATCATCTTTACTTTCAAAAAGTTTTATTAAAAAACTTTTAAGTAATAATTTTGTCAATCTAAATATAAATACAGTGGGGAGAACAAATGAGTACATGTTTGTAATTTGTGCACTTGACATTGTATAAAAATTAAAATAATAAAGCAAATCCAAAAATGTTTTCTTTAATTTATTTTATGTTTAGTATTTAATAAAATAATTTATAATTTAAAAACAAAAGCATCAAGCTCTAAGAAAAAATTCAACAAAACGAAAACAACTCACACGTACTCAATTTTGCACCTGAGGGATTTTATAGTATTTTTAAAATAATTTTTTACAACAATAAAAATATATTGGAATATATTATAGTGTAGTTTATAGATATGGGTCAGTAGATTATTATACCATTTTTAGAATTTTAAATATACCTTTAAGATAAGATTTTCCGGACTTCGCGGAATTAAAATGTTATATATAAAATACCAGTTCACCAAATAAAATTTTTTAAACTATATTAGAAAGACATGAAATTGTCCTCTTTAAAAAGTATTACGGATTTAAATTAGCAGCAAAACTATGTTGAATATTTAAGACACAAATTCAGTTTTTGAATTTTTTCTTCTATTATTTTGAATTTACATCTATTTTTGACCCACACTTTATTAAAATACATACTTTTTTAATACATAATCTAATTCTATACGTCATAGAATCTACAATTTTAATCCGATTTTATTAAGCGATACCTTTTTGTTTTTCCAATAAAGTATAGAATTAGATTATGTATTAAAAAAGTATGTATTTTAATAAAGTGTGGGTCGAAAATAGATGTAAATTCAAAATAATAGAAGAAAAAATTCAAAAACTGAATTTGTGTCTTAAATATTCAACATAGTTTTGCTGTTAATTTAAATCCGTAATACTTTTTAAAAAGGATAATTTCTTGTCTTTCTAATAAATTTTTAAAAAATTTAATTTGGTCAACTGGTATTTCATATATAACATTTTAAATCCGCGAAGTCCGGAAAACCGGTCTTTCGGATAAAGCTCACGATCTTAAAGGTATATTTAAAATTCTAAAAATGGTATAATAATCTACTGACCCATATCTATAAACTACACTATAATATATTCCAATATATTTTTATTGTTGTAAAAAATTATTTTAAAAATACTATAAAATCCCTCAGGTGCAAAGTTGAGTACGTGTGAGTTGTTTTCGTTTTGTTGAATTTTTTCTTAGAGCTTGATGCTTTTCTTTTTAAATTATAAATTATTTTATTAAATACTAAACATAAAATAAATTAAAGAAAAACAATATATACTCCATTTTTTTCTCGTAGAAATCAAAATTTTTTTAAATAATGAGTGAGATCGAAAAAATCTTAACACATGTTTTGCCTCTTAACTTTTTTCGAACTCAATTTTTTTTTGGTTCTAATTATCTTTGAAAAATATAATAAAGAAAAAAAAAATAATAATAAAGAATTAAAGGTCAGCCGTCAAACTTTTTCCAATGTTATTAAATAGTAAAAAGGAAAAAGGGTCCACATGATATTGGGAAGGCCAAGAAAATGGAAAACATATTAAAAAGAGTTCCAAAGACATTTGGTATAAAAGAAGTCTGGTAAATTCAGTGCTCTGACTATTTGGAGCCAAAAGACAATGCAGGCTTGAGAACATAAAACGTTCCAGACAGGAATGCTGCAAACAAATTTAGAAACCAAGAATAGGGCAAAAATACTCATGTTGTATTATGGACGACGAAACGTATGTACTGGCACAATTTTTGCAGCTTCTGGGTCAAAATTTGTATGTTTCTAATACTTGAGGAAATGTTGAAGTTAAGTTTAGGACCCAAAAGCTGACAAAAGTTTCTTTGCTACAGTGGGATCTATAAATATCGAAATATACATCAAAGAATGTTTGCAAAAAAAATCTTCTTCCTTTCATAAGGGAGCACAATGTGTCCACATATTTTTGGCCCGATTTGTCATCATGTCACTACGGTAAGAAAGTTCTTGAGAGGTCAATTCTCTAAATTGTACGGAGCTTAGAGATATTGGACTCTTGTGAAAAGAGAATCGAGGAGCACAAAAAAGGTGTCCCAAATTATTGAATTTTATATACACATCTGCTCAAAATAATAGATACACCTTGTAGGATGATATTAAAGTAGCAATAACTTTGGAATAAAAATGGCACTGCCAGATCAAATTGTTTACTAAAAGAAAAAAAAATTAAGTATTTCTGAAGAATTTTCCAAAATAATTGCCACTTTAATATCATCCTACAAGGTGTATCTATTATTTGTTAAGATTTTTTCGATCTCACTTCTTAGTGTAAAAAATATAAGAATTCAGGAGACTTCAATTTTATTCTGCACAGTACTGTTTATAGATAAAAAAGATACTTCAATAGAGGTTTTATATCATCACCTAGAAAGCAAAACTGCCGTAACTCAAAAGTCGAATAAATTTTTAATTATTTTTTAATTTATTATTATTTTTTTTTTTTTGGATTATGATGTACGGATCCAAAATATATGTAAATTTCATATTCATATCTTAAAAAATGACATCAATGTTAACAACAGTCAAACATCAATTTCAGAAAAATTGGTTTGAAGTGTTTTTTATTTTATATATTTTTGTTTCCAAAGAAAGATTAAAAAATGTAACTTAATTGTTTAATTTTAAAGCAAAAATACAAATGATGGTTACGGCCTTTAGCATTTTCATAAGGTTTTTTGTTTCTTCTGTAAAATGTTTAAAAGTGTGTTACTTTATAAGCTAGACAAATCAAAGGATTTTAAATTTGTTGTCTTGGAGCTATTCTATCCGAACGTGATCAAGTGATAATAATCTACATACAATTATACCGATTTTTTTTTTTTTTTTTTTTAATTCGAATTCGACATTCAAATTTTATAAGATTTTTTCCCTTATTAATAAAATATGTTACTTATCATAAAAAAATATTATAGGAAATATGTTTAGTTTTTTACTTTTATTTCATAAGAAATATCTTAGAACACTCCTTCTTGCCTTTTCTTTCTCTTATTTTAGGTAATGTTTTACCAGTTTTTTTAACAAATTATCATAGTAAAAATAATGGATTTTTCCTTATGTAATTAAAAAGAACATTATTTTTATTTTTTATATTACTGCAGATAATTTAAAACACTTGAATTGAACTTAAAAGTGCTAAAATATAATCTATACTTCATACCCAACCGTCATCAAGAACTATATTTTATCTATAAGGACAGTTAAAACAAAAAAAAAAAACTGAAAAGACTAAATGGCTGCTTTTAGTAAGGAAAATGTATATGAAACCCAAGTAAAAGTACTTTCAGTTAGTTATTATTACTCACACTTCTTTCTATAGATATTTTCATAACAATTAGCTTTTGCTTTAAAAGCTATAGAACAATTTTTCTAACATTAATATTCGGATTTGTGTGTTTATTCCAAAAAAATATTGTTTTCCATATTTGTAATAAACATATTTCATACATCAAACAGTTCTAGACGTATACTTTTTCACATTAAATTAATTTATGTATAATTGTATTTTTAGTGTTTATACGAAGATAGTACTAAAAGTTCATTTTTCAAATAAAAATATTATGTTCTTTTTATTAAAAAGTGTTGCCAGAAAAATTTAGACTCATGTCCCCAATCCCAAAGCTTAAAATCTCCAAAAATCCTTACTTTAAAATGTAAATCCCCAATTAAAAAAAAAAAAAAAAATATTTTGAACATTTTCTATAAACACCTAATAATCATTAAAAATTTTTAAAAAGAGAAATTTTACATTCTTTTTAAAATACAGTGGGACCTCGATTATCCGTTATTCGATTAACCGACAACGTCGATTATCCGGGAAAGAAATTTAGTGCTTAAAAATTAACCGAGAAAATTGATTATCCTGATCATTACGGATAATCAAGGTCTCACTGTAAATTTTTTATAAATTCTAAATTTATCAATAATTTCATATAAAAAGAAAATTTGTTAAAATTCCTAGAAAAATACTTTTAATGAAAATTTTCTATAATAAGAACATTTATCGAAATTTTCCTAAAAAAAAATATACTTTATGAAAAATTTTTCATAAAAATAAAATTTTAAAAAACATTTTTTTAAAAAAAGAAAATTTATCGAACATTTTGTATTAAATTTTTCTACAAATTGAAAATTTACCGGAAGCCATTAAAGCTTAATGTTATGAAATGATTTAAACAGATTTTTTCATAAATTATTATTTTTTATACATGAAAATTAATCCAATATTTTTAAATAAATAAAAAATAATGCGACATTTTCTATAAATAGAAAATTTATTGAAAATTTCCTTTAAAAGGAAAATTATCAACAAATGTAATTAGCAATATTAAATTCAAATTATCTACAAGATCTAAAATTTATCGAAGTTTTTCCTTCAAAAGTTAAAATTTATCGAAGAATTTCTATAAATTTAATAAATATATTATTTTATAAAGAATTCCGATATTTTACGATATTTCTTAATCCCTCCCCGCGAAAATCAGTCCCCAAATCCAACTTAAAATCCTCAATTTGGGAACAAATCCCCTCATCTGGCAACACTGCTTTTAAATATGCTTTTATGAGTTATACCAACGGTTCTCAAATGGTGGTCCGCGACCCACAAGGGATCCGTAAGGACATTTGTGGGGGGTCGCGAAAACTTATTGAAAAATATTCTAAAACAGAAAATTTTTTAATATAAATATTATTTAGAAGTTCAAACGAAAATTCAAATAAAAGCATGAAACTATTTAAGAATGGAAATACATCTTTTTACAAAATATATCCTAATTATAGACAAGCGTAAAGTTTTTTTCTAAAATGAGTTCTTTTTAGAAACTACTAATGAAGGAACCTTTGATTGAAAATATTATTCTTGATAAAGATAACAATGATAAAACGAAGAAAGTAATGCTGTCCAATAGAGTGTCCCGAGGAAAACCTTTTTCGCGATTTCAATATAGGAAGACCCCTCTAGCGATGCGTAAAAACTAGCTTGAGTCATGGCTCCCATACATTTTGGTCAAAAAAGTTTAGATTTCTTAATCGAAATGGGTATAAAAAAATTTGTAATTTTATTCTGGTTATAGAAAAAATATTTAAAAAATTTTTTCCGTGGGATTTTGTTTCGCTAGAAGACTTATTAAGGCATTTTGATGAACAATTTTTTGGAAAAATATTGTTAACAGTACTTAATACTACAATGCGAATTTTTAATATTTTAAACATAAAAGGAACAAAATTATAAAATTGTTATCCATTTTTTTAAGAACAACATCGATTTTTTTTTGCATGATTCACTAAAATTACGCTTTTATGGACCAAAATTTTTGAGAAAATTTTTAAAAATATTTTTTTTATTTTTTCTAAAAATTTCGAATCGATAAGTTTCCCGGCAATATAAAGAAAATTTGCTTAAGCAACTTTATAATTTAAAGACAGAAAGTCGTTTCAATGTTAGTATTAAGAAAGTACCAGGTTCATTTCAAAAAGAGTTGAAATTCGTTGAATTTAATTTTGAATCAACAGATTGAAAAGAGTTTTATATAGTTGAAATATAGCAAAGTTTATCCGCTTGTTGGATCCGAAGCCCTAAAAATATTAAAACATTTTTCTTCAACATATATTTTTATGTAAAAATATCTTTTTTCACTCTTTTGTACCTGAAAACAGGGATTCGATCTTTTGTGGACGCGGAGAATAATATTACATTTATTATACGAAAAAATCTCTTAATATTCAATTCAAATTACTTTATCTTTACATTTTTTTCTGATTTTTAAATAAGTCGAAGTTGTAGTGGGTCGCGCTTCCATTGCAATGTCAAAAGGTGGTCGCGAAGTTAGGTCTTGTGAGAACTTCTGAGTTATACAGTTGTAAAAAGTATTAGTTTTTATATGTGGTTTAATAATTTATATTACACATACGCAACATTGTCGAAGAGAATACACATGTAAATGAGAGTGCTAAGAATACTCTTAAGCAGTGTTGCCACAAAAAAGTAACAAAATTATAAAAAAAAAAGAAAATGTTAAGATATTCATGTCAAACATTAATATCAAACGCAAATTTTTTGGTAATAAATCTGTATCTCCAAAACTACTGTTCGGATTAAATTGAAATGTAGAGGTGGACTTAAGCTTTCAGAAAAATCATCTTGTAGTCACCCTGTGATAACACAAGATAAGCTACAGGGTATCAAATTTGACTACCTCGAGTATGTAAAAGTTTAAAAAATTGTAACTTCCACAAATGAAGTCCAATTTTAAAAATTTTTATTTTTGGATTATCTCAATTCGTCTAGACGTGTAAAAAATTCAAAGTGAGCACATTTTTAAATTATTATGAAAAATGAAATGGCTAATACAGAAATTTTTTTGGAACAAAAATTGGCTTGTATTTAATGTTGCATCTACATAGTAAATATCAGGCAAAAAAATCAACAAAAATTTGGTCTCTTAATGCCAGAAACTGTTTTATAAGGATTTTATTAGTAAAAGGATATGATCAGTTACTTGCATTTGAATTTTACAAATGAATTAATAAAAAAATATTGGTGGGAACAAATTCTAACAAAACAATTGTGTAAATGATAATTAGAAAAAAAAAATACAACTAGCTCAAAATGTGTACTTTGTTTTCAAATGTTTAAGCTTTCAATTGAATGAATTTCAAACAAAACAGTTTTGTTACTAATTAGTTTCACTCAACTGTTTTGTATTCACAATAAAATAATATTTAAAATAGAATGTTAGTGGCTGATTATTCCATTGAATTGCGGTAAAATCTATTTTCTACATATTTAATTACTCTAACAAAACAAAACAAAAAAAATAACAACAAATAGAAACATGACAACAGAGAGATGTTAATTTTTTTTATTGTTATAATAATAATTTTTTTTTTTTATTTTGTTATAATACACCTGCTGCTCGCGTTGTTGGTTTTGAATAAAAAAATTACGAGAACGAGCACACGAACGTTTCGATGACGATTAAATCGGAAAATCATACAGACATACATACATACGTGTGTATTTATACAGCGAAATGTTAAATAAATAAACATTCTCATTTGTAAAGAAAGAACCACTTTGGAAAATTGTATGTGAATGTGAAAATGCAATAATTTAAACAATTTGATTTTGTGGGAAATGTGTGTATAAATAAGTAGTTTGTTTTCTTTAAAAAAAAAAAAAAATATTAATAATTATAAGATTTTTAAATGATCAAATACAATATATGAAAAGATATTCATATATATATATTGATAAAAATAAATTTTTGTATATAATTGGCATGTTTGTACTTTCTTCGGTTACTTCATGATTGATACAATCAATTTAATTTCTTTTAAAGAACTCTTAACAAGTGAAAAATGCTATTTAAATAATAATAATAAAAAACAAAAACATTTTAAACACTTCAAGTGTTAAAATATTGTGTTAAAACAAAAAGGAACCATAAAACCATGTTGCCAAAAATCAATTTACTTTATTTTACATTCAAATGTTTACGACTGAGTTTTATATTAAATCATATTAGTATAGCCTTAAGATTGAGTGATTGTAACTGTGATTTAAATTAGTGATAAGGTAATAAAACCATAACAACAAAACACCAATTTTATGCCAATTGTGCTAAATTTTTAATTTGCCGTCCTTAAAAAAGAAAAAAAAATGCTTTAAACGAAAATCATGAAGAGTGTTAAGAATTTTTTTATTGAACGTTTGCATAGCATAGACAATTCCGACCAGCCACATACGGCTAATTGTAAAAACAAAGACAAAGCATCATCTAAAAACAATGATGGTAATTCAACAACATCGGGTAATTCCGTTTCCGGTGAAGAATCACCTTCAAATCCTTCGTTAACGGCTCAAACACCTTCACATGATGATGTTAATGTTGATGCCGGTGATACTACGACTACACCTTCAAATGTAACATCTCCTACGGGTTTAATGGCCGATAAATCCATATCATGTCCTTTTGACTTTTCATCAACAGCAACGTTGACAACAGCAACAAATGCCAAACCAAAAAATCGTCGAAAGATTTCACTGCCTTGGGGTCGTCAAAGCAGTATTGCCAAAAATCTGGGTTTATCACGTCAACATACTATAGATACGCCTAGTTCTTTTCGAATATTTCGACAATCGAGCAATAAATTAAAGGTTTGTGTTTATGGTGGAAATAAATTTTTGGCGTTTTTAAATTAAAATATTTTTTTGTTTGTTTTTAATCAAAAAATAATCCCAGGAAAAAATGTATTAGTTCTACAACTAGTTCCAGAACGCATGAAAATAGCCTGTATTCATTCCACTTTGGCGTTACGACCAATGATTCCCAGCAGAAACCTACTAAATAACGTGATTTGTAAGCGAAATCGGTATGAAAAACAGCTTAAATTTTTAGTGCTATAACTGACGAATTTTGTTCGAGATGTCCAAAATTAAATAAGTTTTTATTTGGGTTCCAAAAGAGTTGTTTTGGATGCTGATTTTTTTTACGTACAAAAAAAAAAAAAAAAAAAAAAAAAAAAAAAAAAAAAAAACATTTGGCTCGGTTGAGATTTGAACCCACGCATCGGCATACTGGTTGTGTTTGTTAGTCTGCCGTCTTACTCGATACACCACAACCGACTTATGTTTTTATGTGCTAAAATGTGGTTTTCATATAGGGAAATAAATAAACGCAATTTATATATAAAAAAATTACTTTCATATTTACTAAATACTAGTTATTGAAGTACTATTAGGTAATGCTGCGGGTGGCGAATAAGGCTACTTTGTAATGCATACATGAAGCTGTTACTTTTCAAAATAGAAGCTAAGTTTTTGCTGGGTTTTTGTTGGAAATTGTCACCGCCAGAACTAGTTCTGTGGAAGTGTTAGCTAGCCAATACCCATTCTATGGAACGGTTCTAAAACTAGTTCTTTAATCAATGATTTTTGTTCGAAATTGTCACATTCAGAACTAGTTCTACAGAAGCGTTAGGGAACGGTTAAAGTACCTGTATTTTTATTGTAATGGGCTATTTCCTAAAGGCCACGTATTTAATAAATTTAATTTTGTAAATACTCTTTTTTTAATTTTGGAATTTTTAAAATTTTTTTTTTATAAAATTTTTTAAAACAGTTCTAGGAAGTCATTTGAGAACCAGTAATTTCTTCTCAGAAGTGATGTAGAAGTCACGCAGAATTAGTTCTTAAGCACTAGTTCTGAAAAACATTCCTTAAAACGATGTTAGAAACGCAATAAGGTTGTACTCCATTAGTGTCAGAATTGGTTGTGATACTACTAGTTCTAAGGATGTTATAAAAGAATCAGAACAGTTACAACAGTTGTAGACTAACGATTTCAGAACATGTTCTAACATTTTTCCTGGGATAATTTAATAGATAAAGCCATCTATGGCAAAAAATTTTTTTTTTTTTTTTTTTTTTTTTTTTTTTGTCTCATTAAATTTAGATAATTAAAATTTTTTCCTCAGCTTCATTTATAATATTATTGGTGATATCATTTTTTATCATAATATCATATTTTTATACCCACCATAAGATGGGTATATATTTATTTTGTCATTGTCGAAAAAATCATTTAAGATCTCATAAATAATATATTCTATGGGTCCTGGTAAGATTCTGAGTCGATCTAGCTATGTCCGTCAGCCTGTCTGTTGACGAAATTTGACTCAAATATTTATCTTATATAAGTTGTAACGTATGGTGAAAGAAATACGAACAAGTATAAAATTAACGAAAACAGTTTAAAAAAAATTTATTAAAATTCAAATTTTAATTAATATTTAAATATTAACTATATTTACAAAAAAAAAAAATTAGCTCCTTCGCGATTTGCTTTTCTTATTTTTTTTTTTTTTTTTTATTTTCAGAATTAGGGAATCAACATTTTTGGCTCTGTATCCTCTTTCATAAACTTTTCCTTTGGGACAAATTCTATTTTTTTATTTTTCAAGTTTTCTATTGTGGATTTCGCATAGTGAGAGGACGCCAAATCTGGCCAAAAAAATAATTTTTTGTTTTCGATGATATTTTTCGATAAAATTTTTAAGTACTGGCACACATTTTTCATTGTAAACTTGAGCATTCACAGCTAATCCACCTTTAAAAAAAAACTGGTTCACTGATACCACTTTCACTTATGGCAAACCATAACAAAACTTTTCCTGGGAACCTTGTCTTACGAATAAATTTAACTTTTTCGGTGGCGGCGTAACTAGAAGACTCAAAATAATGTTTTGGTTGCCATTCATTCGGATATATAGATTCGGCCAAGCCAATATAACATTCTCACTTCTTATATTGCAGTTTTAATGCAAAAACTCAAAACAAAAAAATGTTTTACTCGGAAAAAAAGCACAAATAACACTTTTTAAGCATATATTTTTTAATAGTACTCTTTCCTACTTTAAATTTGTATTTTAATTTTGGTAAACTTATACTTGTTTTGAAATTTCTATCTTTCGAAATTTTTCATAAATTTTACAGAAATTCATAGTCCCAAGATTTGTACAAATTGCAATTTGAAATATATATTAAAAATTTCTGCAATTTTTTTTAGTATTTTTCAAAAAGCCAATACAATTTTTTATAAAATTTATTTTAAATTAGCTTATCCCGATAAGCTTCGCTAACACTTTTGATGCGATAACTAACATTTACTTTATATGAGAGCTAATACTCCTCTTTGACATATCAGCCCTATTCATAATTTGATATGAATATTATTTATATGTTTTTTCTCTTTATACTGGGCTTAGCAGACCCGCTATCCCTATTTTCATTTCATCAAAGCAATATGATAACAAAGTTGTTCGCAAACAATTTGAGAGCTCTCACTATAATAGTTTTTTAGATACCACATTACGGGGTTACCATTTCCCCTGGTCCTACCCATCTCATTTGTATCGTTAACTTATTTTTGCTCTTACAAAATTTTAAAGCTTTTGCTGTAATAGTTCCTAAGATTCCTAAGTATTTAACATTTTCGTTGTATGAAGGTTACAATTTCCCCTGGTCCTATCCGTCCCATTTTCATTTTGAGTTTGTTGGTAGATGAAATATTCCCGTACAGTTTTAAGACTTTTGCTGTAACAGTGTGTAAGTTATCCGATTACACTGGTCGACAAAAAAAAATACAACACCATATACGAATAGTTGGACTTGATGCATTTTGATGTGCTAAACACGAATCTGCTTTCAGTTGACATAAGTGGTACACCAAAAGATGCATACTAAAAATATCTTTAAATCTCCCAAACTTAATTTTTTTATGTGCCTAATCCCAATAAGCACACAAATTTCAAAAATTCAAGCCTTTGAAAATTTAGCTGGAGTTCGACATGAATTCAAATATTAAAATATTTTAAACATGAAATATTATTGAAAAATATAAACATTTTCAAGTAAAATAAATTTGACTGGAATTTAAATTTGCTTTTCACTGGAGAATGCTATTGAATTAAAGTGTAATACTATTTTAATTCAATACTTAGTATTGGATTTAAGGCTTGAAATACATTTGGTTTCAACTTGAATTCCAGCAAAAATGCTTATTGGGATAGTTTCGAAGTTATTTTGAAATAAGTGTAAAAAAAAAATGTCATGCAAAATTTTAGATTTTTTTTTACTTAAATTTGTTTTTTTAATAAATGAAAACATCAAAAATGTTTCAGTTTATCATCTTCATCTTTAATCTGGTAATGCTGCGAATCAAATAAGGCATTTATCTTTAAAATTGAAAAAAAATTTTTTTCTTTCACAGTTAAGTAAAAATACACATTTGTATAAAAAAAATATTTTTTTTTTATTTTTTCTTGAAACAAAAATAGGTGAACTAAGTGGATTTTGACGAGTTAAACAAGGATCTGCATTCACTTTTTTTTTTTCTAACACGTACTGATTTCTTTTTATGGGCATGACTAATATCATCACCTTATTCAGCGGTCACACTATAAAATTCGAAAATGGTTTGTCAAATTTAGGCTATAACTCAAGAACCGTTTACACGATTTTGATAAAATACACCAAATACTAAAATTGTCTTTAAGTTATGTCAACAACATTTTTTATTCGCTCAAGAATTTCTAAGTTATGGATCAAAATTTTCACGATTTTTCAAATTTTTAAAAAAATTATTTTTTATTTTTTTTTTTTGCTAATAATTACCAAATAACTACGGAAATATTAACTGAACAAAAATTATGTAAATTCAGCTTAAAGACAATTTAGATCGCTATATATTGAAGTTTATATTTATCGTAATAGAACAAACTGTTCTCGAGTTGTACAAGTGTGACTTCCTAAAGGCGGGGTCATGCTCATAAAAAAAATCAATACGTGATAGGAAAAAAGTGAAAGCTTATTCTTGTTTAGCACGTTAAATTCCATATCTTTTATATTTAAGACGAAAAAATTTTTTTTCATTAGCTTTGAGATAGATGATAAACTGAAACATTTTTGATGTTTTCAATTTTAAAAAGAAGCTTTTGTAAAAAAATAAATCTTGAATTTAGCATGAAAAAATTTTTTCGTACACTTATTTCGAAATATCTGCTAAACTATTGAACAGATACAAATTTGTTAGTAAAACGACTTTAAGTGAGTTCCACATATTTTGGTGTATTATTTATATAAATCGTGCATACCGTTCTCGAGTTATAGTGAAATATATTCGAGTAATCGGCTTATTTAGGGCGCAATATTAGACACGCCCATAGAAAAAATTTCGACCTGATGGGAGAAAACTGAAAGCAGATTCGAGTTTAGCATGCGGAATTCCATCTAGTCCACATATTTTATTTTTTTCTTTTTTTGAAGGAGCACGAAAAAACATTTTTTTTTGTCGACCAGTGTTATTAGTATTTTCTTTTCTATCACTCTCCGTAAACCTACCAACCCCATTTTTATTTTATTATCACATAATTGATAATAAAATTATTTACACAAAATCTCAGAACTTTATCTTTAATAGTAGTTATAGAGATATGTGATAATTAATATTTATTTTGTATGGGGGCTACCATTCACCTTGCTCCTATCGAAAAATAAAGTATGTAGCTTATTTAACTCGACTATTACAGAATGAATCAAGAAAATTTATCCAGCTTTTTAAAAGCCCAAAACTAAGTTCCCGCACACTTTTTTTTTTTTTTTTTAGTTTTTGAACTTTGAACAATAATCATGATACCTATTGCTCAAATTTTGCACTCTATTAGTTTTAAGTCTTTTGAGTTTAGATCTTTAACCGTTTGTTTAAAATGTACGTTTGAGTATCACGTTCAAATAATAAAACTTTTTCAAAATTGTTTGTAATTGTAAACTTTAAGTGAATATTTTAAGACAGCCACGGTTTCCGACTGCCCAACCTTTGGTGATAGATTCGTCCGATCCATTTCACCGTGCAAATATGCGCAAAACCTTTGACCAACCAAATACAGAAAGAATTTTATAATTAAATTTTATTTCAACATCAAACGTTATAGAAATTTTAAACGGAATAATAAATTCGCAAACGTATTACAAAGTTATCTGAAATTTTGGCAATACTTAGCCAAAGAATACTGTTTATAAAATTTATTTTTTTTTTTTTTCTTTGGCCCTTAACTCCTTAGCTTACCCTCGTTATAAAAAAGATAAGGAAAAGAAGTAAATTTAGTAATTAGTTAACATGATATTTTCTATTTTGTTTTTTATTATTATTTCTTTACTTTCCATTCTTCCTTCACTCATTCATTTGTTTCACTTGAATGCACAATCAATTAACCATTATCGAATATACCTACCAACCAACAAGATACATAAATACTAAAAACATATTATGTTCCATGTAGAGAATTCTAGTCAACAGCATTTATCTAATGGTAATTCAATGTGGCTGATTGTCTTTAACGACCACGACAATATTATCGACGCTGCACTAATATTTAATATACAAAGACAAATTTACATACTTACATATGTTATACATACGAGTAATATTAAAAATGTTTAGCTTAATTAAGCTTAATGCAATAAATACTCTTCTTAACACACATGTTAACATATGAAGGAAAATTATGGTAGGATGGATGAATTTGTTATCTTTTATTGAAAACAAATTGTTAGCAAGAAAATATGTTAATTACAAATATACCAGCTAAAAAAGAAAAATAATTATATTACTTCTTAGAGAAGTACATTATCATTACCTTATAAGGGATTATAAGAATGTTATTTTAGAAGTGCTTTCAAAAAGCTTCTAAAAATAGTCTTTATAAATAAAATATCTGCTATATAAAAATGGAATTAAATAACTTTTCCTAGCTTTAAATAAATTTCAAGAAATTGAAATTTAACTCTTTTAGGTCCTTATGTTTTAGTTAGATATTTATACAATCATAATAGTTTATATTAGAAAAAGTCTATATTCGAATGTCTATATTTATTTTTATAAACGGTCCCTATGTACCTCCTTTTAACTATGACACGTTAAAAACAACCAATAGAAAATCAATAAATGTTCCTTAAAATTTTACTAAATTTCTATGAAGGAATAAATATATTTATACACTGAAAATACATACAATAAAACAAAAGCAAATAAGGACTGCGCATGAAAAAATCAATGCACGCTCTATGATATAACTTTTACTATACGTAAAAAAAAATTATTATCCCAAAATACATGTTGACCATATAAAACAATTTCTAGGAATGCAGGAGAGTTGGGATGTACATTATGTACTTTTTTTGAGTCATAAAAAATACAAATAGTTCAAGTCAAAGTAAGGATCCCTGATAACCGAAGAAAAAGTTGATCAAAGATTGTATTTTAAGGGAAAATCCGTATATCTTTAGATGAAATGTAACTCACTTATTAAATTGCTCAGCATCTTTTATAAACGAGAAAAAAGTGATAGTGGGGCAAGACCGGCCATATGATACCCTACACCATTGTCTATGTGTACCAAAATTTGGAAAGGGGACAATTGTGGACCAATACATGTATAAAAGTGTAAAAAAAACATACTAATACAAAATATTATATCGATACTAACATTCACATGTATTTATGCCCTTTTAAGTGAATCCCATAAATTATGGACCGATCTTCATTAAATTTTGCACTGTCATTTATACTTATAAAAAATTTATTTGTGTCGAATATTAAGTTGATACTAACATTTTTATGGGATTTATGTACGTTAAAGTGATTTTCGGAAGAAGGGTTATGAGCCCTATGGGAGCTATGGTCAATTATGGACCGATGAAACGGTTCTTGTGCAAAAAATCATATGTACCAAATTTCATCAGATTATCTTCCAAATTGCGACTTTAAGGAAGATTTTTGCTCTGCGTTACATAATTTGCACAAACAAACACATAATAGCCCAACCACCTATGGTGGTGTAGGTTATAAAAAGTTGTTAATAAGTATGCTGGATAAAATGTTTCATGAAATTTGGTACGAATATTGATATTTATACAAAACTTCTTTTTACCGAATTTCAATAAAATATTCTTATTTTTATTGTATTTTTGAGTGTTGAAACTCTGTTCCGGAGGGACATTTGTATGGGGGCTAGATAAAATAATGGACCAATCACAACCAATTTCAATAGGCTTCCTTATAATCCTTGTATCATAAAAGTCCCACGAGCCAAATTTCTTTGAAATATAAGGAAAAAATAAGGAAATTTCCCTCCCCAAAATGAAAACGCTTAATGAAAAATCTGTGTTAAATCATATAATTTCAGGAAATAGTTAAGAAAATCATTCTATTTTCCTCCCCCAAAAGCTTGAGCTATATCCGTGCCTGGTGTAGGGTATAATAAGATTCATTCCGACAAAAAAGCCGAAACACAATATAAGCTTTATATATTTAGAGAAAAATAACTTTTATTTTAAATTTAAAATATAATGGTTTTTAATGAAAAAAAATTAAAAAGATAAAACCATTAGTTTAATTTTTATAAACTTAATAATATGCATTAATTTTTTCGTGCGCAGTCCTACTACTCGTACTTATAAATACATATGTAAACATAAATTTAAAGGCTTGTGTGTTTTAAAAATACACCAACCAAAACATTGCTAGAACCAAAGGATTGCTTGCCTCCAGTATATTTTTTTCTTTGCTTATTTGTTTAAGAGTTTGTATATGAGTTTATGTACGAAAAATTTATCAAACAAATTCATTAGAGCGATAAATATATTAGGTGAAATTATTTATATTTATTGATTTCTTTATAATCATTCATTTATTTATTCATTCCTTCCTTTCATTTAATTCATTGTAGATTGGCACACATGAAGCTACTTGGGTTATATCCGATTACATTGCTTCGCCTGGCTCGAATGAACTTAGTGTTAGCAAAGGACAACAAGTGGAAATTGTTGAACCGCCTACAGCAAATGAGCCAGATTTTTGTGTGGTCCGTCTAAATCCACAAAGTGAAGATGCAGCGGTACAGGAGGGTTTAGTGCCAGTATCTATACTTAAACCACCACCTGGTTCTCAGAAGACAAGCTCAACTCGTAAAGATAAAGGTGATGTCATACAAGACCAAAGTGAGTATTTATTTATTTATTTGTTTTTATTTTATATAAGAAAAAACACTCTGTATAAACAATGCATGTGCTTCAACAGACAAATAAACATGATTGATTTATGTATGTTTTATTATTTTTTTTTTCTTTCTTTGTAGCCAATAATCGTAGTAAACCAGATTCTCTTACATCGTCCACTAAACGAAGAGGCCTTGGAGGGTAAGTTTGTTGTTTTTGTGTTTTTATAAATATTTAGTTTAATTTACATACAAACATATGTATATAGGGATAATTAAACTCATTTTAATAAATTTTATTAATAAATGAGTTAAACAACACTGAAAGAAAATGTATGGTATAGTTTAAGAATAAAGTTGTCTAGATAATTTTTAGTAATATTAAAAAAAGAAATGTCTCGACTATAAAGATAGGCTTAATTATTTTTACTTAAATATTAATTGATGAAATTTCCAATAAATTAGTCTCATTCCACAATAATGAGTTGTAAATAAGAAAGATTCAAAATAACATTCGGAATTATAATTAATTCAAAAAGAAATATCTACTATTTAACCCAAAGGGAATACGTTGGCGTATATCAATCAAATTTAAACAATATACATTTTATTTTGTTATAAATAGATCAGTTGCTAATGGACCATTCGTTTATATAAATTTTCAATTATATTTTCCTTTTTCGGTGTAACTAAGGGCATTATTTATATTATAGTATTACAAATGGAATGAGAATAGTGTAAATGAGCTAAATTTATACATTTCCTCTTTTACATCAATTCTTATTTAAAAAGTCTGTTCATTTTTATAACAACTAGTAATACTGAAGAACACTAGAAATAGTACTAAAAATACACAAGTTAAATAAGGATTAAAATTTCTTTGTAAAATATAGTGAACGGAAAAAAATAATTTAAAATTATTTGTGCGTTACTTACTCAACATATTGAAAGTTAAAGGTTAAATTTTTTGCATGCATTTCGCTAATTTTATATCGTACGTGTTTGAAAAGTATTAAACAAATTGTTAGAGCATTAAATTAAAAATATATATATGTATATATCCATAAAATTTAAATTGTTTGCCACCAAGATTAACTAAAATTAAATATTATGACCGCAAAATATATTTGCTATTAATATTGAAATTAAGTATGTACAAAGAAAATCTAAAGAGGAATATATAACTACAAATTATTACATGCCTATATCTATTGCGGTTTTGAAAAATATTGCGGTAATAGTACTTTTTCAATCTTTCTTTTTATTGTTTTATTATTATTATTATTATTATTTTTTAACCGTTTCTAAAAGCCTTTATATTTTAATGGAAGTTGGAGGGATTAAGCATTAGATAAGGCAACTTGCAGTCAGAGATTAGGTGATTTAATGTTGGATGTTTATGCTAAGAAGATATTTAATGTCCTTTTACAATTGGAAATTATTTCCTTTTTCGCATAGACGGCCTTCGGCTGGTCTCAAGGATTTTTTCTTTTCTGTGATAAGTAAAGTTTTTCTGCATAAGAGTTTCTTCATTTTAGTTTTGACTAATTTCATTGGAACTTATTTCATTTGGGAGGTATTTCACGGTAACTTAAAAAACTAAGGTTTCGATAAGTTTTGTCATAGCTCAGACATTTCCACTTCATGCCACTCTTTGTTTCGCACGGTTCGGAATACCCTAGCATAAACACACAATACGAGGTATCAAAAATTGGTTTGATACAAATCCTGCCTCAAAAAATGAGAACTGGTTTTGGGATAAAATCAATAAATTGTCAGAAAAAATAGAAAAAGTCGTAGCATCCGATAGGCAACACTTCGAATAAAATATATTCTCCCATAGCTAACTAAAATTCAACACTTTTCCCTTTAAGTAAAATAGAAAAAGTTAATTTTTATTAAAAATAAAGCATTAAAGATTGGCGTTCGTAGTTCATTTCAACCACATCCGTATACAAAATGATAATATCTAATGTCAATATTGTATCAACTCCGTATGTGTTTAAATTGTTTACTGTGTGTTCGAATCAACAACGAGGAATTGATAACTCACGGTCTTCAAATTGACACCATTATTTCTACGACGGTGTCAAACAGCCGACATTGTAAATTTTTGATGTGGATTTTGTATCGATATATTTCCCTCAATGTAAAGTAAACTTTTTGTCAAAATGGTGCCGACGATGAGCAAGTTGAATGTAACGTCTACGAAGTCAGTTTTTCGGGATGCACACAATGAATGATGCCAATTTATCATAATAATTTTTCCGACAATTTTACAACAAAAAAATTGTATCATGTTGATGGTTATATGAACTCTGGTGGGTTTATCCCTAATTTCCAAAAATCTTTGTGGTCAAACATCTCCGAATTTCCAGACTGAGATTTATACCATCGTCATTTGATTTTCCATGATAAGACATCTGAACATATAACATATATATATATGGTGTCTTACAGGATGAAATTTCAGCTCCAAATAGTGTATTGTTTCTCTCACCTGTCGTGATGAAAAAAATGCTACTTTATGTATTATTTGGGTTTCTGTACTTTGAGCCTTTCCTATCTATCAATCTTTAAAATTTTATAATCGAATAAATTGCTTTAGTCATGTTAGAGTAAAATAAAACTCTACTAGTGTACTATTTTATATTAATATTTATTATTTTAAAATATGAAGTTTGTGTTTTGTAAACAAATATTGTATTTTTGACATGATAACTGTTGATTAACTTCAAAACAAAATAAAACAGCTGTGTAAATATTTTAATTGTTTGGTGTAAATCTCATATAGCACAATGTAAACAACGTTTTGGGGATATTAACAGTCTAGTAAAAAAAAAAGAAATCGTTCTGCTAAATAAAAATATAATAACTTCTCTGAATACAATACTGATTGTCAAAAAAAAAAAAATAAAAATCAAGGAAATTTTTACAAATTTTAATTGATTTAAAAACTGGTTCTAGAACCGTTCCCTAAAACTTGCATTGAAACTTGTGTAATAATTTGGAGTAAAAGTCGTATATTTAAATATAATAAATTTGGAATATTTAAAAAAATACATGTTTCACTTATGTAAAACACATTTTGTTATATATTCTACATACCTTTAATTTCTTCATAGACTTTCTTTCATAACTTTTAAAATTGACCACTTATTTTTTCTACTTATTTAGCTAATTTTCCACTTTACATGTTTAAATTTCGTCCCTGAAACAAATATGAATATAAATAAATAAGTAAAATAATTTCTCTGTTTATAGTTTGTTATAAATTAAGCTCGTAAATTGCTTTAAATTGAATATAATTCATTATTAAAATAAGTACTATTGTAGTTAGAGCGATATTCAGATTTAAAATATTTTTTTTTTTTTTTCTTCGTTCCTTTATAAAGGCAACAAGTACTACTTAGTAAGTGTGTTGTGTCACATACAGTGTTGCCATATGTGTAGATTTATTTTATTTTTGAAGTTTTTTTGAGGGCGTGGAAAAATTTAAAGATTTGTAATAAAAAAAAATACCATTTGAAAAATTTTTATAATTTTTTTACCAAGTTTCCCCAATAATAATGCAGCTTTTGAGTATATAAATATAACTTATACATATTTTTCCCAATCTTTGATTTTGCTTTGTTTTGGGAACCTGTAGAGATTTTGCTTTTGAAATTTCATTTTAAATACATAAATTACAAAAATTATATACATATTAACAAAAAAAGTTTTTTATTTAAAAAATAATATTTGAAAAGCAATTGTAAAATTATAAAAAATAAAATATGGCAACACATACTAGGGTGACATACGCGAAATAGAGAGCGAGCAATAAAACGTAAATAATGAGCATTTCGTGTTTTACAAAAAAAAAAAAAAAAAAAGCAAATTTAACGCTATTGTTATCTTTTGTTATTGGTGTTTTTAAGTTCACACTGTCCCCACATTTTTCTGATAAGTTATAATTTTATTACTCATCGGAGAATTGAATTAAAGGAAAGTATTGTGGAAATTATGTTAGTATTGGATAAATTTCACAATTTATTATTTAAGGCCTACTGTTCTCAGTAATAATTTAAGATTTATTATTATTAAAAAAAAAAACATGTATTTTATAGTTATAATAATTGGGTACGTGTATATTTGTACCTATCCCAATAACCACAATTTGCATGTATGTAAAATACTGAGTTTGTGGTAAATATAATACGTAAAAACTGTCATGATAGAAATAAAAAAGTATGAGCGCATTTGAATACACTATAAAAAATTATGGAATGGGGAAATAAGTTGGACTTAATGAACAAGGATCTTAATAAATAAGAATCTCTACGATCGTAAAAAGTACATTTATTTTATGCTACTCTTGAACTTAGAATCTTCTTATTTTACCATTATGTACTACGAAACTTATAATAAACGTAATTAGTAATAACTTCCTGTAATAACTAATGTACCTGTTGCTTAGTATATAAAAAATATAAAGACAATTAATAGAATGTTGGAATGATATAAATATATCTGTTATTGTTAAATAGGTCAATTGTTCCCAATTAAAACTATTTAAACATTGTTGGTTTATTATTAAAAGGAAACAAATAAAATGGCTACAGTCAGCAATAACACTAACAAAAGATGACGTTTTTTATCAGCTGTCAAGAACATACAATTAAGGAAATCCAATTTTATTTTTCTCGAACTACTTTTCTTTTAGCATACAAAACTCTTGCTTTTGTTTTTGAGTGAACTTTTTTTCATGTTTAATATTTCCCCCTTAATAAGACGGTTACACGAGTATATTTCACCATAAGTTAGGAACCGAAATTTACTTCAAGTCATTTTAACATTGTTTTTATCTACTCTATAGTTTCATTATTATTTAAAAATTAGTGTCTGCAAAATTGAAAAAATTTTACATCTTAAAAGTTCTTTAAAAAATAAAAACATCCCATCCCACCAAAAAAGAAACTGAAAAAGAGTTTAAAAAGTCATGAATTTAATATTGAGTTGTCATTGGAAAGAAGTACTTGGTGGTAAAAAGGAGTTTTTTTATACTTCTTGCTCATCATTGCTTTTAAAGTACTTCTCTTAAAACTATGTTTATAAAATTTTTTAATAAAAATTCTGTTTTAACTGTATTAAAAGATAAAAATACTTTAAAGTTTTATTTTTCTTAGAAATTATGAACCTTTTTTTTCCGCTAAAAATTTATTTATTTTCACTTTTTTGGAAGTAATTATTAAGAACTTCCAAAAAAATTCAAAATATGCACTTAGTTCTAGTTTTGAAGTAGTGAAAATGTTGTTTTTTGGAAGCAATTGATAGTGTTTTGCTGTGATATTACGTTTACGCCGCACTGTGAGACCAAATGCAACATTTTTGGAAAAAAATCTTCATCTACAGATCGAATTGAAATGTATGGAAGAGTTGTAGAGGAGGACTTGAGCTTTCAGAAAAATCATCTTGTCACCTGTGATAACACGAGATAAGCTACAGGGTGTCAAAGTTGACTACTACATCGAGTATGTAAAAGTATCAAAAAAATCGTAACTTCTACAAATCAAGTCGGATTTCGAAAATTAAAGATAAAGCTTACTAAGTTATATCCAGAGAAGACAAAAAATGCGATTAAAATGATGATTATGGCAAAAAGATATCAGGAAAGAAGGCAATAAATTGGAGCTAAAAAGCACATTTTTGAAAAAATTTAACGAAATAAATTAGAACTTTCTAACGTAATGTCGAAATACGAAATACATATATTTCAAAAACTTCTTTTGTTTATTAAATTAAAGAAAATAAAACGACAAATACCTGGACACCAAAAAAGTAGCTCATAATACACCTAAAAGACAATAATTGTGAAGTAAATAGCAAGAGTTAAAAAACTGCACTTTATTTTGTCCGGCAGTGTATATAAAATTCCATAATTTTGAAACGGTTGATCTTACAGTTTTGATTTTTTTTATTTAATTGATATTATATTACAGATCACAGAAAAATTTAACTTTTATAGTTCAAACCACTACTTATGATATTTGATAGTTGTTAGTCACAGTTTGCCCATATCCTTTTAAAATCCTCAATATTTTGGGACAACTTTTCTGTGCTCTTCAATTTTTTTTCACAAGAGACCAATATATCTCCACAGGTCTTAGCTTTGGACAATTTGGATTGACCGCTCTTGGTACAAAAATTATGTTATTATTTTGGTATCACTCCAGAGCCTTCTTACCGTTGTGACATGATACCAAATCGGACCAAAAATATGTGGACACATTGTACTCTCTTAACATATTTTGGTATTTATAGAGCTCACTGCATAAAACTTGCTATACCAGGATTTTATTAGGAAATTTTGTCTGCTTTTGTTTCCTTAACTTATTTTCAATATTTCTTCGAGCATTGGCAATATACATATTTTGACCCGGAAGCTGCGAAAAATCTGCTACTACATACGTTTTGTCGTCCATTGGCTTCTAAATTTTGTTGCAGCATTCCTGTCTGGAACTTTTTGGACTTTGTATGTTTTCAAGCCTTCATTGGCTTTAACTTTTCACACCAAATAGTCTGAACACTAAGCTAATCGGGCTGCTTTTCTACCAGATGTGTTTTTTTCAATATGTTTTAAATTTTCTTGACCTTCCCAATATCATGTGGACCTTTGTTTCTTCCCGAACCAGGTTTCCTATCAATGGTCAAATTCTACTGATACTGTTTAATAACATTGTAAACAGTTTGACGGCTTAATAATGTTAATAATGACCCAGCTAGGAAAATAACTTAATTTTCGGTTTATATTGAAATGGAAATTTTAAAGAAGTATTAATGTTTAGAATATGATTATTTTTAGCTTCAAACTTTTTTTGTCAACATTTTTTTTCGCGTGTATACTAAGTATGACTAAAATAAGATTACGACGCTCTCTCTGTTTGCTTATAAACGTTCTATACAAAATATGTATATCTATATACATTAATTTACAAATATACTTATGTCTGTAATATATACAAGTATAAGTTTATTATTACTTATTGTTATTGTCGTATTCCTTTAGATTGAACTGGAGTGTTTTTTGTTAATGTTAAACTTGTTGGCACACTCATTTTCTAATCAGTCAGTTGTTCTTTAAACGTGATGAATTAAGGTTCAATGGAAATGTGAAAAAAAAAAAACAATATTTAAATTATAATAGAAAAAATAAAACAAACCTACACATACATTACAGTGTATGTTTTGCAAAATCACTAATTTCTAATAAGGAAAACCTAAATACTAAAATATTGTGTTAAGAAAAAAAGACCGATAAAACCGATACATAATGTATGATAATACAAGTGTTGTTAAACGACGCACACCCGTGTCAGTGTCATTAACCTGTGACAATAGCGACAAATTCTCATGTTTCTGCTGTAATCAAAGTGAACAATTGTTTGGTCATCACCAGCAACACCGCAAATCATGGTATCAAATTTAATTATAGTAGATAATTTTTGTCTAGTTTAAGTGTTTTAATTATGTATCATCGTTTTAACAGACCAATGAACAAATCAACATTTTTAATTTGAAACTGTGTCGACAAAACACAATTTGTGAGTGTAAATAATGCTAATAATATCTTTAATACAATAATAAAGTCTACCAAGTATTTTACAAATAAAAAAGAAACAATTGTTGACAATTTTACATTATCATATTATTTGTAAAATTATTAAGTCATTTTTGTTTTTAATAGAGGCTTGATGAATAAATAATACTCGTATATATTACGTAGGAAAAAAAAACTTCTCAAGATAAATCTGTTTTTAAATAATAATAAAAAGGCAATAAATAACATATTATTCTTGGACTAAAAGTTTAATAAATATACCTAAAAATAATTGCTTTTGAAATATCTTGACTGGTATTAATTTTGATATTTTCTTATCTTTGCTTTCAATATTTGATTTTTTGCCGTCTCGAAAGCACTCATTTTAGCTAAAAAGCTTATTAGACCTTTATGGCAATCTTAATATATTCCAAAACAAATTAAAAGAACGCTTTACAATAGAAAAATATCTAGAATATATATTTTTGTTTACATAACTCCGCTTCAATAATATTGAATGAGTCAGAGTAACAAGCAATCGGGAAAGACCCTCTATTTGTTGCGAAAATAAAACAATTAAAAAAATAAAAAAAAAAAATATATATTGGGGCATGCCCGATTACTCAGATAGAAAAAAGGTAGGGCAATTATTTACGAACATCGCTGGAAAAAAATAAAATATAATAATAAATAAAAATTGGTTTTTAACTTGAAAACGTTTCGAGAACACATTAAAAATCGCCAATATTTTTTCAGCTTTTATTTCCTAGTGACAGGACAAAAACGCGATATATTGACGATTTTTTTAAGGCTGAGGTTCTCACAAGCAACAGCTTCACGTCGCCCTTGAGGGGTTACAACTCGAGAAAGACCCATCACAATTTGTATGAAATAAGTAAATACCAGGGATGGAAAAAAACTATTTTTCAAAATTATGTTCAAATGGAAAATTTTTCACCGAGTATACATTAAAATCCAAAATAAATTATTAAAATATTATACCAAGTCCATACATAAATAAATATCTTAAAAAAATATGTATATTAGAGACTTTTTAATCATGGTATAATGAAATAAAAAATGTGAAATTCTTTTGTTCTTGAGACCAAACTCAAGAAAAAGTGAAAAGAAATTCTTTTAAATCGAGCATTTCAGCCTTAATTTTGCTAACCATGTTAATCGTCGATATAAAAACCAGTTTTCATATCAAATTTCGAAATCCTGGAGGAGTTTTAGCTCCATATAAATTAAGTATTAGTTATCGCATCAAAAGGCGTATAGAAGCGCAATGGAAAATTCTAGATTATTAGGAATTTATTATTTATTCTCAAGCCTTTTTTATTAAAAAAAATATATTTGTATAAAACTACTGTTTCAAAAAAACATATCGAGGGTCTATATTAATAACGGGCCTCATTCAAAACAGCATTTTTCAGGAGAACATAAAAACTGTGTATTTCCCTCATTTTTCAATATTTTGCAATCCGTTCTTCTACAATTTATTAATATTACGTCTACTAAACCTCACACACCATTATTCGCAAAGTTAAGGTAAATAGCCCGTTTTGTCTTAATTATTTTTAATGTTTGTTATAAAATGTGCACATAGCCCGTTTTGTTTATTTGAAATTAAAGAAGTAAAACATAGTATTTTTGGAAAAAAATTGACCATATGTTAAATTTATGATATCATACTAATCAGGAGATAAAAAAAGCGAAATTTCGTGGTTGGATGGACCATTTTTAATCGTTTGGAATTTCAAATAACTGGAATGTTAACTAAAAGGACGAAAATGTATTCAAAATTAAAATTATAAATTAAATTTTGAAAAAAAAAAATTTTTTTAAAAATTTTTGCAAAAAAACATCTAAACTAATTAAAATTGTATATCAACAACTCAAACATTATTAAAACCTTCAAAGACGATGTTTATTGCACTTTTTATTTAATTATAATTTTTTTAAGAAACTGATTTTGGTATCTAAGATCTATAAGCATCTAAAAAAAGGCTAAAAATCTAACTTCAATGGCTTTTTTTCTCCGGACTGCATTGAGATAATACAAGATTATAATTCAAAATCTTTAAGAAAAGTTCAAACCGCTAAGAAAATTCTCATTATTTATCAATTTTTATTTTCACATTTCTATAAAAATCAAACAAAAACTTGCACATAGCCCGTTTTGCCTTAAAAAAAAATATACTGTAGATAGCCCAAAAATAAAAAGTGAAAAACATAGTGTCAGAATTAACTTTTGACTCCAAAATTAACACCATATATAAAAAATAGAAAACTGAAGAGTCTGACGCAAAAAAAAAATTCCTAAATCTGCATGAGGCCCGATTTGAATATAAGCCCTCGATATAGAATTCTTGTGTAAATATTAGTCATATTAAAAAATATATAGTAAAGATTGCCCAATAACTCCCATTAGGGACTTATGATGTAAAGCTTCAGTCAGTTAATTAGAATTTTACTAAAGTAAATTTTTGTATGCGAACCCCTAAAATTTTGGTACGCAGACCCCCATTTGAGAACAGTTGCTTCTTTTGTTAATTAAGATCCTCGGAAATTTGTTTTCAACAGACATATGCAAATATGTAATTCAAAAGTAAAATTTAACACCTTTTAAGGCACTCAAAACTCTAACACAAGAAAATATTTATTTCATCTTAAGGAGTATATGCAACAATATTTTAATTAAATTCCCATAAGATAAATGAAATTAAAAATAAAATCACAAAATTTAAGCCAATTTGTAAAACTACTTTTGTTCATAAGTACACATACAAATACAAATTTTAAATAAAATATGAACTAATACATATTAATTTGATTTCCATTCATCCGCTTTTCCCATAGAGAAGCTATAAAACAAATTAATAAAATAAGAAAACATTTTTAGGAAGGCGACATCATGGGGAGTGTATTAAATAATAATAATGTGTTTATTTGTCAAACATACTTACATGTATATATACATACATATGTATGTATTTACAAATTACATACATATTTCGTATAATATTAATGGTAATAAAATGTCTAAGGAATGTAATTTTACACATTAGTTTATAATATAAAATCCATTTTAACATTCGAAATGACATAAATTAAGAACAATTGAAAACGTTTGTACGTCATCTTTAAAAGTAGCATTATATTAAAAGAAGCTTTAATGTACTCATACTCGTCCTCAAATATATGAAGTTTCCTTATTTATAGTCTATAATAATACATTTGAAGCACAATTATTGTTCAACAGGCAACTTTGAGTTTTAAATATTATACAATATACTCATTATATATGGAATTATTTCAGTTCGTTAGTAAAAGTTATTTAGTCTCAAGTCTTGTGCAAATAAAATAAAAATGTTTGTAAAACAACTCAACATTTATAAATACCTTGACATATATCTCTTTTGCAAATAAGCGTGTCATTATTATTGGGCCCTTTGTTAATAATACATATATATTTTGTTTAAATAGTATTAAAAGTTATGTTTGTAGAAATAGAATTTAGCAAAAGCTATAGATAGCTCTACTTGTAAATTTATTTCTTAAATTAATGAAATTTGTTAAGGCTATTTTATTTCAATAACATACATGCTATAAAAACAATTAACTTCACTACAATATTGACTCATTTTTAGTAAAATTCATTTTGTTAACCTTTATTTCTTAAACTTTTTTTGTTTCATTACAGGCGTAAGTGGTTACCGCAGATTGGTCGTAAACCAACACAAAACAAAGTGGAAAAAACGCCCGAAAAGTTATTGGTCAAAAAGTTATCCGAAAAGAATTTCAAGGTATAAACACATTACAGTTTCTCTTTCGACATATAAAAATATTGTTATAAAATTGTTATGTATATGTTTTTCTTACAGTTACCACCCAAACAAGTGGACGATCCCAATACATCACAGTTGGCATCAGCTAATACAACATCACAACTTAATATATCTCAACAGGATTATGAAGCTGAAGAGGAGGTGGGACTCGAATTGCCGCCACCGATGAAACCTATACAAGAGCCCCATTTAATTTCAAATGGACCACCAACATTTACAAAAGATCTAAAGGATAATCCATCAGCAATGGTAAGTGTGAGATAGTTATAGTTAATACACTAAAGGTGACAAGGATATATGTATATGAATTTGTCCTTCCGTTTATCTGGGCAGTATACTACACCATTTATCTCTTAAAATTAGAACTTTCCATTTAAATTTTTGAAAAGATCAAATAAAATTTCGATTTTTCATTAAGAATTCGGAAAAAGTCAATTGAAATTTCGATTTTCTGTTTAGGTTTCAGAAAAGACAATTTGAAATTTTTTCTTAAAGATTAAAAAAAAAACAATTGAAAATAAAATTTCTATACAGATTTTAGAATAAGTCAATTAAAAATTAGGTTTTCTATTTTGAATTTAAAAAAGAACATTTGAAATTTTAAATTTTTATTTCAAATTTAGAAAAGAATAATTGAATACACCGTTTGACCGTCATTTTTTCACATGAAATAATATATGCATGAGACTAGAGACCGTATGTAGTAAAACTGCGTACTCTGTTTTTCTCCGGGATGTAAAATTTCTTCTTAAAAGGATTTCAAATTTCAAAGGATACGCATTTTAAAAAAAAGAAATTTTAAATATTTATGCATATTATATCAACCCAATATGGGTGTCAAATGAATACCTGCAATAAAAAACGTAAGAAAATATGCTTTTGAAAAATTTTTTTACTTATTTTCAAATATATAATAGCATGTATAAATTATTCTCAAACGTCAAAAAAAATCGTTATATACATATTTTTTCTTTCAGAAGGACTTTAGAATATCGAAAAATGCGTAATTTTTAAGAAAATATAAGATTATATTGACCCAATATGGATGTCAAATGAAAGCTACGAATTCCTACGATATAATTATATTTTTTGTTTAAATGTTTCAGTATATAAAGTTAAGGAAATATCTTTTGAAAATTAAACCTTAAAATATTATATTTACTTTTTTATTGTAAAATAACTATCTTAGTAATGTTGTTTTATTATGTGTGTATTTGTAAAGAATTTGAAATATTGTCCTTTGAATGCTCTATTTCAATCGCCAAATGTTATTTACGATTTAAAAATCATTTAAACTTTCTTGTTGATCAATTTGTATCAATTTTTACATTATTTTAATTTTTAATCATACATGTTTAGAAGTGTGTCAGTTGAAAAAAATTGTAGGAAAAACTCTCAAACAATGTGTATAAATAGCTAAATATTGGTTCAAATTAAAAAAAAAAATTAAATTGATCTCCAGTTCCCTACCAGCGATTGAAAGTCACGGGTCTAGAACATTTTGTCCAAAAGGAGTTTTGTTTCGAAATTATGAAAAAAATATTTAAAATTGTTTTCGCAAAAATGTTGGTCCATAACAGGAACAAAATTCCATTTGGAAAAATTAAAAAAATGTTGGGACTAATTTCGTGAAAAAAAAAATGTTTTTTTGGCCAAAATGTACCAGACTTGAGATTTTTAATCGCTGGTAGGGAACTGAAGATAATTTTTTTTAAATATTTTCTCCTTATTCAGCTTAATAATACCAGAGCTTCGAAAGAATGAATTCTATTTAGAATTAATTCACGCATAAATTTAATTCAGCTTATAAAAACTTAATTTAGCATTCTTTAAAATCATTCCTCAGAAAATAATTCTTAGGCTTAATTCTTTAGGCTTAACTTTGTATTGAATTAATTCCCTAGAGAATTAATTTCTGAGAGAATGAAAATTCAATTTCGGCAAAATATAAGAGAAACAATAACAAAATTTTAAATTTATTTGTTGTTGTCGAAACGAATTTTTAGTTTAATTCCAAAGAATTAAACAATAAAACAAAACTGAATGAAATAAAAAGAATTAAGCATTCCCAAATTATTAATTCATAAATTAATTGTATCAAAAGCTCTAGGAATTAAGCTGCAGAATTTATTGTAATGAATTTATTTGAAAAAATAATTCTATATGTTTTAATTAAATTTTAAAAAGTGAATTAAAGAATTAATTCTTTCCAACCTTTGAATAATACCAATCGTTTGAGGGGTCTTCCTACATCGAAATCCCAGAAAACCCTTTCCATGTGACACTCTAATGTTTAGTGTTCTCAATTTAATTTATTTACTTTTTATTGTTCATTTCTGATTTTGAAACAGAATATCATCACAATATCAATTGTTTTTTTTTTTTTTTTTTCTGAAATCTTAATGAAAAATATAAATTTCAATTGAAAATTAAAAAATTTTAAATTATTATTTTTTTTTTTTTCAATTAACATTTTCTAAATTTTAAATTTTGGAGATATAACTAAGGATTTGTTTTATACATCAATATATAGGGGAGTCGAAATTGCTATGTCTCTGAAAAGTAAAAATATTTGAAAAAATAAAATTTTTAATGAAAAAGTTTTTTTTTTTTTTTTTTAAGTTTGAATTAAAAATAGCAATTTTCTGTAAAATTTTTATGAAAGGTAACAATTTTTAAAAATATGGAAATTTTTAATTTCGAAAAAAATCTAAAGAAACAAAAAAAAAATTTCAAATTTTAAGAAAATATAAATTAAAGTGTACATAATGTTAAAAAATATTCATCGTACCTAATCTTTTTGGGAAAAAGTACCCTCATTTTAAATAAGGTCAGATTAAATTGAAAGGTATATAATAATCGACACAGGAAAAATATAGCACTCTAGATTGTTTAACTTCAATTGGTTTCAGTAATTTATGAAAAAAATTTATTGAATGTTTTTGATTGATCTTAAAAAATTATCAGACCCCCACCACCGTTCGACTCAGAATCACTTTCGGAGTCGATTTAACGATGTCCGTCCGTGTGGCTGGCTGGCTGTCCATGTAAACAAAGTACAGGTCGCAATTTTGAAGTTATTTAAGGACGAAGCCTATAGAAATTGGTTATGACGGTTCATTATTTCACCTATAGGGAATAGGGGTTTAGTGGTCATAAATGCCTTACATACCATAATATTTTAATGAAATTGTGCAAAGAAATTTTGTATAATTGTTAATCTCCGCGCCAAATTTTATGAAGATCGGTCCATAGTTGACCATAGCTCACCCATAAAGCCCCATATAAATAGACATTTAGTAAAAGTGTTGGTGTACAATTGGCCACAGGTCTAATATATGTCCCCTTACCGAATTTTTATGCTTATACACAATGGGTATCATATGGTCGGTCTTTACCGACTATATCTTTTTTTTTTTTGTTTTTTTGATGTCATATTAAACTTAATGATTAAACTAAATATGTCTTCCAAAATGTGTAGTATAAGACACATAATCCTCTCAAAATATTTGTAGAAACAATGCTGAAACAAAATAAACAATATTAAGTATACGCATATATATCGCTCATTTACTATAAAAGTGTCCTAACTTCAAATATATAAAATCAACAAAAAATGTTCATGGTTTAAATCATTTTTAATTAACTATTATCCAAATTTTGTTTTGGGGAAAATAAAACTTTATATTTTCGTTCGACAACGTATAACCGGCAGTAGTAAATCTTTTAAAACTATTTTCTTAACAAAATATCTTTAACACTACCTTTCAAAAATCGTACATCTTAAGTTATGACATTCATCTCTCAACCAAGTTTTATTGTGTGTGTTAAATGAACAACAGTAAGGCTGGGCGATATATTGTGTGCTATTATATCCATAGTACATATACTCAAAATAAATTTGTTTATAAAAAAACAGAAACTGCAGAAAACATTTCATACTCGTATAAAACGCTTCACTTCATTTCACTGTTGTTTTGTTTGATTTTGTTAAGTTGAAATGTGTACAAAATAAGTAAATGCTTTGTGTATACGTAAAACAAGTACCTACTGCGAAAAGAAAAAGAAACACCCAAAGCTCTTATCTAAATAACAAATTAATTTCTTTAAAATTTTGTTTATTCATAAGTGTTGTGAATTTTTTCTTTTTTCGTAATTTCTGAATTGTAGATAAATAAATAATGAGTTTTTTTCGCTTCGAATGTTGTTGGCAAATTTAAGAACTTCCGTAAATTTCAGTAGTTTGAATATATTTTCATTATTCAATTGTATTTAGTCAATTATTAGCTACAGTTGTTTTGTATTGTATTACATAAAGGAAACAAAAATTAAACTTAATATACAAGTATGTACTTGTAGCTGTAAGTAATGATCATAAGAAGAAAGTGTAAATAAATGGAAATAATAAAATTTGGAGTCTAGATATTGATTATAATAATTAAGATTTAAGAGAAAAATGTCTCAAAAATGTTAAAGAAAATAAAAATTTTTTAATCTATAAGGAAAGCTCGGTATATTGGGTACGGAAATCTAACAAAATTCTCTAAAACAATTCAACATTCGCAAATAAAAGTAGAATATAAAGCAATAAATTATTATTATTTTTTTCCTTATTTTCATTTATATACAAAAGATTAATTTCATTTATTCTTTTATCTATATAGGCCAGTACAGGCAAAATGGATGGTCTCTCAGAAATCGAACAAATTGTAAAAGAAAAAACGGTAACAAAAGAGAAAACGTTTATCTTAATTTAAAATGTTAAATTAACAAAACCCCATAAATTTGTTTTAGGAAAAACATGAAGAAAAATCCAAAATTTTCAGTGAAAGCAATGTTGTCCGTAATGCTAGTAGTGTAGGAGCTGGTGGCAATAGCAGTAGTAGCAGCTGTAGTGGTGGCGTTGCTGGTGGCATTAATACAACGGAAACTGCTGACTTTGCTTATCCAAACAGTGAGAGCGGTGTCAATAAGGCAGAAAATAATGGCGAAGTAAATTCTAATTTTTAAAATAATATTTTAAAAATAATCATTCTTACAAATACCTCTATAAAAATCACACATACACAGAACACACATAACGAAGCCAGTGATATTGAATCTGTACAAAAGCACAGATTTCCGGCACTAGCCGAACTATTATCGACGGAGGAAATGTACATAAAGGATTTGGGCGATATTGTCAATGGGTAAAAAACAAAATTAATAAAATAACTTAAATAAATCATATAATATAATAATTATTATTTTAGGTACATAGCTGAATTGAGGAATGTGAATAGTGAGATACCATTGCCAAATGATTTAAAGGGACCTAAAGGACAAATAGTTTTTGCTAATATTGAAGCCATTTATGAATGGCACAGAGAGTAAGTTTTACAATTTGTTTACATCACCACAAATAATGTTTAATTAATTTGTCCAAAAACATAATAATTATTACTATTTATTTCTTAGTTATTTCTTAAAGGCCTTAATACAAAGTCAAAAAACTCCTGCAGAATTGGGATCAATGATCAAACGTTATGGCAACAAATTTCAAATGTACATCACTTATTGTAATAACAAACCAAAGTCAGAGCATATCGTTACCGAACATGCCCAATACTTTGATTTAGTGCGACAGAAATTGCATCATCGTTTGGATGTAAGTTATTCAATACAATAAGACTGGTAGATAAACATTAATAATTTCTTTAATTTTCTTGTAATTAAAACAGTTGAGTGATTTGTTAATAAAACCGGTGCAAAGATTAACCAAATATGTTTTATTGCTACAAACCATAACTAAACAAATTGAACAGGCCGGTCTGGTGGAAGATGTACCCATAATGAAGGAAGCCTGTAATGTTATGAATGTAAGTGTTTGTTGCTAACTTTAGCTAAAAATTAATATATGAATAATTTTATTGGTTTTTTATTATTTATTTAATAAGGCCATTTGCAAAGATGTTAATGATATTATGGTCCTGCGTCGCCTTAAGAATTTTGATGGCAATATAACTGCCCAAGGTAAATTGCTATTGCATGGTCCATTAACTTGCATTGAGAATGGCAAAAATACCGCTGAGGGTAAAGTGCGTGAATTGCACGTGTTTCTTTTTGAACAAGGCATTTTTTTCACTGAAAGACACAATTCTAAAATTCAATTTTCCAGCCCAACCTACATTTATCGATCACATATTCAGGTGAGTTTTTAAATTAAGCATTAAAAATTATATTTCATAACAATGAGAGAATCTATTTTTATAACCTTTGTAATTTTGACATTATTTATGTCTAACATAAAATTTGGTTCCTGCATACAGAGGTAGAGGAAATTTAAATAATTATGTACAGTCTGTTATTAAATAATAATAATAATAAATAAATAAAATAAAAAAAAATAAAAAAAAAAATTTAAATAGAGTTTGCCAAATAATGGATTTAGCTCATATTAATATTATGAAAAATATTCTCAAGATTATTGGTGTATTTTTTCATTGATTATTAAAGATTGAAATGTTACAGATGTATGAACAGGAAATGATAAAAGTTTCCCACTGTTGTGTGAGCTAAAAGTTCCCAGAACTTTAGTTTTTAACTGATCGTGCAACATAACATCGAACACTATCATTAATGAAAATTTTGGACTCACGTCTGCTGCCATTTTGTTACACACAGTTCATAATAGATGACACCCTTCTGATCCCTCAAAATACAGACCATAATCTTATAGGGATATTTGTCGATTTTCCTGGCTCCACACACGACTTTTTTCCACTTCGTATTTTTATAATGGATCCCCATGTACTCGCTCGTAATTATGCGATGCAGATATTACTTTCTTGCGGAGCTGTAACAGCATTACAGACATGCAAAATCGTTTTCGACATTTCTTGGCTTAATTTCGTGTGGCAGGCAATTTTCTTGCTTTTGGATAAATCCAAGTTCATTTATCAAAAAAGTACCATTATTTAAAAAAAAGTACCAATTCTCAAGAAAGTAAAAATTTCAAAAAATATAAAACCATTTATTAAAAAAGTTACGATATTAAGTACCAATCTAGAAAAATATACATATTTTTAAAAATATGTATGTACCAATAACAAAAAATCGTAGCGACTTCCCAAAAAAGAATCAAGAATCATATTTCAAAAAGTTTAAATTTTCAAATAAATTAATTATTTTCACAAAAGATAAAAATTTCAAACGTTTGCTATTCAATCGAAAAATGTACCATTAATTAAAAATTATTGCAAAAAGTACCAATTTATTTATTTATTTATTGAAACATCAGTAACCTAGCCTATTGGCCATAATCGATTACAAATTTCTACTTAATAATATCAAAAAAATATCAAATTTCAATTGTTAAAAAATTTACAATATTTAGAAAATATTACAAATTTAGAAAAGTAACTATTTAAAAAAAAAATTTAATAACAATAAATTCGTACCTATTTTCAAAAAATTATTATTTATAGAGTCATTAATTATAAAAGTAACTATTAAAAAATACTGAATTAAAAAAATCTAAGCTAAGAAAATAACCATTAAAAATACCAATTATCAAAAAAGTAGATTTTCAATTAAATTAATTATTTACAATAAATGACCAATTTTCAAAAATTTCCTATACATTTTTACCTTTTGCTCGAAAATATCGGTCTAATATCCAACTTAAGAAAAGTATAATTAGAAGAAGAATTTTCACTCAGAAAACTAATTTCATCAAAAAAGTAACAAAAAGCTAAAAGTTACTTATACAATGTAATCATCTAAAATTAACAAAACAAAACGTACCTATTTTTCGTATTCATGTTAATATAAAAGGGAGATACTAATAATAAGTAATTTATATTTCCTTTTTTAAATTTATAATAAAAATAAATTTATTTTGTTATTACAATTGTTTTTATCTCTTTTCAGGTAAATAAAATGCAATTGGATGAGTGGCCCAACAATCGTTTTCTACTCAAGTCTACAGATCCTAATCGTCCAGATTTAAATATGATTTGTTATGCCGCCACTATAGATTCACACCGTGAGTGGCTTGACACCATACGCAAACAATTGCAATTTCAAAATGATTTTCTCAACGCCTTAATACGACCTATAGCCTATCAACAACAACAGCAGCAACAACAAACAAAACACAATCATAGCGAACTTAAACATGAACACAGTCGAGAGCAGCTATAGCCAGATTTAAATAAAATAAATACAAAATGATGGTAAAAATCCACAATACGAATGAAAATTCGTCTATTAAAATTTTATTTAATTCTGGTATCCTGGTATCCTAAAAACAAACAAACAAACAAAAAAAGAGACAAAATACAAAATTATTAAAATACACATACATACATACAATATACATACATCTATATAACTTGCAAACATTATTATGTGTGTGCTCAGTTATGTTATACTCAGTTAATGTGAATCAATCTATAAATTAAGAAAAGATAACAAAAATATATTTTTAGCAAAAATAAAATGTAATATATATATAAACATATAAATTTAATTCAGATATATCTGATGAGATCAGTACAGCAACAGCAGCACACTATGAAATAATTGTGTTTATTTCATAAAAAAAATTTGTTTGAGTTCTTTTGTGTATGTTTTTTTATTTTTCAATATTTTAAAAACTCTAAAGATATTACGTCATCAAAATGGTAACAGAAGAAAAGTATTATTTCTGCAATGCAAAACGAAATTAATTTAATTTTCTTGTTTTTATCTTATTCCTTTAAAAAAACGCCAGTCATAACCATAAGAAACTTTAGTTATTTTACTTTTTTATAAATGTCTTTTGTCAGTAATATACCTACATACAAACATACTACGAGTACATAAACATATTTTTAGTTTGTTTTGCACACTAAATTAATGTTTTATTACTTTTAAAAAGAAAAAGAAATTTGCATAAAAAGAAAAAAAAAAAAAACAATTAAAAAAATCGACCAATTATTATTATTATGATTATTCAAAGCAATTTATGTTTACAAACTTTTATTTATAGTTATAAATATACATATTAATTTTTTCCATAAATATTTTTTAATAATTATCTTTATTTTTAGCAAGTAATATGTCTAAGTGCTGTTTGAGTGATTCTAAGTAATAAGTATTTTCATATTAAAAAGAAAAACAAAAATTACATCTAACTACCTTTATACAAAACAACAAAAACAAAAAATCAAATAAGTGTATATTTTTTTATTTATTTATATATATTTTTTATTTTTATTATTATAATTTTTTAATTTTCAATAATAACATTTTTTATTTTATTTCATAGAATAGAACTAGAAGTTTATGTGAGAGCAACCCTATACTAAATTTTCAAAAAATTTACTCATTTTTTTGAAAATACAAAAACAAAATATATGTGACTACATGTATTTTGTTTTTGTTTGAATTAGGTTTCTGATAATTGAATTAGGTTTTTTTCTCTCACATAAATATCTAGTTGTTAATCTATGTTTTATTTTTCAAATATACATACTTCATACTCATATTAAAACGAAAAAATAAAAATAAATTCATACAATTATGTAATAAAACGTATTAAAAAATTACAAATAAACCCAAGAGAATAAGTTTAAATAGTGTTTAAAACTCAAAAACACAATAAATATGTTAAAAATGATGGATTAATAAATAAACATTTAAAAAATAAAACATTCATTTATTAAATTTGTTTCATTATTTTTATTTTTTATGCTTTTTTAAATATTATTTAAAAAGGAATTTTATTTAGTTGTTTCCTTTAATTTAATCACACTTAGGTAACATGTAAATATTATGTTGTGATTAATAAACATTTTTTTAGTTTGTCATTACCATTACAAAAAGGCACTCGTTTTAACTATATTCGTAGCTACAATACAATAGACAACAACAAAAATGAGATTACAAATATAAACTAAATATTCTGTATAATTAAATTAATGAAAATTATTATAATTGTGAAATAAATATAGGTACATACTATTTTTCTGCGTCGTACTAAATAATTAAAAATTAAGCATAAATATAAATATTTTTTCATACAAATTTCAGTAAAAGAAATTCTCAAGAAAAATTTATATGGAAATAAAAAAATAACAGTGAAACTATTTTGTTTTTAAAGCACAGTTTAACAGAAATAATTCAATTCAATAACTTTAAATAACAAAAATTCAAATTACAGCTAAAATTTACCACAGCATTATAAAATTAACTAATTCCTACGGTTGGACTTTTTTTGACTGAAAGCCTGATTAACTAAAATTTTAGCCAATCGAATAAATAGTTTAGAAAAGGCCTACAAAAATAAAGTACGCAAACCTCCAAGTGTTTTAAAACATTTAGTAGATGTGATTTGTTAGGTTTAATCAGTTGAAAATTATATTTATAACAATTTCTGTGTTCATATATGTATTAAAATACAGAAACTTGTGGAGTAATCTTTAAAGGTGTTGTAACTTTAAAAGTTATCACTTTGTCTACAACGTCTAATAAATGGCTACAAAGAGCTTTTAAATCAAGCGCCTTGTTTTAAATAAAAACTTAAACCACAATTTTACGGGGTTGTTACAAAGAAAAAATCTAGTCTCTATCCTTATTTCAAAGAACGTAAACTAATGTCAGTGTATTACTCTGAAAATTTCAGAGACCAACTATATAAATTGTCGAATATTCCCAATATAATCGGTATTCTGGTTTAATAACAGATTACTACAACATACTTTTCTTGCTTTAAATTTTTATTTAATACTTTTATATTTTAACTCCAGCCACACCTTTATTAAAATTAATTCATAATATTTATTGCCTTCATTCAATTCCAAAATCGAACAATATTAATTTATAAAGCAAAATTAAAATAGGTGAGTTTTGAAAAAAAAAAATAATAATATGCCACAATTATACTTATTGGAGCAAATAAAGAACTCTTTCCAAACTTTAAATTATTAAATAAAAAATAATTAAATACAATTATTTATTATAGTCGTTTAGAATGTACATAAATAAATACATAATAGTTTTATTTCAATATATTAAAAATAATACTCCAAGTAATAATTATGTAAGAATATAAAAATTGAGTTTCAATAAATAAAAATACAAATTGTCAATTTGTTTTTATTAATTATTTTATGATATCCTGTAGTGAATTTCTTATTTTATTTATTAATTGAATTAAAGTAATTAATTTTTTTGCCAATATTGCTAAACTTTTTACATGATTTCTTCAGGTAAAGGTAATCATATGAAATTGCACCAAATAGTGCATTATATCTCGAGACTGATTTGTCTGATTTATATCTCTGAAATTAAAAAATAAAAATAACTTATCTACAAGTTATCCCAACATATCTTTTCAATCTGCTGAATAGTTTCGAAGATATTAAAAAAATTACAAAATTTAAATATAAATCCCAAGAAAAATTATATTAATTCTACAACTAGTTCAAGAACTCTAGAAAATAACCTGTACTCGTTCTAATTTGGCGTTACGACCAATGATATTCGTTTGATATTGTCACCTCCAGAACTAGTTCTATGGAAGTATTACATAGCCAGTACTCATTCTATGGAGCGGTTCTAGAACTAGAATTTTTTGTTCAAAATTGTCACATTCAAAACTCATTCCATAGAAGCTTTAGGTAACGGTTTCGAACCTATAATTTATTATTATCAAAATGTATTTTATTACATTTATTTTGTTGTTATATGAGTTTGCTTATAGCGTTTCAGAGATACAATGATTTAAAAATGGAACTTCCATAATGGAAACAAATTCCTTGGTAAAGTTGATTATGTAGCTCTTTTTTTGTTTAAATATTTAAAAGTCTTCTTGCATGCAATAATCAGCCAATAATCGGCCATCCATTGCGGTCCATATTTTTATATGATCATCAGCTCCTGTTATAATATAATGATCTGTACGATCAAATAGAACACAATAAACTGACGACAAATGACCCACAGTTCTACGAAGAAGTTTAGTTTTACTACCTATTAAGACTTGTAGACACTAGAAGTTTTCTACGAACCGGTCCTCCGTATTCCCGTCCAATAAGAACTTTTTCTATTTGCCAAAATTAATTGAATATATTAATATAATAAATAAATATTCCAATAAATTGAATATTGAAATGTAATTGAGTCGTGTTTTAGCCGAAATTTTATCGGCGGCGGCGGCTCTTAAAAAACCTCCGGCGGCTCGACTCAGCCGGCTTACAGCCGATCGGCGCAGTTCTCTGCTTTCATTATGGAGGTACCAAGGGTGATAATTTTTTTTTTCAAACATTAGGCCGGTTTTAGACAACGCTGAAAGTGCAAATAAAAAAACTTGTTCTGGCAATGCTGTAAAAATTACACATTTTAGCAACTGTGTAGAATGACGGTGAATAAATAAATTGGAATCAAGAATTTCTTGAAAATAATAAACCCAGAAATACTAAACTTTTAACATACTTAAATATTATTAAATTAAATTTCAAAAGTAAAACAATAATTAAAAAATATATTAAATGGAAACTTTGTGCAAGCATTTATCCAAGATACGAGTGCCTTGTGACAATCAAGCCATATATAAGGATGAGTGCATGTACTCGTATGATAATCCGGAATCTCCTACCGGTTTATATGTAAGTTTGTCCAGTTTTCTGGGTTTTGGGGAAGAATACGTGAAAAAATATGCCGAAAAAACTGGAAATTGTGTATTCTTGCATATATATCGTGAAAAACACCTTAAAGAGGATGCAGCAAAGGGAGAAGATGAGGCTGGGCCCGAGCGTAAAATAACACGTCTTGCCATTGGTGTGGAGGGTGGCTATAATGATAACGATACCAAAAACTATGAATATAAAAATAACTATAGTATCGTGGTTATGCCAGATATTGAAAATAAAATGCCTTTTCCCAACAATGATTTCCCCTTAATTGTAACGCAATCAGTTGAAAGTATTTTGGCTCAGGACTCTGCTATCTCAAAATTGGAAAAGCAAATGCTAACAGGTATTAAAATAAATTTCAAAAACATCCATAAAATCAATTTAATAGTAAATTAATCTTTTGTAAACTAGGTACTTGGGATGGTGAAGTGCGTCAGGTTTCAAAATTCTCTGAAAACCTTCAACAACTAAACAATGGCAAAAAAATTCCACCTTCAGGTTGGAAATGTGAAAAATGTGATCTCACTAATAACCTGTGGTTAAATTTAACCGATGGTTCCATTTTGTGTGGTAGAAAATTTTTCGATGGTTCTGGTGGCAATGACCATGCCGTAGAACACTATAGAGAATTTGGTTATCCATTAGCCGTCAAACTTGGTACAATAACAGCTGATGGTAAATCTGATGTATTTTCTTATCCTGAAGATGATATGGTCATTGATTCGAAACTGGAAGATCATTTAGCTCATTTTGGCATAAACATGGCGGCCATGAAGAAAAGCGAAAAATCAATGGTAGAACTTGAGCTGGAAATCAATCAACGCATAGGTGAGTGGTCCTTGCTGACAGAGAGTGAAAGTGAATTACAACCTCTGGCTGGACCTGGTTACACTGGTATGCGTAATTTGGGAAATTCCTGTTACATAAACAGTGTTATGCAAGTGCTTTTTACTCTGCCCGACTTTATAAGACGTTTTGTGGGCAAGGGAGCTGAAGCATACTTCAATGAATTTCCCCCAGATCCAGCTAATGATTTTAATATACAAATGTCCAAATTGGGTAATGGTTTATGGTCTGGCAAATACAGCAGCATTACCGAAAATAGTTTAGACTCTAACGGAATATCTCCCATGATGTTTAAGAATATTATTGGTAAAAATCATCCAGACTTTGGCACAAAACAACAACAAGATGCTTACGATTTCTATTTGCATTTAATTAATTTATTGGAGCGTAATTCACGTAACCAATCTATCAATCCCATTGATGCATTAACATTTAGCATAGAAGACCGTGTCGAATGCATGACTAGTAAAAAAGTCAAATACACACGACGCGAGGAATACTGTTTGCCTTTGCCAATTCCTTTGGAGAAGGCAACAAATTTGGATGAAGTCAAGGAGTATTTAGAGAAAAAAGCCAAAATTCAGGGCGCTCCTAATAATGATAAAGATGTAGTACGTCACAAAGTACCACTGCAAGCTTGTCTAGAACGTTTCTTTGCTGCCGAAATTATAGATCAGTTTTACTCCTCGGCTATAAAGGATACTACAACTGCCAAGAAAACAGCTAGACTTGTCAATATGCCCGATTATTTAATGATGCATTTGCGTAAGTTTACCTTGGGCGACGACTGGGTGCCCAAGAAACTTGACGTAGAAGTTCAAATGCCGGATGAATTGGACTTGTCTAACTGGCGTTCAACAGGCAAACAAGCAAATGAAGAAGAATTACCAGAGACTGATACAGCCCCCCAGTTTGTATTTGATGAAAATATGGTATCATCTCTTATGCAAATGGGTTTTCCTCAAGAGGCTTGCAAAAGAGCAGTATTCCACACTAAAAACGGCGGTTTGGAATTGGCTTCAAACTGGCTAATGGAACATATAGGAGATGCTGATTTTTCCGATCCATTTGTAATACCCACCGTAAGTGCTTCTGGCGGAGGCGCCGCTGAATTTGTGGCCAATCCTGAAAGTTTAGCAATGTTAATGAGTATGGGCTTCGATGAACGTCAAGCCACAAAAGCTCTAAAAGCAACAGACGGCAATGTAGAACGTGCTACTGACTGGATATTTTCTCATGTTGATGATATGGATACTACAGAAGCTGTACCGGCTGGCAACGAATCTAATGCCGCTAGCACAACAAAAAAGAATTATCGTGATGGCAGTGGTAAATATAAATTGGTCGCCTTTATTTCTCATATGGGTACATCCGCCCAGGTTGGTCACTATGTTTGTCACATAAAGAAGGAAGGCCAATGGGTAATTTTCAATGACAGCAAAGTCGCTTTGTCGCAGAATCCCCCAAAGAATTTGGGCTATCTCTATTTATACAAGCGTGAAGAGTGAAAGACAAAACAAAAACTCGAGTGTTCGATTCACTAGTCTTTAAAGAAAAAATATGCTTTTTTTTATCATTAATTGTATAAATAAAGTGAATTTATTAACAAACAATACTATTTTTTAGTTTCATTTGTAGTATAATATTTAGTACTTAGTTAGAGAAAATGTATTTAAAATTCATGTGTAACTAAATCAGTTAAAAAATTTCTGAGATATAAAGGATTAAATTTTTCTTTTAACAAATGATTCTATTAACTTACTAGAAACTACTGGATAAATATTAGGATAAGGAAAACAAACTTTATAGAGAATTCTATTATAACTTTTAATCAACATTTGGAAACTTACAACAATATTGGAATCATATAAACCATCACAACACTGTGGATTTTTATTTAGTTTTTTTTTTTAGTTTTTTTTTTTTTTTTTGCGACTTTTTCTTAATTTCTATAATAGTCATATCGGTGCTTAATCCTGTTTCTTTGACCGACCAGCTAAACTATGTGATTGTGCTTTTATAATATCCTTTACAATGTTGTCCAGTTTTTGCGAAAAGGCTTCAAAAGAAAATTTTTGCTCAACCCGTTTGTGGCCCATTACACCCATACGTTCGCGCAGGGCATCATCTTTGAATATTTTAGACATGGCTGTAGCAAATGTTTCCACTTTCGATTCACAAAGGAAACCTGTTAAATTATTTACGATAGTTTCTGTAGGACCTCCCGAATTTAGAGCAATTACTGGCTTTGACATGTACATGCCTTCCAAAGGCACTATGCCAAAATGCTCATTAGCTGGAGTGTATAAAAGGCAGTCGGCTTTATGTAATAGTTTATACTTGTCTTCATCCGAAGGAGAACGTAACATTTTTACAGTATCCTTGGCATTCATCTCTTCAACTAAGCCTTCCAACTCATTGAAATGTTCCACATTCTCAACAACACGCTTATCGTAACCTCCAGCAATCACAAGGCGACATCGTTTCCAATCATTTGAATTTAAAATCTTTTCCAATTGGCAGAAAGCTTTAACTGCCAATGGATGGTTTTTCTTGCGTTCATATCGATTAATATCAAGAAAAATAAAAGCATTACGTGGAAAATCTAAATCGGGCAATGTTAATGATTCATCATTCTTCACCGAATACTTTAGATTCATATCATCAAAATATTTAGTATTTATAGAGGGATACAATACTTCTGGTACTGTATTTAGACGTCTGAATGTCTCGTGGAAGACCCTTAAAGTAAATTTTGAATTTACAAGGGTAACATCAGCCATTCCAATTGTTATCTCTTCTAGATAGTTTATGGGTGCTCGGTACAAACCTTTTAAATAACCACCTTCAGAACTCAACAATTGATCAGGAAAATGACAGTAAAATAAAATCTTTGGTTTACATTTTGCCAATTTTAAAATAGGAATGCCAACGGAAATTTGGTCGCAAAATATCACATCCAACTTTTCACGACGAGACAGAAAAAATGTTGCGAAAAAAGCCGCATACAACATACGAAAATAGGCACAGAACGCATAAAATCGCCCAAATATTTTCCTTGGTAACCAATCTCCAACGACTTTAACAGTTAATGTACCATCCCTAGTCTCTTCAAAGCAATGATTTGGATCATGATGATTCGTTAGAAAACTGACTTGATGACCACATCCTTTCAAGGCTAGTGCAGCATCAACAACGAGACGCTCAGCACCACCTATTCCCAAATCAGGATGCAGAAACAACACTCGAACCATGTTGAATCATATAAGATATAAATAAAATCATATACGATTAAGTAAAAATACCGACAAAATGCAATTTGAAATGCACACACACTCAAATAAAACAAACAAAATATTTAGCGACCACTAAAGCGTACCTATGAGGCAATAGCAGTACCTCCGTTGTTTTAAATTTAGCTGTCAAACTTCATTTAAAAATCTTTTGGTCGCCAAGATTGTGTAAATTAGAACCTCAAGCGCCATATATAAAAAATGTAAACAAAAACCTCCACCTACTGCTGTTACCCTAAAATCGGTGCCAGACTATGAAATTTATTCCCAAATTGGAGATTTGTAACAGATTTTTTTTGAAACATTTTTTAGTTATCGACAAAAAAATAAATTTATTTATATTTTTATTTTCGATTTTCTTTAATTCATTGAAAATTTTTTTATGAAAAATTTATATTTTATATACAGTGACTCACAGCTTTTATTATGTAATACACAGTTGAGTCATTAAAGCTCTCTAGTAGTTGAAATTCTATACGAATAACAATTTACATAATAAAAAAACAAAAAATTCAAATAATTTTATCTCACAGCTCATTATATGGAGATACTTATTTTATTTTTTTTATTTATAAACAATTTTAAAAACAAATTGTTATAAAAGATAATTAAGCAATTCTGAATACATGATTGATTTCATGTAATGTAAATTTATCTGTTAAGAAAAATTTGTGACCGATTATGGCCAAAAGACAACTAGGTCATAGAATATTATTCAAAATAAATTAAAATTCATAGGAAATATTCGAAGATTTTATAAAAAAGAATAAATTGTTTATATTTTTTTTATAGAAAATTTCTGATAAATTGATATTCAATAGAAAATTTTTAATTCATTTTCTATTTATAAAAAATATTTTTGAAAAAAAAAAAAAAACAGTAAATAAAAATATGATCCACACAAAAAAATTTTATATTGACATTTTTTGATGTTAAAAAATACAATAACTTTGATTCACTAAAATTTTTGTAACATGATTTCTTAAAGAAACTTTCAATTAACAATATTTTTTCTATTCCAACTAAATCTCTATGAGAACTTATATTATTTTCCATCCCAAATATTATAATTTGGCTTTTCTGTCTTTGTATTGCTTTATTGAAAATAAAAAATAAATGAATATTAGAGTTGGTTTTATTTTTTGATTTTTAGTATGGCAGCACTAATTTCAACACATTTGTTATTATATTATTAACTTGGCAACTCTCATACTTTTAACAAAATTCATAGCATAGTAAAATAATAAAGTACTCGCACATCTACAAAAACAAAAATTGCTTGTATTTTGTTAGTGTAAAACTACTGCCCACAATGTCAGAATGCTTTGAACGGAAAAATGAGAGAACGAAAGAGAGCAAGAGAAAAAAACTCAAAAAATATTTTACATGTGAATACAAAAACAATTTGACAGTACCGCGAGGTTTGCCAATGAAAAAATTGTAAAACAGCTGTTCTTACGAGTATACTTTATTATTATACTATGATTATTATTATATATGATTCTTACGAGTATACTTTATTATTATACTATGATTCATAGTATAATAATAAAGTATACTCGTAAGAACAGCTGTTTTACAATTTTTTCATTGGCAAACCTCGCGGTACTGTCAAATTGTTTTTGTATTCATATGTAAAATTTTTTTCGAGTTTTTTTAATTTGCTCTCCTTCATTCTCCCATTTTTTCGTTCAAAGCATTTTGACATTGTGGGCAGCAGTTTTACACTAACAAAATACAAGCAATTTTTGTTTTTGTAGATGTGCGAGTACTTTATTATTATACTATGAACAAAATTATTCTCTTTGACAGGTATGTATTGTAGAGAACTGCGCCGATCGGCTGTAAGCCGGCTGAATCGAGCCGCCGGAGGTTTTTCAAGAGCCGCCGCCGCCGATAAAGTTTCGGCTATTTTACAGCCGCTGATTTCGGTCAAGCTTAATGAATTTAATATAAAACCTTTAGTAAATTCTTTATATTCTTGAAATTTTAAATTTTAATATTAATTTTTACAATTTTTTTTCATAAATTTCCTTATAATGTCGGCGACATTTTTGAAAAACAACATAATTTAAATGAATTTCTTTTTATAAAAATTAAATTTAAACAAATTTAAAGAATAAAATGAATAATAAAATAGGTATTGTGTCGACTATAAGCCTTTTATATTTTTTGTAATACAAATTGTTCCGAAATCAATGATTTTTATGTTCTATTTTTCCAGATTTCGAGATGTTTTATTGTTTTGATGATGCTTGGACTTTTTTTTTTAGAAAACGAAATTTAATTTTTCAACAACATACAGTGGCTCACAGCCAGTACTTCTTTTTGGAAAAGTACTTCCATGCAGGGTCCACGCACTTATATAGCACTGTGAGCGCTATATAAAAGAGTATTGGTTACAAACCATTTTAAAATTGTCACTTTAAATGGTTAAAATATATGCTTCTATGGTACAAGAAATAATTATGAGTTTTTTATGAAAATCGGTTGGACAATAAAAGCCATTGATGGATGAAGTACCGAATAAACATTTATACAATCGCAGTCTGCGACAACCTACGGATATCAGCACCAAAACTGACATCCGGAGTTCAAACAATGTTGCGTCTAAACTTTTGCCATACATTGCAAATACTGGATTATTGTACTCGTCTTCATGGCGTATAACTGCCGGGTTCTGGAGTCACAAAACCCATACATAACATTCGTAAGTGTAGTCGTATTACAAATTTATTGGAATATTTATTTATTATATTAATATATTCAATTAATTTTGGTAAATAGAAAAAGTTCTTATTGGACGGGAATACGCAGGACCGGTTCATAGAAAACTTCTAGTGCCTACATGTCTTTAAAGGTAGCAAAACTAAACTTCTTCGTAGAACTGTGGGTCATCTGTCGTCAGTTTATTCAATTTTGATATTTTTTAGTTCTTTATTTTTTCCTCCTGAAAATCGATTTTCGACTAAAATCGAAATTGATTTACCTTTCGCTAGACAGTATTAGATACCTTTATATCCTAAAGGATAATTTGTTGCAGAGTGCAAAAAATCAGGGCATATTATCATATTTTTGATATTGCCAACATAACGATCCGAATAATAAATTTGGTATTGTGTACAATTTGCTAATATATAAAGTCGCCAGATCTCAATATTATTGAAAATTTATGGTCCATATTGGAAATTTACATAATAAAATAGGTGTTAGGCCCTAAAAATGCACTGTAAACACATTTCGCCTAATATTACACAAAAACTGGACGCACGCATGATTATTTTGAATATTCAAAATAATCATTGTGCTAACCCAATTTCAAATCACCAGTAAAAATTTAAAACCAATGCAAAGTCCAAACTACATCTGCTAAAAAGCGTTCCTATTAAAATAATGCATTAATTTTTATTTTTGTAGGATTAATTAGTCGCCAAAAATTTAAATTTATTATTCCTCCATAGTGTTATTTTTATGGGCAATGTTTTTTTTCAGAAGCAAGAAATATCTCCTTTGTGGCAGCTTCACGCAAAATCTATAAAACTTAACTTTTGATAATTTTTTATTAAAAAATTAACATAAAAACATTAAAATAAAATTAATTTAATCAAAAATGGAAAATGAAAACGTTCGAAATTCATCACAACCTAATCGATTTAAGAATTTACTTTTGAAATCGATCGAATTTCATCACATACCTGAATGTAATTGTCGGTCGTAATTTTCAATTTTTTTTTTAATGTCATAAGTGGGTTCTTAAAATAAGCTGTGAGATAATAAAAATATTGGATTTTTTGTTTTCATATCTTTAATTTGCTTAAAGGTAAACTTTAACACTAAATAATGATTCTATATAAAACTAGAAATCTTCCTCTTTCTAATGATACCAAATTTTATTTTTAATTCCTATAATTGTATACTGCATAATTTAAGCTATCACAGCTGAGCCACTGTATATTAGTGTGTAGAAAAATCTCAAGAGTCTTGTAATTTGTTATTCACTTTAAAAGGAAGAGGAATAACGACACATGTCTTCAAGATTATCACACGTTACGCTATAGAATACATACATACATACATTTCTCTCTCTCCGGAGTCAGTAACAACTTTAGCGTGTTCATCATAAATCGTCGATGGTGATATGAATTATTTGTTCATCCATATTATGGACGCATTCACTCAATCTTTTTGTATAATAAAAATTCAACATTAATCTCAAGCCAAGAAGCTACTATAGGAAATTACATATACAGCGAAAGCTTCCATAGGCGGTGATTTTGTCCATTATCAGGAGATGTTCGTCTATGGGATATGGTTCATCATATTTTTTAATAAGAGGTAATTCAGCAGCTTAGGTACTGGTATCTTTTTATTTCAACATCCAAGATTGATTGTAATGAATTAGCTTATAGATAAACATATTCTTATTCATACATATTAAAATGCAAAAGACCATAACGTGACTTAAAAATCAAATTTAAAATTAATTATTTGATTTATTTAACAATTTTTTTTTATTTTATTTTTTTTATTTTATTCATTCAAGTAATATAATTAAATATATTCATTTTGATTTCATTTGTTCAAAATTATGATTAATCAATTAATTTTTTTATGTTTTTAATTTTCATTAAAATATAAAAAAATGCATGCAAAGTCGTTTGAAAACATAAAATGTGGGTCGTTAATCACCAAATAACATATTTTATATATTTAGCATTTTTTGTTTCATTTGTTTAATTGTAAACTAAATTTGAGAACATTGAATAATATTATTCAAATTTGATTAATCAAAATTAAAAATAATTAATCAGAATTTTTTTTTATTAATTAGAATTGTTGATTAATCGATTAAAAACAGTATGATAGCGGACATTTAATTCTTCGACCAATTATTTGTAGGACCAATTTGTTGTTTTTTTTGAAAATTTTTGATAATTTATAGCACGAACATCATTTTCGTTACTCATTTTGGTCAAACTCACAACAAATCAACAGGTTGACCAAGTATAATAACTGACATAATTTCAATGATAAAATAATTTTAAAAATTGCTTCGGAAAAAAGTTATGAAGCAAAACGTGTGTTAAGATTAAAAAATATGAACTAAATACATACTTACCCAATTCACAAAGTATATTATTTGAGTTATTGTGTTATATGTTATTTAATATTATGTTCAGACACATATGTTTTTTACTACACAATTTTTAAGTTAAAATAAGAACTTTCTATATGATATTATGAAAACAGCAATTAAAAATGAGGTTTATGAATTCAGTTTCAGAAAAGAACAAATGAGAATGAGATATTCCAATTAAAAATTTGAAAATATCATTTTAATTCAGAAAGGAACATATTAAAATAATTTTTTCTTTTAATTTCAGAATATAACAATTGAAATTTACATTTTTCACATAAATTTCAGAATTGATCATTTGAAAGTGAGATTTTTTATTTAGAATTGAGAAAAGATTAATTGAAAATTAGGTTTTCCATTTATAATTTTGAAAATAACAATTTAAATTTGAATTTTTTATTTTAATTTTTGAAAAGAAGAATTTTCATTTAAAATTCAAAAAATACAATTGAAATTTTGAAAAAACTAAATTAAATTCAGAGCTTCAACTGAAATAATATATAGAGTGAAATTTGCATAAAGAGTCAAATTAATTCATACTTTACACTCCAGAAGAATTTGATACAATCTCTAAATTTTATTTGCTTAAAGGTAATATAAATTAAGTTGACCTAACATTATGTTATCATTTAAATCTCTCTTATTCAATGTTCTAAGTTTTAATGAATTTTTCTCAATTTCAATTGTTCTTTTCTAAATTTTAAAATAAAAAACTGAATTTCATTTGTGCTCTTCTGAATTTAAAATGTAAAATTTAATTATAAATTGATCTTGTCTAAATTTAAAATATAAAAACTTATTTTAAATTGTTGTTTTCTAAATTTGATATAAAAAACTTATTTTCAAATGTTCTTTTCTGAGTGCAAAATAAATAACTTAATTTTCAATTGATATTTTCCAAATTTTGTATAGAAATTGTGATTTCAATTAATCTTTTCTGAAATATTAATGAAATATAGAAATTTCAACAGTTCTTTTCTAAAATTTAAATGAAAAATCTCATGTTCAATTGTTATTTTTAAAAATTTTAATGAAAAATCTAATTTTCCAATGATCTTTTATAAAATTTAAATAGAAAATCTTATTTTCAATTGATTTTTTAAAAAATACCGTTAAAAGTGGTGTAGTTTTTTAAGAAACACAATAAGTTTAAGCATCACTGTTCACATATAATTTTATTATGTGTATCCTTTTGGCCTGTTTTTTGTTTGCCAAAATATTTTCACAAATTGTTGATTTAAATAAAAATTTTACACACAAATACTTTCTAATTCCAAAAATAAAATTTTTAAACAAATAATAAATGTGAACAAATATAAATTTAATTTATAAATTAAATTCATTTTGATAATTTTGATCTATCTAACAGGAAAAGCTTAACCCGCTAACTTTAGGATAAATCTTTAGTACTTGGCTTGGTCATCAGATATTTTGTGTTAATAAAATAGTAAAAACGCAATGAATTAAAATATACATATCAGTAGACATAGTAAAATATAATTTTCTAAAGTTTAATTTTTGGAGGTTGATAATTAGCATTTTTATACGATAAGATTAGAAAAAAATCTTAAAGAACTTATTAAAATTTTTTGGACGCTTAGGGAAAAATCGGTTTTTTCATCAGCCGTAGGTATTCTTAAAAATTTCCACTGACAACACTGCTCCAGCTTGAAATTTTACATGTGTAGGGAGAAGATCTGTGTCAAGATCATATATACGTTTTTAATAATTTTAAAAATATAAATAATGTTCAAACAAAGTCTTCCGTTTTGACACATTAGAACTACAAAAATACGGTACTCATTTACCTCTCTAATTCACTTAAAATCGTAAATATTTCCCATACTATTTATCCGATTGCAAAGATTAAGGTATCAATTAAAAGCTCTTACTTGCGCATTTATAAAAATAAATAAAAAATTTAAAAACTTTGTAAAAACAACTTTTTTAAATATTTTTTAATTTTTAGTACAAAAAAATAATTTTTTTGTGGAAATAATTTTTTCTAAATATTTCCACAAAAAGGACTTTTAACTCTGTGGTATGTCCAAAAGCGGCTTCGCTAACGTAATTCTTCCTTTTTACTCAACTTTTTTTATAAAAATGATTTTTTTAATGCGAGTTTCTTAGGGAAATTCAATTTTCAAAGCCCTATAACTTCCAAAATATTTAATTGCGCTGACAAATTTTTACATCATTATTTTCACCGATAAAAGTACTATCAAATAAATTGGAGCTGAGTTAGGGAGGTCTATTTATGCCAAAAATACAAAAATGTATGATATAAATCTTTTAGGAAATACTTATAAATAATGTTCAAACAAACGGTCTTCGGACCCCCCTATATCTAATGGGACACATTTGTGAACTAATTTTGAGCCGCCGCCGACAATTTTTAGAAAAGGCGCCGCCGCCGTTAAAATCGTTCGGTGCAGGTCTCTGATGTATTGTTTTTACTGCACGTGTTTTGTTTAATACTGGTGGAAACATTTATATTCAAATTAGTAAAATAAAAAATGGTTAAAGTACAGAAACCGAATCCTAAATCCTTAAATAAGGATGTTTCTGCAAAAGCAAAGAATATCCAATTGAAAAATTCTAAAGGGAAATCATTGAAAGAAAAGGGCAAAGCTATCGAGAAAACTGTACAAAAAGTCGGCAAAAAAGATGTTGTGAAGGAGGTAAAACCAAAAGTTGCTGCTGTAAATACCAAGTCCAAGAAAACTCAACAAAAGGATCAAAAACCTGTACAAAAGAAAACGCAAATTCAAAAAGTCGAAAATAAGAGTCAGCCTTTGGAAATCAAAGAGCAGCAAAAGAGTCAAAAACCCCTACAAAAGAAAAAGGCAACTGTTGAAAAAGTTGAGGACAAAAAGCAGCCATTAGTTAAAAAAGATGTACAACAAAAAGAACAGAAACAGTCTCAAAAGAATTCTCCAACAGTTCAAAAAGTCCAAAATAAGAAGAAAGGTAAACAAAACAAAAAGGAAGACGAAGACGAAACTCCAAAAACCCCTTTATTTGAGCAAACTAATTTTGATGAGGATCAGTTTAAAGAAATATTATGTTTGGAGAATCTAAAAAAGATTAGTAAGGCTTTAAAAACTCAGGTTGAAAAAGAAGTATCGGAGAAGAAAACTTCCATTTTTAGTGACTATAAATATTTTTTGAATGTTGCTAGTTATAAAATTCCTAATTGTCCTAAACGTATGGTTAAACTGTAAGTGTAAACAAATAATTATCTTAATATTGATCTTATTAAATTACCAATTTGAGTTTCTTACAGAAATGTTAAACATTCTTTGGTGGATCCTAACACAGATGATGTTGTTCTCATTGTTCCCGATCTCCAAAGAGGAGCAAAAGTGGATTACGAACCCACTATTCAACATTATGAAGATCTATTACGCGAGAATGGAGTGAACAATATTAAAATTGTTCCTTTTAATCAATTGCGCAATGAATACACCACTTTTGAAGCTAAAAGGAAATTTGCCAACACTTATGATTACTTCCTATGTGATGGTCGTATTGTGGGACACGCGGTAGGCTTTTGCGGAAAACATTTCCAAAAGCCACGCACAACACTTCACGCTGTACGTTTAGACAATCCCAAGACATACAAGAGCGACATAGAACATGCTCTCAAACGTACAGCTTTCAAACAACTACACAAGGGAGATTTAATCTCTATTCCTGTAGGAAACGACCGTTTTACCACAAATCAAGTAGCCGAAAATGTTAAAGTAGTAATTGATCAATTGAAAACATTATTCCCTGGAGGTTATGCTAATATACGCAACATTTATTTGAAAATCGACATCAGGGGTACTTCTGCGTTGCCATTGTATGTTAATTTGGCGGGAGCCCCCGCTGAAACTCCCAATGTGGTTGGTCCTCGTGAACAAAGAATGCTGAAACTGAAAAAACAAGCCAACGATATTTTGTCCAAATTTAGTATGAGCAAAACTGGAGAATTTGTTAAGCTCAACAAAACACAAATTGAACGTAAACAACAGATAAGAGAAGCACGAACAGCGCTATTGTCGAAAGATGACAGTGAATTAAAACCACCGGCAAAGAAAGCTAAGAAAAATGAGCCAGTCGAAGAGGAGAGTAAATCCGATGAAGAAATTGAAGATAGTGATGCTGAGGAAGATGAAGAAGTAGATGCTGAGGAAGATGAAGTAGATGCTAAGGAAGAAGAAAGTGACGATGAGGAAGAGGAAGGAGATGCTGAAGAAGAAGATAGTGATGCTGAAGAAGAAGATGAAGAATAAAATAAAGTTGAAAATTGATATTGTATGTACGTTATTTTACAATTAAGTTCTTTATACATATTACAATAAAAACATTTTAGAAATTTTACATTTTCTTAATTTTTGTTATATGTATACTGTAGCGTTTTCGGAAAATAAATTTTATTTACTTTTCATGTAATTTTATATATATATATCATATGCGTGTATGTGAAAGTGGGCTAAGAGTCCATCCACAAAAGTAGTGAAGTTGAATATGAAAATATTTAAATTTTTACATAACTATTTGATACTTATTAATTTTTTTTTATATTAAAATTTGATATTTCTGAATGACATTAGATGGAAATATTAATTTTGATCGACATATATCGGAGATCTCGGCTAGAGTTTGTTATACTTTACGTTCGTTATTGTTACCTACCGGTCAGGGTGAAAATCAATTTGGCTCATTTATTTTTAATGACTTATCTTCGGTATTGTTTAGAAGTATATAGCGGTACGACTAAGAAACAACTTAGACGCTTACAATTGATATTTAACCGGATAATAAGATATGTCTTTGGACTTAATTTTAGAGAACATGTATCTGAATATGCTATTCGTTTTTTATCTTGTTCATTTAGGGACTTCATTAGTATTAACAATTTAATAGTTATGTATCGTACATTGCAGACTGAAACTCCCCGAAATATCTTTTCTCTATATCATTTATCTCGCTTAACACGGAATCCTCATATAATTTTGCCCAGAATATCTAATTCTATATTCGAAAGGTCGTTTCTAGATTGTGGAACTCACTTTCCGTTGAGTTGAAAAATTTCAACTATTCCAATTCAGTTATTAAACGTAAATTATTGGAGTATTTTAAAATTAATGAATAAACTATTTTTTCCATTATTTCATGTTATAAAACAGAATTTAAATCATATTTATTGTACATATCTATACATAAATTGAATACTTACATTAACTTACATTACATATTACTCTGTATTAATCATATATGGCCCTTATGGGCTCGATTAAATAAATGAATTATAAATAAATGAAATTGAAAAAAGATTCGGCTGTGCCGAATCTTTGATACCCTTCACCATATTACCATATTACCATCTTACTATCTTATCGACATCATATTACCATATTACCGACAAATAATAAAATTTTCGCCTTAACGTATGCTTTCATATTTTCACATGTATAAATCTAAATTTTTTTCAAACTACGAAAATTTGAATATGAAAAAAAAAAAAAAAAAAAAACAATCATAGCAGGCTTTGCTTTTAAAAAATAAACAACAACAACAACAATTCCATATTTATATATTTTTTTATGTGTGTATATACAAACTGACTGCATATACAAAGAACAACAACAACAACACTGTTATTCATTATATTACTTTTGTTGCTAACTAAACTACTTGTCTTATAGGCAAAAACGTCACTAATAGTCATTACAATGCTTAATATACATGTTTGTGTATGTATTTATGTATATTCTTAACAGATATGTTTTAGTTTTAAAAAATAAACAACAACAATTCCATATCTATTTATTTTTGTACAGACTGCATATACAAAGAACAACAACAACACTGTTATTCATTATATTACTACTGGTTCTAACTAAACTACTTGTCTATACAAAAAACAAAAAACGTCACTAATAGTCATTACAATGCTTAATATACATGTTTGTGTGTGTATTTATATTCTTAACAGATTTGTTTTTGGGCCATAACTCTGTTGATTATAAACGAATTTGGTTTATTAAAAAAAACGAAATTTTATAAAAACATTTATGACTGATCTATATAAAAATAAAAATCTGTAGCTTGAACAAGGGCTTCAAAAATAAAAAATTCGTTTTCCCCGATATCTCAGTTATTACTGAACCGATTTATTTAATTTTTTCAGAACAAAAATTCAGAAAATAATTTCCGAGCCTACTTTGAAAATTCGAAGTCCCTGGTATATGCAGAGGCTTCAGAAACTGAAAAACCGGTTTCAAAAACCGGTTTTTAAAGCATATCTCCGCCATTTATAAACCAATCCTGCTGATTAAAAAAACCGAAATTTTATAAAAATATTTTTGACCGATCTGTATAAATATAAAAATCTATAGCTTAAACCAGGGCTTTAAAAAATAGAAAATTCGTTTTGTCCGATATCTCAGTTATTATTGAACCGATTTATTTAATTTTTTCAGAACAAAAATTCAGAAAAAAATGTCCGAGACTTCTTTGTAAAAACTAAGTCCCTAGTATATACAGAGGCTTCAGAAACTAAAAAACCGGTTCTAAAAACCGGTTTTCTTAACATATCTCTGCATTGTATGAACCGATCTTGCTGAATTCCAATAGCAAAATTCTCGAAAGCATTTCCGATCGTTTGATATATATATTATATATGTCAGTTATCGGTGGGCTTCATAAACGCCATTTCAACCGACACACGGACGGACGGACGGTCGGACAGACGGACGGACATGGTCCTATCGTCATCATTTCTTACAAGGATCCCGAAAATGTAAACTTTTTTGCTCTCCGACGAAAATTGTGGGAATTACAAACGGAATGACAAACTTATATATACCCTTTACACCTGTGGTGAAGGGTATAAAAAGAATAAGGAAATATAATTAAGCATAAAACTATTACCTTAAAATTTAACTATTATTTTTTTTTTTTTTTTTTTTTGAGAATGGACTAGGCCACTTTCAAAATAAACTGCTCATATATACAGTTAAATATCACCGTAATATAAACATAAACCTAGAATTACAGTTGGAGCAAAATTATTTTAATTTAGTTTAGTAGTGCCTTAAAAATCTGTTAACCAGTTATGTTTGTATGGCTTTTGACTCAGAATAATTTGTTTAAATCTGAATTTAATCTTTCTGTGATTTTTGAATATGAATTCAATGTTTTCTATAAAAGGAATGGGTTGGATTTTGTTAAATTAAAAAGAAAATATAAAATCTTTTCTTTTTTGTTAACTAATTGTTTCTGCGTTTTCAAAAAAATACCAATATTTCATTATTCAATCAAAAATATTTATATTGGTACTCATTTTCCTCCCTAACTCAAAATCGTAAATATTTCCTATACTATTTATACGATTGCAAAGATTAAGGTGTCAAAAGCTCTTAAGGGTGCATTTACAAAAATAAAATAAAAATAATATAAAAGATTCAAACACTTTTTAAGTATTTTGTAATTTCTTCTGGACAATTTTTTTTTTTTTGTAGAAATAATTTTTCTTAATTGCCAGCCTTCGGCCTGGCGGAAGGGTTTATAAATCTGTGGTATGTCCAAAAGCGGCTTCGCTAACGTAATTCTTCCTTTTTACCCAACTTTTTTTATAACGAACCTTTTTTTGATACGAGTTTCATAGGTCATCATTATATTCACCGTTAAAAGTACTATTAATGGCAAAAAAGTCTAATAAATCGGACTGAATCAGGCTGGTATATTTATGCCTTTATATAGCATTTATCAAAACATGCTATTTGAAAGTTTAAAATAAGATTAAAATTTAAACTGAATAATTCTTTTCGCAAAATTTTATAGACGACCTGCAGAGAACTGCCCCGACGTTTTAACGGCGGCGGCGGCTTTATTAAAAATTGTCGGCGGCGGCTCAAAGTTGGCTGTTAGCCGGCTGAGAGGTGAACATAACAACTTTTTATTTTCTAGTTTTCGCATCGTCTTATACATTGGTTCACAAATGTGGTTCAAAGTCTCCTTAGATGTAAGGGGATCCGAAGACCGTTTGTTTCAACATTATTTTTTATTTCCTAAAAGATTTATAACATACATTTTTGTACTTCTAAAATGTCAAAACAGAAATTAAATTTTGAAATTAATGTTACGATCATTTGACTTTTGTCAATACTATGGATGTGCGATTAATCGGTTATACAAAATTTTATTTTATCTATACACATATTAATCAGTTAATCGATTAATCAACCATTCTAATTAATAAAAATTCTGATTAATCACTTTTAATTTTGTTTATTCAAATTTGAATAGTATTATTCAATGTTCTCAAATTTAGTTTACAATTGAACAAATGAAACAAAAAATGCTAAATATATAATATGTTATTTGGTGATTAAACGACCCACATTTTATATTTTCAAACGACTTATAATGAAAATTAAAAACATAATAAAGAAAGTCAAACAAATTTAAAATTATTCAATTATTCACGATTTTAACTATTTAAATTCCTGATTAATCATAATTTTGAACAAATGAAATCAAAATTATTCGATTAATAATAAATAATTTAATCAAATTGTTGAATAAATCAAATAATTAATTTGAAATTTGATTTTTACATCACGTTACTGTCTTTTGCATTTTAATATGTATAAATAAGAATATGTTTATCTATAAGCTAATTCATTACAATCAATCTTGGATGTTGAAATAAAAAGATACCAGTACCTATGCTATTGAATTACCTCTTATTAAAAAATATGATAAGGGAGATGTCCGTCTATGGGATGGACATCTCCTGATAACGGACAAAATCACCGCCTATGAAAGCGGTGAATTTATATAATTCATATAACCATCGACGATTTATGATGAACACGCTAAAGTTGTTACTGACTCCGGAGAGAGAGAAATAAAATGTATTCTACAGCTATCTATCACACGTTACGATAATCTTGAAGACATATGTCGTTATTCCTCTTCCTTTTAAAGTGAATAACAAATTACAAGACTCTTGAGATTTTGCTACACACTAATATACAGTGGCTCAGCTGTGACAGCTTAAATTATGCAGCATACAATTATATTTTTATAGCTCCATGACAAAAGTAACAGACTGGAATTAAAAATAAAATTTGGTATCAGAAAGAGGAAGATTTCTAGTTTAATATAGAACCATTATTTAGTGTTTAAGTTTACCTTTAAGCAAATTAAAGATATGAAAACAAAATATCCAATATTCTTATCTCAGAGCTTATTTTAAGCACCCACTTATAACATAAAAAAATTTCGAACGATAATTACATCCAGGTATGTGATGAAATTCGATCGATTTTTGTTCAAAATCCCCTTTTTTGTGACACTTTTTGAAAATTCTCAACGGTAACGCTGTTTGCGATGATAGCCGATAATTTCCATGAATTGACGAAGCGGCAAAATGTTCGACGAACTAGAATTTGGTTCGCGGCGGAAAAAAATCACACAAACTAATGTTTTTCTTATGGACGCCATGTTGGTTCGCCGCGAACCAAATATAGCGAACCAATATAGGGTACATTTCTTGTTCGTCGCGAACATTTTGAATTTACTAAAGGTTTTATATTAAATTCATTAAGCTTGACCGAAATCAGCGGCTGTAATTGAGTCGTGTTTTAGCCGAAATTTTATCGGCGGCGGCGGCTCGACTTAGCCGGCTTACAGCCGTTCGGCGCAGTTCTCTGACGACCTGCCGAATAAATGTGTATTTTTACTGAAAAAATTGCAACTATGCTTAAAAGTTCTAATGAACTAATACAAAATTATACAACCATGTACTTTGTTCTCACAACTTTTTTTGTGAGGTTTTGTGTGATTAAGAAAAGAAAAATAAATAAAAAAGTAAAATAATGTAAAAAAAATCTACAAAATTTATTAAGAGTTAATAATTTTTATTCATTGTAAAGCTGCAATTTCTTTTCCATATAAATTACAAAAAGCTAATCATAAAAATTTACAAGAAAACCGAACCAACTAACAGAGACACACAGTTAAATGGAGCAGACTATACAAATAACCTGTGAACAATTTTGGAATATTTGGAACTGTATGAAATATAAATTGTAGTGTAAATAAAAGTGGCTAAACATTTAAATTATTAAAATTAACAAAATCCTAATTGTGAGTCTAATTGTTACCACTTTCGGTTTTAAATTATTAGTACTTGTGCTTTAATTTTGCTTGAATTCATCATCAACATCAATGAATGGTCTTGTGTTTATGTATCTTTAATAATTTCCTAGTGTTCGTATATTATTTTGCGCTCCAAGGATTAAGGTTATTTATCGAACAAACTTATCGTCAAAAAAGTAAGCAGCAGCTGATGTGAAAGGATGCCAAAGATATATATTAAAAAACCATTGACCAATATGGTCATACGAAATAGAAACACCATCAAAGATGTAGTAATCACGGTAAGTTTTTCTAATTTTAATTCATTCTTCCTTCTCTAATTATTTAAATAAGTAAATTTTTTTTAATTTAAATTTGTATTTGATGATATTGTACATATTTAATATGACTATAAATTAAACTAGCACAAAATATTTATTTACATACATACAAATGCACATATAAACTTAAATAATTTAATCACTAATATTCTTATCACTGACTAGTCTAAATTACTATGATTACGCATCGTGGTGCGGTTAATAATCGATGTGTATTAAGAAATTTTTTAATGTACTTGGTTTATTTATCTTAAAGCTATAAAATTATAAAAAATTATTTAAAAAAAAAAAACCTTTTTGCGATATTGTATTATTTTTTTTTTCTTTAATTATTCTGAATGATATGTTATAATTTTTTATCTTAAGACTTTACTTAATTTATTTGAAACGATAAGATTAAGTAATTTAATTAAATTATAATGTATACAAATTACATATGACTGGAATCAAAATACACAGTCTATCACATTATTTAAAATGAGAAGGAGGGTTGAATACTTTACCCAACGTCTTTATGAAAAATGGATATTAAGAAAACATTCCTCTCCGCATATTTTGAAGTAAAAACCTTACGCACCAAATCGATTTTGTAAAATAGCAAAGTAGCAAAGTAACTGATAAGGACATAACCATTAATAATTTATATGAAAAATAAATTTCATGTGTTAATTTGTTAAGAAATCGGACAACAAATTAAAATATTATTTTTTTTTAATAGTTTTTAATGCCTTTATGTTAGGAAAATTTAAATACTTGAAAACATTTTGAAAAAGTAATAGTCCTAATGGATTAACAATGTCGAACTAAATAAAGTGCGGTTTTCTACTATCACTATTTTTTTACATCCTAGTTTTACGTATTCTGTGTCACAATATCCTATAATTTTCATTCTTATTTTGTATAATATAATGTTTCCTTTAGCACCAGATACTGATCATTTGTATTTTAACACACATTTGATACCAAAATATTTTTTTGTACCATGTTTACAGAGTCCCATGTATCATATATGAACAAATTTATATGTGATTTCAAATATCTTTAAAAGACGCAGACGAATAAATTGATATTTTATTATTTTTTTTATTTTTAATTTTTTATTTATGAATTGATGTTTATTCTTGGTATAGTAGTAATAATAGTGAAAATGAATCATTTAATTTCCTTCGTAACGATACCAAAATTTTATCAAAAATTTTATCAAAATTTTATCAAAAATTTTACCAAAAATTTAAAATATTACCAAAAATTCTTAAATTTCTGAAAAAAAAGTCTGAATATAGCCAAAAATTACAATCCTTCCATTAAATTATTCATTTCTTCACAAATACACCAATTACAGAATTAGTCCCACATTTTGATTCTGTTTAGAATTCTCTAAATCGACTTTCGAATAATAAAAGTCGAAAAAATTACTTTTTTATAGGGAATAATTTTGTAGTATTTTTTTTTAGCAATATTTATTGGGAATATTATATTATATATTTTTGTGTGTAACCAGCACTTTCAATGCATAGATTGTTTTATAATTTATTAACAAATTTATTTTCTAAAGTTTTTATGAATAAAAAACAGGCGAAAATTTTCGAAAATATCATTTCAAAACGAAAAGCTCGATATGAATCGAATCGAAAATCGACTCCAAAATAGAAAAGTCGAAAAATCGATAAATATCGAGACCTCAAAAAAGTAATCCATAGAATGTTATTAGGAAGTAAATATCGGCAGTAGTAAACCGCTCTTTATTTTGTCCCACTGTGTATTTATTCCAATAAAATATAATGAGAATTTTAAACAGTTTTTTAAACTACTATTAAGATTTACAGGTTCTAGTCAGACACATTCCAAAAATGTCAAAAAAAAAAAAAAATAATAATAATAAATTAAAAAAATAAAAATTTTAAGCACGAAAATTATTTCTTATAAATTCTGACTAAATTATTTGTTTAATTACCATATAAATTATCTAATTAACAATAGTGATAACTGTTATAATTATAACATAACATACATAAATTTCGGTTGTGAGTTTTTGTTGTGATTAAAAAAAAAAAATAAAATTAGTTAAGTTTAAAAAACATACATACAGTTAGGGACAAAACTATTTGTACACCTCATATATTTCGTATACCTTCACGCACATTTTCAACAGATCCGCTGTTTTTATACTTGCTTACAATGTATTGTACTGGAATGTTGCAAATTTACTAAATTACTTATATTCAGGAGAGATTTTCCTTTTTTATGTTCATCAATAATTAAATTTTGAATATCCAAACTCAACTCTTTTCGCTTTCCCATTTTTGATGTGCTTATTATTCAAAACGTTAAAACCAACTTCTTATTTTGTAAAATAAAACTCGATTAACGAAGAAAATATAACGGTATTTAAAAAAATCATCATACAAGAGTCCAACGTACAAATAATTTTACAAAGTACTGATGTACAAATACTTTTGTCCCAAAGATTTTTACTTAAATTGTACTTTTTTTTAACAATGTGTTATATATTAATTTATTTTTTATCAAATAATTCAATAAAAATGGACCTGAATTAAAACTACATATAATAATTTTTTATTCTTTATAAATTATTGAAGATATACGAAATGCATGGGTGTACAAATAGTTTTGTCCCTAACTGTATGTATAAATTATATATATTTGTGAAATGCCAGTTTTTAATTTAATATATATCCTTTAAATGAGATAATCTAGAAAATATGTATATGAATGGTAATAAAGATAAAAGTAATTGTTTCACAAGTTGCTTCAATTTTGTAAAAATGGATAAATGTGAACTATTAGTTCTTTTACGTTACTTTTTGCTGATACAAAAAACTATAAGTTATGAGTTTAAAGAATTCTTCAAAAAAGTGGTATAGGGAATATACTTGTGAGAATTGAAGGGTCAACTGTGGTCATTACACCCGAAAATGTTAAAAAATTTAAAATAAAATGTGAAAATTTAGTGGGTTTTTTGATGTCATGACTCCATGGTTTCCATTTGAAATAATTATTTAATAACAAAAAAACAGTCAGTATAAAATGCAGTCGTGTAACAGCTTTGGCGCTATACAACTATAGTACTGATAATGTTTTCGGGACCGATTTGTTTTTTTAAGACGAAGATGTTTAAAGTAGCTTTATGGTGTGGCGAGTTTTTTTTTCTGAAGATGATGAAAGATAAATACTTAGCGAGTTAAATTCTAAAAGGAATGCAAAAACTCCAAAATTTCACAAAAAATTAAATTTTTCATCATCAAATTTAATTTTTTACTAAAAACTTAATTTTTTACAAAAATTTTTATTAACAATTCTATTTATTACTAAAAATTGTATTTTTTTTTATTAAAATTGAAAATTTGGATATGAAATATTTAAATTTTAATTACAAATCTAATTTATTTAATAATACAATTTTATTCGTGCGAAAAAACCTTAAAAACATTTTTTATTGAAAAACGATACTTATGGTACCGAAAATTGTAATAAAATTTTAAAAATAGTCGTATTTTGTCGTTTATATTATAACCTTTAAGATGTATTTTTGTTTTTAATTCTTTTGTCATTATATTTATAACTTTTTAGCAGATCAGAGCTAAATACATAAGGAGTGCGATCGAAAAAATCTTAACACACGTTTTGCCTCATAACTTTTTCGGAATCAATATAGTAAATTTTTTTTGATTTAGTTATAATGGAAAAATACGACTGTTATTATTTTTAATAACGACCATGTTGATTTGTATTGATTTTCATCAAAATGAGTGACGAAAAAGATTTACGTGCTACAAATTATTAAAAAATTTCCAAAAAATCCAAATAAATCCTACAAATTATTGGCCACAGAATTAAATTTCTGTCGTTAAACTGTTTCTAATGTTATTAAACAGTATCAGGAGAATTTAACCATTGATATGAAACTTGGTTCGTAAAGAAAAAAAGGACCACATGATATTGGGAAGCCCAGAAAATTGAAAGCATATTGAAAGGAACTCCAAACACATCTGGTAGAAAAGCAGCTCAGTTATCTCTTTGCTTCAACCATTTGTTGTGAAAATTTAAAGCTAATGCAAAGTTGATAATATATAAAGTCAAAAAAGTTCAAAACAGGAATGCTGCAAAAAATTTAGAAGCCAAGAATAGGACACGGAAATTAATACCAAATTTTATACAAAAATACTCAAGTTGTATAATTGAAGTAGAAACGTATGTGCTGGCAGAATTTTCGCAGCTTCTATGTCAAAACTTTTTATTGTTAATAATCGAGGCAATGTTAAAAATAAGTTTAGGACCCAAAAGCAGATAAAATTTCTTACAAAATTCCTGGTATAACAAGCTTTTTACAGTTGCGGCAAAACAGGAAAGACATTTATTTATTTATTTATTTATTTATTTATTTATTTATTTATTTATTTATTTATTTATTTATTTATTTATTTATTTATTTATTTATTTATTTATTTATTTATTTATTTATTTATTTATTTATTTATTAAATCAAGTAATATAAAGAAGCCTTTCAAGGCCAATAAATATATATTACAAAAGCAAAATCCTGAACATTAAAACATCTTAAGAATATCAAAAACTATACAAATGTATATAAATATAAATTAAGGATTTAATATTAAATATGCTATATTATAAAAAAATCATTACAATTTGGCCCCCCAGCCGAATAAAAAGTAAAAGTAAACAAAAACATGTCCCAAAGCGGTAGTTTTTTTAAAAAAAAGCAAGTTATATTTATAAATATTAAATAAAACCGAATAATCTAGTACATTTATCCTTAAGCAAGCAAGCAAGTAACCAAATAACTGCTGCCAACATTGAAGTATTATTTTCTTCAACTAACAATACCGTTACAATGAAAAATAATTACCTATAAAAAAAGTAAAAATTTTTAAAAACGTTCAAAAATCAAACCAAAAACAACTCGTGTATATATAAACACAAACAAATCAGTGCACCTCATAAATATTAAAAATACTAAAAAATAATTAGGTATCAGTACTAGATGTGGAGAAATGTGCAATCAATTTCAAACGAAATGCATTATTCGAATGCGAAAATATGCGGAGCTCAACAGGTAAATAATTCCAGCAACGAGCTACTCTAACAAGAAAAGATCTCTCAAAACAACTGCAGGTTATTCTTGGAATCACTATTTGAGGGTTCCTAGTGGAATGAGAAAAACGAAATCGCGAACAAAGTTGAGAAGGCTGGCCACTCTTAAGCACTCTAAAGAAAAACAACAGGCTTCTAAGAAGCTTAAAATGTTTAAAGTCACATCCAAGAAAATCAGTAACATATCCAGAAATGTGAGATCTCCTGGGAACGTTATAAACATATCGGACAATGGTATTGACAATACGATTCAATCTGGAAGAAATGTAAGCCAACGTGCCAGATATAACTTCTAATCCATAAAAAATATGCGGCATTAATAATGCATAAGCCAATCTATACCGAATACAACAAGGTAAATAAATACTATTCGAATAAATCCTACGTAATATTCTAGACACTCTTCCAAAAATATTGTCAACATGACTCTCAAACGTAAGTCGATCATCGATATAAACTCCAAGACATAGCCGATCAACAAAAGAAATTCTGTTACCTCTAACAAAAATATTCAAGTCAGAAATATGATGTCCACTATTACCGAAAAGAATAGCCTTAGTTTTAGATGTGTTTATATACAATAAATTACGTGAAGACCATTGTTCAAAGCGAACAAGGCTATAATTCATATTTGCCTCAAGAACATCACCATTATCCCGATCTGCACAAAATAAGAGAAAAACATCATCAGCAAAAAGAAATGATTTGCATAAACTAGTGTCAATATAATCAGGAAGATCATTAACGTACAATATGAAAAGAAGAGGGCCCAATACAGAACCCTGAGGAACACCCGAAGATAAGGGAAGTACACCCGAAAATTCACCGTTAATATCAACAAACTGATATCTAGCTGACAAATACGAATAAATCAACTTACACGCAGACCTGGAAAATTTAAAGTAGTCCCTCAACTTTGCAATCAAGATAGGATAACTAATCGAATTAAACGCTTTAGTCAAATCCAATGAAATTAATGAAATTAATTTATTTTCATTAAGATTATCACGAATAACATCCGTTAAGTTCAACAATAAAGAAGTAGTACTATGACCACGACGAAACGCAAATTGAGAAGCAACAATATTCGTATTCACAAAATTTAAAATTTGTTTCTTAAGAATGTGCTCCAAAATCTTTGAAATAGCCGGAAGGATAGAAATCGGTCTCAAGTCATCTAGGGAGTGAACTACCCTAGCCTTGGGAATCGGTACAACACGAGCTACCTTCCAATTAGATGGAAAAGTAGATGAGGTAAGTATTGAATTAATATGAAATATAAGTAAGTCAGAAATATGTGGAAAAATAATCTTAAGAAAATTAATAGGAATGCCATCAGTACCAACAGATTTGGACTTTACCTTACAAATTGCACTACAAAGATCATTCACATCTATGCATTCAAAAGAAAATGTTCCATTAAAATCACCAATATCAAAATCATAAACATCATCAGCAACAACTCTGTCAGCATGAGGAATATCAGCAAAATGGGCATTCACTTCCTCAACACCAAATCCAAAATGTGAATCATGATCATCAGTAAAACCAGTACGATTCAGAAATTTCCACATATCAGAAGAATTCATTCCAGAAAATAATCTCGTAAAGTACCTCTTTCTCTCCCTACGAATAATTGATTTAGCTCTATTCCGATAACGACAATAGACTCTCCAGTGCTCAGCAGATGCAGACGACCGAAAAGCAGAATAAGCTAGATCCCTCAAAGATGTAGCTAGCACAACACAGTTAGACTGCATCCAATTGGAAACACTAACCCGAACTTTCCTCTTAACAACCGGCACAAATTCAAAAAGCTTTTCTATCAACGATGACAAAATGTAAGACTGATTATCAATGCACACAGATCCAAAAAAAGCAGTAAAATCAAAATTCCTCAAAAATGAAACAATACCATCCCAGTTAATTCTATTAAAGTCCCTATACTGAACAAAATCCGGAGAACGATTTACATTACAACAGAATGTAGCAAAAATTAAGGCATGATGTGATATTGAAGAACATTGCACTTGATCTGAAAAAGATAACATCGACCTATCACTCAGCAACCAGAAGTCCAACAAGGACGTCGAACCATGATTTACATCAAATTGTGTAGGTTTGGAATTATGGAAAACTGATAAGTTACATCTCAAACACATCGACCTAACTAAAAACGACTTGGCTGTATTAAAGAGATTGCAGTTAAAGTCCCCTACAACAACGATCCTAGAATATCTCAACAACAAATCCGAATGCATACTCTCAAAGGAATCAAGATTACCACTAGGCAAGTAAACAACACCAAAAAGAACCTTAACATCACCACTTAAAAATTCAATAAAAATTGACTCACAACTACCTAACTCAGAAACTCTAAAAACCACTTTATACCTAATGCTACCGGAGATATAAATACCAACTCCACCACCACGTGCATTAAGCCTATCATTCCTGACCAAGGAATAACCAGGAATATTGACAGACGAACTTGATACATAAGGTTTTAACCAGGTCTCAGAAAGTCCTATTAAATCAAAGTTATCTTTTACAATATTACTGAATTCATCAAATTTCGTAGAGTAATTAGAAGGCCTAATACTTTGGCAGTTAATATGACAAATTCTCAATTGATCGAGATGCTTGCGTAAGGACAACTTAAAAGGAACACAACCACTTATATTGGGACCAATATTCTCATTACTTACTGACATATTGAATACAAATAATAAAGATGATGGGGAACCAAAAGTAAAAATTAAATCTTACATTATTCATAAATAACAATATATTAATCATAATTCAAACTCAGCTATCAAAGGTAAAACAAAGAGATCAATAATAATACTGAGATCAAAAATATTACATAAAAAATAAGAAGAAAAAAATAGATACTAAATAAAAAGTATTATCCTATAAAATGGCTTAATGGCAAAATAAAGAAAAAAAAACGAAACTAGAAAAAGTTTCCAACAATTCAACAACTGTCATTAAACCAATTTAAAGAAAATAAAAAGAAAGAAAAACAATAAAAATATTAATGAGGAGCAGAATAATGTCCATCAAGCAACGCCGCACATTCACCCAAGTCACAAGTAACCTCCTTGCCATCCACTAAAGTCAGCTTAGCCTTAACTCGATCAGTATTCAGAACCCGGAACTTCAAAATAGCTTTCTGACGCACCAACTTCCGGCACAGAGCACTCAAATTCGAAGCAGCAGGACAGTAGTGGTCATTAAGATACACCCGACTATCAACATCTCCACCCAAAATATCACTCACTTTAAGATTTCTTGTTTTAAAGTAAGTTTTCATAATTTTGTCTCGTATTGACACGTTATTAAATTTAACTAAAATTAGTCTCTTGCCACTCATATAAAAAACCTGACCAATGTCACGGTCAGAAATACCAATATCATAAAAGGAAACCAGAAGGCAATCCACTAATAACTATGTCCCCACGGTTTAGCCTTCGGTGTAGGATATTATTTTCCACCTCCAAAGCATTTATTTTAGACGTAGTTGAGGAATCAACACTGTTTATCAATTTGCTGCAATTGGTAATATCAGCCTTCATTTGATTAATGCAAGAAGACACTTCTTTTTTAAAGTCTGATAGAATTTCTGTTAAAGAATTCTTATACGCATCACGATCTTCCTGGCTAGTTTTAATAAAGTCATCTAAAGTGTTTTTTAACGCACGAACTTCATCACGCAAGGAGCTATCATTAGTATTCTTAAGGCACGAAGGGCAAGTAAACGAAAATGATGTCTGTTTCTCTCTAAACAAAGCAAGCTGCTTCTCGGACACATTAGCACACGGAAGATGGAGCCACGACTCGCATGCGTTACACTTTATACTACCTTGACTCTTCCCAATGGAATCATTACATATCCCACACTTAAAGCTTTTAGCAGGCATATTTGACAGCAGCAGCAGCAACAAGTAAAAACAGCAACAAGCAAATATGGCTTTCTCAGTATGTATACAGCAAACGAAAAGAAAGCAACAGCAACAAACTCCAAATTAACAAATTGGATAACCCGATCAAAGTAAATAATATTTTTATATTCTTTCAATGTTATGACAACAAAGTTAAAAAAATATACTTTATTTAACACAAAATTTTGTTTAAAAGCAATTATTCTCAGTAAAAAAGTAAAAAGTAAAGACAGCTGAGAAACACACACGTTTTATTCAGGCATAGTGTTGCCAGAAAATTCCATTTGATACATTCGGATCTATAAATACCAAAATATGCATAAAGGAATATTTGCAAAAAAGACTTCTTCCTTTCGTAAGAGAGCACAACGTGTCCACATATTTTTTGACCCATTTGGTATCATGCCACTACTATCTCTGGAGTCGTACCAAACCAATAACATAGTTTTTGTACCAACAGAGGTAAATTTACAAAATTGTCCATAGCTTAGACCAGTGGAGAGATATTGAGCTCTTGTGAAAAGTAAATTGAAGAGCACAAGAAAGGTGTCCCGAAATACAGAAGATTTTAAAAGAAGATGTGCACACTGTTCCAAAAAAGTGGCGGAAGCAACTATCAAATCTCTAACGGAAGGGTTACCAAAAATAGTCCACAAGTACATAAGTAGTGGTTAGAACTATAAAAGTTATATTTTTCTGTGATCTGTAATAAATTATCAATTAAATAAAAAAAGAATTATTACTCTAAGATCACCCATTTCCAAGTTATTGAATATTATATATGTTAAGATGTTATGTTAACGCACTCTTTAGTCTGTTGTATTGGTACAGACCACAGTATCTTGCGAGAATAATTTTCTTTTACAATGCAATATAGTATTCAAAACATATGGCAAGCATAGGTATTTAAAAACTTATTTACGCTTTTTTTGTTCAAAATTTTTTGGTGTTGATATTTTTAATATATCGACAATTCCATTAAAGAATGCCAAAAAATTTACCAAGTGTCTTTCGATTTTCATAGATTTCTGTTTTCAGATATGAGAAATTCAGAAAACTCTTTATTTCGCTTTTTCACTTTCTAAAAAACCAAAAAAATCTCAAAAATATACAACTTTAAACTTTCTGAGACGGCTTTATGGAAATTAATGATTTAAAAGGCGTTTAAAGTGTAGTTATATCAGCTTCAACACAAATATTTCATAAATAAAAAATATTTTTAAGAAATGCATTTTAATGTAATTGCATTTTTTTTAAATATTTTGAAAGCTTAATCTTTACATTAAAAACCTAAAATTTTTGGGACGCACACATATACTATCCAAAATTTCGCTTTTTCTTGAATTAATTAAAATTTTTTCATATAAAAATTATATTTTTCTGATATTTTTAAAATATGAGTAGGTTTGCATATTTTGGAAATGCTGACTAAATTGCTCAAAAAGAAGATAATAGTCTTAATATAATATCAATAACTTCAAGAGATATGAATATTTAAAGTTGCATACTATAAATATTTATTAACATTTAAAAAATGCAATAGCTTTTAAAATGCATTTTTAAAAAATCATTCTTATTTTTAAATTGTTCATATTAAAGCCGATATATGCGAAATTTAAAGGCCGTTTAAATCATTAATATTCACAAAGCTTTCTCAGAGATATTAATATTCAAAGTTACATACTTTTGGAATTTTTTTGATTTTTGAGAAAATGAAAAAGCGAAATATAATCGCGGGAGTTTTCGCAACATGGCGAAACTGAAAACAAAAATTGATAAAACGCTTAATGGAGTTTGTGTATACAAATTTTTATAGAAAAAAACTAAGTAAAAAAATTCCCTTTTTCGGGCGTTTTTTAATGGAATTGTCGATATATTTTTTTAAATCGGTCTAAAAACAGGCTTTTAAATGACCTTGACTGAAAATATATGCAGGAAAAAAAATTTAATGAAAATGTGCTTGCTTTCTGAACAAAAACGAAATAAAATTATTATATATTTAAATACAAAGTTTTTACTTATATTCATTATTTAAAAAGAGATCTGTGTATATTAAGGCGACTCACTCCCTATGGAAAGAAAAAAAAAAGTGATTTTGTTACCCCTCAAAATTTACCTTGATATGTTTTATGATGTTCCCCAAAATATTTTGGTTCTACTGCTGACCGTTCGTGAGCTGGATCGTCTTTAAAAAGGTATTTTTATATGTATAATTTAAAAGGTATTTGGAAGGCGCGTCCATTGGTATATAAAACATATTCAAGAGTGACCTCAATATTTCTTTATTCAATGAAACATTTGAGGGGGGTAACAAAGTCACTTTTTTGAATGAGTGGCCTTAATGTATATGATATTTTATGATAATATTGAAAACGAATAACAAAGTTTCAGTCGTGAAAATTTTGCATTATTAAATCACTTAAATGCATAAAAATAATTTTGAATTGGAATTGACTTGTCCTTATATGGAAGTGATGGTCAGTGTGAAAGTAATTTTTGGAAGGGTGTTTTATGTATATGGGAGCTATAGTCAATTTTTGACCAATCCTCAAAAAATGTTTGGTACGATCACCTGTTAAAAAAATTATGAAAAAATATTTATAAATTCAAAAGATATTTATTTGAAGTACTAATGACCTAAAAATTACAACAAAATTATAAATAATGCAAATAATGCGCTTTACCTCTTCCCTGAATTATGTGTCATCTTAATTATGTAAAAATGTACTAAGTAAAATATATTATTTTTGAATTTTCCATCCCTGTCCTAAGAGCTTTTTATTAATAATATTGTGGTAGGGTTTTTGCGTATATTTTAAGAGAACAATCTACAAAATACACGCATGTGGGAATATTCTCTTTTGTAAATAATCAATTTGTGTGTTGTGCTTTAATAAACAGATTTAGGTGTATTTGAGTTATTAGTTATGTGGGCCATGGACCATAATGAATGAATGAAAGCGAAAAGAATTTTTGTTGTTAATTAAATGTATATAATTTTATTATATACATTTATTAAAATTTTTTTTAATTTGTTAAAAGAGTTTCTAACAAGTCATTCCAAATAAAAAGATAAATAATGTAGATTTATTTACATTAGATATATATGATATAAATATCTAATAAAAATTAGGTCCAAAATTTAATCTCCGCTCTGTTATCAAAAAATAAAAGAAAGCTTTTAAACACTCTCAAAAGCTTTTCTAACTATATATCTTATTTATTTGTTTTTTTTTGTTTTTTTTTTTGTTTTCTGTTGAAAAGTGAAAAGTAAGGTGAACACAAAAATATTTTCCCAAACTTTCATCAGATGAAAATGAAACATGTACGCGTACTATATCAAAACGAATTCGAGTATAATTTTTTTCTTTGTAATTTTTTTTTAGTTTAATTTTTATAATGAAAATAATAATGCTACAAAGTTCTACGCGATTATCGAAAAATCTTTGGTGTTTACTAAATAAATAAGAAAATTATGCACAAACAGTAAAATTAAATACATATGTTTGTTCAGTTTATAGTATGTAAAAGAAAAAAATGTATATTTAAAAATAATATTAAAACGTTTTTGTAAGTTTTGTAACAAAAATTACAATTAATAGATGAAAATAAAAGAATGAATGAATGAGTATAGTGATTGTGACCAAAAGTGATGATATAATTTTGTTAATTGAAAGAAAAAAACTGTTTTTACAACATACTTTATTTTTCTGTAACAAACAATAATAAAAAAAAAAAATTAAAAATAATTAATTTTTTCTTGTAGAGATAAAAAAGTTTATATGTAAAAAAATACTAAATTTATTTTTCTTATTATACATTTAAGGACAAAAAACACAAACAAAAACACTTTCCTGTGCTTGTGTTTTATTTTCGTTTAATCTAAGGACATGTGTACTTGCTTTCGTACTTTTATGTACGTACGTACGAATATGTATTAATGCAAAAAGCTTCAATATGTGAAAGTGTTGGTGGTGAAGAAAGAACAATCACTACGATATAGTTTTTTCCTTTCTTCAAAACACTTTTTCTTTCATTAGAATTTAAAGGATAAAAGAAAACATAAAATCAAAAGAATTTAAATAAAACCTGAGGTTTAAAATTTTAATACACATTTTTCATATGAGCAATGAGTACTTTTGTTTTACAACTTCAATAATGTTTTTACCAAAATACCAAATAACTTTACGGAATAATGTCCTTGAAATGTGTTCAACCACCAACATCAATATACAAGAAAAAAGTCATGCATTTGTTGTTGAATCTTATTCAACCAAAAATTTTGCACCATTCATAATTTTTAGCACAAAATTTTGGCCGAAATCCAAAATAAAAAATCAATGCAGATTTTTTTAGGAGTATGTGACATTGCTAGTGAAATTACATTTAAAAACGACAATTAGTTTTGACCTTTATAGAAACTAAGATAATGTTTATTTAAATAAATTCATTATTTACATAAATATATTCTATTATCTAAATATTTGTACATAAGAATGTTTTAAGAAAAATAGATAATTCGGTTACCCACTTAAAATAAATTTTGAATCATCATAAGATGTTATTAGATAGCAAAAAGAAAAAAAAAAAAAAAAAGTAAATTCTAGACTACTACTTCTCGAAATTCTCAAACAAACTGCAACGAAGTTTAATTGTAGTGGGTAACCAAAAACATGTTTCTTAAAAGGTCGGGAACAGTTTAATATAATTTTTGTAAATAAAAGAAAAAAAAAAAAAAAAAAACATTAAGCACTAATTTATATTTTTTTTCTAAGGTCTGTGATTGCTTAGAACATTACCAAAGAATTAAATAAATAAAATAATAAAAAAAAATATAATAGAATTTTATTTTAATTTTAACCAAAAACCCAAAAAAATACAACTCGGTGTGATATTAAAAAAAAAATAATAAACCAACATACACTATATAACAAAATTAATATGTTGTTGATATAATACAATACTACATACCTACAATAAAATTGTGTGCAATTAATAAAATTCAATAATTCATTTAATGGACATTGATGTTGCTATTCTTTCTGTTGCGTGACGTTATTACAATATAATATATTAAAAAACAAAAACAAATCATATGTTAGATACTAAAGAAACCAGTGCAAAAGAAAAAATACAAAAACAATACATTGTTAAGAACAAAAATTTAACGTGATGACACGTTCCTATGAACCAACACCGTCCATAGAAAAAGACGAAAGTCAACAAATTAAAAGAAATGATGATGATAATGATACCAGTTTTGAAATCGATGAACCAGAAGATGAAGAAACTATATTTGTTATTAAGGGACATGCTGTCTATACACCAACAAATGAGTCTCCCGAAAAAATACATTTACCATTAAATAGTCCGAATGAAAATAAGCATGAAGATGATATTTCCATGCAAGAATATGAAGAAGAAGAAGAGGAGGAGGCAAAGGATATTGTACCTAGTACTTCATCCTGTATAAAAACGAGCCAAAATGCTCAAAAACTTAATATACCAGATGAGTCAAATGAAGATTCTGATTGTTCATATGATTCTTATACATATTCTTCCACGCCCACTACTGCCGATGTGGCGGATGTTACGACTGTTACTTTATACCATGGTGGTGGTGGTGGCAATACTAGTAGCTGTAGTAAAATTATTAGGCAACCTTGCAGACGTTTGCCTCCCTCAGCTAATGTCCTAGTAATTGCAGTACAAACAAGTCACATAAATGACATTGCATCGGCAACAGATGATAATTGTTCAGGTTCCCTAGAAACAACAACGACTGATCTCGAAATGGAAAATGCACCATCAATTAGTCCCTATAATAGACGGCTTCAGCCTGCGTCGAATGCTTCTAATATTATGTACAATTCCACAATACATTCCATACCCTCAGTACTGTTAACACATCCTACAGCTGCTTTCCAAGAAAATGATTCAAATGCTATCGAAATACCTCCTACGCGTACTAATCGCCATCAGCGAACAATGTCTTCAACTTCACAACGTTCAATAGCCTCCCAACATTCAGTGCATACTGCAAATACTACATTGTCCATAACTCAACCAAAAAGTCGAATCTGGACGTGTTTAAGATGGATATGTTTAAGGTTTAAGGTGAATATTATTTTGCGATTTTTTTTATTTTTTTATTTTTAAACTATTACAAAGTAGTTTACGTTGAAATGGATTTTCTTTAAATATAAACTTTCGTAAAAGCTAAAGTTTTATCTCTTTTTCGAAATGTGATCTGTATTTACATTTACTAATTCTATTTTAAAAATTAAAAAAAAAAAAACTTGTGGAATAGATTGGATTTTTTTTATAATTACAATTAAAAAAATGTAGTTGTACTTAGTTCATGGACATCTTATTGAATTATTGTCTTGTTTATCAAGTACATATTTTTATCTTTTTGTATCAAAATACCATTTTATCATCAGGGAAACCAAAAATATGCAATTGCATATTTTTTCCTGTTCGTTGAATGAAGCCATCGATTTTGGCATCGATTTGTAAGTGTATATTTTTTATTATTTTGTCACTTTTAAAAATATTTTTTTTTACATATGTAAATTTACAAAAAAAAAAAAAAAAAAAAAAAAAAAAAAATACTAATGTTTATAATAATAAAATACTTTGTCTTAATGACAACCGGCGAAATGCGCATAAAATAAATTGTTAATTTATTCAAAGTAACGATCGCGACTATTAGCACAATATTAAAATTATTAATATTTTGTTTATCGCAGCTTAATTATTTTGAAGGAAAAGTTTTTAAGTTTTTTGGAGCATATTTGTGGTTTCCCTGGTTATCATTTTATATAATCTTCGTAAACATTAAAGAAACGTATAAGTATTAGCAGTTACATATAATTAATATTACTCATACGTTGATACAAGAAATAATGAACATACAGTGTCGCCTAAAAGTAACTCAACAAATTCTATATTTGGAACATTGTCTACGTGTGAGCTGATATTTTTTACAAAAATATGTATTTCATATAAAGGTTATTTTCCGCTCTAAATGAAAAATATAAATTATTACATTTTTCTTTTCTTATATATATATTAGATTTTGACGCAACTCTTAATGATGCGCGACAAACTGAACAAAATAGGTTTTTGTTGAAACATGAATGAAAAATGAAAATTGTTCAAAAGTATCCAGTGTGAGAAATCATATTTGATGTGTTTTTATTGTAAATAGTGCAATAAAAATATGAAAAAAAGTAAATTTAAGAATTATTGTTAATTTTTAAAAGTTTGATAAAAATTAAAATAATTAAATAAAATATAAATTAAATCAGACAAATCGAAGTTAATATGAGCACTTTGGATGAAATGAGAAGTGTTAGTCAGCCCCTTTATCAACGTATGCAATCTGTATACTCTCAGGGTGCTTAAAAGCATAGAGGCGTAATGTGAGGACCTGGGATGATTTTCGGGACAAAGGCTAGGATTGGTACTTAAAACTAATGGTGTACTGTATAAGGTGTGGCAAAAAATTCTATATAATAATCTCATGAATTGTATGTAAGAAATACGCAAAATTTTTTTTGTTATTATATTCACCTTTATTCTGCATTTCCATGGTAGATTAAGAAGGTAACGACAACTCTACAACACCAAAAAAACCCCATGTATTTTGTTTTTCCATTGTCATCTCTTATGTCAACTTTAATTTTGTCATTTCACATGTTTCTTTACAAAAAACAAAAACAATCCATTTAGTAAAAAGAGAGGAGAAAGACGCAATAACACAAAAGTAAGCAAAAAAATGTAAACATAAACAAAAATTTGACTCTTCAAATTACAAAACACAGGCAGCCATATTGATTTCAAAAATAAAAAGAATTCTCAGCTGTTTTAATGTCGTTACCTTCTTAATCTACCTTGTGCATTTCGATTACGTTCCCGCATTCAGTTACGCACAAATCGAAAGAAGGTATTCCAACTTAAAACTGAATCGAAAGAAAAAAAGGGTATTTTCAATCTATCTGTTTTACTATGAAACGCATGAAATAGAAACAGAAAAAATTAGAAAACTTGTAAGCTTTTTATAAAAAAATTGAATTTAGTGCAAAATACTGTGATAAACTAAATAAATTTAAATTAAACACATAAATTAAATAAAAAATAAATAAATACCAAAAGAAAAGAAAAAAAAAAGAAATTAACTATAGCAGTGTGAAGAATCCTGTAGTGCTTGAGGTGATATTTTATTTTTTATACATATTTGTAAAACAAAAAATAAAGTTTATTTGTTTTAATTTTCAGAATTCTTTCCAGAATATCTTAGGAACGCTTAAGATATCCATATGCAATGTCATCCTTCGTTGACTTTAAATTTGCCAGCTTTTCATATTGCTCTGGCGTTGTAGTTTTTATCTGCAATAAATTAAATAAAACCTTAAAATTTTTTTAAAACAAATAAAATTTATAATTAATAAAATATTTATTGCATTTTATACATAAATTTGTTTAAATTTAACTTTTTGTTAAAACCAAAAAAGAAATTTAAAGCATTCAGTCATATAACAACCAACTTAGACAAACGTAACTACGATCGAAATGCAGAATAAATAAAATCGAAACGAAATGGAACGGAATCGAAATGCAGAATAAGGGTGATTAACTTGTGTTTAATGTTCTAATATTATCAAAAATTTTTCTTCAAAACGAAGAAAATTTATGGTTACACCCAAATTAATAAAAATGTAATTTTTGTTCAGTTAGTTTTGGTCGACACTTTATGTGTATACATATGTATATAGTTATATATATTAAATTCATTTTTAAATTTTCATTGAGTAAAGAGCTTGATAACTCATAATACTCGTTAAAAATCAAAAATTTCAATAAAGGGACTTTTTTTTATGAAAAATCTATAAAATCTCAAATAGTTAATATCTTCGTAAATAGGCCTCAAATTGGAAAATTTGTGGGCTTCGATTTGTGATCACTCATATTTCTCACAAAAAAAATAATTTTTATATAAAAATTCATAAAATCTTAAATCGTTAATATTTTCGTAAATAGGATCAAATTGAAACAAGCGCGAATGTTATATTCGGCCCGGCCGAATCTATATACCCACCTTCAACTTTTTCAAATTTTATGTTATATGGGAGGGGGCGGTAAAGTGGGCAGTAAATTGGGCGGACCACGCCCATTTTTTGTTTCCGAGTTTACATTGGTCCTTGAACTATTTGAACACAATTTCGTTGATTTTCACATTATATGGGAGGTGGGCGGTAAAGTGGGCGGACCACGCCCATTTTTGGTTTCTGAGTTTATATCGATCTCCGAACTATACGTACAAAATTTCGTTGTCATACATGCTTTTGTTAAAGAAATATCAGCAGAAAAGTATAAAACGGACACCCTGTGTTTCTAGTTTTTAGCCCATAACTTTTTTGTTTATTAACCGATTTTGCCCATTTTCAATACCTTATATAAGATAAATATTTGTGCCAAATTTCGTCCCCCTACGTTGCTCTGTTCGAGCCCTATCCTGCTTTCAACAGACAGACAGACGGACGGACATAGCTAGAATCTAACCAGGACCCAGAAAATATATACTTTGTGGGGTCTTAGATGATTCCTTCGACATGTTACACACGGAATGACAAAATCAATATACCCACCATCAAAAAAATAGGGGGTATATTGATAAAAAAGGGGGTTCGATTTGTGATCATTCATATTTCTCAACAAAAATTTCTTTTTATATGAAAAAATAAAAAAAAATTTTAATCGTTAATATCCCTATAAATAGGACTCAAATTTGAAAAAGAGCCTCGATTTGTGATCATTCATACTTTTCACCAAAATTTAATTTTTTGATTTGTGATCACTCATATTTCTCACCAAAAATTAATTTTGATATAAAAAATTAATAAAATCTTAAATTGTTAATATTTTCGTAAATAGGCCTCAAACTGGAAAAAGGGATTCGATTTGTGATAAAATTTTCGTAAAAAGGCTTCAAATTTGAAAAAGAGACTCGATTTGTGATCAGTCATACTTTTCACCAAAAATAAATTTTATATGAATAATTCATAATTCAGACTTGAGTTCATTCTAATGTAATAATAAATGAAGAATATATTTTGAGAAAGTTTATTTAGACACTAGCAGAATGGAATGCATTTTCTGGCCCGCTACGAATCGTCATCGTCTACCTATATACAGCTACGTGCAACTAATTAGGGACACCCAGCAAAAATTAAATTTTTTAGTAATTAAACAAAAAAATATAAATATTAATTCGATTTTTTATAAGTAATTTTACTATTTCAGTTTTCAAATACCCTATTTTTTAATAAAATTTTCAAATAGACTTGTCCATAGTACCTTCAATTTTTCTCAGCGGACCAACTCCGCGTGCCGACATAGCACCCCAAAGTATAACGCTACCCCCACCATGTTTCAGTGTAGCCCTGGTAGACTTTGGATCATATTCCTTCAATTTCGGATGGCGGACGTACTTTTTCTCATCTGGGGAGACGCTATTGATCGTCTGAAAATAGCACCCGACTCCATTCCACAGTGGTCCCATGGCGATACTTCTTAGCAAATTCCAGTCTTATCTTACGATTGCGTTCAGACAATATGGCTTCTTTCGAGAAATTCTTTCAAACAATCCATCCTCTCGCAAACGTCGCTTAACAGTGTCTACAGAATCTGATTAGCAGACTTATGAGGATTTTTTTCGACAAGCTGTATTAGCGTCTTCTATTTAGCTAATATCTCGCTAAATTGGACTCAAATAGGAAAAATGACATACCAAAAATCTGTTTTTATATAAGCAGTTCATAAAATTCTTAAATCGCTAATATCTCGCTAAGAGGCCCTTGATATGTAATCACTCACGTTTCTCACCAAAAATCAATTTTTATATGAAAAATTCACAAAATCTTAAATCGTTAATATCTTTGTGATAACTTATAGCAAGTATTGATTTTTTAATATAATTTTATATCTAAAATTTTGACAAGGCAACTTAAGCCGTGAAAAGACTATTTATAGGGGTTTTACTCACAAAGGGTATAGACGTCTCTGTGCCGTTAATGGCTTTGAGCTTATAGCTCACCAAAATGTAATTTTCCATAGTATTTGTTGATTTTTAAACAGTTTTTTTTGCTCCCGTGAAAAATTTGAATTAAAATATTTTTTAAAAAATCTGCTGATATAATAAGGTGTATTTTTATCTAATGCCGAAATATTTATATTATTATAAGTTATTATATTTATAAAGTAGCATCACACTTATGTTAGGCCTTGATCTCTGATTATGCGAACAAAATACAATTACTTGCTCTATATTTAGAATAATACATGTACTCATATATAGAGAAAATAGAATCTGGACTGACATGGTCGTTTACATTTTACTTAATCATCATTTGATTATTTGATTGTGTTTTTATAACCATCAGACAATGGAAATGATAAATGTATTCGCGAATTAAACTTGAATAAAAGCTTTATTGAACGAGTAAAATAAATTTAAATTTAAATGTTTAAATTATTAATTTCGATTTGTTGTAGACATTAAATTACCTTAAAATATGTGCAAACGTGTGAAATAAAAAAAAAAAAATATACATATATTTTTTCTTGTTGTCCAGCCCGAGAAAAACAGAAAAATAAGATTTATTTTTAAATATACCACTGATGCATCGATAAAATCATCCTGTATGTAAATATTTATTTATGCTATTTTAAAACACAGCAACAAATGAAATTATTGTTTTTGAGTAGGAAATAACATGTGTATTTCTTACTTAGAAATATGTATGTATTATATATGAGAATAATGCCGGCATTAAAAACAATTGCTAAGATATAAATAGGTATAATATCAAAAAAGTATGCATGTAAAATAATTTGATTCTAAGAGTGTGTGCCAAACGGTAGCAAAGTATGTAGAAAAGTAAAATTTTGAAGTATATGAGGTGAATAAAATTTCACTAGCTCATAGGGCTTCATAAATTTTTGACAATAGAATAGAAAAATTTGAAAGTCGTTAAATAAATAATAAATTAAAATAATTTGAAATTGTTTGAGTTTTTAATGTTTATTTTATAAAATTGTAGTTTTTCTCTTTAAAACAAATAATTTTTAAAAATATATTAATTTTATTTAAAATTTTGTGATATTTTGTTAACGATTTTGTCAAAATTTAACACGGAAAATAGTTTTCATTTGGCACAGCAAAACTATAAAATTTTTTCACCATAGGAAAATTTAAAATTTCTACAGAACTTTGCTACCGTTTGGCACACGCTCTAAAGTGTAATAATTTTGTATTTACACAGAAAAAAGTAAAAATGGACTTCAATTACGAAATTTGTAATATTAATTAATTTTTACTTGATTTTGCTCCAATCATCAAAATGATAATATTAATAACTAGAATAATTGATATTATTATTACTTCTTTTCCTTAAATAGATGTAATGAGCTGAAAATTTTTGAAAATTTACCTTAATTTATTTATTTTTGTACTTTTATAAAAAAATATTTAATTTTTCTTTATATTTTATTGACAGCTGTCAATTTATTAAAAAACAAAACTGTAAACAAACCAATTAGAAAATTAATTATATTAATAAATCATATAATTAAATTCCAATATAGTTAATTAATAATTTTATTAAAAAATTATTTGAAATATTTTTTTCTGTGTACAAACAAAATTAGTTAGAATAAAAATGTTTAATTTAATCAACATTGTTTTTTTTTTCATTCTTCCAGAGTTCTGGCATAGGAGAACCAAGTGTACATCATGCTTTGGTTGTGATCTTTCTAGAATTCTTCGCCTGGGGTTTGTTAACAATGCCTGTTATATCGGTAAGTTTTTTAAAAGTCATATCTTGAACTCATAATTGAATTTTTTTGGTTTTCTTGATAGGTATTAAATCAAACGTTTCCCGAACACACATTCCTTATGAATGGTCTAGTCATGGGAATCAAGGGTATACTATCATTCCTAAGTGCGCCCCTAATTGGTGCTCTGTCAGATATTTGGGGTCGCAAGTTTTTTCTGCTAATAACAGTATTTTTTACATGTGCTCCCATACCATTAATGACAATAAACACATGGTGGTTTTTTGCAATGATCTCTATAAGTGGCATATTTGCTGTCACATTTTCAGTTGTATTTGCTTACGTGGCCGATGTAACAACAGTAGAAGAGCGATCACGTGCTTATGGTTTAGTATCGGCAACATTTGCCGCCAGTTTGGTATGTTGTTTTTTCTTACTGCTTTTAGTTTACAAAATATAAAATTCTAAATTAAATATTTGCTTTTAATTTTGTTTTAGGTAATCTCTCCTGCTTTAGGTGCTGCACTAATGGAAAAATACAGTGATACATTAGTGGTTGCTTTAGCTACAGCTATAGCTGTATTAGATGTGTTCTTTATTTTAGTAGCAGTGCCCGAAAGTTTACCCGATAAAGTGAGGGGTTCATCATGGGGAGCTCCTATCAACTGGGAGCAAGCAGATCCCTTTGCAGTAAGAGCTTTTTATTTTCATGCATTTTTCGATATTTTATAATATTATTTGTTAAAAGGCTTTGCGTAAAGTGGGAACAGATCATACCATTTTGATGCAATGTGTTACAGTATTGTTGTCATATCTACCAGAGGCTGGACAATATTCTTGTATATTTGTCTATTTGAAATTAAAAATGGGCTTTAATACCATGGAAGTAGCCATTTTCATAGCAGTAGTTGGTATACTAAGTATAAGTGTTCAAGTAACCCTAGGATACTTAATGAGGTAATTTTCATACTTAATTACTTTTTTTAGAATTATTTATTAATAGAAAACTAATCTTTGTATTAACAGAAGGGTGGGTGCAAAACGTACTATAGTATTGGGACTGATATTGGAAATGACTCAATTATTTTGGTATGGTTTTGGCAGTCAGAAATGGTATGTGTAATTTTAAATTTTATAATGTAAATACTAATTAATGAGCTTTTCTGTTTTCATATGTAATTAAGGATGATGTGGGCTGCCGGTATTTTAGCAGCTTTAGGTTCGATAACATATCCAGCTATAAGTGCTTTTGTCTCCATACATTCAACGGCAGATAGCCAAGGTTTTTAATTTATATTATAAAAAGAAAACTTTGGAATTTTATTTAATACCCACATTTTTAATTTTTGTTATAGGTGCCGTTCAAGGTATGGTTACTGGTATGCGCGGTCTCTGTAATGGTTTAGGTCCGGCTATGTTTGGTGTAATATTTTATTTATTCAACGTTGACTTGAATAATGAAAAATCTTTGCAAGAGAATGTCGCAAATGATAGTTGGTTTCAATTTCCCGGACCTCCATTTGTGTTTGGTGGTTTTATGGTCATTCTTGCCATACTCGTAGCAATGTTTATACCCGAAGTTCATGGTGATATGAATTTTATACGTTCTCCTAATGAAAAAAAACGTAAGTTAATTGTTAATAAAAAGGAATTGTTATAATAAAAGAAAATATTTAATTGAATTTCTCCGTTTTGGAAAAGGGGCTTCAGTAGATGTACAGTACGAAGTTGAAGGTGGTATAAAACCAACAAGCCCTTTAATGCGTTCAGATTCATTAGCGCAGCTGTAGTATTGTTACCTATTAATAAGAAAAATATTGTGTTAAATTGTAAGCTTAAAAACAAACTAAAAAAAAAACAAACAAAACACACACAGAGAAGAAAATAAGTAGAATGCTTTTTATATAAATCAAATAATGTTTTAAATATGTTTCTAATTAACATCCAATATATATTTATTATTTTCAATCCTGCCATTTATAGGTTTATATTCTTATTTATATAAATATTACTCATTTGTAAAAAGACGGTCATGATACAAAACAAAAATTCTAGCACATTGTTAAATTTTTTTTATTGCAATAAAATCTAGTTTTGTCTAGTATTTTGTGCCCTACACCTAAAGATCTTCAAACTTTGTTGTACTATTTTAATTTTAGCTATGACTGACTGCCTTTTTGCAAATGACGTATATGAGAATGCGCAAAAGTGGAAGGCAACAATTTATTTTTGATTAAAAGACTCTTTAAAATTTATTTAAATTGATTTATTTGTAACTATTTAGAAATTTCTTAAACAATTTTAATTTAAAGCGAAACTATAAATTGCAATGAAACTAATGAATAATCGTATGTTGTTCATTATTGTTACAAATATTTTTGCAAGATCGATAATTATATATTTGACACTAAAATTAAAAAAAGAAATACAACTGTGTCCTTAAAATTTTCTTTATGCAAAATCTCTTAACTTACATTTAAGTAATGTTGTAGGAAAAAAAAACAAAATCTTTAATTACAAGTCAAAAGTTTATTCTCCTGCTAAATTATTTAAATGTTTGTTAAAGCTTTTGTTTTAGATAATGATATATTTTTAGTTAACAAAATAAGATTTGGTAATTAGATCAAACATTTTCATGTTGAAAATTCGAAATAAAACTATTTTATTTTTTATTATTACACCTCGATTCACTGTAATTTACCAGGTGAATACTGTACGACGTTAATTTCTCTTCCTTAATTAAGGCTATGATTACTTTTTAAAGTCTTATAAAATTTAAATTTCTTTAAGAAAAATTTTTGATATTCTGTGAAATACAGTTTCATTGTAGCATTTTTTATCATCAAAATTAAGGCTAAAGTAAGTTAAAAAAACCTACTTTAAGCTTAAAAAATCCACGAAAATTTCAACGTTATTTTATAAAATTTTCGAAATAAAGACAATTTATGCTCACATGCATAAAAAATATGTACGCGAAATATAGTAAAAAAAATATATGTATATTAAAAATTAAAAAAAAAAATAATAATTTTCTATATTAAATCGCATATTAGTTTAAGGCTAAAAAAAGGCCTTGGAAAAATTTTGATTTTGACGGCGATATACTAAATCCTTGTTTCTATTCTGTTAAGACTTTTGAAATTTTTATATGTATACCTTTTTGTAAAAAACAAAGAAAACAAAATCATGTTTCAATGATGCTACATCACATTCAAAATACTTGCCATTAACTATTATCTGAAAATTAAATAGAGTCTTGTGTTTTCTTTTTTAATTTTTTCTTTTTTTTTTTACTAATTCAATGTTACTAATATATAAATATTATTTCCTAAAATAATTTAGACAATAAGCTATTTGTAATTGTACATACATTTGATATATTTAATGAGAGAGCGAACTAACTATGAATCTGGGCAAAGGATGAGTTGTTCAGTAATCTAAATCATGTAATATGTAGAAATGAATGCTTATATTTCTTGTTTGATTATAAATATTTAGTTGTAAACACAAACCCACACACACATACAAATTACATAAATATATATTTAACATTATAATTAATAAATTAGATATAGCAACTGTTATGAACTGTTAAAACAAAAACAAAGAAACAAACAAATAATATCCAATTATTTTTATCAAACGCATAATCTTCGAAAATTGTATCCAACGGTTGGCTTACACATATGAATAAGTTTTATCAAACTGTGATGATATGATAGTAATGGAAATTAATAAGGGTGATTGATGTTGATGATAACTTTTTTTTTTTTTTTTTTTTGTTTTTTGTTTAATTTTACGGAATGTTTATAAAAATATGTATGTAACTAAAAATATTTTTGAATTGTTTTGGTATTTAATCGAATACAAATACCGCATAGATACTGAAAAATAACTGTGTAAATAATCTTATAGTTTGTCAATCGTTTGGATGTCAATTATCAAATAATATACAATACAAAATATTTCTTTACTTATATACAAAAACAAAAAACAAAAAAAAAATCATAAATTTTAAAAGAATATAATAATGTAACAATAATATATAGAAAGTATGTTGTATTTGTTTTGTGAAAATTTAAGTTCATCTAGCATAATAATTAGTCCTTCAGAAATATTTATGTATTTTTTCTTATGTTGGTGCTAAATCATTTATTTGTTATTTATAAATTGTTTGTTTTAAATGATTTTAGTTTAAAACACTTTGACAAGTTTTAATTGATTACGGGTATATGAATATAAGCCGATTAAATATGAAAAAAATTCAAGATTTAGATATCAAATTTAATTCACATTCCAACATTGGTTGGCTATCTTAACTGTAAACATTTCAAAAAAATTTAAATTAAGTTATAAAATTCACAAAAATTTATTAATTTGTTAATGTTTTATTTATAAAATTATTAAACAAAAAATACACATAAATTTTCTGTTTTCGCTAAATCTTTTCAATTTATTTTTTCAAAGTGATACTAGGCATAAAATATGTTGTTTAGTTAAAAAATATTCAATTTCCCTACTTTTATTTTAATTTCAGTACAAAAAACTATAAAAACTAGTAAACAAAATATGATTAGAATTTAAAAAAAGAAACATGTCGATGGTTTGCAGTTGATAATTGCATAATAGATCGAATCAATAACAATGTTTTGCATTTGGCATTGTTTACTATACATATTTATAAAATTAGAGTTGATTTTTTTTAATTGCTGTTTTTTTTTTTTTTTTAATTTTGTTTTATATGGACTAACAAAGCTAAAGTTAATCTGTAGCATCGTTTTTAGATTATGAAATGCATAAATTTTTGTATAAAACACAGCAATAATTTTAAGTATTAATTTACACTACAAAATTACTGCTAAGAAAAGAAATAAAATAAAAAAGTTTAATTTCGTTAACTGTTTCAGTTATTCCATGTGTATAGTTGATATACAAATCCATTGGTTATGTGGGTATATGTATATTTGTGTATATATTTATATATGTAAGTTTGCATTAAGCATGGAATCCATGAGATTCTGTCAATATAAGAACTGTGATTAGCAAAACTAGTGCACGAATCATATATGTTTAATCTAATTTTTAATAAGTTTAAAATATGTCAGTGGCTTAATATATAAATATGTATCTCTGATTTTAGCCTTTTTAAAGGACTTTAAATTTGATTTAAATTTTGCAAAATTCTATATCGTTATTTGAAACTTTTTAAGACCTCAAGAAATTAATAAATTTATATTAATAATAAATAAATGAATAAATAAATAAATAATATATCCCATATGCTTATCTTTTAACCGTAAACGATATCAGTAAACCTATTTTTATACTAAAGGCTGTTATTGACTATCTTCTGTTACATCAATTTTTCTTGAATTTCTGAAGCAACTAAAAACTGTAATACTACCCCAACCCATGATGTAAGTTCGATAACGACATAACTTTTTCCACACTTTAAATGAAGTCATTAAAATACTTATTGTTAATTCTTGTTTATTACTATCAAGTTTATAACATAAATAGAATAAAATTTGTATTAAATCCCAAATTTTTTGTAACTTTCGTTTGCATTTTATCTAACGTTAAACATATGTACGTCATTTCTATATTAAGTCAGATATGTATGTTTTTTATTAAATAAATCATTGCTAAATTTTTAAGTTACAACTTTTATTAAAATTCGTTAAAAAGTAAATTCATTTGTCATTGGTTTTGCTTTTTTTTTAATTTTAATATTAGCTACATCTAATACCTTTTTATAATTCATTCAATTGTTCACTTTACTGCCACATTAGAATTATTAAACAATTTTTTTTTTTTAATTGTACCGATCAAATTTGAAATCTAATATATCGAAATATAGCTTCAGTTATAAATGAAGTTTCCTTGAAATATATTTTTTCTGTAACGAAGGAAAGGCTTTTTTTTATTACTTGATGGAAATAATAACATCATGTACATAGATAAAGGCATTTTTAACTAAAAATAACAGGGACCGTAATAATTATGAGTTTTAAAATAAAAATCAACAAAATCATTATTTTTTGATTTTTATTTTTTCGCTCAACTTTTAATGATTATTTTTTATTTTTTCTTTTTTTGCTCACAATATAAAACTTAACATGAGAAATGAAACTATTACACAATTTTTAATAAAAAAGATTTCTCATCGCAAATTTTTTTGAGCAAAAAAATAAAAATCAAAAATAATCATTATGAGTTGAGCAAAAAATAAAAATCAAAAATAATCATTGAGTTGAGCAAAAAAATAAAAATCAAAAATAATCATTAAAAGTTGAGCGAAAAACTAAAAATCAAAAATAATCATTAAAAGTTGAGCGAAAAACTAAAAATCAAAAATAATCATTAATATTGATTTAATTTAATAATCATTAATATTGATTTTTTTCATAAAAATCAAAAAAATAAAAATCATTCCGGATTCCGATAGAACTTGTTCTGAAGAGTACATTTCTGTATTTAACACTTTTATCCGGTTGTTCCTTGTATCTGATTTTTTTGTTTAAAATTTCAAGAATAATGATTATTTTCTGTCCCTGAAAAATAATGTTTAAAAAGGAATTGAAATGGTTTCATTAACACGGGTAAGTATTAAAAATAAAAATACGAACACAATACGAACACAATATATACATAGGTAAATAATTTTGAAGACAGAACTACAAATCTCTTTACATTTTTTTTCGTAATCTTTAATATTCATACAGATTTCCTAAAATCTTAAAGGTGGTACCCAATAGTTCAATTAAAATTATTAAGAAATTGTTGTATTACCCAACAATTTCATTTTGGGGTTGAATAAAATTTTATGCTACCCTTTTTAACGAATAGAAATAAATACATACTATAAATTAAATAAAAATACCGTAACTGTGTTTTTTTTTTAATAAAAATATTGGTACTTGGATTCTTGTAATCATTGATAGAACTTTTAACGCTATAATGATTAAACAATTTTTGAGGGCAATCAAAAAATTTTTGTTATAAAAAAAATTTAGTGAAAAGGAAAAATTATGTTAGCGAAGCCGCTTGTGGAAAAAAATCTTTCCGCCGGCTATTAAGAACAAAAACTCTGCGTCAAACAAAAATTTTTTTTTGCACTAGACATTACAAAATATTTTAAAAAGTTGCGTTAATGAAACTTTTATAATTTTCTTTTATTTTTATAAATGCACAATTAAAAACTTTCAATTGAAACCTTAATCTTTGCAATAGGATAAATAAAATAGGAAATATTTACGATTTGGAACTAATCAAGATTACCGGAACTATTAAAATTAAAATATAATACTTAAGGACTTTCTCCTCTGGGTATGTCGAACCCGGCTTCGCTAAATAAACTTTTTTCGAAGAAAAAAAATTAAGTTCCGCCATTTTTATACAAAATGTCACTATCAATGCTCGTGTTATATATCATTAAAAACTTATTTGTAAGTAGTAATAAAGATCGGACAATTATTAATAAAGATATTCAGAGAAATATATTAAAATCAAAATTTTAAAATCAATAGTTCTGGTGATCTTGATTTATGGCTATAATTTTATTGCGTTTATCCTTTTGTCATGTTTTTCGTTTGCCAAAATATTTTCACTAATTGTTGATTTAAATAAAATTTTGGCACTCATCAAGATCTTCGGCACACTTGAAATTATTATATTTTTTTTTGGCCTTAATAAAAATTTTTCTGTGTAGCTGGCCTGCGGCCGGGCTTAAGGACTTTCTCCTCTGGGTATGTCGAACACCGGCTTCGCTAAAAAAGCTTTTTTCGAATATCAAAAATTTTTTTAAGTTCCGCCATTTTTATACAAAAAGTCAATTTTGTTCTCAAGTAATTAATTAATATGGTAATGATATATATATCATTGAAAAGGTATTTATAAATGCTTTTAAATGACATCAATATAATTAAGATCCGACAATTATTAATAAAGATATTCAGGAAAATATATTGAAACTTTGAAGGCCTATAACTCGTAAAGCGAGCAAGAGCGGACACAATTTTTTATTGCAATATAATCACATGTAAAAGTACTATAGAATCACTATCAAAATTGTTTAAAAATCAACTGTGCCGAAGATCTTGATTTAAGTCTAAAAAAATTTTAACATACAAACACTTCCTAAATCAAAAAATAAAATTTTAAAAATTTAAAATTTTTGAACAAATATAAATTTAATTCATAATTTTTTGTTTTGAAACAATTTGAAAATTTTTACAAATTCTTTTTTCAAAAATTGCTAAACATTTCTTTCTTGTATGGAAATTTAGTATATTTTTATTGTGTTTTCTGGCTTTTAAATACATGAAAAAACAAATCAATTTCTTAGTTTTTTTCATAGTATAATAATAAAGTATACTCGTAAGACCAGCTGTTTTAAAATTTTTTCATTGGCAAACCTCGCGGTACTGTCAAATTGTTTTTGTATTCATATGTAAAATTTTTTTCGATTTTTTTGCTCTTGCTCTCCTACATTCTCTCATTTTTCCGTTCAAAGCATTTTGACATTGTGGGCAGTAGTTTTACACTAACAAAATACAAGCAATTGTTGTTTTTGTAGATGTGCGAGTACTTTATTATTTTACTATGGTTTTTTTAAGAAAACGACTCGTTTTCAAAAAACCCCTATATGTGAACATAGTATTAAATAGGTGAAATTAACATTTTTAAAAATTGTATTTTTTTAGAAATTAATAATTTTTTTCTTGCTAATTATTTAAAACTTCCAAACAGTGTAATTTCGAAGTGTTGAGAATGTTAATTTTGCAAAGCACTTGCATGTTTTTGTTGGGTTTCTTCATAATATTAAAAATGTGGCATCTCATAGCTAGTGATGAGATTTTTGGTGTTATTACTACAAGGCATTTTAGTACTATGGTGTCATCACTGGTTTGTTTATAGATTTATGCTTGCCATATTTAAGAAATATTTGTTTAAACTTTTGGGGTGGAAGATTCATTTGGGTCACGGAATTTTTGTTTAGAAGTTTAATATGGCAACATCTTTAAATTAAAAAATAACTGTCAAAACCAAAATGATGTAAACAAAAACAGCTGTGACAAAAAAAAAAAAAAATTGTAAAATAAGAAAATAAGAAAATCTGTCAAAATGAAATATTTATTTAAGCGATTTAAGTCTACTTATTTTATTTTTATTATCTACTTATTTTAATCTAAATTATAATTAAAATAAGTAGATAATTTTGTCAAAACATTTATGTATATCAGTTATTTATATTTTTATTACTTTGTTGCACTTTAAGTTGCAATGTTTTAATAAGTTGATTTTATATCTAATTTTATTTATATTAACTATATTATAAATAATATAAACAAAATAAATTATAAAATTTTTAATATTTGGGAGTTTTACATTATCATTAGCAGCCAGTAAAAAAGTGGCAACCTGGCAAGTTTCAACTTTGTTCGTTTTTTTTTGTGTGTTTTCAGTTCAATTTGTTCATTCGTTGGAAAAGGTTGATAAATTCGGTTAAACGCTGCGGTTGGATGCAGGTCTTTCTGCATTTGAAGTGTGTATGTGTTGTGAGTGTGTTGGTTTCTCCAGGAAAAAGCAAAAAAATAACATAAATTTCTATAAGATTTGGAAAAAGTGATTAATCTATGAAATTTAATAAATGAAAAGTGAAAAATATATAAAAGAATTTCAACATAGCGATAAAATATTGGATATATAAAAGAATAATACATAAATGGTGTGTATATGTACAAAGTGTTGATGTGTAGTTACAAAGTTAATTCAATAAATCCTGTTTTGTTGTAAATCTAGAAATCATAAATTTTTTTTTTATGAATCTCGATCGAGATAATTTAAATATAAATTAAATTATCTACATAGGCATTATTAACAAATTAAAGAGTGAAAAAAATCATGATTTGCGGAGATCACCCCAACTTAAAATTATGCTGTGTTTGTAAAAATTTTAGATTTTTTTGTGTCAGTGATGTTTTTTTTTTTAATTTTTTAACCTCCTACTGCGCACATCTCTCTTTGATTTGCTCTCAAATTCTATTAAGTTTATTTTCCAACTTGTTTTCTTTGTTTGATTTTTTGTACATGAAAATGAGAGATAATTGGTAATTTTTTTACAGTGTTTTTTTTTTTTACATATTAAAAGAGTTCTGAATTTTATGTACATACTCTAAGCCATATAAAATAGAAAGAAACATTGTCCATATATAAATAACACTGTACATAAATATAAGTATATGTAAACATTGCAGAGTGTGTAATGAATACTTAATAAATACATAAATATGAATGTGTGTGTAATGTGCAGCATACATGGTTTTTTTTATTTAATTGATTAGTAGATTTCTTTTTAAATCAGTGTTGCCATTTGTAATTTACTTAAGATAAAATTAAGAAGAATTTAGTGCTCAGAGATGGTAAACAGGTTTAAAGATACATATTTAATTATCTTTGAGATATATGTAAAGTATCTTTTAGAGGCCGATTATATTATATTCAATGTCAAATGGTAATGAGAGTTGGAAAATTGTGTCAACTCGGTCGGTCTTGAGCGCAAATTATTTGGCGTTCTAAGACAATTTAAGTAATCCATAGTGTTGTGATGTCCTTATAGTCCAGTAAGACAGCGATTTAAAATCCCGTAAACAAGTCGTATCTTTAGCCATTAATGTCTTCTGTGATCGCCAATTGATGCAATGTTTTCTACCAATTCATCCAAAGCTGGTTGATTATCATCAGCCTCGTGATAGAGAAATTTTGCCAAATGTCCGAGACTGATATAAACATATATCTGAAATACGTATGTATGTACGGTGAATAAGCAATTTTTCAACTATGTACTAAGGATATCAAAAAGACAACAATTAAAGTATAATTATCATATACCGTGTTTATAAGAAAATAGAAATAATTGTTCAATATTAAATTTAATATAGTACGACTTCGAAGAAAATTTGTTCGCTTTACGATAACGATTTTCTTCGTCTTCGGCTACTGCTATTTTGGTGCCTTTTGGGCAAGTTTTATTATACTACATACTTACATTCGGTTGTTTAAAATGACAAAATTTTTGTAAAATAATAAATTTCTCTCTTGAAACTGATTTTTGAAAATTTAAACTACATGTATTAAAAATGTTAACAAATTATCTCCGAATTGCTTTTAGGAAAAAGAAAAGCACTATTGGAATCTTTATGGAGTGTGGACAACAGCAAGTCACATAATCCTTTTATTTTTCAATAAGTATTAAATATGTGACTCGATTATTTTATATCAATATTAAAATATCTTACGAATTCTATTAGTCGAAAGTAAATAGTTAAAATTTTTGTTTCGCAAGTTTAGACATCTTGGAGATATTTTGGTATTTCTAAGAATTGGAATTGTTTTTACGAACTTTTGACCTTAATTCTATTGAAAGAAATCTAAATAAATAAATAGTTAAAAATTAATGAAATGTTTAAAAATAGTAGAAAAAGTATACATTTTAATCGTAATTATGTGTTAAGTATTTTTTTTTTCTTTATAACATTGTCTTTAATTAAATTGTTGTTTTATGCAACCTATTTTGTATTTTTTTTATATACCCCAGTGGTAAAAAGAAGGGGTAAAGAGCCCTACTATAAGGCCCTTTTTATGTCCAGAAGACCTTCTCCCTGCATTCCATGTTCATTTCATTTTTACACGCGATGTTATTGGGAGGTAGGCCTTACACATTCGCGACCCGATACAGCCCTTTTAAAAGACCTTTTTATTGAAAACTGCAAGCAGGCCTTCTGTAGAAGCCTTCTACACTATTAATAAAATATTTTTCTATTTATATAAAATATATATTATTTTTATTTTAATTTATTGTAAAATGTTTAAAACTTAAAAAAACAAAATTCAATACTAAAAAAACATTTCTGTTAACTTTTGGCAAAACATCTTAAGTCGATATAAGACAAATTATTTGAAAATGACATTTGTATAGAAATTGTTGATTTTTTATTTAATATTCCTGAAAAAGATATAAAGATATAATATAGACTATTAAGTTTTTAAAAAAATACTTATAATGAAAACCATAAATAAAAAATATAATTAACTTAGAAAATCACATCCTATTCAAACAAATAATTGGAGACAACTAAATGATTTATCATTCTTTTTTTGGAATTTCTGCTTTGAATTTTGATATTGTTTTTGTAACGGTTTCTGCAAGGTTTTTCTTTTTCTAATACTGTAGTCTTTCCTTCTAAGAGAAGGGAATTAAAACAATGTACTTTTTATAAATAGATTTGTTGTTGTTTAAAACAAAATATATTTAAAAAATACAACTTCTTATGGTCCTTCCAAGAGAAGCGAAGTCGGAAGGTCTGTCGGATCTTTTAGAAGGCAGGGATGAGGCATTCATGCAGGCCTTATTACAGAAAGCGTATTAGCATGAGCAACTGCATCTGAAAAAAGGCCTTCTAGGATGCCTGCGCGGTAGAGGCCTCGCAAATTTTACCGCTGGAATTTTTTATCTAGGTCCCAATATTTTTTAATTTTCATGACCTATTGTTTAGATAGTGTTGCATTCTTAAATGATTGTCAGATTAGAAACTTAAACAAATTTGTTATTAAATTATAAGGTAAAAGTACAATTAATTTTGTATTTTAATTATATTTCCTTTATTGTCATATATAAGCTGTAAAATTCAAATTTGTTTGAAGGAAAGTAGAATTATAGCAAAAATTCAACATATTTTTGGGGTTCACTACACTTCACAGCATCCTGCGAAGGGTCAGTGAACATTATTCTCTCTTTCGTAATGGAATTTTTTTTTACCATAGCGCATGTGTATTTTATGTTATTTATTTTCATTTTTTAAATTTAAAAATTTTTTTATTAAAAAATGTTCATAGTACATCTATTAAATTGGATTTATTATTATTATTGGCTTAATAGATAAGAAGAATAATTATTGTGTTTACAAAAAAAAAAAAAAAAAAATTGTATAATATAAATCTGAAAATATTATTCTTAACAAGCAAATACTTAATTGGAAATAATATAATAATGTACGAACATAGTTTACCTTTGGAAATATTTTTCATTTCATTTTAAATGGTGTGTATAATATAAACAATGAAAAAAATAAATATTAACAAAAATGTATATGAACACATGTGTGTATGTACTTTATATTAGTAATAATAGTGCATTTAAAAAAGTAAATAATGTTATACATAATTAATAATGTGTTTATTAATTTAATTTTAAAATTTAGTTATTGAAATATATTTAACAAATACATGTAGGTATTAAAAAATAAACATTTGAATTTAATTATTAATATTTAATTAATGAAAACTTTTTTAATTATAAAGTAATTAAAGTGTTAAATAAAACAGGTATTTCGTTTCTAGAGTGTCATACAAAAAACTAATGAGACTACCAACAGTAAATATTCACTATTATTTTAACTGTGATAAATTTGCTCAAAATTAATTAATTTTCATTTTATCTGTTTACTAGTTTTTGCATTATTTACTATTATTCAAAATTTTTGTTTACTTTTTGTTTTGAAAGTTTACATTGCTACACTATATTTATTTATTTATTTACAGGGAATTTTTTTTACACATACTCATATACTTTAATTCAATATAAGAAATTGCTCTTCCTCTTAAGTGGGTGGGGATTTTTATTAAAGAAGAACTATGTCTGTATATAAAAATTGTCACACAATATTTTGACATGTTTAGTGTTTTTTTTTTTTTAACTTTAATTATATAAAAGCACAGAGTTGCCAGTTTCTTATAGTTTCATAACTTAAATTTAGTAAAGAAAAAAAAATTTTTTTTTATATGTAAATATTTTAAAAATATAAAGGAAATTCATAAATATAAGCGATACATAAGTATGTATTAGGGTATCCAAAACTGGAAACCGGTTAACCGATTTTTAACAAGCACTGTCTTTTTCGGTTTTTTTCGAAACCAGTTTTTTTAATGACGGTTAACCGGTTTTTTAAAAACCACATTTTATTTAACTTTTTACTCAGAAAAATAGTGAAATAAAAATAAAATATGCAATAGCAATGACAAATAGGTTATATAACACTGGTCGACAAAAAAAATTTAAAAAAATAAAAAATATGTGGACTAGATGGAATTCCGCATGCTAAACTCGAATCTGCTTTCAGTTTTTTTCCATCAGGTCGAGATTTTTTTTATGGACGTGTCTAATATTGCGTCCAAAATAAGCCGATTACTCGAGTATATTTCACTATAACTCCAGAACGGTATGCACGATTTATATAAATAATACACCAAAATATGTGGAATAAAATTAGCTTTAAGTCGTTCTATTTTTTTTCCGAATTTTTATCCGATTAATAGTTTAGGAGATATTTTGAAATAAGTGTGAAAAAAATTTTGTCATTCTAAATTCAAGATTTATTTTTTTTACTAAAACTTATTTTTCAAAGTGAAAACATCAAAAATGTTTCAGTTTATCACCTTTATCTCAAAGCTGGCAAAACTACAAGTAAATAAAGTCACGTATAATAAAAATTCATGCACAAATCACGATTGGATTCACAGTTAAGTTAGGATACCCATGCTTGCCTACAGTTAAGTGGAGATACATAAGTGGGCAAAAAAAAAATTAATTTTTTTTTTCGTTTTAAATAAAAAAATTTGTGGATTAGATGGAATTTAACATGCTAAATAAGAATCAGCTTTTACTTTTTTTTTTCTATTACGTATTTATTTTTTTATGGGCATGACTACTATGACCCCGCCTTTAGGCGGTCACACTTATATTACTCGAGAACTTTATTAGATAAATTAAACTCCAGTAGATAGCAATTTAAATTATCTTTGAGCCAAATTTACATAATTTTTTGTGCAGTTAATATTTCCGTAGTTATTCGGTAAATAGTAGCCAAAAAAATTAAAACAAAATTTTGAAAAATCGTGAAAATTTTAATCCATATCTCTGAAATTCTTTAATCAATAAAAAATTATGTTCTTGAGTTATAGTCCAAATTGTGCAAACTATTCTCGAGTTTTATAGTCTGACCGCTGAATAAGGTGATGATATTAGTCATGCCCATAAAAAAAATCAGCACGTGACAAGAAAAAAGTGAATGCAGATTCTTTTGTGAACAAAATCAAGATTTGTGCATCAATTTTGAAGATTCACTTTTAAAAAGAAATTTAAGTAACAAAAAATCTTTTCAAACGTTTTTTTTTGGACGTTTATTTCAAAATAATTCCGAAACTATTGAGCACATAAAATAATAAAGTTTGCATCAAGTTTAACTATTCGTCTTTGGGGGAGGATTTTTTTGTTGACCAGGGTAATTAGAGAATTCTCTTTAAATAGCTGAAATAAATCGAACTTTTGAGTTTGAATGAAAAAATCAGTGCCTTAAAATGTTTGCTTTATATCTTTTGATGTACATTGAAATTAAAATACATTTATCATTATTTACCCTGATGTACAATGTATACATATGTATATACCAAAGTACCAAATTGTCTAAAACCCCATTAATTAAAAAGTTTTGGGCCTTATTACTTAAATAAATAGTAATTTTGTAGTAATTTTAAGTTTTCAGTATCCTTCAAACTTAAAATTATATAAAAAAAAAAAATGGATTTATTTCCGGAAATGGGAAAAAATTCTTAATTTTGAGCGTCTTATGGTAAAAATATTCAAAAATTTTCCCTATGGCATTTTGTTCCTAGAGAAGCTTTTTTTAATACGTTTTGGTGAACAAATTGTTTTAAACTAATTTCTGACAGATCATAATTACTACAAAACAACTTTTCAATATTTTTCACTAAAATAAATAAAAGTTTAAAATTTTCATATACAGTATAAATTCGATAATCCGGATGGTATTTCCAAATTCATCGTATACTTTACAAATTATATCTTGATTCTGCATATCAAAATGCATCGTTTTAGTGGTTCATCGTATTCACAGCAAATTCGAATTCAAATTTTAAGGAAAACATAAATCTCGGCAATATCTTATTTAAGTTATTTATTGAATGCTTTTTGTTCAAGTCCATATTTAATTTTTTTTAAAGTACATTCATACTATATTAATTATTAAAATTTTTATTCTCTCGATATGAGAACATAAAATATGTTAGAATAAAGAACAAAAAAAAAAAAAAAAACTGTAAATTCCCTTTATGGCATTTATCAATGTAAACTTTCCGTTTCATTATACTGTAGTAAGCGAAAATCCAGGAAGTAACTGATAAAATAAATATTTCAGATATTCTTATTATTAAAAATTCAAACGTATTTACGATTCTCGTGAGATTTTAAATAAACTTTGTTCATTTGTAGTATTAATCTTAAATTAATAATTGATTCAATATTTAGTCAGTTGTTATACCAATAATAAAATATATATTTCTATGATGACTTAATAATAACTATAAAATAAAATATATAAAACAAATTAAAATTATAATTATAAGTAGTTATAATTTTATTTCACTATGGCAATAAAACCACAATTTTTGATTTCCTGTCGCGTGAATATAAATCAAAATTTACATACTATTTAAATGATAATGAAAAACTAAACATTTTAGCAAACAAATTATTTTAATATCAAAATAAAAGATGAAAAAACAAAATGAATTCATATTTTTACAAATGTAATAGTTATCTAAAACAAATTTTAACAGCATTTAATAAATATAATTAAAAATTATAAAAATTCAATTTATATGATGTTTTTATATACAGTGGTGAAAAAATAATTAAATTATAAAACTCTAAATTTCACAGTAAAGGAGAGTGTAATCTGGTTCCTTTATGTTTTAATTTGACGTTAAATCAGTGTTTTGGATTTTCCAACTTACACTTTATCCACTTTTTAATTAAAATAAAATAAATAAAAAACTTTAATAGTTTAAGAGATAATAATTTTACATAAGTACATAATTTTCTTGGAAAAAATAATAGAAACAATTGTAAATATAGTTTCCAATAAATGGGATTTTACTCTGTACAAATTAACTTTGTAATAACATCAAATTTATTTGTATGTAATATTTGGTAGAAACAGCCCCATTTCGTATCGCTCCAACTCATCTGGGTCCCATAGAATTCAAAAGTTTGCATCAAAGTTATTTCTAAAAATTGTCGATTCTGCCCCACTGTACACTGTAGGATTTTTGTTTCAAATTAGACTTGAGTCAATTGTCTGATTGTCTTAAAAGCAGAACTAATCAACTAAATATAATTTAATTGTATTTACATACACATTTATTTACTTAAAACATATATAGTTACATTCATTACATTTAAACTATTTACCATTGTTTACATTTTACCTATTTACTATTTACATGTGTAACGATTTTTTATCTAATTTATCTGGCCACTGTGTGGTGGCATCCATTACACATACATAGATACATATTTATGAAATTAATATTTATTGAATTGTCTGATTGTCTTAAAAGCAGAACTAATCAACTAAATATAATTTAATTGTATTTACATACACATTTATTTACTTAAAACATATATAGTTACATTCATTACATTTAAACTATTTACCATTGTTTACATTTTACCTATTTACTATTTACATGTGTAACGATTTTTTATCTAATTTATCTGGCCACTGTGTGGTGGCATCCATTACACATACATAGATACATATTTATGAAATTAATATTTATTGAATTAGAATATGATGTTGAATAATGTCCTAGCTTAAGGTTAATCAGCTAATGAAAAATTTACACACCTTGGTTTTTTATAATAAACTTTTTTTTTACGTTCATCTAATATTATGCCAAACCTTTTATTCATATTAAATAATGTTAAACATTATTATTTTGCCAAAGTATTTGTTAATGTAATTAATTCTAGTATAATAAATACAATGGGATAACAATGAAAATATACAAATTTTCTAAGGTTTATTTGATACAAATAAACCACAGGAGTATTTATTGATCTAATAAAATTAGCTTCTTTATGATGTTTTATTTTATATTGAAATAAATGTTAATTAAAAAATGTAACTGAATAAATGTTTTATAAATTGAGGACGATATTTAGATAAAATCATAAATATGTACATATATATATATATTTTTTTCCCTGTAGTAAGTAAACATCTTTAAATTAAATATATCATACCTGAGTGTAGATTGTTTGTTGGATTATATGTATATTATTGGCTAATTTTCCACTTGAATATACATTACGTCAAAAATGTACATTTGGTAGTTATGAGGGTATAACAAAAATGTATGTTTACCTAATAAATATTTTCAAATATTTACTATAATACCTTGAAAATATCTAATGTTGAATAATGTTTGGTTTCTAACTCGTTACTTTGCTTGTAAATGGAAAGTAGCTACACTTTAATGAAAATTTTAAATAAATATTTGATTTTTGACTGGACATTATTTGTAACGGTTAAACAAGAATTTTATATTCAACTGAATTTAATCTGAGTTAGTTTTTGTTGTGGCTGCATAATATTTGTAGCGAATGAAAATATTTATTTTGGAGTGAGTTGTAAATTTGTTTAAAATTTATATTGAGTTCCCAACCATAGACTGAAAATCCCAAGGTTAATACATTTTGCAGAAAAAAGTATATAAATTTGTAATTTAATTTTGTTTTTTCATTATTGAATACTAAATATTCTTAATTTTTGTAATTTTTGACAACTGGTTACAATAATGTCCATTGGATTTAATTTCAATAAGTAAGTAAAAATAAACAAAGAAAAATTTTCGCAAAAATGTCGGTTAATATGTCATATCACGTCGATAAATTTCTTCTAAAATATATAAGAAAATTTCATACGTTTGTTCTTTTTATGAGTAAAATATGGAAAAGTTGTTGTGCCGTACATAATATCTATTTTAAAGAAGTTAAAAAAATTTTTTTACAAAAATGCATTGAAATGTCCTCTGGAAGACTAAAATGTCATGTTGGACATTTTTAAAGCTCGAAATGATGATTTTTTGAAACCCATTTCGGAAAAAATCTAATCTTTTTTTGTCTAAATGTATAGGATAATAAAATAAACAAATTCAATTTAAAACGCAGAAAATGCAATATTCAACCATAAAAAACCTCGGTGAACTACGTTTTTTCAATGCAGTATGTAGACTTATTCATGCATAACCGTGAATCTATTTACGTTCTACAAATTATTTTTTGCTAAATATTGTTGAGGATTTAAACTATAAATACAGCTATTAATATTTTTAAAACTTAAACACTGTGCTGTAAAAATTACGTCGAAAATGTAGTTTATAATTTCGTATGTAGAGTTATGCGACTAAATGTATGTAAAATTTTTACAATTTTGAAGGGAATATTAAAATGAAATTTTATTAAAGATGAGCTTAATATTAATGTGGCCTAGTATTTTAATTTTTTATAGTTTTAAAGGTGAAATTAAAATGAAATTTTATTAAAGATGAGCTTATATTAATGTGGACTAGTATTTAACCCCGCAAGGCTACACTTCGTCGAATCGACGACGCATAAATGTTTTATGTGGTTTTTCATAGTAGTTCTTATTATTTTGGTTTAATTTTTCGCATAGATCATATATTTGTAGAGATGTTTCTATATGCGGCAGCACAGCTCAATTCGAGATGTCTAATTAGGTGTTTTGAATGTATGCTCCTCGAATCGACGAAGTGTAGCCTTTGTGTAACCTTTTCGTTTTTGGGGATATATTTGATAGGTTGTATTTTTGCTTTTATTTTTGTTTAATCTTAGTTTTTGGAATGGAGATACACAGTACGTAACGTAAAATAATTAAACAAATTAAAAATTTCTAAAAAATTCAAAAAATCAGAATTTTTGAAATTTCTGAAAAAAGGTAGAGAGCATTTTATTTTCTGAAATTTTAACCTCTTGTAATGCATAAAAAAGAACCTGCCAGTAGCACAAAATTGAACTTTGTGCCTCTTATATTTTATATAAACCAATTCACGCCAAAATATATTACTTTACTAGCTCCATATGTTAATTTTAAGAACAAATTAAAAAAAGGTGTTAAAAGTACCATAACTTACATATTTTTCACATTTTCGTATGTTTGAAAACCCATAAAGGTTCATGTTAAAAAATTTTAATTTATATGTTAATAATTGTAGAAATACCTTATAAATTAATTTAATTTATAATAAAATAATAAAAAAATAAAACTAAATTAAATTTTAAATTCTTTGTTTTATAAGTAACTTTAAAAACGAGTTCAAAATGTGCCGTCGTCGATTCGAAATGTGTTGCCTTTGAGGGTTAAATAAATAGAATGATAACACATTGCTATAACATTATCTTTTTTTCACTAGAAAAGCGACCTAATATATGCTGTAGATCGACGATATAGCATTAAAATTTGTACAAATTTGGAACCATTCTCTAAATTTTTAGATATACCGAAGAGAAAAGTTTTGATGTGTATAGTTACTGCATTAAAGATCGCACAGGAAACAGAAGAAATTTTTTTTCTCCAAAATTTGATATAAATTTGTTGATTTTTTTTGGAAGACAACATTTTTGTTTACAAAATTTTTAAAGCTATTTTGTTTAAAATCGGATATTCAGTCTGTTTATGAAATCATCAACGGAATTGCATTGGAAATGAAATTCCAATCTAGTTTCAACTTGAAATGGGCTTATGAAAACGTAACTAAAAGAATTTGTTAAAGGATTGATGTTTCCGCTCTAAATTACATTTTTATGTTCTTAAATAAACGATTTTAAGTGTTGTTTTCAAATTTTACTTATAAACTGTAGATGACAATATTTAATTTTTCAAATCTAATTATTGGATTTCATAAACAGAAATCGTTTCGTTTGGTCCATATTTTGGGGTAAAAATAAGAAACATGTGGAAGTTTAAGTAAGATTCCAGATAAAATCTTATAAATTATATAGTTTTTGTAAATTTTATAAAAATGTTTTAATTGTTTTTTGTTATAGTTTTGTCATTAGTCATAATGTTCAGAATACGGGGGTAAATCTTGTTGTGTTTAAAAATTATTATAATGTTATACCTATAATATTATTTAAAAGTTTGGTATTAATATTTGGCTAAAAGAATTGGGGTAACAATTTATAATAGAATATACCCAAGAATAGTTTTTTTGACCGCAACTCATAATTTTTAGAATGTATTGGAAAGGGAAACCTATGACGTGCGCTTTATCATTTCTCGAGTTATTTTTCATTGCACAATGGGGCAGAAACGAAAATTTTTGAATAAAATCTGTAACTTTGGTATAGGCTTAGCAGAGAAGTGTAAAATATTAAGTTTAAGGAGGACTCAACAGACCCCACAAATTAAGGTACCTTTAACATATAAAATTTTTAATCGTTTGCCAAATTTTTGTTTCTTGCCCGATTTTAAATATTTTTATAGATTCTTGTGCTATTTACTTATCTTATACACAAAAAAAAAAAAAAAAATTGCGGAAATGATGGCTTTTGTTTTTTTTTTTTTTTTTTTTACCGAAAAAGTGTCTACTCTCTTTTTTCTCTAAATTAAAATGTTGTTTAACCCTACCGATGTCCGTCCGTCTGTCTTGCAGTCCATATTAAACTTTTAATGAAGCTACAAATCGCAGTTTTTGAGATAATTGGATGAATTTTGGCTTTATATATATTTTGGCTTTATATGTAGACGCTATCTTTGTTAAAATTAGTAAGATAATGGTTACCTATTATAACCATGTCCCCATACAATTATTCTCCTATAATGGGATTTTGATGCTCATATATTTTTAGTATTGCATAATTTTATACATATAAAACGTTTATGGACGTTAGAAACCTTATTTTATTTAATTCATTATATTATATTTTTTTATCAGGTTCACACTTCAAAAATCCATAGCTCCCATATATGGCCCATTTCCGAAAATCATCTTAAAGTGCATAAATTAGTATTGGTAGACATTACAAAAAATTGTAAAAAGTGTAAAATTTAATTTTAAAGTTTACAACAAAACTTGATAATAAAACACACGTTCCATATAAACTCTCCGACAAAATTCGTCAAGACAAACTATAACGTTCTTACAGTCCTAAAGAATGTTAGCACTGACTTCATCCACAATTAAGCATAGGATCCATATAATATCTTCACCGAAAATAGGTCACGTCCAAAAATAACTTTTTTACACTAAGGAATGTTGTCAGTGTTGGCATAGCGTCCTTTCAAGTTTAGTGCTACAATATCGAAAGTCTACGCTCCTTAGCACATATGATATGAAAATTATTTCAATATCTTGAGCACTTGCGTGATAATTTGTAGTAGAAGTGGTGGACAATATTTCATAATATTCAAAAAATTAAAAGGAATTCATAAAAACCAAAGTCAATGCGGTAAAGGATGTAAAAACGGCAAAAAAGTACGCTTTCATTGCCATATTCATAAATGCTGGCTCAAAACAGTGTTAACTCGAAAAGTTTTTAACTCGTCACGTATTATCCTTTATTACTCTTTCTGAAGTTCCTAAATAAACTAAAAATTTCAAAAAAAGCTTACTTCTGAAGCTAGTTTTCCTTCATATCCCATTTCTTATAATTTGGCAATTTTGACTATCATGGACATGCTTATTTACAAGTTTAAGAAAAAAATTAGTTAAATTTTAACTTTATATGAATCAAATGACAATAAAAATTTGATTTTTAATAGTAAATAGTGCAAAGAAAAGTTAATTGTAGTGCAACACACAAAAACTATATGGGGGTACCCGGGTACCATGGGTATTGACTCCCGTAGGTATCAACTTTAAAGCCATTTTACATATAGGCCAAGCTATTAAAATTTAGTTTTTTTTCAGTTTTTATAATGTATAAACACCTTAATCACGACGATCTGAAGTTTCATGGCTATATCTTTATTAACAAAGAAATGAGAGCACTTTAAAGTTAAAAATGGTACACGGGTACCCGGGTATGTACAGTAGGGTTAAAAACCTATAATAATTTTATACTTTGGCTTGAAAATAAATTTGACCCATTTTATATGATAGTTTTGAATTTATTAAAAGTTGAAAGTTTTCAATAAAAATCTACAAGTCTTCTGAAAATTTTGGATTTTATAGCCAAAAATGTGAAAAAACCCATTTTTGGAATTTTTGGCGTTTTTTTTTTTTTTAATTTTTTACATTTTATATGATAAAGTCTACATTCAGCGAAAATTTCGTTAAGATATCTTTACTAACAAAGATTTTATTACATATAAAATATTTATAGTTTCTCAAAAAAACAATTTTTCACAAAAATTTTACTTTAATTACAAAACTCTGAAAAAGTATAAACTCGATAATAAATAATTGAACATTAGAGGGGATGTATTCGAGATACAGGAAGTTACATCTAGAATTTTATGTCAGATTGAAAAAATACCAAAGAGACATTTTAAGCAGTTGTTAAACCATTAACAAGAATATATCGATATATCGGACTTAAAATGGCGACGCTATACATAAAAAAAACAAAAAGGGCGAGATTTTGTGGCGAGGGAAAAAAAATATTTTTTGCATTTTTGGAAATCTCATTAACTATTCTTTCATTCTAGGGGTGGTGACTGGCACAATTTTTTTTTGACCCGCCCTAATGTACATATTTATATAATTAAATAAGTCTGACAGTGCTATCGAAGTCACCAAGAAAAAAGATGCAATTGAGTCATATACACTTACGGACAAAAAAAAAGTAGGGTCAAGTATATTTATTTAAAATTTTTGGAGTTATCGACAAAATTTTACGCTAAACAATAAAAATTTTTCGAAACTTTACTTTTTTTAAATCGCGATAACAATAAAAAAAAAATATCAAAAACGAGAGAAGATATAGTCGGTCAAACGCGTTACAATTTCTGCACAAACACATAATACCCCAACCACCTATGGTGGTGTAGGGTATAAAAATACCTTGTATACTTCAAAATTACATTATTGTAACGTTAAGGTTATTATTTTATTACTACCAACCATTAACCTTTATCGTTTTTTATTTTCATTTTGTTTTTGGAATTTTACATTTTTTAAAACACAATTTTTTATTTTAACACTTTTTTTATATTATTCTAATTTAACATTTTAGCACAAATAAAATAAAAATTTCACACCTTTATGGAAAAAAGTTAACATTAAATTATAATTAGATTATTTGAATTGTGAGAATTTATTAATAAAATCTAAATTTCTTAACTCTTATAATTTTTATTTACATTTTTAATAGATGCTTCAAATCATTCTGCAAGACTTGTATTCTTGTCAAAAGAGGTCTCAATGTTAACAGTTTTTATTACTTATTGTACACATTATATTTTTTTATTATATACATGTTGTTGTGTCTGACTGTCTGTCGTTAAAAACTGTATTTATGCCAAATACAAGATCTTGCTCTTGTGCTTTATTATTTCTTTTTTTTCTATTCTCTGTTGCTTTTTATTCTTTCTTTGTTTAATTTCTTTTCAATGATAAAAAAATGAAACTTTAGTTTACCAACAACAAACGACTGGAATATACGTACTCTTTTTATCTTACGGATATTAATGTGTTTAAAGTGTAATAATATTTAATATATGAAAATATATTTCTTAAATTATTATTAATTAAGAACAAATTGTAAATTGTGTAAATATTAAAGAGAAAAAAATTTAAGCCTTAATAATGAAATCAAGCAAAAAATTAACAGTTAATTAAGCAAGTTTTTTAAAAAATGTAAAAACCAACTCAATTGACTAAATACATGCATACATTTCCGTTTGAAACGCTGACTCACTAATTATTAAAAATTAGAGATGAAAGTGTTGACATTTTTTGTATTGTCTAATATTTGATTGAATAAAAAGTTAAATTAAATAATAGTTTTTTCCGCAAACACATCACAAAAAATTAATTTTATTAAGGTGTTTTGAGAAAAAAAAAATGTTTTTCGTGATCCTATCATGAGTTCTTAGGAATTGCATATGTTACAGCTTTTCGTATAAGTTTTAGATAAATTACACATATTAAATAAAAATTAAATATTTGGAAAAAAAAAACTAAATTTCTTGGTTCAAAGTAAATCAGTTATTTTTTACTCATCGACCAACCTTAATGTTTATTGTTTTATATGTAAATAAAAAAAAATATTTCTTGAGATTTTATTGCACGTAATTGAATTTATAGTGCAAATACTACTCGTAACAATCTATAAAATGTGTACTTTTTTTGTGTTTAAAATAGAATAAGTGATTGTAAGACATACTATTTCATGTGTGTATGTACATTGTAGATATTATTGTGATAAGAAATGTTCACTTTAATGAGTAATAACAAAAAAACAAGTTTATAACTGTTCTCCAGTACCACTTATTTAGATTGAATTTATCTAAAATATTTTATTTTTAAGAGTTTAGTATACATTTGTATATACATATGTATCTACATATGATAATAAAAATTAATAAAATTTGTAAACAAAATAATTTTGTTTTAAATTATAAGTTATACATTATAAAAAGAAATTCATTGAAACATTTTTATTATTAGAAAAAGTTTTTCCACATTTCAACCAACATTTTTTTCTTCAGTTCACTGCGCACCAAAGAGGAGGAGAATCCCTTAAACAAAAATAGGTGCACTATATGGAATTTGACGTACTGAACAAGATTCTGCTTTTAGTTTTTTTCTATAAATTTTGTGTGATATCTAGGGATATTAAAAATAAAAATCCTGAGTTTTAAGTGAAACAAAAATTTTAGCTATTTATCCGTTTCAGACAATTTTAAGAATTTTGGCATCGATTTGTTAAAGCATATTTTTGCATATTTTAGTTTAAGAGCATATTTTCATAGAAATTTCTAATTTTAGAGCATATTTTATGAATTAAGCAAAAATATACTATTTAATAATTTTGCATATTTTATCTTAAGTATAAAAAAAAAATATGTTTTTTTTTTGCACTAAAGAGTAAAATTTGTATAATTTAGATAAATAAAACTTCAATAGATGCCGACTAAAATTACCCTTATTATATATATTAACATTATATTTATCATACGCTCAATACTTTCGGATATATTCGTAAATTAGTTGCAAAAAAAGTAATTTTTCATGCACAATTGGAAAAAGTAAAAAATTTCGGTTTTTAATTTTTATCGTAAAATTATGAAAATTGATGAACAAATAATAATTTTATTCTCAATTAATTAAAGACACATATACAGTGTTGCCATAGATATATTATTTAAAAAATCTTACAATTTTACTTAGAAAATTTTACTTTTTGAAAAAAAAATATTTTTTTTATTAACAACTATATACAATTAATAATTTGTATGCTTTAAAACAGATAGAATTAATTAAAAACATTTCTTTGTTTATTTTTTAGTAGACCTTCCTTTTTTTATAAACTTGGACTAGCTTGCTATTTACTTAAGATTTATAATAATCACTATGGTCCTTGTTAACATTTCTACAAATCAATAAAACTTTTAGTGGCAAATCATTGTGAATATATATAAGTATAAATACTTTAACATTATCTTAATAACAATACATCTCAAGCGCAAAAAGTGGTTTTTCAGTGTCGAAAAAAAATAATTTAAATGTTTTTTCTCGATAACGATATTAAAAATAAAAAACTGAGAACTATTCGTATAAAAGAATCCAAAGATTTGGCACTTTAAAAATATGGGTAAAATCGAAGATCCAAACAAAAAATATGTACCGAAATAATTTGCGCTTGAGGTGATGTGCCATTATTGGGTCAATGTTAAAATATGTATATTATTTTTGTATGGATTTATATTCACAATGATTTGGCTTAAAAAGTTTTATTAATTTTTCATAATTTAAAGCGGTACTTAAGCGAAATATTTTCCTTCAAAGATTAAGAAATATATGAGTTATATTAAATTACTCAAACGTTTTTTTTTTTTTTTTTTTTGATATGAAAACAAATATTTTGTGAGTAAAAATTACAAAACAACAACCATAGATTATGGTTGTTATTTTCCTTCAAAGATTAAGAAATATAGGAGTTATATTAAATTACTCAAACGTTTTTTTTTTTTTTTTTTTGTTATGAAAACAAATATTTTGTGAGTAAAAATTACAAAAGAACAACCATAGATTATAACATAGATATGAAGTTCAGTTTTCAAAAACCTAAGTCGGTTGCCAAAAAAACCTAAGTCTAAGAAAGTGTTAGTAAAAGTTTTCATTCAAAACAAAAACAATTGTAGTACGTGTGCCATTTTGAGTAATTTTTTTCAATTGAGTTTTTTTTAAGCTTCATATCTATGTTATAATCTATGATAACAACTTTTTAAAAGTCTTATTTTTGGTTTAAGAATATTTAAATCTTTGCAAGGTCTCAAAAATCTTCAAAATAAGACAAATCTTCACATTTGGTAATTTTAGGTATACATTAAGTTATATTTTTAATGTAGGTGGTTAATATTTAATTTATAATACATGACTTATTTTATTCGTAGTACATATTACTAGCTTTAGATTAGGTATCAAAAATTTAAAAAAATTTGTATCGTCTTTTATTTTTAAAAACAACATAAAAATTATTCAATCTAGCATTAAAAAATGTTCTGGTACTAATTTTTGAATAACTTCGAAACTGTTAAGCAGATAAAAAATAATGTTAGGATGATTTGAAAGCAATTTTTGTCCTTATTAATATGGAAATATTATAAATAAAAATATATAAAAAAATATATAAAAAAAATATACGTGATAGAGGTGTTATTTGTAGTGTCATTACGATTAAATCAAAATAAATTAGCAATTTCGAGCTTACGTTCTGACTATAACCTTATCGTGGACATGTTCTTAAGGTACTAAAATATACCCCTCTGATTATATATTTTTGACAAATGGGATGAAAGATATTTTCTGGCGTAATACTTCACCAATTTGGCTAAAATCTTCTAAATGGGTCTATAAATGGCGGGAGATATACATAAGCAAAAAAACGTTTTTTTTGTTTTATTTTTAGACTTCAAATTTCCATAAAAGTTGACCGTAGTTTTTTTTTTCTTTCACGGATCTGTCAAAATTTTAAAAATAACGAGAGAGTGAAAAGTGTTTTTTTTTTTTTTTTTTTGCCTGAAACAATGTTCTTGGTGCATTGTAACTCGCAATAAAAAAATTCATTTCAAAACAGGGGGAAAAAATCGTAAAAAGCAAATTTTCAAAATAAAAATAATTAAAAAAAGGTTAATTTTCAAAGCATTCAATTAATGTAGCAATTAGCAAAAAATATAAATAAAAAATATTTATTTTTATACCCTCCACCACCACTAGTGGTGAAAGAGGGTATACTAAGTTTGTCGTTCCGTGTGTAACACCTAGAAAGAATCGGTTAAGACCCCATAAAGTATATATATTCTTGGACCATATGAAATTCTAAGTCGATTAAGCAATGTCCGTCTGTCCGTCTGTCCGTCTGTCCGTCTGTCCGTCTGTCCGTCTGTTGAAAACATTCTCACGCCTAAACTGATTGAGCTATTCCAATGAAAATTACTCAGGTTATTTGTTGTTCCCAGACGCTGTTTGGGATTGCAAACCAGCCAAATCGGTTCAGTAGAAAAAAAGTTATATATCCAAATCTGAAAGAATCCCCAAACCACACTTGAACTGATAATATTTCAACAACCAATTAACGGATTTAAATAAAACTTTGTCAAAATGTCTACCTATATTCACTTTAGATAACTGCCAAAAATTGGCTAAATCGGTTCAGTCGGAGAAAAGTTATAGGCAAAAATATGAACAGTTTCTATGATTCCAACGTCATAAGTGTTTCTTAAACATCATGTTATAATTTGTATATGGAGTGCATATGTGTATGTTCGCCTCAATATGAATGTTGATAAACACAAAGGCATACAACTATGTTGAGTTTGATGTTTGATCGTGGTCACCATCGAACACACCACGATATGGTACGTTCGCTACTTTTTAGCAACATATGTTGATAAGTTTATTAAACTAGTTAGTAGTTCGGTGTGTTTCAAGCTGTACACATCGGTAGAGAAGGATACGTAATGGTTTTATTAAAAGTTTGTCTGCTAACATAAAGATATAAATAATGTTGATGGAATAAATTGCATAAATATGAAATTGTTTTGAAAATGTTTTGATTTTTATTTAGCACATTGAAGAAAAAGTACTGATACATAATTATGTTACTTTATAATTTCTTATTCATTATAGTTTTTTGTGCGTTTATAATTAATAACTTGTAAATGTGGTGATATTTTTTTAATTTTCATTGTAAAAATAAAACTGTAATATACTTAGTTATGTTAGAACTTTGTTTATCTCTTTTTAATTTATTTAAATAACTATCTTTAAAAAGCATTGCAAATTTTTATCATTTTCTTAAAGATTAGTATTTATAAAAGTTTTCAAATATAATTTTTCAAAAATTTTGAGAGCGCCGTTGGGCAGAAATAATATAATTCAACAGTAAATTCTTAATTCATGACTAGTTAGGGTGATTTATATAAATGCAAATTACGAAGAGGGAAACTCTTATAGTTAGTTTATATTTGCTTTAGTTTACTTATTTAGTTTTTCCAACATCATCAGAGAAACGGCTCTCTAATCGAATCGTTAAATATAAATTTGAGGTAAGCGAAGATTTACAGAAATAATTGATCAATTTTATTATATTGATTAAAACAATAAGTTTTAAATTCGGTAATATTAAAATGTTTCTGAATAATTATGGCCTATTTGGTGTATAAATCTGTTTTTACCAATCGAGCTTCAATTTTAACGCAAAATAAAATTTCAGTTTTTCGTTCTTTAAATCGACTTTGCACAGAAATATTAAAAAATTGGTGGAAAGTTGCATAAAAATAAAGAAAGTCATGTTTTTATTATTCGAGTGTGCTTAACCCATTTACGACTGCTGCTGCGTTTTCGCATCAGTAGCTTTAACATCGCCTAATTATTTAATTATTCAGTCGATGATGAATTTTTTCACAGCTATTATAAGATAATATGTTGTCTAAAAGATAAGAGAAAAAATCTATTTTTATATAAATACTCTGTCCAGAATTGAGTGTTAATGCCAGGTGTATCAAATAAATGGTTGGTGTAGTGAAAAGGCGATATTTTCAGATCTGCTTTTCGAAAATATGTTTTTATGTTATGGGTGTATTCCAAAGGTAAATAGCTTTAAATTTAAGCTAAAAATGGTACGATTTCTGAAATTCTCGAAGCATTATATTTCGGAATCAAAAATATGTAGGTGTCCAAATGTTTTTAATTTGTTATAACAGTCGCAAAAAAAAAAAAAAATATTCATGCTAAATTTCGTAGTTATCTTAACGGAATCGGGTAGTGGTCGGAAATAGGTTAAATACACATTTTCTACATTTAAATGGTAATAATTGTATTTGTGACAAAACTAAAAATACAGATTCTTTACAAACACATACAAGGTATTAAAAAAAACTAACAAAATAATTTATACAAATCAAACTACAAAAAAATCTGTAAAAATCGGGTTTTTTGATAAGAACTCCAATTTTTGCGAAATATGCAAGAAATCACATAATTTCATTTCTCCTAGCCCTTAGATTTCTTATAGAATAAATTAGTTATCACTAAAAAAAACATTTTTTTGTGAAGATAGTATATAGTAAAAACAAATTTTCGTTCGTTTCGCTCTGCCACTACTATTTAACTTTCTTACAAAATGCAATTTTTTTACTAAATGAAAAATATACTTTTATTTAAAATGAAATATTCTATTTTTTTTTTACCAAAATAATCGACTTTTTGTAAGAAAAATAAGTTATCAAGATTTTCCTCCTTTTTTAACTTTTTACACATCATTTGCATAATAGTTTGTTAAAATATCTTATATACAATACAAAATCTTTATTAGAACAAGCTTATACTACTACACTATTATGGACGCCAAAAATTAATAAGTAAATTAGAAAAACATCACTTTCCGAAGAGCTTTTCCTACATAAAAACTGATGAAAACACTAGCTCAGTGGTGGAGGGTATATAAGATTCGGCATGGCCGAATATAGCATTCTAACTTGTTATATTTTAGAATTTTGCATGCTCTTTAAAAAATATACCTATTTTTATTTTGAGAACATTTGCAATAAAATTGTAGTCCAGTAGAATAAGACGAAAAAATAACTTAAAAACGGAATTCGATGCTTGGTCTTGGTGTCTTATACTTAATCACGTGTACGCTACACGAGTTATTCGCAGTTTGATGCTACAAAAACCGTTTTTTTTTTTATATATCTCGCTTACATATATATGTACATCGTACATGTTTATAGGGTATAAAATTTCCAACAATTTGCTGAAGTACATTTTTATATACCATCATTATTTTGGAAATATAGCGCATTATAAATACGATTTAATGTTTTGGACTATTAGTTTTTAACAAAAATTTTAAAAAGTACATATATTAAATTGTAGATACTTAATTTTCGAACTGTCATTTTACCTTCTCAATTTTTATTCTCTTTACTGATTTTTTTTATTTTCTATACGAACGAAATAACGTTTGCGTAAAAATACGCACCTAATAATATTGTATTTTTTTTTTAACTTTTTACCAAACAAAAATATTTACATGTATCAAAGAAAAAAAAATAATAAAATTCACTATTTGTCGCCATAAATTTCTAGTGTTTATGGGAATTATGAAAAATTAATTTTATTTGATTTATTTTATTACTTTATTTGTTTATTTAAGTCAGAAACTAAGTTAAGTTATTAAAAAATATTCTCAACAAATTTTTAAAGTGTAATGGTCTGCAATGTGATTAATTGATAAACAAAAGTAATTTTATACTTTCACATAAGAAATGTTGTCGCGAATACCTTTAATATTTTCATAAATTTGTTAAAAAAAAAAATCTATTAATAAATTTTTTTATTAAAACCAATTAAAACAAAAATAAAATACTTTAGTTTTTTTTGCAGAAACTTAATTAACTCGACATTGTAGCTTTATATTCTTTATTGGACACTCTACAATGTGTGTAGAGTCTACATACTGTCACATTTTAAATCCAGCCAAGCAATTAAGATGTCTCCTCTAGTTTCTTTTAAATAATCAAATTCATGTCTAAATTCAATTTATCACTAACAACGGGTGTTATTTTCGTCACTAGCTACTATTATTGATTATCAAATAGTAGGTGCTTTATCGTATAGTAACCTACATGTAAACAAATACATAAAAATGATAAAAAGTCATAAGAAAATTTAACTTTGTTTAATGTAAAAAAATAAAAAATTTTCACGACTTTTGTAAGAACGCACAAAAAACGAAATTAATGTTTTTTGTGAACAGATTACTTAAACTTTAATAATGTTTCTATAAAAACGTGAGAAATTCAAAAAACAATTTAAGGCCACAACATTTCAGTTTTTTTACAAAATATTTTATTTGTGTAGGTTGTTATAAATGTTTATAGAACAGATAATTTTACTTGATTATTTTTCTCATTATTTTGTTATTATAAATAAAGAAAATATATATATATTTTTTAATTTATAATTTTCTATAAACGCGAATAAAATATTTTATAAAAATTGTAAAATATTTGCCTAATTTGTTCTTAGCTTATGTATTTAAGACCTTTTCTCACATATACAAATATCTTGCCAGATCAAAATTTTATTCAAAAATTCCGATTTTTTTCCAACGATACATTTCCCATAACATTCATGATCAAGAAAGTCCTCTAGTACGTACGTACTCCGATCCTACAATCTGTAAATTAACTTTTCCTCTGTTATCAGGGTTCATACGGTGATCATGAACTCTTTGTATTTTTATGACTCAGAAAAAAAAATTGAATTTCCCAATTTGCCTGCAGTCTTAGCAGTTGTTTTACTTTATGGTCGACATGTGTTTTGATTATAAATTTGAACTATAGTTACTGAGAATAACAACAATTATAAATTGTCAAATTTTTTCACGTATAATAAGCGCATGGATTTTTTCGTGCACACTCCTTAAATAAATAATATTTAAATTTAATTTTCTTTATCTTTTATTTTCAGTTCTTTCTTAATGGATACATCATTGACCGTTTTGAGAACCTCACATTACCAAATGTTTTTAATCGAAGGAAAAATTAAGCTTTAATTAAACGCCTAGTGTGCAGCATCACTCATTACATATATATATATATACATATAAATAAAACAAACAACATTCCTTCAATAACAAAATAAAAGACGAACATATTAACAGTTTCACAATATATTTTACAAAAATGACACTGAAAACTTTAGATCATTCAAGATTAAGTCAAATAAAATCATTATGGAACATGATGAGCTTTTGTTTAGTATTACTTGTGGTGGGTAGTTTGTGTAAGACCAGCAATGCATTTGACATTAATACCAAATTAAATTTAAAACCCACAAAATACACGGAATGGTCAAAAAATATAACATATAAAAGTACAACAGAATACAATGCTCGTGGCATGAAACCTCTTTATGAAATCACTCAAAAAGTGATGTGGCTTTTGATTGGTGGCGAAAATCCCTTACCAGATGGTGAGTTATATTAAAGTAAAGAATGGTAAAATAGCTAACTGAAATGATAATTTGTTTCATTACAGGATATTTAGAGTTTAAAGATTCAAAAATTCAATTGGGTCCCAAGGTGGAACGGAATGAATGGGGCGATTTAGTTTTACATTATTGGCCTATTCTTTTGATTGTTTTATTGGTTGGAGTTTTAGTTGCTTCTATGCCTATAATAGGGTAAATATTAATTTAAAATTTGTTTTTATTATATTGTTATCTGACCTTTATATGTTTTTTATCGTTTAAGATTATGTTTTTGTTGTTGCCGCTGTGCTGGTGCTTGTGGTGGCCGTTCAGAACCATTTGATAAGAAACATGATACATGTCGGCGAGTTTTTCTAGGATTCTTTTTAATAATCCTGGCTACGGGTATACTGTAAGTATTAGAATGAAAAAACTAAATTTTTAAATAAAATTATAATATAATTTTTATTTTTCTTTTAAAGATTTGGAGTTATTGTTGCATTTGCCACAAATAGTTATATGCAATATGGTATAGATGATAGCACTGCCGTAGTTCGTGCTGGTAGCAATGATACTCAAACATTTTTGCATGTAACTTCTGAACAATTGGAATATGTTTTAGTTAATAATTACAAACAACTATCAGATCAATTGGAACTAATATTAAGAGGTATTTTTTATATAACATATATTTCAATGATTCTTTTTTTTCTAAAAATTTTAAATATGTTGTAGAAACCTCCGATTATATTATTACCCAATTAGAACAGAAATCAATGGCTGTTTCGGTGGGTTATCTAACAGATTTCCTTAAAAAACTGCCAGAATTAAGGGAAAAGTTGCAGAAAATGAAATTAATAACAAATGATCTGCGCGTATATGCTTCTCAATTAAGTGATGGTATTTATAACAATTCTATTTGTTTATATAGTTAAAAGTATTTTTAATATATTTTTATTTATTATTAAAGGTTTACGAGGTGTTAAACGAGATTTATTGGTTATGCTTAATAAATGCTCCCATCAGTCTTGTAAAGATGTGCTGAATAGATATGAAATTGGAAAATTGGATGCAAATGGTATACACTACGATCAGGTGAGTTTATATAAAAATACAATTACTAATATTGTAATTAACAATCTATGATAGCTTGATTTATTTTAATAATAAACATATTAAAAATTATAATAAAAATTTGGTTTTGCTAAAATGAATTAATAGTATAATATAAAATTATTTTAATGCTGCCAGATGGTAGATCGTTATTTCCCTAAGGTATGTTTTATAAACAAAATTTGCTAGAAAGTTTATAGATTTTAAAAAAATATTATTTTTTTAATTAAATGTTTTATAGTTTTAAATATATATATGTTATAAGATCAATATTATTCTCTTGTTTTTATAAAGCTTCCTGATGTCACGGCTATTATTGAAAATTTAGAAAAATTAATAAACGATGACATAGCCTCGGCTGGAGAACGTGGTAATAACGCTTTAAAAGCCATGCGTAAGCATTTAAATGATACCATTGCCGTCTATACACCACAAATTGTTGATGCTATTACAAAAGCTGGTAAGTGTGTTCTAGGGTGAGTTATAGACTTTTACTTGATCAGAGTTTTTTTAATGTTTATAGGTCAAGGTTTGCTAAAGGCTTCAAATGATATTAAAACTGAATTACAAAAGGTTTCAAAAATAATTGGTTCGAATACAGATAGATATACCAATATAGCTGACAATTATCGTGCCGAATATGGTCCATACAGATTCTATATGGGCATCGGAGTATGCTCAATTTTATTATTAGTAAGTTAAAAAAATCAATTATATAATGATTATAATTTTTTTACTCTTTAAAGACAATTCAAAACAAACGATATCTCTAAAATATGTATATCAACAATTTTATGAAAGAACGCCCAAAAATTGACCGAGTGTCTTTCGATTTTCAGAAAATTTTGCACATAATTAATTCACGTATATCAATATAGATTTCAGTTTTGAGAAATTGCGAAAACTCTTAATTTTATTTCGCTTTTTCACTTTCTCAAAAACCAAAAAAATTTTGGAAGTATGTAACTTTAAATATCAATATTCTTGGGAATGCTTTTTGAATTTCAATGATTTAAACAGCGTTTTTTATGTCGGTTTTAATACAAAAATTTTCAAAATAAGAAAGATTATTTAAAAATAATGCAATTGCATTTTTTAAAAGAATTTTTCGTTAAATATGTTATTTAAAATTTTTGATATTTTAACATATTTGAATTTTTTTTTAATATTTCATAAAACGTAGGTGTTTTCAGTTTCAATTGACATAAGATATAATAATATTATATTAAGAGAAGAAATATCATGTGATATATTTACTGCCAAATGTTATTGACTTTATATAATCAGCTATTTTTAAATTACCTTTTTAAATAAAAATTTTATTAATTTTAAAATCTATTTATTCGCTCTTGAACTTAAACTTCATAGAAAAAATATTACTTCTTTTGACGATAATGAATCAGTCAGTGACTCAACAACATATACCTACACATTCATATACGTTTATAAAGTGATATTAATGCATGATAGTCATAAGAAGATATGATTGTTTTGAATTGACTAATACATGCATACATACATAAATAGACATACAAGATATATTGCTTGCATGTTTATGAATATAAAATATATTTTCTTACCTTTATTAATTTTTTACATTAAAGGTTTTAATATGCCTAGTTGCTGCATTGTTATGTGGTATATGTGGAAAACGTCCAGATGGTTATGGTGATGATTGTTGCAATAAAGGTTCTGGTTCCAGATTCCTTATGTTGTAAGTTTTTATCAAATTGTATTTTATATTTACTCAGAAATTATAAACATTTATTTTATATTTTATTTAATTTTTAAGAAATATAAAAATACATAAAAAATGTCTTAAATTTCCAACTGGGTTGTTAAGTTAGACATATTTCTTTGTTATGATAAAATTATTGACCCCAATATCTTATTGTTATTTTAAATTATTGTCCTATAAAAACTACCTAGTTATTTAAATAAAATAGATAATATTAAAAAATCTTGATTGTAAAAATATATTGTATTTTTTTTAATTATATTCAAACTGACTAACTCTGTATGTAATTTAATTTTCAGTGCTGTTGCCATTATATTCCTGTCGATATCAGCTATAACATTAATTGCCTTGATTCATTTCCTAATTGGTATTGTTGCATATAGAGGCGTTTGTGTACCCCTAAGGTAAGTTTTTGTTAACTTAAACATATAATTTTTATATATATATATATATATATATATATATATATATATATATATATATATATATATATATATATATATATATATATATATATATATATATATATATATATATATATATATATATATATATATATATATATATATATATATATATATATATATATATATATATATATATATATATATATATATATATATATATATATATATATATATATATATATATATATATATATATATATATATATATATATATATATATATATATATATATATATATATATATATATATATATATATATATATATATATATATATATATATATATTTTTTTTTTTTTTTTTTGAAATCGATATTTTGGGTTTTTTTCTGTTTTTAGGGATCCTCAAAATGATGCCATTTTCGCTGAATTTGATAATTTAGTAGATTTGAATGAAGTTATGTATCCTTCGAAAATCAAAGGCAAAGCTGCCTCTGGTTCATTACCACCATTCCGCATTTCTCATGTTATAGCCTCGTGTCAAGCCAATCAAACTATTTACGAAGTATTACATATTAATAATCTTGTCGATATTAACGAAATCAATGAATACCCATCACATTATAAAATCAATCAAACTCTTGAAAATCTAGTTCAAGGTATTGATTTTAATGATAAAGGTGTGGAGATTTTATCTGCTGAGGATAGACAACGTATTTTAAGTTTAAAAGAATCCGCATTGAAAGATTTTGATTCTAGCCATTTTGTTGATAATTTAAATGATGATATTACTAAACATTCTCTAACTGAAATTGCCATACAATTGCGAGAAACTGCCAATAAGATCATGAGTCCAGATATGAAAGACGTACAAGTATCGTTACGCAATCAAGCTTTGCATTTAGAGACTTATGATCAAAATCTTGTTATACCTATGAAAACTCAATCATCCGAATTAATTAAATTGGCTCAAGATCTAGACAAAACTCTTAGTTATAAAGACCGTCCATTCCAAGATTCCATACCATTGCTTGTTCAAGAAATCGAAAGAGCCCAGACATTTATACAAAAAGATGGACGAGCCTTTGTTAAAGCAACAGCAGAGAGTTTTACCAATCATTTTGCCGGTGAAATAATGCGTTATTTAGATATGGTTGTTACATCGGTGGAGAAAAAGATTGGTATATGTGCACCCTTAGCTAAAGTTTATGAGGCTGGTATTGTGGCCACTTGTAATAGTATTGTTGATCCTTTGGTAAGTGTTTCCTCATTTGTTTTATAGATATATAAATTTTATTATGAAAAAGTTTTAAATATTTAAAATCATTATTAATTGTGCTAAATTTCCTTCACAAATAGAATGGTTTCTGGGCTGGCGTTTTCTGGTGTGTGCTACTTTTCCTACCAACTCTAATAGTTGCTGTCAAATTGTCTAGTCTTTATCAAAAATCGGATCCTTATCCCGGTCCCTTGGTTGAATCGTAAGTAATAAACTTAATTAATTTAGAATTTTTTGTTCGAATTAACACAAATCGTAATCTGCAAAACAAAAATTGTTGTACGTTTTAATGCAGTAACCATTATTATATGGCATTTATATTGAATGATTATACAGTAGTTTATATTTGTTCAACATTTTGACTTTCTTTTATTGTTAACAATGTAGTTTTTCTGAAATTTTTTTTTGTAAACGTTTGTTAAAATTTTTGTATTATAAACTAAAACAAATAACTTTTCAGGGAGTATTTGTATGATGCTTACAGTGAGCGTGATCACATTCCATTGGCAAAGTAAGTGATTTAATAAAATTAAAATTTTCAGTTAAGCATTTCCATTTATTATCATTTTAGTTTAAAAGAAATCAAAAACTCTCTTAATTTAATTTAATTTTGAACTATTTTTCTAACTCTTAAGTATTTAAAAAGAAATGTATGACACAAATCTTTATTGTATTTGTTTTGTGAATTTTTCATGTGTTATGTATGTATGTTAAGAGAATTCAAAATTATTTGAGCACCCAGTGAACAATTTGATATACATAAGTATTATTATGTTTTTTTACATACATAATTGCATGATTATTTTCAAAACTCATTTTATAATGTATTACTTTTCTTTTTAAAATATCTTAACAATAAATCTATTCTATTTATTTTAAGTTATCTACTCTATTCTTGTATATTTGTTTCTACTACTTTATTTTGATTTGTTTTATTTGTAAAAAAATTAACTTCATTACATTTTATGTTATGTTTTTGTCCTTTACATGTTTAGTGGTCCAAAAAATAAACGACGCAAGAATAAAGATCGCCGTCGTCGTGATTATTATGAGGATCCTGTTGGATCTAGCTCACACGGAATTCCACCGGCAGCAGCTGGTGCACGTGATACTCGTTACAGTGACATGGCACCAAAGTAAGTTTAAAGTATTTTAAAAATACCCCATCCATCCAACCTCAAAATATCCATCCATCCATCATTCCTTTTTCTATAAAATAAATTACTTATTTTTTTCTTTAGAATGTTGAATGATTTTTAACAGCTTGTTATCGTTCAATAAATTTTCCTTAAATGTGTTGTAATAACTCTGATTGGGAATGCTCTATTTTATTTGGTTACCTTTTTTGATAAACAATTTACAGTATAGCTAGTAACAGTATATTGAAAGAAGCTTTAAAAGCATTTCTAAAAAAATATGCTTGATTCTTCCATTAAATAATTAATAAAACGTAATAAACAGTTTAATTAATTTCATTTACATACTATTATACTACATGCATATATTCATCTTAATATTATGTTTTTTTTTCTTTTTAATTTTTTATTTATATATAAACGTAAATGTATTTTTTAATTTTTTATACTTAGAAATGTGGTTGAGGCTTCTGATACGCGGCCAAAAGCATTATCGGCAGATGGTTTCTTTTAGGTATTAATTTTTTTCAAACTTAGCCAACCACCAAAGTATGTGGTGGGCCTGTCTACTTTAATGTGGTATGGTGTGATAAAAAATTGTTTTTGTGTGCTTTCATATTTTATTTTATATTTCATTTCAAAATTAACTACATACGTTAAAATATTTTATTTTACTTATTTTTGATAATTGTATATTTTTATTGAAAAAAAAAAAAACTAATGCATTTAATCATTTATTTAATATTTCATGGCTTAATTAAAAATATTTAATGCCTTATTGTTTTATTATCTGCACAAAAGTTTATTTATGTCCATAAATGTTTATTACATAAATCAAATTTACGTTATTTTAAATACTAATTTGAATGAACTATTAGGGAATATTTTGTTAATAATATAAAACCTATACTTTGAAAAAAATCATATTTAAGACAACCATTTATTAGATTTTTAGTGAAAAATTTAAATTTTTGGATTTTTTTGTGAAAAATTAGATTTGTAGTGAAAATTTGGATTTTAGGTGAAAATTTGGATTTTCAGTGAAAAAATGGATTTTTAGTAAAAATTTGTATTTTTAGTGAAAATTTGGATTTTAGGTGAAAATTCGGATTTTAGGTGAAAATTCGGATTTTAGGTTTTTTTGTGAAAAACTAAATTTTTTGTGTAAAACTAGGTTTTTTGTGAAAAGTTGGATTTTTAGTGAAAAATCAAAATTTTGTGTTGAATTTTGATTTTTTTTTAAATTAATTGGTGAAACAATGAGGAAAACTCGAATTAAAAATAAATTATACAGTCGCGCTTTTATAAAACGGAATAAAAATCTTTTAGAAAAATTAAAACTTAAATAAATTATTTTTCTTTTTTGGCGATCGTAATAAGGACCGCGCGAAAAAATCCGAGCGTACTTCCAGGCTTATAACTTTTGACATAATGAAAAAAGAATAATTCCGTTAACTTGTCAACATTTGTCATTATGCTCAGTAGCCATGTGCTAAATTTCATTGTAATATCGAATTAATTTTTTCTTAAAATGGAAATTGAACAAAGAACACGTGAATACATAAATCATCAAATCAAATTTATAATGAAAACCCAAGTCGGTTCTATAAAACAATCGCTAGGAAGGCAGGTGTCTCACGAAATACAGTTTCTCGGGTCATAGGAATATATAAAGGGGTCATGACCACTGAAAAGAAACCTGGTAGTGGACGAAAAATTAGATTTTTGGGCAGTTGATTCTTCCGCATCTCTGGAAGAAAAGTGCCTGAAAAAGTTAATTGCTCTGAATCTTTTGTCAGAAAATTTAAGGAACAAAAAGTTCCCGACGCATGAAAGAATTTGGAAGCAAAAGAGAGGGCTAAAAAAACTATAGTCGATTTTTTTCAGAATTATGATTGCTGCATAATTCACGATGAAACGTACGTACTGTCAGACTTTTTGCAATTTTCTGGCAAGGAATTTTATTTTGCAGATGTCAAAGGGAATGTGGCACAAAAATATCGTGTATAAATAAATCAACATTTCCTAGAAAGTTTTTGGTTTGGAAAGCTTTTTGTACGTGCGGAGAAAGAATCAATCACTTCATTCATAAGAAATGGCTCCATTAACACAGAAATATATGTGAATAAGTGTCATCGGAAAAGAACTTCTTTCTTTTCTAAGAAAACACACTATGTCCGCATTTTTGAGGACTAATCTCGCTGCATCAAATAAATGGAGTTGTGTTTGTACCGTAAGAGGTTAATCCACCAAATTGTCCAGAACTCCGTCCAATTGAAAGGTATTGGGCCCTAGTAAAAAAAAAAACATTTAAAAGCACTAACAGCTTAGCAAAAAAAAAAAAAAACGGAGTTTAAAAAAAGTGGACTTATTCCAGCAAGAAGCAGCCGAAAACCCATTAAAAACTTTAATGAAAGGAATTCCGCAAACGATCAGATATTTTATTAAAAACCAATAAGAAATAATTTATTCTTTTAAATTAAAAACTTAATAAAAAATATAGTTTAAAGGTTTAGTCGTGCGCAGTCCTTATTTTTTTTTGGTTGTATATTTTAAAATTATGTTTTCAATTTTAAAATTTACTCAAGAAATGAAGAGAAACGATTTGTCTCAAAGATAAATCGGGTTTTAATCATTAAATTTTTTTTTTTTATTATAAAAAATCGATAGGAAAACCGTTAAGATCAATTAGTTGAAAATTATTTAAATTTATACTAAAAAAAACAAGTTAAAATGCTTCTCAGATTACCAGTCTTTATCATCATATAATATTTATAAGCTCTGTACTTGTTAAACTTGAAAGTTTTAGTGAGAATTTACAGGAAAGCGTTCCCGTACTAAGAATTTGTGTATTTTGTTGTATTTCTGACAATTCTGACTAAAACCTATAAATTTGACGAGTAATGGAACATAGCTATAAATACATATTTTTATTACATATTCAGATTCCACAGGGCTTTTCATTAAAAACTAAAATAAAACATAATTGATCATGTTAGTTAAAAACCTTTTGCTTTATTTCTAATTCGCCATTTCTAATTTAAAATAATAATTTTCTTTCACAAAGCCATTAATCATAATCATAATAATATATGTATGTATGTAGTATAAATAATAGCGAATAAATGAAAACATGTAAAATAAATAATTTTTGTATCTATGTTGTAAATATGAATTAATACTGAAAACTAAAATCCACGAGCCCATTCTGCTCATTACCTCAAAAAGAAAACAACTATTTGAAAGTTTCCTAATATATAAATATGTGTATATTATAATTTAAAATTCTTAAATTATTACAACAATTTACGAATATTATCTTTCTTTATTATTTACTCCACATAGGCATTGGGATGGAGGTCCACCTAGATATCAAAACCCACCAATGGCACCTCCAGCATCTGAATATGAACGCCCACCTCCATATTATTATCCTGGCGCTTCGGATCAGGACTAAGTGATCTATATTGAAATTCAGTTTTAAGCTGATGTATTCTCATTAAACAACATATGTAGATGGAATAAAAACTGGAGTTTTTTAATTATCAAAAAACAAATTAAAAACAATGAACGGGAAGGAGCGATCGTAAACAAACTAATAATACAACGGAACAGAAGCTAAATTCGTAAAGAGCCATCATAGTTTTATACAAAACATATATATTTATTGTTAAAGTAATAAACTTTTCACATTTTAGTATTTAGTCTTTATTTTTTGTCATAACTCTAATTTACCAAATGTAACTTAAAGCAGTATTGCCAAAATGTGTTTATAGAAGAAAAAAAAAAAAAAAAACAAACAAACAAAAACAAAAAGTAGAGTCATTTACATTACAATTAAATGGATTATAGAAAATAATATATAACTGAAAAAATATAAAAAGAAAAACGTATTAAAAATATTGTTAATAACAATGATGATTATGATAATGATGAAAAAGATGAGGATGATGATGATGACAATGATGAGTAGTTTACCGTAAAATAATTAGAGGTTGTTTATCGTGGAAGGCAACAGCTTTAAAATTGACATTTCAATTCTTAAATTTAGTACCAACTACTTTTAGATAGACCCAAAATGTTTTCATATTTACATATTATTATTATATTATCTAACCAATATCTCCAAGGTGTTTAGTTTAGTCGGTTAAAACTTCTTATGTATGTGTGTTCGTGTAACCATGTCTAAAGACCATTAAATTATGTTAATCTAATCCTAAAAATCACCAAATGGAGAGACGTGGAATTATTTTTTATTATATATATTTTATTAATCAGTGAGACTGTAATTTTTTATGAGTTAGATTATTTTTATAAATAATTATTATTATTATTACATATTATTAATTTTTAAACATCAACAATGCTGATGATTAATATAATGAATTTTTATGATAAATAATATGCATTTAATTATATAATGAAAAAAAACAAAAATAAAAAACACAAAAAATTGTTAAACGATTCAAATTAATACTTGAAAATTTGAATTTTTTTACAAAAATCAAATCCAGTTTTAATATATTAAAATAATGATACAATAATGTATTTTTTCTTTTTCTTTTAATTTTTTTATTAATAGCCATAGTTGTATTTAATATTAGATATAAATACATGTAAATTTAAGGCATTCCAAAGGAATGTGCAGATTAATTGCAACACATGAAAAATAAATAAAACTTATAATAAAATAAAAAATAAAAGAAATATTCAAAATCTAAACGAAAAACTTAATGGAAAATTAAGAAAATCAATTTAAAAATGTCCCCTTAATAAGGAAGATTTTATAATGTCATTTTATTCTTAAAAAATGTTTATTTTTAAACTTTATTATTTTTACTATTGTTTAACTGCAATATACATATGAAAATAGGATTTGTTTAATTTAATAAAAATCATTAACGTTGCGATCAATGATTTTTCTTCGAAATTTTCACACTTATAACTAGTCTAATAGAAGTGAAGTAGAAATAAATACGAACGATTTTTTTTAATAATTTGGTTTGATGTTATTTTTAAATTTGTTAAACTTTTTCATTTTTTTCTCTAAATTTTGAGGATTTTTTTTTTTAAGAGAAGTGATGTAAAAAAATTCACTTATACAGAACTAGTTCTTAAGCCGTAGTTATCAAAAACATTCTTTAAAATCAATTTTGAATCATAATTTTGTATACGGCACTATTCTAATAACTAGTGGTGTTATTAAATAATCTGAAGATTACACTATTTCTAAAACTGATGATTTCGGAACAAGATCTACAATTTTTCCTGGTATGTGCATTATATTAAAATTACAAACAAATCATTTTATTACGTATCATAAAAATTAAACTTATGAGAATAACGTTAGGTGTCAGCCATAACTATTAAAATTATTATCGATGTCTTTATTTATTATAAATAAATTATTCTTTGGAATTTCAATAGATTACGATTTAGGCCATAGATTATTGACATAGATATGAAGCTTAAAAAAAAAAACTCAATTGAAAAAAATCAAAAAGGCCCAAGTACTACAATTGTTTTTGTTTTCAATTAAATTTTTTTTTTTTTTTTGACAACCAACTTAGGTTTTTGACACCAGAATTTATTAAAGTAAGTTATTAAAGTACAGACAACGACACACTCAAATTTTTTACGCGGAGTGTAAAAAAAAATGTGCGCCATTTCAAAAATTTACTAATAAAAAAAAAAAAAAAAAAATATATATATAATTTTATCATTTATTTTAAAAATTTGTGCAAAAATATGATAACCTACCGGATAATTTTTATAGAAACAGGTATGTTATAGAACAAAGTGAAATCGAATTTACATTCTTCAGAAAACGAAAAAAACGTTTTTAATCTACATAAAATATTGAAAACTTTAAAAATTGATGTAAACAAACAATGAATATTCAGCCCGTTTGTAGAATCCAACACGGATTGGTTTTACAATCAATATATATTTGATTTATGTTTACGAAATTTAATAATTGGATTTTAAAATTTTAAAAATTTTAGCCTCTAGGTGAATTTCCAAACAACACTTAAAATCGTTCATTATTTATTTAAGAATATAAATATGTAATTTAGAGCGGAAATATAAATCCTTTAACAAATTATTAATTTCATAAAAAAACACTAACAAATTTTGTAATTATTTTTATCTTTCTTTGTAAATGGAAAAAGTAATTGGAATTGCATTTCTAAATTTAACATAAATCAAGTAAATAACATTTCGATAACAATAACTGTTTAATAAATATTTAAACTAATATTTGTGAAAATATGATTTTAATTTTTTGATTGATTTATTTTAATAAGTCTTCAAGTTTCTAAGTACAAAAAGATGTTAAATTGTTATATAATACGTCTAATTGGTATTTTCGCAAGTAACAAATTTAAAGTAGGGAAATACACTGAAATTTTTAAAATCTTAACGTTTTTATCCATTTTGGATAATGCAGTTTTCTAAAGTGTGCGATAAAGCAGTGTAAATAGAAATGATAAACAATTGCAATTTGAACAATACTTAAAAACAAAATAAATGTTGAAATCAATTTTTTTTTTATATAATACCTATAATTTCTTAAAGTTTTTTGTCCGCTACAGTTATATTTACAATTTTTGAAGAGATAAAGTTTATTTTTTAGTTAATTAATTTGAAATTAATATTTTTTGTGTTAGAATAAAACGTTGCTTAAGTTATAAATTGTATGATTTTTTATATTGAAAATAAAGAAATATTAAAAAATAAAAACCCCGCATTGTGATACTAGATTGTATTTTTATGATCACAAAAAAAAAAAAAAATTATTTATTTGAACTCAAAAAATATTTAAACAAATAAGGACCTGATTCAATCAAGCTAATTTTATTAAAAATATAAAATTTAAAACAGTTTATTTTTTCTTTTTATTGAATCAGGCTATAAAATATTAGTATAATTCATAAATGTGATGATAATAAAATATTTAAATTCTAAAGATTTGAGGTCGACAAAAGGGGTTATAAAATTATCCTTATCGTTTTGTATATATCACAATTTTATATCTCATAAAGCATTTTTCTATAGGCTTGTGTAGCTAGCATTAAGGGGACATTACTCATATTTTAAAAATAATATTGTTTAATTATTACTTTAGAAATGTAAACTCATAAAAAAATAATAAAAAAAATTGATTATGTAAGGTACGAATATAATTAAAATAAGTAAGAAAGCAAAATTTTAAAATATTTGAGCACACATAAAATTGTTAATTAAAATAATAAAAGAATGGAGGCAATATAGTTGCCAAATAAATAAATAAAAAAAAAAAAAAAAAAACTAATAATAAAATAATATTGAACATTTTAATGAAATTAACACATTAAATTATAATAATTTGTATTCAATAAAATATTTGTTTTAGTGATTATTTTCAATCTAATAAAAGAATGTTAAAGGAACAACATTAACACATTTAAATTACGTATAGACAAAGACATACTGTGTGTAAAATGTATGTATTTTCATCTATTATTATTATAAATAAATATTATACTGTCATTCCAAATCTAATAAAGAAAAAAAATACTAAATACCAATCATGAGTTTCATAAAAAATTAAAAGAATAAAACCGAATTAAAATAATAAATCTCTAATATCCATTCACACAAATCAAACATAAAAATATCACTTCCATTTTATTGCTATTGATTTTGATAAGGAAGAATAACATGAGTTAAACGTTTTAAAGGTAAATATGTGGTTAGCATTATTTAATCAATGTAGTTTTGTTAATAAATGATAAATTGATAAATTAAGTTTCTCAATTGAGTAAATAAATGATTAAGTACGGATTTTTTATTGTTATTTGAAATATATGCGATTATTTTTATTTATAAATTGAAATTATTTATTATTGGTTTATTTTTTAGTTAAATAGATAAATACATATCTATCTATTTAAAACTAAAAGATGTTTGTTCACATTTTTTTTTTTTTTGAAAATGTGGCGGCTTCAAAATATTATTTAGGCAGCAATGTTTAGAATTTATTTTTCTTTGATTGAAATTTAAGTTATTTTAATATTATTTAATTTAACGATTTATGTGTATTACACAAAATTTTATTACGATAAATTGGCATTTTGTTTCTGGAAATTGTTTACGATTTTAAAATTAAACTAAAAAATTATTAACTATTTACCAAAATTTTATGTTGTAAAAATGTTCTATAAAAGACTATACAACAGAACGGAACTGTAATGTAAACGATTTTCCAATCCAATTTCATCTTAATATGGGTTTATGAAAACGTAACAAAAATAATTTGTTAAGGGATTGGTATATTTGCTAAATTACATGTTTATGTTTTTAAATAATTAATGAATGGTTATAAGGGTTGTTTTGAAATTCTCCTTTTATTTATTATATTTATATTGTTAAATATTTAAATTTTCAAATCCTATTATAAGGTTTCATGAACAGAAATCGAATCCATGCTGTATTTTTGCCTCCAAAAGTATGCACCAAATAAAATATAAAATAAAATACTGCTGGCAATATTTTTAGTTTTAATCATATTTATATGTATGTACACTGTTAGGGAAAAATGAGTTTTGTAGCCATTTATCTAACACTTTTTAGTGATAAATGGCTACAAAATTAATTAATTTAGAAGTGTAAAGAAATACTTTAAGAAAGTATCAAATTATAATCGCTTTTGTATAATAAAAATTGATTAAATGCAGTTCGAATATTTCTAGTGCAGAAAAATGTTTAATTATAATTGTATTAAATTGATAATACGATAATTACATTATTGCAAAAGCATATTTAAAAATATCGTCGAATGATCATTGATGCGTTTTCGCAAGACCAACATTTTGAATGATCCGTGTGGATTCAACTCCCAATTTTAGACATACTATTTATAAAAATTCGATTTTTTTTTTAATTTTTAAGACAACATATAAAATGGATTTCAGAAGCGGACTAAAAAAGGCATTTATGATCGTTAAATCCTTATTTCGGGGGCATTTGTTTGGAGTCTAGGTGAAAAAGTAGACCAATCATAAACCCAATGTCCTTGTATCATAAAAACACGCATGCTAAATTTCAGCTTCAAAATTGCGACATGCACTTTGTGCACAAATTTTTCTTGGACAGCCAGCAAGCCGTCCAACCAGCCAGATGGACGGACAAACGGACATCGTTAGATCAACTTAAAATTTGATATTTTGTCGATTTTTATACTTTAAGAAGGGTATTGGATAATTCTTTTTGTGCGTTGCAAACATCGGCATAAACGCAAAAAAACTGACTTCAAATTTAAATAGTTCGATATAAAAAATACATTATTCGATTTTCTAATATACAGTAAAAGCTCCCTTAACGGACAGCTCCCATAGGCGGACATCTCCCATAGGCGGACATCTCCGGTAGCCGGACAATTTTTTAGGTCCCATGGTTTAGGTGGCATTTTTAGAATAAATTAATCTCCGCTAGGCGGACGCTCTCTTGTGCGCGGACACCTGTTTTTAGAGAAAACATCTCTCGTAGGCGGACAAAAATCATAAACTGTAAAAGAAATGTACCGAATATTTTATAATAAGATGCTACTTATTATCATTTTTGTAAAACTTTTTAAACGTTAACTTAATACAAAAATAGATAAATCATAAAACACTTTTCAAATAAAATTTTTCTTAAATGGCACAAATTTTATGACTGTTTCGTTTATTAAGTTAATGTTACGATCTTTTGACTTTTGTCAATATTGATATAATTTTTGAAGATATGAGCATGAAATTTTTTGTATAAATGTAGTTTGCGTCAGTACATTATAATCCAGTAAATAAAACCAAAATTTTATTTTTAAGTGGTTACGGCCTTTTGCATTTTAGTTGACGATACATATGTATAAATAAGAATATGTATATCTATGAGTTAATTCATTACAATCAATCTTTGATGTTAAAATAAGAAGATATATTAGTGAATTACCCCTTGTAAAAAAAAATTATGTACCATATCCCATAGACGGACATCTCCCGATAACGGACAAAATCAGCGTGACGATCGCTGTCCGCCTATGGGAGCTTTCACTGTATATGTTTTTATTTCCTGTTAATTCAAATCACTCTATACCGACAGATCCTTTAGCTGCTAGTTAAAACTTTTTAACTTACCTGATTTTTAAATTTTTAAGAATTTAAACAAATCCTTTTATTTTATTTTACTAATTATTCAAAGTATGTATATAAAAAAAATATAACTCTACATAAGTTTATGGTATGTATTTAAATTTTATTTATTTCCTTCAACATAAGACTATAATACAGATTTTTTGTTGTTTTTGTAAGGAGACAGAGACAAAACAAATTTTGTAACAAACAAGTCAAAGTAAAAAATAAAAACAAACAAACTGAACACTTTTTTTTTAAAAACGATTTCATTTAACAAAAAGCAGAAAATCAAACATCTTTTAGAAACATGTATTTAAGAATTATCACAGTTTTATGTACAATAGAGTGTGTTTTCATATTAAGATTTAGATTTATTAAGTAAATATTATTTTGTGATCTTGTGTTTTGTTTTAAATTTTCTTTGATTTTGTTGTCTTATTTTGATTATAAAAAGAGAAGAGTATTTTTTGTATGTTGTTCTTTGTTTTTTTTTTTTTTTTTTTGGAAATATTAGGCAAGTAATTTAAAAAAAAGGGTACATACGACAAAATGAAATAAAAAAAATACATAATTATAAAAAATAAGTATATAAAAATATAAAATAATAATTATTTTAACAAATTGAACAAAATGTTATTATTAAGCTATTAAACAATAATGTTGTATGTATCTTTTTTTTTTTTTTGTTTTGTTTGTTTATACAGTAAACTACAAACTAATTTTTAAAACTAAGTTAATAGTAATAGATAGAGCAACCACGCAAATTAAAAACAGCATGTTTAGGGAAGACGGATATGCTAGGAATGCAGTTGCCAATAGGAGTGAGTATATTTTAAGTTTAGTTTAAAATCAATAATGAGTATTAAAAGGCATTGTTTAACAAAAAAATAATTTCAAAGGAAGCAATTTAAAGAGAAGGTATTTAAATAGTCAGAAAAACCTAAAATGGTCTTTTTATATTCTTTTTTTTTAAGTTCGATTAATATAAATTTCGTTGAAATTTTTTTGTTCAGTGTAAATAAGTACTATTTACAGTAATTTAAAAAACAATGCATTTCACGTCTCTTTAAATTTCGTTTGCACTGGGCAGTGAGAGGATGTCAGTTAATATAAAGATGTAAGAGCTTGAAACTATAATAACTATTTTTAGGCTGGAGCTTCGGTAGGTACATGACAGCCTTCTACATTCTCAGGCCAATCGCATACATTTTCTTGGGGATTAAATACCAAATTGGCAGGACATGGCATATGATGTTTACGTTCTCCCTCACACATGTAATAATGAGTGCAATCATTCCAATCTTTATGATAACTGATATGACCATCTTCTTCTTCGCAGGTAACTTCGTGAGCTATAAATTAAAGATAATACATGAAAATAAATATGAATAAATTAATTTTTAGACACGAAAATACTAACGATCTTTTGTAGTGTATGCTCCTCTGGGACCACGGGATTCATAGGGTCCATCATATTCCAAATTGACTTTATAGTCTTTAAGTTCATCGTTGAGAGCATTAAGTAGAGGATATTTACCGTTACCACAACGGCCAGTAAAGTCATCCATATCAATGGACCATACCATAATACCACCAAATCCTTGTTCCTTAAGCCATTCCACCTAAAATATAAATTGTGGTTAAAATTGTACATGAAGAGTGTAACGGTTCTTAAATATACTTTTGTTTTAAGTGAACGTTCATCATCAAATCCAACCCATTGATTATCACGATAGGCAAATGGTACTTGTTGTTCGGAATCCCATACTAATGTTGTATTGTCCGCTGCTAAGAATGAGCAGACTTCATAGTAACTGAGAAAACCTGCTTCATTGGTAAATTTGCCTGGTTTTCCGCCACCGGAAGCAGGGGCACCAATATCAAATTGAGTTTCGTTTATTAATTCAAATGAACGGCCATAGGTAGGCATGCCAATGAGAAGCTTCTCTTTGGGAGCACCTTGTTTCACCCATTCGCGAGCACTGTAATCTACTGTCAATTTCTTTTGATAGCCAGTAGCCGATTCAAGAGGGAATAAAGGAGAATTGTGACCCACTGTACGCTCCCATTGACCATGGAAATCGTAAGTCATTACATTTATGAAATCAAGATATTTTGATATTTCAGGTACATCATAACCGGCAGCGATAGCCTCAAATGAAGCAGGTACAGCGGCAGTCAGTAAGAGACGTGGTAAGCCGGAAGATTTTGCTTCACCCTCAAATGCAACACGCAATTCTTTTAATAGATTGACATAAGCAGCACGATCATCTGAACCACGGGGATATTCCCAATCAACATCCAAACCATTGAACTTGTAATCTCGTAAGAAATCGATAGCTTCGTAAACAAATTGATTCATGCGGAAGACATTGGAAGTGAGTTCTTTGAATGGTGTAGAACCGAAAGCCCAACCACCAATAGCCAATAAAATTTGAAGATCAGGATTAGCATCACGTAAGGCAATAACTTGCTCATAATTGTCGGGATCTTCATCGCTATTTTCGGCCAATTTGTGATCCTTTAAGGTGGCAAAGGCATAAACGACGTGAGTACATAATTTGGGATTAACGTGAGAAGGTTCAAACTTGCCAGCACCAGGGCGTTTGGAAGACCAACTGGTTAAATAACAGAATACTTGGGCAGGTCGTGCTGAAAACAGGAAATTATATAGAAGATGTAAATTTTAATTTATTATGAGCAAACTTACAATTTAGATCTTTAGCCACCAAACCAGATTTAACCTTGTGTTTTTTGACGGGTTTGCGAACCTTGGCCAGAACTTCTTCCACAGAAATTTTAATAGGTTCCGGTTTTTCAATCTATTAAAAATATTATTAAAAACATTTAATTTAAACTTTTAACTTTTCTATGAAATTGAACCCACCTCTTCAATGTCTTCAAATGTTGCTGCTACTTCAGACCAGTTGACATCCTTAGCTTCCTTGCCTCTGGATATGCCCAACAATTCCTCGCGCATGGCACCAATAAGAGGATATTTTACATTACCCCCACACACTTCACCCTTGAAATCATCCATATCAACTGTCCATACCATGGCACCACCAAAACCATTAGTCTTGATCCAATTCATTTTATTACGAATGGCACGTTCATCATCGAAACCCACCCATTGGTCTCCATCAACTAAATAAGGTACTTTCATTTCATCATCCCAAACATAAACGGCTCCATTCAAAAGCATTTCACAGATTTCGTAGTAAGCCAAGAAACCACTTTCTTTCGTATAAATACCCTCTCGTCCGCCACCGGTGGCAGGAGCATTTGGTCCATGTTTGGCTGTATTGGCTAAGGTAAACGAACGTCCATAAGTGGGCATACCAATGATTAATTTCTCCTTAGGAGCTCCCATTTTTACCCACATGTTGGCGGCATTATCTACAGACAATTGTTTTCGCCATTCTGAGTCTGTGGAGGGTGCATAGAGAGGAGCATTGTGTCCTGTTTCACGTTCCCATTTACCATGGAAATCGTAAGCCATCAAATTAATAAAATCTAAATAACTAGCCACAGCGGGGACATCATAACCACCACGAACATTATCAGGACCTACAGGGACAGCAGCGGAAAGTAATAAACGTTGTCTCTTTAGTTCTTGAGCTTCAGCCTCAAAAGCTTCTCTTAATTCCTTAAGTAATAAGACAAAGTTTTTCTTGTCATCAGAACCTTTAGGATATTCCCAATCCAAATCTAAACCATCAAAACCACGTTTACGCAAGAAAGGTATGGCAGAGTAAATGAAAGTTTGACGAGTATAACGGGTGGCAGACATTTCTTTGAACTTTTGTGTACCAAAGGACCAACCGCCCAAAGCCAAGAGAATCTAATAATTACAATATAAATAATATAAATTTTCTCTACGCTCATATTTATATATGTATGTATAAGTAAAAAATAAACTCACCTTCAATTTAGGATTAGCTTTCTTTAAAGTCATCATTCTATCATACAAGCCCGGTACGGTATCCTTTGTTTCATCATTCGATTCATAAGAACTTAATTTACCCTTCTTTAACCAACCAAAGGCGAATACAATGTGTGTACATAAATCAGCTGGAATATCTTCAGGTACGAATTTACCAATCTTTGGTCTGTATTGTGACCAATTTGTATAGTAGCAAACAATTTTCTTGCCTCCATCGTCGGCTTTGGTCTTTTTGCCTTTGAGACTGGAACCACTAGCTAAAAGTCCAGTAGCTGAATTACCACTGCGTAATTTAGATTTAGAGCGAACACGAGAACGTGTTACTACTGTGGACGGAGATGATTCTTGATCACTTCGTTTTTCTGCTGAACTTTCTGTAGCTTTTTTAGCAGAAACGCGGGTACTACGTGAACTAGATACAGAAACAGAGGATGATGATGATTCTTCTTCTGGTGCACTGGTGGGTCTTCTAAGTCTTCTTCTGGTTTTGGCTAAAATTAATTGAAAAGAGAAATTGTTAAAAAAAAGCTTCATTTATGCTCTTCAACATCATAATGGCATTAATTTTTGGTTTTAAGAATCAATATGTAAGTTTCAAGTTTATAATGTCCAAAGAAGAGGATATCTTTTAACCCAGCTATATGAATTTCAATTGCGCGGCTGTAATCTACTTTTTGATTTCTAAGATGATTTTACGATATGCTTGAGAATCACGTAATTTTATTGTTTAATAAAATGGTCTACAATTAAGCCGATAGTAAAATAAATTCAATTATTTTACTAAAACTTCAAAATGAGTGGGCTGATCTTGTTGAAACTTAGAACATCAAAAAAGGAGGATACATTTTTCAGTGATATTTGAAATTTTAATACAATTCTACTTTCTCATGTTTAAATAGGAATTTCGTAACATTTTCAAATCAAATTGAATTTAATTTTTGTAATCTTTTTATGTTTTTTTTTGGAAATTAGCCAAATTTTTAATAATAAAATCGTTGATATTAAATTATAAAGTACAAGATCAAAGTATATTTAGAGTTCTCTAGACTCAGATTTATTTTATTTTTCAGTCCGCTGTTTCAAAATTTTTTTACTGAAGTGGGTTTTTAAAATAAAGGACTGTGAACGAAATTTTTTTTGCATAAAATTCAGACAATTGCCAATTTTTGTTTTTTATCCGATTTTCACATCTTATTCAAGCCTTTCGATTTTATTTATTTATATTTTTTCTTTAATTAGTTAAAAAACAAAATTATCTATTGAATAAAGAAAAGTTTAACTCGATATCTATACCTAGTCCAAAAATAAAAGATTTTTAATTTGAAAATTGTACAAATCGTGATTTTGGTGTTTTTTTTTTTGACGAAAATGTCTCTAGACTCTTTTTTCTACAAAAAAGTAATTTTCTTTAACAACATATAATAATTTTATACGTTTGTAAAATGTATATTTAAATATATTCTTTTAAAATAGAAAACAAGCGATCTAGGTACACCGTTTCCCAAATTTGACCTTTTTTATATGAAAGTTTAGTCTATATTTTCTAAAATCCTAAAGTATGAATCTGCAAACAGAATAGAATTAGGAATCTACATATGTTTTTAAGAGTTTTCAATCACAATCTCCGGTATAAATGTAAAAGATCCAATTTTTGCGACTTTTGGCGATTTTTAGGAATTGTGGTATTCCTGTTACAAAAATCTTAAAGTTTTTTAAATTTTTTGATTTTATATAATAAAGTATGTAATCACCGAACATTTCGTTTAGATATCTTAACTTCGAGTCTACCTTAGACAAATTTTTATCAAGACAAACGTCAAAATTTCATCATGATAAAGGTTTGTCTAATGTAGACTGAATTTGTCAGTATTATTGCAGCGTTAAAAGAATATTGTCAGCGCTCGATCTTTGAAAACTTTATCATGATAATGCTTGGTAAAAGACGCCATCTTGGTTGTTGTTGGTACTTTTGCTTTTTCCCCTATAATTGACAGAGATAAAATAAATTATCTGCAACTTAAACAAAAATTTGACGTTTTTCTTGATACAAATTTAGAGAAAATATAGACTCGACGTAACTAACAAGGATTTTATTACATAGTGTCTACATTAGACAAATTTTTATCAAGACAAACATCGAAATCAGTGCGAATCTTAAGATAACCTTAGTTAAACAGCTGATTATTATTTTTGTTTGTTACAGATGTCAAGCTGCATATATATATATAAAAAAAACAATAATGAATTCTCCATTTTGTTGTTATTGTGCAACTGTTGCCACCTTTCATAATTTCGCGTTAACTTTTAACGTTTGTCTTGATAAAAAAGTTACAGATAAAATATTTATTAATTTTACTTTAATTGTAAAAATTAGAAAAAGTATAAACCCGATTTTTTCTGCTAAATTATATTTCGTAGCTGACATAATTCTTTAGCCGATTAAAAGTTACAGATTGTGAGTTAAAGTGTTTTACAAAATAAGATGGTAGACATTAAAAGAATTTAAATAATGTTATCTATCACTTACTTTGAGCACTGTCTGTTGTCTGCGATATCAAAACTATTATCAAACATATCAGGAATACGAATTTAAATATTCGCGGAGGTAACTGGAAAGAAACAAGAAAAACAAAACAGTTATTAAAATTTTAAGCATTCTTAATAATAAAAATTTATAAATTGTTATTGTTTACCCTAAATTAGATACAATCAATGACAAATATTAAAAATTATTTCAATAATTGTTAATGCCAAAATAACTATTACTTTGTCATTCGAGGTTAAAATGTACAAGACAAAAAAAAAAAAAAAAAAAAAAAAAAAAAAAAAATTTATAAAAATTGCTAAACTTTTTTCTTGTCTTTTATTTATTATAATTATAAATTAATTATTCAGAGCATTAAATATTTCATTTTTAGAATTATTGGATAATTCCCTATTTGTAATTCAACATTCAAACTTTATAATATTAACACCTATTAAATTTGATTTAATATTTACTTATGTATACATATTTATGGTTTATTTCAATAAAAGCAACTGAAAAATTTTATTTAGTTAATGAAAACTTTTATTATTTTGGAAGTTAGCAAAAATCATAATAAATTTATAATTTAATTTATTTATATGTATTTTTAATTAATTAAAAAACTACTAAAACTTCAGTTAAAAATATCAACAGTTTTTTTCTGTTTTCAAAACACGCGATTTGAATAAAATTTATATACTATATTTAAAGTTATGACAATTTATTTACAAATTAGTTAAATGTATTTAATAACAAATTGGTAAAATATTTAGACTTTGTGTTTAATTAGTATTTTATTTTTTTTGTTTATTTCCATGACATTGACCTAGTTCACAACAACTATTATTTATAATGCGTAGTTTGAATTCATAATTTTTGGTTAAATACAAATATGGTCAAGAAAAAAAAAAACATACTTCAAAAATACTGTTTTTTTACATGTTACTATTTCTCTTTTAGCAATTAAGAGATCAAAGTAATGATACAATTTAAAAAAATATGTCAAAAGTTAAATTTTTGAGGTTAACAAAAAACTAAAATTCGTTTGGAAATAATAAAATAACCATAAAATTTTTAAATAAAGCGAAAAGAAAATAAAAATGTTAAAGGGTGTAAAAAAACTGTCAGGAAAAGTTCTCCAAAGATATGCAAATTTAAAATAATTTTAAAAATCACTGGGTCAAAGCGGAAAATGATTCCCCTCATTAAAAAATATGAGAATTATAAAAAATATAATTTAAATTCTAACATCTGAAACAAAGAATTAATTTACATTAAAATCCTATAATAAAAATTGTAATTTGCCAGAATATTGTAGGTTAATAACCCAAGTAACATTATTTGAATAAAATAATTAAGATATTTAAATGTTTTCTTTTAGTTATTAAAATGTTGAAAAAATTAGTTGTTTTACAAAAAAAAAAAAAAAAAATCAATTTATATTATGTTTTAATCACTGTAATTAGCAATTCATTTCAAATTTAGTTTTTTTTATTTTCATTTATAAATCGACACAAAAACTTCAAACGTGTATAAACGATTATTCAACCTTCTTGTAATATGATTTTTTTTTTTTTGTTTTCAAATACATCTATGTCTGTAATTTAAGTTTTGTAAAATCTTTATTCATAGCATACATTTTTTATATGTATATTTTTTTGTTTATGTGAAAACCGGATACATATTCATACAAGCGGTTATATATGTATTCGTTTCTTTTTTTGTGGTGGCTTCTATTGTTTTATGTTTGAAAACAAAACCCCTTCAACTACCATAAAAGTTTTTTTATGATCTGTCGCTACCATTCGGTAGTCAAATTATGTTTTATAAAAACATCAAGGTCCTATAAAATTTACAATAGTGTATAACTGTGTGAACTAACTTCAAATTTTAAATTTTATTTCAATGAAAATTTTAAAAAGTTTTTATGTTAAATTATGATTTATGTTGTCAATGTTAGGGATTAGGTTCTTAAAGTGTATATTCACATTCTCACTTTATAAGATATGTCATTTAGAATATTTGCTTTGCAATGGGGGTAGAATTTTCAATGCTCCTCAATTTTTCAATTTTTATTCTAAATTATTCTAAATTATGGAAGTTCTTGAGAAAGTTATTTATGCAAAATTTTATTTTGCTGTAATAGTTCTTAAGATATACGATATTTAATATTTTAGTTGTATGGAGGTTATGATTCCCCATGATCCTACCCGTTCCATTTCATCTTAAATTATGAATTGATTCACCTCAATTATAAAGGATTATAAGGAAGTTATTTCCTCAAAATTGAAAGACTTTTACAAAAATAGTTCTCGTATAGAAGAATAAAAAATCCTATTTTAATTCTGAGGCTCACAGGATGATGCTAAGAAAATATCAAGAAAATCGATTTAGCGGTTTAGCTGTTTATAGGTACAACAAACAGATACAATTAATTTTTACGTAAATAGATAGATAGATAGATAGATAGATATATAGATAGACAGAGATAGATATAGGAGAGGATAATGGGATTAACGACCCCGTGGACCCTAGTTGCGGCAGCCGTGGAGAGCGTACAAGAAAAATGTATAAGTGCTCGAAGAAATCCTGCCATATATATATGTCAAAAGTACAAGTTTTGGACCACAAAAGCGCTATCTGTGCTTCAGTTAACCACTCCAATTCACAACATTCATACACGCAAATTCAAGTTTTGCAATAAAATCTGGAATAACCTCTAAAAAATTTTGATTTTTGTATATATGTACATAATTTACAAAATTATATTTGACTAACTACTCATAAATTCACAGCCAAAAGAATAATTCTAAAGCAAATTATCGCCCTAAGCACAAAGTTTTTTTTTTCTTCTAAATTAGCTTGCTCTATTCACAAAAAAAAAAACATATTTGCTAGTATTTTAAATATTCAATTAAACAATTGAAAACATTTAATACTAATAGTGAATGTTTTGAACAAAATCTACACATGTGCAAATATGTATGAATATGGGCATTTATATACAATGTACATGTATAAGTAAATCTTACGTAAATTTGATTACTGGGTATGTATTTTTATACAAGCAACTGGTCATTTTGCTTTCAAATCCAAACAAATTTGTCAATATTAGCTAAAGTTTTATGCTTGTACTCGTTCACTTGAAGGCGAGCTTTTTTCCACAAAATAACAAAAGCAAAATTATTATTATATTTCAAAGAGTTTATTTTATTATTTTTTTTTTTTTTTTAGCAGAAAAGGTGTTTTTCCAACTTTTGTTTTAAGTTACCTTATAGACACATGAAATATATAAGTATATATATATGGATTTTATATTCGCAAATGGGAGTACAAATGCTCAGCATTTGTATATTTTACTTTTGTAGCTGAATATCTAACAATAAATGTTAAAAATTGGCTAACTGCATTCCTCTTGCATGATTGGTTTTTGTAATGTAATTTTATATCTACATATAGCAAATGCGAGTGCACTGTATGTGCAGTCTGTCAAGAAACTATTTTGACATAATTTGTTTTCTTAATTTAAATTAAGAAATTTATATATTTAATAATAACATAATAATAATTTAATTACGTAATTAAGCAAAATATCTGGTTTATAGAAAATTTATATTGTTTAACAATGAAGTCTTAAATTTATTTTAAAGTCAAAATAGTTTCTTGACCTACTGTTTACATGTGCAATGTTTTTAAGCCTATGTAAATGTTATTATGTATATTACATATAAATAAATATGTATTATATATTTGTATGTAACTTAAGTTTAGAGAGAGGATAGTCTCTTTATGAATTGTTACTTTTGAGATATTTTGAGTTTTTTTTTTTTTTTTTAATTTTTGCATTTAGTTTTTCAAAATAAAAGGGGATTGGCCCAAAGAAAACTATTAATACAAGCCATTATAATGAAAGTTTAGTTTTCTTAACATAATAAAAATAGTTATTTGAACGTTTGTTAAAATTCTGCTTAATATTTTTTTATAGGTTTTTAAATATCGTATATGAAAAACTTAACTCTGTTTAAACATTAAAGAGCCTTAACTTAATCAAAAACTTAATTTTGTTTAGTTATTATTTTCATTTTTTATAAAAAAAAAAACATTTAATTTAAAATTATTTTTTAATAATAGCAAAATGTAGTCAAATCAATATACCACATTTGAATTCCATGTAAAATTTATGTAAACCTTCAAGCCGATGTAGTATTACAGGGAAAGGTTAAGTAAAGCCTGTAGCTTTAAGTTTTTTTTTCTAAAAACAAACTTGAGGCAGTCTAATGCACTTTTTATACATAAATACATGTATGTAATCAATACATTAAGACAAGTCTAATGTTCATTAAACAGCAACTTAAAATATTATAAAACTACTTCATTCACAAAACTCAAACAGATTTAATCTCTTTCTCCTTTTCTTTATTTTACTCTCTGTAAACAAAATCACTTTCACTACAGCATCATTAAAAATAATAAATAAAAAATAAAAAAACTTAAGTGTAAATTTGCTCAAAACATAATTAAATCTTAAGAAAATAAATGTTTTTGCTTTAAATATAAATTAAGATATATGTTAATAAATGAATCTTTATTTTTAAATATCACTATTAACTAAAATTATTTACTGTGAAATATCAAATTAGTCATTTTATGTAATATTTATGCCGTTAATCATCTGCAACTAATGTCTTTTAAGTTAAAATTTTTATTAATAAAGTTGCATAAATATAGCGGTATTTATATTTTTAAAACGTATTATTTAAATAAATAATGTTTGTTTATTTGTTTATTAATGTTTTAAAAAAATTTAAAATAAATATTAAGTCGTTGTTGAAACTGGTATTTTTCTAAATTTGCAAGTTATTCATTTTTTTATTGAAAATGTTAGGCTTTTTTGCGTTGTAGGTGAAGATGTTTGTACTAACTATAACTTGGTAATTTGTTTGCTTTGTTTCTTGCCCAGCGGTATGTTTGCACTCTACTGGCTATAACTTTGAGTCTACATTAGCCAAATTTTTATCAAGACAAACGTCAAAATGAACTCGAATTTATGGAAGGTGGCAACAATTGTGCAAAAACAACAATATGGCGAATTCATTAATGTTTTTTATGTATACAGTTTGACAGCTGTAACAACCAAAAATAATAATAAGCAGTTTAACTGAGGCTACCTTATATAGATTTGCACCGATTTTGACGTTTGTCTTGATAAAAATTTGTCTAATGTAGACTCAAAGTAAGAAATGTGTTAAAAAAAAAAAAAAAACAATATGTATGTATATTTCTAATTACAATATCCGTTCATCTGTTAATTCATGTAGACAAAAACTCTTTCTAAATCAAATTAATGATGTCCGTCCGTCAGTCCGTCCATGTAAACTTTGTAATCAAACCAGATTCAATTATTAAAATAGTTACAATAGAGCTAAACGAATAATAATATAAGAATTGAGAAAAATTATGTTTTATGTTAATAAGAAACCTTGAACGAATATTACACTAAAAATGTAAATTCAATATAAAACTGAACATTATGTCTAAATAGGGTATCATATAGTCGACTATACATTATATCTTCATTTGTTCTACGAATTGCACCATAAGAATGAGAACGTATATAAACTCATACTAACTCATTTTTTTTCTGTTTATTTTTCTTACTTGTATTTACTAAATACAACGTTTAAAACAAGTGTGGATATCAACAAGGTCATCTGGTCTTAAACGTATTTATTATTTACCGTGGATTGTTTATATCTTTTCCTACAAAAAATAATAATAAAAATATAAGAAAAATATTTAAATACCATCGAGTGGGCATCATCATGATTCGAAAATTCTCTAATTAAATATTAAAATTTATTTGATTAATTTTAAGGCGTTAAAACTTTGAATATTTTTTATATTAAACATTTTTGAAGATTAAATTCCCATCACCTGTACAAACAATATATATTCAAATCTAACTTATCTTTTATTAACAATCCAGCGATCTTTTTCATTATCGGCCTTGCAGTAAAATTATTCAAGCTTTTATCGAAATTAAACCTCTTACTAATTTTAATTTTTTATGCTCTAAAAAAACTAAATAGTCGTACTACCATTAATCTAATTTGTGAGAATAATATGTAGGTATACATTTTAATTTTAAAGTAGGTATCAAAAAATTTCTCAAAATTTAAATTTATTATGCAATAGTTTAAACGTACATATGTTTTTTATGTATAATTTATTTCATTTTTTAGATTATTGCTGTATAAATCTTTTTTTTTAACAAAAGGCATTAAAATCAAATTAAAGACAATAGAATTTGTCTTGATATGTTTAAGTCATAAAATTTGGCCAAAACATATAACACCCCGCTTTTTTACGAAATTTGCTTGCTTGACAAATAAAATATATGTAAGTATTTATACGAAAAAAAAGAGTGGTCTACCTACAATAATGAACGTGATACATTTATACTTGTTTAAACAATTGCCACTTATGGTGAAAGGAATATAAACACGTTTTTTTTTTTATTAACTTCATATATTCTATATATAGGAAAAGTTTTAAAATTGTTTGAACAAAAGCTATAATACCGGATCTATAAAAATTCTTTATTCTGAACATAATAAATAGTATAATTACCAATCCCTTCCTTTTTTTAATACAGAAAAAATAAGAGAAAAATAATTCATTTTAATTAGATTTTATACAAGTTTAATTTATTTAAGAACAAAATTGATATTTTTATTATAGAATGTCTGTTTATATCTTCATGTGTATAAGTTAACGAATACATATCTATTTATGTGATATGAGTTAAGATATAATATATTGTTTTACAGTCAATACTTGTTATAATGAATTATTAAATTTTAATGAACAATATTTATTTTTAATTTTGACTAATAAGAAAGGAATGTGACTTCCTTTTTATACAGATTTTAACAAATCAAAAGATTATTTTTAATATTCAGATAAAATTTTAAATTAAACAAACTTGGCTAGTTTGGGTATTGAAAATATAATAAATTTTAATATATTTTTAATTTTTATGTCGTTTATATTTAATTTTTATGTTTTTATGTTGCAAGGTATAGCAAGCTTTATGCAGTTGCGGCAAAAGAAGCAAGTCATTTGTTACTTAAATACCGAGATATACATCAAAGAATGTTTGCAAAAAATGCTTTTTCCTTCAATAAGAGAGCACAATATGTCCACATATTTTTGGCCCGATTTAGTATCATGTCACTACGGTAAGTAAGCTCTTTAGTGATACCAGAACAATAAAATTTTGTGGCAAGAGAGTTCATCCTCCAAATTGTCCGGAGCTAAGACCAGTGGAGAGATATTGAGCTCTTCTGAAAACGGAATTGAAGAGCAAAGAAAAGGTGTTCAAAAATATTGAAGATTTTAAAAGGAAATGGGCAAACTGTTCCAAAAAAAGTAACTGAAACAACATCAAATCTCTAATGAAAGTGTTACCATAAAAGGTCCACGAGTTAGGAAGTAGTGGTTAGAATAATAAATGTTATATTTTTCTGTGATCTGTAATATAATATCAATTATATAAAACAAAAGAACTCTAAGATCAACCGTTTCCTAATTATTGAATTTTATATATGTTATTGTTTTTGGATATCATTCCTTATATATAAAAAAACAAAAATCATTCATCAAATCATTCAAAAAATCATTCAAAAAATCATTATATGGATAGAACTGGAGACCCTCCATAACAAAACTGTGTAACCAGTTTTGCTCAAGAATGTCAAATTTCCTCTCGAAAGGATATCAAATTTTCAAAAGATGCGAAATTTTTAACAATTTTATAAAAAATTTACAAAGACTATATTAACCTAATATGAGTACCAAATGAAAGCTAAGAATCTCTACAATATAATAATATTTTTTTATTTGAATGTGCCGGTATAAAAATTTAAGAAAACATCTTTTTGAAAATTTGATCCTTATTACTTAATTGCACACTTTATATAAAGGATTTTTACTTAACATTTTGTTCTGCAACATTTAAATAAAAACTTTTTTTATATTGCAGGAATTCATAGCTTTCATTTGACATCCATATTGAATTGATATAATTTTGGTATATATTTTATATATTTTCTTAAAATTTTTTATTTTCGAAACTTTAGTCTTTTAAAGAAAAAAATTGACATCCTGGAGAAAAACTGAGCATGCAATTTTATTATGTATGTATTGATAAATATATCGATTTCTCTATGTATGAATTTTTTTGGGATATTGTCACACATTGTTATATTAAAAGACATTTCAGTAGTAAATATTACAAGATTTAGTTTTTTATTCCATTTTATCAAGAATAACTTAAGTACTCAAACTATTCATAAATTTTAATTTTTGCCCCAAAAAGTATGCACCAAATTAAACTTAAAAAAAATACCTTCTCCTTAAAGTATATAAAGAATTTTTTGTTAATCTGTAGAAAATATTTAATAACTTTTTGATCGAAAATAAAATAATAATATTTAGGACGCTGCGAGATCTTTAGTGCAGGACTTCGGAAAATTTTATAATTTTTATAAAGGGTGTTTGGATTTTTATAAATTGTTATGTTATATACTCAAGAAGATCTACAGTTCACATTCGTTCGTTTTTAGAGCGAAATTATTTTCGAGTGAAAATAAAAAGTGTCATTTATTTATATAAAAATAAGTATCTTTTAAATTTCAACTTTTTTCAGACAGATATGTAGCATTTTTAAGGACTTTAAAACTTGGCAGAAAGTTTTTGGAAAAAGATTTTTTAAAAATGAAATAGTTTCACAAATTATATTTTCTCCAAATTCAATAAAATGTAGAAGATCTGTTGAATTATCTATATTAGAAATTAAGAATATTTTAAATTTGTTTTGTTTGTTTTTTTTTTTTTTTTTTTTTAATTTGAATTAAAAATTTTTCAAAATAATGTGATGAAGTATTTTAAAAAATAAGGTTTATTTTAACTTCTTAAAACTTAAATGATTACTAGGAATGTTTTTTTTTTATATATGTAGCATTTAATATATTAAAATAATTGAGTAATAAAAAAGATTAATTTGTTCTTGCAATACAAGAACTGAAGATTTTCTGCATGAATACCAACACGATGGTGTATCAGTTTTGCGCTCAAAGTAAAGCCGATCAACTAACTGCTCGTTTACAATGTTTCCATTGCAACTTTTTTTCAAGTTTATAAATGAACGTGTTTACAAACACTTAATGGTTTGAAGTTTCAAAACCTGATGTTTATAAACACAAGTAATTCTGTATCAAGAACACTTTCGTTTTTTTTTTTTTTTAACTTAAATTTATAATTTTATACAGATGATTGTGTTCTTCTACACATATTGGTATCAATTGCTAATAAAGAACATGTTCTTTCTGTCTTTGACAAAGATATTTAATATCGAATAGTGATTATTGGCCAATTAAACGGCCGTTGATTAATAGATTAAGTTCAACATCAAATAAACTTGTTTATCATTTGCTAGGCCAGGGACTTTTTCAATTCGTATATCAAATTTTCCTTATACGAGGGAGGGGTATTAGTTATAGCCAACTTAGACTGTATTTACTTTAGTTTAGTATTGTATGGGTATGATTACGTATACTGAATATACAATAAATAAATTAAAAAAATTATATATATTTTCAGATAAAACTCAAGTTTATTATTCATGAATACAATAACTTGTTGTGGTGACCCTGAATGTTGTTATGGTCAATGATATTTTTCAGCTGAAATAGTCTCCGATATACATATGTATAATAAAATACAGTAGATTTGTTTTAAACAAATTGAGCTGTAGAAGAATTATATTAAAATTGATTTACTGTTTTTTTCTGTTTTTGTTTAATTTAAAAACCTATTTCCTGAGAACTTTTATGAATACTAATACTGTTAAGAGTTATAAATATGGCTTAAGATTTATTACTTAAACACCTTTATTATAAACTACTTATATGTAGAGTATTATTTACTATAAAGGGGATAATAAAAATTGTGAAACAAAACGGATACTTTTGTTTATTAAAACAAAATCATTGTTAAATTCTTTAATTTTACTAACTGTAATTTCCTACAACACAAATATAATAAAATGTTCATGTGGGCCAGACGGAACTAATTTAAGCTTTAATAAGCTAAATAGATTTGTATGTATTTAAATTAATTCAGTTCAGTTCTTGTTTTTTTCAAAATATTCACCACTATAACCGTTATTTTTTAATGATACTTAGTATTTAAGCTTGTATTTGCTATAATTCAATAAGGAGAACAAATAAATTTACAAAACATATGTATGTATGTATGTATCTATGATGTAGCTTAGACATACATATACCAACAACTTAAAGAAATATATTACCTATACACATGCAAACATATATATACTGTATTTATAATAATTTTAACATTTAATTGACTGTCGATTTTTATTGCCAGTCAAAACTGGTACTGGTATTTGTATTTGTTTTCTGAACGTTAAAAGAAAAAACAACAAATAAACGAATGTTTGTTTTAGACACAATATCGTACAACTATTAAATAAACAAGTATCTGAATATCTATAGAATACATTTATTTATTATTGATGTATCGAGAGAGATATTCTTTTAACCATACAGTATGTATAGAATAAAAATTGTATATGGAAAATTGTGCAATGTCCTTGAGATGAGTGTGTATATATGTGTTTTCGTTGTTGTTGTTAGAACTGAAGAGCTTTAACTTTTAATTGCATACAATTAAAACAACTTAAGTTAAACAACTAAAGTTAAATACATAAATAAATGCAAATGATCATTTAAGCAAAGAACTATTATTTAAATCAATATGATTAGAATATAAATTTAAGTTTTATTATTACTATACTACTACTAAATATTTATTATTTTTAAAAAAATTGCGCAAAGACATTGATTTGATTTGAGTTATTACTTGTGACTCATTCATTATAGTTATTAATGAAAAAATGTCAAACGTTGTAATTATAGTTTAAATAAAAATTACAATTTGAAATTAAATATTATTTTTTAAGTTTCTTTAATATTGCAATACTATTGAAACCAAGGTTTATTTTAAAGAAAAGAAACCGGGGTCATTGATATGATTAAGTTAGGTACATATATAAAATATAATTTGTTGGAACCGTCTTTGGAAGTTTGTAAATATGCAGTGTTATATATAATACATGTAAAAGGATCTAGGGAATGCGGGGAAGTTATGTTATTTAATTTGAAAACCTTTCACAGTTCTTAGTCCCATAGACAAAAATTATAATAAAAACATTTTTCAAATTGTGTTGAAATATATGTACGTTTTTAGAAAGGTAACAATATAGCTTCTATAATATAGAAATAATTTTTTGGAAATAATTGCTTTAGTGGCTACGTTAGGGCGCTAAAGTTAGAGAATTTAAAGCAGATATTAATGAATAAAAAAGCTGGTTTTAAACTGTTTTACGAAAAATTGTGAACAATTATTTTTTTGAATGAAATGATGCGAAATATGAAAAATTTTAATGTTCCAATGTTATTAAATAGTATCGGGAGAATTTCCATTGATAGGAAACCTTATTCGGGAAGAAAAAAAGGTTCACATCATATTGGGAAGGCTAGAAAATTGAAAGCCTATTGAAAAGAACTTCAAACACATCTGGAAGAAAAGCAGCCCGGTTAGCTCAGTGCTCTGACTATTTGGTGCAAAAAGTTAAAGCTAATGCGGAGTTGAAAATATAAAAAGTCCGAAAAGTTCCAGACAGGAATGCTGCAAAAAATATAGAAGCTAAGAATAGGGCACGGAAGTTAAAATCAAATTTCATACAAAAATACTAATGTTGTATAATGGACAACGAAATATATGTGCTGGCAGAATTTTAGCCAGCACAAAAAAGTGACTAAAACATCTGTCAACTCTCTAATGTAAGTTAATAAGTTACTGAAGAGAAAATGTAGGAACAGAAATTAAAATAATATTAGCAAATGATAGGGCTTGGGGGAGATAAATATGCCCTTCCACCAATTAAATCAAATAGTGTCTGACCCAGAAAAATCTATATCCAATGGCTATCGCAAATTTAGATACTGTTTTTTAGAAGCAAATGCGTTTTCTCATTTCTGGATATATGGGTATGCTTTTGTTCCGATTCAAATAAAATTGGCAGAGTTACATATAATCAATATTTTTGTTTTTGTTAAATCACACAATTCTGACCAGTATTCCAGCAGCAAATCCTTTTTTTAATTTCAGGATATAGGGAGGTGGACGTGTTCTTGCTCCGATTAAAAAATAAATTAGCAGGCTTGTAAGCAATTTATTTTAAATGGGTGCAACAATTTTTGGTAAAATTAGGACCAGTATTTTCGAAAAAAAAAAATGGTTTTTTTAATTTCAGGATATATGGGAAATAGGCATATCATTGCCCAGATTTTTTAAAAACTTCATATTTATTCATTTTAAGACTAAAGTAATAAGCGTACCAAGTTTTAATTTTCTATGACAATTCCTACTATTTTTATCCCATCGTTATATGCACTGTGCATCTATCGTATAAACGTAGTAATGTGAATAAATGGTTGTGTCAATTGTTTTTATAAAAAGACTTTTAGCAAAAGCGTAATATACGAAGCATTCTAGGGAAACTTCTCTTATTCTGTTCGTCAATGCGGATCATTTAAGTGCTTTTCCCTTAACAGAATTTCAAAAAAGGATTTTTTTGTAAATACCACAAAGTAAAATTTTTATATTTCTCTGCGGGAGCTAAATTCTTAGGGTAATTTTGGGTACCGAACAAGTATTTACATAAATTTTATAGCTTAGGAGTGCTTTTAAAACCTGAGAAACAGATTTAATTTTTGAATTTTACCCTGACATGATTTATTTACTTTTTAAATGGCAAAATTATTTTGTTAAGAAAATACAATCTAAGTAATTGTGAGTACGAATTTTTAATGATTAATTAAAAAAATTTACTTAAAATTTATCTTATAAAAAATATGTTGTACGTTTCATTTAAGGGGAATCGTTTTAAAGTGCTTTAAGTTTTTAGACAATTTTTTGAAACACATATTTGTGCTAGAATAAAATCAGAACCATGTATTCCATATATGATTATAATGGATACGTTCCTAACGGGCTTAAATTGAATGTAAAACCAATTAATCTAATTAATAATTTAGATTTTAAATCTTTTGAAAATAACAAACTTAAAATTATACAAAATCATAAATTTGTCAAATATTTAACGATTTTGTGTTAATACGCTTTAAACATTAATTTGAATCTAAAATATTTTTTCCTCTACTTTTATTAATAGGTAGCGACCTTTTTTAAAAAAACAAAAACAAATAAATAGAAAACAAAAGTTTATTAACTTAAAACAAAAAAAAAGAAAAGAAAAAAACATGTATTTGTTAAAAGATAAATAAATATTAATAAATACTACATATGTATATATACATATATAAACATAAATATTTCTATATGAATATTAAGAGCGTACGACGATTTAAAGAAAAATAAAAAAAAACTAATTTTCTTTAACTCTTTTTAAAAGCGAAAAAAAGCTTGTGGAACTTGTTTTTTTCAAACTATTTTATACTCTATTTTGCTATTAACTTGCTTTTGAAATATTGTTATTATTTTCATTTGTTTTTCAAATTTAGTTTTTTTTTTTTTTTTTTTTTTTTTTAACAAAAACGAATATTAAAGTGCAATTGGCTGCTCTATACAAATATACATACATAGATACATAATACATGTGTGCTGTTTAAAATCTATGCTAATTTCTGCATATTTAAGTAGCAAAGTTTAAGCTGCTTTTATTATCATTTATTTTTATAACAAAACAAAAATTTAAAAAAAATATAGACAATAATTTTCATCAGGTGTCTACTAGTTTTTTTATATTATTAACAAACTTTTAGTTATATGAATGTTTGTCTACTAGTCAATTTTATGTTAGAGTACGGGTTATAATATGTATATATGTTTAGTATATCTTTTTATGAAAGTATATAAGGAGTTGCAGGCAGTTGTGCTTTTTTTTATTTTATCTATAACAATGACGATTTCAGGTTTTTAGCAGCAACTTTTACTTGTTTGGCAATTTTTTTTTTATTATTATTTATTTATTTTGTTTTATTCCGCATACAAAATTTTTAATTAAACAACAGCTCTTTCAGATTTTTTTCCTTCATTAATTTAACCGAAAGGGAAATTTATTATGTTTTAAGTTTTAGTTTTATTTTTGGTTTAAAAAAAGACTCCCATAAATTTAATAATACTACATTTCAATTATTTACCTACTTGTTTATTGTTTCTTTAAATATATACATATGTATGAGTATAAAACTTATTTGCGACAAGACCGTTATAACTCAAAATAAATTAATATTAAGTGGCTTAAGTCATATTATTATTATTCTTTTAATAAGTTTTAATCTAAATCGCGTGTTTGTTAAAATAACATTTGATATTTTAAGTAGAATTTCAATATTTTTACTTAATCAACTTTTGTGGCATATGTTATTAAAATCATAGATTATAATGGGGTAATTTGGAAATTAGGCTACTGTAGGAAATCACAAATTTTGAAAAACATTAACATTATTAAAGTTACTTTAATATTACATCATATTATTAATGTTTATTTTATGCTTTTGGAGAACAATGAGATTAATAATAAAAAAATACATATATAATGAAATATACAATAAATATTATGATTTCAAATCATAAGTAACAGTTTAGAAATCTGAAATATTTCAAAATATTTATGTGCTACAGAAATGAAAACCTGTACCTGTACCGTTCTTTTTATTGGCATTTTTAAAATATATATTAAATATATTGCAATTATTTATACATCTTTAAAAACTACATAAAATGTAATTTTTTCTGATGTTATTTATGTCAACCATTTAATTTTTAAATGCTTTATTGATAAATGTAAATGAAACATATTGAAATTAATTTTAGTTTTAAATGCGAATGATCGATTTATTTATAAGAGAATCTGTTTACAAAATTAAAACAATTGTTCTACAAACTTTGACTTCAGGTTAAATATGATGAAAATTTTAAATTTTTTCCCTATACAGATTCTAAGTAAGAAATGGGGGAAAAATTTCCCCATTAATAAGGTGGTTGCATTAGTATAACTCGAGAACGTTTAGTCCAATTTATGAAATAAAAACTCCAATAAATACCAACTAAAATTATCTTCAAGTTTTCTTAACATTATTTTTTATGTGTTAAATTCCTCATTTTATGTATAATTTGATATGTTTTCTAGGTAAATATTATAAATATTACATTTTCAGTTAATTGTGATTAAAATCATTTGTTTATAAATATTCTTGATATAAGGCTTATTTTATTTGTAATATACCTAGATTTTTGGTAAAAGATTAAAAAAATTAACATTATAATATTTTTAAGGAGAACTTTTTTCCATTTTTTCTTTTCGTCACTAATTTTCGAAGCATTGAACAGATAAAAAATAACCTTAAGATAATTTGAAGTTAATTTTAGTAAGCATCTATTGGAATTTTATTTTATTTATTTATTTATTATAAAAATTTCGAAAAAAAATGTATTTTCTGGATTTTTGTAAAAAACGATGTCCGTCCGTTTGTCGGTTGTTATGTCGTTTATGAAGCCCACCGATAACTGCCATATATAATATATATACCAAACGATCGGAAATCTTTTCGAAAATGTTGCTATTGAAATTCAGCAAGTTTAGTTCATAACTGGCGGAGACATGCCTTAAAAATCGTTTTTTTTTTTTTTGCTAAGATGATTTTTTTTCTGAATTTTTGAGCTGCAGAAATGAACAAAATCGGTCCAATAATAACAGAGAAATCGAACAAAACATATTTTTATCTTTTTAAAGCCCTTGTTTATGCTATGGATTTTGTTTTTATATAGATCGGTTATAAATATTTTTAAACTGTTTTGAAAGAAATAGAATTAGAATTTACAACCATATGCAATTAATTGTCTTGATGAAATTTTAAAAGAAAATGTTTATTTAGTATTTAAAAAATTATTATAAAATTTTCTACTAAATCATATATAGCAATTCAATAGTTTTTAAAGGTATTTTTGTTGTAAATAATATTTATTTTATTCAAATCGATCAAAATAAGCAAAACTTAATTAAACTTTTCATAAATTTTACTTTTTGACCCCTAAAAGTATGCTCCAAATAAAATTATTGCCTTAAATAGAAAAACTTAAATAACTTTTATAGTTTTTAACCGATTTTGAATTGATGTTTCCCGATTTATAGTGAACAAAATTACATTTAAAACTGTATATAAAAATATGTTTAGTTTTAATAAAAATAATAGAAAAATTAAAAAAGTGGAAAAGCAATGACTTGAAACTTTTCATAAATTTTTCATTTTGGCCCCTGAAAGTATGCCCCAAAAAAAATATTTGCCTTAAATATATAAAACTTTAGAAAAACTTAAATAAAGTTTAGAATTTTTTTTATCGATTTTGAATTAGTGTATCCCGATTTATAGTGAACAAAATAACATTTAAAATTCTATATAGAAATAAGTTTAGTTTTAAAGAAAACAAAAAAATAATAACAATGGAAAAAGTGATATGAATGTCAAAATTTAGAAAAAGAAAAAATAAAAAATCATTACTTATTTGGAAATATGATTGTAATGTAGTTAAAAAAACAACGTTCTTTTGCTTTTGAAAGCAATTTGAAAAAATGACTTGAAGTTGTACATGATTTTTAGTGCGCGAACATGATCTCCATGTCTTTTTTTTTTTTTTTTTAAATATCTAAAATTTTAGAAGGTGTTTTAGGCCGAAAATTGTATAATTTTGTAACAATATATATAATTTATGTAGATATTCTATAGTACTTTAAAGTATTAGGGCTTAAAATTCTTAAATATTGACTTATAACGTTCTGTCACCCAAAAACGTTACATATTCAAACCGTTTGAAGTATTTTATGTTCTTGTAGACAATAGTTAATAAATAAGTAAATGAACAATTTTGTATGACGTTTTATTGTATACGTGTGACCATACAATTCCATAAAACGTTATTCTAAGCTTTTTTCCAATTTTTTTTTCTTTTTTTTTCATTTTGTCGTATGACACACTTTTGCAAAAACAGTTTTTTTTTTTCGTTTTCTTACGTTCTTCTACATTTTTTTTTTTAAGTTTGTACAATGCACAATAATATGTATTGGTTCTATGCCATGTACATTATAAATTTATTTATGTATGTATTTATGTATACACATAATAATATCTATACATAAATAAATATTTACTAACACAATAACACGGCATTGTTTAAATTGTAATGAAACCTAGAAAATATACGGCTGTGCAATAATAATAAACGAAATTGACTTTTTATTGTACTCAAAATGATCACGAACTATTTAGTAACCATTTTAATAAACGTTCTTTAAAAAAAAAAATGAAGTTTTTTATTACTTCAGATCGAGAAGAACAAAAAATAAACGTGTTTTTATTTTTATTTTTTATTTTTTTTTTTGTTTTAACAAAATAGAATTAATAAAAAATGAAGATAAAAAAATCACAGCTTAATTTATTACATAAATATTACGAGGGTTATAATGAAAGGGTCTAAATTTTATGTAATTTTATAAATATTTAAAAAAATTTTAAGGTGTTATATAAAATTTTCATGTAGTTTTTTATGTGATTTGATTTTTATTTAATGATTAATTTAATTAGTTATTGGCTTGAAGTTATGTAGACATTATTGATGATTATGACCTTTTTGTTTTATTTATAATGTCATTTTCATTTTACTTTAAAAAATGTTACAATGTTGAATTACATTGTATAGAGGTAACGATATTTGAAATATGTTAATATTAAATTCTTAAAAAAATAATAATGTAGAGTTTTGAACTTTTTATAAATTATAATTGACAATATTTACACTAGCATGAAAAAGCTTTTATTTAAACATTTATAAATATTTACATTTATTAAGATTTTTGTGAATGTCAACTCATTCTAATTAAGATATTGCGATATAAAGAGTTAAGAGAAATTAAATTTGATATAAAGTTTTATCATGGACTTCTCTTCAAAATTAATTTAGTTAATTTTTTTTATTTAATTGTGAAATGTTCATAATTTATATATTTTTATAAATTATAAACATAAGCAGAGTTGTAAATATAAGCTTATCCATTTAAAGTATTTTTCAGGATCTTAATGAAAGCAGAAATTCTTAGTGATAGCTTTAAGCTTTTATCTAATAAAATATTAGCACTGATTATAGTTTTTTTTTTTTATAAAGCTCTTATTCAACTTTAATTATGGATCAAAATAATTTGACAAGTTCTTATTCTTCAGATTAGCTTTAATCAAAGGTTCTTAAAATATTCTAAAGTTTACTATGCAGTTCAAAATTTTATTGGAGAAATGTGAAATATTAATTTTATAATTAAAGATATTTTTTTTACTTTAAACTTTATTTAAAACGATGTGGGTAAAGATCTTTTTAAAAATTAGAACGTCATTAAAAGCTTTTAGAATATTGTCTGTAAAGCTTAAAACTCATGGAAAAAGTTAGAAATCAAAGTATTCACATAATTTTGAAAATTATAAACAAATAAAGAAAAATTCCCAAATCTAAAGAAAGGTTTCAAAATTAAGTAGTGGACTTTGTCATATAAAGTCAATAATACTGTATTTTATTATACAGGTAAAATGTTAAACGTTTATATCCCAGCAAAAAAAACAAAAAACGAGCAAGTGCTTCCACTTCAAAAGTATTATTAGGTGCATATTTCGTACTTTTTTGGAAGCGATTAATAATTACTTAAAAAAAAGTGAAAAAATGTTTTTTTAGCTAGGAAAAAGGTAAATAATTTCAAACAAAATTTCACCAATTTTTAAGTAGTTATATAAACATAGTTTTAGGAGAAGAACTTCAAAAGTAATGAATAATAACATCTTAGCAATAACTGTGTTAAAAAGCACTACTTTTTCAGTACTCTTATTCAGTACTAAATAATTCCTTCACATGACAATACAATATTAAAATCATTACATTGTCAGCTCTTCTTCAAATACTTTTTCTGGGTTGTTATATTATGAGATTATACTAGTATTTTAAAATTATTAAACAAAACTGACATTTAGGAGAACATCTTCTTTTTTTTTCTATAAAATAAGATAATGACTTTTGAACTTTAGTAAATGAAATTTAAGTAAATGTTGCAAGAAAATTGTGCTTTAATAAATAATCAATAGAGCATCAATTGACTTTGTAAGTTAAAAACTTTAAAATATAAACTCACTTAGTTAAAATGTCTCATAAATACAATAAAATATTGAAAAATTGAAGCATTTAGCGATAATTCAGCGTGAATTAAAAAATGTTGTAAAACTAGAGATATTAAAAAAAAAAAAACAAGTCGCTTGAATTTAGTTTCTTTTCCTTTATAAAAAAGTATAATTAAAGACTGGATTTTCACTTGTTTTAAACAAAAATTACAACTAAAATGTTTATGGGATTAGTTTTTTTTTTTATTGTTGGAAGATTTAAAAACGTAATATTTCTGAAAACCTAAGTAATTTTAGAAACCAAAAATAAATAGTTTAATTTTATTAAAATTTAAAATGTTAAATCTTTTATAGAAATTTGAAAAAATGCAACTGATCATGCTTATAATAAATTTGTGCCTTAAAAATGGTTTTTTTTTTTTTTTTTGCTTAAAAAAATAAAAATTAAGTTTTTGTAGTGACATTATTTCTGGTCGTTTCTTGGCTGATATTTCTATAATTATTTTAAAAATATATATATTCCAAACTAATTGCATAGCTATTAAAAAGTAGTTTTAGTTATTTTACAAAATTCAGGTTTCGGTTTGAAACAGAATCCTTTTATATCCGCGTTCTATGAGTAGCAAAAAATAAAATGTAAAATTCGAAAAATATAAAAAAATTTTAGGCTAAACCAGATTTTTGTTTTATTTATTTCTAGAAAACATGTAGGTTTTTTTTTTGTTTACTTAAACCTGTCTTGTTAATTTGCAATTCAATCTTAAAAAAAATAAATAAAATAAATACTAAAATTAAGTCAATTTGATTTTGAAAGTTGCTTAAATCTTCCTACAAAAAAAAAATTGCAATAACTTAAATGATATTTTTTATAGCTTTTAAACATTTAATCAAAGATAAAATATCATGATATAAAAAATGAGGGTTTTAAATATATAAATGTCACAACAGTATATTTATACTTAATGTTCAATTATATATACTTGTATTTGTGCAATGTACATACATAAATAAGTACATATTGTACGTATGTATGTAATTATATGTATAAAATGCAGTCTATACTTTAATGTTTTATATGGTTTTACAATTTTTATTGGGTACAATGACTGCTGTTTTATAAAAAAAAAAAAATATAAACACTTTTTTTTGGCAGTTTTGAAATAATATTTGTTAAGAAGGATACCTTCATATGATACTTAGGTTTTTTATAATTAAAAAGCTTACCATTTTGAGTATTTATATAAATATTATCCAAATTTATTTCCAATATTATTTATGGCAAAGTTTATCCTTTTTCACTTAGCAAAAAATTATTATAAATTAATTAAAACCAATTTGCACGAAAACTAACTAAAAAAAATTAAATAATAAAAATTAGATTTTAATTTTCACAAATTAACACTTTTTTTATTATTATAAAAAGAAATTAAAAACAAATTTTTTGAAAAAATGTTTTAATCCTTTGGTTTAAATTATATAATTTTTATCAATTTAATTTTGGTTTATAAAATTTTTTAAAGCTTTACTAAATGATTTTTATTTTTAATTTTATTTTTTCTTTGATTTTTTTTATTTTATTTTTTTATTTTATGTGTTTTTTGTTTTTTTAATTTAATTTTTATAAGATTTCTTTAGACACAAACCGTTGTCACGATCTTACTCTTTCAAATTGGTAACTAAAACTGAAACATTCAATATGCGCAAAACCACACAACTAAAACGGTAACGGCTGACAAGAAGAAAAAATTTAACACCAAACTGAGTGTGCTTTTCTGTGTTAAAACAAAAACACTGAAATATAAAAAAACGAAAGACTGAAAAAACTGAAAGCTTAATGTTTAAGTTGACTTTAATGTTGTTGTATAAACAACCAACCAACCAGCCAGCCACTCTTTTTTAATTTAATATAACTAAAAATAAAATAAAAAAATACAAGATAAAACAACAATATGCAATGCTTAACTTAGCTTTGCTTTAAGGCTGTTCGTCACTCACTCTAGCTATGTACAAAAATAAAAAAATAAAAAACATACCTATAATTACAAAAACTTAACTTTATTTATACATATCAAAAATAAATACATACGTTCGTTGCTTTGTAATAATATACAAGAAATCGAAAAGAAAATTAAAGTAAATTCATGAAAAACAAACAGTTTTTGTGTTCAAGTTTTGTGCGAGTGTGTGATTGTATTTTTGTTGCTGTGAGCTGCATTGATAATTAGTTTGATTCAAAGCTACTACTATTATTGATTGTTGGGTTTTGTTTGGCATAAAAGCTCTTTTTTTTGTATTTAACTTGCATTACATTCATAGGATTGTATGTGTGTGTGTATGTGATTTTTGGTGTTCGCAGTTATACGAGTTTTGGTTTTGTCGGGCTATAAAAAGCCACATCAAAACGAAAGACTTAAGAAACGAACTCAATACATTATAACTCACACGCAGGGGTTTACTGCTATTGTTGCTGCTGCTATTTGTTTGTTGTTTGCTCTATTTGGAAAAATTATGTATGTATTTGAAGAAAAAACAAATTTGAAATGTACTGCACAAATTTCAATTTAACTATAATGTGGATTAGATGTAGACATTTATATACAATATTTAGTGTAGACCTGTTCTCCGTTATATGGAAAATTTTTTTAAAATGTGTTTTTTTTTTTTTTGATAGCACTTTAATGGACTCAGTTTTTGTTTATTAAATCGTAGCAGTAAATAAAAGATAAAAAATTCTGATTGAAGGTAATCGTGCCGGAAATCATTTGAAATTTTAAAAGCGGAAAAATTTTGAGTTTTGTTTGGTTTTTAAAGAAATGTGGAAATGTATGTAATTATTATTTAAAGTTCTCAAGTGGTAAAAGAATTTTTTAATTCGTTAAGCAAATAATTAAGAAGAATTTTTTAAAATTATCTTAATTTTTAATGATAAAATATTGAAAACCTTTAAAAATATTTGTCTTCAATATTTTATTTAATTTATGCATCAAATGTTGTTTTGCATAATGCAATACTTTACTGGAATTATGATTATTTTCAACACAGAAATAAAAGCACATATATTTAAAATTTTTTAAATAAATATTATGAATCTAACATGACTTTTTTTCCCAAACTTTTTTTTCAAATAAAATTTCAAACATTTCTTTACAAATGATAATATTAAATAAAATTTAAACAATTTGTTTAAGTCTTTTTGACTTTTGATTAATATAGAAAAAAGTTTTAATATTTAAGAAATTATTCTTAAATATTATGAACTAAAATCAATGAATCAAAGTTTTTATATTTATGTACAAACTTTTTTCTGTGAATTTGAATACTTTCAAAAATATAATAATAAGGAGTGCGATCGAAAAAATCTTAACACACGTTTTGCCTCATAACTTTTTTTCGAAATCAATATTGAAAATTTTTTTTTGAATAAGTCAGTTATTATTTTTAATAATAGTCATGTTAATTTGTCGTGATTTTCATCAAAATGAGTGACGAAAAAGATTTACGTACTACAAATTATTAAAAAATTTCAAAAAAATCCAAATAGATCCTACAAATTATTGGCCACAGAATTAAATTTCTGTCGTCAAACTGTTTCTAATGTTATTAGAAGGCCAGAAAATTGAAAGCATATTGAAAGGAACTCCAAACACATCTGGTAGAAAAGCAGCTCAGTTATCTCTTTGCTTCGACTATTTGTAGCGAAAATTTAAAGCTAATGCAAAGTTGATAATATATAAAGTCAAAAAAGTTCAAAACAGGAATGCTGCAAAAAATTTAGAAGCCAAGAATAGGACACGCAAATTAATACCAAATTTTATACAAAAATACTCAAGTTGTATAATTGACGTAGAAACGTATGTGCTGGCAGAATTTTCGCAGCTTCTGGGTCAAAACATTTTATTGTTAATACTCGAGGCAATGTTAAAAATAAGTTTAGGACCCAAAAGCAGAAAACATTTCTTACAAAATTCCTGGTATAGCAAGCTTTTTGCAGTTGCGGGAAAACAGGAAAGACATTTGATACATTCGGATCTGCAATTACCAAAATATGCATAAAGAAATATTTCCAAAAAAGACTTCTTCCTTTCGTAAGAGAGCACAACGTGTCCACATATTTTTTGACCCATTTGGTATCATGTCACTACGGTAAGAAAGCTCTGGAGTCGTACCAAAGCAATAACATAGTTTTTGTACCAAGAGAGGTCAATTTTCAAAATTGTCCATAGCTTAGACCAGTGGAGAGATATTGAGCTCTTGTGAAAAGTAAATTGAAGAGCACAAAAAAGGTGTCCCAAAACACAGAAGATTTTAAAAGAAGATGTGCACACTGTTCCAAAAAAGTGACGGAAGCAACTATCAAATCTCTAACGGAAGGGTTACCAAAAATGGTCCACAAGTACATAAGTAGTGGTTAGAACTATAAAAGTTATATTTTTCTGTGATCTGTAATAAATTATCAATTAAATAAAAAAATAATGAAGACTCTAAGATCAACCATTTCCAAGTTATTGAATATTATATATGTTATGATTTTTTTCGAACGCACTCCTTAAATTCTTTATTAACAAAATATTTTTTAAATTTGATTTTTTACTAAAAATTTACTTCTTATTAAAAATTCGATTTTTGGTTAATAATCGAAGTTTTTATCAGAATTTAAATGTTTCACCAAAAAAAAAAAAAAAAAAGATTTTTTATTAAAAATATGATTTTTCAGCGGAAATTTAAATTTCTTATAAAAGTCTTTTTTAATAAAAATCCAATTTTTTAAATGATTAAATTTAAGCAAAAAAAAAAAAAAAATCTAACTAACCCCTCTTTTAGACTTTTAAAATTTATCTGTTAAACGAGCGTTAATTTAAAAAATTGGTTAACACCATTAAGTTCAACAATGTCGACTCCTGGGCTCCCATCTTATTTAAAAAATAAGTATAATTTTCGAGCACAGTGTAGTTGTAGTAAAAAAACTGGTAAAGAATTATGGTGAAAAATAGAATTTTTGCTAAAATTAAATTACAATAATAATTCGAATTTTTCATTCTCTATATAATCATTAGAACCTGTGAATTCGAAAGTTTAGTTTTAAATTTCTTCTGTAATAATTTTATCTTTAGTCTAAAATTCAGAACACGGGGATAACAATTATTTTTTGATAAAAAAAATAATAATAATAAATGATTACTTTTGCTTAAAATTCAAAAATAACAAGAATATTATAGAAACTTCTTTACTGCATCGAACTCCGATTCTTAACTGATTTTTATATCCTACACCACCAAAGGTGGTTGGGGTATTATGTTTTGTGGAAATATTTTAACGCAGAGAAAAAAATCATCCGACCCCTACCTTAAAGTATACCGATCGACGCAGAATCACTTTCTGAGTCGATTTAGCCATGTCCATCCGTCTGGTCGGCTGGCTGGCGGGTTGGCTGGCTGTCACAATTTTGAAGATAATTCGATGAAATTTGGTACATATGATTTTTTTGCACAAGTACGAAGCCGAAGCGAATTTGGTCATGATCGGACCATTATTTCACCTGGCCCCCACACAAATGTCCTCCCGGAATAGAGTTTTAACACTCATAAATACTTTAAAAGTAGGAAAATTTGGCGCAAATAAGTTTTGCATAAGTATAAATGCGTACGCCAAATTTCGTGAAGATTGGTCCATAATTAAGCATAGTTCCGATATATCACCCAAAAGTGCATAAATACATTTGAATGTTAGTATCGATGTAATATTCTGTATAAATATGTTTTATTTTACACTTAATACACTTAATGCACTTATACATGTGCATTAAAAAGATTTCAACTATATAAAGTAAATAAATATAAATTATTAGAATATCAAATTTTGATTTTAAAAAGTGAATTAAAGAATTAAGTCTTTCAAACTATTGTATGCAACATTTTATTGTAAGATTTAATTTTTTTCAAACTGGACAAAAAATGTAGAATTTATTCGATTTTTATCTCCCATAACTTACTAAAACTAAAAAATAAATTTAAAAATATTAAATAAGTTTTTCTACTTTTTAAATCAAATTGAAAAATTATTTTCAATACAGAAAGCTATGAGATCTTTAGTGCAGGAACTACCTTAATTTTTTCGAAATATCCCAAAGATTTTTTCCGAAGATTTTTTCTGTGCTTTACAATAAAAAAAAATAAAAAATAGCAAAATAAAAAATTAATGAAATCAAAGAATTCGATGTTTTTAACTAAGATTCATTAGTAAGCAAATGTTAAAATAGTATAACGACAAATTTTAACTCTTTCCAGATTTATTCACTGAAAATATTCTATAATATTTGATATAAGATATATTTTGGTAATAAACTTTAGAATTTATTATCAACAATAAATTCTCGATCACAGCAATTAATGTGAAGACTGAATAAGAATCTTTACCAACTTGTATTTCTAGTTGTTTTTTTTTGTTTATTTTTAATTTAAATATAATTGCATCATGTTTGTTAAAATTTGTATTTCAAAATATAATTATTCTAAATAATTAGTAAATAAATATTATGGTTAATAGTCGTAAAATTTTATTTTCTTGAAACGAAGGAAACTATTTTTTTTAATGATTTGAAAATAAATAAGAGTAATATGAAAGTTCAAATGAGATGCTCATCAAAATATTGATAAAAAATTAATAGCATTTACAACTTTAAAGTTTAAAGGTCTCTAAACTTTTTTTAAGTGTGTACATATTTTCTTTATTAAGTTTTTCAGTCAGTTTTGAAATGTATGTATCAGAATTAAGTATTCCTCTTAAAAAAATCTTCTGTCTACAGAAACTATCATTAATTACCTTACAATCTCTTTAAATATATCGATAAGATCATAGTCAAGGTTGGAAACCGATACCGTTATAAATACCGATACCGATAAAATACCGTTTAAAGTTGGTTACCGTAACTGATACCGATACCGAAATTATTATTTTGTTAAAAATACCGGTATTCAAATACCGTTTCCCTCTGTACCGGTATATACCGGTAATTTAGTTTCGGTATTTTAAAAATATATTTTTTTCAACATAATATGGTATTGTAAGAATAATTTCTCATATAATTTACTTGAAAAAATAAGAAAGATAAAATTATTTTTGTAATAAGAGTTTACTTCACGAAATAATTTTTTTTTTAAAGAGGACTTTTATTGTTTGTTTCTTGGTTATATCGTTTCAATAAATATATTTTTAAAGATGTTTAAATCCCTTAAACCTAGTGCGACTACACTTTGATAAAAAGCCTTAATGCGAACACAAAAAAAGGGCATTTCAACTTTCGATATGCTCTCAATTAATTATCATATGACGCCCATAAACGTACTGTTGAAATTAATGATAGGTTCTTAGTTAACTATTTGATTTTTTTTCCAAAAGACCGAAAATTTTCCTTTAGAAAGATACAACTTGGGCTATCTTAAATATCTTGTCAGCACTAATAATCAGCAAGTAAAAAAAACTTAAACTCATTGAAAGGATCTTGTAAGCATCTAAAATATACGATATACATTTTTTATTGGTATGGACAACATCCTAAATTAATCTCTAGGAATTTGGAAAAAGATGTCAGACCATATAACATCATATTCCAATCGACATGGGAAATTGACATTTTTTGAGAACATTATTCCATAATTTAGGTACATTTAAATATGCGATACTCTGGTTATTTTCAACGACGTTGAAGGACCACCCTATTGAAGCTACAAACAATTTTATACTATTTGAACTCACATTCTTAAGTGAAATCCCGGGAACTCGAAAAGTCCGGGAAAATTTTCTTCTGAGCGACTTCAACGTTTGAATTACATTTAAATTTCTCACTCTCATTTAATCATGATTATGGCGCGTCATTTTGATCCTGCAACTTTAAAAATTTCTAGTGTGTAAATGGGATAATGGGGAGTTATGGACATAATTAGTATTTTCTTGTTGTAGCACTATTTCTCTACAGAATTTCTCGGCTGTAATTAACACATTAGCTCTTACTCTTACCTAAACAGTTATATAACCTAAAAGCTCTTTGGGGAATCATATTTTCTTTACTAATTTTTATATTGGTTGGAACGAGTATTCCTTCGATATCCGAAACGCATTTTGCATATTTTATTAACTTTAACTTGTGATAAAATAAAAAAAAATGTTTTTTTATTTTTTCTTATTTTTCTGTTACTACACGGATTTTTAGCCTTTATGTAATTTTACATTTTGCAATTTGTAGAATAAAATTATTTTTTTTTTATAAAATGTTTCTAAAATTAATTGAACGATTTTTGTCTGTATTAAAAAACTGTTGTAATTACAAATTTTGTCCAAATTTTTTACTTTACAGTACTGCAAAAAATGATACCAATTTGTCTTTAAAAAGTCGAGTTTAATATTCCTAAATGTTGCCATAAAATAAGCATATGTAAAAATCGTGTTAAGTTCCCTAACGAAAAATATTCATATACAAATATGTAATTTAATATTTTTTATTGCGAAATTCAAGTAAAAATTATTTAAAAATTTAACTTTTTTAATAATAACGGTATTTACGGTATTTTAGTTTCGGTACCGGTATACCGATACCGATATAATTTAAAATACCGTTATCGATACCGTTACCGAAATAAAAATAAATTGAATACTGATACCGTTACCGTTACCGATACCGTTATTCGTTTCGGTTTCCAACCTTGATTATAATAGAAATACATAAGCTTTAACCCCTGCTATATAAATAGTGATATAGTTACTTAAAAGTTAGCATTTCTCTAACTAAATAACACAGTTCCAAAAGGTTTCCTTTCCCCGATTAATATAGTATATATGTATGTACATATTTTTAGTATATAATATGTTTTTTAAATATTTTATAATTTTGAACATAACCCTCGTATTGAGTATGAAAGCATTTCATATTTATATTTGTATCGTCTATCTAAGTTTTGTATGCGTACATACTTACATTTTATATTGGACACACAAAAATTGAATGTGAATAAATAAAACTAGTCTTAATTATTCAATATCATATAGTTATAAAAGAAAGTGAGCTTTAGTAACTTCATTAACATAAACAAAACTCACCGAAAGTAATGTTACATAATATGTAAGTTATTTTTATTTTTTTTATAAATTTTGTCTAGTCATTGTTGTTGCTGTTTATATGCAGATATAAATTTGATCCTAGTCCCAACTTGTTGTTTAAAGAAAATATTTAGACATATTTAAACTAAGAGCTGTGATAAAAAAAACTTAAATACATTGGAATTTATGAGCTATAGTTTTGAGTAAAAATCAAAAAAATGTTTTTTACATATATGCAAAAAAAATATTTACATTGAAAAATTTATGAAAAAGGTGAAATATGTTTATAAATAAAATATAAAAATAGTTTTAAAACAAGTTAATAAAAAAAAGACAAAAAAAAAACCAAATATGTTATTTTTTAACTGAAAATCTTTGAGATAAAAGGGTTAAAGTATAGTCAGACTAGACAAATGTTTTAATAAATAATATAATTTTTAGTTCCTTTTTTTTATAAGAAAACATTTTTTCCTTAGCATTAATGTTTTATTAAATTTAGTTTGACGCTTCACCATAGGTGTGTACATATTTTCTTTTACAAAACTTTTACAAGTTAAAAAATTTGTTTATTATTATTTTTTTTTTTTTTAAACAAGCGGTTACATAATTTGAATCAAACATTTGCCAAGTGTGTCTATAGCTTTACTAATTTGCCAATGATTTATTACTACTTATTTTTGAATATTTTTGGCTTAAGATCATAATTTTTTGAACAGTTCATTTATTAAAAGCTTATTTCTTAATTCAAGTTGTAATAGATTGACTGGAATATGTTTCTAATAAAATTTTTGCTACAAAATATACTTCGATATTTTAAATTAATTTTGGATATTTTTTTATTTAAAAAAAAGAAATATAATTTTTTTGGGGAATTTTATATGTGATTATAAGAGAATACAAAAATTATTTTTTTAATCTCTTTTGTTGCGTTTTTGCTACTTTTCCGATATGCTTATTTCACTATTTTAAAACAAAAACAGTTTTTTTTAATAATTTTAGGAAAAATAATCCGATTTTCATTATTTATTTTATAACAATATTTGTCTGTATTAAAACTTTGATATGTAAAATTGTTCACCAGTCCGAGTAAAATTGTTAGTAACATCATTTTTGTTATACTCTTATTGGAACTAGAATACACAGTATTTACACAGTAGAACAAATTGTGGCTGCCTACGCTGAATTGTAATTATAACGGCAGCAACATGTTGTGCTGACAGTGATCAGCTGATAATTTTTGCTGATACTGTTGCTGACTACGCGCTATTGTAATTTGGGCTTAAGGCGAATTCATTATTGTTTTTTGTATATTGTATGACGGCTGTAATAACAACAAAAATAATAATCAGCTGTTTTTGACGCTTGTCTTGATAAAAATTTATCTAGTATAGACACTATGTAACTTTGAGTCTACATTAGACAAATTTTTATCAAGACAAGCGTCAAAATTTTATCAAGATAAAGATTTGTCTAATGTAGACTGAATTTGTCAGTGTTATTGCAGCGTTAAAAGAATATTGTCAGCGCTCGAGCTCTGACAACTTTGTCTTGATAATGCTTAGTAAAAGACGTCATCTTGATTGTTGTTGGTACTTTTTGCATGGCTTAATATGACATACGTTTTCCCCTATAATTGACAGAGATAAAAATTATCTGCAACTCAAACAAAAATTTGACGTTTGTCTTGATAGAAATTTCTCTAATATAGACTCGACGTTACTTTGAGTCTACATTAGAGAAATGTGTATCAAGACAAACGTCAAATTTTTGTTTGAGTTGCAGATAATTTTTTATCTCTGTCAATTATAGGGGAAAACGTATATCATAATAAACCATACAAAAAGTACCAACAACAATCAAGATGGCGTCTTTTATCAAGCATTATCAAGACAAAGTTGTCAGAGCTCGAGCGCTGACAATTTTCTTTTAACGCTGCAATAACACTGACAAATTCAGTCTACATTAGATAAATCTTTATCATGATAAAATTTTGACGTTTGTCTTGATAAAAATTTGTCTAATGTAGACTCAAAGTTAGGGAGCTCTCATTTATTGCAGTAAATACTTTAAAAATGTGCTTTTTTTGTAGCTACAGATCTTAGATTTTCTTTATTTTTGCTCTAGCGGCTTTAGTTTTGCAAAAAAATAATATTTTGTAACAATTAAACAAAAAATGATTATTTGGAATGTTCATAAGATTCTCAAATAAAGCTGCAAAATTAAAATAAAATAAATTTGTTTTAATTTTGTCTTCTATTTTTTAAACATTGGCTATATGATGCATATTTTTGGTATAAAACAATTTAATACTAATGATTAAAAAAAAAGTTTTATCTTATTAATTAAATATTTTTTGCTTTATTGTTATTAATAAAAAGTGTTATAAAAATAATTTTATATGTTCATATTTATGTACATATTTATGAGATATATTTAAAAAAAATTTGTGTTACTATAAATACAAATCAGCTGTTTACGTTTTAATTTCATGTTCGTAAAAGCGAAAGTTTATAGTCGCTCTAATAATGCTGAAAATAATTGGCATGCTTTTTGTTGATTTTGATCATGCCATTGTTAAAACAAATCATATACCAGACAGGTAGATACAAATGTTGCATGTATGAAAGTACATGGATAAGAAAGTTCCATTAAAGTATTTATAATATCGGTATTTAAGTACAAAGATTAGGGTACAGTATAAAAATTAAATTTGCAAAATTTTGAAAGTGACCCTTGTTACAGGTAAAGTAAACTGTATTTTCAAAATTGAAATTAAGGATTCTTGGAACAAAAAATTAAAAATAAAACTAAAAATTTCTTAACTGAATGATTACAATTAATTATATTTAAAAATAATAAAAAAATAGGAAAATCTCTATATTAATAAAATAGATTATAATGAAATACAGAAATATAGAAAACTGAAAGCCAAAAGGTCAAAGGTAAATTTTAAATATAAAAAATATCTTGTTTAATAATTTTTTATTATAACTTTATATAAGATATTTTTTAATAAAATTAAAATAATATATCCGCTTTTAAATATTTTCTTCACATAATTTTACTGCAGCCTAATGTAATTTTAAATCTCAACAATTCTACGTACTTAAAAGATTTTTGCAAAACTTAATTTAGCAAATTCACTATCATAAAATTTATTTATTTTTATATAAATTCATACTTATTTAAATGCTGTAGTCATAGTAAAATGTTTGTTATAAATTGAGAGAAATTTAATTTTTGAACTTTCTGAACATGTATGTATGAAAACATGTGGAAAAATATTAAACAAGTATCTTAATTTATAGTGAGAGCTCATCATCACTCGATTTTAATTTACTATGTAGAGCATAAAACGAAAACAGTTGGGGAGATTTAATTAGATGTACTTGTTTTAGTATCACACTAAGACATTTTATAGATAAACGTAATTTTTTAAATTAAATTATAAAAATTAAAATGTCTTCTTATGATAGTCACAATTCTTATGACTGCCTACAAATCAGTTCTTAATTTTAAAACGAAATATTAATACATTTTTGTTTACGAATAGAAAATTAAAGACTATAGTCACAATTTGTGTTTTATGACTATTTTTCAGTCACAATTTTTCTGTGAATAGGCATGTAAATCTAAATAAAACTATTTATAAAATAAATAAGTTTGGGGGCCAAAGGTCAAATTTGTATACATATATCAGGCCAACAAAAAATATGCCAAATTTCTTAAACTTCAAATGAACTAAACAGTTAGTTAATTATTCATTACAATTTTAAGAATTTTGGTATCGTTATATTACAATAAAGAGCATAATATTGTATATTTTGGACTTTTTTTAACATAATTTGCCATTATTGAATTTTTTTTAATGTCACATACGCTTTTTAAGTACATTCGTTTTTCTGTAATAATTTTTAACTTATAAATTGTTAAAAAAATTTTTAATTTTCTGATGTAATGTTTTAACTTTGAATTTATTTAAGTGCAAAAATACAGTTTTTTTTAGCAATTTCTAATTGAAATCAAATTACTTGTAGCAAGAATAGTAGATAATTTAAAATTTTGCCATAAAATTTATATTTTTAATTTTAGGACATATTTCCGATTAAACAAAACTTTGATGAATATCTAAAAATTATTTAATTTAAAATTTTGTGGAAAACATATATTTTACTTATAAGAAATTGGCTTATTTGATATATCAAAACATATTAAAACTTGTGTATAATTTTAAAAACAAATTAAAAATTGTCATAGGTAAAAAAAAAATATATTTATTTGCAAATGTAATTATTTCTATATGACTTTAAAATGACAATAAATATTTTTATTTTATTTTAATAGTAAAAATAATTAAAATTGGCATTAGTAGCTATGTATGTATTTACAAGAAATAATTATGTATAATAAAAATTACGGACTAATTACACGTTTAACTTTTTCGAAAAAATTCACTGGCTTAAACCAGGGAATACGAAATTCATTTAAACCTTTTTTAAATTTTTTTGGTGTTTTGCTTAAATCGCCCTTAAATATTCGTGAATATAAAGCACCAGTTAGCAGAGTTTCTTGTGATTCATCTAGCTTTTCTTTTTCTTCTGGCAACAAAGAATCTTTCTCTTCATTTTTATCTTCCAAATCATTTTTCAATGAACCAGTATATATACCACCAGCTAGAGTTTCTTGTGATTCTTCACGGATCTTTTCTTCTGACGAAAAGAAATCTTCTTTAAAACGTTTGTCTCTTGAATCAATTTTAAATAATCTTGAATATAATTCATCCGTAAGAGTTTCTTGTGATTCTTCTATTGGCTTTTCTTCTGGCAAATAAGAATTTTTATTAAATTTATTTTTCTTTTTTAATTCATCACTATAATTTGTATCCATTTCTTGATTATTGGGCAAATCATCAATAAATTTATTATCATCCAGTGGGTACTTTTTAGTTTTTAAAGTTTCTAAACTGATATCATTGTCGTTGTAATTATCACTTGTTATCTTTGATTTTTTTCGTTTAACAAGTGGTGCTGGTGTCAAAATATTTGGGGTAATGGCCGAAAACCAAGAGTTATCAAATATCGAAGAAATTGTAGCAGTTTTTGGTGGTGCTGCTGGAGTTTTTGATTCTTCCGCTTTGCGTTTATAGATACCCAAGGGTGCTGGCCGTAATAAATTGTTACCAAGATCACTAAACCAATTAAATTGTTCGGTAGATCGTTTACGACGTTCTTTCAATTTCTTAGCCACATTAAAGACGTCCCTAATTAATGTTTTGCCTTCACTACTAGATTTTATTTTGTGTACATGCTGTTGCCAGGTAATTTCATGATTTTCTTTTGTATTTGGTTTATAGACTGTAACAGTAGACCTCTTGTTACGATATCCATATGATCTTCTTTCATTATTTTGTTCAAATTGCAAAGCCTTACGTACAAATGTATTAGCTGTTGGTCCTTGTATTAAAATCTCAAAAGGAATATTTAATTTCTTAGCATTCGTTTGTATTAGGCCAATACACTCTGTGTCGGAATGTTCATTGTTGCACTCACAGATGCACTCTTCACCACAATAGAAAGCCAAACATCCACAATGTTTACATAAATTCTTACAGTTGTTAGTGTTTTTCAACTCATCCTCATTGTTACCATTAGGAAGGGAAACTTGATTTTTTATATTAGAATCGTTGTTAAAAGCTGTCGTTAAAACAATTATCCAGACAATTAGGAGTGCGATGGTGTATATCCAAAATTGGCCATTCGAAACGACCGACATAACTTTTGTCCTTTCTTCAGCAATTTCAAAAATGTTAACCGTTTACGTTCGAATGGCACATCTGACATTAATATTTTGTTAAATTTGTCTTTTATATTGATGATGTGTTGGGGGTTTATATGTCTAGTATTAAATATTATCAATTTAACCATGAGCTCTTTGAAACTAAAGAAATTAAAGAGTTAGTTTTTAAAGTAGGTAGTAGTCGAAATGAAAAGCTTTATTCAATAAGAGTGCGAACGGAGTTAGGATTTTTTTAAATTTTAATTATTTTTTAACGATATACATATGTAGGTACTTAGGGAATATATTAAAGAACTCTACTACATAATTAAAATTTTGAAGTATTATAAAGCCAATTCAAAACAGCATATGATATGATATCAGTTGTATTTTTCATAATTTTAGATATTTTCTTTTAAAATATAAAATTACCATGAATTCTTAAAAAAAGGTAAGACAAAAGTCATTTGACAGTGTAAAAGAGTAAAAAATAATTTGTATTTAATAAACAATATTTAAAAATATTTAAATAAAATGGAAAAATATATTGTTTATTAACATCATAATACAATATGAAACCTTGCTTTGAATTAGCTTATTATTTTACTTAATTTTAGAAGTGTATATTTAATTCGACTAACCCAATTAATTTATTACTAATTATATTTTTGCTTAATTGTGATAATATGCATTTATACAAAAAATTGCTGAAATAAACAAAAAGTATAAACAAGTTTGATCTTGAAATTACACTTTTATTTCATTGCATTTTATTATAAGTATTATTAAAGTTACATAAAAAGTTATATACATAATTTCGAATAATTCTTCTATTCTACAAGAAACTAAAGTTGTGAAATAAAGTTAAAAAAATTAAATCAGTAATCTAAAGCCAACACAAATATTATGACGTAACATAGTTTCTATTTGGAAAATGTGTAATACATACATACTTTCTTTTTCTTAACTTATATTTCTATATAAACACCGTTCCGGTAATAACTCGGAAGATTACCAACTAAGTTAAAGAAAAAAAAAATAATAATAATAAAAATAAACAAATAACAGTTATATTCGGCCGTGTCGAATCTTATATACCCTTATCCTTCAAAATGTGTGCGCACGAAAAATACGTGAAGATTCGAAAATCAGGACAAAAGGACTATTTTGAAAATCACTCCATGGCCATATTCACCTTTATTACGAGTGTCGTAGTCATGACGAAAATCTGTCGTTTTCCCTAATTGATCATAAGATTGTCGAAAAAAAAAAAAAAATACATGCAATTAACATTGATTTTGTCGTTTTAAACGACTGCGACTACGACACTCGTAATAAGGGTGATTATTTCACCAAAAAGCTGCTCATTTAAAAATCACTTGCTTTCATGTTATTAGATGTAAACTTTATAATAAATGATTTTTATAGTAAAATTTAATAAAACAACAAAAATTTAAATATTTTTTTAAAGACACTGCTTATTTTGTAAAAAAAATAAATAGTTTTTTGAAAGATGATTTGATATTTCGAAAATAAATCTACGTTCGAAAAAAATTAAGATGAATTTATTATTTTCAGTTTTGATTAAAATTTAATTTCAAATCATAATATAATAATAATAATTTTATCATGATTTCAAACAAAATTTTAATCACCTTTCAAAAACTTTTTACATTTATCGTAAATTGGTTATTTTCAATATGAACTGATTTTAAAAGCATTGCTTCAAAAATTTTTTTAAAAACAATCGAAATTCATTACATTTTTTAAAATTTTTTTCCAATGATCGATTTCCATCCCTACAATTGTATTGCTTATTACATTTTTTTTTAATGATTTTCGAACAGGTTCAAATCACCCATGAGATTTTTAAACGTTCCTTTAAATAAAAATAAAATATATCTGTATATTTAATTTAAAAAATCTAGCTAAATGTTGTGTACTTAATTTTTTGCATAAAATAAAGATATGCAAATCCTTTATTTCCATAATTTAACATAAAAAGAAAAAAAAAATGTATGTAACAAAAAGTGAAAATGCCGAAAACAAATCCTTCGAAGCTATTTAAATACCAATAGGAAATTTAACGTCTCTTGCCTTTACCCTTCTTGCCACCACCACCACCGGAACTACTGCTGGGTTGTTGAACTTGTTGATATTGATTTGAAGCCTCTCCTCCTGGTTTGCCTTGACGTGTTTTCAATTGAGGAATTTTATTGGCAACATACAACATAATTGCTTCACGACTTGTAAATTCAGGATTACAGAATGAACCATCATCATTACGCATTTGTACACGTATTCTGCCACGGAATTTTAGTTCCTACAATAAATTAAGAATAATAATATTTAGAATATTTAGCAAACAATAACATAAATTTTTGCAAAACAACTAACCCTACTTCTCTCTCGGCAATATTGTTTATTTTCCACACCAACCCGGAGATTAGTAACCGACAAAACATCACGGATTTCTGCATATGTAGGATTTTCTACACAATTTTCCTTGGGTAAACGGCGTCCTTCCTGTCTTGTTTTCTTGCTGTTAATGTAGGCTGGATAAATGCAAATCCATCTAAAATTATGATCAACATAAAATTTGTACTATGATGGTATTGTATATCTTGTAGAGTTTACTCTTTAACAAACCTTTCAACATCACTGTGTTTTTTGGAAGGATGCCAATTAGTACGCACTGGAGCAGCAGCAGCCATTATTTATGTTAAAAATTATGTTTTCTTTTTTAAATAATAAAAAAAGAAAACTTTTATTTTTTTAGTTCACAACAAAAAATGAAAATTTCAATTTGACAACTTTTGACACGTCTTATTGATAATGTTGTTGTTTATGTGCTGTCAAGTACTCATTATTCGGATAATCGATAAAGACACCCTGTGCTAGAGAAGAAATTGAAATATACATATATCCCCCTACGATAGTCACTGTTATAATCCAGAGCTGGGAGCTATTGTTTTTTTCTAAACACAATAGGAAAAATTATAAATAAAAAAAAAATAAAAAAACAAGAAAAAGCGCTAAATTCGGCTGTGCCGAATCTTATATACCCTTTACCATCGTTGAGATGGAATTAAATTTGGTTTTAAATATATACATATATAAAAGAGTAATGACTAAGTGATTGATTGTGTGATTTACTTGGTTTTCATTACCGCACATTACCGCACAGCCCAAACGGTTAAGGCTAGAAAGACGAAATATGGACTGTGGATTAGTCTTCTACCGAATAGATCCACTAACACGGGATTTTGGAAATTCGAATGTTTAGGTGGTAAAAAAGGGTAAAAACGGGTAAAATCGGTAACCTCATATCTCCTAAACTAATAGAGATAAATAAATAATAAATTAAATAGTTTGAATGTTTAATAGTAATTGTAAGACAATATTAAATTAAAAAAATAATAATTCTAAGACAAACTCGAATACGTTCATAATAACGCGTTTTGGCCTATAACTCGGTAAATACTGGACCGACTTAGTTCACTATTTTAACACAAAAATTAAAAAAAAAATTAGAATTTTCAGTGAAAGAACGAAGCCTTTAGCTTGTATAGTTCCTTCAAAAAGTTAAAAAAAAAAAACGATACTACATGCCATAGTTCATTGTTGTTGTTTTTCAGCACCCATGAAAACAGCAACTATAAGGGAAAAGCGCATTAAATAAATAAAACAAGATTTGCCAATAACTCGGTTGTTTATTAACCGATTTGGTTGCTTCAAAAATAAGAACTAAGTCCGTAACTTATATAAGGTTGAAAATCGGTAAAAAAAATATATTTTGACCGATATCTCGGTTAATAATAGACCGATTGAGTTCATTTCTTCTACACTAAAATTCAGAAAAAAATGCCTAACGTTTTGTCGTAAAAACGAAGTCAATAGCTTATATAGGGGTTTCAGAAAATCGAAAACCGGTTTTTATAAACAGGTTTTTTTTAATACCTCGGCCATCTTTGAACCGATTTTTTTTTTTTTCCAATTCAATAGAAAAATTTTTGAAGAAATTTATGATCTTTTGATACATATATCATGTATCTATGTTATCAAAAGGCTTTATAAACGCCATTTACAGCATTTTTAAGCCAAAAAAAAACAGTTTTTTAGACATATCTCCTCAATTTATGATCCGATCGTTTGATATATATATTATATATGGCAGTTGTAGGTGAGCTTCATAAACGCCATTTCAACCAACGGACACACGGACGGAGGGACGGACATCGTCCTATCGACATCATTTCTTATAAGGATCAAGAAAATGCAAAATTCTCTTCGACGAAAATTGTGGAAATTACAAACGGAATGACAAACTTGTATATACCTTTAACACCTGTGGTGAAGGATATATATTAAAAAAAAAAAAAAAAGATTTGATGTGTTATATTACTCTGTGAAGAATATTATATAACTTTCAACAGTGTTGAAGTGTACTCTACTTGACAAAGGTGTACAGTGTTGAAATTTACTCTACTGAATGTGAAAATTGTTTATGTAAGTGAATTTAATACATTTTTTGTAGTGTACAACTTTGTATAATTTGGAAATTTTATTTATTTTGGAAAGTGAATTTTTATGTATTTCTGCGGTTTTTTTTATATTTAGCGTTTTTATTTTCATCTTTTAATATATATTTTTTTCATTATTCATCGATTTGTTCTATTTTTTTTTAGAAAAATATTTTTTACTTTTAGTTTTTTAATATATTGGTGTTAATGTAAAATTTAAAATTTTGAACTAAATTAACAGAATAAATATAATTTTAAAGGTAATATGTTTGCCCTTAAAATGACACTAAAGAAATAATTTTATTTTGTATAGTTCATAATTTATTGCTAATAAGATTTTATTTTGGTCCATAACTTCTAAACTAAATGAGTTTTAAATTTAAAATGCGTAGGGAGAAGTGCTATGTCAAGATCATATATTTTTTAATAATTTTAAAAATACCGTTTTTTGAGATATACTGATTTGATTTTTATGTTGAATTTTGACCTTTGAACTTTTGGTATGATAAAACTTTGTATATGTCGTTATAAAGGTAATATTATTGTTTTAAAAATTAAACTAGATATCTACCATTTATATTTTAGAAGTTGTTATCAATTAAAATACACCTTTGTCAAGTTTTTAATTTTTTTTTCGATTTTTAAACCGCCATATTTTTGAACCAGAAAGAGACATGGGTCTAAAACCTTATGATTTGTAAAACACTTCCAATGGTCTATACTTTTGGAAAATTTTAATGAAATCAGAGATGTCAAATCCGATTGCTGTTTTTTTTTTCGATTTTTAAACCGCCATATTTTTGAACCGGAAAGAGACATGGGTCTAAAACCTTATGATTTGAAAAACACTTCCAATGGTCTATACTTTTGGAAAATTTTATTGAAATCAGAGATGTCAAATCCGATTGCTGTCTGTTTGGACATTTTAGAAGTACAATAAATACAAAAATTTATGTTATAAATCTTTTAGGAAATACTTATATATTATATTCAAATAAACGGTCTTCGTCTCCCTTTACATCTAAGGGGACGTGGAACCACATTTGGGAACCAATGTGCTCTATAAGAATCCGATTGCTGTCTGTTTGGACATTTTAGAAGTACAATAAATACAAAAATTTATGTTATAAATCTTTTAGGAAATACTTATATATTATATTCAAATAAACGGTCTTCGTCTCCCTTTACATCTAAGGGGACGTGGAACCACATTTGGGAACCAATGTGCTCTATAAGACGATGCGAAAACTAGGAAATAAAAAGTTGCTTTTCACATTTCACATGTTCACATTTCAGCCGGCTAACAGCCGATTTTGAGCCGCCGCCGACAATTTTTAGAAAAGCCGCCGCCACCGTTAAAATCGTTCGGCGCAGGTCTCTGGTATTTTCTGACAAATTGTCTATTTGTAATCAAATTTTAAACGCGACGGACTGATATTCTATCAAAAACAAAAAACAACAACAGTTTATTTAAATAAACTTTGCCTGCGTTGAAGAAACTATTCAATACATAAACAAAATACACAATTTTCTTTATTATTAAAGATAACAAATAATCATGGATGAATTTAGCAGTATTTTGGAAATGACCAGAGATCAATCAACCCAAAAGGAACAAGATGAAGTAAAGTTAATTTTAATTTTCTGAATTTTGCATACTTTTATCCTTAAAATTGTTTAACCATTCCAACATAGATATTGTTACAACCCTTTGCCTATATTCAACAAATTCCTGGCAAACAATTTCGTTCTCAACTTTCGGTGGCCTTCAACTATTGGTTACACATACCAGATGAAAAACTTCAGCTAATAGGAGAAATTGTTCAAATGCTACATAACTCTAGTCTGCTGTAAGTAATAAAACAAAAGTTCATATGTTTTTAAGCTACTCCAATCATTCATTCATTTATTATTCCATTAAATGCACGATAAAATAATAGTATATGATGTTTGTGATATGTGTGTGTATGTGGCTAAATTTATGTCAATTAATTTGTTGTGCCTCTAATAGATACAAACAGTATGAATTTGAAATACATAAGTAATTGAAAAGTTCTCAACTTATATTTATTTAATTTGCAGACTATTTTCCTTAATTGTTTATTATGTGAATCATCTTCTAAATTTCATTAGAATTTCAATTTCTAAATCAATAAACTGAATAGCATTTAACGCAACAATTAATTATTGTTTATTGTAGATATGTTTATATGAAGGTTTGTTTATACATCCAACTAGGGGATACATTTGTTTCAGCAGTTGTGTTGAAGAAAATAACAACAAATATTCCTTTTTTATTATATATTTCATAAATTAAATACCCTTGTTATTTTTTTTTATCTTTTTTACATGCATATTATGGTTCTATTGTGCTATCTTGTTAGATAAAGAGATTTTTACTTTGAGTTGTACAATTAAATATATAGAACTTTTTGTTTCAATTTCAACTATGTTCTGAAACACTACTGTATGTTTATACAAATAATAGAAAAAAAAACAACTTTATTGTACTATAAACAATTAAATATTTTTCTAAGAAAAATCTAAGAACATACCTAGTGGTATTGCATTCATACACATGTACCCATGTGTGTACATGGAATAATTTTTTCAATGTGTAAAGCAAATATTTTCGCATGTATGTATAATAGACTATTTTTGCGAAACAAAATGCTTTGAAATAAAACTATTAAAAAATTTAATATTTTATTCCGTTCCAAATTTGTTAATGAAATTTCTGTCTGAATTACTTTTTTGGCTTTTAAAATATATATCCATTTTTTTAAATCTTTTAAATCATGTTTTATTCAAAAAAATTCTTAGTAAAAGTATTCACCTTAGAAATTGCAAGTTTGCAATCCCCTTGCAAAGTAGAAAAGTTACATCGATTTCTGTAAACACAACAACAACAACCACATAGAATAAATTTTGCACAACTTACTTTGCAAGTATCTAGTAAAGTTGCAATTTCTGAGGTGAATACCTTTAGTGGTTTCCTAAGTGCATTACTTTCAACCGTTAAAAAAAAGTTCAAATTTTTCTTATTCAATTTTTCATTTAATAAAAAAAAATAAATAAATAAAAAAAAGGACTGATGTATATATTTCCAGATATTTTATTGCTGGTAAATAACTGATATATTTTAGGTTTATTTAAGACCTTAAAACATCTGAGGGTTATTGGGGATTGAATTTCAATTTAGAATTAGAACAGACTATAGAATATTTTGTCGTTTTTTTTATTATAAATTTCTATTCAGAAAGTTAAATCAAATCCCAAAAAAAAAAAAAAAAAAAAAACGAATGTATAAAATGTTATAATGTTATGTTGTCCTATCGTTTTTAAATTAGTTAAGATTACATTACTTTTTAATTAAAATCAAATCCAATATTAAATGGAAACTTATGCAAAAGTAGTTGAACAAAATGCATGTTAAGAATATTCCGTGAAAACTGAATAAAATTGTTGTTTACTAACACTAATATTTTTTTAGCATTGATGATATTGAAGATAATTCAATACTTCGCAGAGGAGTACCTGTGGCTCATTCAATATATGGAGTGGCAAGTACAATAAATGCAGCGAATTATGTATTGTTTTTGGCATTGGAAAAGGTTCAACAATTGGGACATCCAGATGTAAGTGATTAATAAATATTTATTTGAATAATTAAAAAAAACTAATTTTTATTTACTTATTTTAAAGGCAACAAAAGTTTATACCGAACAATTGTTAGAGCTACATCGCGGTCAAGGTATGGAAATTTATTGGCGTGATAGTTTTACTTGCCCTTCGGAAACTGATTATAAATTAATGACAGTTCGTAAAACGGGAGGTTTATTTATGTTGGCCATACGTTTAATGCAATTGTTTAGTGAAAATAAACAAGATTTTTCAAAATTAACAGCTATTTTGGGTTTATACTTTCAAATACGTGATGATTATTGTAATCTAAGTTTAAAAGAAGTAAGTTTTACATTTAGATTTTTTCTCTCTAAATTTCCTTTAATAATTGTTTTATATTTTTAGTACTCTGAAAATAAAAGTTTTGCTGAAGATTTGACAGAAGGAAAATTTGGTTTTCCGGTTATACATGCAGTACGCACACAAAAACATGATAAACAAGTGTTACGTAAGTTTTAATTAATAAACATTTAATTCTAATAAATTTCTTATTTATGCTTTTTGTTGTATCAAAAAGATATATTGAGACAAAGAACTCATGATGTAGAAGTCAAAAAATACTGTATAAGTTTATTGGAAAAATTGGGAAGTTTTCAATATACACGTGGAGTATTGGAATCATTAGATAAAGAAGCCAGAGCTGAGGTAATAATAAGTAAATTTAATTAATGCAAATAAAAATATTAAATTATTTTTAAATTCCTATTTTTAGGTTAACCGTTTAGGTGGCAATCCCTATATGGATGTTTTACTCGATAAATTGTTAACCTGGCGTTTAGCTGAAAATAATACCAACAATCATCTTAAAGATTTATCAACCAGCAATAAATGCAATTAACAACCAAAGAGGCAAAGAAGGGAATGTTAAAAACATTTTAAATCATCATTCACCTTTTTTGCTGCAACTTAATTAGATCTAAGCTCGTTAAAGCCTTTACACCACAGCTTTAATATTTCATTAATTGTTATTATAATTATAATTTTTTATTTGTATGTATTTATTAACTAATTCAAATTGTTTATAAATGTATTTATAATACTAAGTTTAAATTGAATTGTTCAAATTAAATATGCACCATTTCATATTTTTAGTATTAATTAATTAAAAAAAACGACCGAAAAAATATTTCTGAATCTCCTTAACATTGTCTATTGATTGAATTATATAAAATTTATTCTTAAACAAACACTATTTTAAACACTTAATATGCTGCAATTATGCACAACTCCACCTCACATCAAAATGTAAAGAAAAATAGCTTAATTACTTGTAACTCATATACATATAATACTATTATATTTTATACGACTGCATTTGTCCATTAAACAAAACAATATGCAAATTATTATAAAATACAACAACACACCTACATAAAAGTTTATTTTTTAAATATCCTTACATGTATATATGTTTGTACGTTTATGTGTGTATTTAAATACATATAAATATATGTGCGTGCTAAATAATATATAATTATGTTGTTTTATTTTACATTTACAGAAAGATTAGAAATAAAAAAGGACTAGGTGTTTTTCTTTTTTAAATTTGAATAGTTACTTGAATTTTACATAAAGTGTAGCTGTTTTTGCTGACATAGGATTAAAATCCTTTTGAACGAATCTAAAGCTAATGAATACGGGGAAATGCAAAATAGAAGGGAAAATATTAGGGTTCTCTAGTTTGAACATAAAGACAAGTTTTCGGCTTTTGAGTTTTTAAATAATCGATTTTTTGACTTTTCGATTTTTTTTATTTTTGAATATCGAATCTTGAATATCGTCTTTTCAACTTTTTGCGAATTTTCGATTTTATACTATATTTTCCAGATTTTTTTGTTGCCTTTTTTGACTATTTTTTTTTTTTTATTTTATAACGCAGTCAAAAATATATTGATAAATTAACAGACAATCTATTCCAGCAAAAAAAGAACATCCAAAGAAGTCAATAAGATCCTAAACTTGTGTTCGGATTATTTCAAATGAATTTAACATAGACTTATCATTGGAGGATGTTCTTTTTTATGACGCCTATTCGCTTAGTAGGAAGTCATGTTCCCGATGTCATGAAAAATTTATTTTTATGGTGTTGTTTTAAATCAGTGCAAGAAATGTAATTTAAATAGATTCTATGGAGTTATTTCCTTCGAATAGAAAAAATTTCGTTTTTAAAGTATTTTTTTTTTTTTTATAAATAGACATAATTTTTTTATGGTCAACAAGGTAAATATTTGCGATAACAGAAATCGTTCATCAACAGTAAACTTCATTTGAATCGCTTTTTAATAACATCCACGGAGACTGTTTAAATAATTTTTTAAGAAGAAGAAAACATACACCATTTGATACTTTGGAAGTAATGAAAAAGTACATCCTCAAAAATGACTTCCATTTATTTTTGCTGGAATGCAATGAAAGTGCTGGTTAAACACAACAATTTCCAACAATTAGATGGTGCACAGTGGTCCCAAATCGATTTTTGTGGGAAATAATTCTGTAACTTGAGAACCGTTGGAGATATTTAAATAAAATTAAATACATGGCCAGATCTGAGCTGTTTTCGAGTTGATATGGAAGATTATAGGCTTCTACCTGGTCAAGGGGTTAGAGGGTAGACCTCTAAAGTTCTTTACCTCATTTATGTAGTTTTTCTTAAAAATTCGTCAAAAAATAATTTATGATTTGAATGTACAAGGACTACAGGGACCTTGTAAATCTCTACAAAAAACATACTTACTTTTGTAGGATATCCATTTTAATTTAAGAGATTGGGGGCCTTAATTTGGGCTCTAATTTTTTTTTTGGAAAATAATGACTAGATTTCTTACAAAATTCTAAATAATATAACTGCAGGAATCATATAAACATATCTATCCGATAATTAGTCATATTAATCTGAAGTTGAAACTCTGAAAAAATTCACAATTTTGGGGTTATTTTCCAAAATATTCAATTCTAAAATATTTCTTTTTGTTCCGGACTACAAAATTTTTGTAATGGTTTCAAAAGAAAGCTTAACGTAAATGTGTGTAAAGCAAAATCGGAGGCGATTTGTGCAACGGTATCTCCTAAGCTCTATCCAAACTTTGAAAAAGTTTTTTTTAATTTTCTTTCTAAAATGTCAAAGCCGAGATAAAAAAAAAAACAAGTGCGAATGTTATATTCGGCTCGGCCGAATCTAAATACCCACCATCAACTTTTTCAAATTTTGTGTTATATGGGAGGTGGGCGGTAAAGTGGGCGGACCACGCCCATTTTTTGTTTCCGAGTTTACATTGAACTATTTGAACACAATTTCGTTGAACTTTCACTTCATATGGGAGATGGGCGGATTACGAAATTTCGTTATCGTACATGTTTTTGTTTAAGAAATATCATCAGAAGTTTTTTGCACATAACTTTGTTTATTAACCGATTTTGCCCATTTTCAATCCCAAACAAACCTTATATAAGATAAATATTTGTGCCAAATTTCGCCCACCTACGTTGTCCCGTTCGAGCCCTATCCAGCTTTCAACAGACGGACAGACGGACGGACATACCTAGATCGACTCAGAATCTAACCAGGACCCAGAAAATATATACTTTGTGGGTCCTTAAATGATTCCTTCGACATGTTACATACGGAATAACAAAATCAATATACTATCCATCTTTTTGATGGTGGGTATAAAAAAAATATATATTGGCGATATACTCCCATGTGTTGGTTGAACACACAAAAAATATTTACTGACCCACGCCTTTTACAACGGCTAGGCGACCATTTTAATAAAAAAAATCAATTTTTTAAAAATCCCGGACAGGGATTTCGTGTATTTTGGTACAAAAAATGGGAGTTTTTTTTATTTCCTGATTTAAGAACAAGTTAATCTATATAGTCTCAAAATTTTATTGGAATAAATATTAACATTGTTTTTCAAAAATATAGCGTTCATTTTGATTGTAAACTTTTTTTTGTGAGAATAATACTTACATAGATATTAAAAATGATTTTTGAACTAATTCATTTTCCTAAAAAGAATTTTAAAATTTTCTGATAATCGGAAAATCAATTCTATTTGGAAGAAACTACATTTTTTGTCAAAAATATTTTCTCAATAAACTAAATCAAAATTTAATATTTGTCACTTTAATTAATTAATTGATTTGGTTTGTTAAGAAAAATTAATTAATCAATCTAATCAATCAATTTTAAATATAAAATTGTAATCAGAAGTAGTCTCAGGAATAAATTGAAAAAAATAATTATGATAATAATATTTATGCATATATTTAACCCTGTATTCACAACAACTTTTACGTTTAAAATGCTTTTTAAAACATAAAAAATGTCTAAAATGTATTTTAAAATTAAAAGTTGTTTCTGAATACGGGTGTTATTTTTAAAATTGATTTAAACTGTTCATATTTCAAAATAATAACTACTTTAAATAAAATCTAATGGTGTTAGAAATTTTACTTAACATTTTCTTAGAGATTAAAATTTTTTAACAGAGTTGACTACAACTATTTTTATACTGTATATGTATATGGAAAATGTAGAACATAAATAGTTTAATACCCATGCAGAGTTTTATAACATTAAACTACTGGGTCTCTAAAATATCTCTCAGTATCTTCTCAATTGTGTGTAGATACTAAGAGATATTTTTAGGAACGTATCTGTAAGATTGCAATTAGGGATGGTAAAATATGTTAGATAGATAAGGTACAAATATATATATATATAGATACTTGTAGCAAAAGTACTTAGGCTTTAGTTTTACCTAAAATAGATAAGATAAAATAATTAAGAAACATTTTTTTCATTGTGTTTAACATTATTTTAGAAATGTATAATAAAAAATAAATACAATCAATAATATTTATTTAAAAAGTATTTATTTTTCCTTATATTTTTTAGCTAATAAAAGAAAAAGAATACAAATATCCCCTTTTTATAATAGTCCATCTCAAAATAATACTCCAAGATATAAAATCCACAAAAGAAACACATGAGACATACATACATAAATACATTCAATATATGTAATTGAGATTTTACGACTGGAATGAATGTGCATTAAATCTTCCTGAATTAGTTCGTTTCTTCAACTACACCAGTATAAACGTGTTACATGGTGGTAACGTGTGTGTGTCTGACATAAAAAATTGTGGATTTTTATTAATACATATTTTATCTTTTTTTTTTTTTATTTTCTTGTAATAACGCCACTTTCAAAACAAATGATACACAACCGGATGTTAAAGAAAATAATTAATACAGAATTTTCTTTATAATTAATTTGAAAAATCAGAAAACCAATTAAAAACTACTTGTTACATTTAATTAAAACAAGTTATAAACATGTTAATATAATATACAAACTAATATGAATTCATTAAACAATTTTTAATTTTGTTTTGTGTGTATATTTGTGTATGGGAATTCTTATAGATACATAAGTATGTTTATTTATATGTAATATTGTTTTAAATCAAATGAAAGAAAAATATAACAAATCTTTAATAAATGAAATATATGTAACTTGTAAGAGTTACACCGACCAATACATGTCTCAAATGCAGTTTATGCAAAAAAAGAACAAAAAGAAAAAAAAAAAAAAAGTAGAAAAAATGTTGTAAAACCTTTAAACAAGTTTGACATATAAATTTCATTGTGGTGAAAAACCTGTTGCTTAAAGTTACTAGTGGATTGTATGGACACCACAGACTGTCACAGACTATAGAATATTGGCTAGAAGCGCAAGTAAGATAAAAAAATATATGACATATGAAAAAGTATTAGTGTACATGATACCTTTAAATAACGATTTGGATTTTGTGGCACTTGTATAGTCATATTTGGATGTAATTTGTGATTATATATTGATAAAAATTATATTGTTGCAAAATTTAAAAAATATACTTGGTATATAGTTTGTACGAACCGGTCCTTCGTTGTGTGAAAACTTTTTATTTATGAATGGAAAGTTTACATTATATATATTTAGCTAACTATAAAAGTCTTTTTATACATACTAAAAGTGATCGTTTTCTTCAATAATTAACATTTTAAAATCAGCATAAAATTTATAAAATAGTTTAAAACTTTATGTTCTATATATTCTAAATAAGTTATTTAAGAAATATAATGCGATAATATAGTCTTATTATCTCAAAATCAGCTACAGGTGCACAATCAAATTTTTGAAAATATAAATTTTTGTAAGATTATATACAGCTTATAGCTTATATACACTTTAAATACTTGTACAATTGTATTCTATAAGCACCACAAAATTGAATCAAATCTGATATCGTGAAGCAAAAGTATTATATAATTTTGTTTGTTTTCGTTTTACTGATATTTATCTTCCAATTTACACTTGTGATTATTCTAAATCAGTTAATAGCAACAAGGATCAGTAGCGGATATCGATAAAATAATAACAATACAATTATTAACGCATGTACGTGAAATTAAATTTTAAGAGCTACAATGGAATGTTAATTAACTAAGTAATACTGAAGTGGAATACTAAGTAAACAACTTGTTTCATAGAAATTGTCATTCTAAGAATTTTAAATCCAAATAGGTTCTATCTCACAAAAAAAAAAAAAAAAAACATATTGCATTGTAAATAATCCTTAGATTTGGAATATATATTTCTTTATTATTATACAAATGTAAATATGTACACACGTAAATATCCATACCAAAAAATGATGAAAGTCATTCCTTACTAACAATATCTTAATCCCATCAAAAATAATTAATAAATTTGTTTAGCTCTTTTTGCAGTTATTTTAAAATTACTTTATGTAACGGCGTATTATTAAATTATTTATTTGATCCAATTGTTTTCTTAATTTTAAACATTTATTCAGAAACACAAATATCTTTAAAAAAGTATTCAAATGAATTACATACCTCCAATGACACGCTAATGTTAAATTCATATCTTTTTCACCCGAATTTGAAGTGTTGCAGGTTACTAGCTTATGTTCTTTTTTTTTGTTTTTGCTGGGTATGTAAAGTAATTTGAGAGGAACAAAAGAAAGAAATTTATGTTAATATTTTGTATTAATTATTATTAATTAATTAATTATTATTAATTAATTATTTTGTATTAGCACTACAACTATGTAGTTTAATAAATTTACTTAGAAATTACTGTAATTTCCGCTTCTAGTCATTATTCTATGATTTAGCACCAGACTATAAACAATCATACAGCATAGTTGTATTTCTTGTTGCATTTGTTCATGTATCTGGGAGTATGTTTGCACATTCATACTATGTATGTAAGTTTTGCATTAAAAGGTGTATCTTACAAATCGCAGAATTGAAATAGAAATTATAATCTTAATAAAATAATTATTGTAAAGAAATGCTATATTTATGTTTAAAAATTTTATTGAATCAAAAAAGTATAGCTGAACCTTAAATAAATCCAAAGTATTTAATTCCATAAGGAGGAGAACTATTATTAATTTTGTTTGAACGAAATAATAATTTATAAAGTTCTCAATTAAACCTTTTAAAAATAATTTATTATAAATTGACTTTTGAGACTAACCCCATTATTTCGTAAATCCCTTCACCTCGTTTTGAAAATTTTTTCCTTACAAATTTTTAAAAATCAACAATTTATATGAAAAAATGGTGGTGTTTTACAAAATTAGGTCCTAAAATTTTAATTATTATTACAGTATTTTAATTAAAACCGGAACAATAAAAATATGGCCGATATACGTTTACGCATTGAACAACCGGTTCATTTATCAGCAAATGTAGGACGACGACCAATTCATCCGTTACCTAAAATCGGCTTAAGGTGAGTTTGATATTTAACCAGCAAGCCCTGATGTACACTTTGTACTTTATAAAATGTAAATGTTTTAAATTATAGTTATAATGATGACAGCAATGTTGCTAAACTTCATCATCACCACCAAATGCCGCTCTCACCCAGTTCAGAGGAAGATAATTCACCCACAGAAATGAACAACTGTCGTCGGTTGCTGGATAAACCACCTTTGGTAAGAATATAAAATTTCAATTATGAAAAATAAAATTGTTACTTTGTACTAAAATTATAAATTTAAATTTACCTAAAATTATAATTTTGTACTAAATATTTAATTTATACTTCAAATATTTTTATTAAAATTAAAATTTTTACTCAAGTTTTTATTGTATTCTAATATTTTAATTTTATTTTAAAATTATAAATTTATTCCAAAATTAGAATTTTATTCCAAAATTAGAATTTTATTCCAAATTATAATTTTATTCCAAAATTGTAATTTTTTCTAAATTTATAATATTATAACTTTATTAAGAGTTTATACTATAATTATAATTTTGACAAAAACTAAAATTTTGTCTAAAAAGGATAATTTTGTACGAAAAAATAATTATTTTGAATAAAATTTTGGTATTAAATTAAAATTTGCTATAAAAATTTACTAGTTGTTTAGAAGAAAATTGTAATTTTAGTATAAAATAATAATTTTGTAATTAAATTGAAATTTTATACTAAAAATATATAATTTTATACCACTATTATAATTTTGTACTGAAATTAGAAAATTTTATACTAAAATTTAAAGTTTATACTAAATTAAAAAATTTAATTATATTTTATTTATATTATAATTTTATACTTCATTAGGTTTCCATTAAGAATTAAAAATCATTTCAATCAATACATTATTCTTATTTTACCGAGAAATTCAAATTTTACCAAAATATTTTCAGGTTAAACGTTTAACTATGGGAATGGGTTTAAAAAGATCCACAGAGGATAGTCGTCCTTTAGTTCATACAACCTCCTCGTCATTTAATTCATACACATCGCAAAACCTTTGTGATGGTTATGTCAATGAAGCCATTTGTGATCCAGATAAATTGATATCCACACGCTTTGGAGATTCATGCCGACAATCTTTAACAGATTTAAAAACCAGCCAATGCCTTCAGGATCAAAACGAGTTTGGTTATCCGAAATCATTTTTAAGAAAAACTTGCAGTGGTAAGTTGCCGAATTATTGAATATTAAATTTTAAAGTATTAAATTAAAAAAAAAGAAAATATTACAGCCAATTCTAGCCCTAAACACATTTCTCCAAATGCAACTTTGCGTTTAGAAGGCCTTAGTTTATCAGAACAGAGTGAGCTGAGAGGTGCCCCTTGGTTTCAGGCTGGCATACCAAGAGATATTTCATTAGAGGTACTGTCTAAAAAAAATCCTGGTGCTTTTTTGGTACGACAAAGCAATACAAAACCTGGATGTTTTGCTCTATCGCTTAGAGTACCACCGCCTGCACCAAAAGTGGCTCATTATTTGATATTAAGAACGCCAAGAGGATATAAAATTAAGGTATTATAAGATTACCTAAATATAATTTATACATTATTAATAATTATTTACATCTTCAGGGTTTTACTAAGGAATTTCCCTCGCTCAGAGCTCTTATAACACATCATTCGGTTATGCCTGAACTTTTGCCCATACCACTGAGTCTTCCCAGACCTACAACAAATGGCACAAATAGCGGCAGTCGTACTAGCAGCAGCTCAGAGTTTGATAATTCTGATACATATGGATCATTAAATGATTTTCGCAAAATGATGTCTGATCTCAATGTATGACGATAATATAAAATTATTTGGCTATAAGACCACATAAGTGCTAAAATTCATTTTCATAGATGTACATTGATATTGTGTGTGACATTAATATTTCATTAGACATAAAAAATTGAGCTCTCTAAATTAAGGAAGACTGTGTAATATACAAAACATTTAAATATCATTTTTTATATCAATGCTAGTTTCAAAATCCATTTTCTTAAACAATTGAATCAAAAGATTATATAAAACACAAAATAAAAATGCATAGAATGCTTTAGTTCTACAACTAATTTTATGGTTATTAAAAATGCATCTAATGTTTCGTATTTAAATTGTCGCATTTAAAAGGGATTCTATATAAATATTATCTATAACAAACCATATCACTTCTTTTGAACAACTCTAGACATTTAATATAAAATAATAATGTTTCCACAAATCCCATCAACAAATAATAGATTTTATACTATACTGGTAAATGTTTCGATATAAAGATATCAAAAATTGTTTGCATTTATAAGCTACAAATGAGCTCTAAAACTGTGGTCACATGAGTTTTGGCTCATTAAAAACCGAAAAAATAAAGTTTAACTTTAGTTAATGTTTTTTCATTTACTTTTTCAGATTATATATGTATGTTATCGTTATTTCTAACATGTACTTTACAACTTATTGTACTTAATTGTATACTTTAAACAAATCATTTAAATGCAAAAAATATATATCATAGTCTAATTTTCTGTTAAATTAAGATAAAATAAATAAATTTTTTAAATACTTGCATGTGATTGCATATAAAATAATGTTTTATTATTTTTATTGTATTTATGTATAGCAGTAAGCAAATTTTTTAACATGATAAAAAAATAAAAAACAACATTTTCACCACTTCAAAAGTAGAACTAAGTTCATATTTTGACTTTTTTGAAGTTATTAATAACTACTTCCAAAAAAGTGAAAATAAAAGTACTTCAAAAGCAATGAACACAAACCATAAAGAAAGAACACGCTACCAATGACAGCCATGGGTTAAAAAAAAGAACCTCTGCAGCTCTTTACCTTCTAATGAAAACACAATGTTAAAATCATGACTCCGTTCCTTTCTTGCTGGGTAATGATGAAATTAGTAGCACAAAACCATAGAAAAGTAACTGAAATTGTTACGCAATACGTATTTCTATATCTTTACTAATATCAAAACTAAAACTTTGTACAATTTTGCAATCGATTGTGGTCTACATAGATGGGGCTCAGAGCTTCAAAATAATTAAATAAATATTGGCTTAATTCCTTTAAATCTTAATTCTGAATAAAGAAATACAAGTTCTTCATTCCACTAAAAATCAAACAATTTATCGGCTTTTATTAATTTTTATTGTATCAATTAAAAAGTAATTAAATATAGATAATTCGTAATTGAAATATGAATTTATATTTTTCTGTGTGGAATTTTAATTTATTATATTACAAAACCTTGTTTTTGAACAAATTATTCAAATATAAATATAACAAAAAGCATTTTGAATTTCTAATTATTAATTTAATTGAAACATTCTTTAAAATAATAATTTCTGTGATCATATCTTTTTTAAATTATAATTAATTCAATTAATCACATAAAAAAATTATTTTCGAAAATACTTCAATTAAGTTATTAGTAAGAATTTTAAAATTATTAAAAAATCGGAGTATTCTAACAAATTAAATTCAAATTTTACATATAAAAATCTAAAATCAAATTGCAGTTATTTGTTTAATTGACATTCAATTAAAAAAATTGTATATTAAATTATTCAGATGATCAATTAATGTCTATTTATTTTGGATTAATTGTTTAATTAAAAGAGATAGAAAATTAATTAAAATCTGATAAATTGATTTAATTTATTTATTCAGTATAGTAATACAAAGCCTTCAAGGTCAAAATATAAATATAAATAGAAATATAAGAAAAATTTTATCACTCGAATAATGTACATAATTAAAGCAGTTATTTAAACCAAATAATGTTTTTGACAAAACGTTTAATTGACCATAACTTTCAGTGAATATTATATATTATGATTTTTTATTATTTCCAATTGATTTCATAATACAAAACTGTTTTTAGAACATAGAGGAATTAGCCTTTCTAATAGTACAAATTTAATTATGTCTTAAATAAACAAATTTATTTTTTCATCATACAAGGAGCGTATAAAGATTATTAAAATATTAATTACCTTAATTCTTAGGCCCAATTTTGACGATGATGGTTTTGCATCTGATGGTTTTAGTTTGTTGGCAAGAGGTGTAAAGAAGCAAGAGGGGTAAGAAAACAAGCACGAATCGTGATTTCGTGTGTGTTTTTTATGTTTCTTATTTACAGCATTCGCACTTTTCTTATGTTGCTTTATTTATTTTCGCTTTTCAGAGTGTAAAGATCGTCGCTATGATGCTTAAACTTATATAAGTGTTACCATATGGAAAAATTGTGATAGACAAAATTTAACAAGTAAAATTTCTATTTTATACACAAAATAAAAAAATTGTGTAATTTTGTTTTTTTAAATCATTCATAAAGGCAATAAAAAGAAATAATTATTGAAATAAAAGTAATTTTATCCCAAATATGAAGGAAAATAATTTTTATTTTATAATTTATATGAAGAAATATACATATAAATTTTGTTGTATAGTTAAATTATTTTATTGTTAACATTAATTAATTCATTAATAAATGATGTAATTAATATGCTTTCTTAGTAAAATGGAATAATTATTGAATCAAAAATACTTTTTTCCTCTTAAATAAAGTTCTATTGACAACGGCAACACTAACATAAATTTTCAAACAATCATGCTCAAAATCATCGTCAAAACGTACGAGATTTTACAAAGATTGCTTAAATGAAAATAAAAGAAAACATCATGACTGGACAATCATAGTGAAAAACCCCACTTATAACAATATTTTTTTGTGTAAACAAAAATACATAACCATTACATTATCCATCTCTGAATCGATTTTTACCCACCTTGTGCAACCGATGTGAACAAAACAACTTTTTTAACCGATGTGAACAAAACAACTTTTTCAACAATTTTTTTATGTATACTAAACATGCCTCGGCCAAATCAACCGCTGATTAACACGTGCACAACTAAAAAAAATGTAAACAAAAAAGGCAAAAAAGAGGATAATATTTCGGGGATCATAAAAAGGGCAAATTCGAACCAATTTTTGTTTTTTAAACGGAATTTGAAAGAACAACAACTCAGGACCCTAATTTCATGAAGGTCACTTTCGAAATAATGTCAGTTAACGAAATATTGCGTTATGAAAAATAACTTTTTATTAAAGATTTACTTCGAATAAAATCGGTAAATTGAGCGGTTTACGAATTTTGATAACGGATTTTGATAGCTAATAAAGAGTACTATTGGGATCCATGAATGTCTCTTTCGAAAAATTAGACGTTTGTAGGGTATTCAGCACCAAAGTTGAAAAAGTGGCCAAAAGGTGAAAAAAAGGTTGTTGATCGATAAAATTGGTAAATTTAGCGGTTTACGAATTCTGAATTCTGCTGATCATTGTCAGCACAACATGTTGCTGCCGTTATAATTACAATTCAGCTTAGGCAGCCACAATTTAAAACCACCATCTAGCTTTGTTCTACTTGTGTATTTTAGCCTCTCATTTATTTGCTCACTCTCTTTGTCTCGCTCTCAATCTGAATGCAGCGCAGTGAATTTAGAAACACCATAACAAACAGTGCATTCTAAATAATCAGCTGATTATGGCAGCACACACTGCTGCTGACTACGCGCTATTGTAATTTGGGCTTTATAATTGTTTCTGTTTCTATTTCATGCGTTTCATAGTAAAACAGCTAGATTGAACATACCCTTGTCTATTTTTGATTCAGTTTTTGGTTGGAATAACTTTTTCGATTTGTGCGTAACTGAATGCGGGAACGTAATCGAAATGTGAATATCTTTGTTTTAAAAATTAAACTAGATATCTATCATTTATATTTTCGAAGTTGTTATCAATTAAAATACACCTTTGTTGTTTTTAAACTTTTAAACCGTCATATTTTTGAACCGGAAAAAGATTTACTTTTAGTAAATTTTATTTACTTCGTCTCCCTTTACATCTAAGGGGACGTGGAACAACATTTGGGAATCAATGTGGTCTAAACTGGATATAAAAAGTTATTATGTTCACATCTCTGCAGGCTATTAACCGGTTTTGGGCCGCCGCCTACAATTTTTAGATAAGCCGCCGCCGCCGTTAAAATCGTTCGGCGCAGGTCTCTGCTATACCATCGCAACTAGAAGTTGGAAGCAGGCACAACTGTTTAAAAAATTATAAATAGATTAATAAATCTCTAAAATAAATTAATAAATAATGGCCGCAAAAGTAGCTTCAGGCAATAACAAAGTATTTCAAAATGTAAGGCAGCGTTTAAAGTCCTTTTGATATTTAAAATTGTGAAAAAGCATTATTCTAACCTAACTTCTGATGCGGTCACAATTAATCACTTTTCGAGTATAAACAAAAAAATAATTTCTTTTTTATTGTCTTAATTTTTAGCATGATGATGTCCACATATCCTTCGAGGACCAACAAAAGATTAATCGTTTTGCTAAACACAATGCCCGCATGGATGATTTAAAGGTAGAATTGGAATTGAAAAAGAATGATTTAAAGAGTGTGGAAGAAGCCCTAGATGAAATTGAATTGTTTGATGAAGATGAAGATATCCCTTTTTTGATTGGTGAAGTTTTTCTATCACATAAATTGTCCCGGACTCAGGTAAGAGTAATAGGAATAAATGTATTTGGATAAGTAATTGTAATATTTTTTTGTTTAGGAATTACTGCAAGAAGCCAAAGAACAAACCTTAAAGGAAATTGCTAGTATTGAAGCTAAGGCAAATGATATTAAATCCGAGATGAATGAATTAAAAGCACAACTGTATCAACGTTTTGGCAGTAACATTTCTTTGGAGAGTGATGATTAGATTGGTATTTCATTAAAATAATGTGAAATAAAAAAAGTTTAATTCTTTTATTTACCAACTTTTATGGTCAGAAGTAGCAATTGTTTTTGACAAATGTTTTAGTTAATTTTCTTTTATAAAATTAAACAACTCCATATAGAAGAACAGTAAACATACCTCAATAGAACTTATGCATCTATACCAAGGACCGTTTTGATTATGAGTTTTAAAATAAAAATCAACATATTTTTTTATTTTTATTTTTTCGCTATGGCCAATTTAAATTTTCTCATAAAATATCGATTTTCAATATGAAAATTACAGATTAACGTCCTTTTGCCAAAAAACCCAACATTAAGTGACTTATGGCCAATTCAAATTTTCACAAAAAATATCGCTTCTTTGCATGAAAAATTAGTGATGACAGAGTCCTTTTGCAAAAAAAAAAAAAAAAACAAAAAAACAATATTAAGCGACTTGTGGCCAATTTAAATTTTCACATAAAAATATCGATTATCAGTATGAAAACTTAGAGATCACAGATTAACGTCCTTTTGCCAAAAAACTAAATATTAAGCGACTTACGGCCAATTTAAGTTTTCACATAAAAATATCGCTTTTCAATATGAAAACTTAGCGATCACAGATTAACGTCCTTTTGCCAAAAAACTAAATATTAAGCGACTTATGGCCAATTTAAATTTTCACATAAAAATATCGATTTTCAATATGAAAACTTAGTGATCACAGATTAACGTCCTTTTGCCAAAAAACTCAATATTAAGCGACTTATGGCCAATTTAAATTTTTACATAAAAATATCGATTTTCAATATGAAAACTTGGTGATAACAGATTAACGTCCTTTTGCAAAAAACTCAGTATTAAGCGACTTATGGCCAATTTAAATTTTCACATAAAAATATCGATTTTCAATATGAAAACTTAGTGATCACAGATTAACGTCCTTTTGCCAAAAAACTTAATATTAAGCGACCTATGGCCAATTTAAATGTTCACATAAAAATATCGATTTTAATGTGAAAACTTAGTAATCCTATTGCTAAAAAAACTCAATATTAAGCGACTTAAGACCAATTTAAATATTTTCATAAAAATATCGATTTTCAATATGAAAACTTAGTGATCACAGATTAACAACCTTCTGCCAAAAAACTCAATATTAAGAGACTTATAGCCAATTTAAATATTATCATAAAAATATCGATTTTCAATATGAAAACTTAGTGATCACAGATTAACGTCCTTTTGCCAAAAAACTCAATATTAAGCGACTTATGACCAATTTAAATTTTCACATAAAAATATCGATTTTCAATATGAAAACTTAGTGATCACAGATTAACGTCCTTTTGCCAAAAAACTCAATATTAAGCGACTTATGGCAAATTTAAATTTTCGCATAAAAATATCGATTTTCAATATGAAAATTTAGTGATCACAGATTAACGTCCTTTTGCCAAAAAACTCAATATTAAGCGACTTATGACCAATTTAAATTTTCACATAAAAATATCGATTAACGTCCTTTTGCCAAAAAACTCAATATTAAGCGACTTATGACCAATTTAAATTTTCACATAAAAATATCGCTTTTCAATATGAAAACTTAGTGATCACAGATTAACGTCCTTTTGCCAAAAAACTCAATATTAAGCGACTTATGACCAATTTAAATTTTCACATAAAAATATCGATTTTCAATATGAAAACTTAGTGATCACAGATTAACGTCCTTTTGCCAAAAAACTCAATATTAAGCGACTTATGGCAAATTTAAATTTTCGCATAAAAATATCGATTTTCAATATGAAAATTTAGTGATCACAGATTAACGTCCTTTTGCCAAAAAACTCAATATTAAGCGACTTATGACCAATTTAAATTTTCACATAAAAATATCGATTAACGTCCTTTTGCCAAAAAACTCAATATTAAGCGACTTATGACCAATTTAAATTTTCACATAAAAATATCGATTTTCAATATGAAAACTTAGTGATCACAGATTAACGTCCTTTTGCCAAAAAACTCAATATTAAACGACTTATGGCCAATTTAAATTTTCACATAAAAATGTCGATTTTCAATATGAAAACTTAGTGATCACAGATTAACGTTCTTTTGCCAAAGAACGCAATATTAAGCGACTTATGGCCAATTTAAATTTTCACATAAAAATATCGATTTTCAATATGAAAACTTAGTGATCACAGATTAACGTCCTTTTGCCAAAAAACACAATATTAAGCGACTTATGGCCAATTTAAATTTTTACATAAAAATATCGATTTTCAATATGAAAACTTGGTGATAACAGATTAACGTCCTTTTGCCAAAAAACTCAGTATTAAGCGACTTATGGCCAATTTAAATTTTCACATAAAAATATCGATTTTCAATATGAAAACTTAGTGATCACAGATTAACGTCCTTTTGCCAAAAAACTAAATATTAAGCGAATTATGGCCAATTTAAATTTTCACATAAAAATATCGCTTTTCAATATGAAAACTTAGCGATCACAGATTAACGTCCTTTTGCCAAAAAACTAAATATTAAGCGATTTATGGCCAATTTAAATTTTCACATAAAAATATCGATTTTCAATATGAAAACTTAGTGATCATAGATTAACGTCCTTTTGTCAAAAAACTCAATATTAAGCGACTTATGGCCAATTTAAATTTTCACATAAAAATATCGATTTTCAATATGAAAACTTAGCGATCACAGATTAACGTCCTTTTGCCAAAAAACTCAATATTAAGCGACTTATTGCCAATTAAAATATTTTCATAAAAATATCGATTTTCAATATGAAAACTTGGTGATCACAGATTAACGTCCTTTTGCCAAAAAACTCAATATTAAGCGACTTATGGCCAATTTAAATTTTCACATAAAAATATCGATTTTCAATATGAAAACTTAGTGATCATAGATTAACGTCCTTTTGCCAAAAAACTCAATATTAAGCGACTTATTGCCAATTAAAATATTTTCATAAAAATATCGATTTTCAATATGAAAACTTGGTGATCACAGATTAACGTCCTTTTGCCAAAAAACTCAATATTAAGCGACTTATGGCCAATTTAAATTTTCACATAAAAATATCGATTTTCAATATGAAAACTTAGTGATCACAGATTAACGTCCTTTTGCCAAAAAACTCAATATTAAGCGACTTATGGCCAATTTAAATTTTCACATAAAAATATCGATTATCAGTATGAAAACTTAGTGATCACAGATTAACGTCCTTTTGCCAAAAAACTCAATATTAAGCGACTTATGGCCAATTTAAATTTTCACATAAAAATATCGATTTTCAATATGAAAACTTAGTGATCACAGATTAACGTCTTTTGCCAAAAAACTCAATATTAAACGACTTATTGCCAATTAAAATATTTTCATAAAAATATCGATTTTCAATATGAAAACTTGGTGATCACAGATTAACGTCCTTTTGCCAAAAAACTCAATATTAAGCGACTTATGGCCAATTTAAATTTTCACATAAAAATATCGATTTACAATATGAAAACTTAGTGATCACAGATTAACGTCCTTTTGCCAAAAAGCTCAATATTAAGCGACTTATGGCCAATTTAAATTTTCACATAAAAATATCGATTTTCAATATGAAAACTTAGTGATCACAGATTAACGTCCTTTTGCCAAAAAACTCAATATTAAGCGACTTATTGCCAATTTAAATTTTTACGTAAAAATATCGATTTTCAATATGAAAACTTAGTGATCACAGATTAACGTCCTTTTGCCAAAAAACTCAATATTAAGCGACTTATGGCCAATTTAAATTTTCACATAAAAATATCGATTTTCAATATGAAAACTTAGTGATCACAGATTAACGTCTTTTGCCAAAAAACTCAATATTAAACGACTTATTGCCAATTAAAATATTTTCATAAAAATATCGATTTTCAATATGAAAACTTGGTGATCACAGATTAACGTCCTTTTGCCAAAAAACTCAATATTAAGCGACTTATGGCCAATTTAAATTTTCACATAAAAATATCGATTTACAATATGAAAACATAGTGATCACAGATTAACGTCCTTATGCCAAAAAACTCAATATTAAGCGACTTATGGCCAATTTAAATTTTCACATAAAAATATCGATTTTCAATATGAAAACTTAGTGATCACAGATTAACGTCCTTTTGCCAAAAAACTCAATATTAAGCGACTTATAGCCAATTTAAATTTTTACGTAAAAATATCGATTTTCAATATGAAAACTTAGTGATCACAGATTAACGTCCTTTTGCCAAAAAACTCAATATTAAGCGACTTATTGCCAATTTAAATTTTCACATAAAAATATCGATTTTCAATATGAAAACTTAGTGATCATAGATTAACGTCCTTTTGCCAAAAAACTCAATATTAAGCGACTTATTGCCAATTAAAATATTTTCATAAAAATATCGATTTTCAATATGAAAACTTGGTGATCACAGATTAACGTCCTTTTGCCAAAAAATTCAATATTAAGCGACTTATGGCCAATTTAAATTTTCACATAAAAATATCGATTTACAATATGAAAACTTAGTGATCACAGATTAACGTCCTTTTGCCAAAAAACTCAATATTAAGCGACTTATAAATATCGATTTTCAATATGAAAACTTAGTGATCACAGGTTATCGTCTTTTTGCCAAAAAACTCAATATTAAGCGACTTATAGCCAATTTAAATATTTTCATAAAAATATCGATTTTCAATATGAAAACTTAGTGATCATAGATTAACGTCCTTTTGCCAAAAAACTCAATATTAAGCGACTTATTGCCAATTTAAATTTTCACATAAAAATATCGATTTTCAATATGAAAACTTAGTGATCATAGATTAACGTCCTTTTGCCAAAAAAACTCAATATTAAGCGACTTATTGCCAATTAAAATATTTTCATAAAAATATCGATTTTCAATATGAAAACTTGGTGATCACAGATTAACGTCCTTTTGCCAAAAATATTAAGCGACTTATGGCCAATTTAAATTTTTACATAAAAATATCGATTTTCAATATGAAAACTTAGTGATCACAGATTAACGTCTTTTGCCAAAAAACTCAATATTAAACGACTTATGGCCAATTTAAATTTTTACATAAAAATATCGATTTTCAATATGAAAACTTAGTGATCACAGATTAACGTCCTTTTGCCAAAAAACTCAATATTAAGCGACTTATGGCCAATTTAAATTTTTACATAAAAATATCGATTTTCAATATGAAAACTTAGTGATCACAGATTAACGTCTTTTGCCAAAAAACTCAATATTAAACGACTTATGGCCAATTTAAATTTTTACATAAAAATATCGATTTTCAATATGAAAACTTAGTGATCACAGATTAACGTCCTTTTGCCAAAAAACTCAATATTAAGCGACTTATGGCCAATTTAAATATTTTCATAAAAATATCGATTTTCAATATGAAAACTTAGTGATCATAGATTAACGTCCTTTTGCCAAAAAACTCAATATTAAACGACTTATGGCCAATTTAAATTTTCACATAAAAATATCGATTTTCAATATGAAAACTTAGTGATCACAGATTAACGTCCTTTTGCCAAAAAACTCAATATTAAACGACTTATGGCCAATTTAAATTTTCACATAAAAATATCGATTATCAGTATGAAAACTTAGTGATCATAGATTAACGTCCTTTTGCCAAAAAACTCAATATTAAACGACTTATGGCCAATTTAAATTTTCACATAAAAATAACGATTTTCAATATGAAAACTTAGTGATCACAGATTAACGTCCTTTTGCCAAAAAACTCAATACTGAGCGACTTATTGCCAATTAAAATATTTTCACAAAAATATCGATTTTCAATATGAAAACTTGGTGATCACAGATTAAGGTCCTTTTGCCAAAAAACTCAATATTAAGCGACTTATGGCCAATTTAAATTTTCACATAAAAATATCGATTTACAATATGAAAACTTAGTGATCACAGATTAACGTCCTTTTGCCAAAAAACTCAATATTAAGCGACTCATAGCCAATTTAAATTTTCACATAAAAATATCGATTATCAGTATGAAAACTTAGTGATCACAGATTAACGTCCTTTTGCCAAAAAACTCAATATTAAGCGACTTATGGCCAATTTAAATTTTCACATAAAAATATCGATTATCAGTATGAAAACTTAGTGATCACAGATTAACGTCCTTTTGCCAAAAAACTCAATATTAAGCGACTTATGGCCAATTTAAATTTTCACATAAAAATATCGATTATCAGTATGAAAACTTAGTGATCATAGATTAACGTCCTTTTGCCAAAAAACTCAATATTAAACGACTTATGGCCAATTTAAATTTTTACATAAAAATATCGATTTTCAATATGAAAACTTAGTGATCACAGATTAACGTCCTTTTGCCAAAAAACTCAATATTAAGCGACTTATGGCCAATTTAAATTTTCACATAAAAATATCGATTTTCAATATGAAAACTTAGTGATCACAGATTAACGTCCTTTTGCCAAAAAACTCAATATTAAGCGACTTATGGCCAATTTAAATTTTCACATAAAAATATCGATTATCAGTATGAAAACTTAGTGATCACAGATTAACGTCCTTTTGCCAAAAAACTCAATATTAAGCGACTTATGGCCAATTTAAATTTTCACATAAAAATATCGATTATCAGTATGAAAACTTAGTGATCATAGATTAACGTCCTTTTGCCAAAAAACTCAATATTAAACGACTTATGGCCAATTTAAATTTTTACATAAAAATATCGATTTTCAATATGAAAACTTAGTGATCACAGATTAAGGTCCTTTTGCCAAAAAACTCAATATTAAGCGACTTATGGCCAATTTAAATTTTCACATAAAAATATCGATTTTCAATATGAAAACTTAGTGATCACAGATTAACGTCCTTTTGCCAAAAAACTCAATATTAAGCGACTTATGGCCAATTTAAATTTTCACATAAAAATATCGATTATCAGTATGAAAACTTAGTGATCACAGATTAACGTCCTTTTGCCAAAAAACTCAATATTAAGCGACTTATGGCCAATTTAAATTTTCACATAAAAATATCGATTATCAGTATGAAAACTTAGTGATCACAGATTAACGTCCTTTTGCCAAAAAACTCAATATTAAGCGACTTATGGCCAATTTAAATTTTCACATAAAAATATCGATTATCAGTATGAAAACTTAGTGATCACAGATTAACGTCCTTTTGCCAAAAAACTCAATATTAAGCGACTTATGGCCAATTTAAATTTTTACATAAAAATATCGATTTTCAATATGAAAACTTAGTGATCACAGATTAACGTCCTTTTGCCAAAAAACTCAATATTAAGCGACTTATTGCCAATTAAAATATTTTCACAAAAATATCGATTTTCAATATGAAAACTTGGTGATCACAGATTAAGGTCCTTTTGCCAAAAAACTCAATATTAAGCGACTTATGGCCAATTTAAATTTTCACATAAAAATATCGATTTACAATATGAAAACTTAGTGATCACAGATTAACGTCCTTTTGCCAAAAAACTCAATATTAAACGACTTATGGCCAATTTAAATTTTTACATAAAAATATCGATTTTCAATATGAAAACTTAGTGATCACAGATTAACGTCCTTTTGCCAAAAAACTCAATACTAAGCGACTTATTGCCAATTAAAATATTTTCACAAAAATATCGATTTTCAATATGAAAACTTGGTGATCACAGATTAAGGTCCTTTTGCCAAAAAACTCAATATTAAGCGACTTATGGCCAATTTAAATTTTCACATAAAAATATCGATTTACAATATGAAAACTTAGTGATCACAGATTAACGTCCTTTTGCCAAAAAACTCAATATTAAGCGACTTATAGCCAATTTAAATTTTTACGTAAAAATATCGATTTTCAATATGAAAACTTAGTGATCACAGATTAACGTCCTTTTGCCAAAAAACTCAATATTAAGCGACTTATGGCCAATTTAAATTTTCACATAAAAATATCGATTATCAGTATGAAAACTTAGTGATCACAGATTAACGTCCTTTTGCCAAAAAACTCAATATTAAGCGACTTATGGCCAATTTAAATTTTCACATAAAAATATCGATTATCAGTATGAAAACTTAGTGATCACAGATTAACGTCCTTTTGCCAAAAAACTCAATATTAAGCGACTTATGGCCAATTTAAATTTTTACATAAAAATATCGATTTTCAATATGAAAACTTAGTGATCACAGATTAACGTCCTTTTGCCAAAAAACTCAATATTAAGCGACTTATGGCCAATTTAAATTTTCACATAAAAATATCGATTTTCAATATGAAAACTTAGTGATCACAGATTAACGTCCTTTTGCCAAAAAACTCAATATTAAGCGACTTATGGCCAATTTAAATTTTCACATAAAAATATCGATTATCAGTATGAAAACTTAGTGATCACAGATTAACGTCCTTTTGCCAAAAAACTCAATATTAAGCGACTTATGGCCAATTTAAATTTTCACATAAAAATATCGATTTACAATATGAAAACTTAGTGGTCACAGATTAACGTCCTTTTGCCAAAAAACTCAATATTAAGCGACTTATAGCCAATTTAAATTTTTACATAAAAATATCGATTTTCAATATGAAAACTTGGTGATCACAGATTAACGTCCTTTTGCCAAAAAACTCAATATTAAGCGACTTATGGCCAATTTAAATTTTCACATAAAAATATCGATTTTCAATATGAAAACTTAGTGATCACAGATTAACGTCTTTTGCCAAAAAACTCAATATTAAACGACTTATGGCCAATTTAAATTTTTACATAAAAATATCGATTTTCAATATGAAAACTTAGTGATCACAGATTAACGTCCTTTTGCCAAAAAACTCAATATTAAGCGACTTATGGCCAATTTAAATATTTTCATAAAAATATCGATTTTCAATATGAAAACTTAGTGATCACAGATTAACGTCCTTTTGCCAAAAAACTCAATATTAAGCGACTTATGGCCAATTTAAATATTTTCATAAAAATATCGATTTTCAATATGAAAACTTAGTGATCACAGATTAACGTCTTTTGCCAAAAAACTCAATATTAAACGACTTATGGCCAATTTAAATTTTTACATAAAAATATCGATTTTCAATATGAAAACTTAGTGATCACAGATTAACGTCCTTTTGCCAAAAAACTCAATATTAAGCGACTTATGGCCAATTTAAATTTTTACATAAAAATATCGATTATCAGTATGAAAACTTAGTGATCACAGATTAATGTCCTTTTGCCAAAAAACTCAATATTAAGCGACTTATGGCCAATTTAAATTTTCACATAAAAATATCGATTATCAGTATGAAAACTTAGTGATCACAGATTAATGTCCTTTTGCCAAAAAACTCAATATTAAGCGACTTATGGCCAATTTAAATTTTCACATAAAAATATCGATTATCAGTATGAAAACTTAGTGATCACAGATTAATGTCCTTTTGCCAAAAAACTCAATATTAAGCGACTTATGGCCAATTTAAATTTTTACATAAAAATATCGATTTTCAATATGAAAACTTAGTGATCACAGATTAACGTCCTTTTGCCAAAAAAACTCAATATTAAGCGACTTATGGCCAATTTAAATTTTTACATAAAAATATCGATTTTCAATATGAAAACTTAGTGATCACAGATTAACGTCCTTTTGCCAAAAATATTAAGCGACTTATGGCCAATTTAAATTTTTACATAAAAATATCGATTATCAGTATGAAAACTTAGTGATCACAGATTAACGTCCTTTTGCCAAAAAACTCAATATTAAGCGACTTATGGCCAATTTAAATTTTTACATAAAAATATCGATTTTCAATATGAAAACTTAGTGATCACAGATTAACGTCCTTTTGCCAAAAAACTCAATATTAAGCGACTTATGGCCAATTTAAATTTTCACATAAAAATATCGATTTTCAATATGAAAACTTAGTGATCACAGATTAACGTCTTTTGCCAAAAAACTCAATATTAAACGACTTATGGCCAATTTAAATTTTTACATAAAAATATCGATTTTCAATATGAAAACTTAGTGATCACAGATTAACGTCCTTTTGCCAAAAAACTCAATATTAAGCGACTTATGACCAATTTAAATTTTTACATAAAAATATCGATTTTCAATATGAAAACTTAGTGATCACAGATTAACGTCTTTTGCCAAAAAACTCAATATTAAGCGACTTATGGCCAATTTAAATTTTCACATAAAAATATCGATTATCAGTATGAAAACTTAGTGATCACAGATTAACGTCCTTTTGCCAAAAAACTCAATATTAAGCGACTTATGGCCAATTTAAATATTTTCATAAAAATATCGATTTTCAATATGAAAACTTAGTGATCACAGATTAACGTCCTTTTGCCAAAAAACTCAATATTAAGCGACTTATAGCCAATTTAAATTTTTACGTAAAAATATCGATTTTCAATATGAAAACTTAGTGATCACAGATTAACGTCCTTTTGCCAAAAAACTCAATATTAAGCGACTTATGGCCAATTTAAATTTTTTCATAAAAATATCGATTTTCAATATGAAAACTTAGTGATCACAGATTAACGTCCTTTTGCCAAAAAACTCAATATTAAGCGACTTATAGCCAATTTAAATTTTTACGTAAAAATATCGATTTTCAATATGAAAACTTAGTGATCACAGATTAACGTCTTTTGCCAAAAAACTCAATATTAACCGACTTATGGCCAATTTAAATTTTCACATAAAAATATCGATTTTCAATATGAAAACTTAGTGATCACAGATTAACGTCCTTTTGCCAAAAAACTCAATATTAAGCGACTTATGGCCAATTTAAATTTTTTCATAAAAATATCGATTTTCAATATGAAAACTTAGTGATCACAGATTAACGTCCTTTTGCCAAAAAACTCAATATTAAGCGACTTATAGCCAATTTAAATTTTTACGTAAAAATATCGATTTTCAATATGAAAACTTAGTGATCACAGATTAACGTCCTTTTGCCAAAAAACTCAATATTAAGCGACTTATGGCCAATTTAAATTTTTTCATAAAAATATCGATTTTCAATATGAAAACTTAGTGATCACAGATTAACGTCCTTTTGCCAAAAAACTCAATATTAAGCGACTTATAGCCAATTTAAATTTTTACGTAAAAATATCGATTTTCAATATGAAAACTTAGTGATCACAGATTAACGTCTTTTGCCAAAAAACTCAATATTAAGCGACTTATGGCCAATTTAAATTTTCACATAAAAATATCGATTATCAGTATGAAAACTTAGTGATCACAGATTAACGTCCTTTTGCCAAAAAACTCAATATTAAGCGACTTATGGCCAATTTAAATTTTTTCATAAAAATATCGATTTTCAATATGAAAACTTAGTGATCACAGATTAACGTCCTTTTGCCAAAAAACTCAATATTAAGCGACTTATGGCCAATTTAAATTTTCACATAAAAATATCGATTATCAGTATGAAAACTTAGTGATCACAGATTAACGTCCTTTTGCCAAAAAACTCAATATTAAGCGACTTATGGCCAATTTAAATTTTCACATAAAAATATCGATTTACAATATGAAAACTTAGTGATCACAGATTAACGTCCTTTTGCCAAAAAACTCAATATTAAGCGACTTATAGCCAATTTAAATTTTTACGTAAAAATATCGATTTTCAATATGAAAACTTAGTGATCACAGATTAACGTCCTTTTGCCAAAAAACTCAATATTAAGCGACTTATGGCCAATTTAAATTTTCACATAAAAATATCGATTATCAGTATGAAAACTTAGTGATCACAGATTAACGTCCTTTTGCCAAAAAACTCAATATTAAGCGACTTATGGCCAATTTAAATTTTCACATAAAAATATCGATTATCAGTATGAAAACTTAGTGATCACAGATTAACGTCCTTTTGCCAAAAAACTCAATATTAAGCGACTTATGGCCAATTTAAATTTTTACATAAAAATATCGATTTTCAATATGAAAACTTAGTGATCACAGATTAACGTCCTTTTGCCAAAAAACTCAATATTAAGCGACTTATGGCCAATTTAAATTTTCACATAAAAATATCGATTTTCAATATGAAAACTTAGTGATCACAGATTAACGTCCTTTTGCCAAAAAACTCAATATTAAGCGACTTATGGCCAATTTAAATTTTCACATAAAAATATCGATTTTCAATATGAGAACTTAGTGATCACAGATTAACGTCTTTTGCCAAAAAACTCAATATTAAACTACTTATGGCCAATTTAAATTTTTACATAAAAATATCGATTTTCAATATGAAAACTTAGTGATCACAGATTAACGTCCTTTTGCCAAAAAACTCAATATTAAGCGACTTATGGCCAATTTAAATTTTCACATAAAAATATCGATTTACAATATGAAAACTTAGTGGTAACAGATTAACGTCCTTTTGCCAAAAAACTCAATATTAAGCGACTTATAGCCAATTTAAATTTTTACATAAAAATATCGATTTTCAATATGAAAACTTGGTGATCACAGATTAACGTCCTTTTGCCAAAAAACTCAATATTAAGCGACTTATGGCCAATTTAAATTTTCACATAAAAATATCGATTTTCAATATGAAAACTTAGTGATCACAGATTAACGTCTTTTGCCAAAAAACTCAATATTAAACGACTTATGGCCAATTTAAATTTTTACATAAAAATATCGATTTTCAATATGAAAACTTAGTGATCACAGATTAACGTCCTTTTGCCAAAAAACTCAATATTAAGCGACTTATGGCCAATTTAAATATTTTCATAAAAATATCGATTTTCAATATGAAAACTTAGTGATCACAGATTAACGTCCTTTTGCCAAAAAACTCAATATTAAGCGACTTATGGCCAATTTAAATATTTTCATAAAAATATCGATTTTCAATATGAAAACTTAGTGATCACAGATTAACGTCTTTTGCCAAAAAACTCAATATTAAACGACTTATGGCCAATTTAAATTTTTACATAAAAATATCGATTTTCAATATGAAAACTTAGTGATCACAGATTAACGTCCTTTTGCCAAAAAACTCAATATTAAGCGACTTATGGCCAATTTAAATATTTTCATAAAAATATCGATTTTCAATATGAAAATTTGGTGATCACAGATTAACGTCCTTTAGCCAAAAAACTCAATATTAAGCGACTTATAGCCAATTTAAATTTTCACATAAAAATATCGATTTTCAATATGAAAACTTAGTGATCACAGATTAACGTCTTTTGCCAAAAAACTCAATATTAAACGACTTATGGCCAATTTAAATTTTTACATAAAAATATCGATTTTCAATATGAAAACTTAGTGATCACAGATTAACGTCCTTTTGCCAAAAAACTCAATATTAAGCGACTTATGGCCAATTTAAATTTTCACATAAAAATATCGATTATCAGTATGAAAACTTAGTGATCACAGATTAACGTCCTTTTGCCAAACAACTCAATATTAAACGACTTATGGCCAATTTAAATTTTCACATAAAAATATCGATTATCAGTATGAAAACTTAGTGATCATAGATTAACGTCCTTTTGCCAAAAAACTCAATATTAAACGACTTATGGCCAATTTAAATTTTCACATAAAAATATCGATTTTCAGTATGAAAACTTAGTGATCACAGATTAACGTCCTTTTGCCAAACAACTCAATATTAAACGACTTATGGCCAATTTAAATTTTCACATAAAAATATCGATTTTCAGTATGAAAACTTAGTGATCACAGATTAACGTCCTTTTGCCAAAAAACTCAATATTAAGCGACTTATGGCCAATTTAAATTTTCACATAAAAATATCGATTATCAGTATGAAAACTTAGTGATCACAGATTAACGTCCTTTTGCCAAAAAACTCAATATTAAGCGACTTATGGCCAATTTAAATTTTCACATAAAAATATCGATTTACAATATGAAAACTTAGTGATCACAGATTAACGTCCTTTTGCCAAAAAACTCAATATTAAGCGACTTATGGCCAATTTAAATATTTTCATAAAAATATCGATTTTCAATATGATAACTTAGTGATCACAGATTAACGTCCTTTTGCCAAAAAACTCAACTTATAGCCATTTTAAATTTTTACATAAAAATATCGATTTTCAATGTGAAAACTTAGTGATCACAGATTAACGTCCTTTTGCCAAAAAACTCAATATTAAGTGACTTATGGCCAATTTAAATTTTTTCATAAAAATATCGATTTTCAATATGAAAACTTAGTGATCACAGATTAACGTCCTTTTGCCAAAAAACTCAACTTATAGCCATTTTAAATTTTTACATAAAAATATCGATTATCAGTATGAAAACTTAGTGATCACAGATTAACGTCCTTTTGCCAAAAAACTCAATATTAAGTGACTTATGGCCAATTTAAATTTTTTCATAAAAATATCGATTTTCAATATGAAAACTTAGTGATCACAGATTAACGTCCTTTTGCCAAAAAACTCAATTTATAGCCATTTTAAATTTTTACATAAAAATATCAATTATCAGTATGAAAACTTAGTGATCACAGATTAACGTCCTTTTGCCAAAAAAACTCAATATTAAGCGACTTATGGCCAATTTAAATTTTTTCATAAAAATATCGATTTTCAATATGAAAACTTAGTGATCACAGATTAACGTCCTTTTGCCAAAAAACTCAATTTATAGCCATTTTAAATTTTTACATAAAAATATCAATTATCAGTATGAAAACTTAGTGATCACAGATTAACGTCCTTTTGCCAAAAAACTCAATATTAAGTGACTTATGACCAACTTAAATATTTTCATAAAAATATCGATTTTCAGTGTGACAACTTTGTGATCACAGATTAACGTCCTTTTGCCAAAAAACTCAACTTATAGCCATTTTAAATTTTTACATAAAAATATCAATTATCAGTATGAAAACTTAGTGATCACAGATTAACGTCCTTTTGCCAAAAAAACTCAATATTAAGCGACTTATGGCCAATTTAAATTTTTTCATAAAAATATCGATTTTCAATATGAAAACTTAGTGATCACAGATTAACGTCCTTTTGCCAAAAAACTCAATTTATAGCCATTTTAAATTTTTACATAAAAATATCAATTATCAGTATGAAAACTTAGTGATCACAGATTAACGTCCTTTTGCCAAAAAACTCAATATTAAGTGACTTATGACCAACTTAAATATTTTCATAAAAATATCGATTTTCAGTGTGACAACTTTGTGATCACAGATTAACGTCCTTTTGCCAAAAAACTCAACTTATAGCCATTTTAAATTTTTACATAAAAATATCAATTATCAGTATGAAAACTTAGTGATCACAGATTAACGTCCTTTTGCCAAAAAAACTCAATATTAAGCGACTTATGGCCAATTTAAATTTTTTCATAAAAATATCGATTTTCAATATGAAAACTTAGTGATCACAGATTAACGTCCTTTTGCCAAAAAACTCAATTTATAGCCATTTTAAATTTTTACATAAAAATATCAATTATCAGTATGAAAACTTAGTGATCACAGATTAACGTCCTTTTGCCAAAAAACTCAATATTAAGTGACTTATGACCAACTTAAATATTTTCATAAAAATATCGATTTTCAATATGAAAACTTAGTGATCACAGATTAACGTCCTTTTGCCAAAAAACTCAATATTAAGCGACTTATGGCCAATTTAAATATTTTCATAAAAATATCGATTTTCAATATGATAACTTAGTGATCACAGATTAACGTCCTTTTGCCAAAAAACTCAATATTAAGCGACTTATGGCCAATTTAAATTTTTTCATAAAAATATCGATTTTCAATATGATAACTTAGTGATCACAGATTAACGTCCTTTTGCCAAAAAACTCAATATTAAGTGACTTATGGCCAATTTAAATTTTTTCATAAAAATATCGATTTTCAATATGATAACTTAGTGATCACAGATTAACGTCCTTTTGCCAAAAAACTCAATATTAAGTGACTTATGACCAACTTAAATATTTTCATAAAAATATCGATTTTCAATATGAAAACTTAGTGATCACAGATTAACGTCCTTTTGCCAAAAAAACTCAATATTAAGCGACTTATGGCCAATTTAAATTTTTTCATAAAAATATCGATTTTCAATATGATAACTTAGTGATCACAGATTAACGTCCTTTTGCCAAAAAACTCAATATTAAGCGACTTATGGCCAATTTAAATTTTTTCATAAAAATATCGATTTTCAATATGATAACTTAGTGATCACAGATTAACGTCCTTTTGCCAAAAAACTCAATATTAAACGACTTATGGCCAATTTAAATTTTTTCATATAATTATCGATTTTCAATATGAAATCTTAGTGATCACAGATTAACGTCCTTTTGCCAAAAAACTCAACTTATAGCCATTTTAAATTTTTACATAAAAATATCGATTTTCAGTGTGACAACTTAGTCCTTTTGACAAAAAACTCAATATTAAACGACTTATGGCCAATTTAAATATTTTCATAAAATTATCGATTTTCAATATGAAAACTTAGTGATCACAGATTAACGTCCTTTTGCCAAAAAACTCAATATTAAGTGACTTATGGCCAATTTAAATATTTTCATAAAAATATCGATTTTCAATATGAAAACTTAGTGATCACAGATTAACGTCCTTTTGCCAAAAAACTCAACTTATAGCCATTTTAAATTTTTACATAAAAATATCGATTTTCAGTGTGAAAACTTAGTGATCACAGATTAACGTCCTTTTGCCAAAAAACTCAACTTATAGCCATTTTAAATTTTTACATAAAAATATCGATTTTCAGTGTGAAAACTTAGTGATCACAGATTAACGTCCTTTTGCCAAAAAACTCAATATTAAGCGACTTATGGCCAATTTAAATTTTTTCATAAAATTATCGATTTTCAATATGAAAACTTAGTGATCACAGATTAACGTCCTTTTGCCAAAAAACTCAATATTAAACGACTTATGCCCAATTTAAATTTTTACGTAAAATTATCGATTTTGAATATGAAAACTTAGTGATCACATATTAACGTCCTTTTGCCAATATTAAGCGATTTATGGCCAATTTAAATTTTTACATAAAAATATCGATTTTGAATATGAAAACTTAGTGATCACATATTAACGTCCTTTTGCCAAAAAACTCAATATTAAGCGATTTATGGCCAATTTAAATTTTCACATAAAAATATCGATTTTGAATATGAAAACTTAGTGATCACATATTAACGTCCTTTTGCCAAAAAACTCAATATTAAGCGATTTATGGCCAATTTAAATTTTTACATAAAAATATCGATTTTCAGTATGAAAACTTAGTGATCACAGGTTAACGACCTTTTGCCAAAAGACTCAATATTAAGCGACTTATGGCCAATTTAAATATTTTCATAAAAATACCGATTTTAATGTGAAAACTTAGTGATCACAGGTTAATGTCCTTTTGCCAAAAAACTCAATATTAAGCGTTTTATGGTCAATTTATATTTTTTAATGTTAATAACGATTTCCAGTATTTAAAAATCAATATTAATTGACGGTTTTATGTAATTTAAATTTAAAAATGCGAAAATACATGAGATTAGGAAATATATTGGTTATTATTAACATTACTAACCAATTTCTTTGACTGTAACTGTTATGGTGGCAGTAGATTTTTCACTTCATTATTCATGTCTGCCACGTTGCTCTTCTTGTGCATTACGATTTTACGTTTATAAATTATTCGGCAACACTTAAATTTTTTCTTGTTGTTGCCAAAAAAGATACATTCGCACGTTCCTTTAACTCATGTACATATATATTTGTATCCATTCGTACAATTTAAAATACATATGTGAAAATGTGGGTAGACATTACATTCCCAATAATTTCCAAACTCACACTTTTTGTACTTAGTTTCTAGTTTTTATTCGATTCCTGTGTTGGAAATATACTCGTAAAAAAAACATATGTTGTTGTAGTGTTTATCGCATATGCACATGAATGAGTGAATGAACGTAACAACGAAGAAGTGTATGAAAAGTGCACTGTTTTTTTTTTTTTTTCTTCAAATGCGGAAATATTTTGAATTTCTCATGAATTTTAAAGGAAATGGTAAAGAATACAATTTGTAAGGAACAATAAATGTTTCCTTGAATTTAGGCAAAAAAATAAACAATATTGAAAGCAAATAAAATGTGTAAATTCTTTTCGAAATAAGTATTTCCTTACAAGATGTTTGGATTACATATGTATATGAAAGAATTTATAAAATTATTTAAACTAAGTAATTATTATATTATTTCTTTTTTCGATTTTTTATATATGAAGAAGGAGTACCCTTCAGGAATGGAGCTATGGGGGCTCAAAGTTGAGTATCTTTGACATAGAACATTTTTAAATGTCTGCCAATTTTTTTGTTTCTTATCCGTTTTATTGAAGGCCTCTATATGAAAAATATGCTTACTTGTGCTATTTATCTGTTATGATTTTCGTGTTGTTTGCATTTGAAGTTTTACCTACCACAATTTTGCAAGTTCTTGGTCCAGTTTTTTATATATATATCCCAGTATTTCTGACCGATTTTAATAATTTTAAACTAATTTTATTAATATTTTAAATTTATTTCTATGCTTTTGGTTTAGAAAATTAGTAGGGTGCCAATAAAGTATCAATTTTTAACATCTTTAACGTTCGAAAGTTAAAAAACTACCAAAGTATTTCTATTATTATTTTTTTAGTATAAAGGATTGTGACTAATAGACCTTGAGAATTTTTATCCATAAATAAAAATTTCTTTTTTACTTCACACAGAAAAAAGTAAAAATGGACTTCAATTACGAAATTTGTAATATTAATTAATTTTTAATTGATTTTGCTCCAATCATCAAAAAGATAATATTAATAACTAGAATAATTGATATTATTATTATTTCTTTTCCTCAAATAGATGCAATGAGCTGAACATTTTTGAAAATTTACTTAAATTTATTTTATTTTTGTACTTTTATAGACAAATATTAAATTTTTCTTTGTATTTTATTAACAGCTGTCAATTTATTAAAAAACGAAACTGAAAACCAATTAGAAAATTAATTATATTAATAAATCATATAATTAAATTCCAATATAAAGTTAATTAATAATTTTATTAAAAAATTATTTGAAATATTTTTTTCTGTGCAGGTTTCGTAATATTAGAAACACGAAAAATAAATATTAGAATAACGAAAAAGTATATTAGAATAAAGAAAAAGTAACACAAAATCCCTTTTAAAGATTCTGATTCACTTAGGACCATACATCTTAAATTTTATGTTTCTAAGGATGAATATTATAGAACATTCAAGAAGAACTATTAGAAGAACGAAAAAGTATCACAAAGTCCCCTCTTAAGGATTCTCATTCACTTAGGACCGCATTTCATTAATTTCAGGTTTCTAGGATAAATATTATAGTAAACCTTTTTGTACCATAAAGTCTCCCCTGTGAATTGTCACTCACTTAGGACCACATATCTTTAATTTCATGTATCTAGGTTGAGTATTACAGAAAATTCAAAAAGTACTATTAGAAAAACAAAAAAAAAAAAAAAAAAAAAAAAATACCACAAAGTTCCCTCTTATGGATTTTCATTCACTTAGGACCATATATCCGCAATTTCATGTTTCCAGGTCATAATTATAGAAAATTCAAAAAGTACCATTAGAAGAACATAATGATATACCACCGACCCCCCTCTGAATTCTCACTCTTTTAAGACTACATATCTTTAATTTCTTGTTTTTAGGTTATAATTATCGAAAAATTAAAAAGTACCACCAGAAGAAAAAAAAAAAAAAGTATCACAAAGTGCCCTTTTGTGGAATATCATTAATTTAGGACCACATATCTTTAATTTTATTTTTCTACGTTAAATATTTTAGAAAATTAAAAAAAAGACCATTAGAAGAACAAAAAGTCCCCCCTGTGAATTCTCACTTACGTAGGGCCACATATCTTCAATGTCATGTTTCTAGATCCAAAATTAAAGAAAAATTCAAAAAGTATCATTGGAAGAACAAAAAAGTACCACAAAGTCCCCTCTTATGGATTCTCTTTCACTTAGCACCACATGTTCTTAATTTTATGTTTCTATGTTCATAATTATAGAAAATCAAAAAGCACCATTAGAAGAACAAAAAAGTACCACAAGACCCCTCTTGTGAATTCTTTCCCACATAGGACCATGTATATTTAATTTCATGTTTCTAAGTTAAATATTACAGGAAATTCAAAAAGTACCATTAGAAGTACAAAAAGTACCACAAAGTCCCTTCTCCTGAATTCTTACCTTCAGGACCATGTACCTTTAAGTGCCACAAATTCCACTCTTTTGAATTCTTATCCACATAGGACTACATTTACTTAATTTCATTTTTCTAGGTTTAATATAATTGAAAATTCATTATTGAGTTTGAATAAAATATAATTTCCCACTCTTACCCCCTTTTTTGGTATTTTTTTCACCCATCGAAGTATCAAAAATTGTATTCCAATAAATTTCTAAATTGTAGTGGTATCCCATATTAAAATACTCATATGAATATTTCAATAAATATAAATAAATATATGAAAAAAGTACCAAAAATAGGTACGATTTTTACCCCTTAAACGTTCGAATTTCTAAAAGGTACCAAATTCGTATTTGTCATTTGTTGATAAGTTATGAATACGATGTAAATTTTATCTGTATGTTGATTGGTTTCAAAGATACATATGGTGCCAAAAAAGTACCAAAATACAGTTTTTTACCCGTTTTCTCCCTAAAAGGGCCGATTTTAAAAAAATGTACCAGACACCTGTCCGATTATTTTTTAAATGAATAACGATAATTGTTCAACTTTTTTTGTATCTTTATTAGATTGGGAGATATAAGGTTACCAATTTTACACTTTTTACCCACTAAACATTAGAATTTCCAAAAATCCCGTCTTAGTGGATATATATGGAGAGAGACCTACGTACTTTCTTAACTTCGTCTCTCTAGCTTCAGGCGTTTAGGCTGTGGGATGATGAATCAGTCGGTCAATCACGTTACTCTTTTATATACATATATAGAAGAAGATAAAATATTTATAGTTTCAATAAACATATATTTTTTTTTTAATTTTACTTCAATTGCAAAAATCAGATAAATTATGAATTAATTTTTTTTTTTTTTCAAATAAATTACGTTGGCTAGTTGACATAATTTTTCATTATATAGAGAAAGATTGAAGTAAATATCTTGTACAGAACCGAAAGTATGCTACTTTAAAGTAGCTGATTAAAAGTTAAAGATTTATTAAAAAATTCTACCAGAAAAAATAATATTTTAAGACCTTATTTTTTAGTTTTAAGGATATTTGTCAGATTTAAGAGCATTTTTTATATTTGTCCTGATGATCACTCATAATTCTAACCAGACATTTTTTGCCTTAAAAATTCCAAAAATATAAAATCGTAAATAAGCTTTAAATAGAAAAAGAAGCTGACCAAAAATCAATTTTTCAAACGATATTTTTAAATTAACCCAATAAACCAAACGATATTATAACGATATCGAAACGATATTATCTAGTTGATAAAAATTATCACTAGTGATAATCGTTTTCGAATCTAAAACGATAGTTTTTACGGACTAAAGTGTACCTTTCCTTATGATATCGTTTTTCCATAAAATTATGATATCGTTTTCGATATCGTTATTTCCAAAAATAACGATAGTAAAATCGTCATGAGCCAAATTTTTTTCTGAATGCTATTTAATACCAAAAATTATGTTTATTTTCATTTAAATATTCTAAATATAATTATAAAGTACCATAATCAGCTAAAATAAGACTAAAATCGTAAATAAAAATATAAAACATAAAAATCATCATACATGACATATTTTATGCAAATATTATCAATAATATTTGCAAGCATGATTATTCCTTGGGGACATACATATTTCTGCAATTACATACCTAAATAACATGGTTTTACCACTAAAAATCTGTAAACTATTGATTTTTTTGTATTTGATTCCCAGTTTGTTTTTGTTTGTTGAAAAATTTTTATTTTTATTTGAAGTTTCTTCCAAATGATTATTTTTTTATTTTATTGGAAAGAAATATTTCGAAATCTCAATATCATTATAATATCGTTTTCTGCAATACAATATGATTCGACACCTAATATGATATCGTTTCCGCTATCATATCGTTCTATGTTTTATTGGGAGTAATCGGATTAATATTTTCTATTATTTTTCACATTAAATATTTATTTAGCTTTTTATTAAGGGTTGAAGTTGTTTATAAAAATTATTTGCATTGAACTAAATCGCTTAAAAGAGTTTGTAGATATAAAATAGATATTTTTTTTTTGCCTTTTGATAATCTTGATTGTTGAAGCATGCTAAAGAATTATTATTCTTTTGATGTCCTTTTTACCATCAAACGCATTTTGTAAAGTTAATCTTCCTCAGGCGAATAATATGTCTGTTTACTAAACATGAAATATAAACTGTAGGATAAAAGCTTTAAAAATTTTAATTCTAGATTTCATGCTATTGCAAATAGGGGCGTTGCAACAAAAGGTGGTGTGATAAATCAAGTTGCTTTTTTAATTTATAACTTACGTGCATGTATATGTGGCATATGAAAAACATGACAAATTTTTGCATTAAAAAAATCATCAAACTGTCAACAATACATGTAACTTTCCCTTTTCTTTTGAATTTTTAAATTTGATTTCTTTTTAGTTTTGAAACTATCCGATTAACGAAAGCTTAAAAGAAAAATAATAATATTTTTACCTTTTGATTGCAAAAGTACAAAAAGTACAATTAAAAAGAAGAAAATGACATTTTAATTAAATAAGAAAAATGTAAATCATTTAATTTCAACTCCAAAGTACAATGTACCACCAGTGAGTGTATGAATACCAAACTAACCATCCACCATCCAACATACATTCATATTGTTATCTTTCGAGTATCTTTTGGATGAGTTTATTTAATTTTGCTATGTGGTGTACATTGACTTGCTGTGTGTACGTCCTGTTATTGTAATGTTACTAAATCTGTGTGCTGCTCATTTCAATTTTTTTTTTTTTTTTATTTAATGTAAATTTTATTTAGTTGAATGTGTCCATTTTACGTGAATTGTTTTCAAGTTCGTTATTCTTGTGGCAACAAGCACCACAAGGATATTCAATGAAAGCTTTAACACCCAAAAAATCACGCTGAAAGGTGGTACATAAAATTAATTAACAGCGGGATTTAAAAAGAAAAAATCATTTACTATTCTTGAGTCAAAAATAACAAACTGTTCCGCAAATTGAGTTTTTGAATTAGATTAGATGACGGGTAGGGGTTTTAAAAATGAGTTTTAATTTTTTTTTTTCATCTTTGATATAAATTTAGAAATATTGTAAGTCTTATCTGCTCCAGGTATATTGCTGTTTTAAAAACAAACTACCCTGCGGGAAATTTGTGGCAATTGCAGTAATGAACCGGTCCCTCAGTGCCAGTTGAGTACCACTTGACACCTAACTCGTCACCAAAGTTCCATTTGAGAACCAGTTGACACAAACACAATCATTATTTAACAGTTGAGAGTTAATTTATAACATGCTCGCGCGCAATAACAATCAGTGGCTGAGTGGTAAGCGTTGAAGACTATAAAACATAACATACGTCAGATGAACATGGGTTCGAGCCGGGGTGCCGCCATCGACATTAACGAAAAATTATAAAATTGAAATAAACATAATTTAATAAAGATAATAATAAAAATAATGTTTAAAAAGTAAACAATTGCCGAATTTTTATAAAATTTTTATTACATTAATCGTTAATGAACCTGTTCTCCTGTGACCTGTCCCATGGGGCTAATTAGCCACCTTCAATGACAACCCCATGTAAAAGTGACAGGTTCTTCTCATATAAAGTTCCGGAACTGGGACCGGTCACTAGCCCTGAGAACCTGTCACATGACTAGTTTTGAACCGGTTCTCATTACTCTAGGGTAGTTACTTATGTGTCTACTATTTCCATATAAAGTGGCCAAATCTATTTATATATTATTTGTGTGTTAAGCTTTTTTTTTATTAAAAATAGACAGGCTTTACTTACAGTTTCTTGAGATCTTTTGCCAAAACTATAGTTTGTATATTGTTTTACCTTTTATAGGGTATTTCGTAAATGATAAATTTAATACTTTTAAAATCACGTTTTCTTAATTCGCTGCTATTATTTTTTTGTTGCATTTCTAGATAAAACCAACTTAATTGTATCAAAGTAAATTACACAGTCATTTTCTTTTACACTTGAAATATATGGTAATGAGTTTTTTGTCTTTTTTCTTAATGTAAATTTTACATTGTAAACCTTTTTAGATTTTTTTTGGTATGACTGTGTGTAAATCTTTTAAAATTAAAGCAAGTCCATCAATTACATAGTACATATATAGTTCAAATTGTTTAAATTATATAAATTGTTTAGTTTTAAGACAAGCAAATAATATTTATTATAATATTGATTTTTATAAAATTAAAAGAAAGCGAAAGTAGGGAAATTACATTTAAAATTGGTAATACCTGTTCTAAACCCATCAGCTGTTTTGGTCTTTTATAACTTTATTCAGATTATTGTTATTAAATATTTATGTCGACTTGGTCCATGTAACTGAGCAATAAATGTATCTAAGATATATGCAAAGTTTTCCGCTTCAACATACTTACTAACATCTTGATACTGTATTTTTTTTTAACGAAAATAATTCCAACTTTGTCTTCTTTGACACTGATTCTTCCAGAGAAATCCATTGTTTAGAGTATAAAATTCGAAGTTAATGCCGAAGTTTCGCTAAAATTTTGGAATGGCGCACGTTAGGTTAAAAGGAGTTGATAATGGCGTTTAATTCAGGGAAAGGTGATATTAATATGTTAATGTTTGCATCAAAGATTACTAAGAATAAAAGGCTTGTCAAAAAAAACTAACTCTGTTGTTAAAAAAAACCTAACTTTAAGATTGTGTTAGTCAAATTTTATTTATATGTATTAGTGCTGAAACCACCCCAGCAGGCCACATGTCCATTAACGACACTTTCATCGATGATGTCGTCGAAATTTGTCGTCAAGAAAATGCATGTAGAGGACAAGTTTTATTAAAAGTCACCTATATTGTCATTTTACCCCATTTTCGGAGGACAAGTTTGACTAAAAGTCACCTATATTGTCATCTTACCCCATTTTCGGCGACTTAAATAACAAAATATACTAAATTGTCGTACATATCTAGTTCGGTGACAACATGAGTAAAATGTCCAGCGAGAATGTCGTGAATTAAACCAAACACACGACATGCTGCATGACAATGTCATCAATAACTATCAGATAAATAAAAGCATTTATGAAATCATTAAAAAGTAGGAGAAATCAATAAGGAAGAGAGAAATTGGTGGACTGGGTTCAAATCTCAGCAGAACCGAACTCCTTTTTTATATATTTTTCTTAATATGGTTGACGACAATATGCATAACGCGTCGCTCAGGTTATCGTTGATGACTTAAGTGCCCTTTGTTCGAAAATTTCACCAATGTTTGTTCGGAGCTGTCATCGAAGACTGTGTCAAATCACAAAAGTGTATTAACAAATTATTAAATATAATTCATTACAATTATATTCGCAGATTTTCATCTTTTGATGCGGGTTACATCCACAAATAATAATAATATAATTACATTTTTTGGCTTTTTGTTGATGAATATGAAAATAATTTAAAATTATTTTAAATTCTGTTTGATTTTTAATACCAAAAGTAGCAACTTTGTTCGTTCAATTTAAATTTCAACATACAAAAAAGGAATGTCAAAAATAAAATAAAAAATATTTTTTCAGTTTGTGGAAAATATTCGTGTAACGGCAGTGAAAATTCAATAAATGTGCTTGAAAGAATAATAAAAATAATGTGTGCTAGTGGGAAAATGTGTCGCGTGTGTAATTTTCCTTAAATTTTAAGGAAAAAATTTGTTTATTTTGTGTTGTTTCTCTCACTCACAAGTGTGTTGAATTCCTTACAATATGTGAGGAGAGAGAAATGTTATTGTTGTACGAAATTGACACATTTTCTATTCTTAGTATTCTTTGGTTTGCATTTTATTTTTATATAAATCAATAAGTAAAATAAATATAAACAGCTGTGTGCAATATAATAGTAGCGCCATTTTAACAATTTTTACATTCAATAAAATTAAGATTTTTTGTTCATTTAAAAAAAAAAAATTGTTCATGGAATTTGTTATACTTTTCCTAAATTGTATACAAAATAAGTAAAGCTTTAAATCGAACATCTTAATTCAGTGATTGAACACACTAGAAATTTACTGTGCAAAATAATAGTAGCATCGTTGAAAAATTCCTGCAAAAATAAAACTACTTGATTAAGATTTTTCTTTTTTGGCATATTTTTTTTATACACATTAATATTTTGTGAAATATCTCTTATGGGCTTTGGGCTAATATCCCCTGGACCTCTTGACAACAAGCTGACTGCACTGGCGCTCACAATTCCTGCACACTTCCCGCGTTCATTTTAAAAACAGTATCTTTGACATCTCCCCAAATATTTTTAATAGGAATCAGATATGGTAACAAGTGTTGCCAAAACCTAAGTGAGAAAAAGTGCTAGAATTTGCTGAGAAAAGTGCTAGAAAGTGCTAAAAATTAAAAAAATTTGCTAAAAACAAAAACTCTTTGTATTTGTTTAAAAAAAGAGATATATTAATTATTTTCAGAGTTAAAGCTAAAAGAACATTAAATAAAATAATAAAAATACATTCTGAAATTGATTCTTTAGAAATTACTTATTACAATTTATTTACCTCTTATATTTTTTGAGTTATTTTCGTTTGAATTTTTAAGTACCTCAATTTTTCATGTTCTTGGTCCAGTTTTTTTCATATATATCCTAGTATTTCCGACGGATTTTATTAGCTTTTTTTTTACTAGTTAAAGAAAAAAATTATTTATTGAATAAAAATTTGAAGTCGATATCTTTACCCAGTTCAAAAATAAATGATTTTGAACCCAAAAATTACAAAAATTACGACTTTTTGTGTTTTTTTGGCCGAAGAAGTATCTACACTCTTTTTTCTATAAAATAAAATTTTTTTAACAACATATAATAATTTTAGACTTTACTGAAAGGTATCTTTTAGAGATGAATAAAAAACAAGCCCTATAACTCAAGTAGTCAAGGTACACACCCTCCCGAATTTTTGACTTTAGTCTATATTATCTAAGATCCTAAAGCACAAATCGGCAAACGGAATGTAGTTTAGGAATTTATAATATGTTGTTAAAAGTTTTCAATCAAAATCTACGGGACTTCGGAAAAATGTGCATTTTATAGCCGAAAATGTTAAATATCCAATTTTTGGTATTTCCGGCGTTTTTTTTTTTGGGAATTGTGGGATTTCTTTAAGTTCTTTTCACTTTTTCATTTTATTCAATAAAGTCTACATTCATCGAAAATTTCGTAAAGATATCTTTACTAACAAAGATTTTATTACTGATAAAATATTTATTGTTTCTCAAATAAACAATTTTTTTCAAAAGTTTTACTTTAATTGCAAAAATCAAAAAGAGTATAAACTCGATTTTTTTTTCATCTAAATTACATAGCTTAGCTGGCATAATTCTTCGTTATATAGAAAAAGATTGAAATCAATATCTCTTATAGAACCAAAACTACGTCACTTCAAAATTTTATAAGTCACGGAAAATTCCATTTTTTGCATATTTTAGCACAAACACACATTCGGACATTGGCTACGGGAACAAATTATTTATTTTGTTATGGCTTTTTCACATCCACAATAGTACAATGTTTTTGGAATTTTCCGTGAAAATTTGGCTTGAGATTAAAAATTTTGTATGTCAGAGGTACTCTACTTTGAGCCCTTTTAGCTCTGCCCCTGAGGGGTTTGTTGGGTCGCCCTTCCAAACTTAACATTTTAAACACCTCTGCTACGCATACACCGCAATCAAATTAGCTGATCAGAAGTTATAGATTTATTTCCAAAAATTTTCGATTCTGCCCCACTGTGTATTCTATCAAAGTTCAAAATTAGTGTATTTTAGAACTTTGTAAATAATAAAAATATTTGAAAAACTAAATGTTCAAAAACTGGAGGAAGTCCACATTAAAATTCTTGAAATTTATGGTTCCATTATACAATTTTACTTTAAGAATCATTTTATAAGAAAAAGTACAACTAAAGTTTAAAAAATTTGATTATGTTTTTTTCACTATTTTTTTTCGATACACACTTTATTACTAAAAGTTATATTTTGAAAATTCAATTAATCGTCACTACATTTGCGTAGAAGTGATCAAAGTATAATAAGTCTTTAAAAGTATTTATTTAATTAATCATAGCAGAAAATAAGTAATTGGCACAAATAAAAAATAAACGATTCAATTATCACAAGTAAGAATAAGCCACATTAATAAAAGGATTAATGCTAATTAATTTGTAGCCAACTAATTCTTGTTCTTAAATAGGGGTATTAAATATAATTTGTAATTTTAATAATTTTACTTCACTAAATAATATTACGTTTAGCTTGTACTAAACCTTAAAAGAAATGTTAGAAGTGGTAAACAGAAATTCCTTGAACGTCATGCATTTTTGCTTGTACTATGTTGGTATTAGAAACAACGTGTCTATGAATTTTATGTATTTTTCTTTACTTTAACTTTGTAGATACACACGAACAAACATAATTATATTTTATTTTTATATTTTAAAGAGTGGCTCATAAGCCAAGTAGCGTAAAACACTTTGTAAGACATTAAAGATCAACAGGGTGTAAATGCGTTTAAAAACAATGTTACATTATAATTTTCACTTGCCAGCATTTGGGGGAAAAGGTTAAGCAGGTGGTAACAAATTATGAATTAGCAAGAAAGATGGCATGCAAGTAATAAATATTTTGATGAAATAGTTTGAAGAATTAGATTTAAATACAAAATTTAACATGGTCCCAGCAAACATTTTCTATGGTTTACATAAATCAAAATAGATTTCATTTAAAAATTTTTAATGTGAATACGATATAAATAAAATGTTAAGCTTAATTTTTTAAAATATTAAAATTTTTATCTTCTTTTCAAAAGTCTACACAAAAATTAATATCAAAAAATTCCTCTTGGCAAAACCATAACTTTTGTGAAAGCAAAATTAATTTCTTAGAATACACCAACCAGTGTTAATAACCTTTTTACTCTAGTATTTTTTATAGATCATCACCAGCTTCCTTCATATGTTATAAAAAAAGTAAAGTAAATGTTTTTTGTTGGCTTTGTTGTTTATACTATTTCTTGTAATTTGCTCCAACAAATCTTTCTTGTCATGCTTAATGGTTGTGAAAAGATTTATTGTGCCTAATATGCGAACCTTGGCAAGATTGGACATGATATCAATCAAAGTAAAGGATGAGTTAAAAAAAGAAACAAAAAAGTTTTGTTCTATTTTGGTCAACAAAACATATGTTGTTCCAGTAACAAATGCTACTAACAATAATGTTGGTATGTGATTCTAGTAGATATTTTTTTTAACTTGTATATTTTTTAATATGAATGTACAATTGTCGAAAGGCTGCAAATAAAAATAAATTATAATAAATTGTATTAATAGCAACAATATGTCTAATTTGATTTTTAGAAAAAGATATTAAAATTAAATATATTTACTTATACATATGTATGTATATAGTAAAATGCTGAATGTATATTTTTATATAATCAATTAGAATAAAAATGACCTTTTACTTAATAATTTATTTCAAGGGATATTACTTCAATTTTGGGGTATTTAAAATTATTTTCAAAAATTATGACAATTTCCCAGAAATTTTTTTTCACATATGAACGTATTGATATGTGCATCTTACTAAAGCCTATACATAATTAAACTACGTATTCAGATTTTCTTTAGGACGTCAAGTTTTCTCTTAAAAGGTCTTCAAAGTTTAGAAAATTACACTAATTAAAAAAATATATATATATAAATTATTTAACAAAATTATATCCACTTAATATTGATGTCAAATGAATGCTAGGAATCCTTGCAATATATTAAAGGTTTTTAATTAAGTCTTGCTGTACAAAACATTAGAACATATTCAGTTCTAGTTCGGTTCTAGTTCAGTTCTAGTTCAGTTTTAGTTCAGTTCTAGTTTAGTTCTAGTTCAGTTCTAGTTCAGTTCTAGTTCAATTCTAGTTCAGTTCTAGTTCAGTTCTAGTTCAGTTCTAGTTCAATTCTAGTTCAGTTCTAGTTCAGTTCACTTCTAGTTCAGTTCTAGTTCAGTTCACTTCTAGTTCAGTTCTAGTTCAGTTCTAGTTCAGTTCTAGTTCAGTTCTAGTTCAGTTCTAGTTCAGTTCTATTTCAGTTCTAGTTCAGTTCTAGTTCAGTTCTAGTTCAGTTCTAGTTCAGTTCTAGTTCAGTTCTAGTTCAGTTCTAGTTCAGTTCTAGTTCAGTTCTAGTTCAGTTCTAGTTCAGTTCTAGTTCAGTTCTAGTTCAGTTCTAGTTCAGTTCTAGTTCAGTTCTAGTTCAGTTCTAGTTCAGTTCTAGTTCAGTTCTAGTTCAGTTCTAGTTCAGTTCTAGTTCAGTTCTAGTTCAGTTCTAGTTCAGTTCTAGTTCAGTTCTAGTTCAGTTCTAGTTCAGTTCTAGTTCAGTTCTGAATAGTTAGCCATATTACTTTCATGATTCAATTACGTACGCCTCACATTGGAGTAAAAACGGTCGAGAATTGCGCTTGGTTTAGGGATAGATGATATATATTTTAATGTTTATGTTTTGCTTTTATATTGATCAATAAGTAAAATAAAATAATTTTTGTAATTTTAAGATTGTTTTTGAGAGAATTCTGTTGTTTGTCCTTCTGTCCGACTGTTTGTTAATTTTTGCAAATTTTGAAATTCAAAATCATTTATTTTTGAACTTAATTATGATATCGATTTCAAACTTCCTTTATTCTATAGCTAAATTTGTTCTTTAACTAATTTCAAAAAATATAATAAAATCAATCGAAAAATTTTCGAAATAGAAACTAGTTGTTTAAAAATGTTCTATATCAGAGGTAATCAACCTAAGGTTCCTCCTTCCAAGTTTAAAATTTGAATAACCTCTTCTATGCCTATTTGAAATTTTGTGTAAAAAAAAGTAAAAAAGTCTGCATTTAAGGTGTTTTTTGTATGGGAGAAACTTGAGTTTTTTTTTTTTTTAATTTTAATTTATAAAATCTATATATGCGCACGATTTTTTTTCAGAATATTAAAAAGGACTGTATATACCATTTTTTCACAAAAGTATCAAACAAACAACCTGTAGTATTTTAAATTCCATTCCATCAAAGTTCATTATAAGAAAATTTTCAAAAAAATCTTTAGAAAACACAGCCTTATTCATAATCATTTTGAACAATTAATACAGGGTTTTATTAAAAGTTAATAAGAAATTTTGAAAATTTATTATTCATAATCACTTTTTTGTTTTATAAGTATTTAATAAAACTGTATAAAATTAAAAAATTTTATTGTAGGTGAGAACCTACTTTAACAGTTTGATAAAACAAATTTTTAGAAATATATTACTTTTTTAGCAAATTGAATGCATTTATAAAAAGTTTTGTATAGTTTTAAACATATTTTGTATAGTTTTAAACATTTTATTGCACAGTTCCATAAAGTAGAATTTATAACTGCATAAAATCTTTTACACAGACTCAGGATAATAATTAGAATATTGTTTCAAATATAACTGCTATTTCTTTCAGTTGCATAAAAAACATATGAAAAGATATTTTCCAAACAAATTTAAAGTATATCTGCACATTATATTTGTGCGAAGAAAGCATAAATGTTCTTTTAGCTAATTAAGAGTAAGACCAAATGGATTTGTACTTTGTTTGTTGCTAAAGCCAAAAAAGTTCGTATAATTTTAAACCCATCTCAAAAAAAAAAAAAAAAACTTATCTACTATCTGGCCAAATATTAGAAAAACAAGTGTCCGTTGTATCTCTAGTTGATATTTTTACGCCGATATCTCTTAAATAAAAGCCATCAAAATTTTCTATAAATAGTGAAGGATCAATGTAATCATGAAAATTTTTCCACATATTTCTTTATTGTATTCTTCTACTTGTTATTTGATCTAATAAAAGCACATATAATAACTAATAAACCCCTAATAAAATATTCAATGAGCTTCCATCAATTTTGAAAATGTTTGTTATTTGCCACTAATGAAAAAGTGCTAATAACTCCATCTGCAAAGTGGAATGTGTGAGTGTTGTGTTTAATAAACATTCGTATATGTGTATTTTTTTGATAGTTCGTCTTATAAGATAATTGTGTAGATAAATCTTATCACAAGTCTTATAATATATCTTATAATACTAATATTTTAGTCTACACGTGAGATAATTCTCTCAGAGAGTGAATTTGACACTCTCAGTTACATATTATGATACAGAAAACTCTCGTGTAGACCCCATGAAAAATATCAAAAAATTTTAATTAAAATTGTTTTCAAGTTATTATTTCATTACTTTTTAATACGGTAGACAGTTATTTTCTGAAACAAAAATTAAAAATCTTTTATTTTTTCTTTTAGAAATCATAAAAATTCGAAAATGTTAAAAAATAAAATTTTTATTCTCTAATATAAAGATAAATTTGTTTCATATAAAACAAGACATATTCCATTTAAATCAATTCATAAATTTTGATTTTATTCACAAATTAGTGAAAATACTCATTTACAATGTAAGTAGAAATACACTGGTCGACAAAAAAATATGTGGACTAGATGGAATTTCGCATGCTAAACTCGAATTTGCTTTTAGTTTTTTCCCATCAAGTCGAGATTTTTTTATGGGCGTGTCTAATATTGCGTCCTAAATAAGCCGATTACTCGAATATATTTCACTATAACTCGAGATCGGCATGTTCGATTTATATATACATCAAAATATGTGGAATAAAACTGGCTTTAAGTCTTCAAACAAATTTTTAACCGCTCAATAGTTTAAGAGATATTTCGAAATAAGTGTCGGAAAAAAATTTGTTCATGCTAAATTCAAGATTTCTTTTTTTTACTAAAATTTATTTTTAAAAATGAAAACATCAATAATTTTTCAGTTTATCATCTTTATCTCAAAGCTGCTAAAAGTACAAGTAAATAAAGCCATGCAATTTTGATTTGCATTCATACCCATGCATACCTACAGTTAATTGAATATACACTAGTGGGCAAAAAATTTTTTTTTTCGCCTTAAATAAAAAAAAAAAAAAAAAAAAAAAAAAAAATAGGTGGATTAGATGGCATTTAACGTGCTTAATAACAATCAGCTTTCACTTTTTTTCTATCACGTATTGATTTTTGTTATGGGCATGACTACTATGACCCCACCTTTAGGCAGTCACACTTGTATAACTCGAGAACGGTTTGTCCTATGAAGATAAATTAAACTTCAATATATAGCGACTTAAATTGTCTTTGAGCTAAATTTACATAATTTGTTATTCGGTAAATAGTAGCTAAAAACTTACAATTTTTATTTTTTTTGGAAAATGGTGAAAGTTTTGAACCATAACCCTGAAACTCTTGAGCGAATATAAAATATTGTTGACATATTTTGAAGACAATTTTTGTATGCATCTTTTGTATCATTTATCAAAATCGTTTAAACGGTTCTTGAGTTATAGTCAAAATTGTATAAACCCTTCTTGAGTTTTATAGTGTGACAGCTGAATAAGGTGATGATACTAGTCATGCCCATAAAAAAAATCAGTACTTTTTGTTATAAGAAAAAATTAAAAAAAAAAAATTTTTTTTTGCCCACCACTGTATTTCTACTCAATTGTATGTAACATGGGTATTTTTACTTAACTGTGAATAAAATCAAAATTTGTGCATCAATTTTGAAGATACATGCCTTGTTTTATTTGCAGCATTTCCAGCTTTAAGATAAAGATGATAAACTGAAACATTTTGGATGCTTTCACTTTTAAAAAGAGATTTTAATAACAAAAAAAAAAAAAAAAAAAAAATCTAAAATTTTGCATAATAAAGTTTTTTCGGACATTTATTTCAAAATAACTCCGAAACTATTGAGCACATAAAAAATGAGATCTGAGAGATTTGAAGATATTTTTAGTCCGCATCTTTTGGTGTATGACTTATGTCAATCGTACATACCGTTCTTGTGTTATAAGGAAATATACTAGAGTAATGGCCTTACTATGGGCGAAATATTAGACACGCCCATCAAAATACATCAAGTAAATATTCGTCTATGGTGGAGGATTTTTTTTGTCGACCAGTGATATTAAAGAAATCACAAAATCATTTTTTTTATTATTATGTTTCATCCAATAAGTGCCCTTCTTGTTAAAGAAGTCGCATTTTCGAGCACAGTGTTATTATTTTATGGAAATAAGTATTTAAATGTTCAAATTATCTTCTAAACCCTAGCAAAGTAGTAAAAAAGTTAATGTTATTGTCTGGCAGGAAGCAAACTTCTTATCTAAAGACTTTTAGCAATGAGCTTACTATTTAGCCTACCGGGCATCTAGAGATGTAAACAATAAGAGAGCTTATATAAGATCCTCAATATTCCCCATATTTCGAGGTTTAGTTTAGCGAGGTTGTGTCATAATTGTTACGTTATATTTCCGTCTTGTCTTTATAACATATGGGATTATTTTTTGAAATGTGTGCGTGTATAAATGTATATTTGTTTTATGTTTATTTTTTTATTCGACTAAAAATAATAACAAACAATAAAAAAACATGTTTGTGTCACCAACTGTCAAGATTTACAAAATAAAATTAAAAACACACACACATATATACACATATTAATAAACGTTTGCATGTGTTTGGTACGAGTATAACAAAAAAAGTAATAATACTAAACTCAGTAAACATTTTATTATACTTTGAAAATAAGTGTATAATCCTTGCTAAAGTTTTTAAGCAAATCAGATATTCCCTATTCATTTATGTTCATAATAAATCCAAATAGTCTATATTAATTTTCTATAAAAATCTAAAAAGTTGTCAGCATTAAACTTTTTAAGCACTGTCGCTTATTTTATGGAGCTATTTTTAGATCGAAACTTTGTTTCACATAGTCATGTAATGACTTTATACTTTTACTCTATTGTTAGCTATCTGAAATTGTTTGTTGGGATATTTCCAAATAGATTTATGCATGTTCGTGTATATATGTATTTTCATTCTCAAATTTGGTTTTTTTAGCTAGCAATTGGTTGTTACTAAATGTAACAACGCTAATAAAACATATTAGTTTATATTACATTCGTGAAATATGTTTCTCTAGTTCCATACTTATCCGATAATAAATATCAATAACAACCATTGAAATCTTCAAGTTTATAAATTATTTTTTAAATCCTTAATGGCATTTTTAACATGTTTTTCTTTTTAAGAACTTTATAGGATGTAAAAGATTCGACTTGATTAAACTTGTACATATTTTTTGAGAAGTGCAAGTGCATTAGATATACACATATGAACATACAGTTGCGTTCATAAAAATAGGAGTGCCCTTATATAAAAAACTAAGTTTAAATTTTTAAACACAAAACATATTTTTTATTTAATTTTTTATATAACAATAATGGTTAATTTATTATTGTAGTATTATAATAATTCGTAATGTAATTAAAGCTATATTTAATAAGAAAACGATATTTTAACAAAAATATTTAAAAACTGGTTTTTCATAAAAATAGAAGTAGTATAACTTTTTTAAAAATTAGACGGGAAATTTGCTAAAGACTTTATAAATGTTTCCAAAATAGCTTAAATACTTTTAGTAATTTATGGAAAAAGCTTTAATTTTGGTGACTTCAGTATATCTAACAGTCATAGAGTCAATGAGATTCCGACCAAGCCTTACTGGAATTTTTCACAAATTATCTCACACTAAGGTCCACAATTCGTCAGCATTTGACAGTATTTTTTTCGTAACACATTTTTTAACGTCTCTCCATAGATTTTATATGCGATTGAGGTCAGGGAACTAAAAACGCTACGACATAACCTCAACCTGTTGGTACGAAACCTGTTGGTACGAAACCAATCCTTTGGCATTAAATGGATGTATTTAGGATCGTTATCCTCTGTTAAGTCCCAATTGAAAGGGATATAGTACTCATCCTGTTTTTCGAGGACTTCGAGCAAATAAATTATTTTTAAACAAGCGTCTACAAATAGTAAGAGAACTAACTGACAAATTTTGCTCTTTTGGATGTTACTTGCTGACAGAAAATAATCTATTTTACTAAAAAGGACTACACGAAGGTCATCCGCATTCGATATTTTTCGATTCGGCTTAACATTTCCATTTTCTTTTTGTACGATAATGCATTTGTCATCATTTTATCGACACATTATAACATCTACTTTATTTCCCTAAAAAAATCCATGATTTATACGATTTTATTTTATTAATTTCGCTCAGAAGAGCGTTTTCGTCGTCCCACTATTAAACAAGTAACTGTTTTATTAAAAAAAAAAACTATTTAAAATATACTTTGCTCACTTCTTCATAATTAATTTTTAATTTCATTAAACAATTTTTAACGTAAACATTTTCATTTTTAAGAATTCACCATCACTCCTATTTTTATGATCACTGCACATTGAACGAAAAATTAAACAATTGTGAATTAAATCGTAAACGTAATTGTTTTTGGGATTATTTCTTTTGTGTTTAAATTTTTACATTCCTTTGTAAATACCATTAAAATTTTGCGAGGTTTTAAAATTACCTTAGTATATATTTTTACTTAAGAAGGTTTGGTTTGTCACCACTCCTATTATTATGAACGCAGCTGTACATGCACGTACGTATATTAGACAAGATTCCTTTTTATATAATCAAAAGGACCCTCTCTTGTTCTTACAACAAAGTAAGATTTATTTTCTAAACCTAACATAAAAATGTTTTGAAATTGTGATACAATTTTTTATACAAACATTCATCAGTGTTGTTTTTATTTTCTTAAAAAGGCAACCGCCCTACTAAAATTATGTCCTGTCAGTATTTGTGGCTTTTTTTCTTTGTTTTTGTCCTTTTTTTTTTTTGACAATTTACGAAGCGAAAGGATTAAATTTAAAACAATGTTTATTTTTACAAGAAATATTATTGTGGACGTGAGACACCACAAAATATTATTTAATTTAGACCACATGTACGAATAAATACGAGTATGTGCTGGATAAAGGATACTTCTTTCTTGCATTTTACAACAGATTTAGATGACATAAATATTATAGTTATCATACTATGATTTAAATTGAATAAATTTACAAAAAAAAAAAAAACAAATTAGCTTTTTGTATAAAACAAATGAATATATATGAGATTTATAGTAGAAGAGAAGAAAGTATTTAACACTTTTATAAAGTTCTAAATAAATAAATAAATTAAGTATAAAGTTGTTTAAATCTGTAACACGCAGAAAAAATATCATATTTTAAACGGTAAAAAAAGATAAAGACAATTCCAATTACATTTTTAATTGTATAAATTATTCAATTTATTAAAATTCAAATTTCCTAATAATTTTTATTACAAATAAAACAATTTATTGGCTTTTAATTATTTTTTTTATTATTTCAATTGCTAAATTAATCAAATATAATTAAAAATAAGTGATAATTTCATTAAATGAATATAGAATTTTTTTCATATGTTGAATTTCAATTAATAAAATAATTAAATATGCATTATTCGTAATTGAAATTGTATTTTAGGTTTTTCTATGTAAAATTTGAATTTAATTTATTATCATTAACATTTTAAAATTTTAATTAATAATTTAATTGAAATTTTTTTGAAAAAATTTTTGTTTGTGCATATATAAATATATTTTTTTAATTTTATTATTTAAATTGTAATTTAGTTTAAAACTCTTTTCTTAGTTAACTCTTCAAATTAAGATTTGTGTTCATTTATTTCAAATATAAAGTATTTGTTTATCTTTATGCCACAAATTTACAAAGTTATTATTGACAAATTTATAAATCTTGAAATCTGTTCGTTGAATATAATTTTATTCTTGCCTATATTATGAAAACACTTTTATAAGTTTATTCTCTTTGACAAACTTAATGCATTATTTTAATTTAAAGAACAAGTAATAAAAACTTAGGTAATTACATTACAACTATTTAAGATATTAAAATACATAATATTCTTCGCATCTAAATACATATGAATGCTGGTATAAATATATTTACTATTCAACTTAGGGTGTTCATAACACAGACAAAATAAATATAAATGAAAATTTTAAAATAATTTTGTTTTGATAACAAATAATAAAATTTTTTGTTGAGATAGAAATTATACGTTTATAGTAAAAACAAATAATTGTGTAAAGTTTGTGCAATTCTAAAACAAATGTCCACCTCCCATCAAAATAATATCCATCACAAATACTTGTTAAACATTTAATAAACAAAGATTTATTTTTATTTAAAGCCCTTCTAAATTTTAATTCATATTGAAAATTTTAGAGCAGTTGAACCCTCCTGTTTTGAGATTCTAGAGATCGAGAAGGCTATTGTTGATTTAAACTCCAAAAAAACCCCTGGTGTTGATAAAAATAGTAACAAGATGCTTTTGGTGCGTTAAAAATAATACTTTTTATTTTCAACGCTATATTACGCCTTGAACACTATCTACCAGAATGGAAGGTTTTATTGATTACTATTAGGTATCATAGCCAGGAAAAGATCACACTAAAGTAGAATGGTATAGACCCATCAGCCTGTTATCAAATTGTCAAATATGTCAAAGATGTTTGAGAAGCTATAATTAAACAAGTTAAACCTGATAGTGAATCAAACTGATTGTATCCCTAATCATCAATTTGGTTTTAGAAGAAAACATAGGGCTATAGAACAAACACTTGTTAATGTTATATCCCAGGCTTTTGAAGAAAATGCATTTTATTCTGCTCTCTTCAACGACATTTCGCAAGCTTTTGACAAGATATGGCACGAAGTCGTGTTATATAAAATAAGAGTTAATTTACCCACAAATACACACAAGCTACTTGAAAGCTATTTAACTCAACGGAAGTTTATCCTTAAAAAAGGAGACTTTTAAAGTACATCCGAGACTATAACAGCAGTCGTACCCCAGGGAAGTATACTGGGTCCTTTTTTGTACTTAATAATTACCTCTGATATGCCAACAAATAGTCGAACCCATATATCAACATTTGTAGACGACACAGCTATTCTCGGCGTTCATGGAAACCCCCAAGAAGCATCTACACTCCTCCAAGATCATGTATATAACCTTCACATTGAAATAATCAAGTTGTACCCTAACAAACGGAGGCTAAATACCTCGGTATGCATCTAGATCGCCGCCTTACATGGAAAACTCACATTGATGCAAAGTTAACCAAAATGAAACACTTGAGATTAACTGGTTCATTGAAAGAAAGCTGATTTTAGACTGTAAACTATTGCTTTACAATTCAATTCTAAATCCAATATAGTGCTATGGTATTCAATTATGGGGCACGGTTTCAGCTTCTAATGTTGAAAAAATTCAAAAGAGCCAGAATAAAATTTAATGTAGAAATTTTATTCTGGTATGTAGAAAATTCGAATATCCATATAGATATCGGCGTACCTCTGGTAGCAAATGAAATAAAAAAGCTCGCATCAACATACCTAAAAAAGCTTGAAACACAACCAAACCCACTCGCTCGTAATATATTAGGAAGTAATGGTCACATACGCTTGAGAAGAAGAAATACGTCAGACCTGATCAACGAGAAAAGATGTTTATCGTCTGACACTAATTGGATCAAATAAATTATAATTTTTAGGTTTAAAATTTGTATAATTACACAGGTCAACAAAATCGCAAAAAATTTTTATATCTGGAATAAGTCTATAATATTATTATTCCTTAGGCTTGATATAGTGTAGAAAGTCAAATGAAAATTTTCCATCACGTCACATTTTTAACCCATTGAGGACCAAAGAAAATTTGTTTCCTTGAGAAGTTTTTAGGTTACAAAATTTTCCAGGTAATAGGTAGAGTAAATTTTTCACACATGTTTTATAGGCAAGACATGGGGCTACAAAAATGTAGTACAAGTAAAGTTTATAACTTCTCACACATATCCCCTAGATATCGTTAAAGTTGTAAAAATCAAGAATTTCTCAATTAATCCTCATAAAATCATTGAATAATGAGGGATAAGAAGTGAGTGTATAGGGGAAAATTGTATGTGATATAACTGATACAAGACCGCAGATTTTAAAAATAGCATTGACAGAAAATGCGTAGACACCGAAAGATTGAAAAAATAAAAATCTAAGTTTAAATAACAATGCTAACAAAAAATTGGGGAAAAAATATATCTTGAATAATTTTGTTTAATGCTTACTTCTAAGACTAAATGTAATGAAAAAAGTAACATGAAACATTTCCATCATATCACACTTTTAACCCATTGATGACCAAATGTAATATGTACCTCTAAGAAATTTTTTGGTTATATAATTTTCTGGTTAATAGATAGAGTAAATTATGAATCCGTATTTTATAGAGAAGGAACAATAAAATAAAAGTGTAGAATATGCCATGTCTCTAACATGCCCTCCATAGCACCTAAAAGTCTTTGAAGTTGCTAAAAGCACTGAAAAAATGGAAGAATATGCGAAGAACAATGGGAGCTTTGGCACCAAAATGCTGTTACTGAGAGATTATATCAACGCATATGGAATCCTAATTTGGTGACAGACTTTTACAGCTTCTTAAAATGAGAAAAAATATATAAATAGTACATTCTTAAATCCTAATTAAAGAAAAAAATATCCATAAATTTTTTAATGAAGTTTAAAATAAAAACATTACATATTTTAAAATTGTGACGTCATGGAAATAATTTATTCAACTTTCTAAAACATATTTAGTATAAGGAGTTAAAATTAGGCCGAATTATTCGCGATATATTTTTCTTATAATTTTTTGTTAACTCTATTATTTAAATTTGGATTTTTATTTTTTCATTCTTTTGATGGATGCACATTTCCTGTCAGTGTGATTTTAAAAATTTTACCATTTTTGATATCTATGGTCTTTTTTCTGTTATATGAAATACAAATTTCCCCTCTACACCCACTCCTTACCCCTCATTTTTCCATGGTTTGATGAGGTTTAATTGAGAAATTCTTGGTTTTTACAACTTTAACGACTACATTTTTATAGCCCCATGTCTTGGCTATACAACATGACTAACTTATCTGCTCTACCTATTACTGGGAAAATTTTATAATCTAAAAACTCATCTTGAAACCATATTTTCTTTGGTCCTCAATGGGTTAAAAATGTGACGTGATGGAAAAAAACCGAAATGTTCCTGGTGATTGGGATAACTATACCTACCCAGCAAAAACTTTGCTTTCCTGGTAAGCTAGCAGGTATAATTGGAAATAAAAATAAACTACTTGTTTTTTGTCTCAATAACTAGTTATTTTTGTTCGAGTTGTCCATGAATTCTAGTAATTATTTTTAGACTCTAGTGATACTAAAAAATATGTACCTCAACAAAAATAAAAAATAAAAAACAACAAAGAAAAAATTTGCCGTCAGTGAGTTTTGAACTTGGGACCCTTTTAACTAGTCGTTTTTAATGACTAATGTCCTACTCAGTACACCATCCCGCACTTAATATCCAAAGCTAAAAAACTTGTTTTAGCATAAAGTATATTTTTAAAACATTTTGTTAAAAAATCGAATAGCATCAGAATGGGGTTGAACGGCCAACCTTCTGGTTGCTAATCCTGTGCTCTAGACAACTGATCCATGTGATTGCAACTTACTCTGCAATTATACTATTGAGTACTTATTTATGTAATGTAGAGAAGGCAAATAATAATGACGCCTACTTTCCAGGAAAGTACTTTAATAAGTAGTCGTCATTATCGAAAACCAAAAAGTTTTTGCTGGGTACAATATCTGCAACATGATTTTCCAGATACTTTTTTAGTGTTCACCTGTGTTATTGTTAGTTCTATTTTTAGAAAGATACAATAAATAAATACAAATATATTAAAAAAAATATATTAAAAATTCTATTAGTTTTAAGCAAAATGTTTAATTAAGTGAATCAAAAAAATTAATTAAAATAAAATTAATATTTTAGATAAATCAACCAAGTAGATGATTGAAGGAAGAAAAAAGTTAATTGAAAATATTATTATTTTTATTAAATTTATTTTATTTACACATTTTGGTTCTGTTATGTCGTACAAAAATAAAATCTTTATTATTTTTTGAATTTTCATGTCTACGTATGTTTACTACAAAAATAATTTGGCTACGGAAACAAATATTTTTTACTGCAATCATAATATGGTTGCTGAAATTATTTACATAGTTATAGTAACCTTAAACACATTTTTTCATCGTGTGGAAAACTTTATAATGTAGTTTTTGATACATAATCTTGCCAAGACTCTTCTTAGGATTTGTTGCGCTGCTTTTTTATACTGAGTTGTTAAAGTTTACAATTTTTTAGTAAAAAAAAGTTTCAGCAATTTTAACTGTATTTTTTTAAAATAAAAATTTTCTTAAAGCAGAATATTAAAATGGATACATAAAATTCATATACTTTAGTGTGTTTTTTCTAAAGTATTTGAAAATTTTCTTTTTTCCAAATATTTTTATTATGTTTTTGAAAACTCTTCTTAAATATTTATAAATCTTATAGGTTTTTTGTTCCGAAATTTTTCTGAAAAAGAATTGTCTTATTGTCTTTTTTAACATTCTGCAAAAAATTGTGCGCATTTTTAGTCCGATTTGAGAAATAAAAATTTTTAAGAAAATACTTCGGCCGCTTTTAAACAATAACGTCTTAAGTGCAGACTTTTTTCTTTATTGCTTTATCAGAGGAGAGTAAAATTTTATATTTGGAAGGAGTATCCTACATACATTTCAGTAGCGGAGCAATGTAGGCACAAACTAGGTTACCTTTACAACCACTAGCCAAATTTTTGTTCTTTAGCCGATTTCAACAATTTTTGTATCATCTAAAGCTCTTAATTAAGCCTACTATCTTTCTCATATATTTTTCGAGTTATATGCATTTGAGATTTCAAATCAATTTTGCAATCTTAATTTTGCAAGAATTTTGTCAAGTTTTTTCCATTTAAAGACCAATATTTTCGACTCAATTTATTATATTTTAAAGAAAAAAATAATCTATCGAATAATGAAAATTTCCAGTCGATTTCTTTATTAAGTCCAAAAATAAACGATTTTAAAAATTTACAAAAATTAGGAAACAGTCGGATGGAAGGACGGACATCAAAAATTCTTTAAAAAAGATAATCGAAAATTCGAAAAACTATTATTTTTTTTTTACTTACTGATCAATATAAAATCAAAACGTTAAAATATTGATATCACTTTTTCCTGAATTATGCGCCATCTACGACTCCTTTTACCCTAATGGGTTTTAATTTTTAAGAATTTATTTAATTTTTAAATTTTCTTTTTGTTGGACATCCTAACATTTATATGTAAGTATTTACTTTTAAAGTACATACATAATAAATAGTACGGGTTGAAATTCATAATAATAATCTTTATAACTCAAATAAAAACTCAAAGTCAAGCGTGAATTGCAAGTAAACTTTTACTAAAAACATTTCTTCTTCATTACTTACGTAACGTACGAGAAATGTCACTTTTGTTGTTGCTTACTATTGCTTATAGTTTGTGTGTTATTCTCATCTTTTGGTTTTGCTGTTGTTGCTGAAACGATGTTGATGATGTTGATGTTAAAAGTACTTTTTTTTAGTTTTATATTCATCTATCTTTATGTATTTAGAAAAGTTTTTATATCGTTTGTTGAAATGGGAAAAGACTTCTTCAGGAGGATATAAATAAGTTGATAACGGAATTTCCTTTGTTGTCTACGTTTAGCGACACCAAATTACTGTTTGTAGTCTATACACTTCATAAGCATTCATAGTGGTCTTTTCTATTTGGATATTGTCTTGCTTTGCTGCAATATTGAGCAGCCCATTTGGAAGCATTAGTCTTTTGAGTAGCTTAAAAAACTTAACAGTTTAAACGCTGAGATTATGCGTTATCCGGTTCGAAGGACCATAAAGAAATAGCAAATAGTTGGTAATTGTCCATGTTATATCTGCTTGGCGCATGTGAATGTTTAAATTTCCATCGATGACAAATTAATATCTTTACATAACAAATTCAATTGAATTTTCCCTTCCATATTGTCCTTTTACATTTCTATTAACGATATTTATTATATGCGTACATAAAGTCCATAAAATCACTCTAAAAATAAAAGTTTTTCTTGGCAATTCGAGAAAAAGGCTTAATTTAATGTTGTGTCAAGTGCGTGTAAACGCATCTTGACATTCTACAGAAAACTGGTTTAAACGATTCGCAATGAAGTACTTTATTTCCACTTTTGTTCTTCTTGCTGTTCTTGTTATTATTATTGTTGTTGGTTGAGGTTTTTGTTCTGCTACTTTCTCATGTTGAGAGTTACATAAATGCAATTAAATTATGGAAAACTTTTCCCTATAAGAATTGTGTGTTTGGTTTTCTATGTGTATTTGTGTGTGTGTGTGTGGGTTTAACGTTTTTCTACATTGATTTAATGAGTGAATTAGTAAATATGTATAGATGGTGTTTTTTGGTGAGAAAGTTTATGAAATATTTAATAATTTACGTGGTGTTTTCCTTTTACCCCCTCGTAGTTTTGTTACTTAATGACAATCTAAATTGTTTTTGAAATTATTATTGCTTATGAAAACTGTTTTGTAGCCTCATTGTTGGTGGTTGGTTGAGTGATAACAATGATGTAGAGTGGGGTTGCTGCTGTGTCTGTGGTGTTGCTGGCGTGTGGCTCCCATTGAACGCTGTTACCACTTTTGCGGTTTTATAGTTTGAATAGTGTATAATATATATTTAGAACTTTTTGGAGTTTTCCTTTTTTTATTTTTTTTTTACCACATACAGAGTTGGTTGGTTGGCTGGCTGATGAACAAAGAACGAAAGAAAGAAAGTGAAAGTTGTTAGTCTTCGTTAAGCTTAAATAATTAAAATAACGGCTTTTTGAAAAGTTTTTCAAGTACTTTATAGATAAAAAGAAGAAGATACAATTCATGTACATGTTGTGATTGCAATAAAATAACAATGAGACTGATATAAATGCCGTAAGATTGTTTTATTATAGAGCGTATAAATTTGTTTAGATTTTTGTTGGTATTTACTTACCCAGCAAAAATTTGGTAATGGCATGTAGTTACGGATGTGGTTACTGTTCAATGATAACAACATATTGTCTGCATTACTTGAAAGTAGATTAGTAACTACTTACTTTTAACCTGGTATGTGATCAATTACTTGAGATCTGATTTTTGGAAATGTTCCTTTTTTTACTTTTTATCAATCGTACAAATATCAGAGTCTCTTGTGGAGTCGAACACACGATGAAAGGCTAGCTTATTGTCAACAAATCCATTGGGGTACTCCATGCATATATGATAATTCATTAACGAAAAATTATAACTCTGTAATTTGAATTTTTAAATTGTTTATGTTTTAAATAAATAAATTAAAAATTCCTGCTTATACTTATTACTTATTTATAACCGATAATATAACTAGTTACTATTTATTTTGCTAATAATGTCTTCTGTAATACTTTGAAATTAATGAGTTATTTAAAAGATTAAAAGTAATTAGTTCTTGCAATGACATTTAAATAATGACTTTCTGAAATGCTTACCTGTATTAATATAGAGTAAGTAGTTGGCTCTAATGACATTATCGTGTTAAAATAATAAGTTATTCATCTAATGTGAAAGTAGTGAAGAGCCATTATATTAGATTCTTATCTCATTATATGGCAAGCAAAGTTTTAGTTGCTTTTATTTATTTTAAAAACAATTCGCATTTGAGGCTTTAAATTTTGGGAAACATAGGAATAGTCTGGATGGCCAAGCTATAGTATTTCTAATAGTTATTTTTTCGACTTATTTATTAAAAATCTATGCAAAAAAAAAAAAAAAAAATAGAAATAATAATAATTGCATTTGTCAATAAGCCTGGGATAAAGTTTTAACAAGTTGTATTCGGTAATTGTTCCAAAGAAGAGTTTGTGGAATATAACTAGACATTAGCAGAATGTAATGTATATTTTATGTTCCTCAACACACTTCAACAATTTTGAGAACCTATATGCTGAGGAAATCATTAAATTTAGTTGCACGTCATCAAGCTGCATCGAGTTTGTTGTCTCTGTTTAGCCTGGGATTTTAGAATATTGTTGGCTGGAGTATGTAACTAAAACCAATATGCATATAAAATTCTAAAAGTTCTTAAAAAATTGTTTAAAATTTCTAATGAATTTCTGAATTATGAATTTTTTTTTTCCGAAAAGTATTTATCTCTACTATGTGATTAGTATTGTTTTTTCTTTTACGAATTCTTCTATGTAAAGATACATTTCAGTCCTGTGACCTGTCCCAAGGGGCTAATTAGCCACCTCCAATGACAACCCCAAGTAAAAGTGACAGGTTCTTCGCATATAAAGTTCCGGAACTGGGACCGGTCACTAGCCCTGAGAACCTGTCACGTGGCTAGTTTTGAACCGGTTCGCTTTACTCTAGGGTTTTTTTTTTTTTTTTTTAACAAAATGTCTAAAACAAATTTGAAACTTAATCGTGAGATGGTGTACTGAGCAAGACGTTTGTAATTTAAAACGAATAGTTAATATGGTCCCAAGTTCAAATCTCACTGACGGCAAAATTTTTTATTTTTATTTTCGTTTAGCTACACATTTTTGAATATTCCTAGAGTCTAAAAATATCTAAGTACATGAATTCGTGAACAACTCGAACAAAAATAACTAGTTATATTGAGACAAAAAATAAGTAGTTTATTTTTGCTTCCAATTATACCTGCTAGCTTACCAGGAAAGCAAAGTTTTTACAGGGAAAATTGTTATATCATTGGCTTGGGTAGGATCTTGGTTTGGATTAAAACGATTTCCTAGCAAAGCGCACATTGGGAAAAAGCCTCGAAAACGGCGCTTAATTCAGGGAAAGATTATATTCATATTTTAATTTTTTACATTTTGTTTTTATACACAGAAAAAATATCACTGTATATTATTCAATTAACACAGTTGTTTCATTTTGCATCTAAATTTAATAAATATATTTAAGTAAATATATAAAATAAAAACAAAATTTCTCACTTTCATTCAATCATTAACTTGATTGATTTGATAAATTTTTTAATTGGAAATATTTTCTGTTTTTAATTTTTTACAGTTTTTAGTAATTGATATAATCATTTTGGTGAGAGATGCAAATTTAAAAAAGTTTTTAATTGAATGAATTATTTTCAAATATATTTATTGATTAATTACTATTTTCTGTGTATTTATTAGTATGTAGAAAGAAGAACATTTGGAAATTTAAAGTTTATTTTGAGAGAATTCTGATGTCTGTCCTTCTGTCCGACTGTTTGCTAATTTTTTTAATTTTTTTTTTAATTTAAAATCGTTTTTTTTTTTTTTAAATGAATAAAGATATCGATTAAAAATTTTTATTTACAGGAATTTACTAATTACAAGAATAAATATAAAAATTGGTCGAAAATATTGGGCTACATATGGATAAAAAAACTTAACCGAAATCTTCTTAAAGCTAAGATCTTCTACGAAAAACATGCTTGCATGTTATTTGAATTTGAAATTTTAACTAAATAAATCTTGGTCCATTTTTCTATATAGATACATCCCAATATTATTATCCAATTTTGTAAAATTTTGACTCAATTGGATAAAGAAAAAATTTTGACTCGTTATCACTTCTGGGTCAAAAAATAAAAAATTTTGATATTGAAAATGCAAAAATTATGATTTTTTGTGTTTTCTTTTTGCAAAGATATTATATTCTTTAAGAACGTATGTATATATTTATATTTCTCTGAAAGTTATTTCCACAGAGATGATTTTAGAATTTTAAGCCAGCGCAAACACCCGTTATTACTATGTACATACTCACCCGAATTTGACCTATTTTTAGTACAAATTTTAACTTTAGCCTATATGTTCTAAAATCCTGCAGGCTAGTTCAGAAAACTAAATGCAGTTTCAAAAACTTTAATGTACTTCATACAGTTTGCCAATGGCTTTTTCCAAATCTACCATAAATCTGGATTTTATGGGCAACATAAAAAAATATCCATTTTTGGTATTTTTTTCGTTTTTTTTGGAGAATTGTGGTAATTCTTTTAAAAAAATCTTAAATTTTTCTACATTTTACCACTTTAAATCTTAAATAATCGCTAAATGTTAAAAAATCGCTCATAATCGCTAAAAATTTCGTTAAGATATCTTAACAAACCAAAATTTTATTTGACATCAAATATTTATAGTTTCTTCAAAAATCAATTTTTTACAAACACTTTACTTTAGTTAAAATGAAATTTCGACTCAGCCCTACTGTGCATTCCTTCAAAGTTTAAAACTATTGTATTTTAGATCAGTTTTCAAAAGAAAAACGAGAAAAAAGGTATAGTCGGTCAAGACCGACCATATGATACCCTACACCATTATTTATGAGCATACAAATTCGGGAAGGGGACTTATGTTAGACCTTTGGCCAATCGTAGACCAAAAATTTTACTAAATATAAAATAAAATGTACAAATACAGAATAATGCGTTGATACTAACATCTACATGATTTTATGCACTTTAGGGCGATTCTCGGAAGTGGGTTTATATGGGAGCTATGGTAAATTATAGACCGATTCTAATAAAATTTGGCAGTGTATACTTATTTCTGTTGAATATTAACTTGATACTAACATTCGTATGGGATTTATGCACATTAAAGTAATTTTCGGTAGAAGGGTTTATATGGGAGCTATGGTCAATCATGGACCGATTTTCATAAAATTTGGTGAAAAGATTGACACTTAAACAAAACTTCTTTGCACCATATTTCATTCAAATCTTTTTAGTTTTAAGGCATTTTTGAGTGTTGAAACTCTATTCCGCGGGGACATTTGTATGGGTGCTAGGTGAAATAATGGACCGATCACAACCAATTTCAATAGGATTCGTCCTTGTTTCATAAAAGTTTCATATGCCAAATTTCATTGAATTATCTTCAAAATTGCGTACTGCCTGTACTTTGTGCACAAGGTTTACATGAACAGCCAGTCATCGTTAGATCGATTTAAAAAGTGATTCTGAGTCGATTTGTATACTTTAAGGTGGATGTTGGATAACTTTTGTTTTATGTCTTGGACTTGGAAAATTCTTTCACTTTCATTATTATTTTCTAAAAAAAAATTGGACATGATATGCAAGATCCAAGAAATATTTATACAAATTCTTAGACCTTTTATGACAATTCATTTCATCAATATTACACTTGATCTTGTTTAAAAACCTTATAATTGTTTTGAACTTATAATAAAATTATAAACTTAACAATCTCTATTCATTATCTTTTGTGAAATGAGATAAGCCACAAGTTTATATAAAGTACCTATAGAAATTGTATCCAATTTACAATAACATTCCATTAAAATATGTTAAATATATTTCTACATCTTGTTATTTGTATAGGCACCTACTATAAACAAACACACATACAAACACATTATATTCGTACGTGTATGCATGAGGTGTTAGACCGCAAATCATCAATTAATTATTAATGCTTCAATTCACTTTAGAATACCGTCATTATGGCATATGCATAGCAATAGCAACAGCTACAAATACAAATACGTACATCTCTCTACAACCTTTTTACATCTATTTACATTAACAAACTGAAAATGAAACTCAAATACAATTACAATTACCATGCCAAGATACATACTCATATATTTGTAAATTTGTTACTGTGTAAGTATAAATACGTAAGTGTGTATGTATGTACTTACCTTTTCCAAGTTTATTTATGTAGGGGCGTGAGTTTCAAGTAGATGAACTCTTCCTGTATAACCGTAAATTTGTTTTAAGTATATCTTTGTTTGTATGTGTATTTACATTTATTTGATTGTGTATATTTGAAAAGTTATATACAAAAGAGTAAGAGTACCCTTAAAGTATACTTCAATAAATACGGATATAGACGGAAGCTACTTTTCCGTTTTTGTTCGCACGGCAAAAAAAGGGTAAGAGGGCAACAAAATAAACAAATAAACAAACAGCTCATCATGATCTCCGCTTCAAGTGTTAAATTTTGACATTTAATGTGATTTCGTGACATTTTTTTTTACATGCCTAATGATTTTGAAATGTTTTGAGGTTAAAATTAGGTCAGTTATTCTTTTGTTTTTTAAATAAACATAAGACCGTTTAAATTATAAATATTATTTCGCTTTTTCAATATTTTTTAAATAAAAGTTAAATAGCTTTGTTGTTTTCTCATATGTATAACAAATTTATATTATTTAAGGTTTTTTTTTTTTTACAGATTTTTTTGCAAAAGTATTATATTAATTTCATGGTCAGAAATTTTGCACAAATTTATTTATTTTTTCTATAACTAAATACTATTTAAAAAAATACAACCTTTTTAGAAAAACTTTTTTTCGCTTTTATCTCCATAGAGTAACATTTAAGTTGTTTTTTTCTTTTTTGCAGTTTTGCTATGAGTTTAGTTATCTTTGTACGAGGAGGTAGATTAGTTAGAAAATTTGTGGTTTTTTATGCTATCCACATATTACCTATATTACAGGTAGGATACATTAAACGGTTTTAAAAGGTTAAATTTATTTTAATAAAAGAAAAAAATATTAAATTATTAAGCTTTAAAATTAATACGAATTTACCAAAGACCTTTCCATTTTGACGTTTTTTATTTAGAATAAAAAATAAATTGTTCGCTAAATAAGATATCATAAGTCAAAGGTCATATATAATTAATATATAATTTTTAGATACTAATTTGGCTTAATTTATCTAATTTCTGAACGAATTTTGAATTTTTTAATTATTTTTTCTATAAAGGCCGTTTATTAAGGTCTCAGTATAGTTTAGTACGTGTGCTAGCATTAGTTTTACAGTTTTATTTTCTTTGTACCTAAAATAGCAAATGTATGCAAGTTGCATTTGTATGGATTTCGACTATCATTTAAATTACGTTAATATTTAATAAGACACCAAAGTAATGATCTAAACTTTTTTGCTGTCTCTACTGGTTGCTTTTTGGTTATTAGTGGTTTATTTATTTTTTTTTACTAGAAATAATGGTTTTATTTTAAATGAAAATTCAATGCTACTTAAGTTTAATTAGAATAAGTACTTAAAACTTTAAATACATATATTTAATAATGATATATCATCAATTTATTCGCGATAAAATAATATGAAATATTGAAACATTTAAATTAATAGTTTTTTAAATAATATTCATACAAATCCATCATTTTACTAAAATCACTATTATTTGATATGTATGTATAAATTAATATATTTTTGTTTTTAAATTCGATTTGCTATTAACCAATCAAAATATGTAAATGAAGCATTAATTTTAAATATTTTATGCCACAAAAAGTTTAAAAATCTTAAACTTTTTATTTTATTTGCAATAAATAAAAACATTGAATGAAATGGTATTTTACTATTAACTCTGCAAAAGTTTTGAAGTTAGCCAAAGTAGTAGCTTCCAATATTTTATATTTTAATGATAAAATCTAAATCTTATTTTATCAAAAATTTAAGCTAACTTATAATTAAAGGAATTCTGGTTTATTAAAACGGAACTTAAATTATTACAAACTCCATCAAAGCCTTGATATGTCCAGTAATACAACCTTTACGAATCACTCGCCGCTTTAGTTGAAATATTTTCAAAACTTTTTCCATGAAGTACTCAGATTCCTAAATATATGGTCAGAAATTTTTCCAACATTTATTATAAGCATTATAAAACGTAATAAGGAGTGCGATCGAAAAAAATCTTAATACACGTTTTGCCTCATATCTTTTTTCGAAAGCAATATTTAAAATTTTTTTTGATCTAGTTAGTATTGAAAAATATGTCAGTTACTAGTTTTAATGATAACCATGTTGATTTGTTGTTAGTTTGATAAAAATTAGTGGCGAAAATGATGTACGTGCTATAAATTATTAAAAAATTCAAATTGGTCCTACAAATAATTGGTCAAAGAGTTAAATGTCTGCTGTCAAACTGTTTCCAAGATTATTAAACCGTATCAGGAGAATTCGACCATTGATAGGAAATATGGTTCGGGAAGAAAAAAGCTCCACATGATATTGGGAAGGCCAAGAAAATTGGAAGTATATTGAAAAGAACTCCAAACACATCTGGTAGAAAAGCAGCCCTGTTAGCTCAGTGCTCTGACTATATGGTGCGAAAAGTTAAAGCTAATGTGGAGTTAAGAATACATAAAGTCCAAAAAAATCCAAACTGGAATGCTGAAAAAAATTTAGAAGCCAAGAATAGCACACGAAAATTAAAACCAAATTTCATACAAAAATACTCATGTTGTATAAAGTTGCTGATGCTCAAGGAAATGTTGAAGATAAGTTTAGGACCGAAAAGCTGACGAAATTTCCTAAAGAATTCGTGGTGTTGCAAGATTTATGCGGTTGCGGCAAAAGAAGCAAGTCATTTGTTACATTTGTTACATTTGTTAATACCGAAATATATATATGTTTGCAAAAAAAGGCTTCTTCCTTTCACATAAGAGAGCACAATGTGTCCACTTATTTTTGGTTCGATTTGGCATCAGTCACTACGTAAGAAAGCTCTGGAGTGGTACCAACGCAATAACATTGTCAAATTGTCCGGAGCTAAGACCAATGGAGAGATATTGGACTTTTGTGAAAAGAGAATCGAAGAGGACAGAAGAGGTGTCCCAAAACATTAAAGATTTTAAAAGGAGATGGAAAGACTGCTCTAAAAAAGTTAAATTATCAAATCTCTAATGGAAGGGTTACCAAAAAATGTCTACGATTTCAAAAGTAGTGAACATAAATATAAAAGTTGTATTTTTCTGTGATCTGTAGTATATTATCAATTAAAGATCAACCGTTTCCAGTTTATTGAATTTTATATATGTTAAGATTTTTTCGATCGCACACCTTACTTACGTTTACAGCGACCAAAAAATTTTGGTCTAAGATTGTATTTCAATCGGCTTAAAATTATTTCCATTTAATAATGTCGCAATTATGAAAATAATTCTACGAAAATTTGGCATACATATCTTTAATGGTCCAAGGACCGAAATTATTTATGATAGGTTTGTTCCTTACATAAAAAGTATATACAAGTAGTCCGACTCTTTGACAGAAGTACCTAACTCTAAGTATGTTTTAGTAACAAACATTTAAATATATTATTGTATTTTTATTTTCTTCATACACACAGAGTTTTTAAAAAAATGTTTTAAATTTTAATTTGTTTAAATTTTCAATACCAAAAATTGAAACCCTTTTGTAAAATTTAATTTCTAAAACAAACAAAACAAACTGTCAAAAAATAATGAAAAAAAAAAATATATATATTTGTGTTTTGTGCGAAATGGACCAATTATTAAATTAAAATGAAGCTAATGGAATTACAAAAAAATTTTAAATTATGTGTGCTGGTGTTATAAAGTGTAAAAGTGCTGCAAAATTGTAATATTTAGTGTTTTTACTTTGTATTAATTCTCTCAAAATTCACACAGCACCTGCATATGTGAGAGAGAAATTTTACTAAAAGAGAGTCGGACTATTTTGTATACTTTGCCTACATATATTGAATATTTATTTATATTAAATTTCTTGCTTAAATCAGGCATTAAGCACAAACTTTTGTATTTTAAAACATGTCTCAACCAGTTCAAAAATATATGTATGTCAAAACATATCAAGAGGAAAAAAATTGTTGAAAGACCTCTGGACGATGCATGTGATAAGCTAAAAATATTTAAAAATGAATTACCAAAATAATTAATTTAATTATAAATTCTTTAAATTTGCACCTCTTATCAAAAAGATTATATCAATTAGTCTGGGATCAGACACATCAATTTTTCTTGCCGCAATTCTGAGTTTATAGGGGAGAGAGAGAGAAGGGAATACTAAACTTTTACATTCTCTTTACCGCTCTCGCCTATGAAGTTAGAATTGCGAAAAAAAAATTTGTGTGTGAACTCCGACTTACATTTAAAAAAATTAATAAATTAATAAATTTATTAAATCAATCAATCAATAATTGAATGAATTAAAAATTAAATTAGAAAAAATCTTACTTGAATTTTATTTTTTATACCCTACACCACCATAGGTGGTTGGGGTATTATGCGTTTGTGCTGATGTTTGTAACGCATAGAAAAATTTATCCAACACCCACCTTAAAGTATACCAATCGACTCAGAATCACTTTTTAAATCGATATAACGATGTCCGTCCGTCCGTTTGGCTGGCTGTCCATGTAAACCTTGTGCACAAAGTACAGGTCGCAATTTTGAAGATAATTAAATGAAATTTGGCATGATACATGGACGAAGCCTTTTGAAATAGAACATCGTTATTCATCAAAGAGAAAAAAATTGTAAAACATGGCATTGTATAAAAATATAGTTAATCTCAATTTCCTCTTGACCAATGACTGATGAATACTAAAAATATTCTTCCTGATAAATTAAAATCATTGATATTTGAAACATAAATACAGCCTATTTCACCTATATTTTGTTAGCAAATATTTTTTATGGAATTTTATGGATATAACGAACTACGTTTATAAGAATCTTAATTTATCGGTCCCTTCGAGTTCGACTGTATTTTTAAAGGTCAAAATTTATATTAGTGAAAATAGTGGTATTTTCGGAAAATTGCCTCGTGTGACTAAATTTACTGGTAGGCTATCATAATTTTTTGCAAAACATAAAATATAGAATATATTGAATTATCTTATTTCATTGCCAGCAGTACTGAAATCATTAATACATTTTTTTACAGACCCAAAATATTGAACTTTTCATCCAAAATTTATCAGTTTTTACCACATCTGGATGTAGGGTGATTGTTCAGAACTTTTCAAAATTACTTGCACGTTTTCTAGAGGTCCAGTTTTTCAAAAATGTAAAATTAAAAAAAAAATATATATATAGTTATTTTTTTTTTAGGCAAAAAGTTGTAATTTTTGAAACTTTGATTTTAAAAATTTTATAGAGAATTTGAACGTATTTTTAAAAAAATTTTAGAATTTATTTTTAAACTATGGAGCAAAGTCGCAAAAAAATTAAGGCCAAATATGAGAAGTTTAATTTTTTTTAATCCATAAGAGATAATTTAGCATATTTTTTCTTTATCATGTTTAGAAGAATTAAAAAATATACTAGTTCAGGAAAAAGTAATTCTAAGTTTGTATTTCCAAAAATTTATATTCGTTTTTCAACAAAATTTAGTTCGAACTTGTGTTTTGCAAATATCTTTTAAAGTATTATTGCTATTTAACAGTTTTTCTTTGAGTGTAAAAGTGATTTTTGTGATATTTGCGCTTTTTGAAAAATACATTTTTATAATAAACACCATAAAAAATATTGAAACGATTATTGGTTTCCATTAGTTTTATTATAACATGTACTTCAATGTATGTATTAAAAAGTTACATACATATACACATTAGACAGCTACATATTTGTAAGATAACAAACATTTTTTTAAACAAGGAAAGAAATTATAATAAAATAAGTACTCGTATATTAGGGAATATTTTTATTTTTTTAATTTTTAGTGTTTTTTCTTTATAAGTTTTAAAGGTTTTCTGAAAGTAATTCCTAATAAAAGTTGTAAATCTCGTCGAATTTTTTTTCAAAATCCATTAGCCTAGAGCACCCTAATGTACTTGTACACACTTAAAAATTCATTCATGTGTATGTTTTTGTCTGTTTGTCAGTTTGACTGTATGTCTTTATCTATATTTATGCCTATGTTCGTGTTTTATATGTTTCAATATTTTACTTCTGTCTTCTATTTTTTTTCTCTTTGGTTTTTTGTTGCCCAAACACGTTTACCCTTTACTCCGTTTAATGCATTTAATAAATATTTAAGTGAATTCTATAAAAAAGGGACGATTTAATACTACACACACTCACACTCATAAGAGTATAAGTCTGTCTGTCTGTCTGTCAGTATGTTATATTTATTTATGAATGTACATATGTTTTGTATGTTTATGTTATATAAAACTCCTCTACATAAATATGTATGTATTTGTTTGTGCTTGTAGTTGTTTTTATTGTGAGTTTATGTTGTAAATTTTTCCGCATGATATTTGCCATAAACATTTGCATATATTTATTTAAAAAGAATGTTTTTGTAACTTTTTCTTTTTTTTATTATTCTATTTATAGTGATTATTGAACTTTGAAATATTTACAAAACGAAAAAAAAAAAAAAAATAAAAACGATGGCTTACAAAAATTCCATAACTTTTAAAGGTTAAATATTGATGATTTTTTATATGTATTTATGTAGTTTTTTTATATTAAATACTTAGTGGACTTTGAGGAAAAGATATTTTTGCAAAGAATTTAAATAAAGAGTATGACAATATTATTTTTATTTAAAAGGAATTAAAAAAGGAAATTTTGTCAAATAATTGATACAGAAAAGTTTAAGGTTTAATTCTGTTTATAAAAAAAAAACTCAATCTGAATCATTTAAAATTAACTTAAACAATTAAAAAGGCAGAAAGATGTATATAAGAAAACATATAAAATATGTGTCAAAATATGCGTATATTTATTTATGCTGTTAAATGTCCCTCTTAAAGATCTTTCTTACGATACTAAATTATTATTTGAGAAACTTGATAACTTTCATTTATTGACTAACCTAATGTACATAAATCAAAATCATAATTTAACACATGTACAAATAATTTATTTATTATTAATTACTTCAAACTAAATGTGATTTCTTTGACATAACATGTACGTGATTAACTTTACAAAACAATTAATTGGACTTAACTAATAAATTTATATTTAAGGAATTAATAGCAAATAATTAAACTATTTTATTAGCTTTTTTGTTAATGGTTTTTGCTCAAAGTTATTCATGACGAAAAAAAATGCAATAAATTATCCCATACACAGTGGGGTCAAACGCAAATTTGTTGGTAATAAATCTGAATCTCCAAAACTACTGCTCGGATTAAATTGAAATGTATGGAAGAGTTGCAGAAGACACCCTGTAGCTTTTCTTCTTTTATCACAGGGTGACTACAATATGATTTTTCTGAAAGCTTAAGTCCTCCTCTGCAACTGTTCCATACATTTCAATTCAATCCGAGCAGTAGTTTTGGAGATACAGTTTGCGTTTGACCCCACTGTGCAACATGACGTTTTTTACTTGCTAAGTTTACAGTATGTGTTGTCGTCTTATTTAAATGTTATGACTGATTCTGAAAACTGGTTTTTTTATCACGATTTTTTCTTTAATTCCTACAATAACAAATAAATCCATAAAAAATTCCGCCACATGTCCTTTTTTTTATAAAATTAATCTTATTTTTTTATTGCTGTCTAAAGCAGACATAAATGACCACTGAATATTATTTCTATATAAAAAACTTAAATATAAATGTTTTTGTATTTATATGTATGTAAATATGAATAAAATTGTATGTATTGTTTAACATACAAATTTAAATGATATTTCAATTACTTTGGCACATGAATAGCAATGAGTTTTATTTACTTTCGTATATATTCTATGTAAATATAAATAAATGTAAGACCCTTATCACAAATTTATTCAAGCACTTTTACTTTTACAAAATTCTGTTTACTCTATTGTTCTCTTAACAAAAAAGAGTAATTTAATTGTAGATGAATAAATATGAATTTGATTTATTTATTTTTAATATTTGTTTATTTATATAATAATAATTTATCGATAATGTAAATGAAAGAGAAGAGATTTTAATTATTTGTTTTTTAAACCTTTATTTGAGGTTTTTTAATGATTTATATTAAGTATTAATAAATGTCATATAAAAATAATAATAAAAAATGAAAATATTAAAAATTTTTTGAGGTTAAATTTGTATTACAAAGTTAAGATTGAGTCTTATTTTCTGACGAGCAATTTAATATGTCAATACGAAGTCATAATTTGAAAACAAACTATTTTATGAACAATAACTTAAATTTTATTATTAATTAATATTAATCATACGTCATGATGATTTTTTTCTAATTGCAAATTCAATATTTCGGATTGCGTCGCTGTGTTTTAGATTAGCGTCGCTTGAAGTAAAGTAACTTAAATAAATGTATGTGAAAATTTAATTCATTTTTTTTTTTTTTGAGACAAAACGAAATTTTGTAACAATTTTAAGACGGCGATTGATTAAATTATGTCTTTGATATTGATTAAGATATGTTTCAGTTAATAGTTTTCTTCAAAATGATCACTACTCCCAAAAAACGTGTAAGCACGGACTATAACCTTGGAAGCACATATTTCAACCACAGAAGGGCGAATAAGTCATAGGGTTTACTTCTTGGCTACTTTTTGTTTTTAATATAACAACACAAACATTTTTGTCTTTAAGTTAACCCAAACAAGTATCTTTAAAAGTGTTACAGAATAACGAAATCGACAATTTTGTTGTTTACTATTTTTAACGATTCGATTATCGTTAAAACAAGTTACTGAATCGCACTACTGGAGTCATAGTGTATTAAGTTTGACTTCATACTTTAATTTTTATAACGCCATATTTATTAGAATACACTAAGTATATAGATTTTGACATTCTGTATGTAACATATCGAAAAAATCTTTTAAGACCCCATAAAGTATATATTTTCTGGGTCCTGGTTAGATTCTGAGTCGATCTAGCTATGTCCGTCCGTCTGTCTGTTGAAAGTAGGATAGGGATCGAACAAATATTTATCTTATATAAGGTTTGTTTAGTATTGAAAACGGGCAATATCGGTTAATCAACAAAAAATTATGGGCTAAAAACTAGAAATACAGGGTGTCCGTTTCATACTTTTCTGTTGATATCTCTTAAACATTCGCGCTTATTCTTATTTATTGCCTGATATATTCTGAATTTATATATTTCTTTATCGTTTTCCCAGCTTTCATACACTAACTTTATGAACATATTTGAAAATTAATTAAATTAATATTAATCATACGCTATAGTGACTTTTTTTTAAACTGAATAAAATTGAAGTTTAATAGCCTTATTCTGTAACTTTTCGTTTGTTCTGTTAATGTAGAGAAACGACAACGTTAACAGTTTTTTGTTGTATTCTGTATCATTCGTTACCTTTAACATTGATAAAATATGTTAATATTACAAAGATTACGTTTTGTAATTTTAAAAACCTTATGTAAATGCCAGTTAAAAATTTTGCAGTTTTCAGAGGTGTTTCTAAGTAAAATTTGTTCTAAAGAAATTGTATTTTTAAATCTGGCTCATACATATACAAATTTTTATTGAATGGCAATTGTTGTAATCGTCAGAAAGAATTAAAAAAAATAAAATTAAAAATCAAACTAAAAATAATAAATCATTTGTTTTAATATAAAATTAAAAATAAAACACATTTTTAAATAACAAATCATTTGCTTTAATATAAAGAATGTTTGAATAATTACAAGATGATAATGAATGTCACGAAAATTCTCCACCACGACCGTGTAATTTGTCCCATTTTGCCTTTTCTAGCTTGACTGCGGATTCTACAATCAACCGATGCCCCCAAATTTATCATAAGTCTTACAATCGCTCTTTATTTAATCAGATTTATGTGGCAGAATCAATAAAAGTTTTGTTTTTCGAAGCCAAGTTGGATGATTGAAAAAAAAGGACATCCGATAATTCACAAGGAAGATTCAATTCGCATATGTACAAAATACTCGGAAATTGTTCATTAGGGAAAATACCATTGTTGTCACTCTGTGATACGTTGTGTCGTTATCTTACGTGTACTATGTCCATATTAACTTTAGTTAAAATCTGTTTTTGTTCATGGTAAGAATTTTCCAGTACATTTTAAAGAGTAACGACATTGTTATCGGTCGATACATCGTTCTTCCGACGTTACAATGCAATTTTAAAATGCTGCGAATTGGTGTGTTTTAGGAAGTCGTTTGTTTTTGCATATAATCCAATCTGACGACGCATCATAGTCATTAAAAATTCAATATGTCATTGATGCAATACAAAATTGTATACATACATATATGGGCTCTTCAAATAAAGAATTTTTCTCAATTCATTGTTATTTGATTATTTACATATATAAAATTTTATAACACTGTCTTTAAAATTTCTAATCGGACCTTGTAGAAAAGATTTACATTCGTAGATAACCACGAGAATTATAGACAGACAAATATCGGTAAAATGACATCATTTTTTAACCGCTAATTATATTTGCATGTTCATCGGTCAAAATTGATAACAAATTTCGAATAATACTCTATTTTTTATTCATATCAATAATTGTTTACATTCGAGCATAAACAACATCATTATGTTTGTAAAATTCATTAAATTAGCAATCTTTTATGAAAAAATAAACCTATCACCTTCAGAATACTTATCGTTGAAATTGATAGGTTAATTCTTTATAACATTGATTATAGAATATGAATTTCTGTTATGATAACGTTTTTTATGTTAATAACAGATTTTCATCATGTTAAATAAAATATTATGTTTATTGAATACAAATTTCCAAAAATTCATTTTATCAGCGTTAACGAACGTTTGAGTTATAGAATTAGGCTATAAGTATAAATAACTTAAATTATAATTGTCCATGTGTATATCATACAAATTTTTAAACAATTTTTTTGCTTTCAAAAATGTTGTATGACAAATATTTAAGACAATACAACAGAGGTTGTGAATTGGACAAATATGTATGAATTTTATTATTTTTTTATTGAACGTTTTATAAAATTATCATTAAACATATTTAGAATTTAAAAATAAATATAATAAACCAATTTTCAGATTTTTTGAGTTTATTTTCTACCGAAACTTGCTATAATATTTGTGCTAATTTAGTTTTTTTTATTTGATGTGAATTGATATTATTTTGAGACAATTTCATAGTTTTTATACTAACAATTTTATGGTCATATTTGGAAATGTAGTTTTGAATTAATATTAATCATACGTCATGATATTTTTTTTATAAATTTTATAAAATTAACCGCAAATTATTAATAAATTACTTTTTCTTATTTTTTAATTTTTTTTGGATTTCAATAATATTTTCTGCCTATATTTATTACAATATTTATGATGATTTAAAGTCTGAACTGTTGTGAATTGATATTTTTTTAAGACAATCTTGTAATTGATTTTTTTAATTTGTAGTAATAATTTTTGAGTTATGTTATTATTGCCACTTCTTATGTAAATTAAATTAAAAAATAAATAAAAGCTGATAAATTAAGATTTTTTTTTTTTTTTTTTTATAAAATAAAAAAAATAAATTTTTATGATAAATTTTTGTATCGATATTTTTTATAAGAAAATGTTTTTCTGAAGGAAGAAAAATTTATCAAAGAATTTCCAATAAAATTAAAAAAAAAAAAAAAATTAAAAAAGATTTCTAGTTTTTTAAGAAAATTTTATATTTAATAAAAACTTTATATAAATTTTTATTAAATTTTTACTTCTTTTAGAAGATTTTTCAAAAAAAAAAAAAAAAAAAAAAAAAAAAAAAACAATTTTTGTTGCAGCAATTTTGACATCGATGACGAGAGAGGTAAAAAGAATATAAAGACTTAGTATTCCCTTCTCCTCTCTTCTTCTTTTATTTTTTTTCAACGAAAATATTCTAAAGTAAAATTTAAGAAAAAAATTTAAGAAAATAAAAATTTATAATTTATAAAATCATAAAATAATTTATTTGTTTTTTATGTCCGTTAACACAAAATAAAATTAAGTTAAATTTAACTACAAGTTACCTAACTTCCGGTTAATATTAAACTAAAAGTTAATTTTTTCTATTAACGGTATTGAAAAGTTAGTTAACTTTCAGTTAGTATTATTGTGAGTTTGTTTTGTATCTAAAAGTCAAAATATTTAAAATAATTTTATTTGTGTTTTAAAATATAAAAAAAAAAACAAATGAAATTTATTATCTTCAAAAGGATTTTCGGACTTTATTCGGACAAAATATATTCAAAGTGGCGACTTGTATTTCGTTCATATGGTTTACATGTACAAACGGCTGTGGACAGACATCCATAAATCCCTCATATTTACTTAATTGGAGACATTATTGTGATGGTCTTTAAAGTTTATATGTATTCGCGGACACCCCTAAATGTTGCTAGGGACTGGCATTTGGGAATATCCACTTGTTAGGAATAAGAGTGATTCTCAGGAATCTGGGTGTAATTGTGTTCTGGACTGGGCAGTCAAAAATTGTTTATGGCAAATTTCATTAAATTAAATTATTTTTGAAAGTAGAATAAATATAAGAGATATGATCAAATATGGATCAATCTTCGCGAGATAAATTAGTCTAATGAACTCTATTTAAATGCGGCATATGTAAAAAAACCCATTACAAAGAATATTTGTGTGGTGGTTATTTAAAAGAGTTTAATATTTTTTTACCTAAATGTGCTATTTTAAAAAAAATATATTATGACCCCAACTTTTATATCAAGGTTAACATAGTTATTTTCGTATTATCCTTTAATAAATATTTGGAACCATTTAAACGATTGTTTCAGATTGCAAAATTTTTGTTATTTTATTTTTGTATAAACTAAAAGTTAAAAAATAACTGGAAGAATTTTTTCGATTAAATTTAACTTCAAGTTATTGCTAACTAAAACTTTGTGTTAATGAATTTATTTTAACTCTTTGTTTAAACTGAAAGTTAGTATTTCAGTTATTGTTTTATTGTTAACGGCCCTTAATATTTCTATGTATTTTGTAGTATATTTTGAGTATCTTCATTAATTTGTGAATAAAATCAACATTTATGCATTAATTTGAATGAAACATATCTTGTTTTGTTTGCAACAAATTTATCTTTACGATTAAATAATAAAAATTTTAATTTTTGACAATTTTGAATTTTAATAATTTTTTGAACAAAAAATTTTTTCGTGAAATTTTATATAAAATTTATTATTATTATTTTTTTTTTTCAGAAAATAGTCCTAATAAATCCATAACTGTTGATCGTATTAAAAACTAATGTAACATTGACTTAGAAAACATTTTAATTAGAATTTTTTGATATTTTTTTTTTAATGGAAACAGACAAGATATGTTATGTACGGCAATATAGGGTTAGTACACGCAAAGAAAAAATATGGTTCGGGTGACCATAAACTAAGAGCAACATACTATGATTGTAATATATGATCCTAGGTTATAATAAGTATATTTGTACGTAATCATTTTTCTGATTCCATTTAATCATTTTCTCATCATTTAATGATTCGGTTTAATCATATTTATAACTTTTTTTATAATATTTCTTCCCATTTCCCAATTTTTTTATCATTTAATAATCTCATTTTATCATATACATAAACCAATTTTATCATTTAATAATCCCATTTTATCATATATATAAAAGAATTTAATCATTTAATATTCCCATTTTATCATGTATATAATCCCATTTTATCATATATATAATCCCCTTTTATCATATATATAATCACATTTTATCATATATATAATCCCATTTTATTATATATATAACTCCCTTTTTGTAATACTGAATATATTTAAAATAAAGCACATTTATCTGAAATTTTTATTTATTTATTGAGAATATTGAACAAAAATTTTTCAGGTATAAAAATTGATTAATTTTTAATTATAAAATTATAAGTTATTAATAGTTTTTTATATAATACTTATACTCTACATATTCATTTTTAACATATATTTTACATATTCATTGTTTAAATATTATTTACATATTATATTTTATAATATTAACATAAGAATTTAAATCAACAGTTTTATGTTTTCTTTGGTAATGCAAATATAGCCAATAAGATTTGATTATAAAATTTTATTGGCTATAGAATAGATATTAAAAAATAAAAATCCTCATAATCCTGCTGAAAGGCTTGAAAATGTGAGTTAAATCCATCGTTTGAAAGCCTTTGACCGCAAAGATAGTAAGATTCATTAGAGCAATATATGTGGTTTATATGACCAAATAATGGAACGTCATTTTCATACATTTCAATATGGAAAACCATTCCAGCATATCTCAGAACAGGACATATATTTCATTTATTTTTTTATTTTGTGGTTTTATTTCACAATTTTTTAAACTTAGAACACAAATAAAACACTTTTCTAAAAACACACAACTATAAAGTTTTCCTTCTAACAAACTACTGAACTTATACACAAAAATGTGTATTCAATAGTTATGTAGAAAATAAATATGGTTAACGATAAAAATACAATAGTTGTGTGAAATCAAATTATAGTCGAAAACAAATATTTTATGTTTGAGAAAAACATAAACATTTTCAAATACAAACATTCAACAGTTGTGCAAAACAAAATATGACTTGAAATCAAATAGAAATATTAGCTAAATGGTTGTAGAATTGACCAAATTTGTAAAATTAACTAAATGATTATAGAATTAACTAAATAATTGTAGAATTGACTAAATGATTGTATTTATTCATAAATATGATTTCATATAAACATATTTAAAAACATATTATAATTCAATGAACCATATTAAAATTTTGATTGTGGGTAATCATTAAATGATAAAACAGAATCATAAACGTTACTATGATAATCACAGTATATTTAAATCAACGAGAAAACGGCTATATAATCATTGAATAGTTGTGGTGATCATGCTGTAATCATGTTTTTTCTCTGTGTGTACTTATTAACACCATGTATCCCAATTGACTAAGAAACTTGTTTTTTCATTGTGCAAACCTGGGTCAAAGATTTTATTTAAATAGAAAATTCATAAATTTTTGGACTTTTTAAATAGTAAATTAATCCAAAATTTTCATTAAATTAGAAAATTTTCTAGAAAAAATAATTTTTAGAAAAATTTTTATATTTATAAAATTATTAAAAATTTTCAATAAATAGGAAATTAATAAAAAATATTTACGGAACATTTTCTGTAGAAAGAAAATTGATAAAAATTTCATAAAAAATAAAACTTTTTGTTATATTTTTCTTCTCATTAAATAACATGATTTCGTTTTGTTCTTTTTGTTGGTCTATCTTTACTCAGTTTCACCTGGCTATTATGGAAAAAAGTTTTTTTTCTTCCAAAGTTTATCTTAGACTAAAACTAATCGATATTAAACTACAATTACTTACCCCTACTACCTATTCATTTAACATCTGTCCATAGTAATCGTTTCGAAAAAAAAAACTTTATCCATGTGCAATTTTTGTTAAATTTTATGGAAAATTTGTCACGTTCAAGGTTTGGGTGTGTGCGAGTAGTGTTTGTTTTTGCCATCTAAACGTTGTGAATTTTTATTGTAATCCCTACATATTCGACAAATCCCTAAATGCGTACAATCACCTGCACGCAAAAGTCATAAAATGGATTTTAAAGTTAAACATGCCGCATACAAATCATGGATAAAAATGGTAACAAACATTCTTGAAACGACAACCTACATACATAAGTGTAGGTTGTCATTGTGTGGGTAATGTGCAATGTTTTGTTGCTAGTTTTAGCTACACGTAATTATTGCTGGGGTGAAAAATAATGATGCTATCAAAAATATAATCGGGAACCGAAAATATCATAAAAATTATTGCATTTTAAGTTTTTTGTAAACGATGAATATAATGAGAAAAATTTAAGTTTGTATAGTTTTATTTTAAATGAAATATTTTTAAAAAATGTTTTAAAAATTATTAAAATTCGTCAATGTTTCCCAAAAATTTATTTCTTAATAACTATTTGTCTATTTGAAAGCTCAATATATATTTATTACTTTTTTAAAGAATATGTTTAATAATTTTTTATTATTTCCTATTTATTTCATTTCTATAACTATAAACATTTTTTTCATTAATGGAAATCATAATTTTTTTATGTTGCAATTTGAATATAATATAAAAATTATTTTCATTCCCATTTAAAGTTAAACCCAAGTCTGGCCAATACATAAATAATATTTACAAATCTTTCTCAATAAATTTAATAATAATATTATTTGAAAAAAAAGTTTGCAAAACTTTTTTAAAATTAAAAATTTTTTTCATACAATTCCATTATTCCTTGTTATTTATTTATAAATAAATACAAATACTTTTCGCTGTAATTTTACACAAAATATTTTGAGTTGACATGGAATCCCATCATTATGTATTTATTAGCTTTTAAAGGATTTGTTGACATTTTATGCTTCGATTATGATTTCAAGGGGATTTGTTTTGATTGTTGCTGCTGCTGTTATGGTTGTTATTATTGTTTGTTAGTGGTAGAAGTGGTGTTAACGCTGATGTTGCTATCGACAACAACATCCTTATATACAGTTGTTGTGGTAACAACAACAATAATATATATTTAAAATTGTTTTGTCAATGATTCCATTATTCTTTTCGTGCTGTTTTTTCTTTCTTTTGTTTTTTTTTTTATTTTTTTTATTTCTGATCTTAAATGTATAATAACGAATAAAGTTAACAAAGTTTAACCCTATGAGTTTGCAAATTTTCTTACAAACATATTCGTTTACATACATTTGTAATTTTTTGTGCGAATTTCATAGAAAAAAAGTTGTTGTATAAGGAAAATACAGAAATATATTCTGACAGAATTGGTTGCTATAAAATTATGCAAATACCAAATGTTGATTTTACCATTTATAAAATTGTAAAAATGTAGTAAATAGGTAGTTGGTATGTGAATGTATTATATAACCCAGCAAACATAATTCAATATTGGAAAATATATAATTTTCTTAAACTAAAAATTATATAGTTGAATTTCAAACTTGTTTAAAGTAAAATTCCAGCTGCAATTTGTGTTTGTAGGGTAAACAAATACTTAAAGATAATGATGTGCAGGTTTATGATGTATTAGAAACATATACATCCCAGCGCAAAAGTATGACAGTATATACTTCACTATTCACTTTGCATTCTATTAAAATTTCTCAAAAAAAAAAAAACGAGAGTAAAACTATAGTCGGTCAAGACCGACCATTTGATACTCTACACCATTGTGTATGAGCTAAACATTAGACTTGTGGCCAATTGTAGACCAACACTTTTACTAAATGTAAATTAAATTATACAAATACAGAAAAATGCATTGATACTAACATTTATATGATTGTCGATTCCCGGAAGTGGGTTTATATGGGAGCTATGGTAAATTATGGACCGATCATATTCAATTTCAATAGACTTCGTACTTGTGTCAAAATAATTATTCGTGCCAAATTTCATCAAGATATCTTTAAAATTGCTACCTGTACTTTGTTCACAAGGTTTACATGGACAGACAGACAGCCAAACGGACGGACATCGTTAAATTGACTCAGAAAGTCGAACGGTATACTTTAAGGTGGGGATCCGACAATTTTTTCTGTACGTTACAAACATCAGCACAAACGCATAATACCCCAACCACTTATGGTGGTGTAGGGTATAAAAAGCCTGAGATTTCTAACCAAGAAAACATTTAAATCTAAAATTGATCTGGCCAGACCATTTTGTAAGAAGAATGGTTAAAATTTTATATTCTTGAGAAAAATGGAGATTAATTGAAAATTTCTATTTTGAAAAAGTAATTGATGTTAGGTAAAAGTAGTGTAATATTGGCATTGGCGTGACAGGTCCGTATATGGAGGCCAAGGTCAATTATGATCCGATCCTTGTTAGATTAGAATGTTAGACTAATACTTAAATATACTTTATTTCTACTTAATTTCATATTTATTTGTGGGAAAGTGATATTCGTGAGGGGGTCGTATATACATGCAAAGAAAAAATATGGTTGCTGTGACCATAAACTAAGAGCAACATACTATGATTGTAATATATGATTCCAGGTTTTAATAAGTATATTTGTACGTAATCATTATTATGATTCCAATTTATAATTTATTAGTAAGTTTCATAACCTTATTAATAACTTTTAGTAAGTTTTATAACCTTTTGAAAACATGATGAAATTGAAAGCATTTATCATTATCATTTAATAATTCCATGTTATCATATATATAGACTAATTTCATCATATATATAATTCCATTTTATCATATATATTATTCAATTCTATCATATATATGAACTAATTCCATCATAAAATTAATTCCATTTTATCATATATATAATCCCATGTTACCATATATATAATTCCATTTTATCATATATATGAACTAATTTCATCATATATATAATCCCATTTTATCATATATATGATCCCATATTTTCATATTTATATTCACGATATGTAGTACATTCATCATACTGAATAAAAACAAAACTTGTCAATTTATATTTGTTCATATATAAACTAAATGAGAATTATAACTACGGGACTGATATACAAAAATGTGTGTTCAAAAGGCATTAAATGTTAATGGCTTAATGGTTGTAGAATTAACCAAATTTGTAAAATGAAATGAATGGTTATGCATTTAACTAAATTTTTGTAGAATTGACTAAATGATTGAATTTATTCATAAATATGATTTCATATAAACATATTTTAATACATATTATAGTTCAGTGAACCATATTAAAATTTTGATTGTGGGTAATCATTAAATGATTAAACAGAATCATAAACGTTGCTATCATGAACACAGTATATTTAAATCAATGAAAAACGGCTATATAATCATTGAATAGTTGTGGTGATCATGCTGTAATCATGTTTTTTCTCTGCGTGTAGGAGTTATGATTAATTTTGGACCGATCCTCACGAAATTTATAATTTTTGCTTTGACAAAACCCACCTGTTAAAAAAATTTATAAAAATACAGACATATTTAAGATATTAATAAGCGTTTGATCGATTTCCGGGAAAATTTGTATATGGGAGCTAAGAATAATTTTAAATAATTTTTCAATTATAACCAATTTTAACATGCTATGGTATTAATTTAGGAAAATTTCACGTACTGAATTTTATTAGGTTATCTTTAAAACGGCGAACTACAGATTATCTCAAATGTTGATAATTGATGTACAGCCAGCCGAACGAATAGTATTTATTTGACTAATGACAAAATAAGGAATGCGCACAAAAAAATCGTGCATACAAATCTGCTTATAGAAACTAAACCAATTGGAAAAATTTTTAAAATTATATTTTTACTAATGAATGTTATATTTAAGTTCTAAGCATAAAAGAACAAATTAATTCCTGCTAGTTTTTAAGGAAATATCTGATCTTTTCCAAAATTCTTCCAATTAAAGGATTTGTGTTTTGCTCACTTTTTTCCTTGAATAAGTCCACTTATTTTTAAACTCCGTTTCATTTTATGCTGAGCTTTTAATGTCCTTTAAATTATTTTTTACTAGAGCACAATAACTTTCAATTGCACAGAATTCCGGACAATTTGATGGATTAGCCTCTTTCGATACAAACACTAACAAATTCTTTATTATTACTCCATTGGTTTTTTTTTTTGTTTTTTTTTTTTAAATAAGAAGAAGCGAGAACAGGCCAGATAAAAGCGTTTACACTGTATTTTCTTAGGAAAGGGATAATCTTTTCGAAAGGTAAACATTCACGTATATCTCTATGTCAATGTAAACCTTTTTTATGAATGAAGTGCTTCTTCCCAAAACAAAAACTTTTGATTTCTTTGATACACGATATTTTTCTGCAATATTTCTTCTAGCATCTGTGGCATAGAATTCCTGGCCAGGAAGTTGAAAAAAGTCAGCCTGTACGAACGTTTCATCGTCTAATATATAGAAATCATAATTATGAAAAAAATTTGTCGGAAGTATGTTCACTTTATTTTTTTTACCTCCAAATTCTTGCTTGCGTTTTTATTAGGATTTGTTGTACTTTGTACGTTTTCAGGCTTGATTTCCTTTCAAATTTTCTGATAAAGATTCAAAGCAAATAACATTTTGTGACACTTTTCTTCCTTAGATGAGTGGATTTTATCTCAAAATAATTTCTATTTTGTCTGAGTCCTACAGCCTGAAGATATTTTTTTTCTTCTACTACTAGGTTTCCATTCAATGACCAGGATTTCTTTGTATAATATTATGACCCAAGAAACTGCACTTTTTGACTCAACTGCTTTCCTAGCAATTGTTTTATATGTCCGATATAAGATTTCATGAAAAATTTGAATTATGTATTTAAGTGTTTTTTCTTCAATTTTCATTTTAAGAAAAAACTAGTGTTGCTATAATCATGAAACTTAGCATATGGCTAGTGAGCATAATGATAAATGTAAGCCAGTTAACAGAATTATTTATTTTTTACCATATCAAAAGTTATAAGCCCAAGAGCATGCACGGATTTTTTCGTGCGCATTCCCTAATTACAACAAAATTTTAAAATACTGCGCTCTACCTCTTCCCTGAATTAAGAGACATTTTTGGAAATTCTACCCTAATGTGCACCTGAGTAAATCCAACTAGCCGATTAGAAGTTACAGATTTATTTCCGAAAAATTTTATTCACTAAAATTTATTAAACACTTTTTTTGAAAAATAAAATCCTATAGAGACAAAGAATATAATTTAAAGTACGGATAGCAATTTAATTTATTTTTATACAAGGATGAAGGCTTATAATAACTTACTTCATAAGTTTATTATTGGTTCAATATTTCTCCTAATCCCTTGAATATATCCTTAACCTTATATACAAACACTAACCTTCATAACAAACACTAAGGGAAAAAATTCGATTCAAAAGTCCACGACTGTTGTGGCCATATTGACAATTTACTATATCACTTTACAAATTTTAAATGAACATAATGTAATTTAATAATTTGATACTGAAGTGGTGTCAAATTGAAGCAAATAGGTATCAATTTTCGTTAATGTGCACTGAATGGAATCATTATCAACACGTATTTTTGTGTTAGATTTTTCTCTGGGTGTATAAAAGTAAAAAGCTTTTTGCCAAATTTTACGAAAATCGATGTATATAAATCTCTCTCCCGAAAATCCTTTTTAAGACTGCATCGGTAAGTACAATAGACACCATCTGAGTTACTCTTCCTAAGAGAAGTATGTGGAAAGTGATCATACCCCTAGAATACTAGTGATTTGTGTACAACTGCAGGGTTTTTACATTTATTATATTTACAAATGTATACTGTTACAATGTACTATGTATATCAAAAATTTTATTTATTTCTATTATTTGTTATTTTTTTATATATGTAAATTATATTTGCATATTTTTATTTCAAAACAATAGAGGAAATATGCTTAAATTTGCATCCTTGTACAGGGTGTATTTAATAAAAACAGCTTTATTTTGGGAAATATAATTTACAAAAACGAAATATTTTTTTCATTTTTTTATTTTTCTTCTAACTAAGCAACATTTGGTATTTGAGGTATAAAAGAGAAATAAAAAGGTATAAAGTTGATGATAAAAAGAAAAATCTAATTTTTAGGAGAACTACTACCATTATATAGTTTATGTGGGATTTTGTGACTATTATGAAATAGTTTATTGTTGTTTGTTATAGATGCTTAGGAATAGGTCTGATTGTCTTTACACCACATCTCATCGCAGCATTACTTTAAAGAGCTTTTTAGGCTTAGAAATTTATAACCTGGAAGCATATCACTTAAATTTAAATTTTTTTGTTAATTTTTTTTTTTTATTTTAAGATTTGTTTATATTTAAATTATTATCTAATAACTGACAATATGTGAGTTTAGAGCAAGTATTTTGAAGATAATTGAAAATTTACCAATATTTCGAAAAATATTAAAATTTTGTTCTCTAAAGTCACAACATATTAAGTTAATTTTTTAACAAATATAATTTAACTATAGAATTAGTAAAATTTTCATAAAATATCATATATATATATTAAAGTGCCTCACGAATAAATGTTGCAAATGTATCCTTCAATGTTAAAATTTATGTGAGCTGGACCATTTTCAAAACACCTCTAAAATTACATATTTCTTTCAATACCATTATTAAAATTTTAGTTATAAGAAAATTAACTTTAAATTAAAATTACGAACTTGAATATTCATTTAACCCTACGGTACTATACCCGGGTACTATTTTTAACTTTAAATTGCTCGCATTTCTTTGTTTATAAAGGTATAGCTACGAAACTTCAGATCGTCGTGATTAAGGTATTTATAGAGTATAAAAACTGAAAAAAAACTTAGTTTTATTAACTTGGTATATATGTAAAACGGCTTTAAAGTTGACACCTACGGGAGTCAATACCAATGGTACCCGGGTACCACCATATAATTTCCGTATTTTGCACTAGAATTAACTTCTTTTTGCACTATTTATTATTGAAAATCTTATTTTTATTGTCCTTTGATTCATATAGAGTTAAAATTTGACAAATTTTTTGCTTTAACTTGGGAATAAGCATGATCATGCCAGGCAAAATTACAAAATTATAATTAATGACTCCATTAGGATTTGAAGGAGAACTAGTTTCAGAAATAAGTTTTTTTTTTTTTTTTGAAATGTCTAGGTTATTTAGGAACTTCAGAAAAAGAAATGAAGTTTAATATGTGAAAATTTAAAAACTTTTAGAATTATCGCTCTTTTGAGCCAGAATTTATGAATATGACAATGATAGCGCACATTTTAGCCGCTTTTACATCATTCACCGCATTGACTTTGGTTTTTTTGAATTCATTTCATTTTTCAATATCATGTAATAATATCCACCACTTCTACTCCAAAACAGTGATGTCAGATGGAGGGAATTTTCCCTTTTTGAGGGAATTTTTAAGGCAAATTTTACCTGAAGGGAAAAAGGGAGGGAATTTTATTTTTTGTCAAAATAAAGGGATTTTTTAATTCGTAAAAATTTATCTCAAAAAACGACAAAAAGATAAATAAAGAAGCAAAAAATGCAATATTATCATACACACTCATTTAAAAATAGAAATCTTAATTTGGCGAATGGTTATTTTTTTGTTCTCGTTCTTTGTTTAAAACAGTTTTTGTATATTTTTTATTGAATTACAAACAAAAAATACATTTATGTAATTTTTAATGCATTTTTTACTACAAATTTGTAGTTTTGTTAAAAAATGCCATTTTAAGGAGGAGGGAAAAATGGAGGGATATTTTTTTTTCTAAAATAAGGGAAAAAAGGGAATTTTCTAGCTAAACAGAAGGATTTTTCTTAAATTTTATCTGGTATCAATGCTCCAAAATATCATGCAAGAGCTCAAGATTGAAATTATTTCCTATATTCGTGCTAAGGAACGTAAACTTTCCATATTTTAGCTCCAAACTTGATATATTTATGACAACGCTGACAACATTCCTCAGTGTTATAAGAATAAAGTTATTCTCGGTCGTGACTTATTTTTGGTGACAATATTATATGCATCCTGGTGTTAATAGTGGATGAAGTCAGTGCTAACATTCTTTAGGACTGTAAGAACATTATAGTCTATATTGACTGATTTTCTCAGAGAATTGATACGGAACGTGTGTCTCATTATTGATCAAGTCTTGTTGTAAAATCTAAAATTAAAATGTATACTTTTTACAATCTCTTGTTTAAAAAAAGTAATGTTTACCTATACTAATTTATGCACTTTATGATGATTTTCGGAAATAGGCCATATATGGGAGCTATGGACTTTCACGTGCAAACGTGATAAAAAAATGATATAGATTAGTTTTAACGTTGATAAAAATTATTTTATAAAATTTAATAGGGTGTCCATAAAAGTTTTAAATATACTAAATTAAGCAATACTGAAAAAAATGTATAGGCGTCAAAACCCTATTCTAGGAGAAAAATTGTATGGGGACCATTGTAAACTAGTTTTGACAGAACTCGTGACTGCATCATATAAAGCCAAAATTCATACAATTATTTAAAAAACTGCAGTTTGTAGCTTCATTAAAAGCTTAACATGGACGACCAGACAGACGGACATCGCTAAAATACTCAAACATATTTCTCTTCATGTATTTACCGATTGAATTTAATATCTATGACCAGATTAATGAACGTGAGAAATAATTTATATAAAATTATATATTTTTTGAATGACATCAACGAAAATTACACTATGGTACCCGGGTACCACGGGTATTGACTAACGTTAATTTTTTTGGGTATGTACCGTAGGGTTAAATAATTATTATGTCTTTTTCCAATCGCAGAATATTAAGATATTACTAACGTTTTTTGTCATACTTTCTTTATTGAAACATGTAATTTTATATATTTCGGAAATTTTTTAACATATATTAGATTTTAATGTACCATTGAAATGGTCTACCCTGGCACTATTGAAGATAACTTGTTATTAACCCTTTAAGAGCAATTTTATGTATTTAGTTCCCAAAATGTTAAATTACCAATTTTTGCAAATAAGTCGCATGGAAGTGTTTATTACACTTAAATATTGATAAATTTAGGAAAAACATAATAAGTTAATTGAAAACCGCGATAATAATCGAATAAAAAGGAATTTTTGAAACCTAGCCCCTACTTTGCATGAATTTACAGCCTTTTTGATCAATTTATGCTTTTAGGAACATTTGTATCCTTAACTAACCATTTATTTGCCGTTAAAATTAACTTAACCAATTACGGACCGGAAATCCCAAAATATTATTTGTGCAACTAAAGGGTTAAATGAATGCACATATTAAATTCCAAAAAATTTCGATTCTGCCCCACTGTGTACTGTTGATCGAAAACCATATTTTTGGAGGTCTTTTAAAAATGGTCCAGCTCACGTAAATGAAATAATTGAACCGAAATATTTTGGGAATTAGTTTAGAACATATCAATCTTTAATTTTAGAGGGGTACATTTGCAACTTTTTTTGTCCCCATACAAATTAAGGCACTTTAATATACATATGTAAATCTTTTTTGTTTTACTTACATAAGTTTAAGAAAAATCATTATGATAAAAGTAACATGAAATTTAGAAAATGATTGCTTTCTCCAAATTGCTGGCTGTCTTTATTGCCATTTTTACATTTATTTTCACATTTAAAAAAAAACCTTATTGTATGTAAATTGTTGCTTTACAACCGTATATGTCTGCCTGCATAAATATACAAACAAAAATATAATATAAATAAATATTCTATATTAACATTCAGACTCAAATAATAACCATATACAAACAGACAAATATACATATGTATGTAACAAGAAATGTTGTTGCTTTAGCATGTTTTATGTAAGAACCTTTTTGTTTTTTTTTTGTTATTTTGTTAGAAATTCTTTGGGTGTTAAATCCCCTCAAATCTTCTCGAAATGTTTATGGTTTTCACATATTTTTGTGTTAAATACATTTTGATGCAATAATCCTTTTGTTGTAGTAGTATAATAACCACATTTTTAGGCTCTTCTGATGTGGGTAAAACAAGAATAGCAACAAAAACAAAAACAAGTACACCAAAAACAACAGCAACAACAACAAATTCTATGACTATGACAAGAAAAACAAATGACCTTTATTATTACATATACATGTATATACAAACATATTTACTTACTTATGGGTGTAAATATATTTATGTACATATATGTATCTGTATGTGTTTATGTGCAACATTTAAATATAGAAATGAAAAATCTTTCTTTTATTTTATTTTCATTTGGTTTTTCTTTTATTTTTTTTATACTCGTTCTCATTCATATTCCCCAACAAACGATTTAAATAGTTTACATAGAAATACAAAAGAGTTTATGTGAGTGTTTGTGAATGTTGGGTTTTTGAATAAATGATGAAGGATTTTCATATTTAAAAATTCTGACACATTTTGTGGCAACATAAGGTCCAACAATAACAATATGTTAATATATCTGTATAATACATATACGACTTACTACAAGGTATCCCTAAACATACATATATAAACACACATTCTCTGTATATGTGTTTCTTCATATATGTATATGTATGAATATATGAACATATGTGGATAACATATTTTGTATATTTACTTGTATATATTTACATAATTATATAATAGGTTATCCCATTGAAAAGTAGGTAATAAATGCTATGAGAATATTATAACATTTACTTAATATTGATCATTAGAAAGTAACTTGAACAAGATTATAACAAGACCTACACAATTTATAAATACACAAGTAACAGTAGGTAGAAGGGTTTGTTGTAGTGTGTCATAGTACTTGGCATAATTAAATGTATATTAAATTCTTAATATGTTGACCTAATTTTAACACTATAAGCGATAATTACTACGTTTGAAAAATCAAAGTTATGGCAATTTTCTTTAAAACATACTTTTTGTTTATAAAGCATATTTTGTGATATTGATGTAGAAAGCAAAACTCAAACGATGCTCATGTATAATTTGAAATTAAAAAAAAAAAATTATAACAATAAAATTTGTTCAGCGAGTGTAGAAGACATTATGTTCCCCGAGAGAACTTTTTACAGGATTCTTGTGAAAGAAAATTTAAAAACACTTTATAATTGACTATAATTATGAACAAATGTCCGCAAAAGTTTTGATTTTTTTCAAAAAAAATTTAAACAAATTCAAAATTACCCATTTTTACAAAAAATTCGAAAACCTTTTTTACACAAAATAAACTACTTAAACCGATGGTACTCAATCGATGGTAGGGAATTGAAGATTTATTTATTTTTCCTGCATTGTGCTCATCAATACGCATTGTTGGATTGATCTTATAATTTATATTTTATATTTTATATTTTATATTTTATATTTTATATTTTATATTTTATATTTTATATTTTATATTTTATATTTTATATTTTATATTTTATATTTTATATTTTATATTTTATATTTTATATTTTATATTTTATATTTTATATTTTATATTTTATATTTTATATTTTATATTTTATATTTTATATTTTATATTTTATATTTTATATTTTATATTTTATATTTTATATTTTATATTTTATATTTTATATTTTATATTTTATATTTTATATTTTATATTTTATATTTTATATTTTATATTTTATATTTTATATTTTATATTTTATATTTTATATTTTATATTTTATATTTTATATTTTATATTTTATATTTTATATTTTATATTTTATATTTTATATTTTATATTTTATATTTTATATTTTATATTTTATATTTTATATTTTATATTTTATATTTTATATTTTATATTTTATATTTTATATTTTATATTTTATATTTTATATTTTATATTTTATATTTTATATTTTATATTTTATATTTTATATTTTATATTTTATATTTTATATTTTATATTTTATATTTTATATTTTATATTTTATATTTTATATTTTATATTTTATATTTTATATTTTATATTTTATATTTTATATTTTATATTTTATATTTTATATTTTATATTTTATATTTTATATTTTATATTTTATATTTTATATTTTATATTTTATATTTTATATTTTATATTTTATATTTTATATTTTATATTTTATATTTTATATTTTATATTTTATATTTTATATTTTATATTTTATATTTTATATTTTATATTTTATATTTTATATTTTATATTTTATATTTTATATTTTATATTTTATATTTTATATTTTATATTTTATATTTTATATTTTATATTTTATATTTTATATTTTATATTTTATATTTTATATTTTATATTTTATATTTTATATTTTATATTTTATATTTTATATTTTATATTTTATATTTTATATTTTATATTTTATATTTTATATTTTATATTTTATATTTTATATTTTATATTTTATATTTTATATTTTATATTTTATATTTTATATTTTATATTTTATATTTTATATTTTATATTTTATATTTTATATTTTATATTTTATATTTTATATTTTATATTTTATATTTTATATTTTATATTTTATATTTTATATTTTATATTTTATATTTTATATTTTATATTTTATATTTTATATTTTATATTTTATATTTTATATTTTATATTTTATATTTTATATTTTATATTTTATATTTTATATTTTATATTTTATATTTTATATTTTATATTTTATATTTTATATTTTATATTTTATATTTTATATTTTATATTTTATATTTTATATTTTATATTTTATATTTTATATTTTATATTTTATATTTTATATTTTATATTTTATATTTTATATTTTATATTTTATATTTTATATTTTATATTTTATATTTTATATTTTATATTTTATATTTTATATTTTATATTTTATATTTTATATTTTATATTTTATATTTTATATTTTATATTTTATATTTTATATTTTATATTTTATATTTTATATTTTATATTTTATATTTTATATTTTATATTTTATATTTTATATTTTATATTTTATATTTTATATTTTATATTTTATATTTTATATTTTATATTTTATATTTTATATTTTATATTTTATATTTTATATTTTATATTTTATATTTTATATTTTATATTTTATATTTTATATTTTATATTTTATATTTTATATTTTATATTTTATATTTTATATTTTATATTTTATATTTTATATTTTATATTTTATATTTTATATTTTATATTTTATTTTTTATATTTTATATTTTATATTTTATATTTTATATTTTATATTTTATATTTTATATTTTATATTTTATATTTTATATTTTATATTTTATATTTTATATTTTATATTTTATATTTTATATTTTATATTTTATATTTTATATTTTATATTTTATATTTTATATTTTATATTTTATATTTTATATGTATTAAATAAAAATCACTCATACTTCCCGTATTCCTTATTACGAATATAATGCTCATAAGGAATACGGGTGGTATGAGTAATAATAATGACATTTTGCGAGAATCATGTGCAAATTGATTTAGAAAAACAAAAATATTTATTTAGTTTATTTAGTGAAAATTAGTAATATATTTTTGAAATATTAATTTGTTTAATTTCTGTAAACATGAAAATAGATTGAGTCCAGGAAACTTAGTGAGTTTTTTTTTTGTTAGTGTCAGTATATGTTAACTTAACCAAATAATATTAATTTAAAAACTTGAAAAAATTGTAAAAATAGGAAAAAAGGAACTTGTTTACAGGAATAAATGTTATATCGTTAGCTACAAACTTAAGAGATACTTAGCAAGTTTTATTTTTTAGTTTTTGTAAAGAATTAGAATTTATTTAATTACTTAAAAATCTAAAGGATATATTTAATAAAACTGTTAAAATTTGTATTAAAGCCTTTAGCATTTTAGATGACGATATATTGAAGTGTTTGTTTGAATATGTATTACTGGTGTTAAGCTATTTGTGGCATGTTACACTTGTGGGATTTAATACCTTTATAACTTAACTAAACCGGATTGAATGAATGAGAGAATGAGTAAATGTGTTTCCACTTTAAACACACATACATTTTCGAAAATATATGTCAAAGTAGTGGGGTAAAGAATAATAATATAACATACATACATATGTTTGTAAATACATTCGTACATCTGTGCTTATGTTTGTGGTTTTGTATCTTCTTATGTTAACAGTATGCCTGAGTACTTCGCATGTACTATTTATTTGTAAATTGTATTTTTGCCTCCGGGGAATTTAACAAATATTTTTGGTTAATTTGTCAATGTATGTACGTTAAGTGCTTTTAATAAGTATGTAGTATTATATCTTACATTGCAATATTGATACAATCACATAACTAAGTACCTTAGCATTTAATACAATTATAATACGAAATCTTACAGGATATCATAATAATTGTCAAAGTAAATTTATCTAATACCAAATAATATTATTAAACATTTTCAAGTCTACTTAAATCTTCAGCGGAAATCTGATAAATGCAAAACATAATAGCAACTAATCATGAATGGATTATCAATGGCGAAATAGCAATCTTGAAAATCAAATCTTAATGCAAGTGTAAATCACTTGTGTATACTTTTATTTATTTTTTTTTTTGTTATCAGCTGTCAAATGTTTAAACGAAAAAGATTTTGAAAATTACATGGCTGATATTTCGGTTTATGGTTAAACATAGTTGACACTTTAATTGAATCATAATACCTCTGAGCTAAGGGAGATCAATAAACTGTGATTGGCTTTTTTTTGGCAGCATGGATTTTTATGGATAAAATATTTGATGAAAAAACAATGTTTGCAGTGTTTTTAGTTTTTTTGTTCTCAATCTCTACAAACAAATCATCTGTGGCCTGTTGAAAGTTAAACAAGGAAAATCTATGATACAACCTTTTAAAATGAAAAGAAAGCAAAGTGTAATGGTATGGTGGAAAAACATATTTATGGAAAGGATTTGTGGTAAAGAAAAAAATATATGTATAATAAATAAATTGAAATTAAAAGTATTTATCATCTAGATTTTTAAACATTTAAAATTAAAATTATCACTATATTTATATCTATCACCACTTCCTCGCTTTTCTAAAGACCAATAATTTCCATTTTTGTATTTTTCTCATATGGACGGAAATATTTTATGTCATAAGAGAAATTTTGGACAAGATATCCTTCCTTATGTCTGGTTTAATTTGGAAATTTTTATATTTATAAGGATGAAGTCGATAGAAATTTCTTAGGATCGATGTATTACTTCCCCTATCCTCCATACAAATATCCTACAAAAATGTGGTTTAAGGTCATAATTGGCTTAAGTTAATCATGATTTAAATAAAATTTATTAAATGTATTTTATAAGCAAAAATAAGTGTGACAACTTTCACAAAAATTGCTCTATAATTTTCTATAGCTCCCCTATAAAATAAAAATGTTCTGCATTCTGATATTTTTAATTTTAAAGGTGTTAAATTAAAAATTAAATTAAAAAAAAAATCAAACAAATAAAAACAACCTTAATACTTTTAAAACGTTAAAATAAAACAGAAATTAAAATACTAATTATACAGTTATATATAGAAAAGTCTTTGCCATATAAATTAATTTATTTTTTTTTTTGCAAAAAACTAATTTTGAAATAATGACTTTTTCAAAATTTGATTGAAGCTCAATTCTCTGTATGCTGCACATTGGGTGCTATCAATATTTTAATGTTTAGTCAATAGGTAAAAGATATGAAGTTTTGAAATTTTAAGATTTCTTTTAAGAGAATTTTATTATTCGTCCTTCTGTAGGACTGTTCTTTATTTTTTTTTTCAAATTTTCATTCAGTTTATTTTTGGACTCAATAAAGATATCTAATTCAAATTTCCTTCATTCGATATGTAATTGTGTTCAATCCTTGAAATCGGGTAAAGAAATTTATAATCGGGCTATATATGCGTACGATATTTTTCAGATTATAAAGAAAGAAATTATAAACTAAAAGAAAAAATAACATATAAAGTTCCATTCCATCAAAGTTCAAAATTAATGTTTTTATGACAATTAAAAAACAAAAAAATAAAAAAAAAATATATTTTCAGATACTTAAGGAAGAACACACAAAAATTCCTAAAGTTGATGGTTCTATTTCAAAATTTAGTTTAAAGAAACTTTTTGTTTAAAAAATGTACACTTAAAGTTGATGAAATTTAATTTTGTTTTTTCCAATAACCTAAACAATGGTTAATTTTGACAGCTCAGTACAAAAAAGAAGCTCAACGTATACAAATGACTTTTACTGCTATTGATACATAATTTGATTTATTTTTATTTGGTTTCCAATTTTGTTACGAAAAGTTAATTTTAAAAATTCAATTAATTGACACTTTTGATATGGCACGGGATTTATCAGTCAATTTGGTTATAGGGTATTAATAAGTACAAAGTATCTAAACCACTTTTTTTTAACTCTCGCGATAAATCGCGAATTGTAAAAATAAGTAGGTTGCACTATAAATTGAAAATTACTTGTCTGATTTTATTCAAAAAATTTAAAACAAATTACAATTAAGATTGTCTTCTTCGTACTGTAAGTCACTCTTACAGTACGTTTAAATACTCTTAAAAGTTGGGAAGATATTCAGCCTATTTTCTAAAAAAAACTTAAATTTATTAAAAAAATAATAATTCATAAATGGCAAAAGTTAAAAATTATATTCTTATATTCTTTATTCATAAAGAAAAATTCGTTGCAATTAAGACAAGACATATTTCATTTAAATCAATGCATAAATTTTTATTTTATTCAAAAACTAATGTTAATACTTCTTTGCAAATTACATAGAAATATAAAAAAAATATATATATGGGAAATTCTCTTTTTACGTTTGCCTTTATGAAACCGACCTTCAACCAAAAATATTTTTTTTAAATTCTGACTTGTTTAAACAACTTTTGATGCCATTAAGTTAACAACACTTGGTGCTGTAACAGAAAAAAATTCAAGACCTGAAACGGTTCCATGTGGTGCCGGCAAGCACCCAAAGTCAAAAATTCCAAAAAAAAGTGTTTGCAACTAACAAGTTTTTTTTATTTCTTTTCATTGCTGTAGTCGCGGATTTTAGCATAAATGTCCAATTTTTCTAATGTAGACAATAAACACTTGTAGAAAAGGACCAGCATGCATTTTATTAGCGTGCAATTAATCAGTGTCAAATTGTGTTGTGCAAAAGTTGTGAAACCAAATTTAAAAAAAATTTTAAAATTTTGCAGTTTTTTCACTGGGGATTTTACGCCGTTTCGGATATTTCAAAATTCAAAACAGAACCTAATAGCTCTTTATGCATCATTTGACATATATCTCGTTAATGTGCTCTCAACAGAAATGCTGTAGCAGGTACCCAAACTTGAAGAGAAAAAACGTGAATGGCTCCAAGAGGTGCATTTTTCGCGAGGCACACTCGCAACGTTATTTCAGTGAAGCTAGAGTATAGCGTTATCAAAAAAGGTTTCCAAATGACATCTAAAAATCATTGTGGCGTTTTAAAATATTAATTTGTTAAACGTGTATAGCTATTTTAAAGAATTCACCAATTTTTCATATTTTGTTTTAGCGGATGTTGGCGTTATAAATCAATTTTAAACTGAATAAGTAAGAATAATTATTAAATCGCTAATATATCCCCGCGTACATAACTTATCGCGATATTTTTAATTTGTATTTAAGATACAGTATTGTAGAGTACATAAATGCAATAATTTTTTATTTAGGACTATAAATAGAATTTTGGCAATTTTTGTAAAAATTTTTATCTTAAATCGCCATAACATTGATGCCATTCGATAAAAGTCATTCACGCGAACTGATCTGTGTTCCACTAGAGCCAAGGAATATTGGTACTAAATATCGTTGATGTGCCATTTAAAAATTTTCGACATTTTTTTGAATATTGTGATTTTTTTAATTTTTCTATGTAATATATATATATGAGTATATTTATTAATTTTTTAATAAAATCAAAATTTATGCGTCCATTTAAATGAAATATGTATTGTTTTATTTGCAACGAATTTATTTTTACAATTAAGGAATAAAATTTGCATTTTTTGACATTTATGAATTTTTATGATTTTTTTTTATTTTTGTTTTTTATTTTTTTTGTAAATTTCGTAGATTGTTTTTTTCATAATGTAGGCTAATATATCCCTTACTTGAAGACAATTTTAATTAAATTTTTTTCATATTATTTTTTTTTTTAACAAATTAGATAAGTCCTTTTCAAAATATGGTGCAACTTCCTAAATTTTACAAATCGTGATTTATCACTAGAGTCAATTTAAAAAAAGGTTTAGAGGATTAGTACTTATAAATACAGTGCCGCAGAAATTTTTTTGATTTTGTCAACCTGTATTATCTGTGAAAAACTAGTAGAACTTCTTTCTTTGAATTTTATTTATGTAAATAATATAGTTATTCTTATTTATTTTTAAATTCTTACATTAAAAATATTTCATATTTTATATTTAATTTTGTCCATTAATAGTTTAATTAAATTTGCAAAAATAATTTTCCTACATAACGAAATCAATGAGATTGTTCTTTTGCCATAACTAGGTCGACAACAACAACTGCATTAAAATGTATGGTAAAATGATATTAAATATAATTGGCTTAATAAAATAAATCTTAATCCTTTATTTTTGTTAGGGCTTTTTAAAGATACAGTTTATAGATAAATACATAGATGAAGCCATTAACAATGTAGCATATAATTATGGTGTGAATTAGTATATTTATTTTTTTATTTTTTTGGTAATGATTATTAGATTACCCATGAATACAAAATTTTTGATTTTACTTGCTCCACCGGCAGTTTCTGGTAGATGGGGCTAAAAAAATATATATATAATATGTGTGTAAAAATTGGGTCGATCGGTTGTAAACCGGCCAGTCGACTTTGACCTTTGTCCTAAATCAAGGCTTAAAAGTAACTAATATTTTTATTGCACTATAACTCTTTAATTTAACATTTTCCGATAAAATACTATAAAAGCCTTTTTATTCAGAATAAAATGCAGAAATTTTTGACATACAATCTTTTAGCCTACTATGACTTGTTGTGATGTTATAAGCAATCAAAGTAAGAATTTGTACATGAAATTTTTTTAAAAAAGCCCTGGTTTTAATATGGGCTTAGCCTGCTTTAAATGGTTTTTACTATTTTATAGAGCAAGATTTGTAGTTTTTATAAATGGATACGTTTAGTCACATTTGCTTAATATATTAGGGTAGATGGACAAAAATCTGAATTTGGGGTATCAATTTTTTACTTATTACATAAATATTAGTACTAAATGTAGGGTGTAGCATGAAATTTTGAATCATTAAAGAGAGTATTTTGAAATTGCTATCGAATTAAACAGTCAATCGAAATTTAGGTGTTGCCGATTAACCAAAAATTATAAAAGTTGACATGTTAATATTTTGATACATAAACCACTTTTTTATTGCTTCTGCCTTAAAAATCGGCGAAATATATTAAAAAAATAATACTTATTTATCAACAGCTCGCAAATAGGCAAATAATTATTTGTAATATTAATAACAATTTTCATTTTTATTCGTAAAAATTTAAAATTAAAACAGCAAGTGATGATGATGATGAATTTGTAAATGTAGAATGGAAGTAATTAGTTTATAAAACCTTGTATTAAAGTAAATATTTAAATACCATGTTTGTACTTCTTGATAAATACATTGAAATTGAGATAAAAAATTACAATTTAAATGTTCAAGACAATGCATTACGGAAATAAAATGGTTTACTTTTAATTAACATTTATTTTGTCATATACCCTTAATATAGGTAAATAACAAAATAAATTGCATAAAGGAAAGGAAACTAAACAACAACAGACAAAAAATATTTCTGATGGAATCGAAACAAAACTAAATTCCGTTATTCTATGAATTTAACTCATATAAGTTAATTTACTAGTTCTTTTGAAAATATATTTTTATTTATTTCCAAGTTGCTGTTATATATTTTTAATATATATTATCGATTTTTAAGGTAAAAGAGATAAACAAGTTGTTTATATGTAAAAATTTTAACATGTCAACTTTTATAATTTTTGGTTAATCGGCAACACCAAAATTTCGAATGATTGTTTAATTCGATAGAAATTTAAAAATACTCTCTTTAATGATTCAAAATTTCATGCTACACCCTACATTTAGTACCAATATTTATGTAATAAGTAAAAAATGTATACCCCAAATTCAGATTTTGGTCCTTCTACCCTAATATATTAAGTAAATGTGACAAAACGTATCGATTTATAAAAACTAAAAATCTTGCTCTACAAAATAGTAGAGGCTTTTTTAAAAAAAGTTCATGTAAAAATTTTTACTTTGATTGCTTATAACATCACAACAAGTCATAGTAGGCTAAAAGATTGTATGTCAAAAATTTCTGCATTTTATTCTGAATAAAAAAGCTTTTGTAGTATTTTATCGGAAAATGTTGAATTAAGGAGTTATAGTGCAATAAAAATATTAGTTACTTTTAAGCCTTGTTTTAGGACAAAGGTCAAAGTCGACTGGCCTGTTTAAGACCGATCGATCCAATTTTTGCACACATATTATATTTTAGCCCTATCTACCAGAAACTGCCATACATTTTATGGGTAATCTAATGATTATAATATATATTACATGCATACATATGTACATATATATTCTTATAAAATATTATAGTAAATCGTTAATTTTTTACATATACATACATATAAATTTTTGTAAATTAAATCCGTTCTTTTGTTGTTACATCTTCCGCTTCCGCTATCAATCTATGTAAAAACAATCACACACACATATGTATATAGAAATGTACATTTATAGCGTTTTACAATATAAATGAATAAATGCATACACATACATGTATATCTATGTATATGTGTGCGGATGTGTGGTTGTAAGTACATATTTACAATAATATAGTGTGGAAGCAATAATTGTATGTAAATTCAATGTTATTTCTGTTGCTGTTGTAGTTGTTGTGTTAACACAATGTACAATGAATGTATTTTTATGACTGTGTATTTATCTATGTGTGTACATTTGTATGTATGTATTTAAGTGAGAATGTGCAAATATATTCATTCAAGTATTCATTTATATCTATCTATATACATACATATGTATTTGTATATATATGTGTGTGTGTATATATAAATGTATGCATGTATTTATATTGTATTTACATTATAAATTAAACATTTATCTCTGTCGATATTTACTTAAGTTAATTGAATTTTCCATAACAAAATGAAAAATGTTTAATAACATTTTCAATATGATAATTGGAAAGTGTCTACACACTTACACATACTACATTTGCAAGTAATCACAATCACATTTATTTAGTTTCAATGTCTCTTATTCTAAATATGTATGTAAATATCTATTTGTATGTATGTATGTGTGTGTGTGTTAGTGTATCTATTGCCTAAAATTAAACATGTATGAATTTATACAATTGACATTAAGTTTTTAATTAAAAACAATAATCATACATGTAGTTATACATTGATTTAAATATTCATAAATACACTAAATAAAAGTTAAAAGGAATGAATTAATAAATAAGTACTCAGATTTTAGTATTTGTTTTTATTTTTTTATTTTAGTTTGTTTATTTGTATATTTACTAAGCTCTCAATACGCGTTTAGTTTCTGTGTTTAAAATACAAATAAACGGATTTGAACTTAAGTAAATCAAGGATAATAAATAATATTTTGTAAATGTGATAACTGTGTATATAATTTGAAAATCTGTAATTTATATTTAAGAATGCTATAAGTAAATACTTGTGTATATTTAGATGTTTAAAATTTTGTCAAGCATAATGTGATTTTAACTCTTTAGCAATTATTTTTATTGTTCAAAGTAAATGATCTTAAAATAAAAGTCAAGAATATTTTATTATTATTATGTTTGCATAAATTGTATGAATATGTTGCTGGCGTTAAAGGTCTTGGGTTCAAGGTTTTGACAATTTATATAAAATTCTTTATAAATATATGGAAATTTTATTTATAAGACTTTTATATACCTACATAAATAAAATAAAACTCAGTTGGAATTTTTTTATTACGCTATATTAAAATCTTAAAATTATGTGTTATTTAGAAATATTTAAATGATATTCTGAATCAATTTAATTATGTGTGAAACTCTGTAGGAAATATTCCCATGTCTTTAATTCAAAACCTAAAGTAATTAAAACTTGGATACTCTATTACTGACCTTAATAACTTGTTAAATAATTATAATATTTTTAAACTTAATTTTTAATTTTTACTAAAGGAATATTCAGCATTTTGAAAATATCACAATTTGATTAAATTTCCATTTGGGGTTTTAAAAGCCTGACTGTCGTAAATATGTTTTTTTTTTTTTTAACGTCTGTGATGTAGAAAACTCAATTTGCTTAAACAAATAAATACACGAGCAATGTTTTATTTTTCATACAACTAGACGAGTTATTAAACAAATAAAATAATAAAAAAAAATACAACAACAGCTACGTTATGCAAAACGATATGAAACCAACACCAGCTTTCATCCACATTTAGCCCTTGAGCTCGTTTAACACATCGTTTTGTTTGTATAAAATATTTTATTATTTTTTTGGTAGATGAGAGAGGCAACAGTTAAAGTAAGGCCACGAAAAAAGTTTTATAAATTAAAAGTAATTAAAATATAAATATTTTTGAAACAACTGCATACCCTTTAAAAAAAATTTTCAAAGATTTTTATTACTAGACAAAAAATGTAAAATTTTCAGCATCAAATAATATATTACCAAACGAATCATATTACTCAGATAAGTTTAATACAATATGAAATCAAGAACATGTTGCACAGTGGAGCCAAATACAAATTTTTGGGAAATAAATCTATACCTCCTAAACTACTACTCGGATCGAATTGAAATGTATGGAAGAGGTATTATTTTTTTATATTCTTTATTTTTGAAAAATTACCAAAAATTGATTTGTAAAGTGTTTTTAATGTTTTTTTGCAAGAGTGAAAAAATGGATATTTATTTTATACTCTACATAAAAAATAATACGTTTAATACTACGTTAATAAGCCTTTTTGTGGAATTAAAAAAAAGTCATTTAAGAACTTGACTTTTTTCATAAAATCTGCTCTCCTGCATTCGCTTTTGACCAGGCGGAAAGAAAATAAGTGTTTAATTGATCCCAATATATTTTTTGACTAAATACCGTTAATAAATTAAAAACAAACTCGCGTTAAAATTTTTTTTTAAACGATAAAAATGGATATTTTTTCAAAAATTCGCCATTTTCAATAAACGCTGGATGTAGGGTACAAATCTAAATCAATTCAAAATTTCTTTGTTAGCAATTTGTGAAGCCTTGTCTTTTGAAATATGTAAAGAAAACAATTTTTTATATAAACAACTTTGAGAATGATATTATATTTTTGTAAAAAATAGCCATTTTTCATACTAATTTCAGACGAATTTGAAAATTTGTTACGTCTAGATTAATTAAGATAATTCAAAAACGTTTTCAACATATTATATCGGAATATATTTCAAAACACACAATATTTAAAAAAAAATTTCCCTCATATACCTATGGACTTGTTCCCAAAAAACGAAATACAATCGAGGCAAAAAATCAAAAGTTGAAAATTCAAGCGTAAATAACTTTTTAAATGTATGTAAAATGTTAGCTGAGTAAGCTAAGTTTATTTAACAGAAAAGTATTTATCATAATTTACTGTTACCGATATCTAAAGCACCCCATAGACACATACTGCATAAGCTCATGCAATATGTATGTATTAAAAAAATTGAGAGAGCTTTTCTATGTGTGTGTCACATACATAGAAAAGCTCTCTCAATTTCACTAATACATACATATTGCATGAGCTTATGCAGTATGTGTCTATAGAGTGCTTAAAACATTGAATTATTAAATAAAGATACACTGTATATTTAACCTCCAGAAAGGGCAAAAGAAATGTGTTCACACCTAAGGTTCTTGGATCCCGTAACTCGACCTTGGACATAACTGAACTACCTCAGTCGTCGAAAAAACCACGTTGCATACTTCTATGCTTAATTTACATACAAAAGGAAATTTAAATAATTTGCGAAGACAACGTTTTTTCTAGCTACCCAGACGCTTCACATTGAGGTAAAAGGGGTCGAAAATGGCGATTATTTCAGGGAAAGGTGATATCAATATATTAATTATCACATTTTATTTATTTTTATTGATTTTATTGATATTTTTGTTGAAATTCAGTTCTAGAATTTTAAGATTTTTTTTTTAGCAGAACAGAATGTCTGTCTGTCCGTCCGTCTATACATTAGAGTTAAATGGGTCGAAAATTATGCATAAATCAGAGAAGGGTGGTATTAACACTTTAATGATCACGTTTAATTTTTTAAAAAATAAACTTCGTCCGTCCGTCTATACATTTGGGTTAAATGGGACAAAAATAACGCCTAATTCAGGAAAAGGTGATTCAGGAAATTTTGATGATCTTCCTATTTTTTCTACTTATTAGTTATAAGAAATCTAAAATATTTTTTGGCAGCATGGCAATGTCCGTCCGTCCGTCTATACATTCGGGTTAAATGGGTCGAAATTGCAACTTAATTCAGGGAAAGGTGATACCAAAATTTTAATACTTTTATTTGGTTTTCAGATTAATTGAAAAGTGGAATACATTTTTTTTTGAATTTTAAGATTTTTTTGAAAGAATGTCCGTCCGTCTGTTTGTTAATTTTTGCAAACTTTCCAATTCAAAATCGTTTAGCTTTTGACTCAATAAATATAACGACTCAAAAAACTAAATATAACAACATAAAATATAATAAAGTCGGTTGAAAATATTTGGCTATATATGGAAAAATCTTAACCTAGATCTTGTAAAATTGAGATTTTTGAAATTTCAAATGTATATAACTCGAAAAATATACATGCAAGCATGATTTCTAAAGGATTTACCAAGGACTTTAAGGTGATATAAAAATTTTGAAAATCGGATAAAAAACAAAAACTTGCTAGTGGTTAAACATTTTTCATGACACCAGTATCCTATTTTGAACCCCCATAGTTCCGCTCCTGATGCGTATATTAGATCCTGCTTCTAAACTCAAAATGTTACTGTCCTCTGCTACGCCTATGTTCATGCAAATACAAGCAGCCGATTAGAAGTTACAGATTTATTTCGATTCTGCCCCACTGTTTAATGTTTGATAAAACAAAGAAAATGTCTGCACTTAAGCTGTTTTTTTTCCTGATATTAAGGTGTGTACAGTATGTACTATTTTTCAGAAAATTTTCAGAACAAATATCTTGTAACATTTTTAGTTGTACTCCATGAAAGTTGAAAATTAGTGTATTTTAGGACAATTTTCAAAAAAATAACAAAAATATTAGGACAAAATATAATTTACAAATACTTTAAGAATAGTACACTTAGCTATTTGAAGTTGATGGTTTCATTTTAAATTTTTACCTTAAAAGACTTTTTATTTATAATAAATACAATAAAAGCTGATGAAAATTTAATTTTTTACTATTTTTCAAAAATTTAAAAAAATTCTTAACTTTGACAGTTCCTTATATCAAAACAACACAACCTTGTTTAAAGATTTTAATTGATATTGATACATAATTTTGTAATTTTTTAATCGCTATCCAACTTTATTACAACACTTTTGACACATTTTACCCCAACGTGCGCTTTAGCGAATCGAGCCATTTCAAAACTAAAATCAAAGTAATAAAAAAATAATGACAACTTATTACCTAGTAATGAGTGTAAGAAGTAGTAGACGCTGGCAAATTAAGTAATTTTTATTTGGTAAATTGAATTAAAAAAAGAAAACAGAGAACCTGATAGTTTTTTTTCTAAACTTTGTATATATTTTTTTAATAAAAAAATAGAAATGATATTTTTAACAAATTTTATTCAAACTTGAACTGAGTTTTTCTGTTTTCTAAAATAACAACTACTCTAGGGCTAATATATCCCCAGTGTGTTTATTTAATATTAACTTTTTTTTTTTATTAAACTTTCTTGTTTTTGTATTATTTTTTTCTTTTTTTTAAGTATTTATTTGTATACCAAAGAATAAATACAGAAGATGATGTGAACATGAATTTTCACATTTTCTACAATTTGTTTGTTATACATACATACACTATTATTTATTTTCGTTGGTTTATTTGGCTTCTTGTTTTATTTTATTTTATGTTTTTTTTTTTTTGCTTTTTTTTGTTTTCACCGGCAACAAAGCAAATTGCTTTATTTGTTTATTATGACACCTGTAGGGAATTGTTTGCATGTCATTTTATATTCATGTGTATAAGTTTGTTTAAGTGAGTGAGTATGTGTAAAAGGAGTGAGTTGAATAAGTATGTTTTTCTGGTTTTTTTATTTTCAATTTCTACTCTGAATATTTCTGGTTGTTTTGTCTGGGATTTCAATTGAAACATTCTATTTTGTAATTGCTAATAACCACACATTTCTATTGGAAATTTATTCTCTGGCGCTAGGGATTCATTTCTTTTTACATGTGTTATATAAAAAAAAGCCTCAAAGTAAAAGGTAGGAGTATGTTTTAAAGGAAAAAATAAAGTTAAGTTGGGTTTATGATGATGCTTTTTATAAAATTGCTAAGGTAAAGCTTAGTATGCAAAAAAAAGAAATTGATTAAAAACTTGAATAAAAATCTATGGAAATAAAACTTTTCTTATTAATGATTAAATGGATGTACTGTTCTTGCCACAATTCTTTATATTATTATTTTTTTTTTAAGTGATCATTAACAATTCACATTTGTATTCATGCTTAAACATTCATTTAAGCTTAAGCAGCAAAAAAAAAAAAAAAAAAAAAAGTGTTGATTTAACAAATTTGACAAAAAACCATTACAATTGTTGAAGAAAATGTGAAAATAAACAAATTGTTTTGTATTTTTCTTAACAATATGTAGAAGTCTTTCCACTAAGTTTTTATTTAACACTCTATGTTATATAGGTGTTGTGTAGTTTTTCATTTGCTTTTAACTCTTACCGCAAAACTTACTCATAAACCTTTCAATTTACACTTCATTTGCTAAATTTTTAAATATATTCGAACATTTATGTACTTTTTACCATTTTCTCTTTACAAATGATGATGTGTTGTAAAAAAGTTGATTTCCCTTGAGTACTGTCTATTTCTCCAAAAAGTAGCAAAAAAAAAAAAAGTAGGAACTCGTGTAAATACATCTATACATATAAGTAGTGAGCACAACAATACACTAAATATAAATAAAAAAAAAAAGAAGAGGAAATACTTGCATTGTAAAAATAAGACAAAAACTTTGAAAAATAATAGATACTTTTTATGCAGAAACAACATTTTTATTTTATTTCATTTTTGTATCTATTTATTGATGTAAAGGAGGACCAAAAAATGGTTTAAAAAATATTGATTCCAAATTTTAAAGCTATATTTATTCTCCATTTTGAACAATTTGATCAGAAAAGTAATGTGACCCGACGAAGGATGGACACAAAGCGGACAACCAACGCTTTTCGGCTTTGACAGTATTGGGTTATAAAAATTGTTGAACTAATTGTAAAAAATGAAAATTATTTTTAAATTATTTTTTCTCAAGAGAATAAAAACAAAAAAAAAAAAAAAAAAAAAAGAGTTAAATCAATTCCTTAACTAATTTGAGCACCATATAACAACAAAATCTGCGTTATTTTTACGAAATCAAGCAACAGCAGAGGTCAAAGTTAATAACACTGGTCGACAAAAAAAATTTTTTTCGTGCTGCTTTAAAAAAGAAATATATGGACTTGATGGAATTCTGAAGAAGAGGAGTATAGTTTTTAAGGAATCATAATGGACCACCTTGGTCTCTATGGGCACCGACTTTGAAATAGTCGGTGTCATCCTTACAACTTAACCTAACCTGATGGAATTCTGCATGCTAAACTCGAAATAATGGCTTTAAGTCGTTCTACTAACAAATTTTTATCCGCTCAATAGTTTAGCAAATATTTCAAAATAAGTGTCCGAAAAATTTTTTTTCATGCTAGATTTATTTTTTTTTACTAAAACTTCTTTTTAAAAGTGAAAACATCAAAAATGTTTCAGTTTATCATCTTTATCTCAAAGCTGGTAAAACTACGAGTAAATAAAGCCACGTATCATAAAAATTTATGCACAAATCTTGATTGCATTCACAGTTAAGTTAGGATACCCATGCATACCTACAGTTAAGTGGAGACACACTAGGGGGCAAAAAAAAAAAAAAAAAAAAAAACAAAAAATTTTGTTCGTCTTAAATAAAAAAATATGTGAAATAGATGGAATTTAACATGCTAAACAATAATCATCTTTTACTTTTTTTCTATCACGTATTTATTTTTTTTATGGGCATGACTACTAAACCCCTCCTTTAGGCAGTCACACTTGTACAACTAGACAACGGTTTGTCCTATTAAGATAAATTAAACTCCAATAATATAGCGACTTAAATTGTCTTTGAGCTGAATTTACATAATTTTTGTTCAGTTAATATTTCCGTAGTTATTCGGTAATTAGTAGCGAAATTTTTTTTTTTTTTTTTGAAAAATCGTAAAAATTTTTATCCATAACCCTGAAATTCTTGAGCAAATAAAAAATATTGTTGACATACCTTGAAGACAAAAATCGTGTAAACGGTGCTTGAGTTATAGTCAAAATTGTACAAACCATTCTCGAGTTTTATAGTGTGACCGTTGAATAAGGTGATGATATTAGTCATGCCCATAAAAAAAAATCAATAAAAAGTGTGAATGTAGATTCTTGTTTAACTCGTCAAAATCCACCTAGTCTACCTATTTTTGTTTCAAGAAAAAAAAAAAAAAAAATTTTTTTTGCCCGCCACTGTATTTCTATTCAATTATATGTAACATGGGTATTTTTACTTAACTGTGAATAAATAAGATTTGTGCATCAATTTTGAAGATACATGCCTTATTTTATTTGCAGCATTACCAGCTTTAAAATAAATATAACTGAAACATTTTTGATGTTTTCATTTATTAAAATAAATTTTAGTAAAAAAAATCTAAAATTTAGCATGAAAGAGATGTTTTTTGGACACTTTTTCAAAATAACTGTAACGATAGAGCACATAAAAAAATAAAGTTTGGACAATTTGAAGATATTTTTAGTACGCCTCTTTTGACGTATCACTTATGTCAATCGTACACACTGTTCTTGGGTTATAAGGAAATATACTAAAGTAATGGCCTTACTATGGGCGAAATATTAGACACGCCCATAAAAAAAATCCAGACCTGATGGAAAAAACTGAAAGCAGATTCGTGTTTAGCACATCAAAATGCATCAAGTTCTACTATTCGTCATTGGTGGAGGATTTTTAGATACTTTTTATGCAGAAACAACATTTTTATTTTATTTAATTTTTATAGCTGTTTATTGATGTAGAGGAGAACCAAAAAATGGTTTAAAAAATATTGATTAAAAATTTTAAAGTTTATTTTTATTCTTTATTTAGAACAATACGATCTGAAAAGTAATGTGAACCGACGAAGGATGGAGAGCCATCGTTTAAAGGATTATGGAAATGCTTAGATGATGTAATCCTTTTATCTATGATGAATATAAAGATCAACATAAACACATACTATCTTCTTCACTTATGACAATGTAGGGTTATATATACTTATACTTATGTATGTGTATTTACTGAAAACCAAATTTCGTTATAATTGTAAAATCGTTTGGGTATATACTCTTGTTATAATTTTTGGTTGCCCTGATTGTTTCAGGTAAGCTGATGCCACAACCACATATATATAAAAATACTAATGTATTTCTATTTTTGTTTAACATTTTAAAGAAAAAAAAAAAAAAAAAAAAATTATTTGAAGCAACAATAAAAATGCTGTAACTTATATTTTTTTATTAATCTGATTCTATTTTATCGAAAAGTTATACTTGCAATTTACTAGAGCAAATAGGGTTAAATTTTCCTACAACATTTAGAGAAATTAAATTAAAAAATATACATATGTTAATCTGTAACAAAAGGTTAGAAATATTTTGGTCTATTATTTTTCTTTAAAATATTCCTTTAATTGTAATAAAAAAATTATTTTAAACAAATTAGGTTCTTTAGATATCAGTTTTCAGACTTTTGTAAAAGTTGTTGAACTAATTGAGAAAAATTAAAATTATCTTTTAAATGATTTTTTGGGGTATTTAGGAGAATAAAAACAAAAAAGAAAAAAAAAAAGAAAGGAATTAAATTAATTTTTTAAATAATATGAGGTCGCTATAACAAAAAAATCTGCGTTATTTCGTTAGCTTTATTAACGAAACATTGACCAAAATCGAGCAACAGCAGAGGTCAAAGTTAATAATTTGTATTTTTTGTGTTTGTGTTTTAAAGGGTTAATAAGAATTTTTCCTCTCGATAATATAGAATATTTTTTTGGAGGATTTATTAAAATTCATTTGATTTTTTTTAATGAAAATTTACGAAGCGCTAATTGGGGTATATTTAACTTTTAAATATAAAATTTGGTTTTCATTAAAAAATATACTGTCTATAAATTTTTTTTAATAATAAAAGTATTTCTAACAAGAGGATATTTTTAAAAAATTTTCACTTAAAATTTAAATAATTTTTTTATAATAATTTGTGTTATGTAATTCCATTTTTTTTTTTTTGTAAAATTTTTAAATGTTTTTTAATAAATTAAATTTATATATTTTTTTTTAATATTAAAAAAAAAAATTGCTTATAAAGAAAATTTGCTATAGGTAGCGTATGATTAATATTATTTTATGTTTCTTACAATAAATTGCTAAAAACTTTAAACATATTTTATTGATCTTTTTGACTAGAAAACTTTTCAAAAAAGTAATAACAGTATTAAATTTCATAAGATTTCCATTTTTTACTAAAAATATTGATAGAAACATAAAATTTTCAAACTAATTCAAGAAAATGGTTTGATTTGAAAATTTTCGTTTGCGTTAGAAATTAACATTTATTTTAAATAGTATTTTGAGGGTTTTTATTCAATCACAGAATTACCTCTTAATATTCACAAAGATAATAAGGGTACTCATTTAAACGCTTGAGTTTCCCTTTTCAAATATTTTACAATATTAAGGATAAGTTAATTATAAATCATTAAAATAATTTGTTAAAATCAAATATACATACAATAATTTTATTAAATTGAATGTAAGATTATTTTTTATATCTTATTTATTAGTAATTTCTAAGTATAAACAAAAAAAAAAAAAAAAAGCAGATTTATAAATGCACAATTTATAAATCAAACTTATAAGTGTTGTGCAAATGATTTTTAATACAATTTTTGACAGCTTATTTGCGAGTGTGTAAATTTGCGCGCTTGGCATAGATTGCGAGAGGTTTGTGCGTTTTCATAAGGACCTAAATTTTTTATTTTGCAAAATAAAATAGGAACATTTACAGGAAGATAATTCAGTTTGAAATAATTTTTATTTAAGATAAAACATTTTTAAAAATTTTTGGAAAATTTATATGGAAATTTAAAATAACATTATAACATTGTGAAACATATGTTTATGAATTATGTTAAAAAATATTTTGTTTAAAAATTTTTAGATTTTTTAAATAAATATAGTTTCTTATAAAATTTTTGTTTTATAAAATATATCACTAAAAACAAAAATTTACATTTTTTTTCATGAAAAATAAAATTTTGCACCAATAAAAAAAATTTTAAGTAAAATCCGATTTTTCACTAAAAAATCGATTTCTCACTAAAAATTCTATTTTCCTCTAAAAACTCGATTTTTAACTAAAAAATTGGATTTTGCACTAAAAATTAAAAAAAAAAAAACTATTTACCAATGAAAACAAGTCCAAAAGTATAACTGGTTAAGTACAACAAAATAATATTCTATACCCTTGCTTTGTCCACAAGATGGTCTTCGAGTTTTTGGGAAATGACCTTATGCAAAGTGAAATAATAGACCGACCATAACCGACTTCATTCAGTAAACTTTAGCATTATACCAAAATAGTTCCGTTTCCCAAATTAGATCAAATTATCTTTAAAATTAAAACTTGTTCTTTATGACCAAGTTTTATATACACAGACAACAAGCTAGCAGTGCAACCAGGCAGTATGTAAGGCGGGCGGATATCGTTAAATCGACTTGGAAATTGATTCCGAATCGATTGGTATACTTTAAGATGGATGTAGCAAATATAAAAGTCCTAGTTTTAAGTTTTAAGTAAGATATAAATAAAATAATTTTTAAATTTTGACATTTTTCAAAATAACAATATAACAAATCATTCGAAAATAATACACATATTCACAAAGTATATTATTTTTTAATAAGTATTTGGGGGATTCACAAAGTGTGCTATCATGTCGTATTGTCATAATGTCATAAAATTTTACAAAGGAAAAACAATAACAATATTTTTTATACATTGAAATATTTTACGACATATGACAATACGACATGATAGCACACTTTGTGAATCCCCCAATTATTTTTCTTCATATAAAACTTAATAAATAACACAATAACGGGGTTGTGAATTGGGTATTTTTTATTTTTTAAACCTTATTACAAATGAAAAACAAAATATTAAATATATTGATGGTTTGCTAAGTCAATGCTACTAAATTATACTTATTATTCTATTAAAATGTTTAAATTGTGTGAAATATTCAATAGTTTCACAATTACTATTAATTACAGAATGAAACATTTTCGAAGAAAAATATCCGTTGAAAAATAAGGAATAATTTCTAAGAATTATTTATTAGAAGTGCGTCAGTCACAAAAGATCCATATTCATATTTGTTTAATATAGTTAATCTGTGTTATACTATAAATTGGTTAAGTATTTTATTAAAAAAAAAAAAAAAAAAACATTTTCAAACTACAAAGTTCAGTGGTATGTGCTAACAATATATGATCTTTGTAATTGTTTATATCTCTTAGTTTTTCTCAAAAAAAGAAAACATTTTTTTATTGTTACAACACGTAGTTTAAATTTTTTCCACATCAACTATAAAAATCTAATGCACACGTACTTGCACAGTGAATTTTCTTATGGAAAAAATTCCATTAATTCTTAAATGTCCATAAAATTGAACATTCATTTATTTTCTATTTAAAATATGATACCATAGTTTTTACCTCTAGAGATTCCTTTGAATACACTTTCTCATTTACCTATATGGAAATGTTATTAAAATCAGTGACCATAAAATCTACCACAGTGCATTTTTAAGAATTTATATTTTTATTTTTTTTTTGTATTTCTAAAACTGAACCACTGACAAAGTGCACTTTTGGTTTCATGTAATTTGAAAATTGTTTTCAATGACATTGTGTCATGTTGTCACATTTTTTAACATGGGAATTTTCTATTCAAAAATTTATATATAAATTTTCAATTACTGACAAAGAAACGTATGAATTATTATTGAATTATTATTTTAATAATAACTTATTTTAAATACACATACATATAAACATATGATTTCTAAGGGTATATTTGATAGAAATTTATAAAGTTTACTAACAATAACTATTTAAAATGGTTAACATTAATGTTATATGATTTCTTTTTGGCTTTTTGTCTTTTATCAAAGAAAATGTCAAGTTTTATAGCTATTGTTTTTTAATTTGAAAAAGGGTATCCTTTATAACAAAGACTAACTTTGTTATAATTCTAAAACCATTTATATTTTGACAACCATTTAATTCTAATAAAATGTAAGAAAAAAAAAAAAAAATAATAATAAAAAAAAAAATAAATTCAATTATATTAAAAAGCGATTTATATATTGAAAGAATATGTTGTGTGTGTTTATCTTAGAAATTCATGTCATTCATAAAAGCGCAAAAAATATAAAAAAATATAATGTCAAAGGATGATGAATGACATTGTATATAGATTGTTGCACATAATACATACATGTATTACCTATTCATTTATACATTCAAGATGTAAAATTTTATCAGGCGCGTTTCTTTACTATTTTTTTTTTTTTTTTTCAGCAGAATTTGAAAAAGTTTAATTTATTCACCCTTTTTCTATGTGGGGATATGATTGAGTGAGTCAAAAGTCATGTTTCTATAAGATTAGATTCAATGTTTTGTTTTAATACCGATGTATTTATTTTTATTATGTATTTGTATTTATTTTATTATTTGTGTTGTTGTTTTTAAAGTCATTTTAATAATTTTAAAAGTAATTCAAATTTTTTTTTTAATATAGAATTATTCAAATAATATAAGCTCTAAATTTATAATTTTCTTTGGTTTGCAATTTGCTACGCTCATGATATTTTTTTTTTAAGTTAATACTTGAACACAAGCAGAGGTGTATGTATATAAATATAGATAAGACCACATATTGTACATATGTACATAAATATTTTATTTATTTAGTTAATATTTGTAGACAGTGGAAGTTTCATATAACGAATTATTGTTTTTATACCCAACAACCAAAAGGATGTAGAGTATATTGATTTTCTCATTCCGTTTGTAACATAACGAGATATTCTAAGACGCTCTGGATGTGTCCGTTTGTCTGTCTTTTGAAAGCAACAGAAGTTTGGTTGGTATGGAAAATGGGCAAAATTAATAAACAAGTTAGTAAATTTTTTTTTTTAAATAATTCTGCAACTTGTGAACCGTTAGAGATATCATTTCACATGGTCAGAGCTGAGGTGTTTTCGAGTTGATTTGGAGGAGTACAGGCCCCAAAGCGGGTGTTTTTTAATGTAGAACTTGATTTAATGCAAAAAATGTTTTGATTTTTGTAGAAAAAAGGATTTTTTTTTGTAAAAAAAATTGAATTTTAATAAAAAATTTGAATTCTTAGTGATAAATAGGATTTATAATGAAAATTTGGAGTTTTTAGGAAATTAATTTTTTTTTATCAGCACCCGTATACAGTGCAAGCTCGGTATTTTCTTTTTTTTTGATGATTTTGATCTTCAATTTTGTCACTTTATTCGTATCACTTGTTGTGTAAATACATCTCTTAATATGGGAAAAGATCAACATATTTTAAAGTCAACGATTTATCAAAAATTAGAGATAAAAAAAAAAAAAAAAAATTTAAAACTTGAGATTTCATAAATTAAATTTTCGTGAATTACAAGTTGCATAAGTTTTCGATTTACCGCATTATAAAGCAAGAAAATTCTTTACTTTAAAGAAAACTGAGTACCCAAGAATGGAAAGAATGCTTTATAAGTAGTTTGTAAAACAAAGGGAAAAAATTTTCCAATATCAGTAGCGATTTTACGATCAAAGGCCAGTCATTTGTATTCAAAAATTTATCAAACCAATTCAGGTTTCAATGCCAGTGAAGGATGGTTGAAAAAATTTAAGCGTCGATATGGAATTACATTTTTAAAAATTATGGGTGAGACATTGTCTTCGAAACCTGATCTTATTGATCCATTTGTGAAAGAGTTTAAGTATTACGTTAATTGGCATTGGTTGACTCTTCACCAAATCTACAATGGCGACGAATCCGGTTTATATTATAGGATGCTTCCAAATCACACTCTTGTCACATGTTATAAAAAAACGGCTCCAACTGAAATTGTTGATTGTTGGAAAATCGAATGCTTTTCCAATAATCCTGTAATATACAAATCCAGCAATAACTCCTGGATGATATCATTTATATTCAAGGACTGGTTCCATCACGAATTTGTTCCCCACGTAAGTTAATTTTCACCAATTAGTGAATGTAAGTTGTTCATAAGTAAACATTTTTTAGGTCCGAGAATTTTTGGCTTCAAAAGGTCTGCCGTAAAAAGCAGATTAGCTTTTAGATAACGCGTCATGTCACCCAATTGCACTGCGCTTATTCAACCGTTAGATCAAAACTTTATCAACTTGGTCAAATTAAATTATAAAAAATAACTTGCTTGGCGAGAAGAGAACAAATTTGGTGCTAAAACTAAAAAACTTCAATCTCAAAAATGCAGTTCAGATTCTAGCTAGTCCTGGGATAAAATAGTGTTCAATGTCCAGTCTTGGAACGCCTTACTCGAATACAGTAGTGAATGGAGTGAAGAGGATAATATGTCCTTAAATATTTTACAAAATATAATTCAGGTACACGGAACTATAGTGGTTATGAAGAAAACAAAAATTAAAGTAGACGATTGTATAAGATCGATAAACATATGCATTCAATGGGCTTTGGAAAATGATTAGCCTACTATAGTACTATATGAACTACGTGATTCAGCCGTTATTTTAAACAGTATTTATTTATTGAATAATTACAATACAATTACAAATTATGTTCTAATTCTAACCGAGCGGACTATTACTCGTTGTAGTGAAACAGGCCAGAGTCTCTTTTGGGAATCGAACCCACAACCCCAAGGCTGACAGATTAGCTCACTATCAATTAGGCCATCGGGGAACCCATTTTAAAAATAATTTGCCAAAAAAAGAAACTCAAAATTTCCAATTTCTTTAAAAATGTTTATTTAAAATGTAAATATATCAATAAAAAGAATTCTAATTTTTAAAATTACACAAATTTTTCAATAAAATTTTGGATTCTGTTATCGCGAAAATTCAGTTTTCGCGACAGGTCTGGTTCTTAATTAGTCTCGAAAATCGAGCTCGCACTGTATAAGAGTCAGTCATTGTTATACAGTGCAGCCGACATTGTGATACCCTGCACCAATCTGTCTTTGCATCAAAGTGATTTTCGTTATTTTCGGAAGTGAGTCTTATCAAATATTATCGTGATACTTACATTTGTCTCAGAAAGTAATTCTGAGTTTTAGGTGGTGAACCAACAATTTTTCTGGTTTTTTAAGATGAACATAAACTGCTCTTTATCTTCAAAGCTGATAAAAAATAATAAAAAGTACTTCAGCAAAATTGTGACAAATTATGAAATTGACAAATGACATCAGAATACGTGCGATGCACAATGGGGCCAATCGCAAAATTTTTGGTGATAAATATGTATCTCCTAAACTACTGGTAGGACCGATACATTTCAATTCGGTGAGAGATGTATAGGATAATCGTACAAAAAAAAATCTTGTAATAATACGAGATTAGCGAAAGGGTGTCAAAATTGACCACCTCGAGTATGAAAAGTTTAAAAAATCGCAATTTCTATAAATCAAGTCCGATTTTAAAGATTTTTATATTTCTAATGATAATAATACTCTGCTACAAAATTACACCTTTTGATTTCCATCCGAAAAACGATCTAACCATTTTCAATCATTTTAAAGAATCTTCTAAATTATGTTTTAAGTTTTGTTCCACATATCGTAGCTCCTTCAATTTTAGGCTAATTTTAGATTTTATTTAATTTAATTTTTTAATATTTTTATGTAATTTGTATCTTCATTAATTTTTGAATAAAATCAAAATTTTTACATTGAATTGAATGAAATATGTCTTGTTTTATTTGCAACCAACTTATCTTTATGAATAAAAATTTGAATTTATGAATTTTTTTTTTTTTTTTTTTTTTTTTAAATTTGTATATTTTTTCAGAAAAAAGGCTTAATATTTCCATAACTGTGGACCGTGTTAAAAAGTAATGTAAGAATGATTTAAAGATAATTTTAATTGAAATTAGTTTTTTATTTATTTATTATTATTATTATTTTTTTTTAACAAAATCAGACAAGTCTTTTTCGAGATATGCTTCAATATATGCTGCAACTTGATTTTAAAAATCTCTATTTATCACGAAAACTAGAGTCAATTCAAAAAAAGTGGATTAAAGTCTTAGTACTTATTAATACCGTGTATCCGAATTGACTGAGAAACTTCGTGCCGCAGTCATTTTTCATATTGTAACTCTGTGTAGAGAAAATCGTATAAGTTTTTCTTCAGTTTCAAACCCATTAAATATTGTTATATTTACAACAAAAATATATTTTAAAATTAAAAAATATAATAAATTTCAGTTAAACTTAAAAATTGTGGACATTTCTTTTTAAGTTTTGGTTACAAATTTGCTGGTAATATTTGACCAATATATAAAGCAATCTGAAAAGTCAAATTCAATAGCTGACATATTTGGTAATTCACATACTATTACTTTAAATAATTCTTCACCTATGGACACAATTGTCTCAAGGATCATTCATGATCTTAATGATGAAATTCTTGACAGATCGAACGTCGAACTCACCAATTTAGATGAAGTTAAAATCATTTGTACTTTTATTGAAAACTAATAAAGCCCCTGGGTTAGATGTCATTATTTGCATTATTCTTAAAAATATGCGTGATTACTTTTTTGAAATTTTAAGTAAACTATTAAATTCATGTTTAATAGAAGGATATTTCCCAAGGATTTTTAAGAAGGATAAAGTTATTACCATTTATAAGCTAGGGAATGATCCTAAATTGCCGTTATAGACCAATCAGCATTCTAAACCTAATGGATAAAGTATTTGAGAAAATAATATATAAGGGAATCTTAGAATTTTCTAATCAAAATAATATTATTAACCCACAATAGTTTGGGTTCAGCAAGGAGTAAAATAGTCGTTAACTTTCTTGAAACAAACAAAAGAAATCGTAAGTGCACTGGGGTTATTTTTCTTCACATCGAAAAAGCATTTTATTCAATATGTTAGGCCTAGTTTTTAAACTTAATACCTTCAATTATCCAAAGTATCTGCAAAAGATAATAAAGAGTTTTTTAGATCAACGCTGATTTGTTGTATCTATTGATAACATGCTATCTAGTAACAAACACATACCTGCGGGTCTGCTGCAAGGATTGGTATTATCGTCTACTCTTTACTCAGTTTATACTTCTGATATTACTGTTCACAGAAATTAGAAAGTAGCTTTTTATGCAAAAGTGTTTAAATGCAATAATCAAAAAGAAGGAAAATGTTTTAAAATTCACCCACAAATACTTTGATAGATGGAAAATAAAAGTAAATTTTTAACAAAACACAAACTAATATATTTCCTTATGATAGGTCGCAGAAACGTATTCCTACAAAACATTTACATTTTTTATCCCACTGCTAGATAGCATTAAATATCTTGGAATTATTTTATATAAGAAACTTTCATTTAAACAAAACATATAATATTTGTGTGAAAAAGCAAATAAATGTGATCGTGCACTTTACCCCTTACTCAACAGAAGATTTAAACCTAATGTAAAAATCAAAAATGCAGAGCGTCTTCATATGAAATATTAAGAAATTTGCTATACAATCCCTAAGACTATTTTTACTTAAAAAGCAATAATTTGTGGTTGTTTTTAAAATTTCTTATAATGTTTAGGTGTGTACAAGGTTTTTTGGACAACTTTTCCTTAATACTGTGATATTAGTAGTTACCTTATTTAATTATTTAGATGTTAATTGCTGTAATACTTTTAAGTAAACTCCCATAACATTGTAATTAATTATTTTAAAAAGGTTTCAATAAATTTAAATTAATAAAAAAAATAATAAATGAAAATCCTAACTCATCTACTTTTAAAAACAAACAAAAAATAAAGAGTTAGGATACAATTTGTAGGAAAATATTGTGCATTTATTTTGGAAGATAACAACTACAGATTTAATTTTATAAAATTCTTGAATCATCAACAGAAGTTAAGAATTTGCTCAGGTAAAATGTTAAATTGATGAAGGGTATTATAAATTCTTTACAGGCGAATATAGATTCTCATTTGTTTTTATTTTTATTTTGTCTAGTTGCTATAGAGAAGTTCTACTGTAAATATGTATATTTTACATTAATATATGTAATAAATATACACTAAGACTGACACATGTGTTTTAAATTTTACAAAATGATTAACATACATACAAAGAAAGATATAAAAATACTTATATGTAAAAATACTCATATATATCAAGTGCTAAAGTGGTCAATATTATAGTCGGTTTTTGCTTTGTGTTGGTTTCTTAAAGTGGTTGCATAAAAGGAAAATTAAAGTGATTCAGTTGCACATAAAAACCGTGACAAAAGAAACGAAAACATCAAGAAACGGAAAGAAAATATAAAAAAATACTTTACCAGAAATATAAAGAAAAAAAAAAAAAAAACCTGAGTTTGTTGTTATTAAAGGCAAAACATATTTACATTGGAAGTAGAAATTTATGATGCTTCAAACAAAGTATAAATATTTTAATAAGAAAATAAAAATGATGTTGTTGCTTTTAATATTAATGTGGTCATTAATGGGGCAACATGTTTATGGTAAATCATCAACATATGAAATTGGTATTGTAACTGCTGCAGCAGCGTCTACTGTTGCGGATGAAGCTATTGATGATGATGCTACTAATGGCATCAGGGACATGATACAAGAAAAAATAGCAAATAGAGCGGAAAGTACTGCTACAACGATAAACGATACAAAAAAGAATATAACATCAAGAAAAATATCAACCACTGAGAATAAAGGCAAGAATAACAATACCACTACGATTTATGGCCATATTAATGAAAACGATAATAATTCCAATAAATTGCCACAAAATGTAGCAAAAAGAGACCAACAACAACAGCAGCAACAAAAAGACGAAGAAAAACAACAACAACAAAAGTCAAATATGATGTATATGAACATGAAAATGCCAGCACCATTGCTAACGCCATCAACATCATCATCATCATCATCTTCATCAATAAAAACATTGTCTATAGCAGCGGTAGCATCAGAAACAACAGCACCACCACCAGCATCATCACCACCAACCGAGTTATTGCTGATGCCAAAAGATCAATTAAATAAAACAGAGTATAAAATCCCAAAGAGCAATGAGCAAGAAAACAACAGCAAAAACAACAAAACCGGCAACAATGAAAACAAACCGGAAGAGAGCATAGTAGAATTGAAAATGTCAACGTTAAAAGTTAATGATACGAACAGTAACAACGTAACTGCTGCAAACACTGACAATGATAAAATTTTAAAGAACAATATAAATAACGAAACAACTGAATCAAATCTGAATGAAACCTCTGCTGATAATATTAATGATACTGATGATGAAAATGATGACCATGAAGCTGACCCTGAAATCAATAATGAAAATTCTGAAAAACTAAAAACCTTCAAATCTATAGCTCATGCACAGCAAGAGTTAATTGCGCAATTTGCCTTAAGTTTTAAACAAATTCCAAGAGTAACATTTTTCACTTGTAAAGAACTAGAAGAGACTTCATCTGCATCTAACAGGGCTAATGGGAAAGTTAATAATAATAATTACTACAAAAGACATACCGATTTTAATTTAGATATGGTAGAATTTGTTAAAAGAATGTATGCTCCTGGGGAGGATAATGAAAGAGTGTCAGATTCCCCCCGACTTATGATGAAAGTAGTTTTAATTGATCATTTGTTGAGTAAAAATCGAGCTAGCACTACTAATACTATAGCACGTGGAGGATTTGGTAGATCTGGTGCTATTGGCGGTGGAGGAACTAATAGTGGTCCCGCTACCCGAAATACTTTCACTAATGCCAATTGGCTTGAGCAGATTTTAAAGCCGGAAGTTTTACGTCAAATTGTTGTTTTAAATTTAAATTGTGGAGAATCTAGCCGTCGTTTGCTGGAAATGGTGAGATTAAAAAATTAACAGATATATTATACATATAAACATAAAAATATCGCATAAAATCTTGAAAATTTGATTTAATATATCGTCCCTGTGCTGACTAAATTATCTATGTAATTTTTAATAACTTTTCAGAAAAGCTGAAAAACTGTTTAGTTTTGCAGTTTCTTCGCTACCTTGCTAAATTTTTACAAATTTTCTTCATTTATGAATAGGTTTAGTAACAAAAATTATGTGTTTTATGAAAAAAAAAAAAAAAAAAATTTTGTCGCGTTTTAGCGAAAATCAACAAAAACTTTACATTAGTAATTTTATGGAACAATTTTTTGTTAAGATGTCATTGTGCTTTTCTTTTTGCAGGTTCTTAAGTTTATTTAAATATAAGTTTGAACTATGGAAGGAGATATTATTAGTGATATCTTGTTCAAATTTCAACTTCCTAAGATAATTGGAACATGCTATTAAACGGTAATTTGTTGATGATCGCAGAAAAATCTTTAAAAAAAAATTAAAAAAGAAAATTCTCCAATATTAATGTAACATGTATGAAACGATAGCTAAAGAAAAATTATGAAACCCGTATTTCTTGATTTTCGGAAAAAGGATTTTAAATATTTACTTAAAAATTCATGAACTCAATAAAGTGCGTGAATTTGTGCGAAGATAAAAAATGTTGCAAGTACCCTCCTAAAATTAAAGATTTTCGTGAGCTGGACCAATTTAAAAGTACCTCCATTGACAGCATGGTCTCACGAGCTTTTTCCTGTTCTGATTATTAAAAAAAAAAAAAAAAAATTATAATAATCTGAAACTGAAAGACAGACAGACGGACAGACATCATCAAAGCTTTAGTTGACGTAAGTCTGTATCAGTTAATTTTTTTGTAACTAGTTTTGGGATGTATACTTTCAGGCAGCATATCATAAGTATACAATATTAAATATGTTTATTATATATATTATGTTTAAATTTTAATATTAGCATTTTCTCTAAGAATATTAATAATAGTAATGTTGGAGAATTTATATATGGTTCTACATAGGTAATTTTGTAAATCCTAAACTAGTCGAGATATCGACAAGTGCTAGTTAGCTAGTTAGGGGATCCAAATGCAGCAATAAAAAATTTTTTTTCAAAATTTTTACATAGGTAATTCAGTCAGCGCAGGGACGATATAATGTATTTTATAACAATTTAAATATAATCAGGTTTGCGTTATTAACCTTCCTTAGGGAGAAAGTAGTTTCCACGTAATAGCGAAATTTGTGTTCATTACGCAAATAAAAAAAAGTTACCGAAAAAACTTTTTCGAAATTTGGAAAAAAATCATTTGGTTTCCAAAGAATTCGGTTAGAACTTTTCGCAGCATATAAAAATTATTTTCTAAATATATGCTAATATTTCTTAATTTTTATACTCACTATTAAAAAGATGGAGGGCATATTGAGTTTTTTATTCCATGAGTAACATGTCGAAAAATCATTTAAGACCTCATGAAGTATATAAGTCCGTCTCTCTGTCTGTCCGTTCGTCCGTCTGTCTGTTCATCCGTCTGTCCGTCGGTCTGTCTGTTTGTTGAAATTAGGATAAGAGAGGACCACAAAGGAGGACGAAATTTTTTAAATACTTAAATAAAAATAATAGTTATTATACTATTTTGATAAATTATCAATTTGACCACTAGACGTCTGCATTGTTATTCAAAATTTTGTATACCAATTCTTAGAAAAATGTGCCATCATAAAACTCTTTATTTCTATTATAATGTCAGATGATAATTTCTAAATCTAATGTGTAACATATGAAAATAAAAAAATTAAGTATCAAATTTTTCTTTCACTTTGGACTTCAGTCACGACCACACATTAGCTTTGACGAGAAATGTTGTGAACAAGCATTTTGTAAAAAAATGTCCTCTTTAAAGTTATATAGAAATTTTATCATAAAACGCATTTTTAAATTTTGATTTATTGCCAAAGGTCTCCTTATAGCTGCCCTTATGTGCAATGTAGCCGTTGAAGTTACTGTGTATTTAAAAAAGTGCACACCTTTTAGTCGTTGAAGTATATATTTGTAATTTTATTGACCCTTTGGTAGTCGTGGAGGTGATTGTGTGTGCAAAAAAGTGAGGTGGTAATAGACTTCCTCCTAGGACAAGCCCATGTTAAAGTGACTAGTCACGTAGCTAATAAAGTGACTAGTGTTAGCCTAATGTAGTCGGTTAGGTAATTTGGACTTGTAACTTGCTGCCATTGACTGCAGGATAGTTACACTTGTATAACTCAAGAACGGTTTGTCCAAATTTGATAAATTAAACTCCAATACATAGCGATTCAAGTTATCTTTGAGCTATATTCACATAAGTTTTTGTTGGTCTAATTATTCTGTAGTTATTCGGTAATTAATAGTAAAAAAATGGAAAAATCTGGAAAATGTTGATCCATAACTCTGAAATTATTAAGCGAACAAGAAATATTGTTGAAGTTTTACTATGGATGAAATATTAGATAAGTCCCATTAAAATGTTAGTATAAAGTTAATATTCGAACCAAATAAGTTTTATATAAATATAAATGATAATGCCAATTTTTACGAAGGCCCACTATAAAGCCCACTTTCGAGAATCACCCCGAAGTGAATAAATAAATTCATATAAATGTTAGTATCGACGTAATATTCCGTACTCGTATGTTTTATTTTACACTTAATATAAGGTCTAGAAAAAAGAAGACCCCTCCCCGAATTGTGATGCACAAAATGGTGTAGGGTATCATATGGTTGGACTTGACCGAATATATCTTTCTTTCTAATTTTGATTAGGGAGAGGGAAAGAGTCAAAAGGTTGTTCATATATTTTTCTAAGATTTTTTTTTTTTTTTGTTTTTTTTGGTAATTCTTTTTATTATTAAATTGTAATAAAATCTAAATCGTATGCACTTTTGTGCTTGAGTTTAATTTAATATATAATGAAAGTCTGATTCTTGGTGTATATTATCTGCGTATGTAGCCAAGGGATAAGGAACTATATGCATACTGCCAGACATATGGACGGATGTAATTATGTCATAATGGGAATTTATGGGTTCAACGATCATAACAGCCTTAAATATAGCAAAATTTTGTTATATTTATGTATTAATTGAGCATAGCTCCTATATACCCCTATTTATTTATTTATTTATTTATTTATTGAGTATACAAAGCCTTCAAGGCCAAAATATAAAAATGTATTATACAGTAGTAATAATCCTGAGTTTTATAAAAACTTGAAACTAATACAATATAAAAATGTTTAATTATATCAAAAATTTAATCCCTACCAGTGATTAAAAAATCATGGGTCCCATACATTTTGGTAAAAAAAAGTTTCGATTTTTTAATCGAAGTGGGTATCAAAAAATTCGTAATTTTATGCTGGTTATGGAAAAAATATTTTAGACATTTTTCTCATGGTTTTCTCATGATTTTGTTTCACATTTTGATGAACATTTTTTTGGAAAAATTTGGAAAATTATATTTTATCTACAGTTCTTACTACAATGCTAATTTTTAATATTTTAGCCTTAAAGGGAACAAAATTATAAAATTCTTATCCATTTTTTAAGAAAAATATTTATTTGGACGAAATGTTCTAGACTCGTGATTTTCAATTGCTTGGAACTGAATATCAATATCAATTTTAAATTTTTTTTAATATTTTTCCCATATTAAGCTAATTTTTACGCATCGTTTGAGGTGTCTTCCTACAAAATTTTTGTCTACGGGACACTCTACTGTCCATGTAAGATCAGAAATGTTAATTATTTACGGAATACTGTCTTGTATTATAGAGTATCATATCTTATCTCCTATCCTATAGAATACTAGAGGATAGCAACAAAAATTTCTTTTACGTTAAAAAACTTTATATATACACGCAAAGAAAAAATATGTTGAATAGCAACCATAATCGAGTTCTGTCATATTATGGTTAGATTTTATGGTTGTTTGTAAATTATATTATGGTTAGATATAGCACAATAATATGGTTGAATCAAAATAAAAATATTGTTGATCTGCAACCATATTTTTGTTGTATATGTACCTGATTCACGTATATAACAATAATATGGTTAAATCACAACAAAAATATTGTTGATCTACAACAATATTTTTGCTGTATATATACCTAATTCATATATACAGCAATAATATGTTTAAATCACAATAAAAATATTGTTGATCTACAACAATATTTTTGTTGTATATATACTTGATTCATGTATACAGCAATAATATGGTTAAATCACAATAAAAATATTGTTGATCTACAGCAATATTTTTGCTGTATATATACTTGATTCATATATACAGCAATAATATGGTTAAATCATAATAAAAATATTGTTGATATACAACAATATTTTTGTTGTATATATACTTGATTCATGTATACAGCAATAATATGTTGAATCGCAATATGTGTACTTAGCGTCGAGAAACAATTATTAGCCTAAAAATAAATAAAAAAAAACAATTAGTTTATCGTATGGAAGTTTTAATTAAAATTAATTATAATTTAGTTATGTAAAATAAATCACTTTGGTATAAGAAAATAAATTTATCACCTGTGAACGATGAAACCTAAGAAATTTCTTGAATACTCGTACAAGCTGACACATTTTTTTAGCACTCTGAAGATAACCAATTATGTAGTTTTCTTTGTATATTATCCATTTAAAATATTTTCACAATATGAAACATTTATTTCTAATTTAACTTTAATTAAAATAATTTATTTTAAATAATTCACTTTTTTAAATATACATTCAGCATATTTTCCAATACATTTTTAACTTGCCGACAGACAATTTGCTCAATGCAAGAAGCAAACTAAACTGAATAAAAATCAACAAGTATACTTATTGTCAAGTACTAATAATGTACATTGTTGCCAATACAAAACAAAAATTTTGTTGTCAATTCAAAATTACAAACAAAATAATATATTCAGGTATTGAAAATATTTTTTTTTGCACATGCAATTTTAACAACAATAATGTGGTTCTAATTTGAACATATTGCTTAGCATGTTGTGCCAACAATATAATTGCGAGTTGAGAACAAATGTATAATTGCTACAACAAAATTGTTTTTAAAATAAAATATATTCAACAATAAGAATGTTTGCGAGGGAAAAATTTCTCTGCAATGAAAATAATATTGTTGGGGCAACCATATTAAGAAATGTTTTTTCTCTGCGTGTACATGTATATCCCACTTAAAGTATTAGCAAAAATTACAACATTGCTTCAAAAACACTTAAAGAGTAGTTTACGTAAAATTAAAGAGGATAAAAGAATTAAAATGATTTCAAACCTGAAATATTTTATAACCAAAATGTTAAACCTTAACAACTTGTTCATCCTCAAACAACATGTAAATGAGTTTCTACTTAAAGTTACTTGCTTTGTAAATTCCATAATATATTTTTAATTGTACGATTAACTTTTGGTAATCATTTGGCAGCAATAGTAATCAACTTAAACTGTCACCCATAATACATTTTGATTGCTTAACATTAAATTATTTATTCTATTCTATTTCTTTTCTTTTCTCTTCTTACGTTTTTCATTTGTTTCTTTATTAAATGTTTCCTTATGTTTATCAACAAATATGATATGGAATCTATGGAATAAAAATCTATACAATATAAATGGAGCTCTATTTTACTTGTTTACTTAAAAAAACAACAACAAAATACAAATAAATAAAAAAAATAAAAAAATAAAACGGAAACGGATATTAAACATTTATGTTTGCATGATGTGTCACACAATAATGATGGCACTGAAATGATGTTTAACTGTTCTGCTACTACTTTACTTACTTACACTTTAAATGTTGATGTTTACTTATGTCTTCTCTTCTCTACTTTTCATCATCTACTTCATGCGACGTGTCTGGATGAGTGAATCGATACATTTGTCCATGTCTGCTTATGTCATTCAATGAACGTATAAACGAACAAACATACTTTTCATTTTCATTTCATTTTCATCTACACTCTTGACTAAGAACATCAACAGGCCTCAAATAAGGCTTTTTTTAACTCAATGTATCACTGGTTGTTGTTGGAGGATTATGTATTTAATCGACAAACTGAAATCGATGATGCGGATGATATAGAAAGCAAGATGAACAGTTATAATACAGAAACAACAACGAATACGACTACAACTATGAGAAGTAACTTAAAGAAGGAAATTGTCAACGACAGCAATGCTACAATTCTACAAGTTAAAAAATTATCCACATACCCATCGGATGTTGTTGGCGCCTCCACATCCGGCCCGGACGAACAAAACAAAGTCACACCAACCACTTTAGCCTCATCCTTATCCTCTACATTAAAGTCGGGTAATCGCTTGCAACAACAGCAACAGCGTTCAATAGACGAACAATTGTTGTTGTCGACTACTACTACAACTTCTTCGAATGCCAGTCGTGCTGGCGTAACAGATGAGGATGACACAGAGATTATTGAAAAGTTTCTCGAAAAACTCAACATCAATATAAATACAGAGTTAATATTGGCAAAACGATGTATGCGTGCTATTATGCCACCAATCTCAACAACCTCCTGTTTAGCAGCCACTCCAACACTCACACCACCTTCACTAACAAACTCTGCATCAACGGAGTCTGATGATTATAATACACTTCAAAAGATGGATTACTACTTGTTATACGATGTTTGGTATGTTTTAATGTTGGTTAGTTTGTATGTACAATTTTAAAAAATATATTCCTAAGTATATACTTACATACATATGTAAGTATGTATGTATTATTTGCATAAGTTTGTTGGTAAATTCGTTTTCATCTATCATCTATGTACAAACATATGTTTGTATGTAAGTATGTACTCTAGAGTAAAAGAGAAAAAAATAAAAACACGAAAGTTTTTATTAGACATCATTGTTGCACTGAATGTTTAAATAGTTGCAAAAGGCATGTTTGTTATTTTTTTCTTCTATGTTTTTTGTTGTTGCTTTGCTAAAGTTTTTTCCATTTACATTTTTTTCTGTGCATATATTTTGCCAGCAGATGATCAATGGAAAAGTTAAATCAAGTCAATATTAAATATTTTTTTTTATTTACTTGAATGAAACTCAATCCAGTTAATGACATTCATTTTAAATTCTATTCATCTCTGCAAAAAACAATAAAAAAAAAAATATTAAATTTATCTTTCTTTTTTACTATTAAAGAATTAAAGGATTAGAGTAAAATGTTTTGCTTTTATTTTGTATGAAAAAGGAATCCTGGTCTTCAATATGGTGGTGAATTGAATATAACGGAAATTGGTTTGTTTAGTTTCAATGAAGGATTCAAATTGGCCAATTGGTATAGCAGTACTTCGACGATCTTAAGACGAATTAATATGGACTTGGTCAAAGTTAGGTGTTTAGTGGTGGTATGACAATTAAATAAACCGTATTTTTATATGTCATTTAAAATTGTAAGCTGTTTTAACTTATTTCCTACATCTAATTTCTTTTTTATTCAGGTTACTCATAAAAATCTTTCTGATACTTTGGAACAATATTTGACATCACACTATGATACACATTTGGATTCAATGAATCGTTTTAATTTTGCTCTATTGTCACATGTACGAGAATTATTCAATTTCAGGTATTTTAATGGCTTCTCTTTTAATGCACCTACAACTAGAGAATTCTTAGTTAATGTTTGTGTTTTTGTTTTTAAATTAAGATTGTTTATTAGACAAACAAAAGCATTATTAAATCATGTTCACTAAATATTTGCTTAAATTATTCAGTAGTTCAAATATGTTTATTTGTGTATAAAGAAAGACAATTATTTATGTTTATTATTATTGGGATTTTATTGTTTATATTGAATATGTTTTTATTTTAAGGAGCTCTTTTGTGAATAAAATAGGTTCTCTCTAAATGTTTTCTTTTTCTTTTTTTAAATTTGTTGAGATGTGTTCAGTAGTTTAGGCATACCCATTGGTCTCTTTAAAAAGGAAAATAGGGAATGTGCACTGGTGTATGTTATTATATCTGGAATTATGAATTTAGATATGGACTACTTTGTCTAGTTAAGTCAATTAAATCAACTTATACAAAATCCATTTTTCAAAAGGGTAAATTTATTCGAGTGTGTTTTAACTTTCTGGAAGTGCAAAAACTGCTTTATTATAAACAAACAAGGATATTGAAAATCATTTGTGAGATGATCTGAAAATAAGTTTATACACACGAAAAAGTCACTAATCACCAAAATAATTGATTTAATTAATTTTTTTTACATTTGCTCCTCTTACTAATAACTGTAAAAATAATAAATAAATTTTCCAATTAAAAAATTTATCAAATCATTCAAGTAGATGATTGAATGAATTAAAAATTTAAATAAGAAAAAAAAAAAAAAAACTTGAATTTCTTGAATAAATGTAATTAAATTTTGACGTAAAATGAAACAACTGTGTTAATTGAAAAATATAAGGTGATAAATTTTTCTGTGTATGTAATTTATCTGTTATAATCCATAGATTGAAAGACAAAAACTTTTATTTTCGAACGAAATTTTATACCAAACCGGAAATCTTACGTACATATATAAAATCAGTATGATTTGGATCTCAAAGTAAATATCTAGATGTCACTTTTAATAGTTAATTAAAGTTGTAACGCTTTACATTTACCAGAGTGCCAATAAAAAGGCAGTGCTCCAATTTCATTTGATCTTCATAATAATTATACCCACCATCAAAAAGATGGGGGGTATATTGATTTTGTCATTCCGTGTGTAACATGTTGAAAGAATCATTTAAGACCCCATAAGGTATATATTTTACATTCTGACTCGATCTAGCTATGTTCGTACATCTGTCTGTCTGTTGAAAGCAGGATAGGGCTTGAACAGGACAAATAATTACCTTATATAAGGTTTTCTTGGTATTGAAAATGAGCAAAATCGGTTAATAAACAAAAAAGTTATGGGCAAAATACTAGAAACACAGGGTGCGTTGTAGCTTAATTTCATACTTTTATGCTAATATCTCTTAAACAAAAGCATATACGATAACGAAATTTTGTACGGATACTTCGAGAGTTAATATAAACTTTTAAACAAAAAATGGGCGTGGTCCGCTTACTTTACCGTCCACCTCCCATATAAGGTGAAACATCAACAAAATTTTATACATATTGTTCAAGAACCAATGCAAACTAGGAAAGAAAAAATGGGCGTGGTCCAGCCACTTTACCGCCCAACTCCCATATAACGACCGAGTCGAATATAATATTCACGCTTGCTTTTAATTATTTTCTGCACTGGATAGATAAATAGATGATAGATAGGTAGATAGATAGATAGATAGATAGATAGATAGATAGATAGATAGATAGATAGATAGATAGATAGATAGATAGATAGATAGATAGATAGATAGATAGATAGATAGATAGATAGATAGATAGATAGATAGATAGATAGATAGATAGATAGATAGATAGATATCAAAATTCAGGCTAAGAATAAAGCCAATAATCTTGATTGATGTAAGAATAAATTCTTAATTTAAACCCAGTATAGTCTTCTCAAGATATACAAAGCCGTGATGTATAGTTGTGCGCGATGCTGAATCTACACTGCCCTGTTTTAATATATCCTAAGATATGTTAATAGTTAAAACACTATTTAATACTTCTGGAATGTTCCACGAAATAATGTAACAAATCCCTTAGTATGTTTTAATCCAGAGACATTTACTTTTAGCAAACGAATTCAGACTTAACGTTGCAGTTAATTCTTTTCCCGGAATATTTACCAGGAAAATCTAAAAAAGTTCCGGACCTACTGAAATGCGTCGAGCTTCTCCATCAGAATAAAAAGCTGCCCTTATGATTCCAGAATAGTTCCCATGGTTAGGCATTCAATACAATGCTAACCAATTATGCAAACTAAATTTACAAACTTTGAATCACTTTATAAGAATATAGAGTACTCAAGTAGCCTGAGTGTCCGACATCACAAATATTTGTATAGTCTAATTTCCCCTCAAAAACAATTTAACACTGATTAATGTTACGTACATTTCAGCCTGTATAATTGTTCGTTTCGATAATAGATCTACACTCGAAAATTCGACCACTACAACTTTGACTAATTTAAAAATCAGAAAAAATATTATGTCAAGATAAAGTAATTTTAAAAAATAATATTAACAATTGCGACATTGTTTTGCTTGAATAGTAATAGACTTTTTTGTATTATAAATCTAATATTATTCTCTGCGTCTACAAAAGATTGAATCTATGTTTTGGGGGGACAAAAGAGTGAAAAAAAATATTTTTACATAAAAATGTGTGTTGAAGAAAAATTTTTTAATATATTTAGGGCTTCGAAGCCAATAATCGGATAAGCTTTGCTATATTTGAACTATTTAAGATGGTTTTAAATCTGTTGATTCAAAATTAAATTTAACGCATGAGTTACATTTCTTTTACCTTATTCAAGTTTACATTGAAAGGACTTTCCGTCTTTAAATTATAAAGTTGCTTAAGCAAATTTTCTTTATATAGCTGGGAAACTTATCCATGAAATAAACGTTTTGTGTACTCAAAACGATTTTATAAAAACCTCTTGGCATAATATATATTTTTGTTTATATTTTTATAAAATTAAAGGTAGAATTTCAAGTGAAAAAACTATAGTTTCATAAAATTTAAGTGAACTAAATATTTATCTTTCAAATTAATTGTTTTCCCCGCCATATTGTAAAGTTTTCTTTATACTATTTTCAATCAAAGGTTCCTTCATTAGTAGTTACTTAAAAGAACTCATTTCAGAAAAAACACTTTACGCTTGTCTTTAATTTGGGTATATTTTGTAAAAAGATTCCATTTTGAAATAGTTTCATGCTTTTATTGGAATTTTGATTTAAACTTCTAAATAATATTTACATTAAAAAATTGTGTTTCATAAATATTTTTCGGAAACTCTTCGCGACCCCCCACGAATGTTCTTACGGACCCCATTTGAGAACCGTTGTGCTAGAGCATCTGCGGGAAAAATAAATTTCGAAGAGTTAAATAGTTCCACTGTCACTTTTTAATTCTGACATGATTACTTTGTTGGAGATTGACTTAAATATTCTGTATTTTCTGCTTTGTTTTGAATTTGAATTTCTCCTATGTTAACATAAAGACGTATACGTGATATTAGTAATTAATATTACTCATACGTTGATATTAATTTATGTTTCTTATAAGTTTTAAACATGAAATATTTAAGATCTAACAAATTTATAACACTCTTTCTTTTCAATTTCTTTAAATTTTCAATTTAGTAAAACAAATAACAGCAAAAAAAAAAAAAAAAAAAAAACGCTCAATTTAAGAGTCATCAATTATATTTTACTTTTTTTTTTTATTACAATTTTAATTCAATCTTCAAGCGTATAAACTACGAGCTGAGCAAAATATATTTAGAATGAAATAGTATAATCTTAATACATTCGGTGATGCATTTGAATGCCCTACAATTAAGTTTTCAATAACATAAATAAGTGATTTATTATTACCATCAAATAAAAATAATCAAAGTAAATAATTCATGTTGAAAAGGTATTAATGTGAAAGTATGTAATTATTATAAGCATGTATTTCATAGATAAGTACATATGTACTTAAATTCTTGGTAGTTAAAAAATAATATAGTGTATAAATTCTTCGCTGTAATCTTATACCTGTCATTTCTTTAAAAATACTCAATTCATTTATTATAATGTTCAATTTTTTGTTCGAACAATAGGGTGTTACAAGAAAAAAATATTTTAATTTAATTTGTTCATATTTCTAAAACATAGTGATAAATTTTCTCAGTTCCTAATTATATTTTCGTTAGATTTTAAATCCTTGAGTCACGGTTATACCTTAAATTGTGTATCATATTTTTGATTATATTATTTTATTTTTTTATAAAATTTATTTTTATGTAAATATTTCTTGTGGTACATCCTTAGTAAATTCTACAGACGTTACCAGTTTTTACGTGTTAATGTATATGTCTGTACATATATTTTGTTGTTGCATACTTGTACATTGTTTCGTTATTATTATTATTTTTTTTTTTTGCAATTTATTTTCGTTTGGTATTTTTTTATTTTTGATACAGAATTATATTTTTCTGCAGTTTCATTTTGTCGAAAACCGCCACCTGGGGTTATTTGAAGAATGGCAAATTTGATGGCATGATTGGTGCTTTGGTACGCAAGCAGGCGGATATTGGGGGATCACCGATTTTCTTTCGCATCGAACGTGCCAAAGTGATTGATTACACAACAAGAACATGGGTGGCCAGGTATGAGTTTAAACATAATAAAGCAAGAATATTTAAAAGTCGAAACAATACCATAATTAACATTATTATTCATATATTCTTTTAAACTTGGGTAATAAATATGAATTTTATTTAGACCTTGTTTTATATTTCGCCATCCCCGAAGCACCAAAAAGGATCGTATTGTTTTTTTGCAGCCTTTTTCTAATGATGTTTGGATTTTCTTGGCCATATGTGGTTTTATAACTATATTTCTATTATGGGTATTAACATCTTTAGAGCGTAAATTTGATCCACATGAATTTGTTTTAATTAATGGTATATGATTATATTAATTTAAATTTTATTATAATGGACCTGTAATTTATTTTTAATAGAACCTGAGGAGGTGAAAGTTTTTAAAAAAGTTCTAAGTGCTGCTATAGAACAAAGAATGCAAGAAAATGAAAAACCGGCTGTTAAGGGTAAAGGTTTCAAAAGATGGTTTGTACGTTGGGGTGCTTTATTTTGTGGTCAAAATATAAGTGATGATAAATCCCGTAAACGTGTGGGTTTGTTTTTTGAATCGTTATTATTTTATATAGGCTCTATATGTCAACAGGGTAAGGTCATGTCAGAAATATCAGTTTTTATATAAATTATATAATTTACTTTATTTATTGTTTTAGGTCTCTCATTTTCTACATTTTTCTTTTCGGGCCGCTGCATTGTTATTACTTCTTTATTATTCTCCTTTGCCATTTATCAATTTTATTCGGCCAGTATTGTTGGTACTTTACTGATGGAAAAGCCCAAAACTATACGTACTTTAAAGGATTTAATACACAGTAATTTAGAAATTGGTGTAGAGGATATCGTTTATAATCGAGATTATTTTTTGGTATTTAATATTTATTAATATTTCTTAAAAACATTTATGATGGTCAAGTAACTTTAATTTATTTAAAGCGCACTAAAGATCCAGATGCCCAGGAATTGTATGCAAAAAAGGTTACTAGCGTGCCCACGACTGGAGATAGTGGTTTTGGTGATACTCCTCCAGATAACTTTGCTTTACCTACACAAGCTACTGAAATGACAGATGCTCAAAAGGCCAAAGCTTATCGTGATATCTTACATAGTCATGAAACTGGTGCCCATGCTAAAACTAATGAAGCCTCTAATTGGTATGATCCAGATTTTGGGGTGTCTAAAATAAAAAAAGGACGTAAGTGAAAAATTTTTGAGGTTAATATTAAGCTTGAATAATTTTATTTCGTAAACAATTGAGATTAAACAAGCGCGAATGTTATATTCGGCTCGGCCGAATCTTTATACCCACTATCAACTTTTTCAAATTTTACGTTATATGGGAAGTGGGCGGACCACGCCCATTTTTTGGTTTTCAAGTTTATATCGACCCTCAAACTACTTATACAAAATTTTGTTGTCGTATATGCTTTTGTTTCAGAAATATCAGCAGAAAAGTATGACACGGACACCTTGTGTTTCTAGTTTTTTGCCCATAACTTTTTATTATATTTATTAACTAATTTTTCCCATTTTCAATACCAAACAAACCTTATATAAGATAAATATTTGTGCCAAATTTCGTCCCCCTACGTTGTCCTGTTCGAGCCCTATCATGCTTTCAACAGACGGACAGACGGACGGACATAGCTAGATTGATTCAGAATCTAACCAGGACCCAGAAAATATATACTTTGTGGAGTCTTAAATAATTCCTTTGGCATGTTACACATGCAATGACAAACTCAATATATCCCCCATCTTTTTGATGGTGGGTATAAAAAGAACTTTATTTTTTCGTTGTCCTTTTTTGTTTGTAAACAGCGAAGAAGCTGGAGTCTGTTTTCTTTTGATTTATTTATAAAAAATTACAGAGGCCATCAAATTAACATAGAGTCATCAGATGTCTTTAAAATTTTTATATATTCATATAAATTCATTTAACCTCTTTTTCCAATTTCTAAAAATTTGTGACTTTATTTACGATTTAAATATTATAAAAATAAAGAAAACTGACAATCTTTATAACTTTAATTTAAATTTTAATATATCTTTCCGTTGTAGACTCATTTTATTGAGTCAAAACTAATAGCAAATAAGTGGGGTAAAATATATAAAAATTGGCGATTTATTGAATTTAAAAATTAAAATTTTTGTAGTAAAGTTCGATACCGCATAAAAATAGACGAAAATACTTATCAATATGTATTAAAATCTTTAAGCTAGATTGTGTTGTTTTCTTATAAAGAGCTGTCAAAGTTATTTTTTTTTTTTTAATTTTTGAAAAATAGTAAAAAATTGAATTTTCATCAACTTTCAGTGTAATTATTTGAAATAAAAAGTAAAAATTTTAAATAGAACCATCAACTTCAGATATTTAAGTGTACTTCTCTTCAAGTATTTGTAAATTATATATTGTCCTAATAATTTGTTATTTTTTTGAAAATACTCCTAAAATATACTATTTTTCAACTTTCATGGAATGCAACTTAAAATGTTACATGAAGTTTGTTCTAAAAATGTTCTGAAAAATAGTACATATTATCCACTTTAATATTTTGAAAAAAGTCGTGCGCATATATAGCCCGATTTGAGAAAATATTTTTTTTCTCGAAAAAAATCCAGTAGATTTTATACAAAAAAGCTTAAATGCAAAAATTTTCTTTGCTTTATCAATCATTAAACAGTGGGGCAGAATCGAAATAAATTTGTAACTTCTCATGGGTTGGTTGGATTTACATGAAATTTCACAAAGACGGGGCAGATAATAGTAGCATTTTGAGTTTAGAAGCAGAATCCCACATACGCTTAAGGAGCGGACCTATGGGGGTTCAAAATGGAATACTAGTGTCAAAGAAAATGTTTAACCACAGGCTTTGTTCCCTGAAATTTTGGTCAAAAAATTTTTCCATATATAGCCAAACATTTTTAACCGCTTTTATTATGTTTTATGCAATTGGTTAAAAAATAAAATTATCTATCGAACAAAGAACATTTTGAGTCGCTATCTTTATTGAGTCAAAAGTTAAACGATTTTCAATTGGAAAGTTTGCAGAAATTAACAAACAGACGGACAGATGGACGGACAATATAATTCTCTAAAAAATCTTAAAATTCGAAAAATATATATTTTTTTTTTACCGCTTTTTAATACCTTTCGTTAATAAATTTAGTAGAAAACATATGTAATTTAACAATTTGATACCGAAATTTTTTCAACTTAGGTATCGATTTTTAATAAGAATTGAACACGCAGTGTTTATTTTAAACACATACGGTGTAGATTCACTATTGACACAGAATGGTATCGTTTTCAACACGTATGTGATTGATATTTCTCTGGGTGTATGAAAACCAAAGTATTTAAATTTTGATATCACCTTTTCCAGAATTGAGTGCCATTTTCGGCCTATTTAACACAAATGTATAGACGGACGGACATTGCCATTCTACTAAAAATATTTTAGAATTCTAAAAGTGCATTTTTTTACTACGAATAAATAGAAAAAATAGAACATGATCAACAAAACATGGATATAACCTTTTCCTGAATTAAGCTTAATTTTCGTCCCATTTAACCCAAATGTATAGACAGACGGACGGACATTACCCTTCAGCCAGAAAACATCTTATAATTTTAGAAATACTTATTTTTATTTAATAATAGATAGAAAAATTAAACGTGATCATTAAAGTGTTGATATCACCTTTCCTTAAATTATGCATAATTTCCGACCCATATAACTACAATGTATAGACGGACGGACATTTCTGTTCTACCCCTTTTACCCCAATGTCTGCCTATACCCTACACCACCATAGGTGGGGAGGTTATTATGCGTTTGTGCTGATGTTTTTAACAGCCAATAATATTGGTCTAAAACCCACCTTAATTTATACCAATTGGCTTAGAATCACTTTCTGAGTCGATTTAGCGATGTCCGTCCGTCCGTCTGTCCGTTTGATCGTCTGTCCGTCTGTCCGTCCATGTAAACCTTGTAATCAAACTACAGGTCGCAATTTTGAACCAAAATTAATGAAATTTGGTACACAGGTTTCTTATAGCCCAGGGACGAAGCCTATTGAAATTGGTTATGTTCGGTCCATTATTTCACCTTGCCCCCATACAAATGTCCTTCCGGAAAATGGTTTAACGATCATAAATCCCTTAAGTATAGCAATATTTTAATGAAATTTGGCACATGCGAGTTTCATATAAGTTTTAATAAGTGTGCCGATTTTTAAAAAGATCGGTCCATAATTAGCAATAGCTCCCATATAAACCCTTTTTCAGAAAATCACTTTAACGGGCATAAATCCCATTGAAATATTAGTATCAAGTTAATATTCGACACAAATAAGTTTTATATGAACATAAATGTAGTGCCACATTTTACAAAGATCGGTCCATAATTCACCATAGCTCTCATATAAGGCCCTCTTTCGGGAATCACCCATTAATTCATATAAATGTCAGCATCAACGTAATATTCTGTATTCGTACGTTTTATTTTATACTTATGAGTATCGGTCCACATTTGACCCCAAGTCTAATAAAAGACCCCTCCCCGAATTATAATGTACACATTGGTGTAGGGTGTCATATGGTCGGGATTGACCGACTATATCTTTTTCTCTCGTTTTTCGAATAAAGTTGCTGAAAATATTAACAAAATCATTTCAAAAGACCATCTTATAATATTACTTAAATGATAAAGATTTTTTTTGAGGGCATGTCTAATATATTGCCATAAATGAGCCGAATATTCAAGTATATTTCACAATATATTTTACACGAGAAACATTTTTGATGTTTTCACTTTGAGCACATAAAAAAAATGAGATAGAAAGATAAAGTAAGTGAAGCCCGACCATATGATAACTTACACCATAATTATACTAAGTGTGAAATAAAATATTCAACTACAGAATACCACGTTTATACTTATATTTTGAAGAATTTGTGCTGTTTTGGGTGATTCCCGAAAGTGGGTTTATATGGGAGCTATTATAAATTATGGACAGAATCTCATAAAATTTTGTACTGTGATTTCTAATTAAATAAAACTTATTTTTGTCGAATATTAACTTATTACTGACATTTAAATAAATCGATTCAGAATGTGATTCTGAGTCGATTGGTATACTTTAAGGTGGGGGTCCGATGATTTTTTCTGTGCGTTACAAATATCAGCGAAACGCATTATACCTTAACCACCTTTGATGGTGTAGGACATAATGAAATTTGGATGTCTTGAACATTTTTTATTTTTTATGGTGAAATGTACTACATTAATACCTTATTATAGGCGAAATATAAGACACGCACATAAAAAAAATCAAGACCTGATAAAAAAAACTGAAAGCAGATTCGTGTTTAGTACATAGAAATCTTAAATATAAAAGTATATCCCTGCTTAAGTCTGGTCAGTTTATATGATTTTTAATAAACATATTTCTGTAGCTCCAGAGGTAAACACAAAAAGTCTTCTTTTCCTCTAAACATTCAGATTATTTATGTAAATTATTTGTTAATTATTCTACATTAAACAGAAAAAAATATTTCAAATAATTTTTTAATAAAATTATTAATTAACTTTATATTCGAATTTAATTATATGATTTATTAATATAATTAATTTTCTAATTGGTTTACAGTTTTGTTTTATAATAAATTGACAGCTGTTAACAAAATATAAAGAAAAATTAAATATTTGTCTATAAAAGTACAGAAATAAAATAAATTTAAGTAAAATTTCAGCTCATTGCTTCTATTTAAGGAAAAGAAGTAATAATAATATCAATTATTCTAGTTATTAATATTATCATTTTGATAATTGGAGCAAAATCAATTAAAAGTTAATTAATATTACAAATTTCATAATCGAAGTCCATTTTTACTTTTTTCTGTGTAACCATCATAGATATTACAAACATGCAAATAAAAATCATTTAAATATAACATTAATCCAGTACAAATTCTTTTTTCATTCAGGTTTTGCTTTTCATGTGGATGTAGCTACGGCCTATAAAATTATAGCCGATACATTTAATGAAAAAGAAATATGCGATTTAACTGAAATACAATTATTTCCCCCACAAAAAATGGTCAGTATTGTACAAAAAGGATCACCTTTACGTAAAGTTATAACCTATGGGTAAGATTAAACACATTTCCCTCTTATTGACTATTAACAATCAAACATTTTCTTTACTTCTTAGCTTGCGACGTGTTACCGAAGTGGGTCTAACCGATTATCAACGTAAAGTTTGGCACTCGCCCAAACCACGTTGTGTTAAACAATTACATACCGATGATTTAAGGGTAGGTTGATTACATTTTAACATTTATGCCATTATAGATTAAAGAAGAGGAAGTTGAATATGTTATTGTCATGAAACTTACTGGGGTATAACACTTAAATAAGTACATACCTGAACTAAGTCTGTGACATATACTTCATACGCCTTTCTTCCTTACCTTCCTATGTCATAAGCATTATTTAAAGTTTAATAACACTCATTCACGTTGCACAGTTTCTCTCAACTTCATATTCACAATAATAATAATGACAATAGCTATAGATGGCAATTGCAAGAAGAACATTTATATACATACAAACATACATACATACATATGTATGTACTTTTATCGTCTATATTTTAGGTTGATATGCAAACATTTACATCAGCATTGTTGGTTCTTATCTTTGGTTATGCAGTCAGTCTGTTGATTTTAAGTTTAGAGATTGTGCACTTTAAACTGTGGCAACGATATACGACAACGACAGCAACATAAATAACAAGAACGTCAGCATCATCAGCAGCATCATGCAACAACAGCATTAACATTTTGGCATTTATTAAGAGCCAACGAACGGCATGTGTGACTGAGTTTGTATGTGTGTGCAAACGTTACGTATGTTTTTGACAGTAATTTGCATGTTTAAGCTTATATCATTAAATAGTATTACTTAGTAGATATAGAAACTGTCTTGAATTCAAATGCACTTTTAAACAATTTTATTTAGCCTTGACATTTCAATAAAAAAATGTACTTAACTGAAGTTTATTTTTGTTTTATGGTTACTTATAAGTCATAAGTTTTGAATATTAAAAATAAAAGTTTACGATCCAAGTTACTTTAATATATTGTTATTGACTGTTTGGAATTCATTTGAAATATCTACAATCACTAATGATATTTATATAATTTTCCATTGATTAAAATATACTTCTCTAAGAAATACTTAAAATTTTTTTTGTTTGGATTCCAAATATAAATATTTGAACTCATCTTATATAACTGTTTCATTTATCTTGTATTGGAAAACATTTAAATGTGTCTTTATTTTTTTTTTCTTTCTCTAGAAATACTTAAATATTCACATTAATCCTTAAAGTCCTTGAAATGTCCTCTTTTGATCAAATATTATGTTACTTATTGCTTTCTTTGAATATCTTTTAAAAACATTTTTCTTATGTAAAATTAATTCTTTACATCTGACAAAACATTTTACATATTTATGAGTTGTAATATTTTTAATAATATTTCTTCTTTTCGTAAGATATTTATATGCATCAAGGCAATTTGTTTCTTTAATATGTTAATAGTTCTTTTTAGGTTTTTATTTCTGCCTGATTTTTAATATTTTTTTGATAATATTATTCTCTTTGTTTTATTTTGTCTGTGTATTGTACAGATATACATATTTTTTTAATACATTTATTCAATGCTAAGAACCATTCAATATATTAGCGCATTGTTAAATATTTATGAAAAAAAAAAGGACTCTCAATGGCTCTTAACCAAAATACAACAACTAAAACAAACAAATACTCTTCTTGTTTATTCCCACATAATACTTGCATACAAAAACAAATAAAACAACATTTTGCTAGAGGTTTGTTTTATATTGTACGTTGCCTTCGCAAACGGCGAAACCATTCATATCTTTATGAATAAAGGAATAAATAATGCACAGAAAATAAAATAATAAAAAAAATAGAGAAAAATAAGACGAAGTAAAACTAAAACAACAACAATAACTCTACTAATACTAATACTAACAAATGTATAAACGAGCAAACTTTTTAAATAATGTTACGCCAGGGACAACAGAAAATGTTGAATTTATGAAAATTTTAATAAAAAACCATTAAAGAAAACGACCGTTGTGTTTATATGTATGTATGTATGAAGGTATCTGTGTGAAAAATACAAATATATTCTAATATTTTATATAAATATATTTAGTTTAGCTAACTACTATATTAGGATGTATGTGTTATAAATTTCAAACAAACATACATATGTATTTAGTGGATTTTAAACTATTAAAATATAAATGAGTCGAAGTGATTAAGTTGGCGAATTTTTAAAGAAATAAATGTAACTAAAACAAATGCTTAGATCCAAAGCAATATTCTATAGAAAAAATTGCTAAGATTATGAATAATTTGATATAAAAAAATTGCTTTAATTATAACAAATTTTCTGTAGAAAATATTGATCAGATTCTAAAAAATTTTCTATAGTAAATACTGGTCAGATTCTGAATAACTTTTTATAGCAAATATTGCTCAGATGCTGAACAGTTTTCTATAGAAAATATTGTTCAGATTGTCAACAATTTTCTTTAGAAAATATTGCTCCGATTGGGAAAATTTTTCTATAGCATATATTGCTCAGATTCTGAACAATTTTTTATAGCAAATATTGCTAAGATTCTGAACAGTTTTCTGTAGAAAATAATTTTAAAAAAATTTCTATAAAAAGTGTTGCTCAGATTTTGAACAATTTTTAGTAGAAAATATTACTTAGATTCTGAATAATATTCTATAGAAAATATTGCTCAGATTCTGAACAATTCTTTTATAGAAAATAATGCTCAGGTTCTGAACAATTTTCTAAGGAAAATAATGCTCAGATTGTAAACAATTTTATAAAGACAATATTGCTCAGATTTTAAAAAAATTTCTATAAGAAGTGTTGCTCAGATTTTTAAAAATTTTAGTAGAAAATATTACTTAGATTCTGAATAATATTCTATAGAAAATAATGCACAGATTCTGCAAAATTTTCTATAGAAAATAATGATCAGATTCTGAACAATTTTCTATAGAAAATATTGCTCAGATTCTAAAAAAATTTCTATAAAAAGTGTTGCTCAGATTTTGAAAAATTTTTAGCAGAAAATATTACTTAGATTCTGAAAAATTTTCTAAAGCAAATATTGTGCTCAGGTTCTGAACAATTTTCTAAGGAAAATAATGCTCAGATTGTAAACAATTTTATAAAGACAATATTGCTCAGATTTTAAAAAAATTTCTATAAGAAGTGTTGCTCAGATTTTTAAAAATTTTAGTAGAAAATATTACTTAGATTCTGAATAATATTCTATAGAAAATAATGCACAGATTCTGCAAAATTTTCTATAGAAAGTAATGCTCAGATTCTGAACAATTTTCTAAAGAAAATAATGCACAGATTCTGAGCATTATTTGCTATAGAAGAAAATTGCACAGATTCTGAACAATTTTCTATAAAAAAATTCCTCAGATTCTGAACAATTTTCTATAGAAAAAAATTGCTCAGATTCTGAACAATTTTCTATAGAAAAAAATTGCTCAGATTCTGAACAATTTTCTACAGAAAAAAATTTCTCAGATTCTGAACAATTTTCTACAGAAAAAAATTTCTCAGATTCTGAACAATTTTCTATAGAAAAAAATTGCTCAGATTCTGAACAATTTTCTATAGAAAAAAATTCCTCAGATTCTGAACAATTTTCTATAGAAAAAAATTTACTCAGAATCTGAAAAATTTTCTATGGAAAATACTGCTTAGTTTCTAAAAAATTTTCTATAGACAGTGTTTCTCAGATTTTGAAATTTTTTTTTTTAGAGAAAAAAAAAAAAAAAATTGCTCGGACTCAGAATTATTTTTATAAAAAATATTGTTGTAATACAAAGCCATTTTATCTGATAAAGTGGCCTAGTTTTTAAATATAGAGAAAATTCCTTAGTCTCTAACTATAATAAAACTCTAATCTTCATAAAATAAATTTGTTTCTAAAATCAAATTAAATGTAAGTATGTATGTGTGATATTTTTGTTTTGTTTTGTTTTTTTTTTTCATAATGATTATGATTATTATTTTTGTGATCGTAATGATTCATAAGTAAGAATTTGAAACAGTATGAAATTTTGCTGTAATGCTTTCATATTTATCGTATAACAACATCAAAATATCATCATAATAATAAACATTGTTACATACACATATACAGACTCATACATACATTCAATTACCCACACAAGATAAAAAAAGGAGAAGAAAAGAAATAAAGATTTCGTTGTCGTTATAAACATATTAAAGGCATGATGCCAAGTGGCAATTGGTTGCTTGTTATACAATTTGTTTCAGTTAAGTGCTCTTGTTTTCTATGTACTCTAGGTTTTGTTTGCTTACACAAATGTACACACACACATATATATATATACAAGGATACAGCTACAGTCACACAGATAAGGAAACACTAACATTAACACTAATACTAACACTTGTTTTATAAAGCAACAGCAACAAGAGCAAAAGCAAGCAACGTCAACTTATTTTTCTTCTATCGCCTGCCTGCCTGACACTGCCATCATGCTAGAGCGACTGATGTTTTTTACAGTTTGTCCTTTAAAGTTTGTAGACACATTTTTCTTGAAAAAGCTTCTTTCTTATTAGTTTTATATTTATTTTTTTCTGCGCTGCTTCTATTTTATGTTGTTTGTTGTTGCTCTTGTTTCGTTTCCTTTCACTGACTTTGAGTCTGACAAACGAATGTTTTACACTCCAAAACGGATAAGAAATGTGGTTCAAAGTTCAGTTGTTGCTTTTACTGTGTGTGTGTGTATGTGTGTGTAATGTGTGGTGATGGTGGCTTTTAGCCACCAAATTCTTGGTCAATTGTCATTTTTGCCTTATCAGTTTGTGAAAAGAGCAAAATAATAAAATAATACTTATATGTGTGCTTAGATGTATGTGTATGTGTGTATAGAATATGGTCAATAAGGAAACAAAAATAGTCTATTTATTTTGGTTTGAACACAAGAGGAAGTAAATGAAAAAATGTACCACAATAAATTTGTCGTCAATGATGATGACGACGACAATGTTTTTTTTGTTTCTTTCATTTGTACATTATCACAATGGATGTTATTTTTTTTATTATTGTATCTGATTTGACGGTCATATTTTGTTGGACTCTGTTACATGTTTAATGAGCTTGTTCATTTTAACTTTGATTTTATTTCTAATCTGTTTTTGCTTTCCTTCTAGTTCTTATTATTTTCCTTGGTTTTTTTTTCAAACCCCATTATTAAATATACTGATTTCTTTACAAGACCAAATTTAATAATTGTCCTCAAATTACAGTTCAGCAAAAAAAAAAAATAAAAACAATCATCACAAGAAGGTCACTTCACTTTAGTTTTATTTAATTTTTTTTTTTTTTTATATAAACTAGTAAAAATTGTTAGAATTGAAACCTGTAATTTTGGGGCTTTTTTGTTGAGATGTCTTAATTATATGTTGTTTATTTATTTTTCTACTTTTTGTTTGTTTGTTTTGATTTCATTTAATTTACTATTTTTGGTTTGATATGCTTTTTATTCTTTTACAAACCTTTGTTTTTCCTCGATGTCCTTTACATTTGTAAGTTGTTGTATGTAGGAGTAAGTGTTTGCGTGTGTATGTGTTTAAGAGTTAGTACATGTTAATGGAAATGTCGTCTAGTTAAAATTATATGTTTTCAAAACAAACAAACAAATAAACACACTCAAATGTAAATAAGTATATGGTATATTTGATCATAAGCCCATGAATAATTGTTGTACCTGATGACAACAGAAACAACAATAATAAATCAACTTAAGTTACAAGTAAATTAATTTATTCATATTTCGTAGACACATGGCGGGGAAGAAAAATTGCTGAAAAAAAGGAATGGGTGATTGTAATATTTCTTATTCGACTATAAGAAAAATCTAGCGACATTACGTAGATACACATTTAAAAGGATATTAGGGCTAATATCCTTCAAGATATTTTCTCAGTTTCTAAGCATATTTTAGTACTAAGAAGTATATTTACCTCAAGGAAGAAACTGGGCATTCTATTCTATAGAATATTGTTCAAAATCTGTGCAATATTTTCCATAGACATTTTTTTAGAAACTACACAGAAAAAAGTCACCAATTAACAAATATATATGAAAATAATTCATTCAATTATAAACTTGTTTAAATTTGCACCTCTCACCAAAATGATTATATCAATTACTAAAAACTGTAAAAAATACAAAACAGAAAAAAAAATTCCCAATTAATAAATAAAATCAATCAAGTAGTTGATTGGATGAATTAAAAATGTATATATGATATAAAAGTAGTTAAATTTTATTTTTATTTCATTTTTGCTTGAATAAATTTATTAAATTTCGATGCAAAATGAAACAACTATGTTAATTGAAAGAAAGACCGTAATAATTTTTTCTGTGTAAGCAATTTTTTCTACAGAAAATTGTTCAAAATCTTAAAAATTTTTTCTATAGAAAATTGTTTAGAATCTGAGCAATTTTTTTCTGTAGAAAATTGTTCAGAATCTGAGCAATTTTTTTCTATAGAAAATTGTTCAGAATCTGAGCAATTTTTTTCTATAGAAAATTGTTCAGAATCTGAGCAATTTTTTTTATAGAAAATTGTTCAGAATCTGAGCAATTTTTTTCTATAGAAAATTGTTCAGAATCTGAGCAATTTTTTTCTATAGAAAATTGTTCAGAATCTGAGCAATTTTTTTCTATAGAAAATTGTTCAGAGTCTGAGCAATTTTTTTCTATAGAAAATTGTTCAGAATCTGAGCAATTTTTTTCTATAGAAAATTGTTCAGAATCTGAGCAATTTTTTTCTATAGAAAATTGTTCAGAATCTGAGCAATTTTTTCTATAGAAAATTGTTCAGAATCTGAGCAATTTTTTCTATAGAAAATTGTTCAGAATCTGAGCAATTTTTTTCTATAGAAAATTGTTCAGAATCTGAGCAATTTTTTTCTATAGAAAATTGTTCAGAATCTGAGCAATTTTTTTCTATAGAAAATTGTTCAGAATCTGAGCAATTTTTTTCTATAGAAAATTGTTCAGAATCTGAGCAATTTTTTTCTATAGAAAATTGTTCAGAATCTGAGCAATTTTTTTTTATAGAAAATTGTTCAGAATCTGAGCAATTTTTTTCTATAGAAAATTGTTCAGAATCTGAGCAATTTTTTTCTATAGAAAATTGTTCAGAATCTGAGCAATTTTTTTCTATAGAAAATTGTTCAGAATCTGAGCAATTTTTTTCTATAGAAAATTGTTCAGAATCTGAGCAATTTTTTTCTATAGAAAATTGTTCAGAATCTGAGCAATTTTTTTCTATAGAAAATTGTTCAGAATCTGAGCAATTTTTTTTTATAGAAAATTGTTCAGAATCTGAGCAATTTTTTTCTATAGAAAATTGTTCAGAATCTGAGCAATTTTTTTCTATAGAAAATTGTTCAGAATCTGAGCAATTTTTTTCTATAGAAAATTGTTCAGAATCTGAGCAATTTTTTTCTATAGAAAATTTTTCATAATCTGAGCAATTTTTTTCTATAGAAAATTGTTCAGAATCTGAGCAATTTTTTTCTATAGAAAATTGTTCAGAATCTGAGCAATTTTTTTTTATAGAAAATTGTTCAGAATCTGAGCAATTTTTTTCTATAGAAAATTGTTCAGAATCTGAGCAATTTTTTTCTATAGAAAATTGTTCAGAATCTGAGCAATTTTTTTCTATAGAAAATTGTTCAGAATCTGAGCAATTTTTTTTATAGAAAATTGTTCAGAATCTGAGCAATTTTTTTCTATAGAAAATTGTTCAGAATCTGAGCAATTTTTTTTTATAGAAAATTGTTCAGAATCTGAGCAATTTTTTTCTATAGAAAATTGTTCAGAATCTGAGCAATTTTTTTCTATAGAAAATTGTTCAGAATCTGAGCAATTTTTTTCTATAGAAAATTGTTCAGAATCTGAGCAATTTTTTTTTATAGAAAATTGTTCAGGATCTGATTTATTTATTTTTTATTTTTTTTTTATTTTTAGAATCTGAGCAATTTTTTTTTATAGAAAATTGTTCAGAATCTGAGCAATTTTTTTCTATAGAAAATTGTTCAGAATCTGAGCAATTTTTTTCTATAGAAAATTGTTCAGAATCTGAGCAATTTTTTCTATAGAAAATTTTTCATAATCTGAGCAATTTTTTTCTATAGATAATTGTTCAGAATCTGATTTATTTATTTTTTATTTTTTTTTTTATTTTTAGAATCTGAGCAATTTTTTTCTATAGAAAATTGTTCAGAATCTGAGCAATTTTTTTCTATAGAAAATTTTTCAGAATCTGAGCAATTTTTTTCTATAGAAAATTGTTCAGAATCTGAGCAATTTTTTTCTATAGAAAATTGTTCAGAATCTGAGCAATTTTTTCTATAGAAAATTTTTCATAATCTGAGCAATTTTTTTCTATAGATAATTGTTCAGAATCTGATTTATTTATTTTTTATTTTTTTTTTTATTTTTAGAATCTGAGCAATTTTTTTCTATAGAAAATTGTTCAGAATCTGAGCAATTTTTTTCTATAGAAAATTGTTCAGAATCTGAGCAATTTTTTTCTATAGAAAATTGTTCAGAATCTGAGCAATTTTTTTCTATAGAAAATTGTTCAGAATCTGAGCAATTTTTTCTATAGAAAATTTTTCATAATCTGAGCAATTTTTTTCTATAGATAATTGTTCAGAATCTGATTTATTTATTTTTTATTTTTTTTTATTTTTAAAATCTGAGCAATTTTCTTTTTTATAGAAAATTTTTTAGATTCTGAGCAACTTTTTCAATAAAAATTGTTCAGATTCTGGGAAACTTTTTCAATAGAAAGTTGTTCAGAATCTGAGCAATTTTTTTCTATAGAAAATATTTCGGGATCTGAGGAAATTTTTTCAATAGAAAATTGTTCAGAATCTGAGCAATTTTTTTCCTTAGAAACTTGTTCAAAGAAAATTTTTCAGAATTTGAGTAATACTTTCTATAGAAAATTTAAAGTTTGTTGCTCAGAATCTATACAATAATACGAATATGTGGAAGTCACTTTTATTACAGTTTAGCATAAAAAGTTTAAACATTTATTTATTTATTTTTATACCCTACACCACCATAGGTGGGGAAGGTATTATGCCTTTGTGCGGGTGTTTGTAACACCCAAAATTATTAGTCTAAGACCCACCTTAATTTATATCAATCGGCATAGAATCACTTTCTGAGTCGATGTAGCGATGTCTGTCCTTCCGTTGGACGGTCTGGCCCTCCATGTAATTCTTGTAATCAAACTACAGGTCGCAATTTTGAACAAAAATTAATGAAGTTTGGCACACAGATTTCTTACAGTCCAGGGACGAAGTCTGTTGAAATTGGTTATGATCGGTGCGTTTTTTCACCTAGCTCCCATGATCGGTTCGGAAAAGGGTTTAACGATTATAAATCCCTTAAATGCAGCAATGGTTTGATGAATTTTGGCTCATATAATTCCATATAATTCTAAATCTGTGTGCCCAATTTCAGAAAGATTGGTCCATAATTGACCATAGCTCCCATATAAGGCCCTCTTTCGCGAACCACCGAAAAGTTAATAAATTCATATGTTAGTATCGATATAATATTCTGCATTTGTATATTTTATTTTACACTTAACATGAGTTTCGGTCCGCAATTGGCCCAAGTTCAATTAAAACCTCTCCCCGAATTTTGATGTACACAATTGTGTGGAGTATTTTATGGTCGGGCTTGAACGACTATATCTTCTTTTCTCGTTTTTGTTTAAATTCTTTAGTGTTTAATTTTGTTCTAGTAATCAATAAATTCAAAAATTGTTTTTTCATATTCAATATGCTTTAATATTCACTACTTACAATTTTATAGGAACTAAATATTTACATCCGTACATACGTGTACAAACATATGTTTATTAAAAACTTTTCTTATCGTTAAACGGCTTGAATGCATTAAAAGTGTAAGTAGTATTCAGTTTGCTACTTCTGCAACAAATGTTGTGCAGAAATACTAAGTAGATAAATACTTTTGAGAGTCCTCAACTGATTATGCGCCTCTTAAGTTTTTATCAGAAGCAAAAAATGAAAAACAGATTTGCATTCGATATGTATCGAATAACAATGACATTTTATCCATTCGACTAAGCAACCGAAGTAAAAAAAAGCGTGTAGTTTACTTACCAGCTCTCTTAAATATTTATAAGCAAATATACTTATAAACATTCTAATAGCTATAGTATCAATTGGAATGCAATCCGCTTTATATTATCCTGGCGATAGTTTTCATTATACTAAAATATTAATTTGTTTTGGTTAAGATATTACAGCTTCTTAAATAAAATGAATATTAACAGTTTCATAATTCAGACACTATCTCTTTTCCTGTTAAGAGGGATATATAACTTTCGTTAAGTTTTTATGCTCATTTTTTTTAACAGCTGTGTGTAAATTTTAGATACAAATGACCTACCTTAATGTGCAATTGAGAGTTGAATTTTGTTAGAGTAAAATGTATAGGAATTGTTGCATAAATATAAATAAAACAATAATTTATAATAATGAGTGTAAAAAAAATTTTTAAAAAGAAATGATTGAATTTAAAACAAAGATATCAGTTCAAATGTTTTTTAATGGAAATGAAAAATTTTAATTTTAACAAATACTCATTTCTGTTGAAAATTTGTTCTTTGCGCATGTAGAAATTTGTCATTGTACTACACTCTTGATTTGTTTTGTTTATTTTCATGTTGAATATTTTATAGAAAATGTTACAACATGTGCCTCAACTATGTGCTGTATTTCATGGAATAAAGTTAAGCTGCTGGTATCGTTGGCTGTAATTCTAACAAGTTAAGGAGACATTCGGGCGCTAATGTCCCAAGAAAAATGTTAGGATATAAAAAAACAGGCTGTATTAATATAAAAAAACGAAGAAGAAAAAATATAATGTAAAAAAAAAAAACTGGCCTACAACAATGAATATGTTACACACGACTTAACACAAAATAAGTGAAATATTATAGCAGAAGAATAAGCATAAATCTCATTGGTTGGTTAGAAAAAATAACGACAGGGAAATAAACTCAACAACACAGCGCATCTAACTTGTGATTAGTTATTTACAATTGTATTTTAAGTAGATTCTGAGCTGTGAAATCGTTCGTTATATGATTGGCACATGGTTGGGCATTTTTAATTACACATATGTATGATAGATTATGATTATTATGTCAGGCGTTTAATAATGAAGATAATAATTTATTTTTAAATGCAGTAATTTTTATTTTAATTTACTTATTTGGAATTTTGTTATATTTTTTGTAGGCATGTTTGATTGTTTTATACTAAATTAACTTTTTTTTTATATATTTCTCACTTAACGTGAAGAAAACACACATATAAATTAGGTTAAATTTATCTACCATCAACAAGTTATAGGGTGTTAAAGTTTTTAAACTAATTTTTGCCATTAAATTTTGCATTGCATGCCATCAAGTAATTATAATTTTTTATATATATATCTTTTTATAAATAGTCAAATTATTATACCTGTTCTTTATTTGTATAAAACGTTTTAACTTTATGCTATTAGAAGGGCTGTGTTAATATGAAAATATTGAAAATATAACATTTTTGAAATATCTACATTCCTTTAAATGTGCAAAATGTTGTCATTATTTTCTATTTCTAATTACATTTAAACAGCTATCAAAAATACTAATAATATTTGATTTATGGATAAAAAAATATATCGACCATTCCATGAAAGAATGTCCGAAAAAGGGTATTTTTTTACTTGATGGCTTTCAATTTCTATAATAATTTGTATACACAAACTCCATTAAGCCTTTTATCAATTTCAGATTTCAGTTTCTCGCGAAACTGAAACTCGCAAAAAACTCGCGATTTTAATTCGCTTTTTTACTTTCTAAAAAAAAAAAAAAAATCAAAAGTATGTAACTTTGAATAGCAATATCTCTGAGAAGGCTTTGTGAATTGTAATGATTTAAACTGCCCTTGAATTTCACATATGGCGGCTTTACGACGAACATTTTAAAAATAAGAAAGATTTTTTTAAAATGCATTTTTCAAATGCATTTTTCTTTAAATATGCTATTAAAAATTTTAAATTTTTTAACATAATTGAAAAGTTTGGAATCATTACATTAAAATAAAAGTGTAAAATTTTTGGGACGCGAAAATCTTATATGCATAATCCAATTTTTATAAAAACATGTTCCCAATTTTTCATATAAAAATTAAATTTTTTCTTGTTTTTTGAATTTTCTTTAAAATTTGTATAAAAGTTAACAAAATATAAAAAGTATGCAATTTTAAATATTAATAACTCTTGAAGTTATTGATGGATTTCTGTAATTTAAAAAGTATTTAAGAGGCCATTGTATTTTTTTTTTTTGTGTAATTTAGTCAGTATTTCCAAAATCTCCTCTTCGGTCCATAATATTTTAAAAATATAAATGCAGTTTATAGATGCATTTTTGTTAGTTGCGAATTTATTAAATTTTAATTTTTCAAAAGTGTATTTAAGAATGCTTTGTTTATTATAACATGAAACAATAAGTAGTTTGGTACATAATAGTTTACTATTTTTAACGAATTTTTAAAAAGTAACACAATACATTTTTTCAACAAAATATGTAAAGTTACTCAAAATAACAGAAAAATATAATTTTTATATGAAAAAAATTATATTAGTTAAAGAAAAGGAGAAATTGTGCATAGTATATGTGTGCGTCCCACAATTTTGAGATTTTTATTCTAATGTAAAGATTCTACGCTTTCCAAATACGTAAAAAAATTAAAAAATATTAATAGCATATTTAAATAAAAATGCATTTAAAAAATGCAATTGCATTAAAATGCATTTTTAAAAAGTATTTTTTATTTGTAAAATATACATGTTTAAGCTGATATAATTACAATTCAAATGCCGTTTAAATCATAAATTTACGCAAAGACTTCCCAGAAATATTGTTATTTAAAGTTGTATACTTTCGAGATTTTTCAGATTTTTTTGAAAGTAAAAAAACGAAATAAAATAGCGAATTTTCTGAATTTAGCGAATCTGAAAACGGAAATCTATATAGATATCCATGGACCTTATACGTGTAAAATTTTATAAAAATCTAAAAACACTTGGTATATTTTTGGGCGTTCTTTCATGGAATGGACGATATATATTTTTCGAAAAGGGATATTGTAATTTTTTTGTTTGTAATTTCTACAAAAATTTATCTTTTTATAAAAAACAACCTTTTTTTTGTAGAAAATCTGTGATTAAGTACTTATATCTCTTACAAAAAATATATTTTTTTATATGAATAAGTAATAGCGTTTTCTTTTCTGAAGAAAGATATTACCTTATTATTGTGAACCTTTTTTGAGGTTTGCTTTCACCTTCATAAAATGGTTTTATTTTTTAATTACAATAGGACAAAAAATAAAGACCAATTCTATGCTTGTTTTTAAGGTTTTTAATGGAAAAATGGTTTTGGTAAAACTTCAAGTTTCTGGCGATTTTTTTTTTTTTTTTTTTGAGATTTCGAATTTTGTGTGAATTTTCGAATTTTTTGTGAAATTTTGTATTTATGGTAAAATTTTGGATTTTTTTACGAAATATCTAATTTTTGGTGATATTTTGCATTTTTGGTAAAATTTCGGAATACTGGCAACACTGGTTACACTACATAGTATGAATATTATAAAAGTATATGAAAAAAAAAAAAAAAAACTTAAACTGCTTGTTATTTAGTTCATTAAAGTCATTGGTATATCTAATTTTTTCGACACCAGTGTAATTAAATGCGCTGTAATCTCTTCATGACCCGTAAATCATATAATTTAGATTTTAAGTACATTTTTGAGAAATAATGTTAATATTTGGACCAAAATAAAATTATTCTTCTATATATATAAAACAGTAACGTCTGAGTGATTGACTGACTGACTTACTTGGTGATTTATCATCGCACAGCCCAAACGTTTAAAGCTAGAAAGATGAAATATTGACTGTAGATTGTACCGAACAGATCCACTAAGATGGGATTTTTGGAAATTCGAATGTTTAAGGGGTAAAAAAGGGTAAAAACGACTAAAATCGGTAACCTTATATCTCCTAAACTAATAGAGATACAAAAAAAAGTTGTATTGTTATTCATTTAAAAAATAATCGGATAGGTGTCTGGTACTTTTTTGAAATTCGGTTCTTTCAGGGAGAAAATGGGTAAAAACTTTAATATGATACTTTTTAGGAACTATCTATATTTTAATCCAGTAAGTATAGAAATAAAATATGCATCAAATTAGTACCTTATCGAAAATTGGCGAATACAAGTTTGGTGCTTTTTGGAAATTCGAACGTTTAAGAGGTAAAAATCGTATCTGATTTTGGTACTTTTTTCACAAAATATTTTTTTTTTCTTTTTACTGACACATATATAAGAATATTTTAACATTAGATCCCAGTACAATTTAGAAATTCATTGAAATACAATCTTTGTTACATTCAGGGGGAATAAAAAGTACCAAAAAGGTAATAAAATCGAAAAATTAAATTTTGTTCAACTTAATTAAAGTATTTTTTATATTAAACCTAGAAACATGAATTTTAGTACATTTAGTCCTAAGTGGTACTTTTTTTTTCTTATAATGGTACTGTTTGAATTTTCTATAATATTGAACTTAGAAACATGAAATTAAAGATATATGATCTAACTGAATGAGCAAACATAACAGCGGACTTTGTGCTACTCTTTCATTCTTCTAATGGTACTTTTTGAATTTTCTATAATATTTAAGCTAAATCATGAAATTAAAGATAATAAGGGTCCTAAGTAAATGAGAATCCAGAAGACAGAATTTGTGCTACTTTTTCGTTCTTCTAATGATGCTTTTTTAATTTTCTAAAATATTGAAAATTATTGAATTATATTATTGAAAATTAAAGGTAGGACCATATGCTAAAAAATTCAAGAGGGAAAGTTTTGGTATTTTATTGTTCTTCTAATGGTACTTTTTGAATTTATTAAAGCTAAAATCATGAAATTAAAGATATATGGTTCTAAGTGAATGAGAGTCCATAAGAGAGTACTTTTCGTTATTATAATATTACTCTTTGAATTTTTTTGAATTAATAATTATCTTTCAAACACTAGAGCTATTAGCACATTCTTCTCAACTAAAATATAATAATAGAAATAATTTTGTAGTTTTGCAATCTTTGAACGTTAAAGATGTAAGAAATTGGTAACTAAAATATTTAAAAAGTTTTTGTTTTTAATACCAATAGAACAACAACATTATAACTGTTCACGGGAGTTTAATTTTACGGTTTTTTTTCACTTTTGGTATTGAATTTTGTTTTTTCTAAATAATCGGGCTACCGTTTTTACCTGGTCTATATAGAAGTACTGCAAGATCGAGTTATATGCTATCTATATAAAAGTGAATCTGTGTTTATTTGTCTGCTTTTGAATTTTATTTCGATGCTTTTATTTTATTTCAATACAATTGGGTAGCGAAGCGCACTGTGTGTATGCTATTAGAAATATTATTAAAACATTTAAAGTTATAAAATTATAACTTAAAATACTATTTTAATTTATAATATAGTATAGTTTTTATTCGTCTAATAATAATAATAATAAAAAAACGCTGAGGGAGTTCTTAACCTATTTTTAATGGCTTCAGATAAAGAAGAAATATAAAAGTTTTAACTTAGAACATTTTTAAATTAAATTCAAATTGTGATACAAGTTAATTATTTTCAAACAAATGTTAAGTACTTATTTATGTACAAATTAATTATTATAATTAATTATGGTACTTGTTTTAGTAATTAATAACTTGATGTTTTTAAAATTCATATAACATAAATGAGAAAATAAAAGGTTTTAAAACTTTACGAAAAATATTAAGAAAATATTTTCTAATAAAGAATTTTTCTCAAAAACAAATTTTTTAAGTCATAAATCAAATACATGCATTTGTGGCATTTAGAAAAATAAATGTTACAGCATTCTTACTAGAGAAAGATACATACAAAAGGCAAGGTAAAATAATAGTTATTCTAAAAGTTATAAATGTTTATATGTTTGTGTATTTATGTAAGGGTGTGAAATGACCTTTTAGACGTTAACAAAATATTTCATTTTCAAAGAGAAAATAAAAAATACTGAAGCTACATTTAAAACGAAATAACAATTTAAGGTATTTAAAGAAATTTATGGAAAAAACTTAACTCTTTTTTTATATATCCTTTATAAAAAAATAAATTAGAATTTTGTTAAATTTATTTTGTGACGGGTTTTAAATGATATTTAGTAAAACTAAAAACTTTAATATTATTATTAAATTCAAGTTCATTTTAGTGAAGATAGTGGTTGTTTTCTTCGTTCAGTGTATTAACTTTTTCATGGTTGAACTCTATTCGATAATTTAAGCTGAGTCTATAAATTTGTACACGAACCTGTAGTTGCACTATTTTCTTAGCTACCAAATATATTCCACTACCATTTATTAACATTTGGTATCACTGTTGCTTGCCTTGGTTAGGGGAAAGTTTTAAACACTTGATTTAATAAATTTTATAAATATTTAAATTAAAGATTTTAAATGAAAGATTAAGAAAATCATTACTTTAAAACTATTATTAAAATTTAACTATTATACGAATTTTAATTTTAATTTAAAGGTAATTTAAAGCCCGTTGAGTACTTAACTGCCACCCATGTTCTCCTGGTTTTATTGAGTTCATCCTTATTTCATTCTCGACACTTATTTTTGTTTCAGCAAGAAAATGCATTCGTTTTGGTAGCAAAGAAAATTAAAAAAAAAAAAGACAAGAATATGTATCAATTGTAGCGAATTGTGTGTACACTATTAGCATTCTTTACAAATATTTTTTATAAAATTTAAATCTTGAAAATCTCTGTTAAAAATAAAGCTAGGCTTGAATCTAAAAAATACAATATTATTTATATTGGAGTTCAACCCAATATAAATCTCTTTATATTATCTCCCTATTTTTTATAATATCGTTGTTGCCGTCTATAGCTCTAACCGTTAATTTTTTTCTTTATATCTTTTCTATTTTTTGGTAAAATATTTAAAAGTGTATCGTCTGGTAAGATTAAGCTCTAGAGCCAGTATTTGTAGTCTCTTTGTGTACATTTATAATATTTTATAAAGGTCTAAAGTGGTGGATTCTATTTGTTTTAACTTAAATATACTTACATTAACTTTTATATTTAACTATACATATGTATTGATGTGTATGTATGCATGCACGTTTTTGGAAAATTTGCAATTGTGTTGTATTTCTGCTTTCTTGTTTTTTATTACTCTTTTTCCGTAGAATATTTTAGTTGTTACCTAAAACAATCGAATTTAGTTTATAGAACTACGTTTACATTTATTTTTTTTTTTTTTTTCCATCATACGAGTATTGTATCATGTTTAAATTTTATGGTATTAACTTGTAGTTGCATGTATGAGAAAACAGATGTAGTTCATTTAAAATAAAAAAATAAAAAAAAAAAAAAAACTTAACAAATAAATGAGATAGTAAGGATGGATTAAAGCCGACCAAAATATGTTTCAAAACGTTGGTAGTATATAAGAATTATTTTATCTAAAGTATTATAGATAGAATGTTTACAAAAAAAACAACATTTCTTTTCAATATGGGACTTTTATCCAAAAATAAAGTTGTAAATGACATCGATAATATATTAAAAGTTTAAAGGCCTTATCTTCTATATATATTATCTTCTATATACTTACATATATAAAAGAGAAATCACTGAGTTATTGACTGACTGATTTACTTGGTAATTCATCATCGCACAGCCCAAACGGTTAAAGCTAGAAAGATGAAATATGGGCTGTGGATTGGTCTCCTACCGAATAGACGGGATTTTTAAAACCGAATGTTAAAAAGGTAAAAAAGGGTAAAATCGGTAACCTTATATTTCATAAACTAATAGAGATACAATAAAAGTTAAATATTTATCGTTATTCATTTAAAAAATTATTGGATAGGTGTCTGGTACTTTTTTCGAAATTTGACTTTTTTTAAGGAGAAAACGGGAAAAACCTGTAATATGGTACTTTTTTGGCAACCTATCTTTCTTTTAATCCAATAAGCATAGAAATAAAATGTGCATGAAATTAGTATCTTATCGAAAATTGGTGAATACGAGTTTGGTGCTTTTTGAAAATTCAAACGTTTAAGGGATAAAAATAGTACCTTGTTTTGGTACTTTTTTCACAAAATATTTGTTTCTTTTTACTGACATATATATGAATATTTTAACATTAGATCCCAGTACAATTTAGATATTCATTGGAATACAACCTTTTTTACATTCAGTGGGAATAAAAAGTACCAAAAAGGTGATAAAATTAGGAAATTATATTTTATTGAAAATAAGTGATGCATTTTTTATTATATTGAACCAAAAAACATGAACTTGAGTACATGTAGTTGTAAGTTAGTGAAAATTTTTAATAGGGGACTTTGTAGTACTTTTTTGTTCCTCTAATAGTACTTTTTGAATTTTCTATAATATTGAACCTAGAAACATAAAATTAAAGATATACGATCCTAAGTGAATGAGAATCCATAACAGGAGATTTTGTGGTACTTTTTCATTCTTCTAAAGGTAGAATCCAGAAAAGAGGATTTGTGGTACTTTTTATTCTTCTAATGGTGCTTTATGAATTTTATAAAATATTGAACAAGGAAACATAAAATTGAAGATATAAGAATTTTAGTGAATGAAAATCCACCAGAGAGGACTTTGTGGTACTTTTTCGTTCTTCTAATGGTACTTTTATAATTTTCTACAAAACATGTGGGTAAGAATTTGAAGAGGGACTTTTTGGTACTTTTTGAATTTTCTGTAATATTTTATCTAAAATCATGAAATTAAAGATATATGGTCCAATGTGAATAAAAATCCTTAAACAGGTACTTTGTGGTACTTTTTGTTATTATATTGTTTCTCTTTAAACTTTTTGTAATAATAATTAAGGTGAAATAAAAATCCACAAGCCCTATTGGTCACATTCATCTCTACCAAAATATAATAATAGAAATAATTTGGTAGTTTTTGAACCTTCGAACGTGAAAGATTTAAGAAAGTGGTAACTAAAATATTTGAAAAGTTTATTGTTTTTAATGCTGACAGAACGCCAATATTATAACTGTTCCCACGGGAGATAGGAATCATAGTTGAGTTTTACGGGTTTCTTCACATTTGGTATTTCATTTTTTTTTCTAAATAAAAAGGTTATCAAGTTTTAAATTGGTCTATGTGGGAGCACTGCATGATCGGGTTAATTACTATCTATATAAAAGTAAATCTGTGTTTGTTAGTCAGTCTGTTTTTAATTCGTTGTTTTTATTTTATTTAAATACAATGTGGCACAGTGGGGTCAAACGCAAATTTTTTGGTAATAAATCTGTATCTCCAAAACTACTGCTCGGATTAAATTGAAAAGTATGGAAGAGGTGCAGAGGAGGACTTAAGCTCTCAGAAAAATCATATTGTAGTCACCCTGTGATAATACAAGAAAAGCTACAGGGTGCCAAAATTTACTAACTCGAGTATGTAAAAGTTTAAAAAAATCGTTACTTCTACAAATGAAGACCGATTTTAAAGATTTTTATATTTCTTTAAAGTGCTTGATAAGATAAAAAAATAAGTTTACTCTTCTATGTTATTTCTTACAGTTAAAAAGATATTTACACTTGAATTTTGAATATTTGATTTTTTTCCTTGACTTTCTTTCGTTTTTTCTGCAATAAGTCCTGAGGTATATAAGGACATTTTTTTTAAATATTGTGTAATTTGTTATATATTTCAAAGTAATATGCTGAAAGAATTTTTGGATTATCTCAATTCGTCTAGATATGAAAAATATTCAAAGTCAACACTCTGAAATTACTATAAAAAATGGATATTTTTACAAAAATATAGTACAATTCTTTCACTTTTTTCTCAAAGTTCCGTTAAAGAAAAAAACTAATTTTCTTTATATATTTCAAAATATAAGGCTTTATAAATGTTAATAAAGAAATTTTGAATTGATTTATGTTTGCACCCTTCATCAGGCATTGGTTGAAAATGCGGAATTTTGGAAAAAAGTTAAATTTTAATCGATTAATAAAAAAAAAAAAAAAATGTCACGCGAGCTTTTTTAAATTTATAAATAGATTTAGAACGATTTTACACTAAACTGCTTCCCGCCCGGCCAAAAACGAATGCAGGAGAGCAGATTTCATGAAAAAAGTCAATTATTTAAACTACTTTTGTTAATTGCGTAAAGAGGCATATTAACATACTATTTTCGACATTATTTCTTACTTAATGTATAAAATATATATCGATCTTTGACTCCTGCAAAAATCATTTAAAAAGCTCTACAAAAAATTTTTTGGCAATTTTCCAAAAATGAACAATATTTAATAAATATAAGCGATTATTACGAATATTATCTCGTTCAACAATAAAAAAGGCACCAATACAATTGTGTGTTACGTATGCGCACAAATGGAAATATTGTAAAACAAGGAATTTTGTGAGAGTTGACCAGTTTTGAGACCATGACATAATGCTTTTAATACGATCTATATATACATATTATACATCAATGAATTGTTAATAAGTCTATTTTTATATTCTTGTAATATTTTATTAGTATTTGGAAAGTAGGCGGAGTTTTGCTTTAAGAAACTTCTTTTTTTTTTTTTTTTGGTTTTTATATCTTTTTCATATTTTTTAATTTTGAAAAATTGCCAAAAATTTATTTGTAGAGCCTTTTAAATGATTTTTGCAGGAGTCAAAGATCGATATATATTTTATACAATAAGAAATAATGGCGAAAATATAATGCTATTATGCCAATAACTTCGTATCTTGGTTATGTACGCATAGAACTATGTGTAAACATTTTAAATAATATTATGTTTATATTAATCTTGCTTTTTAAAAGGAACAATGGTTCTAATAAAATAATTTGTATGGCATTGGACATTTTAATAATACATATTGTTTACGCGCATAGTGTAAACAGCTACTAATTTATTATATTTAGGCAATCTTTTCAATTGAAGGTGATAATTTTAAGATGATTATATTCGTTTGTATCATATAATTCGTTTATAAAATTTATGATACAATTTTTTAATATATAAAATCATATATACCTACTTTTGTAGGTATACGTAATATGTATCTCATTTATTACAATTATATATAAAGTATACGCATTGTAAAACATTTAATAACGCAAGGCAATAAAATCAAAAAAATTTTGGAGGCTTTAAAAACCACTATACAATTTTGATGTATTGTAGTTCCAGTAGTTTAAAAATGGGCAAAATTTAAAATTCTATGGAAAGGTTCTTTTAATTTTTTTTTTTTTTTTTTAATTACAAATTTTTTAGGCGTTTTTCCACATAATTAACGAAAACTCAAAAAGTTTTAGTCCGATATTATTGAAAAAAATTTAGAAAAATTTATTTTTCCATAACCTTTAATTCCTTTATATATTGCGTTTCAATCGGCTCAGTAGTTTCGGAGTTATAATAAAAAAATGAAACAAAAAATATATTTTTTACATGAAAAAAAGCAAGTTTTTTGTTTTAAAAAAATCATTAAAAATCAAAAACGGCAAAAAGTGTTCAGATTTATTACTTTATCACAAAGCCACATATAATAGCAACAAAATGAGATATCGATCATAAAAATCTATTGATTCTTTTCGAATTTATTCGCAATTAAGTGAATTCGCTCATTTTCACAAAATTTTAGTTTTTTGAAAAATTTCTCCACTTATGTTGTCATAATTCAAAAACAACTTGTCCGATTTTGTTAAACTAAATTTACAAAAATTTTGGCTAACAATATCTTTAAATGATGTATACAATTGTTTTTGATGCGATCAATAGTTTCAAAGTTATGAAAAAAAAAATTGTTAGGCAAAAAATGTAAACATAGTAAAAAAAAACAAGCGAGAATGTTATATTCGACTTGGCCGAATCTATATACCCACCATCAACTTTTTATAAGGATGTGGGCGGTAAGGTGGGTGACCACGCCCATTTTTTTCCTCTCCATAGAATTTTAAATTTTGCCCATTTTTGGACTACTGGAACCATGCTACATCAAATCTATAGAGTAGTTATTGAAGCCTTTTTTTCTGTTGACCTGTGTAATTAATTTCAAACCTATATATAATATAAACTAAGTTAACTTTCTTCGTTCACTGTAATTACTTTCTGTTATCTATGTATGAGTGAACATAAAATGTTTACAATATTGTACAAGTGTGTGTGTTTATGAGTTTAGAGCAAATATTACAAATGCAACAACATTTTAGTTACATTTAAACTATATTGGTAGAAATCATTCCCCAATATACCTCTTGTACATACTTATACATAAACACAATTTAACTAATACATTTGTATTTAAAATAAATAGAAAATCTAAAAAAAAAAGAAGAAGAAGGAAATTACTATGTACATATGCACTCGAATGTATAGAATGAATAACAAAATCAACAACATATTGTATGTTTAAAGTTCAATTTTCTTAAGAAATTCTCTGGGGCATTTTGTATCTTAATATTTGGATGTTGGTTGTAAACCCAGCAAACAATAAAGAAGGTGAAAATTTGTTTTCTTTATTTTATCTAGAATTAATTGTCGACTCTAGAAAGTTCTGTTAAGGAAATTTGATAAAATTATTTTTGTTTTAAGGTCGGTATATTGAACTCTTTATATTTGTAATTGTGATGAGTTAATAAGTATTTGCATTTTCTAAAAATAAATTTTTAATTTTTTTTAAGAAGAATAGTAAGGAAAATCTGCTTATAATTTTACATAAGACTTAAGTATTGACTGGGATTAAATATGCAAAATATTAGTATTTGTGTATACATAAGAATGTAACTGTGTACATATTAACATGTTCTTATACATTTCGTATTTGCATTTGTTTTGCATTAGATACCCTATATTAGGCATTATTAGCTTAAACAAAAAATATAAATTTAATTAGGCCATAAACGATAATATATGCAAAGAATCTTTATTTTTATTTCTACAGAAGAAAATTTAAGCTTTTTTTCTTCTAGTAAAATGATTTAAACTTCAGAATAATAGCAAAATAATTAGGTCTTTAAAAATAAATTTCAATAATATTATGATCGTGTTATACCTCTAGACAAAGTCTTCAATTTTCTTAGTTTCTTATGCAGACATTTTTTTCCCTTTCAGTGTTTTGTATTTTTCTCCCTTTTGCATCGATGCATGCTTATGAAACCCTTAACAATTGTTTGTTTATAGTCTTACAAACAAGAGTATTGAGTACTAAAGTATGTATGTGAAAAGCGGATATATATTTGTATTTGTGTATGTATGTGTACGTACTCTTTGTATAGAGGCGTTCAGGTGGAAATTTACATGTGCTGACGAGTGGCATATGGGTTGCATGCAAATAAATTGAACCAGCATATGGATGGTAGTAGAAAAAAATTAAAATATCAGCTGGATACACTTAGTGCTAAATATTACTGTAAATTAGATGGGTTTCGTGTAAGGTCTAAAAGGAAATTTTTTCTTTCAGAGCTATATTTCCCTCATAGCTATAAAATTTTACTAATTTTATAAGAAACATTTTAAAATTTGTTTAATACTTTCAAGCTTAAATTTTAATCAAATTTTTGATACCCAGCTTTACCAAAAATACAAGGGAAATTTTTCCATTTAGAGGTTCTTAGATTAATAAGGGATGCAACCAAAATTTTGCCACGGATGCAATAAGAATCATTAGTTTTTTTGTTTAAATTTTATTTCACTCTCAAGGAGCCAGTCTACTGTGCAAGGGAATATGTTTATATGTGTGGCATTTAGTACATATTTTGTACTGGCACTGGTTCACATAAACAGTTTAGTATGTATGTATATATGTATATGTATTCGTCATTCATATGCATATATGCAATACATGTTTTGTATACCAACTTGTAGATTATACATATACATATACATATATATTGATGTACACAAGTATAGATACATGAAATGTATATATTAAGCGGCTCCAAGTTTATCTGGTTTGTAATTCTATGCAGAATTTATCTACTTATCTTTTAAAGCTGGCGTCAAGGGTTAATTTTTTAACATATTTTTCAGAGTGTTCAAAAAGTTAAATAGTGAACAATCTCATAACTGACAGTAATTATAATAAGAATAAATCATATGAAAATGATTTGAAAGTGTTAAAGTTTTCACGTCTAATATGATCAATAGAGTGTCCTGTAGAAAAGAATTTAGAAGGAAGACCCTTCAAATGATGCGTAATAATGTGCTGAATATGTAAAAAATATTAAACATATTTTTTAAACTTATCTTCAGTTCCCTACCAGTGCACGTTGAAAAAAAAATGTGTCGAAAGTGGCCATTAATTGAGTTTTAATATTTAAATTTCTTCTTAATAATTAAAATAGACAAAATTATGTATCAATATCAATTAAAATCTTTAAGCTAGGTTATGTTGTTCTTATAAGGAGCTGTCAAAGTTAAAAATTTTTTTAATTTTTGAAGAAGAGTAAAAAATTAAATTTTCATCAACTTTCAGTGTATTTATTTTAAATAAAAGGTCTTTTAAAGTTAAATTTTAAAATGAAACCTTCAACCTCAAGTACTTAGGTATACTTTTCTTTAAGTATTTGTAAATTATATTTTGTCCTAATATTTTTGTTATTTTTTTGAAAATTGTCCTAAAATTCACTAATTTTCTACTTCCATGGAATATAACTTAAAATGTTGCAGCATGTATGCTCTGAAAATTGCTTGATAAATTGTATATATTATCTACTTTAATATTATGCCCGATTTGAGAAAGTAATTTTTTTTTTTTCGAAAAAACTCCAGTAGATTTCATACAAAAAACAGCTCAAGTGCAAACATTTTGTTTGCTTTATCAAACATTAAATAATGGGGCAGAATCGAAATAAATCTGTAACTTCTAATCGGCTGGTTGGATTTACATGAAATTTTACACAAGTGTAGCAGAGAACAGTAGCATTCTGAATCAGAAGTAGGATCACATACACGCTTCAGGAGCGGAACTATGGGTGTTCAAAATAGGGTACTAGTGTTATAGAAAATGTTTAACCAGTAGCGAGTTTTTGTTCCTTACCCGATGACTTTTATATCACCTTAAAGTCGTTGATAAATCCTTAAGAAAATATGCTTGCATATACTACTTATCTTATATATTTTTCGAGCTATATACATTTGAAATTTCAAGAATCTATATTACAGAAGGTCTTGGTCAACATTTTTCCATATAAAGCCAAATATTTTCAACCGATTTTATTACATTTTATGTAGTTGGTTAAAACGCAAAATTACCTATCGAACAAAGAAAATTTTGAGTCGTTATATTTATTGAGTTAAAAGTTAAACGATTTTGAATTGGAAAGTTTGCAATAATTAACAAACAGACGGACAGATGGACGAACATTATAATTCTCTCAAAAAATCTCAAAATTCGAAAAGTATTTTTTTTCACTTCTTGAATAATATGAAAACCAAATGTAAGCATTACAATTTTGATATCTCCTTTCCCTGAATTAAGCGCCATTTTCGATCCATTTAACCCAAATGTATAGACGGAGGGACGGACATTGCCATTTTGTAAAAAAAAATTTTGGAATTTTTTTTACTAACTGATAAATAAAAAAAAAAAAAAAAAAAATAGAACGTGGTCATCAAAATTTGTATATCACCTATTCTTGAATTAAGCGTCATTTTCGTCTCATTTAACCCAAATGTACAGACGGACGGACATTACTATTCAGCCAAAAAAACATCTTGTAATACTAAAAATGCTTTTTTTACTTACTAATAAATAGGAAAATAAATAGAAAAACGCGATCATTAAAGTGTTGATACCACCCTTCCCTGAATTATGCATAATTTTCGACCCATTACATACATTAGAGTTAATGTATAGACGGACGAACGGATATTACTTTTCTGCTACAAAAAAATCTTAAAATTCTAAAACTGAATTTTTTACGTAATAATCAGTGTTGCCACACTAAGGGAAAAAATTCGATTCAAAATCAATAACGGTTGTGGTCACATTGGTAATTTACGGTAACAGCTTTTAATACCTTTCGTTAACAAATTTAATAGAAAACATATGTAATTTAACAATTTGATACCGAAATGGTTTCAACTTGGTGCCAATTAGGTATCGATTTTCAATAAGAATTGAACACGCAGTGTTTAATTTAAACACATACGGTGTAGATTCACTATTGACACAGAATGGTATCGTTTTCAACACGTATGTGATTGATATTTCTCTGGGTGCAGGAAAGAAGCTAAATTGGACTTTAAAAAAGGTCAGAAAAGGCTAAATGCCCCAAAAAAGTAAAGCCAGATAAAAGCTAACATATTGTTCTACTTAAAAAAGCATTAATTTTTTTCCTCATTAGATTTCGGTATTTCTTAGAGATATTTCAGTAAATTTGTAAATAAAATTAAATAAACTATAATTAGTTTCTATAGGTAATAAAGTTTGTCAAATAATAATTGTAATATTTTTGTAGAATAAAGCGTCGCAGGCGAAAATTTTCACTAAATATAAGTAATTTCTATATTTTTCTGCGAATTAATACATTAAAGTGCTTAAATTGATGATTCTGTACAAATATATTTTGTAAATTTTTAGCCTTTTTAAGGCTATGTTAAGAATAAAAAAGGCTAACAAAAAAGCTGAAACGAAAATTTTAAGGCTAAAAGCAAAATAAAAAGGCTAGATTTAGCCTTAAAAAGGCTAAACTGGCAACACTGGTAATAATCAATTAATAATCAATTTTTTCACAATTAGCTCATAGATATGCATCGTTTGAGCGGTCTTCCTAAATCGAAATCTCTGTAAAGCGTTTCTACGTAACACTCTAATGATCAAACGCAGGAAATTTGCAGATGTAGTATTAAAGTGTTTCATCCTCTTCTTTACGTGTTATATCATCTGTTAATCCCATGTGAGCTAAATGGCTTACCTTCCCTTTTTGGCCGAGTACTGATCAACTTATTTAGTTTTAGAATCTTTTTCTGGACATAAAGATCATTTAGGGAACGAGCTGATTGTTCAGCAATTTGGAGAAAGTTGACACGTTTTTATATGTCCTTTCAATGTGTGTCCTTTCAGGAAATTCCAGAGAGAATATTAAGTTTTGGGTTGGGGCTAATAATTTTGTGCCATCTTAATATATAAACTCAGAGTATTGAATGTAAACATATAACTACAAACGATATTGAATATACTGGTTGCCTCTATATATGTTATACATATATATATTTATGTGTTCAATACAACAACTACAAACAACCAACATTAAGAACAAGAGCAGTAGAAGAAGGAATAAAAAAAATGTAGTCAAACTTTAAAACTTTTGTTCAGTTGTTAAGTTTTCTCATGCACGACTTGACCATAGTGCAATCTTACATACAGTTACAACCTATATACATACATATGAAAATTTTACACATCAAACTAAGTCATATACTTTCATACATACATTCTTCCCCATATAGATTTACTACATATTTTGCTTGGGGAATGATGATGTTTTTTAAAACTCTTTGAGTTCAAATCGTTTGACATATAGAGAGCATAGAGAATTAAAGTCATGCATTTACTTCAGTTCGAGTAGAAAATATCGTAATTTTATTAAAAATTGAATAAGAAATTGTTTGGCAAGTAGAAAATAATAAAAAGAGCAAAAAATATGCAAACAAAAAACAAATATCAAAAATGATAAATCATGCAACAATTTGGATACAAACAGGAAAAATGTTTAGAAGAAATGAAAAAAAGTTATAAAAGAAGCCCATAAAGTTTTCTTGGAAGAAATATTTGTATATATGTATGTAAGTAAATTGTTTATATAGGCAGAGAAAAAAATATATAGTTGTAGTGACCATAATCTTAGAGTAACATATTATGATTGGAGTATATGATCACAGTTAAAAATAGATACGATTCCATTTTATTACATTGTGAGAACAAGGAATAATATTTATAACATAAATAGTTGTAGAAATAATGATATTTTTTTTTTTATAAATAAAATTTTGTTTTAACTATTCCATTACAACATATTATTATCCCATGTTATCATATATTTATCCAATCTTATCATATTATTATTTAATTTTCTCATATTATTATTCCATTTTAACATATATAAGTATTCATATTTTTGTATAAATTTTTTTATTAGAAATAATAGAGAAATATGTTCATTAATAAATAAAAAATATTTGCATATTATTTTTTAATTAATTATATTTGTTTGTACCACCATATATAGTTCAAATGCAAGATATTTTTTTTAACTAAACCCTTAAATGATAGTTAATCAATATCTTATATTTCTTGAATTACACCGAATATATTTATATTTATTCGCATATAAACTAAGACAAATAATTTATGAACTTTTCCACTAAGTTTGTGAAAAGGATAAGTATTATATTTATTTGAAACATTTTATTTTTACAGGAATAGTAATATTTATATGATTTAAAAACATGGAAAAATACTGAAAATATTTAATGGTTGTTGAAGTAATAATGTTTTCATATTAATAAAATTTAATTTTATTTATTTTATTTAAAACATATAATTTTTGTAGTCAACCATATTAAAATTTTTATTGAGTGTAAACATTAAATGACAAAATTTTAATAAAAACATTGTTATTATGATCACAGAGTTATTAAAATTCAAGAAAATTAACGATGAGAACATAATATAGTTGTAGTGATTATTATGTAACCATGTTTTTTTATCTGCTTGTAGAGATGGACAAATAAGTAGGGATTAGAGGCATTTATGGGATTAAGATGTTATTTTGATAATATTGTTAATTTTTTGTGCTAAAAATTTTGTGTGATAAAAAAACGTTTTTCAAAAAATGACTACAAAAATAAAATTTAACGAAAATGCCATGTAAAAAGAAATTTTTTGTTTGCTACAAAAAAAAATGTTAAGAATTTTCTGTAAAAGTAAATTTTAGTGGAAAAAAATGTCAATAATTTTTTTTTAAAAGAAAATTTAACAAAAACTATAAAGTAAAAAAATTATCTGTAAATAGAATGAAAGAGAAACTGTAGTCGGTCAATACTGACCATATGATATCCTATACCATTTTGTATATGCTAAAAATTAGACCTGTGGCCAATTGTAGACCAACACTTTTACTAAATGTAAAATAAATTATACAAATACAGATCAATGCATCGTATTGATACTAACATCTATATGATTTTATGCCCTTTAGGGTGATTCCCGGAAGTGGGTATATATGGAAGCTATGGTCAATTATAGACCGATGAAATTTAGCACAAAGATTAACTCTTAACTCCTTAACTGAACACAGAACTTGTATGGGGGCTAGGTGAAATAATGGACCGATCAATTTCAATAGGCTTCGCCCTTGTGTCAAAATAATTATTTGTGCCAAATGTCATCAAGATATCTTTAAAATTGCGACCTGTACTTTACTCACAAGGTTTACATGGACCAGACGGACGGACATCGTTAAATTAACTCAGAAAGTGATTCTGAGTCGAACGGTATACTTTAAGGTAGGGTTCCGATAATTTTTTCTGTGCGTTACAAACATCAGCACAAACGCATTATACCCCAACCACCTATGGTGGTGTAGGGTATAAAAATGATACAGATTTTAGAAAAAAATTGTATTATTGCCAATAGAGAAAACATTTGTCATTCTTCTCCTTCTCCAGCTGACTAACTAAATTCTAACATGTTGAATGTTATAATTTTTTAGAAAAAATATTAAAAAAAAAAGACACACTCTTCACAATTCAAAAGTACACATATTTCTTATAATTATTTAGATTTTTGTAAAATAATACTTTTATACTCTTTATAAACTTTGCTATTTTCAATGTCTGCAGCCAACGTATTCTGTAAAAAAACTAAACCTTTATTGATCTCATCTTTATTACCCGTTTTTATTTTATCTTTTAAATGCTTTTCCAATTGGTAGGGAAGACCTAGTTTAGTAAGTTCATCTAATTGCTGGTTGCCAAAATTTGAGAAACTGTTGAAGGCATTATACTTTTTATAGATATCAAAAAAATTTGCAAATATGGTTTCAGATCCTGAATGGTAATTTTTAAGAAAACATTCGAGTATCCCAGAAGATGGTTGTTTAGATATAGTATCTTTAAAATTCATATAGTAAATATCTTTTATTTTATTTTTAGGTAATTTATTTAATGCTGTGAAACATTGTTGTGTTTGGGCTAAAAGAAAATAAGTTAAATTAGGAACCAGAATTATACAAATTTGGAACGATGAAAGTGACGTTTAACCAAAAGCTTTTGTTTGTAATTTTTTTTTTGTCTTCATTTATTTTACTATTATATTGACTATTGCCATTTATTTTACCTGTTAATTGTACTATTGCCTGTAGTATTAATATTATAGTGAATAAAGTTTTAACAACCCCCATTTTCAATTCCATCTAGCTCTCTAGTTTCTTCTGCAATAAAATAAAACCATTAACTATTTCAATATATTTTTAAATATAAAATCAATAGCAAAACTGTTAATGACTTGTGTGAAAATAACAATTAGTTATGTTTTGCTATAATATGTGTGCAATAATTAATTTATCAAAGTAATAATTACATTTCTATATTTAATATGCTTCAGAATTTAAAGTAATAAATGTTGAAATAAGTATCAGATGTGTATCTACTGTATAAATATTTTAACAAAAGCTAGTTAATATCAGAGAATGAAAATAATGATTATGAGAAAATTTTTGACATTCTCAAGGCCACATTTTTTTATTTCTAATGCTCAAGAAACAAACAATATTTTATTTAAGGTGGAAAAAAATTGTTTTTGGGCCAGTGCACAGTGGGGCAGAATCGAATTTTCTTTGGAAATAAATTTGTAACTTATGATTGGCTGTTTGGATTTGCATAGCAGAGGAGTGTACAATGTTAAGTTTGGAAGGGGGACCGTACAGACCCCTCAGGGGCGGAGCTAAAGGGGCTTAAAACATATAAATGACATATAAATTTTTTAATTGCTTGCCAAATTTTTGTTTCTCGTCCAATTTCAAATCATTTTATACATTATTGTAGGCACAGATAAGACCAACAAAAAAAGTTATCTGCATTTGAATTTTTAAGTACCTCAATTTTGCATGTTCTTCGTCCGGTTTTTTTCATATATATCCTAGTGTTTCCGACCGATTTCATTGTTTTTTCTTTAGCTAATTAAAGAACAAAATTATCTATTGAATAAAAAATAAAATTTGAAGTCGATATCTTTACCGAGTCCAAAAATAAACGATTTTAAATTTTAAAGTTGCAAAAATGACGACTTTTTGTGTTTTTTTGACCGAAAAAGTTCTCTAAAATAAAATTTTCTTTAACTACATATAATAATTTTCTACTTTTCTGAAAGGTATCTTCACAGAGAAGACTTTAAAATAAAAAGCAAGTCCAATGACTATTCACAGAGAAGACTTTAAAATAAAAAGCAAGTCCAATGACTCAAATGGTCAAGGTACACACCCTCCTGAATTCGACACATTTTATATGAAAGTTTTGACTTTAGTCTATATTTTCTCAAATCCCAAAGCACGAATCGGCAAGCGGAATGCAGCTTAGGAGTTTGTAATATGTTGTTAAAAGTTTTCAATCAAAATCTACGGGACTTCGTAAAAATGTGGATTTTATAGCCGAAAATGTGATAAAACCCATTTTTGGGATTTCGTTTTTTTTTTTTTTTTATTGAAAATTGTGGGATTTTTTTTTATAAAAATCTTAAAGTTTTTTAATTTCTCATTTTATACGATAAAGTCTTTATCCACCGAAAAATTCGTTATCTATAAGATTTTCTTACAGATAAAATATTTATAGTTTTTCAAAAAATCAATTTTTTACAAAAATATTATTTTAATTGCAAAAATCAGAAAATGTATTAACCCGATTTTTTTTCATCTAAATTACATTGCTTAGCTGACATAATTCTTCGTTATACAAAAAAATCAATATCAATATGTTTTATGGAACCGAAACTATGCCACTATAAAGTTTTGTAAGTCACGGAAAATTCAAAAAACATTGTACTATTGTGGATGTGAAAAATCCATAACAACAAAAATATACAAAAAATTGAATTTTCCGTGACTTTAATAAACTAAAATACTTGTTTTATTTCTTAATAAACACTGAAAGAAGGAGTAAAATTTTACGGAATAATTTACTCGAATAACTTGAGTAATTAAAAAAATCTACTCGATTAATCGAACAATTTAAAAAACTGCGTTTTCGAGTTATTTGATTAATCGAATAATGAAAAAGTCGAGTAAAATGAATATTCTTGTAGATATTGGCGTTTTTTTAAGAGAATTTAGTAAACGATAAGGTAATAGAAGTGGTTATATTTTTATTTTATTTTTTTTTTTAACGATTCTTTATTTATGTATTGAATTTGCCCTTCTTTAAAGGCCTCACAATATGTTTTCAAATCTTAAAACTAGAAACTAAACACTACTTTTTCTCTAACGGAAGAAATAAGTCCTTCTAAAAACGGGGTAAAAAGTCGGCTCTACGAAGCCTTGAATTTGGTTGAACTTCTTTCAGTAAGAAGTCTTGCGCTTTTAAACTCATCTTTTACAAATGGAACCTCTAAATCTCTATGGATATTCTCATTACCATGGTGCACCCGTTATGGTTCTAAGAATTTTCGATTGTGCTCTCTATATAATATCGATACTCGTATTACTGGCTGTAGCCCATAATTGGATGCCATATGTCCAAATTGGTCTTAAAACTGTTTTATACAGGATGACTTTATTGTCAAGGTTTAGTTTTGATTGGCTGTTTATTAACCAGTGAATGCAAGAAGCTTTTAACTTCATATGAAGTCTTTTGGTTTCTATATGACGACGCCTATCTAAGTGAATACCAAGGTATGTAACATGATCTGACTGGGGTATACTTATACCATTAAGTGTAACAGGTGGATAGTTTCCTCTTCCTAGGGTAAACGTAACATGGCAACTTTTCAATTCGTTTACTCGTATACGCCAGTTTTTCAACCATGTCTCCACACGTCGCACATTGGGGTAAAAGGGGTCGAAAATTGTGTTTAATTCAGGGAAAGGTGATATCAATATTTTAATGATCACGTTTAATTTTTTTTATTGATTATTAGTTAAATAAATTCAGTTTTAGAATTTTAAGATTTTTTTTAGCGGAACGGTAATGTCTGTCCGTCCGTCTATACAATAGCGTTAAATAGGTCAAAAATTATGCATAATTCAGAGAAGGTTGGTTTTAACACTTTAATGAGCAAGTTTAATTTTCTTATTTATTAGTAAGTAAAAAAATGTATTTTTAGAATTCTAAAGTATTTTTTGGCATCATGGCAATGTCCTTCCGTCCGTCTATACATTTGGGTTAAATGGAACGAAAATGACGCTTAATTCAGGAAGAGGTGATATCCAAATTTTGATGATCACATTATATTAAAAAAATGCATTTTTAGAATTCTTAAATATTTTTTGGCGGTAATGTCCGTCCGTCTATACATTTGGGTTAAATGTGTCGAAAATTCCACTTAATTCAGGGAAAGGTGATATCAAAATTTTAATACCTTCGTTTGAGTTTCATAATAATTGAAACGCGGAAAAAAATACTTTTTGAATTTTAAGATTTGAATTTTGAAGAAAAGTACACTTAAATATCTGAAATTGATGGTTTCATTTAAAATTTTTACCTTAAAAGACTTTTTATTTAAAATAAATACACTGAAAGTTGATGAAAATTTAATTTTTTACTATTTTTCAAAAATGTAAAAAAATTCTTAACTTTAAGAGCTTCTTATAAGAAAACAGCACAACCTAGCTTAAAGATTTTAATTGATATTGATACATAATTTTGTCTATTTTTATTCGGTACCCAACTTTATTACAAAAATTAAATTTTAATATTCAATTAAGCGCCACTTTTGACACATTTTACCCCAACGTGCGTCGGAGATAAATATCAAGTTGGCTGGATGCTATGTGTGGGTTTTCGTGGGAACTGAGTATTGCCGTATCATCGGCAAACGTAGAAACAGTCAGTTTACCGCATACTGGTAAGTCAGAAATGTAAATTAAGTAACAGGTAGGCCCCAGAACACTTCTCTGGGGAACACCTGCATTTATTTCAAATTCTTCTGCAACAAATTCGTTATACTTTACTCTAAATAAACGATTAGATAGATAGGACTCCAGCAATTGGTGGGTACATGGTGGTAATAAATATTTAATTTTATATATTAGACCTTGGTGCAAACTTTGTAGAAAGTTTGCGCTATATCCAAAAAGATAGCTGAACAATACTTTTTTAATTCAAAACACTTCCTTATCTCTCCAGTTAGACGATTCACTTGATCTATGGTTCCATGTTTTTCACGAAAACCAAACTGTTGAACTGGGACGATATTTCTATCGTTAAAAAATGGTATAATTTTTCTTTGAAATACTTTCTGGAGCAGTTTCGACAAACTAGATAGTAGGCTAATAGGTCTATAAGAAGATGGCATATTTCCTGGTTTTGGTATCAATAATGTTTCCACATTTTTGAAAAACCTCCTAGTTTTAAGATCGCATTGAAAATTATTGACAGCACGATTATTGCCACATTCGGTAGGTTTTTAATAATTGATGGTGTTATTGAATCATATCCAGGTGATTTTCTAACATTTATATTTTCTTTGATAACTGTATTAATGTCCTCTGAGCTAACAACAATTGTATCATAGTTTGATGTAGTTTCAGATGTCTCTCCCAATACAAAGTTATTTGTTTGGGGATTCGGTTGAAAGACTGAACTTAAATAGCATGTTAATAAATTGGCCTTATCTTCTGAACTACGGGCCCAGGTGCCATTAAAGGATTTTATACCTCTACCGGTGGCTTAATATCTTTCGTTGCCTTCCATAAAGAAAAATTTGTATATCTATTATTGTCAAACTTTCAATGTAATTTTTACTCTGGCGATACTCTTCTTGTTGAAGAGTTTTTCTTAGTTTCTTAATTGCTGTGGACAGCCTCAGCTTTGCAGCTGGTGATCTGGTTCGTTGCCATTCTCTTCTAAATTTTCTTTTTTTTCTGGAAGAAGTTTTCAATATCATAATTGGAAATATGTTTATTTTCATTTTTTAAAGTTATATTATATCTGGTTCGAAGGACCATAAAACAATAAATTATGGCCCTGTTATCTCAGTTTGTCAATAGCAAGGTCATAATATTAAAATAAGACACCATCAGAAATTAATATATATTTTCTGGATCATAACTCATTTCATCAGCATTCATGGTGTCTTTTCCATTCGAATTTCATTGAAAACTAAATAATCTTAAAGGTAAAATGTAAAAATTTTAAAACCAAACACCTCTAACACTTAACAACAAATGGTGAAAAGAAATGCCTTAAGTACAATTTAAAGTAATTTTTTTATTCAAAAGATTTTTGCCCTTAAAAATACAAATAAATAAAGAAAACCCCAGGTGTTGCCACTTTACATAATTTTCTGTGTGCTTTATCTAAAGGCTATACTTTTACATGGAAACATACATACGTATAAGCAGAAAAACGATTACCAACCACAGAACACAAATTTTTGAGTTGAATCATATTTAAATAGATTTAAGAAATTAATAATACATCATTTCTAAATAGAAAGATAATTGCAGGAATTTTCTTTTACCTTAAAATGCATTATATCAATAGGTAGGGTAGGGCTATAGTTTCTTTGCTTAATTTGACTTTGAGAATTCTTAGTTAGATTATATGCTGCATATTTTCTAATTTAATTGTATGATTTCTTTAGACTCTTACTGTTTGAAGGAATGTTAACTCAATTTTATCCACATTAAAGACAACGTTTAACATTTTATTTGCAGGTTTATTTTTAACGTTTTATATTTTATATTGTTGTTGTTGATGTTGCTCCAACAAAGTAACGCTGAGTGACTTTGGGTATCTTTTAAACTTACTGTCTGTCTGTCTCTCTGTCGATATTAATATATGTATGTCTGTCTGTCTGGTTGATGATTGAGTTTATGACTGAAAGCAAAATTAAGTAATTAAAGTTTATTTTTTTTTTTGTTTCATGTTCTTCTTTTTCTTTGGCTGCTTAGAAGAAGGAAATTTTATGCAAGAATTCTTCATAAAAATGCCTTGAATTTTATCACTCGTGAAATTAAATGTTTTTAGAGCTTTGAAAGCATAACGACAGGTAATCATTGGTAATTTGAATATTTTTCTTTTATACTCTCCTCTATGTGGCGGTAATTAATGGGGAACAAATCTACCAGGCTTTAGCATCAATATAATGACCGTGTCTGCTAAATACAAAAAAAAAAAAAAAAAAAAATCTAATAAAAATAATTAAACTATAGCCAACAAAAAGTTAGATTAACAAATACACACCCAAAATTTGTCAAGCTTAAAGAAATATTTGTATGCACAAAAATTTTAATAAGAATTTTTCAAGGTAATTTACGTTAAAAAAAAAAAATTAATATTTTTAAGAATTTCTAAGAAATTCGCATTAAGAACTGTTCATTGTGTATCAATAACAAACATAACAAAGTCTTTCCTTCTTCTTTTACTATATTTGCCACTGGCCTTAATGTGTCTGTTGGACTAGTAGTAGTAGTAGTAGTTACGAGTAAGTATCTAAGTGTGGTCATGTCGACAAACCACTTTTGCCATTTATAAATCATAATCATGGCACAAGAGAGTTGCTTCAAGTTTATTTTCAAAAAATAAAGGAACAAAAAATGAAAAAGAAATAATAATGAAAGTAAAAATAAAGCTTACAAAAGAAAACTTTCAACAACATGAAAATCTCCTTTAAATCCACTAGAGATGAAGCGAAATGAAATGAATGAAAGTAACCGAGAACTGACAGTGAAATGGTACAATTAGATTGTTAAAACCAAGAAGCATTATTTTCCATGGACCAAAAGAGATACATACAAACATTATTTAACTAGATGTGCAACTAAAGTGCGAGACTAAAAATGTACAACAAACTTGGTTTGTTTTGCGTATATTGTGCCAGAAAAGCAGCAAAGACAATAATGTGATTAACCATACAGTTTTAAAATTGAGGAATTGTTAACTTTTTAATAGTTTGATTGTTGTTTTTATAACGATAATGACATATGTTTTATTTATTTAACTATAGTTCCTAATTATTTTTCTATTCTAAAGTAATGCTGAACGTAATCAGTTTTCCTATCCATGTTTTACTTTTCGCTTCTAGAACATAGGATTCTTGGTTTAAAAGTAAATGTAACGAAAATTACAAAAATTAATTATTTATTTATAGGCTGGGAAGTTATTATGCGTTTGTGGGGACAATAGCAAAATTGTTGGTGATAAATATGTATCTCCTAAACTACTGGTCTGATCGAATTAAAATGTATGGAAAAGTTGTAGAGGAGGGCCTAAGCTTTAAAAAAAAAAAAAAAAAAAAAAAAAATTCTTGTAGTCACCCTGTGATAATACGAGATAAGCTACAGGGTGTAAAATTTGACTACTTTGACAATTTGACTCGAGTACATAAAAATTTCAAAAAGTCGCAACTTCTACAAATCAGGTCCGATTTCAAAGATTTTTATATATATCTAAAGTACTTAACAAGCTTTCTTACCTGAGTTTTCTCTTATAGTCAAAAAAGATATTTTCGCTTGAATTTCGAATTTTAGATTTTTTTCACCGATTTATGGAGGATTTTTTTTTTTTTTAATGTTCTTTAATGTATATTATGTAGTTTGTAATATATTCCAAAATAATATAGACTTGAAAAATGTTCATAGTTAGCACTCTGAAATTAATATGAAAAATGATTATTTTTATACCCACCATCATAAAGATGGGGTTATGTATATTGATTTTGTCATTCCGTATGTAATATGTCAAAAAAATCATTTAAGACCCCATAAAGTATATAATTTCTGGGTCCTGGTTAGATTCTGAGACGATCAAGCTATGTCCGTCCGTCTGTTGAAAGCAGGATAGGACTCGAACGGGACAAATCTAGAGAGACGAAATATGGCTCAAATATTTATCTTTTATAGGGTTTGTTTGGTATTGAAAATGAGCAAAATCGGTTAATAAACATAAAAAAGTTATGGGCAAAATACTAGAAACACAGGGTGTACGTTGTAGCTTAATTTTATACTTTTCTTCTGATATCTCCTAAACAAATACATATACGATAACGAAATTTAGTACAGATAGTTCAAGGGTCGATACAAACTTGGAAACAAAAAATTCATGGACCAATGTAAACTTAGAAACAAAAAATGGGCATGGTGCGACCACTTCACCACCCTCCTTCCATACAATTTAAAATTTGAAAAGCTTGATGGCGGGTATATAGATTCGGCCGAGCCGAATATAACATTCGCGCTTGTTTTTATTAAGTTCCCAGTAAAAAAACGTCAAGAGCTTCCAAAAAAGAACATTTTCACCACTTAAAAAGTAGAACAAAGTGAATATTTTAAACTTTTTTGGAAGTTTTTAATAATTACTTCCAAAAAAGTGAAAATAAATTAAATTTTAGTTGGAAAAAAGGTTAACAATTTCTAAGAAAATTAAAATTTTATAAATTTTAATGCATTTTTATTATGTTTAAATTTTTGTAAAAAAATTTCACAAACATTGTTTTAAAGGAAGTACTTCAAGAGTAATGAATAAGAAGCATAAAAGAAGAACATCCTACCAATGACAACCATGGGTTAAAAAAAGAACTTCTGCAGCTCTTTTGCACCAGTAAGTACTTCCCTCCAATGCCAACACAATGTTAAATTCATGACTTTTTCAGCTTTTTTTCAGTTCCTTTTTTGATGGGTTGTTAAAACATTTTTTCCTTACATATTTCAAAAGATAAGGCTTCATAAAAGGTTAATAAATACATTTTAAATTGATTTAGTTTTGTACACTATAACCAGCATTGGTCGCAAATGGTGAATTTTAGAAAAAAGTTTAATTTTTATCAATTAAACAAAAAATGTCACGTGATTTTTTTTTAATTTATTTAATTTATTATATATTTAAACATAAAATATATCTAGATCGATTTTTGAAAATTTTACATACTTTGAAAATTTTACATACTTGAGGTGAGTCAATTTTGACACCTTGTAGCCTATCACGTGTTATTACAGGGCGACTACAAGGTAATTTTTGTAAAAGCTTATGTCCTCCGCTACAACTTCCATACTTTTCAATTCAATCCCACCAATAGTTTAGAAGATACAGATTTATTACCAAAAATGTTTCGTTTGACCCCACTGTGGGGAGGATATTATCCGTATGTGCTAATGTTTATATTTTCTACAGAGATTAGTCTATGATCCTCCTTAAAGTGTACCAATAGGCTCAGAATAACTTTCTTATTCTATTTAACGATATCTGTTCGCCTGTTCATCCATGTATACCTTATGATCAAAGTACAGGTTGCAATTTTAAAAATAATTTAAATGGTACATATGTCTGTCATGATCCAAGGGCGTAGCCCTTTGAAATTGGCTACGATCGGTTCATTATTTCACCTGGCTCTCATATAAATGTCCCCCACATTAGGGCTTAAACGATCATTAAAGTAGTTATGATATACCCTCCTATTTAAAATCTTCTTCAATTTAATTCTAGTTCTACGAACTACTAGTACCAAATCCCAAAACAAATTTTTTGTGTATTTACTTTTACGTGCGTCAAATCATTTGAGTCTTTGATACATATTTATACCAACTAAATACATACGTATCTCTCTCTGTTCATTTTAACTAGCTTTTCTTAAAAGAAAAAAAAAAGCAAATTTGTTGTTTGGTTTGATTCTCATCATCATGGATTTTTACATTTTCCTGTCTGTTGTGTTTTCACAAGAACAATTTTATTATTAAGAGTACAATGATTGTACGTAAAGCTTTATTCCACAATATATACCCTTGTTCCTAAAACTACTTGATAATTTTTGACCAAATCTGGCTTTGACTATAAAAAAAGTTGAGAAGTAAGATGATGATGTTATTGCTGTTGCTGTTACTGATGCTAAAGCTAATGCTGTAGATGATAATTATGATGAATACAACAAACGTGCAGCAGATGTTGCAACTCAAGCAATCAACTAGACGGAAATGTTATTTTGCTGTATTTTAGTTTCTTTTTTTTTTTCTTTATTTCAAATACAATGATTGCAACAAAAAAATAAAATAATGCAAAAGATAAAGTAAAACAGGATGAGTATGAAAACAATAGTTATATTCATGATTTTGCCATTTTGATTTAGTTTTTTTTTTTTTTTTTTTTTATTTATAAATAAACATACATATTTTACCTACAGAGTTTTAAGTATTAGTTAGTATGTTAATAAATAAGCTAAGAGTTATTATTTTTAGTAAAACCAGTAAGTAATTGGAGTGTTTTGACCTTATTTTGTTAAGTTAAAAAAAAAAAACAAAATAAATAAAATAATAATATAACTAATATAAAGATTCATATTTTTCCTTATCATTAAAATATCTTATTTTATGAAAATAATAAATTTCAAATCGTATTTCGTACCGAAGTTGAATTTATATAATATACATACATACTTACTATATAGTAATTAGTTTATATAAATATATAACTGCATGTTTTTCCTGGACATGGAATGAACTAATCGATTAAATATTTATCCCTTTCATAACAAAGAAAGCATTTTTATATAGATTTTAAAGTGCATATTTTTGCATATTTTATCCTTACTGCATATTTTAGCATTTATTGATTTTTTGATTATATATTTTGCATATTTTGTTATTTTAAAAGCATATTTAATTATTTTAGTGCATATTTTGATATTTTGAGAATATTTTTTTATATCTTATGGGATCTTTTTCGAATTTGATTTTATTAAATAATACGGAATTAAAAAAAATATTTAGTATTTCAAATTAAACAAATCTACACGTAAAGAAAAAACATGGTTGGTGAAATCATAATCGGTAACTATCATTAATGTTTAGGTTTATGATTCCCTCAATCATCAGTTATTATACCCTTTTGTGAACATAATATTGTCCTATCCAATATTAATATAATATGAACCTCACAATCATAACATTTATATTGTGACAGTCCTCACAACCATACTGCATAAATATAACATGATCCCTATATTATAATACCCCCAATCATAATACTATGCATACGGTTAAAATGTATTTTTATTTATTATTATTATTTTTTTAATTTAAATTTTGCGAATAGAAAACAATTAAAAAACAAATACCACAGCCTTCACTGGACGATGTCGTTCAAGAAAATTCATCTTCACATTCACACACCTAAAAGAAAATTTTTACAAATACATTTTTTTATTTTTATTTTTATATTTGACCGCACTGAATTATTGAATTATTGTACTTACCGAAAAATATTTCCAATTTTAAATTTGGCCAATGATGATTTGCTCCGTCAGCACTCCGTGGATCTCGTTATTAAAAAATAATAATAAAGTTTTTTAATAAAAATTTTGTGAATCTTTTTAAACGTTTTTCTTCACTTTACGTCCGTCACATTTAAGATTTCATTACTGACTGAGTAAATTATTTCGAAAGAGAGATAACAATAAAGACGAGCATATTATTGTCACCCCTCGCATTAAAATATTACATACAAATATTTCATTGAAATAATATGTTACTATGAAACATATTATTCTTTTAGTACACCGATATTATATAATTACAAAGTACCATATGTTAAAATGATCAGAACAAAAAAATAATTGATTCAGTTTAGTCAAAAACACAATAATTTGATTGTGTTAGCCATATAAGCTATTTAGGAACATCACCTGATTTCCGCGAGCATTTGGGAATCACGTTTTTTCTTTGCGTGTATCTTATAGAAAAAGTTTGTAATTTGAGCAGCACTTGGAAGAGGAAAATGCCTGTTTTTTGTCCGTTTTGAAATGAAATACCTCAAATATATGTTTATGTAAAATTTGTATCCCAAATTTCATGAAAATCGGTACATAATTGACCATAGCTTTCATATATAAACCCCCCTTCTCGAAATTATTTTTACATGAATACGAATGTTAGTATCATGTTATTAATTGACGCAAAACTCTAAATTACTAAAATGTATATTGTGTGTATATTTCCTGTCACAAAGTTATCATACTTCACTCTAAATGATTGGTCACATAGGTATGACTCGAACAACTGTACTTAGATGATGTGCAAATAAATTGGCCTTCTCTTCTGAAATTAAAAGCTTGCAACCGTCATTGGTTAATACATAGGCAATCGAAACTCATCCTTCACAATAAAGTCATCCTGTATAAAACCGTTTTAAAACCAAATGTGGGAAACGGCCAGCAATATACCCCTTGTTAGGGACGAGTTAAGCAAATTTAAGGCAAAATATATAGCAAAATTGCAGAGTCATCTAAACCCACTTGCAAGACAACTAGCAGAAGTCCGAATTTATGCCATCTTTGCTCTCGTTAGAGATTAATTAGATTTAGCTTTAGTTTTAAGATTTATATACTTATTGTAAGGCCTAAAAGGGAGATTCAATAAAATAATAAAAAAAATATACCTTGACGAAAATTTCGTCTAAATCGTGCAAACCATTGTTGAGTTATAGTCATATGGACCGATTCTCATAAATTTTGGCCATGTTGTTTTACTTATATAAAACTTATTTGTGTCGAATATTAACTTGATACTATCATTCATAAGGGATTTATGCACGTTAAAGTGATTTTCGGAAGAGGGGTTTATATGGGAGCTATGGTCAATTATAGACCGATCCTAATGAAATTTGGCACAAAGATTGATATATGAGTTTTATGCCGAATTTCATTGAAATATTTGCTATATTTAAGGCATTTATGATCGTTAAGCCCCTATTCTGGGATGACATTTGTGTGGGAGCTAGGTGAAATAATAGACCGATCATAACCAATTTCAATAGACTTCGTTCTTGTGTAAAAAATAATTATTCGTGGCAAATTTCATTAAGATATCTTTAAAATTGCGACCTGTACTTTGTTCACAAGGTTTACATGGACAGACAGCCAGACGGACGGACGGACATCGTTAAATCGACTCAGAAAGTAATTCTGAGTCGAACGATATACTTTAAGGTGGGGGTCCGATAATTTTTTCTGTGCATTATAAACATCAGTACAAACGCATAATACCCCAACCACCTATGGTGGTGTAGGGTATAGTAAAAATAATAAAATTATTCAATACTGTCTAAATTCATGGAATTAAGAACAGAGAGTTTTTAAAGATTTTTATTTTTTAACGTTTTAAATAACTAATTTAATATTTTTTTAAATTAGTTTTAATTTTTTAAAAATAAAATATTTATGTCAAGAGATGGACTTTAAAAACGGACTGTTAGCATTTGAAGCTATTAAGTATCGATTATTAGGAAGATGCTGAAAATCTCGGACCATATTGCTATGCATTTTTTTAATTCCAGGTTGAAGATCCAATTTCTATAAATGAAGTCAAAGTTACTAGAACTTATGGGAACAATCCCATATACAGTGTTGCAAAAAATAATAGGGACACTCTAATTCTTCAATATATTCTTACTTTTTTATTTACTATTCCATAAATATTAAAAAGTATATACATAAAATTAAATAACTTCAAATAGTTTAACTTATAAAGCAAAATAAGGAACTAGTTCTGCCAAAAAAATATTTTTTTTAAAGGCCTGGAAAAAATAATACGGACACTTAATGTTTTGGAAAAAGTATTTATTTTTTTTTACATTACCATCATTTCCAAATACTTTTTCAATACTTGGTTGAAGATCCTTTCATTTTTATAACCTCCTGACAACGGCGATTCATAGATCCCACAAGATTCGCACATACCTCGGACGGAATTGAGTACCAGGTTTCTTGAATTTTTTTCCACAACTCTTGTTTATTTTTTGATTTAAAGCTACCAATTTTATTTTTGAGGACTCCCCAGAGATGCTCAATGGGGTTTAAGTCCGGTGATTCGGACGGCCACTCCATTACAGACACCTCATTCTGCTGAAACCACGTTTTGACGCTTCTAGCGGAATGCTTGGGATCTTTATCCTGCATGAATTCCCATTTTAGTGGCATTTCGTCCTCAGCAAATAGAAGCATTTTATTCTAAAGAATGTCTATATAGTCAGCAGCATTCATTTTTCCCTGAATCCAAACTATTGGACCAATTCCAGAGACCGAAAAAGATCCCCATAGCATTATAGAACGACCACCGTGTTTGACGTTTATTTTTTGGTATATTTTGGATAAAATTCAGCATTTGCAGGACGACGTGCAAATGATTTTCCGTCAGATCCAAATAAATTGACTTTTGTTTCGTCTGACCATAGTACGTTGTTCCAGTTTTTATGGCACAGGTGTCGCCTGGCAAATTCCAATCTTTTTTTATGTTTTTCTTGCTCAACAGTGGTACTTATCTCGGACTGCGTCCCATTAATCCGACTTCCTGCAGCCTATTTCTTATTGTTCGACTTGTCATTGAAGCACACAATTCATTTTTAAGGCTACTTGATGACATAAAGGGGTTATTTTTGGAAAGTCGAACTAAACGTTGGTCAAAATGCGCTGACGTTTTACGCTTTCTACCTCTAGTTTCATGACTTTCTTTCGAATGAATGGCATTGAATATTTTCGTTTTGGAACACTTCATTATCTGTGCAATTTTTCTAATTGATAACCCGTCCGAATTTAATTTAAGAATAAAATTTTTTTTAAGATTCAGTCAACAATGAACACCACGACCCATTTTCAAATTTATTTACCGAAGACATAAATCATAAACACGAAACCAATGTTATTAATTAATCACATAAACTTTGCTTTACAGATTTTTAATATGTTTATATTAAAAATAATAATTTTTATTGACAAAAGGTAATTTTTTGTAGTGGGTCCCTATTATTTTTTCCGAATGAAATTACAACTTGACTGATTTTTTTTTTGCAAAAAAATATAAAATAAAAGCGCAAAAGAGAAAAAGTAAACAAATAATGAAATTCCGTTATTTTAGGAACAGTTAAATAGTGGGACCCCAAAAAAAAAAAAAAAAAAAAAAAAACTTAATATAAAGAAACTGTTTGCATCTGTTTGCGAAAGTAAAGGTCGTCCCTATTATTTTTTCCAACACTGTATATGTATATATACATTTGTATGAAACTGAAACCAAGCTTTATTACAGCTAATGAATATTTTTTTTTTTTTCTTATAAAGCAAATATTCTATACCCCTCGAAAATATCCTGTAAATTGGTGTCTCTTTTCAACCGTATAATATTGACAATCAACACTCATTCACTGCTCATTATCGTAATAGGCTTTTTTCCTCCTCTACATCTTCTCCTCAATAGTTATTATTTTAAGATGTAGGCAATTCAAGTAAAAACTGGAAAAACAAAAAAATAAAGAACTGTTGATGACATTACACTGATAGCCCACTTACGTAGTGCTACAGTTTCCTTAAGTTGGCTGTTTTTGTGTCATTGATATCCTGTGATTGCTGTGTTTTTTTTTTTTAGGTAATGACTTTTTGTTGGCTCGTTGGCTAGATAGTATATTTGCTTGCCAACTTGTTGCCCAAAACATAAATATGCTGATCAGGAATATGATATCGTACGCTTTTGGTCAGGATGTTTTAAGTATATTTAATATCTCTGATGTTACAGTAATTTACGCAAATACAATTTTACAAATGATGCTGAATCGTCAGGAAAAAATTAAACTGTTGAAAGAGCCATAGAGAAAGAGAAAAAAATGTAAATAGATAAATAAGTTTATCTAAATGACCTCAGGTGAAAAGGTCATTTAGTGGTGATTTGAAAATAAGCATTTTTTTGTTGGAATTTATTGTAAAGTATAAAAATAATAAAATTATTCAATACAGTCTAAATTCATTGAATTAAGAACAGAGAGTTTTTAAAGATTTTTTTATATTTTAACTTTTTAAATAAATTTAACTAATTTAATATTTTTTTTTTTATTACAGATACGTTAATTAAATTTAATAAAAATATAAACCATTTGTAGGAATATTTTATAAGATGTATTTCATTAACATCATTATAGGAATAATACCTAATTTTCGTTCTTGCCTGTCAGTCATAATTCATTGGAACTGAGTTGTATTTCAACTTAAATTAATGTTAAAAATTTTAGGTCAATATTGAAGGCCTGTCAATTTATAATGTCCAATGTTTAAATATTTATTTTCCTCTTTTGACATTCTTTGCAAAAAAAAAAAAAAAAAAAAAAAACGTCCTTGGTAATGAACTAACAAAACAATAAAAAAAAAGAATAAGGAAGCAAAAAAGCAAAAACTTAAAAACCAATAAACGCTTTATAAATTAACCTTTTTCCAATACATTGAACTTGCAACCCCTTGAGGCGTACTAATTTAACATACATATGAGTTTTCAATAAACATACATACGTACATAAGTATGTGTGCTATTTCCACCCATACAAACATAAAATATGAAGAAAAGTATGTGGGAGTGTTTGTGTGTATAAAAAACTGAGGCTGAGCCAAAAGTTAAGCAAAACTACACTTAATAAAGCCACTAAAACAAATAAAATAAAATGAAAAGACGATTTATTACAGACAACATTTGTACAACATACAGCAAATACACACACATACGTACATGTACATATACATAAAAACTTATTTATTTGTTTGTAGTATATGTAAGTAGAAGAGGTCCGCAACTTTCATATATCAATTTAATAAAATGATCAATGTCTGTTTAAGTTATAAAAAGTAGAAACATAATATGAACAAAACATGGTGACTCCATTACCTTACCGGATTTTATGATTTGCACAGTTTGTGGAAATTTCGGGTAAAACAAAGTAATGTAGTTAGTTTTTACTTCATTTGTGGTCTGTTTTTAGGCAATCTACAAATTGTTAAATATGAAGTGTTAAAAATTACATACGCACTGCAAATTTTTATTAAGTGGCCTATTATAACTTCTTTGCTCTCACGAATCTAGTTTCGTTATATGTAAAATATAATTTTATTTTTTTATATAAAAAATCGATAACTGATCACAGATTTTCAATCTTTTTGTTCTAGCAATTATAAAAAAAAAAAAAAAAATTAAATTAATTGTTTTTCTCATTTTTGGAACTAAATTTTGCAAAAAATTGGTTTTTGGTTTTGATCTCTAATAAAATTCTGCGATTATTATTACTTTTTTAATTTTTATTTATTTATTGAATCTGCTTTTTATAGGCTAAAACTAAAGGTAGTTTCACTCTAGCGAGAGCCTAAATGGTTAAATGAGCCTCACATCAGATGGGTGGTAGTTCGGCTACGAAGCTTTGAGTAAGATTGTACTTCAGCAAGAAGTCTTGCTAGTTGGGATGACTTTGTAGTTTAAGAATGTATTTCTCTCTCAATTTTTTTTTTTTTTAACTCGTCTTTAACTAACGGCACCTCTAAATCTCTATGGGTATTCTTATTTCTTATGTACCCGTCATGGTCCTAAGAATTTTTGATTTGGTCCTCTGTATAAGATCAATATTTGTATTATTGGCAGTTCCCCATAATTGGATGCCAAATTGGTTTTAATACAGCATGACTTCAAGGCTAAGCTTTGATTAGCTGTTGATTAACCAGTGAAGGCTAGAAGCTTTTTACTTCATATGGAGTTTCTTGGATTTTATATGATGATGTCTATCTAAATGAATACCAATGTATGTGATATGATCTGATTGGGTTGTACATATACCATTAAGTGTAACAGGTGGATAGTTTACTCTTCTTAGGGTGAACGTAACATGGCAACTTTTCAAATAATTTACTCGAAAACGCCAGTTTTTTTAACCATGTCTCCACACGTCGGAGATAAATATCTAATTGACTAGTTGCTATGTGGGGTTTTTTATGGAAACTAAATATTGTAAAAGGAATCACACAATTCCCAAAAAAAACTGACGAAATTTTTTATTGTTTTTATTTTTGCCTATAAATTCCACATATATTGCAGGTTTGAAAAAAAACCATGAACAAACTCTTTGAAATACATTGAAGTTTCCGAAACCGTATTCGGTTTGCATGAAAAGCCTTTGGGATTTTAGAACATAAAGTCTCAAGTCAAAGCTTTTATTTAAAATAGGTAAAATTTGGGAGGGTTGGTATGTAGGCCAGTTGGGTGTTTGGACTTGTTTTTAATTCTTAAATTATCTCTGTAAAGATACCTTTCGTATAAGTGTAAAACTATTAAAAGTTTTTCAATAAAATTTTATTTTAGAGAAAAAAGAGTGTATACACTTTTTCGACCAAAAAGACACAGATAGACATAATTTTTAAAATTTTCAATTTCGAAATCGTTTATTTTTGGATTTAGAAGATATAAAGACTTAAAGTTTTTTTTTGTTTGATAGATAATTTTTGTTCTTTAACTAACTGGATAAAAATTTTAGTAAAGTGTATAAAAATATTTTACTACAAATACATTACAGTGTCCCGTAGACAAAAAATTTGTAGGAAGACACCTAAAACAATGCGTAAAAATTAGTTTAATATTATAAAAAATATATTAAAAAAATTTTAAAATTAATCTTCAGTTCCCTACCAGCGAAAGAAAGTCATGGGTCTAGAACATTTCATCAAAAAAAAAAAAAAAAAAAGTATTAAGTTTTGTCTTGAAATGGGTATCAAAAAATTCGTAATTTTAAGCCAGTTATGAGAAAAATATTAAAAAAATTTTTTGCAATGATTTTGGTCCACAAACCGTCTTTTTAGTACATCATGCAAAATAGACAAACAATTTTTAATTCTGTTCCTTTTGAGAACTGTTTATAATAGATAATTTTCAAAAAAAAGTGTTTAATAAAATGCTCTAAAAAGTCTTCTAGCGAAAGAAAATCCCATGGGGCAAATTTTTAAAATAAATTTTTTGACACTCATTTCGATTAAAAAATCGAATTTTTTTTTAACAAAATGTATGGAACCCATGATTTTTCAATCGATGGTAGGGAACTGAATACCAATTTTTAAAATTTTTTAAATATTTTTTTCCATAATCTGCTTATTTTTACGCATCGTTTGAGGAGTCTTCCTACATCGAAATCTCAAAAAAGTGCTTTCTCGGGACACTCTAATATACATTTATTAAAAGAACTGGAATCAGATTTGGCAAAATTGAGTTTGTTGAAATTTCAAATCCAAATAACTTGAGAACTATAAGACTATAATGTTTTTCATAGGCTTAAACGAGTGCCTTAAGAAGATGTGACAAATATTTGAAATCGCATAAGAAACAAAAATTTGAAAAGCGATTAAATTTTTTCTATATCAGTGGTACTATTTTTTGAAACCCAATAGCTCCGGTAAGTGGGTCCTGACTTCCGGACTTGAAATTGCACACTCCTCTGCTGTACCTATGTGAAATTTTATGTAAATCAAGTTAGTCGATTAGAAGTTACAAATTTATTTCCAAAAAATTTCGTTTCTGTCCACACTGTGTATTGGTGCTCTAGCAAGGGACGGAAAATAACTGCTATTTTTGAATTTTTAAACAATAACAATAAAATATCAGAAAACTTATCCAAATACATCATTGTGATCTTTATGCAGTCTACTTTAATTTTAAAATTAAAATTTTTTCGAGCAGAAATACCGGTTATTTTTTGATTTATATTTTTTTTGAGTTCCTTTCTTGAGAACGCCTTTAGATTTTTGCGAGAATTATTAGCGATCTCAGATTTTCATTATTGTTGTTGTATCGCCTCTAGTTTCTTTCTAAAATGTATTTTTTTTATACCCACGATCATAAAATGATGGGAGAGGGGGGGATATAATGGGTTTGTCATTTCATATGTAACATGTTGAAATATTCATTTAAGACCCCATAAATTATATATATTCTAGTTTTTTTGTGAAATTTAAGACGATCTAACAAATGTCCATCCATCCGTCCGCCTGTCTGTTGAAAGCAGTATAAGGTTCGGGGTGGATATCCTATGGGGTCAAAATTTGGCTCAAATACTTATCTTATATAAAGTTTGTTTGGTATCGAAATTTTTCAAAATCAATTTATGAACAAAAGCGTAAGACCCAAATAATAGAAAAAACAGGTTGTCCGTGGCGAAAGATTTTTGAAAATTTCTCCTTATAATTTTCAAAAATCTTTCTCCAATTTTTTGTTTAAAATGCTGTATTTTCAAAACGGTTTACGATATCAATAAATTTTCTTTAGTAATAAAAACCTTGATATGTTGGCTTATATTTAAGCTCTTTTGATCCCGATTATCTTTATGCTAAGTTAATTTTTACTATGAATTTGTAAAGTGATCAAAACGACGAAACTACCCCATCCCAATGGGTAGATTCACCAAAAAATGGGGGCAGAATCGTTTTCCCATATATAATGGTTTTTTTACTTAACACAGCATTTGAAAAAAAAAGAAAAATTAATTTTATGTAAAATAAATAAAAATTCAAATAACAATGGTGATCCAAAATCTATGCAGGAGCAGTTTGGCGAATGTACTCCATAAGGAGTATTGCACACAAGTGATAATTTTTTCACGCTTTAAAGGAATTATTTAAAACATTTGTTTTCAATTCTTGTTCATTACTATCATGTTCATAATATAGAAAAAAATCTTTGATCAATTTAAAAAAATATGAAAGTTATCACAGAAATTTTTGTTGAAAATATCAACAATTTGATAGATGAAAGATCTGTTATAGAGGAAAAGAAAATAAATTATTAACATAACAAATTTTACTTCGTTTTCAAGATAATTGGCAAAAAAATCAATATGCCCCTATGTCGAATGTCGCTAAGCTTAACTCACACTTATTTTTTTTAAATCGTTTTTTTGGTGTGGAATTTAAGTAATCACAGCTTCTTATGGCTCTAGTACCTCTAGTAAACAAAAAGTCGTTTTTTGGTGAGAAATATAAGTGATCATCGATTTTAATCCTTATTGCTCTAGCGATTTTAGTTTCCTTTTAAAATGCAATTTAAGTTTTTCTTAAAAAAATATTTTTTTTTTGAAATAAAGGTGATCACAGATTTTCATTCTTCTGCCTCTAGCACCTCTTATTTTCTTGTAAATTGAAATATTACTTTTCGATATGAAATATCGATATATTTTTAATTTGTGGCCACATTGTTTAAAACAATCTAGGCATTTAATTTTAATTCATTTTAAATTAAATTTTTTTCATAAAACAAATTAAAAATTCATCCTCAATTGCAATGCAAATATTATTTTCCATTTTAATTTTTTTCCCCAAAAAATTTTTAATTTGATTCATATGTATGTGTATGTGTTTACTTGCGTATAAAGAAAATAAACATAGATAAAAATAAGAAACAAAATGAAATGTTATAAGAAGAGATAATAAAAAATAAAAAAAAGAAAGAAATTCAGACAAATCAAGTTGCATGTCCTCCCCCTTTTGTTATTATTAAAACATTTTCATCATGGAAAATATAAACTTGTTCATTCTTATACATGTTGTGCATGTAAATTATCTCAGTTTTGTTCTTTTATTTTGTATTTTGAAATTTCAACTATTTGATAAAGTATTTGAATGAAGTTTTTTTTTCTCTGCTAGACTTTAGTTTACAGGTGGTGGCCAGCACAAAGGAACCTGCTTAGAAAGAGTTTAAAATAATTAATAATGAATTTCTTGGTGATGGTTGTAGGTCATAGCTTAACTTTTTATTTTATTTATTTTAAATGAGAATATAGAGTTTATTTAAAATCGTATGACATAATAATTATTTTAAAATAAGCAAATCTTATAAAGGTTTTAAAAATTTTGTTTATGGCTAAATTAATCTTAGAATTAATAAAAAGTCAACAACTAAAGAGACCTAATTTTATATCTTATTCCAAAATGTGTTTATCCCTAATAAATTGTGTACACACTGTAACCTTTAGAATAAAAACACTCAACGTGTTTTTTTGTTGTTTCTGTAATTGTATTGTATGCTTTGTTTAATAAAATGTGTTTTTGTAACATGTATGTATTAATATAAGTATACATACATATGTGTGTTTATATGTATGTATATCTATATATTGTATGGTATTAATTACATTGTTAAGGTGTTAACTTGTATTTACAATTTCATTTGGGAGTATATGATGTTGATAACACATTAAGATTTATGTCTTGTTTACATGATCTAAAACAAATTTATTTACTAGAGCCATATATAGATATACCTATTTATAAAAGTATAAATACATAAATACATATAGTATATGTATGTATACATATTTACATAAATGCTTATTAACAAACACACACATACACCCAAATGAATATTTGTAAGTATGCAAAACATGTACTTTGTAAATATGTAAATGCGTTTATGTGTCTCTGTACAAAATTATATGAACATTGACTTGAAATATTTAATATTAAAATTAATGCAAAAAAAGTTACATAAATACTTACACACATACATATGTATGTAAGTATGTAGTCAACAATGTTTATTTAATACAGTAAAATATTCCTTGATATAAGATTAAATTTTTTTTGTATTTTCATTTATTAAACATTGTCCTTTATATCAAGATTTACATGTACTATTTGACTGTATTAAATGCATAAAAACTTATCATGTCTTTTGAATTATTTTAATTGAAACATTACATGCTGCCAAAGGTTAACTTCTGTTTTTATTTCTTTTGTTGTTACTATTGTTGTTGTTATTTTACTTGTCAATAAAATTGAATGGAATGCAACAACATTGTCATTAACATCAGGCTATAGCAATGCACTTGTACACATGTTTTTACAAGTGTAAAAGAGATAGATTAAGATAAAAGGAAATAAGCAGAAAAATAACTTAATTCGCATACTGATGGCACAAAAGCATTTTAGCACACAAACGCATACATACATACATACATAAATATATAGGGAATACACCTATTGTATTGTAAAAATGTATATTACTAAGTTAACTATAAAAAAAAAGAGTCAAATAATTTATATGTACAGACGTTTTTTTACTACATATGAAGGCATTTTATAGCAGCATACATATACGTACAGCTTAAAAGCTACAAGTATAATTAAATTTTGTATTTTTTTATGGGTTAAAAAAAGAGAAAAAATATATGACACAGAAATTTAAAAATTTTAATTAATGTCAATTATTTTAATTTGTTAGTTTTTATTATTTTATTTGGTTTATTGTATTTTAAAGTGTTTATTTTTAGGATTTATTTAATAGTATGTGGTAAAACTAGAATTTAAATATTAATTAATTTACACTGCACAGTGGTTCCAAAACGCTTTTTTTTGGAAATAATTCAGTAAATATTGAACCGTTAGAGATATCTCAATAATATTTCACATGGTCAGTGCTGAGGTGTCTTCGAGTTGTTTTGGGGGAGCACAGGTTCCTAGCGGGTCAGGGGGGAAGTGGGTGACTCTCCTAAATTGGCCATCTCGGGTATATAATAGACAAGAAGTTTTTTTAAAACATAAAGTTAATATTAAAACATTAATAAAATTTAAACGAATAGTGATATTTTATTGAAGTTTCAGTATAATATGTATAAACTTTTCCTAAAATCAGAGAGTTAAAAAAAAATCCACTTTTTTACATGAAAATACCCAAAATCCCAATCCGTATAAAACGTGTTAAAAGATTGACTTTTTTCATTGAAATGATCACCCTGTCGTTATAAAAGGCCTCCGTCAGAAAATACTTTTTGGGTGTATACCTTACATATAGAGCTAAAAAAATTAAAATAATTTTAAATCGATCCCAGCTTTGCGATTTGAGAACACAACAAAAAAAAAAAAAATATTGACAACATTTGGATAGGGCTTGTGGGCAGACCTTTGCCCCAAAGGCCCCGGATTTACTTTACACGCATTTACATTAAGATTTCTTTTGAAATCTTTATCAGTGAATAAATATTGCTACCTTTTTGGAAAAAACCCAAAAAATGTAAACTTTAGATTAAAAAAAATTTAGGGTCAATATTAAGCCCGCCAAGTTAAAAAAATACTAAAAAAAAACGAGACTAAAATGAGGTAAAAATTTATTTCGACCCGAATATCTCTTAAACTAAAAGAGATAACCTACACATGTAAGCGTAAAATATACAAGGACTATATATAAAATTTCTTTTCTGTGATATCATAAATGAATTTTTGGCGATTTTTCAAAAAAATTATATACCCGAGATGGACAACTTTGAAGGGTCACCCACTCCCTCCTGACCCCACAGGAACCTGTACTCCGCCAAATCAACTCGAAAACACCTCAGCTCTGACCATGTGAAATTTTATTGAGATATCTCTAACGGTTCAATAATTACTGAATTATTTCCAAGAAAAAAAAAAAAGCGTTTTGAAACTACTATGCACTGGTCGGCAAAAAAAAAAAAAAAGTGAACTAGATGGAATTTGATCTTCTGAGCACGAATCTACTTTCAGTTTTTTTCTATCAGGTCGTAATTTTTTTATGTGGACCCAGCAAAAACTTGGTAATGGCATGTAATTGCAGATGTAGTTGTTTTTGAATGACAACAATATACTGTTTGCATTACATATACATAGTCTAGTAACTACTTATTTATAACCCGTTACGTAATTACTTATTTGTGATCAAGTTTTTGAAAATACTGGTTTTATTGAGTCTATAAATTCATATGCATATTTAAAGAAGGTATAATATATATTCTGAAATTCCAATTTAAAAATATTAACTGGCACGCCAAAATATATGTAATGTTTTTGAAATTTATAATTAGATTATATAAAATCTTTTTACGTTTAAAATACAAATAAAAGTAAAAAATATCTTTTTACATTTTGACATTTCATTAAGTATTTGTAACTTAAAACGTAGCTTGGAAGAAATTTGTTCTTGTAAAGATCTGAGTAATTATTTCCTAAAGTGCCTACTTGTAAGTAGTGAGGAACCATTATATTAGCTTTAAAGCTCATTACCTGGCAACTAAAGTTTTTGCTGGAGATGTCTAATATCTCGCCCTTAATAAGATGAATATAAATACAATGGATTCTCCGCTGCAGATATCTCTTAAACAATGACATTTTGTCAGAAATCAAAAATAGGTGTGATCCGCCCACTACACTGCCACCTCCCATATAAGGTGGTTCAAAACGAAATTTTGCACAAATAGTTAAAGGACCAACGTAAACTTGGTAAAAAAAATGGTCGTGGTTCGCCCATTTTATCGCGCACCTCCCATATAAGATAAAATTTTAAAGAGTTGGTAGACGGGTCACAAATTAAGGATGGAGTAATGATAAATAAAATAATTTTTTTCATTACACGTTATAAAACTTATGTTTATTTAGATTTTGGGTTTTGGTTTATTTATTAGTTTAAATTATATTTTCATCAACGGGTTGCACACTATACTTCGGGTTGATACGATTCGGGCAGAAATATTGATCTTGAGTGCTATTGAATTGTTTACGATCAGTTGACAACTTGTTTGTGATGAAGTTGGCTGCAGTTGGGGGCGTTAATGAGCAGTATCATTGTTGGGGATGTTTGTTCACTGGTGTGAACAGTGGGTTTATACATTCTGCCAAGCCGAATATATTATTATCGCCAGTTATACTTTTCATTCTGTGGTGGTTGGGATAATATCATTTGTGCTGAGGTTTTAACACACGTAAAAAATTTTCTGACCCCCACTTTATCAAAATACGTTTCTGAGTCGATTTAACGATATCCATGCTTCTTGTCGGCTGGCGGACTGTACATTAGAGTAACCCCAGAGAAATTTTTTGATGTGTATTGAAAAGGTGAATACAGGAAAATTATAAAAAATATTCTACGGTTTAGCGATGGAAAAATCAAAGGTCTCATATATTTAGGCAAAAAAGTTTTCAATATTTTTTTTCGAAAGGGATCTCAAAAAGATTTTTGTGGAAGATTTTTTAACTAATTTATAATGACAGCGACAGTTTACGAAAAACGGGTTCTATTTTCGCGACTTTTATCTGTTTTTTTAAATTTGATTACAATGTCTATAACCAAAAAAGGAAAATTCCCGTCTTTTGGTATATAAAGCTTTTTGGATGATTTTGGTCTTTAATTTTGTCATTTTATTCGTGTCATTTGTTGTGTAAATAAATCTCTTAATATGGGAAAAGTTCAACATATTTTAAAGCCAACGATTTCTCAAAAATTAGAGATTTAAAAAAAAAAATTAAAACTTGAGATTTCATAAATTAAATTTTCGTGAATTACAAATTGCATAAGTCTTTGATTTACTGCATTATAAAGCAAGAAAATTCATTAAAGAAAAGTAGCCCTGGCAAACGTAGCACCTTAAAGAAAGTTGAGTACCCAAAAATGGAAAGAATGTTTTATAAGTGGTTTGTAAAACAAAGGGAAAAAAATGTTCCAATATCAGTAGCGATTTTACGATCAAAGGCCAGTCATTTGTATTCCAAAATTTATCAAACCAATTCAGGTTTCAATGCCAGTGAAGGATGGTTGAAGAAATCTAAGCTTCGACATGGAATTAGATTTTTAAATATTACGGGCAAGAAATTGTCTTCGAAACCTCATCTTATTGATCCATTTGTGAAAGCGTTTAAGGATTACATTGAAGAGCATGGGCTGACTCTTTACCAAATCCGGTTTATATTATAGGATACTTCTAAATCACACTCTTGTCACATGTAATAAGAAAACGGCTCCCGGAAGAAGAATATATAAAGAGCGAATAACTTTTTAGCCCTGTTCAAATGCGAATGGCACAAACAAACTGAAATTGTTATACCCTACACCACCATAGGTGGTTGGGGTATTATGCGTTTGTGCTGATGTTTGTAATGCACAGAAAATATTATCGTAACCCCACCTTAAAGTATACCGTTCGACTCAGAATTACTTTCTGAGTCGATTTAATGATGTCCGTCCGTCCGTCTGGCTGGCTGTCTGTCCATTTAAATCTTGTGAACAAAGTACAGGTCGCAATTTTAAAGATATCAAAGCCCCTATACAAATGTCATCCAGGAATAGGGTTTTAAAGATCATAAATGCCTTAAATATAAAAATATTTTAATGAAACTCGTTAGAAAGGAGTTTTGTATAGTTTCTCTCTAGTTTTGTTTAATATTTATCTAACACCATATAAACTATATTATTTGGATTCCTAAAGAAATGTAGTAATAAAGATTTACGTCTGTTCTTTCATCAAGCTGTTGTAAATAGTATTTTTTTTAAAAGGTTTTAGTTAACTTGGACCTTAATTTGTGTGATACATCTGAAAATTATCAAAGTAGACATTATGATTGATTTAAAAAAAAAAAAAAACATAATTATTCAGTATAATCAACAAAAATTTAATTTTTACTAAATCAATCAGTTCTTTTAATCTACATTATATTGATATTACCAATGTGAAGACTTTTTACTAAATTTTTACTAGCAAAAAATGTTACTATTAATATTATAAATAAATTTCTAAAAGTTTCTGTTTAAATTTCTTAAATCTGCCTTTATTTTTAAATCCTCTTTAATAAATATGACATACAAAAAGTTAGTGTTATAGTGTCTATTGAAAATTTAAATAAATAATTGTATCAATATATTACAGCAACTCTAATACTTGCTATAACAATGCTCTATGTTATTAACATTATAGTTAGTTCTTTTCAACTGCACATACTTACTTACATATGACATATATATGAATGTGTATATTTTAATCGTGTATATTTTACAATTTTACACACTATTCTGCCATTAAGTCACATACTTACTAACAAACTCGTATGTATTTATTTCAATATATAAAACATTTAAACTTTTGCATAACGACACTTTTAAAACTGTATGAAATTGGATTTTATAAAAACTTAATTTTTAACTATACATGTATGTGTGTATAATTTTTTGCTATTATTTCTTCACACTCATACATCCACACATGCTATAATGATTGCTGTAGAAAAGGAAAAATATAATAATAAGTTTTAGGTTATAAGGCCCTTTTACAAGTTAAATATTTTATTTATTTTTTATTTATTAATAATAAATAAAATTACATATCAATATATAATAAAGAACTGGCTGCTGAGGTCTTCTTTCTTACAAGTTAACCCTACGGTACATACCCAAAAAAATTAACGTTAGTCAATACTAGGGTATTCACTCGAATATTGTTTGTTCGATTAATCGACAAACTAAAATCAAATAATTGTTCGATTTAATTAGAATCAAGAATTTCGAGTAACAATTTATTCGAGCAAGTTATGCCGATTAATCGAATAATTCGAGTAAAAAATTATTTTAAAATATTTCCTTTCTTAACTAGTTTTTACGATGTTTTAATTTTAGTTTTTTAAAAAATTTAGCTTAAAAACAATGTTTTAAAATTTGTATAGAATGTATCGAATCTAAAAGTGGTACCACAAATTGGAATTTTATTAAAAAAAATGTATTTAGTAGAAAGAACCGAATATACATATGTATGCCTAAATTACAATACGTAGTTAAAGATCGTTTTTTAATTACAAAAATTAAATAAAAATATAAATGTCACTTTAAAAAATTATAAAGTAAAATTCAAATAATTTTAATATAAATATAATAAATAATATCAAATAAATTGAAGGATCTTAAACTTGATTTAGAAAACATATTATTGGTTCTACGAATGAAAGTACATATACCAATAAATGTTCAGTATGATGTAGAGGATGTGATGGTGATGGTTTGAATGAAATTTGTTGTTAAGAATCGCTGAACTATTTTATCTAAAAAAAAGTGCTTTTTTCATTTTCAAAATGCAATAACTCAGAAACTAATAAATATATTTTCGCATATCTTTCACAGCATAACGGACAAAAATCCAAATAATATTTGTGTAAAATATTATACTGAGTCGTTTTTACTAAATTATAACAAAAAAAAGAAATAAAATATTTTACATTTTGGTAGAAATTGTGGTTTAATTCAAAATAGAGCCAATTATAATTACTACGCGTACATTTGGGAGAAAGAATTATTTATTTTAAATTTACAATAAATTTGTCCATTAAATGGAGAAAAGTAAGTAGTTCTAACTAATTGTATATTTGTCTTATTTATCACTATAATATAAATAAGAGTAAATTATCTTAAAAACTGTATACATTTGTATAATTTTCAATGATCATTAGAAGGCATTACTAAACATTGAACATAATTGAACAATGAATTATAAAACATTCTAAAACTTTATACTCAAATATATATATAACTGAAAACCTCTGTTGTACATAGGTTGGTATGTGTCCAAATTAAAAAGTGAGGTTATGAGACAAAATCGCACTTCAGACTACCCTTAATGTAAAATTTGGTTCAAATAGATAGACCAAATTTGTTAGACCTATTTATTTAACTATCAATGAATATATTAAATATAAAGAAACATATTCATAAATATCTACACAAATTTCAATTATATATTATTTTGGAAAGACTATTTCTTATTTTAACCTATATTTTTGTTTTCTATTTTGATAAGCATTGAAAAATCGAGCAAAATTTTAAGGTATAAATTAATCGAATAACTCGAGTAACTTAAAGGATTTACTTAATTATTCGAGTAATTTAAAAACTGCATTTTCGAGTTATTTGATTATTCGAACAATGAAAAAGTCGAGTAAAATGAATACTCTAGTCAATACCCGTGGTACCCGGGTACCATAGTGTAATTTTCGTTCATTTTATTAAACAAATTTATAATTTTATATAAATTATTTATTACGATCATTTAATTGGCCCCAGATCCTTAAGTAAATCGATAAAAATATGTAGAAAGACATGTTTGAGTATTTAAGCGATGTCCGTCCGTCTGTCTTGCAGTCCATGATATACTTTTAATGAAGCTACAAATTGCAGTTTTTGAAATAATTGTGTGAATTTTGGCTTTATATATTAAAACCAAGTCCCCATACAATTTATCTCCTAGAATCGGGTTTTAACGTCCATAAATATTTTAGGATTGCAAATTTAGTACACATTAAAGTTTTGTGGACGTTAGAAACCCTATTTAATTTTATAAATTAATTTGTATTAACGTAAAAACTAATCTACTACATTTTTTATCAGATTCGCATCTCAAAAATCCATAGCTACAATATGTGGCCCATTTCCGAAACATAACGTTTTTTTTTAACAAAAGATTGTAAAAAGTATAAATTTACATTTTAAGCTTTACAACAAGACTTGAACTAAAATAAAACACATATTCCATATAAACTCTCTGAGAAAATCGGTCAAGAAAGAATATAACGTTCTTACCGTACTAAAGAATATTAGCACTGACTTCATACACAATTAAGCACAGGATCCATAAAACATTCTGACTGAAAACAGGTCACATCCAAGAATAACCTCTTTTGCAACACTAAGGAATGTTGTCAGTATTGTCATAGCGTCTTATCATGTTTGGAGATACAATATAGAAAGCTTACGTTCCTTAGCACAAATATAGAAAATAATTTCAATATCTTGAGCACTTGCATGATATTTTGGATTAAAAGTGGTGGACATTACTGCATGATATTGAGAAACTGAAAGAAATTCACAAAAACCAAAGTCAATTCGGTGAAGGATGTAAAAACGGCTGAAATGTTCATATTCATAAATACTGGCTCAAAACATCAACAATTCGCAAATTTTTTAACTTGTCACATATTATCCTTTATTTCTTTTTCTAAAGCTCCTAAATAACTTAGAAATATCAAAAAATGCTTATTTCTAAAACTTATTCTCATTCAAATCCTAATGGAGTCACTACTTATAATTTGGTAATTTTGACTGTCATGGACATTCTTATTCTCTAGTTTAAACAAAAAATTAGTAAAATTTTAACTTTATATGAATCAAAGGACAATAAAAATAAGATTTTCAATAATAAATAGTAAATAAAATATTAAATGTAGTGCAAAATACAGTAATTATATGGGATACCATGGGTATTGACTCCCGTAGGTATCAACTTTAAAGCTATTTTACATATAAACCAAGTTAACAAAATTTATTTTTTTTTAGTTTTTATAATGTATAAACACCTTAGTCACGGCGATCTGAAGTTTCGTTGCTATATCTTTATTAATAAAGAAATGCGAGCACTTTAAAGTTAAAAATGGTACCCGGGTATGTACCGTAGGGTTAAATAAATTTTGCCTTAAACTCCTATTATATTTTTTCAATGTCTTCTAATGTAACTTGTCTAGAAGGATTTATTTTTTCATTCAAATAAGGCCTTATGAAAGTATAATTTCCTTTTGGTTGTAAATGTGTGTGTGTTTTTTTTTTTTTTTTTATTGAAAAAGCAATTATCATAAATTTTCTGGGTGTAGGGGAAAAAAACCGACAATAGTGAAAATAATTCAGACAACTAGAGGGGCGGCCAGCCACTTTATATTAGTTTGTCAGTCAGTTGTTAATTTCACAAAACAAAAGCAGTGAAGTGGAGATTATAACGGTTCTTCTCTACTGGTAACAGTTGTAATGACGACACTGCTAACCACTGTGGTTGTCCATTTATGTATGGTTGGGTGGTTGATACGCTTATGGGCTGAACAGGACAATAAAAGGACTGAACAAACTGGATTGTTCTCTGCTCTGTTCTGTTCTGTTGTCGTGTACTGGATTGAATTGAGTTATCATTATAACAAATGCAATTGATAATATTTTATTATTGCATGTTGTGTGGTAAATTTTATTCCTGTTGTTTTTGTTGTTGTTGTTGTTGTTGCAAGGCATTAAAATTGGCATAAATGTATAAAAAAAGAAGGTTGCTGCTGCTACGTTTCCCCTTTTGTTGTATATGTTTTTGTTTGTTTGCTTTTCACAGATACAAATCTGGGTAGAATTATTAACGAATGTTAATAACGAACTAATTGGTAAAAGTTTAATTATGGCTTTAAACTTGTATGTATGTATATGTGTGCGGGTATATTCGTTGGTATGAGTTTTAAATTGTGTAAAATGAAAAAAAGAATTTAATGTTTATGAACAATTAACACATTTTTTTATGTGTATAACATTTATTATTATGCTAAATTTGTAGTTTCTTTTCTTTTGTATTCTTGATTGTACACATTTTCAGCTCAGCTGGAGTTTTACAATGTCATTGCAAAAATAGAAATTGTAATACGATTGTTTCTCAATAAATCAATCAATTATCTGTTGTTCTATTTTCTTTTACTCTCATTGTAATAAAATTGTGTAAAAAAAGTAATGCAAATGCTTTTCTTCTGTTTATTTGTAAGAAGAAAAATAAAAAAAGACAAAATTGAAATTGAAAAGTTTAAACAACAAATAATTTCATTGTCTTTTGATGTTTTTTTTTTTATTTTTTTCTTAGGAACTTTTTATAAAGATTTTTTTGATTTTATTCATGAATTTAACTGCTCTATTAGTGTAAAAAGGAAGTCAAAAATTGAAAGTTTTGATTTAAGATATCAAAAAGTTTTATATTATTTGTTTACGTTTGAATACTTTTGCTTTATTTTATACACTTTTGTGAGAAAGTTTAACAATTGTATTTTCTTGTCATTTATCTAGAAATTTTATAGACTCTCGTCTAAGGTCAGTATTTTTTTTTTTATTTTTGCTTTAAGTTTTTGCATAAATTTTTTTATAGGAAATTATATTGATTTGTTTTTTTCTGGATGACACTTGGATTTAAAAACGGAGGTATTAACGTGAAGTTATTAAATAGTTTATATTAAATTTATTTGCTGTATTTAATACCGCTTGTATTGTAAATACCATATTTTCGAAATTGACTATATTTTTCGCGATTTGCAAAATTAGGGATGTTGCATCATATATTGAAGTATATCTCGAAAACGACTTGCCTGATTTTAGTAAAAAAAATATCATAAAATTCTTATTAAAATTGTCTTCAAGTCATTTTTAAATTAATATTTAATACGGTCAACAGTTATGGAGATATTAACCCTATTTTCTGAAAAAAATTAATTTTACACAAGATTGCAAAAAGAAAATGGCAAAAATGTTTACTTTGTCTTTAATCATAAAACTAGATATGCTAAAAATAAAATAAATGAATAAATATTGATTTTATTTAGTTTATTTAATTCGGTAAAGTATTTTGGTTACGAGAATGTTTCACAGACAAGCATACGCACGTTGGGGTAAAATGTGTCAAAAGTGGCGTTTAATTGAATTTTTAAATTTAAAGTTTTGTAATAAAGTTGGGTGATATCAATTAAAATCTTTAAGCTAGGTTGTGTTGTTTTCTTATGAGGAGCTGTCAAAGTTAAGAATTTTTTTACATTTTTGAAAAATATTTAAAAATTTAATTTTCATCAGATACACTGAAATCGTTAATTTATTTTAAATAAAAAGTCTTTTAAGGTAAAAATTTAAAATGAAACCATCAACTTCAGGTATTTAAGTGTACTTTTCTTCAAGTATTTGTAAATTATATTTTGTCCTAATATTTTTATTATTTTTTTGAATATTGTCCTAAAATACACTAATTTTCAATTTTCATGGAATGCAACTTAAAATGTTACAGGATGTTTGTTCTGAAAATTTTTAAGGAAAATAGTACACTCTGTCTACTTTAATACTGTGGGAAAAAAAATAGTGCGCATATATTGCCCGATTTTAGAAATTAAAAAAAAAAAAAAAAAAAAAAACTCCAGTAGATTTCATACAAAAAATTACTTAAGTGCAGACATTTTCTTTGCTTTATGAAACATTAAACAGTGGGCAGAATTGAAATAAATCGAAAATTTCACATAGGCGTAGCAGAGGACAATAGCATTTGGAGTTTAGAAGCAGGATCCAAAATAGGGTACTAGTGTCATGGAAAATATTTAACCACTAGGGAATTTTTATTTCTTATCCGATTTCCAAGATTATTATATCACCTTAAGGTCCTTGATAAATGCTTTAGAAAACATGCTTCCATGTAATATTTATCTTATATATTTTTCTAGTTATATGCATTTAAAATTTAAAAAATCTCAGTTTTACAAGATCTTGGTTAAGATTTTTCCATATAAAGCCAAACATTTTCAATCGATTTCAGTACATTTATGTAGTTGGACAAGAAGCAAAATTATCTATCTAATAAAGGAAATTTTAAGTCGATATCATTATTGAGTCTAAAAATAAACGATTTTTAATTGGAAAGTTTGCAAAAATTAACAAACAGACGGACAGATGGACGGACATTATAATTCTCTCAAAAAAAAAAAAAAAATCTCAAAATTCAAAAAATATTAGTTTTCCACTTCTCGATTAATATGCAAACAAAATGAAAGTATTAAAATATTGATATCACCTTTCCCTGAATTTAGTAGCATTTTCGACCCATTTAACCCAAATGTATAGACGGACGGACATTGCCATGCTGGCAAAAAATATTTTAGAATTCTAAAAATGCATTTTTACTAACTAATAAATAGAGAAAATAGAACGTGATCATCTAAATTTGCATATCACCTTTTCCTGAATTAAACGTCATTTTCGTCCCATTTAACTAAACTGTATAGACGGACGGACATTACCATTCAACCACAAAACATCTTATAATTCTTAAAAAACATTCTTTTACTTACTAATAAATAGAAAAATTAAACATGATCAATAAAGTGTTGATACCACCCTTCTCTGCATTATGCATAATTTTCGACCCATTTTACTCTAATGTATAGACGGAAGGACAAAAAAAAAAAAAAAATGTTACAAATCCTAAAACTGAATTTTTTACGTAATAATCAATAAAAAAAAAAAAATAAAAAATAAAACGTGATCATTAAAATATTCGACCCCTTTTACCCCAATGTGAGTCGGAGAGACAGATAAAGCTAAGCCAAATTTTTTAGATTGAAGTAGGAGCATTCATTGCCATTATTAATTATCTTGAAAACAAAGTAATAATATTTGTAACACTAATAGATTTTCTTTTCCCTTTATCGTAGATCTTTCATCCTTCAAATTTTGATATTTTGAATTTATATTTAACCTGAGGTAGACGTGACACAGTGGATCCAAAATGGTTTTTTTCGGAAATAATTCTGTAACTTGTAAACCGTTGAAGACAACTCAATAAAATTTTATATGACCAGAGGTGAGGAGTTTTAAAGTTGATTTGGTAGAGTAAAGGTTCCTTGGAAGTCAGGGGTGTAGTGGGTGCCCCGACAAATTTGGCCATCTTGGCTTGTAATTAAAAAAAAAAAAAAATCGCCAAAAATTCATTTATGATAGAAAAGAAATTTTATAAATCTCTACAAAAAATACGTTTACATATGTAGGTTATCACTTTTCGTTTAAGAGATATTTAGGTCGAAATCATTTTTCTCTAATTTTTAAGGAGTGAGATCGAAAAATTCTTAACATACATAATATTCAATAACTTGGAAACGTTTGATCTTAGAGTTTTCATTATTTTTTTAATCATTTGATAATTTAGCACTGATCACAGAAATATATAATTTTTATTGCTCTAACCACTAATTATAAAATTGTGGACCATTTTTGAAAATCCTTTCTTTGGAGATTTGATAGTTGCTTCAGTCACTTTTTTGGAACAGTGTGCACATCTTCTGTTAAAATCTTCGGTATTTTGGGACATCTTTTTTGTGTTCTTGAATTCACTTTTCACAAGAGCTCAATATCTCTCCACTGGTCTAAGCTATGGACAATTTTGAAAATTGACCTCTCTTGGTACTAAAACTATGTTATTGATTTGGTACCACTCCAGAGCTCTCTTACCATAGTGGGATGATACCAAATGGGTCCAAAAATATGTGGACACGTTGTGCTTTCTTAAGAAAAGAAGAAGTCTTCTTTGCAAATATTCCTTTATGCATATGTTGGTATTTATAGATCCGAATGTATCAAATGACTTTCCTGTTTTGCCGCAATTGCAAAAGGCCTGTCATACCATGAGTTTTGTAAGAAATTTTTGCTGCTTTTGGGTCTTAAACTTATCTCCAACATTGCTTCGAGCATTAACAATATAAAAGTTTTGACACAGAAGCTACAAAAATTCTGCCAGCACCTACGTTTCTTCGTCAATTATAAAGCTTGAGTATTTTTGTATGAAATTTGGTTTTAAATTTTGAGTCCTATTTTTGGCTTGTAATTTTTTTTGCAGAATTCCAGTTTGGAATTTTTTGAACTTTATATGTTATCGACTTTCCCATTAGCTTTAAATTTTCGCACCAAATAGTCGAAGCACTGAGAAAACTGAGCTGATTTTCTACCAGATGTGTTTGGAGTTCCTTTCAATATGCCATCAATTTTCTGGCCTTCCCAATATCATGTGGTCCTTTTTTCTTACCGAACTAGGTTTCACATCAATAGCCAAATTCTCCTGATACTGTTTAATAACATTAGAAACAGTTTGACGGGAGAAATTTAATTCTGTGGCCAATTATTTGTAAGATCTATTAGGATTTTTTTAAATTTTTTAATAACTTGTAGGACGTAAATCTTTTTCGTCACTTATTTTGATGAAAATAAGGACAAATTAACATGGTTGTTATTAAAAATAATAACTGAAGTATTTTTTCATGATAACTAGATCAAAAAAAAAAAATTTGAATATTGATTCCGAAAAAAGTTATGAGGAAAAATGTGTGTTAAGATTTTTTTCGATCTCACTCCATAGCCTCGTTTTTCCATTTTTTTTTTTTTTAACTTGGTGGGCTTAATATTGCCTCTAAAATTTTTTAAAATATTTAATGGATTTCCTACAAAACTCTAAAAAATGTTGCTGCAAAAATCATATAAATATATGATTCCGATAAAAAGTTATATTAATCTGAAGCTGGCTCTCCAAAAAAATTTCATATGTTTTTTTTTTTTTTTTTTTTTTCCAAAAAGGTGGTAATATTTATTTACTTATAACATTTGGTTTTTATTCTGGGCTATATAATTTCTGTTCATGTTTTCAAAAGAAATCTTAAGGCAAATGCGTATAAAGCAAACCCAGAGGAGCTCGGGGCAAAGGTGTCCCCACACGTCCTATTCAAACTTTCAATTTTAAAAATTTTTTTAATATTTGTTTGTTAAATTTTCAAATTGCAAAGCTAGGATCAACCTAAAATTCTTTTAATTAAATACCTCCATATACTAAGTAAGCACACAAAAATTATTTTCTGACGGACGCCTCTTATAACGACAGAGTAACGATTTCAATGAAAGAAGTCAATTGTTTAAAGAGGTTTTTCTCTGATTGAGATTTTGGGCATTTTGGTACAAAAAAGTGGGAACCTATAAAAAATATACTTGCTTTTGCTATATATCTATTATAGTTTTCGATTTATTGGCATTTGAAATTTTAACTACCTCAATTTTGCAAGTTCTCGTTCTTATTTTTTTCATATAAGTCCCAATATTTCTGTGCGATTTTTTTAGTCTTTTCTTAATATAATTAAAGAAATAAATTATTTATTGAGTAAAACTAAATTAAGTAAACCGATAACTTTACCGAGTCCATAAATAACCGATTTTGAATTTGAAAATTGCAAAAATTAAAATTTTTTGTGTTTTTTTTTTTTGCCGAAAAAGCCTCTAAACTCTTTTTTCTCTAAAATTTAATTTTCTTTACTAACATATAATCATTTTCTATTTTTTTGAAAGTTATTTTCATAAGTATTATTTGAAATAAAAAACAAGACCAATAACTCAAGTTTTCTGGGTACACACCCTTCCGAATTCCACCCATTTTATATGAAAGTTTTGACATGAGTCCATTTTTTCTAAAATCCCAAAGTATGAAACTGCAAGCAGCATGCAGTTTAAAAATCTATAATATGTTTTTAAAAATAATCATTCAAAAGCTCCGGGAAATCGAAAAAATTTGGATTTTATAAGCTAAAATATGAAAAAATCTTTTTTTGGGATTTTCGCTGTTTTTTTTTTATGAATTGTGGGTTTATTTTTACAAAAATTTTAAAGTTTTTTTACACTTTATCATTTTATATAATAGTCTACAATAAATGAAAATTTGTTTAACATAACTTAACAAATAAATATTTTATTACAGATAAAATATTTATAATTTCTCTAAAAAACAATAAAAAAAAAAAATTTACTTTAATTGCAAAAATTAAAAAAAAATATATAAACTCGATTTTTGTTGACTATGTTATATTGTTTAGCTAACATAAGTTTTCATTATATAGAAAAAGATTGAAATCAATATCTTTTATAGAACCGAAACTACTCCACTTTAAACTTTAATAAGCCAAAAAAAAAAAAAAAAAAAAAATGGCAAGAGTTTTAAAATGTTTCAAGTCAGACGTATTTAAGTTTGAGCCTCCATAGCTCCGCACTTGAGGGGCATTTGGGGACCCCCTTCTAAATTGCTACGTCTATGTGAAATTTTATATAAATCCAACCAACCCATTAAAAGTTACAAATTTATTTCCAAAAATTTTGATTCTGTCGCACTGTCATAGAGTAACTTTTTTAAATTGGGTCCAGTTCTCGAAATTGTATCTAATATTATCTAAATTTACTAACAAATCTCGTGACAACAAATCAATGTTATACTCTGTTATTAAATGTTTTATTTAAAAATACGCCAGAGACAATATTCTTCATAATCGCCTTGCAATTTATTCTTTATAAATACATTTAAAATTTCTCTACACATTTAAAGTGAAATACCAAAAAAATTAAAATACAATTCAATAAATCATTTACCTAACAATACAAATGGTAAACTGTTTTCCTTTATCGTCTAATTAAATTAAAATTTGAAAATTTTCTTTTTAAGCTGTTCGGTTTCCTTTTAATCTTTGATAACATCATATAATTAAATAAGGACACAAAATTAATTTCCATAAAGTTGTCGTGGTCGTCAAAGTATTCATCTACATGGTTGGTTGAGTTTAATCCCTTTCGTGTAACAACGGATATCGATAGAATGTTTATAATAAAAAAAAAAAAAACTCAATAGGAAGAAGAAGGTAGGAAGGAAGTGGAAGGGGTGGTGATGCTCAAAAATTAATTAAAAATTTGAAAATTGTGTAAGGCCAGAAATGTTTGCAATAAAAACATGTTAAATGATGTGGATGGACTACAAATGACAATACGCTCCAACACTATATACAAACGCATGAACCTATACTTACTCACCCACACCTCTTACACCCACTTACCTCCTGAAGCATATTTTAGTTTTGTATGATGACTGACTGCAATTTTTGGGAAAAATGTAAATTTTCAATAGTTGTTGGTTGTAATGTTTAAACAATTTACAGAATATATGATTTTTCTCCTTGAGGGTATACATTTAATAAAATAACACAATCCGTCACAATATGTACTTTTCGTATTTTGATTAAATTTCTTTCTGTGTTTGTTCAAAAGATATTCCATTTTTTTTTTTTTTGATTTTTTTCCCTTTTTGTTTTGTCATATTCATTGTTCAGAAAGAGAAAGAGAAACCGAAAAAAAAAAAACTAGAAAACGTAATATTCATATTTATGTCATCATATTATCCTTGTAAAATACAGAGTGAGTTTTTTTTATGAATTTATTTTATTTTATTTCATTTTTTATTTTCTATAAAAACATGCTAGAAGTTTATATTTCATTTATCCTCTGGGCAAGTGGAATCATCATCATCGCAGTTTTTTTTTTGCCAAGTTCCCTTCGAATGTCTTTTGCGGCAACAGTTAAAATGTATGCTCAACACTACACAACTGATACGTTTTGTACAGTGTTTCTTTCTTTTCTAGCTTTTTGTATTTCTTCTTTAGCTTTTTTGTGTTTGTGTTTATTTTGTAGCCATCATAGTTTTTTATTTTTTAATTCAGTAGTCCTTCTGGCTAAATTTTTATGATGTGCAATATTTTTATTTTTTGTTAAATTTCAAACTTGTCAAATACAGGCTGCTATAAAAGAAATAATATAGTTTATTTGATAGGATGCCTTTTACTAGAAGTCAATATAGTATTTGAAAATTATTTATTTATATTTTCAAAAAATCATTTTTAGAAACATATAAAGTTATAACTAACATCAAGTATGCAGTTGGGATAATATATACAGGAAATATTTTATTTGACCTTGTAGTAGATGTTAATTTGTATCAATTTAGTATAAATTTTATGGCATTTTGGTTTAAAATAAAATTATTATACAAAATTTTAGAGCTAGTACTTAGGGTGGAGGAGCGCCAAGTGCCACAGAGGCTCAGTTGTCGTTGTCAATTATATTGAAAACTGAATAATAATTTTTGCAGCAGGAATCGACTTTATTCTCTTTAATTGATGAACTTTCGTTAATCAAACTTTAAAATTTTCAATTTACATATGAAAAAAAAAAACCTGCTAAATAGATGTCTTACATCATCCCTAAGCATTCCAAGCCCATTGTTCCACCAAGGAACGAAATTTGTTCTGCTATTTAATTGATAAATATTTCTAAATAAATATTTCACTACTGCATTTTTCCCAGAATAAAACGCAACAGAAGATAAATGTCAGAAAAAAGGCAATATATTAGTCAGAAAAGTAAACGCTATTAGAGACTCCTACTAAAACCACCTCATGTTCAAGTGCCAAAGATGGAATACATGCACAAATGGCCATTAGATTTTTCTTTGATCTAGCTAGTATATGTTTTGGACACTGCTATTAGAATCGGATACTGTTAATTCCAGAAGAGCTTGCTAGAATATACTACAACACAAATCCTTTCGGATAAAATAGTGTGAGTAAACAAATGGTTACGAGAAAGTTAGGGAATTAATTCTTCTGAGAAGAGTTCAAGCTGATCTCAAATCGTATCGCCTCTCTCGAGAAATAAACTCTCTCTATTAATGGAATTTCATTGCAGTGTATCTGTTTGCAGGAGATGCTACGACAAGAAGGAAAAAATAATGTTAAACAGAAAAAATAATAAAAATGGACTTTTATTACGAATTTATTTATATTAATTAAATTTTTAATTGATTTTGCTCCAATAACCAAAATGATAATATTAATTAAGAATTGAATTTAAATAAATTAATTAGTCTTATGATTGAATTAGTGTATTCAAAAAACCGACATTTTCAGAAATTATTATATTAAATAATTATAAATTTATTGCCACATTTTATTTTTTATTTTTACTAAAAAATTTCATTTTAAAATAAAGAAAAAGATCATTTTATATTTTTAAAATACAAAAATAATAAGTAATTGTGTTTTAAAATAATATTTTTTTGTTTATTTTTTACAAAACTGGAAATACACGTTCACGCCAGAGTTGGGGGTAGTGCACTAAATTGTGAGTGCATTCAGCTTTTCACTAAATAGCACTATAGTGACAAAATTTAGATTTCCCACCACTATAGTTATAGTGAAACATTTTTTCACTACCACTAAACAATTTTAGTGATATTGCAATTTTTTTTCACTATAACTAAATTTAGTGGTAGTGAAAAAATTTGCACTACACTCAGTAGTGCAAAATCTGAACTGTCAATACACATAAGCTCCAAATAAATTGTTTTCACTAAACATAAATATGAAATTTTTTTTTCACTAAACATAAACATGACACTTTTTCAATCACAAATCACTGAACTAATTTTAGAAAGCTATGATGGTAATTATCAAAGTTATAATCGTTTTAGAACAATACTACATAATTTAGAATTTTTTTTAGTGTGTTTTGGAAATCTTATAAACGTATTTGTGTATGTTGATATATCCAGATATAAACGAGTAACGTTACTGGCTAATGCAAATTGTCAAAAGGCAATAATATAACTTTTCCAATTTTTATGTTCTTTTGTTGTATTTGGTATAAAAAGTCGTCATATAACGAAGAATGCTATTGCAGGTTTTTTTTCTGGGTTTTGAATGCTGTTTATGGTGTAACTTAAATCTCAAATTAATATATTCGAATTCAAACTAGACTCATTATCAGAATCTGTATTTTCATCTACATCATTTAAAAATAGACGATTATATAAATCAACAGTGAATTTCTTAGTTTCTGTTTTTGTGGTGCATTTAAAAACATTATCATTACATCGAAATTTTCCTTACCTTAAATAAACAGTAAGTGTATTTACAACTTTAATTCTGCGATCATTAAGCCTTATCATAAGTTGATTACATAATTCCTGTGCGTATTGAGTGTTAAGTTTTTTTAAATTCTATACAAAAACTTATGAATTGCACCTCCCTCTATTAGAGTTGCAAAATCCTTTGAAAGCTTCTTAATAGCTATTTCTAATGGATGAAAAGTTTTCCAAAGATTATCAAGTGCATATTTTTCAAGATTTGTAAAGGGACTTATACCAAACTCTATCAACGCATGATTAACACATTTGTTGATTCTTAAAAACTGTACAATAATTTTTGACAAAGAATTCCATCTGCGTTTTACGTCGCAAATTAATCGTACCACTTTATCTTCATGCTTTTGTATACAATTTTACAGATCTTTTTGCTTTTCACTCGATTTATTGTGTAATTTTACATATTTCGTAATCAGTGTTGCCAGGTCTTGAGAAAAAAGAAGCTAAATTAGACTTTAAAAAAGGTCAGAAAAAGCTAAATGTCCCAAAAAATAAAGCCAGAAAAAAAGCTAATAAATAGTTTTATTTAAAAACGCATTTATTTTTTCTCATTAGTTTTTGATATATTTTAAAGATATTTTAGTGAATTTATAAATATAACATAAATAGTTTCTTTGTATTATAAAATTTGTTAAAAAAAAATCCTTATAATATTTTTGCATAATGAAGTGCCGCACGTTGGGTAAAAGGGGTCGAAAATGGCGCTTAATTCAGGGAAAGGTGATATCAATATTTTAATAATCACGTTTTATTATTTTATTGATTATTAGTTAAAAAAATTCAGTTTTAGAATTTTAAGATTTTTTTTATCAGAACGAAAATGTCTGTCCGTCCGTCTATACATTAGAGTTAAATGGGTTGAAAATTATGCATAATTCAGAGAAGGGTGGCATCGACACTTTAATGATCACGTTTAGTTTTTCTTTTTATTAGTAAGTAAAAAATTTTTAGAATTATAACATGTTTTTTGGCTGAATGGTAATGTCCATCCTTCCGTCTATACATTTGGATTAAAATGGGACGAAAATGACGCTTAATTTAGGAAAAGGTGATATCCAAATTTTGATGATAATTTTCTATTGTTTCTATTTATTAGTAAGTAAACAAATCCATTTTTAGAATTCTAAAATATTTTTGGCAGCATGGCAATGTCCGTCCGCTATACATTTGGGTTAAATATGTCTAAAATGCCACTTAATTCAGGGAAAGGTGATATCAAAAGATTAATACTTTCATTTGATTTTCATATTAATCAAGAAGTGGAAAAAAATATCTTTCGAATTTGAAGATTTTTGTCCGAAGAATTCTAATGTCCGTCCATCTGTCCGACTGTTTGTTAATCTTTGCAAACTTTCCAGTTCAAAATCGTTTAACTTTTGACTCAAAAAAGATAATGACTAAGAATTTTCTTTGTTCGATAGATAATTTTACTGTTTAACCAACTACATAACATATAATAAAATCAGTTGAAAATATTTGGTTATATATGGAAAAATCTTAGCCAAGATCTTGTAAAATTGAGATTTTTGAAAATTCAAATGTATATAACTCGAAAAATATATACGATAAGTAGTACATGCAAGCATGTTTTCTAAAGGATTTATCAAGGACTTTAATGTGATATAAAAATCTGGGAAATCGGGTAAGGAACAAAAATTCGGTAGTGGTTAAACATTTTCCATAACCCTAGTTGTCTATTTTGAACCCCTATAGTTCCGCTCCTGTTGCGAATATTGGATCCTGCTTCTAAAAATGCTACTGTTCTCTGCTACGCCTATATGAAATTTCATGCAAATGCAACCAGCCGATTAGAAGTTACAGATTTATTTCGATTCTTTCCCACTGTTTAATGTTTGATAAAGCAAAGAAAATGTCTGGCAATTAAGCTGTTTTTTGTATGAAATCTAATGGAGTTTTTTCACAAAAATGTTAATTTCTAAAATCGTGCTACATATGCGCACGATTTTTTTCAGAACAATAAAGTAGACAATATGTTATATTTTTCAGACAATTTTCAGAACAAATATCCTGTAACATTTTAAGTTGCACTCCATGAAAGTTGAAAATTAATATATTTTTGGACAATTTTCAAAAAAATAACAAAAATACCTGGACAAAAAATAATTTACAAATTCTTGAATAAAAGTAAACTCAAATACCTTAAGTAAATGGTTTCATTTAAATTTTTCCTTCAAAGTACTTTATTTAAAAATTTACGTTAAATATATAGAAAAATGCTTAAATTAATGATTCTGTAATAATAAAATTAGTAAATTTGTATCCTTTTTAAGGCTATGTTAATAATAAAAAAAAGGCTAGAAAAAAAGCTAGAAGCTAAGATGAAAATTATGAGGCTAAAAGCAAAATAAAAAGGCAGGATTTAGCCTTAAAAAAGGCTAAACTGGCAACACTGTACGTAATGTATAAATTGTATCTATGTGAATGTGAATATTTACATATAATTAAATAATGTACAAATGAAAAACACTGGACGTTTTAGTGAAAAATTCAAAAAGTACTTTCCATTAAAAAACCGGTTAACCGACAAAAAAAACCAAAAAAAAAAAAAAAAAAAAGCATGTCGAATAATTCGAAAGTAGAAATTATTCGATACCGGTCGGTTTTTTAAAATTCAAAAATCGGTTATACGGTTTCGGTTTTTGAATACACTAGATTGAATGTTTGCCTTAAGTTAAAAAAAAAATTATTAATTTAATTCTACAGTTAATTAAATCATTCCATTGATAAAAACTCAATAATTTTATTATAGTGATTTACTAAATTGTTAAAAATATTTAAATAATGCAAAGCAAATAAAAGAAATAAAAATTTGATTGACGCCTTATATATACATCTTGTTTAAATCATCGATAATTACGGTATAAGTAAGATTTTTTAAACCTTTAAATCTCGTTCTAATAAAGATGTTCATATAATTATATCAGAAAGCCTTTATGACCTACGATGAGATACAAATAAAACACAGATGAATATATCAGATGTCTGAACAAATCACCAAAAACAATCAATATGATCTGACATAAATAATTTTCATAGAACGGCTTTGAGACAAACTTGGATCTTAAAATTGAATATAACCGCCGGTACTAACGACGGGGACATCAACAAAAGTATTGAAATGATTAAAAATCTAATCAAATATATATAGAATTTGTACTTACCAAATGATTATATATAAACGCGTCTCCGAATGCACAAAAATCTTTACAACATGTTTTTATTTCGTACTACAGTTTATTAAACGATAGAATGAGCCTAAATACTCGTAGTTGAAAATGGTTGAAAATTAATTTTAACTTATTTTATTTTTATATTGATAAGTTTTTCTTTTTTCTGCATACATATTTTTTTCAAAGATGTCGGGTTTTGTCCAAACTCTTTAAACCAATTAAAAAGTTAAAACTTTAATAATCTTGACAATCTGTTTAGTTTGGATTTTAATCGAATAATCAACTTTATAAAAAATTCTGGTTTCTCGTGGCATATATCAATATTATTTCTATAGGGTGTCACAAAGGTCCCAATTATTTGCCTTAATGAATTTGGACTTCGTCCAATTTCCATTTCAATCTAACCTAAGAGAGTACTAAGGGAGTAGTCCTCGCTCCTCCTTTTTGTATCATAAATAAATTTAAACTGTTGTAGCTATTAAGACTATTAAATTTCACTGAATTTACTTAATAAATTTCAACATATCTATTTTTTGTAATTATAAATTACATAGGAAAACACTGCTTCTGCAGCATGGGGTTTCTCAGTCAATTCTGATACACGGTACTAATAAGTACTAAGCCTCTAATCCACTTTTTTCAAATTGGCTCTAGTTCTCGCGATAAATCGCGATTTGTAAAATTAGGGAGATTATACTATACATTGAAGCATATCTCGAAAACGACTTCTCCGATTTTGTTCAAAAAACATCGAAAAATTCTAATTAAAATTTTCTTTAAATCGTTCTTACATTACTTTTTAATATGTTCAACAGTTATGGATATATTAAGCCCATCTTCTGAGAAAAAATTAAGTTTTATACAAAATTTCAAGAAAAAATTTAAACAAAAAATCATAAAAATCTGAAAGTGTCAAAAATTAAAAATTGTATTCCTTATTCAAGGAGATAAATTTGTAGCAAATAAAACAAGACATATTTCATTAAAAGCAATGTCTAAGTTTTGATTCTATTCCCAAATTAGTGAAAATACTCATTTACAAGTTACATAGAAAAAAAATAAAAATAAAAAATAAAAAAAAATTTGTATTTTTTTTTTTTTTTAATTTCTCTATGTAACTTGTAAATGAGTATTTTCACTAATTTGTGAATAGAATCAAAACTTAGGCATTAATTTTTGTGAAATTGTCTTGTTCTATTTGCAACAAATTTATCTTTATGATTAAGTAATAAAAATTCGAATTTTTGACACTTTAAATTTTTTGTGATTTTTTGAAAATGTTTTTTCTTTAAATTTTTTATAAAATTTAATTTTTTCCCAGAAGATGGGCTTAATATATTCATAACTGTTGACCGTATTAAAAAGTAATGTAAGAACGACTGATATTTTTTTGAACAAAATCAGATAAGTCGTCTTCGAGATATGCTTCAATATATAGTGCAGCTTCTTTAATTTTACAAACCGAGATTTATAGCGAGAACTAGAGTCAATTCAAAAAAAGTCGTTTAGAGACTAAATACATATTAATACCGTGTATTCAAATTTACTGAAAAAACCCTGTGCCGCAGAAATTTTTTCTCATTTTGTAACTCTGTGTTATTTTTCATATAAATCAATTCATGGAAATTCACCATGAATTTTAATTATATTTTTAGATTTAAATAACATTTTTATTTTTTTATTTTATTTATTGAAGTCAAAGTACTTAATAAAAAATCAATTTGCAATTAATCGAAGCCTGCAATAAATTAGCCCTAACATACATATCTCTAAACATCAAAACTAATATTTCAGTTACATAAGTAATATTAAGCGTTATAAAAACTATGTCAATACTCCTAACATTTATCTATGTTTGCTAGTATTTTCGCTTTTTTTTCTAAAGTACTCCAATAACCCTCCTTAAGTCAAAATGTTATCATAATTACCATAAAAATAAACTTACTACTAACACACTAACCGGATTAAACAGTTAATAAGCATTTCTTGTCTTAACTCGATAATCATAATTTTCTTGATGTTCATCTAAACTTTTCCATTCAAAGTAAATTTATTATTAAATATGTACCAACTCGTTATAACTTTTTTTTCATATTCCTGTGAGTATGAGCTTGTTTTTTTTTTTTTTTTTTTGCTTACTAAAGAGTCTGTTGCGTTTAATGACTTTAATCATAAAACACATGACTCATTAGAGGTTTACATACTTATTTTCACACATATAATTATATATGAATTATATTTGTGTGTATGTATTTTAATTTGTATTTTGTTAGAACAAGTGAATCAATTATTCGTGTGTATGTAATTTTTATTTTATAACTCCTTCAAATAATGAAACAGAAAATTTACTTGATTATTTAGTCACACATTTATTATATGAATTTCTTTAATAACATTTGTTGACATTAGTTGAAACTTTGGTGAAAGAAAATTAGTATGAAATTAAAGTTAACTTTTTTATATACATGCATATAGTATAGATGGCCTTAATTATAAAAGTAATAGATTAAATATAGTAGTATATAATTAACTAAATTATAGTTGTTTGTAAAGATATACGAAATTTTTTTAAATCAAATAATAAATAAGTAGGAATTTTACAAATATATCTAGGAGTTTCTACGGAATATGTAATGAAAACCAATAGGAAATTGATATTTTATTTTTTTTTTTTTAATATTTCGAAGTTTAATTATAAATATTTATTGCTTATATTACAGGATGGTAAAAAGTACTTTAATTAAAATAAAAATAGATATAACGCACGTTGGGGTAAAATGTGTCAAAAGTGGCGTTTAATTGAATTTAAAAATTTAAATTTTTGTAGTAAAGTTGGGTACTGAATAAAAATAGACAAAATTATGTATCAATATCAATTAAAGTAAACAATTAAATTTTTATCAGCTTTCAGAGTATTTAATTTAAATAAAAGATGTTTTAAGATAAAAATTAAAAATAAAACCATAAACTTCAGATATGTATGTATACTTTTCTTTAAGTATTTGTAAATTAAATTTTGTCGTAATATTTTTGATATTTTTTGGAAAATTTTTAAATTTTCATGGAATGCAACTTTAAATGTTACAGGATGTTTGTTCTGAAAATTGTCTGAAAAATAGTATATATTGTCCACTTTAAAATTTTTAAAAAAATCGTGCGCATATATAGCACGATTTGAGAAAATAATTTTTTTTTCGGAAAAACCCCAGTAGATTTCATAAAAAAAACAGTTTAATTGCAGACATTTTCTTTGCTTTATTAAACATTAAACAGTGGGGCAGAATCGAAATAAATCTGTAACTTCTAATCGGCTAATTGGATTTACGTGAAATTTCACACATGCGTAGCAGAGAACAGTAGCATTTTGAGTCTAGAAGCAAGATCCCATATACGCTTCAGGAGCGGGTACTAGTGTCTTAGAAAATGTTTAACCACTATCGAATTTTTGTTCCTTACCCGATTTCCAAGATTTTTATATCACCTTAAATTCCTTGATAAATCCTTTGCATGTATTACTTCTTCCATATATACGATTTTATTATGTTTTATGCAAAAGTATATTTAAAAAGCAAAAGTATCTATCGAACAAAGAAAATTTTAAGTCGTTATCTTTATTGAGTAAAAAGTTAAACGATTTTGAATTGGAAAGTTTGCAAAAATTAACTAACAGACGAACAGATGGACGGACATTAGAATTCTCTCAAAAAAAAATCTTGAAACTCGAAAGGTATTTTTTTCCACTTCTGGATTAATATAAAAACCAAATGTAAGTATTAAAATTTTGATATCACCTTTCCCTGAATTAAGTTCTATTTTCGACCCATTTAACCCAAATGTACAGACGGACGGACATTCTGCCAAAAAATATTATAGAATTCTAAGGGTGCATTTTTTTTACTAACTAATTAATGAAAAAATAGAACGTGATCATAGAAGGTTGCATATCACCTTTTCCTGAATTAAGCGTCATTTTCGTTCCATTTAACCCAAATGTAAAGACGGGCGGATGGACATTCAGCCAAAAAACTTATTCTTATAATTCTACAAATGCATTTTTTTTACTTACTAATAAACAGAAAAATTAAAGGTGATCATTAAAGTGTTGATACCACCCTTCTCTGAATTATGCATAATTTACGACCCATTTAATTCTAATGTATAGACGGACGGACATACATTACCGTTCTGCTAAAAAAAGATCTTAAAATTCTAAAACTGAATTTTTTTTACCTAATAATCAATAAAAAAATAAAACGTGATCATTAAAATATTGATATCAATTTAACCCCAATGTGCAACGTAATGAAAATAAAATCGAATTAAAATAAACTTATTTTTTATATAGAATGTAAGACAAATATTTGTGGTAAAAGTTTTAACCCAATCAAAATGGTTTCTCAATTTTAGTTGTGGAGATAGTTGTGTCATATATAAAGGTCATCAGTTTTTTTATCCGGCTCGAAGAACCAATTAATAAACTGTATACATATAAATATTTTTACATACGAGTAAAGTTTTATTATAAACAAAATTTTGTATACCTGTTTAAATATTATTTAAAGTGGTTTTAGTTTTCAAGTTGCAAAAGAAAAAAAAAAATTGTTTTAACACATCAAGAAAAAGTAAAATATTTAAATTAAATTTTGGCCAAATGCCATGAAAAAACCCACAATATGTATATATATTTGAGTTTGTTGCTACTACTTTTGCCACACACTACAACACAATCACAAAAGTATTTAGTTGCATTTAAGATTATATTCCTCATCATCAGTCGCAGCAGCTGTTTGGTGTTCACACACCTGTTCCAATTTTAAATCAAACAACTAACACAATTCGATTGTTTTTATTAAAACAATGACAATATAAAAGAAAAGTTCTTAAAACTCATATAAAATATTGTAGACAATTGAAAAAGTGCTTTAAAATTTCTTTAACACACTTTTGTTTCCTAAAATAATGAAAATTTTCTTATAATTTTCCCTTAATAAAGGTTAAACATAAATTTCTTTTTATTCCCTGGGAAATGGTGTAAAGTGTAAATGAAGAACACCTTAACAATGTTCAGCTTGTATTAATGCATGCATAACATTTGCTAATTGAATATGTACATGATCATAGTTGTCGTTGGTGGCGGTGAAAATATGTATAAATGTAGCAGCAGCAAGCAGCAAACAGTAGCAACATAACAACTAGTACTTAAAATGGTAGGCAGCAAAAGTTATTTGGCAATATTCCAAAAATCCTTTGTTGTGTCAGTGTTTTTTTCTAGTTCATTGTTTTTTTTTTTTTTTTATTATTTTATTATTATTTTTCACAAGTTCCTTGGGAAAACTCATACAACACTGTGCTCTTAGCATTATTTTAACAAACCAATAAGTAGAAACTGCTATAGTTTTTTGGTGGGTTTACTAACGTGAGTGTGTATTTATATGTATATTAACTAGCATATATAATAATATATACATAAAATTATGAATACATATGTATGTTTGTATTTAGTGCATACTCCAGAGATTTCATTGTTGAGGACCCAAAAAAAAAAAAAATGTGAATACTTTTTAATATTTTTGGAAAGTGTTGTCAACGTTCTTAGAGAATATTTCTGCATATTTTTACTTAAATATATATTAGATAACAGAAAAAAATGTCTAAGTAGCTCCAAATATTCTTTATTGAAGCACTATAATATTAAATTTGAATTGACAAATTTCCATTAAATTCAAGAATTATTTAAAAACTAATGTCAACAGTGCCATTAGCTAGTCTTCCAGGTCATGTCATAAGTAATAAAGTTTAGAATACGACGCTTAATTTAGAATAAGTCATCGAATGGTATTTTTCAAAATGTTTAAAAAATGATAAGGAGTGAGATCGAAAAATTCTTAACACACATTTTGTCTCATAACTTTTTTCGGAATCAATATTCAAAATTTTTTTTGATCTAGTTATCATGGAAAAATACTTCAGTTATTATTTTTAATAACAACCATGTTAATTTGTCCTTATTTTCATCAAAATAAGTGACGAAAAAGATTTACGTCCTACTAGTTATTAAAAAATTTCAAAAAATCAAAATAGGTCTTACAAATAATTGGCCACAGAATTAAATGTCGTCCGTAAAACCGTTTCTAATGCTATTAATCAGTTTAAGACCCAAAAGCAGCAAAAATTTCTTACAAAATTCATGGTAACAAGCTTTTAGCAGTTGCGGCAAAACAGAAAAGTCATTTGATATATTCGGATCTATAAATACCAAAATATGCATAAAGGAATATTTGCAAAAAAGACTTCTTCTTTTCTTAAGAAAGCACAACGTGTCCACATATTTTTGGACCCATTTGGTATTATGTCACAACGGTAACAAAGCTCTGGAGTGGTACCAAATCAATAACATAGTTTTAGCACCAAAAGAGGTCAATTTTCAAAATTGTCCATAGCTTAGACCAGTGGAGAGATATTGAGCTCTTGTGAAAAGTAAATTGAAGAGCATAAAAAAGGTGTCCCAAAATACCGAAGATTTTAATAGAAGATGTGCACACTGTTCCAAAAAAGTGACTGAAGCAACTATCAAATCTCCAAAGAAAGGGTTTTGAAAAATGGTCCACAATTTTATAATTAGTGGTTAGAACCATAAAAATTATATATTTCTGTGATCTGTGCTAAATTATCAAATGACTAAAAAAATAATAAAAACTCTAAGATCAACCGTTTCCAAGTTATTGAATATTATGTATGTTAAGAATTTTTCGATCTCACTCCTTACGTGATGTAAAAAAACAATTCATTTTTTATTAAAAAAAGTCACTAAAGAAAAAATCACCATTTGAAGGTAAAAGTAGAAGGGGGACCATTCCCCATTGGAGCACATCATTCCCAGTTATCATTTATAATATATATACTACCAGAAGTAGACGTGATAACATGTTTTTTTAAATATATTGCTGTAGGTATTTTCTGCAATTATTTGATAAGTTTTGGACTAATATATTCTAAGAAAAACTGAGATAAAATAACCGAATAATACGCCCAGAAGGTATTAACATCGAGTTTTTAAAATCGTGGTAAAAAAAGTCTATCAGACGTATAAAATTAAACATAAATAAAACAGTGCTACAGTAATGTAATACAGTGCAGTTTGTAGGTATGGGTGAGTCGATTATTACATATTTCAAAATTTCAATATACCTCTAAAATCGAGTTATTTTCAATAAATCGATTTTTTTAAAATTTCAAACATTTTGTCTAGAATACCTGTTATACAATTCAAGATATTAGAAAGAGAAGTTAGTCTTTTTAAAAAGTACAATTTCAATATTTTTTTCTTAATGTTTGAATTTTTTGAATCATTTTTTATTAGTAAAATTTATTTTATTTTTTGAAAAAATAATATAAAACTTTTTTTAATTTTTGGAAGAAAACTTTGATTTTCTTTGCCCTGGTAGGATTATTGTTTAGCGCCAATATCAATAATCATAAACTTTGACCTAGGAGAGTAAAATATAGCCCCTATAAATTTGTAAATTGACAGCAAAGTTTTTCTTAAATTTAGTGAATACAAATCGTTCTCAAAAAAAAAAAAAAAAAAAAAAAACCTAAGTATATTAAAAAATTCCTCTTAAAATAAATAAATAAGATATTAAAAATGGTTCTAATTGTATTAATATTTAAATATTTGAAAAAAAAAAATCATAAAATTTTCAACAAAAATTTGATTTTTTACTAAAAATTAAGTTTTTCACTAAAAATTTGATTTTTTTTTTTAGTCTGATTTGAAAAACCAATTTTTCAGAAAAAAATTTAATTTTCACCAAAATCAATAAAACAAATCTGATTAAAAAAATTAGATTTTCATTAAAAGCTTATTAGAAAAAAAAAAAAAAAAACTAGAAAGAAAGATATTGTCAGTCAAGACCGACCATATGATATCTTAAATCATTGTATATAAGCATATAAATTCGGAAAGGGGACTTATAATAGACCTGTGACCAATTCTAGACCAACACTTTTACTAAATGTAAAATAAAGTATACAAATACAGAAATAATGCGTTGGTACTGGAAAGTGATTATGAATCGAACGGTATACTTTAAGTGCTTTTTGCGCTATAATTATCAGTACAAACGCCCATGGTTGTGTACGGTATAAAAATATATTGACTCTCTCTCGAATAATTGATATAATTAAAAAAATAATTGAAACAATTGTTAACATTGGTAAATCGTTTAAAAATTTTTGTTTTTAGAAAAAAAAAAAAAAACAAGCGCGAATGTTATATTCGCCTCGGCCGAATCTGTATACCCACCATCAACTTTTTCAAATTTTATGTTATATGAGAGGTGGGCGGTAGAGTGAGCGGGCCACGTTCATTTTTTGTTTCCAAGTTTACATTGGTCCTTAAACTATTTGTATAAAATTTCGTTGATGTTTCACCTTATATGGGAGGTGGGCGGTAAAGTGAGCGGACCACGCCCATTTTTGGTTTCAAGTTTATATCGACCCTCAAACTTTCTGTGCTAAATTTCGTTGTCGTACATGATTTTGTTTCAGAGATATCAGCAGAAAAGTATGAAATGAATGGACACCCTGTGTTTCTAGTATTTTGCCCATAACTTTTTTATTTATTAACCGTTTCGATTTATGAACTTATCCTTTCAACAGACAGACAGCTGGACAGACGGACTGACATAGCTAGATAGACCAGGACCCAGAAAATATATACTTTATGGGGTCTTAAATGATTCCTTTGACATGTTACATACGGAATGACAAAATCAATATACACCCCATCTTTTTAATGGTGGGTATAAAAAAAAATTTTAACTGAAATAAATAAGCTTTTTAAATTGGTGAAAAAATTATATAATTTATATAAAAATTCAATAATTTTCTTCAGAGAACGCATTATGACTTTTATTCATGGTTGAATACCAAATACCTTCAAAACTTATTTTAACAGTTAAAGGAGCTATTCTAAGGGTAGTTTTCGTATACCAAAATGTACTGAAGACTTCCTTAATAAATTTTGCCTAAGATTCTCTCTAAAAAAAAAACACTAAAATACATTTTAATATTATTTAGTTGACAACGCTGTTCTATGTAATAAAATGAGTAAAACTAAGTGTGTGAGCTTGTTCTCACACAAAAATATAAAAAATAATGTAAGAAATAGGAAGATGGAGGTTGTAAAAGCCTGCTAGCAGGACATTAGTTGGTTTGATGGTGAATACACAAATACACGCACACACACTTAAAAAGTTTTGCTTTCAAAAATGTCGGTATAAATTTAAAATAACATTATTGTTGTCATTGTGCATTATAGTCGATTATTTAAACGTTTTTTCTTTTTGTTGCTTTCATTCTTCCTATTTTATTATGGTCGTATTTTAAATGTTTGTTAGATAAAAGAGAAAATCATTTTCCAATGCCTTCATTATGATTTGGCCAAATAAATTATCAGAAAGAAAAACTAGTCTATGATAAGAACTATTATGTATGGAGTAATAATTTCTATAAACATTTATATTAGATGTAACAAAATTGTATTTAAATGTAGAACAATAATAACAACAAATTTTGTAAGAATATAAGAAATGATGTAAGAGTATTTACTAAGTTTATGGATATGAGTGTTCTCATGCTGCGTTTAACACATTTTCTTATGTAAAAGGGACCAGAAGTGTTCAAAAATATAGTAAAGGTTTTGACAATAACATCAATGTTAGAAATATTGGAAATAACCTTTAAACTTTGAGGTCAAATAGTAGTATTTTTCCCACAAAACAGCTAGATATTTTTTATTACAAATGTAAACCTTGACCTTAGCTATAAAAATATAACATTATAAGTTTCCTAAATATGAGTTAAATTCAGTTCTTTGAACTAAGTAAACAAAAATGATTTATACAGGAAATTTTTCTATCAAAAACATTGCTTTTACCAATTCAAATAAATTTCAGTTATAGAAAGTTTTTTAGAATTTTAGTAGTAAAATTTATAATTTATCATAATTTAGTATCACTTGTATTGACAACTATTTTTCTTCTCTCAACTTTATATACTCAAATACACCTACATTTATTTACATACAACTTCTAAGTATGTATGTATGTAAGTATAGCTATGTTTGTATTTAATGTATTTTCTTAATTCATTCATTCACTTGACAAAATAATTATTAAACTTTGTTCATTCTAATAGATTTTACTTACTTATATCTAAAAGTATCTGTATATATTTTGTTATATATGTATGTATATTATATATTATATGTAAGTATTTAAATATTTTCTGCATTTAATTGTGCTTAATTGCACTTAAAATGATCTTTCAAAACAATAAACAAATTATTTTTGGCAATCCTCAACAATGACAAGCAACTTAAAATAACTAACAATTCTTAGAATAAAAAAAAAAAAAAAAAAAACACCAACTCATGGAACAACTTAAAAACAAAAGAAATAGAAAAAAGAACTAGAAGTAGCAATTGGAAGAAGAGTATGGAGAGCTGAGATGATGCTGATGTAGTTGTAGTAGTTGTTAAGGATGAAACAAAGAATAAAGTCTCATTAGAGTAGTAATTGTATAATGTTAAATGACAATTTTGTTGTTGTTTTTCTTCTTTATCTTTTCCATGTTGTTGACAAATTATGTTGCAAGGACACCAAATACGAGAGAGAACAAGTGAGCAAGGGTGAAACATTTTAAACTTTCAAAATGTAAAACTTTTAAATACAAAAGACGTGCTTACAACTAAACATTTTTTAACTGTTTATTCAGTTTGAAAATAAAAGAACAATTAACAAAAAGAAAAAAGTTAAAATAAAAAAATAAAATTCTAAAAAGGTTGTATTGTATGTACCTTTTGTTTTATTTTAATGTTAAGTTATATGTATTGTTTTTTGTTAAATGTTTGTAATGGGGTCATTAACAAAAATTTCAATAGACATTGATTGTTTTAAGTTAAAAAGCAAGCATTTAGTTTTATGGTTAATTGTAGATGAAATCAATTTTGATCTATGAGATGGATTTTCATAATATTTAGAGATTTCTTTGTTCTATATACAAAAAAATGTTTAATGATTTAATTGAATTATTGTGTATAGTACAATTAAAATAATAATAATATAATTTTAGAGATTTGTTAAAATTTTAATAGGTAACATTATAATTTCTAAGAGTCTTTATAAAATCTTATCAAAGTACTTTTTAACGATGTTGACAATTCTTTATTTTAGATTGAATCTTAATACTAAATTTGATACAAAATATAAAAGGCAAGCAGTGTTGGCTTTTTATTTCATTTTGAGCCTCAATTTTCGTTTTAGCTTCTAGCTTTTTTCTAGCATTTTTTGATTTTTAAAATTGCCTTAAAAAGGCTGAAATTTAAGTATCTAAACAAAGAAGAAAATAATTTCTTATTAGCTTTTACTAATATTATTTTTACAGGCTCATCCAATTAAACATTTCTGTGTATTTATTCGCACAAAAAATCAATATTATTTATAACATTTAACATTCATTCTTCCCATCAAATTTCATATAACTTCATTAATTTTATGAACTTTTAAAAAATTCGTTAAACATAGAAACTATTTATGAATTAATAAAAAAAAAATCTTGTAAAAATTACAAATAGCATAAAAATTTGGAAAGAAATTAGAGTCCAAAAATGACGAAAAATTACTTAACAACATAGATAGTTTTTCAATGAAATATAACCCAAATTTGTAAGATAATTTTTTGGGCGATTTTTCATTGGATAATTTTGTTGGCAGCAGTTTTATATTTTACGAGCTGTAAACCCGCTACTTCGTTAGCGGAACTTTTTTATAAAAAACATACTAAATTAATATTCTTAACTCCCGTGGTAATATTTTTAATAATGGTGTTGTGTCGGAATTAACAATTAACAAATAAACTTTTTAAATATTTTACTTAAAAAAGTACCAAAAATTACAGAAAAGTACAAAAGGCATGTTTAATATATACTTCTGATAAAAAAATATAATATTTTAAATTTACTTCTATGCTTTTGGTTTAGAATAATGAATAATGAAAAATTAATATTACAATTACGAAAAAGTATATTAGAATAAAGAAAAAGTACCACAAAATCCCTTTTAAGGATTCTGATTCATTTAGGGCCTTACATCTTCAATTAAATGTTTTTATGATGAATATTACAGAACGTTCAAAAAGTATTATTAGAAGAACGAAAAAGTACCACAAAGTTTTCTTATGGACTCTCATTGACTTAGGACCACATATCATTAATTTCATGTTTCTAGGTTAAATATTATAGTAAATTCAAAAAGTACCATTAGAAGAACAAAAAGGTACCACAAAGTGCCCCCGTAAATTGTCAATCACTTAGGGCCACATATCTTTAATTTCATGTTTCTAGGTTAAATATTATAGAAAATTCAAAAAGTACTATTAGAAAAACAAAAAAAAAAAAAAAAAAATACCACAAAGTCCCCTCCTATTGATTTTCATTCACTTAGCACCACATGTCCTTAATTTCATGTTTCTAGGTTCATAATTATAGAAAATTCAAAAAGTACCATTAGAAGAACAAAAAAGTACCACAAAGTCCCTCCTCTAGAATTCTTACCCACAGGACCATATATCTTTAAGTACCTCAAATTCCACTCTTGTGAATTCTTATCCATATAGGACTAAATTTACTTCATTTTAGTTTAATATAATTGAAAATTCATTATTGAAATTGAATAAAATATATTTTCCCGCTCTTATCCCTTTATGGTACTTTTTTTCACCCATCGAAGTATCAAAAATTGTATTCCAATGAATTTCTAAATTGTAGTGATAACCCATATTAAAATACTCATATGAATATTTCAATAAATATAAAAAAATGTTTTATGAAAAAAGTACCAAAAATAGGTACGATTTTTACCCCTTAAACGTTTGAATTTCTAAAAAGTACCAAATTTGTATTTCTCATTTTTTGAAAAGTTATGAATACGACATAAATTTTATCTGTATGTTGATTGGTTTCAAAGATACATATGGTGCCAAAAAAGTACCAAAATACAGTTTTTACCCGTTTTCTCCCTAAAACGGCCGATTTACAAAAAACTACCAGACACCTATCCAATTATTTTTTAAATGAATAACGATAACTATTCAATTTTTTTTTATAACTATTAGATTGGGAGTTATAAGGTTACCGATTTTACCTGTTTTTACCCTTTTTTACCCCCTAAACATTCGAATTTCCAAAAATTCTGTCTTAGTGGATCTATTCTGTAGGAAACCAATCCACAGTACATATTTCATATTTCTAGCCTTAACCGTTTGGGCTGTGCGATGATGAATCACCAAGAAAATCAGTCAGTCACAATCACTCAGTCATTACTCTTTTATATATGTATATAGATAAAACCAAATTTAATTCCATCTCAACGATGGTGAAGGGTATATAAGATTCGGCACAGCCGAATTTAGCGATTTTACTTGTTTTTTAATGAAATTTTATTTAGTGATAATTTCTGAACTAATAATAATATGTAATAAAAAAATGGGGAATCAAATTTCGACACAGTTGGTAAATTTCAGTTTTGTTTTAGTTTAAAACACTTTGTTTTAATAAAGAACTTAACTTTTGTTAGAAAAATACATTTTTAAGTGTATATATACATATGCTCATTTTTAGAGCATTTATTTCGTTTTGTACTGCATATTTAATGAGCATAAAACCCCATTTTTAGAGCATATTTGTGGTTTCCATGGTAATTACAATAATTAACATAAACTTGCCATGTTGAGGGAATTAAGCGAACTGAACTAGACTGACCTTTCAATCAACTTTTTATCCCTCTTGTAGGGAGAGAGAATGCATATTGATTACACACATGTTGGTAATTAAAGAAGCATAGATATTAAAATTAGTTCATCTAAACAATCTTTTTTAGATTTGTTTGTGCACTTAAGATCTCAAGCTCCAAATTGATTTAGAAAGTTTTTTAACTACTTACATTAAAATCGTTTACATCATAGATTTCAAATAAATTATAAATTTATTTATTATTATTTTTTTTTCCAAGATTATTCATAAATATATGACAAAATAATCTGTTAAGAATAAAAGATTAAAAAATATGCTGTAACAAATGGATATAAAAATTCTTAAGATTCTCTAAAACTGATAAATAACTAACAGTTCGGTTCATGCATATTTCTGGTTGTCCTGGTTATTACAGATAAAACTGAATAACTTCTGTATTAAAAAAGAACTAAAATTTGTTATCCTTATATCTTTAAGAATTATCACTATATCATTTCTCCAATAATTTTTTCGGTAGCTAGTGAAATAAATATTAATCAAGGCAAATACATAAATAAATAAAATTATTCGGTTTTAGGAAAATGAATAGCTTTAACAAGGTAAAAAATGATAATTTTTGGTTTTGTGTTGTTTTGTCAAAAATTTTATTTTTTTTGTCACAGTTTTTTTAATATCTCTAAAACTATTGAGATATTAAAAAGTAATGCAGGCATATTTTGAAGATAATATGAAATTTCAATCATTTAGTATTTCATTAAACAAACAGTAATGTCAGATGGAGGGAATTTTTAATGCAAATTTTAGCCGAAAGGAGGGAATTTTAATTTTTGTAAAAATAAATAGAATTTTTAATACGTATAAATTTATTTCAAAGAACGACAAACATTTGAAATAAATAAGCAAAAATACAATGTTATCATACACACTTATTTTTTATTTTTAAAAGGAGTTAATTTTAAGAAAAATTTTGTCATCCTACCAAAAAAAAAAAAATTATTATGTTTAATATTTTTAGCATATTTTTTTTTTTTAGTTTCCTCATAACTTATCTCATACAGATTTTTTATTGTAAACCTTATTTTTATTAATTTATAAGTAATTTTGTTAAATCCTTTATAATAATTGTAAAACAAAGTTTTTCTCTCTTTTTAAGACTACATTTTTATTATTATGTATTATTTTTTCTTGTTATATTTCTTTTATTTAAATTTTTCATTATTTTTGATTGTTGTCATAAAGACACTTTTGGTTTTTGCAACATTCAACATCATTGTACTTTATTTAAAGTTTAACCTTTTCACTACCGACTGTTATAAGTAGTTTTTTATATTTATTTCGATCTTTTTTCTATTATTTTGTATGAGTTTTTAAACACTTGTGTACATATACTTATGCCCAGCTCGTGTTATAGACTCTCTTTTGCTCTCGCTTAGATTAAAATTTATAAACTTTGTCTGAAGTGGTGGCAACTAAACTAAAATGTTGGCTTTCTGCCAAATGCCACAGACGTCAGTTGCAATAACCTCAAGTGTTGTCAGAAAACAGTTTCACACACAAAAGGACTTTCGTTTTAGGTCTTGTTTTTTTTTATTTTTGTTTTTCCACTCTTTTGGTGTTTTGCAATGTTTCAAAAGCTTTGAAAAAAGCCTCCTTCATTTGAACGTGTAATACACGTATGTGTTTTATATGTATTTATTTAGAGTATTTGGTTAGACTTAAAAAAATAAAAAAACTTAAAAAATTATTTAACGTAGAGATTGTTTATTTTTTTTTTCCAACATGATTTTTTTCGTAATGTAATTTAACCAAAATATTTTTGTAACAAAGTCTATACCTGTGTGCTGGGCTCTTACTCTCTTTTACATATTTTTCCTCAATTTTCATTGCAATTTGCTTTAAACAAATATTTTTTATTCAGTCTATAGACAACCTGTTGTTTCATTGAGTAAATTTAGTTTGTTTAAATTGTAAATCAATTACACGATTTTTATTATTTTTTGGAGAAGCGCGGCAAAAAGCAGAAAAATTTCAATATACCATCACTGCGTTTTGGTTCGGTGGTATTAATTTTTGTTTCATTGAAACTTTTATAGCAAATTTTCACTTTAATTTTGCAATGAAAATTATTTAAATAGTTCTGTAGTATTTATTTGAAAAAGTAATTGTGATGGTGGTTTGGGATTTTAATTCTTAAACATTGTGAAGTTTAAATAGATTAGACATTAACTTTTGGTATATATGTAATTATTTCTTTCTGGTATTTTGTTTTATCATCGAATTATTTCTTATACCTACTTTTGATTACAAAAAATTTACATTTAAACACTTCTACTTCTTAGAAAAGAATACTAAAAATAATAGCTAAATTAAATTAAAGTAAATAATTGCTTTTTAATTTTATTTATTTTTTTTCCCTTTGTTTATTTCCAAATTATACAATAAATATTGCAAAACATTTATTTTCCTTTCTTTGTTTTTATAGGAAGTACCAAAAATATGGCGGATATATTAAATACGTCATTAAGTTCATACAACATTCTAAGGCACGTCATTGCAGATTTCAATAAAATGGGCACTGAACTAGAATTTAACTAAATGTGAATTTAAATGAACTAGAACTGAACTAGAACTGAACTAGAACTGAACTAGAACTGAACTAGAACTGAACTAGAACTGAACTAGAACTGAACTAGAACTGAACTAGAACTGAACTAGAACTGAACTAGAACTGAACTAGAACTGAACTAGAACTGAACTAGAACTGAACTAGAACTGAACTAGAACTGAACTAGAACTGAACTAGAACTGAACTAGAACTGAACTAGAACTGAACTAGAACTGAACTAGAACTGAACTAGAACTGAACTAGAACTGAACTAGAACTGAACTAGAACTGAACTAGAACTGAACTAGAACTGAACTAGAACTGAACTAGAACTGAACTAGAACTGAACTAGAACTGAACTAGAACTGAACTAGAACTGAACTAGAACTGAACTAGAACTGAACTGAACTAGAACTGAACTAAAATTGAACTAGAACTGAACTGAACTAGAACCGAATTTATACTTTAGCTAGAGCTGAATCTTGTGCTTCTATTTAATGTTGGGTATTTAAAGTTCGCTTCAGTCGCATTTACATACGTATACAGCTCTCTTTCTTGTTCATCTTCCTTTTGGTTTATTTACCAAATGTATCTGTTTTATTTTCATTCATTTGGAATTCAAGTATTTTTCTTAAACTCAAGTCTCGAGTGTTGCTGTTGCTTCTGTATGCATATCAAGTGCATAAATGGGATATATTACTACTAATAAGATAAAAGACAAAGGACTTGAAAACATCTGCTACTAAAATTGATGAGAATACTTACTCATGTTTCTCTGGATGAATTCTTTCATGCTTTTGTAAGCTTGTTTTATTGTTATTTTTTTTCTACTTTTTTTTTTTTTTGTAATTGTTTGTGTATGGGTGTGTATCTCTGTGTGTATGTATAAATAAAATAGACAATAGTTTAAAATATAGCAGTAGCAGCAGTAGAAGAAGAAAGTAAGTAATAGCACATTGTATACAAAACATTAGACTTGCATATTTTTCTTAGATCCTTGGACGATTTGTCTCTTATAACTTTCGAAGATGAAGCGCTAGGAATTAGTTGAGAGTTTATTATGGCATAAAGATTAGTAAAGAACATCTGAATTACAAAATAGTTGTCATTATTATTGCAATATTTTGTTAAAAAGAAAATACAAAAGGGAGATAAAAAGAAATAAATAAAGAAATGTCTTATCGATGTGTGTTTTTTATTATTGAAAGAAACTTTTATAACAAAAATTAGTAACAGAATAATGTGTGCGTTTAAATAAACAAATGATATTTAAATTAAATCGAATATAAAATATGTATACTTAATAAATTGGTGGCAAGCAAAAAGGAAGCTAAATACAAACATATGTTTCAATATACATATGAAATTAAAATGTATATATGTAAGTTTACAAAAACAAATTGTATATTTTTAATATGTAAACAAATGCTGTTTTTTTTTACTTTGGACCACCACTAACTAGCTCCTAAGCGCACAGAAATAAATGAATTCATATTAATGTAAATGTAAAAAAATGGTTTTTGGCACATTGCCAAAGTTGTTGAAAGTATTTTAAACGAACTGTTTAGAGGGACGTTTTAACTCGAGCTGCAAAAAAAGTATTTTTTTTTCATTAATGCCATATTGAAGAAAAGAAGTAAAAGTAATTTTTAATGGTTTCCCAATAAAAATATTACATTCCTTTCATTCATTTTTATACAATTTTTTCACGGCTTTTGTTGTCATTTGCATGTTATTGTTGTGTATAAAGCTAAGCATTAAGCATAAAAGAAACACGTCAACAAATAAGATGACACAAAATATTTATATAAATGTAAATTTTACAAATACATTCATATAAAAATATACAAATGTATTTGTTTGTTCAAAATTCAAAATATTGCAACAGCTATCACACAACCATAGTACTTGAGTTAGAAAAAACTGGAGAAAAAAAAATAGAGAAAATGTCAAATGCAAACCACTAAAGTGCCACTTTACTTACAATTGCATAAAATTATGTTGCAAAAGCTTTTCACTTTTTCCCACGCTCCCCTTCCTTTACTTGGCTCATCATCATATTCTCGTCTTAACTCAGCCACTTTCTGACACACACACACACACTTAAATTGTAGTTGAAGGCATTCTCAAGTGTGTTTTCTTTTTTCAGTTTTTTTCTTTTTAAAATTTTTGCTTTGCATTTTCGTTATTTGCGTGTGGAAATAATGCGTTTGAATGTATATATACACGTGCATAAGTATGATCTTAAAAGCAGGTATATTAGGCTACCTCAAAATTGAAGGGAAATTATTTTTGAATTTGACACAAAATCTTTCCCTCAAATTAAGTCAGCCAATAAGTTTGATTCCAATAGGTTAATATATCACTCGGTAAAATATTCTGTTCGGTCTTGATGAACTAAACTATAGAACTGAACTAGAACTGAACTAGAGCTGAACTAGAACTGAACTAGAACTGAACTAGAACTGAACTAGAACTGAACTAGAACTGAACTAGAACTGAACTAGAACTGAACTAGAACTGAACTAGAACTGAACTAGAACTGAACTAGAACTGAACTAAAACTGAACTAGAACTGAACTAGAACAGAACTAGAACTGAACTAGAACTGAACTAGAACTGAACTAGAACTGAACTAGAACTGAACTAGAACTGAACTAGAACTGAACTAGAACTGAACTAGAACTGAACTAGAACTGAACTAGAACTGAACTAGAACTGAACTAGAACTGAACTAGAACTGAACTAGAACTGAACTAGAACTGAACTAGAACTGAACTAGAACTGAACTAGAACTGAACTAGAACTGAACTAGAACTGAACTAGAACTGAACTAGAACTGAACTAGAACTGAACTAGAACTGAAATAGAACTGAACTAGAACTGAACTAGAACTGAACTAGAACTGAACTAGAACTGAACTAGAACTGAACTAGAACTGAACTAGAACTGAACTAGAACTGAACTAGAACTGAACTAGAACTGAACTAGAACTGAACTAGAACTGAACTAGAACTGAACTAGAACTGAACTAGAACTGAACTAGAACTGAATTTGAAATGAACTTGAAATGAACTAGAACTGAAATAAAACTAAACTTTAACTGAACTGAATTAGTACTCAACTAAAATAGATATTTGAGATAACTAAATTCAATTCCTCTTACTTCTAAATTATTGTCATTTGTATTTAAATTCATTTAGTTTTCCATCTTTTTACTTTCGCTCTGTCCACTTAAAAATATTTCATATATTTTCCCTTTCATCTTTTAACACTTTTCATTCAGGTAGTGTTATGGAAACATTATTTGATAAAATCTTACAAACAAAAACTATCAAATGAAGCATTCATCCATTGACCAAACGGAAGCACTTAAAACACACACAAATAAGCAAAAATGCAAATCGTAACTCTTTTAGAGAAACAAAATTTTTATTTTTTTATTTTGAAAATTTAGTTAATTTTGTTCTTTTTCAATTTCTACTTTCAGGTAAGCTTACACATACACACATACTCTTACATCAATAGCAACTAAGACTCACTGAACAAAATTTTCATGCGAATTTCTGTACTCTCAAATGAATATGGTGAGGGAGTAAAAAAAAGTAAACACGGAATATTTTAATATACATACGTATAGTATAAATGTGTATATGTATTCGTAGGTATGTATTTTTGTTAGTTTAACTATGTAGATGTAAGTAATAAATTATCACACTTAGACAACTTTTGCAATTTAATAGTCTAGGAAAGCAGCATTTATAAATGTGTTAGAGTGGCGAGATAAGTAGCAAAAATACTTCACTTGCCACATATCAACATACGTACATATGTCTTATCTACCTACCAACATGTTGTTGCAATATGTGTATGTACGACGTATGTATTTTATAACTAAGACTTTTTTAAAGCATCATTTTTCATGAAATGTGTCAGGTCATAGTAAATAGTTCGAAAACTTTTATTAAATAATATAAATTTAAAGTTGCAAATATTATTTTATAAAAATATTTATATAAATAATATACTACCTAATATACTTTATAGGGTGTTATAACAATTTTTTTCAATAGTATTTCATTTTTAGTTAATAATTTGAGTAATTAAATTTATTAATACTATCACTCTTTTTCTATATTTTCCTGCAGTTAGCCTTTTTTGATATTAAAATTATATTTCTGAATTTCTCTTATACCATTTAAAAAATGAATTAAATTTTTAATTATTTATTGACTTTCAAATTGTTGAACGTTAAAATAAATTACATTCTACTCGTTAGCAAGTTCAATCTTTTATGTTGCTTTCTAGTGATTTTCATTTCTTACTTCTTGCTTTTACTCAAATTTTATCACGTCAAATGCATAACATGTAATTAAAATAAATGCAATTATTTCCACACCAGATACAACATAAATTGGTTCTTTGAAGTTAGAAGGGGGTAGAGAAAAAAAAAAAAAAAACGCATCTTCAAATGAATTTGTTCATCAAAAAGTCATGTTAAAGTAAAATCAAAAACAGATCTGCCGCCGTAATTATTAAAGCTATTTATATAAACTATGAAATTATATACATAAACAAATTCATATGAACTTCTAGCTTAAAGTAAAAACCCAACAAATATTTCAGTTTAATATAAAATGTTTAAATATCTTAAAATTTTCTTAGCAAAAAAATTTAAATTGATTTAAATTCATATAATTTATAGCATCGTATAGACTACGTAGATAAATATGTTAATGACCAAAACAACTTTAGGCAAATTATTTGTGTGTTTTTATATAATTATATGATGTTGTTAAAACTTAAAAGGAAATTTTATAAGAAAATTTAAATTTTCCTGTTATTAAACAGAACAGATGAGAGAACAGACAAATTTCATTGGCACTTTATTAAGTTAAAATTAAATTGTTTAATTTGTTATAACACAATTATGTATATATTTAACTTTGTAGTCGAATAAATTAATTGAATGGTCATACAAATCTTTATGACGAAAAGATTTCACTTCTTCGAATCGAAAAGGATAATACAGGTAAACACTGATTTTGCTGCTCAGGGTTTCTTATTCAAATCAGATACAAGTTATTAATAAGTAATATGTTTCCATTTATTATTATTATTTTTTTTTTTTAATTGAATCCAGTTCTCATGATAAATCGTGATTTGTAAAATTTAGGAGGTTGCACCATATATTGAAGCATATCTAAAAAAAAAAAACTTGTCTGATTTTATTAAAAAAAATATATATCGAAATATTCTTATTAAAATTATCTTCAAGTCATTTTTACATTACATTTTAATACGGTCAATAGTTATGGAGATATGAAGTATATTTTCTGAAAAAATTAAATTTATAAAAAAAATAAAATAAAATTAAAAAATCAAAAAAAAATTTTAACTTGAGGACTCTGAAAAACCAGAAACCTCAACTACCAGAATTTTGTCACTCATCGAAGTACAAAACGATGACCTAGCCGTTGAATATTAGAAAGTTTTGAATCGAATGTTGAACTCACCGTTTAAATTAACCAAAACTAGGCCTAGAAACTTAAAGAGCAAGGTCTTCTTATTGGCTATGGGTTAGAAATATTTCACATTAGACCCACAATATATCAACAGAGTATAAAAAACGACACACAGTGGGGCAGAATCAAATTTGTTTGGAAATGATTCTGCAACTTCTAATCGACTGGTTAGATTTACATAAACTTGCATATAGACATAGCAAAGGAATTTATAATTTTAAGATTGGAATGATCAAGGGCGGAGATAATTGGGCTTAAAATAGGGTGCCGCAGCATAGAAAAATTGTCATCACTTGCCAATTTTTGTGAAATTTATCACATAAAGCTTTTAAGTTATTTTCATTTGAAATTTCAACTTTCTGAATTCTGAAAAATCTTGGTTCAGTTTCTTCAATATACTTATACCTAATATTTTTCATCAGATTTTATAAGATTTTAACACAATTGGATAAGGAAAAAAATTATCTATCTTCTAGAAATCGAATTTCTTCTGAGCCTAAAAATAAACTATTTTGAAAATGACAAAAATTATGATGATTTTTTAATTTTTTGGGTCTTTCTTTTTCTAAAATAAAATTTTGTATAAGAAAATATAAAAATTTTAAACTTTTCTGAAAGGTATTCTCACAGAGCTGATTTTAAAATTAAATTAAAATTTAAAAATGCTGTTTCAAAAACACTAATGTGTTTTAAAGGGTCTGCCAATGACTTTTTCCAAACATGCAATAAATGTAGACATTATGGGCAAAATTCAAATAAATTCCATTTTAAATTCCTTTTTAAAAAATCTTAAATTTTTTCACGCTTTACTAATTCAAATGGTAAATACAATAATCGCTAAAAATTTCGTTAAGATATCTTAACAAACCAGGATTTTATTACAGATAAAATATCTATGATTCTATAAAAAACTAAAAGTAGATGTCAGAGCATGTCATCCTATGTTATTTAAAAGTCCATAAGCAAGGAAATTGAACTGAAGCCAAGAGATGTTAAAAGATGACTTGGAATGTCATAAATGACGTTTCAGCGCAACAAAATTAAGTCGTTGCTGAATCGAATTGTTACGAGCGATGAAAAGATGATTCATTATGATAGTATAAAGCACAAAAATCATATGTAAAACTCGGCCCATCAAAGCAATGCAGCGTATTTGATGGTATCAGAAGGGTATCACATATTATGAGCTTTTAAAACCGGGTGAACGATCAATGGAGTCCCGTACTGAATAACCTTAAAGGTTAATGAATTAAGGTATAGTAATTATATTGTGCGTATGAGTTATTTACTGGAACAATTTAGATATTAATTATGAGCAATAGTGTGTATTATAACAAATGCTGAACAATAGCGCCGTACGAAAAAAATAAGTCTCCTGAATTGCTGGTGTGTACATTGGGGCTAATCGTAATAGTGTTGGTAATAAATCCGTATCTTTTAAACTAAATCTAGAATCGAATTAGAAATGTATGGGAAAGTTTCACTTGATTCCTAGAAGTTATGATTTTTTAAAACTTTTACTGATCTATAATTAAACGGTGATTACAAGATGTTTTTTCTGAAAGCTTAGGTCGTCCTCTATAGCTTTCCCATGTACTTCAATTCTATCCTACCAGTAGTTTAATATATACACACTGTGAGATTTTCGCATTCTGAGTGATCAAAAGTCTATATTATTGTAATTAAGAAAGCTTTATAGATGAAATTTGGCACAAACCATTTTCGTCACACTAAGCAGATTTCGTGAAAAAATGGGCGTGATCGGACAACTTCCACGCCAACTTTTATATAATTCAATCAAATTTTATTAAGAATATGTGTGTGTATATGTGTGTGTGTGTGTGTGTATGTATGTATGTATGTATGTATGTATGTATGTATGTATGTATGTATGTATGTATGTATGTATGTATGTATGTATGTATGTATGTATGTATGTATGTATGTATGTATGTATGTATGTATGTATGTATGTATGTATGTATGTATGTATGTATGTATGTATGTATGTATGTATGTATGTATGTATGTATGTATGTATGTATGTATGTATGTATGTATGTATGTATGTATGTATGTATGTATGTATGTATGTATGTATGTATGTATGTATGTATGTATGTATGTATGTATGTATGTATGTATTTATGTATGTATGTATGTATATATGTATGTATGTATTTTTTTTTTAAAGATGAAATAAGAAAACACGCAGAATCCTATTTGAGGAAGCTTGAAGTACACCCTAACCCACTTTCTCGAAACATAATAAGAAGCGATGGCTACAACCGTTTGAGAAGAAGGCACACAACAGACCTACGCCTAAACATATGGTTTTTCGTCCGACAGTGGTTGGACTTAATATAAATTAAGATTTAGAGTTAAGATTTGAATACTTATTGTTAGTTCACTTAATTTAGTGAAGATTCAATAAATAAATTTAGAAAAAAAAAGAAAAAGAAAAAAAAAAAAAAAACTGCAAATTAATGGATCTGATGATATTGATAGTATGTGTACCAAATCTGTATTGGAGTCCTCTCTAGATGTTTTTCTTGTAAAATGTTCGAGAAAGTTTTTACAATTAGCCGATAGGAACAATACATTTTTCAATGATATCTTTCCCATGAAATAAAATTTTTCTAGTATTTCTAGTCTTTATGGCATAATTTCCAAAGGCAACAGAATCAATTTCAAGACCACATCCGAGAGTTTCAAAAATAATGTGAAAATGCTTTACCAACTCTACATCCAGACCAATAATTTCTGCCGTCTTTTCGGCATTACGAAAAAACGTCTTGCATTGTTATCGTCATTATAATTGCCTGAATACAAATCAATATCTTTTTTCAACCAATTTCTATTTGAATGTAAAAATCTCTATTCGCTAACATGATTTTATTGAATCAATATCAATAATTTTGTTTGATGTTGTAATAATATTTCCAGAAATAAACTCAATAATACTCAAACTTTTCCTCTTCTTTGACGCAAGACACCAAACATCCAAAATTTGTTGGTGAGAAATAAGTTGACATATGATTAGTAATTGCTTTGCGAATTGAAAAGGTGCAAATTGGTGCAAAATTTTATTACTGATTTTGAAAGACCACCTATTATCAATTGTGGGACTTTTTAGTTTTTGTCAAATAAAAATTAATATAGAGACAACAAATTATAAAATAGTTGAAGAACGAAAATTCCTTACGATTTCTTTCTTTGATAAGTTTTTTCAAATTATTATTACTTTCTGTGATAGATAACACAAAAGCCTTTAAAATAAAAAAAAGATTCATAAAAATCCTGCTTAAAAAAAAAAAGTTACAAACATTCAAAATAGAACTTCTCGTCAAAAAAATACTTCGCATAATATTTGTCTTCAACTACAGTGCTGTTCAAGGTGCCGTTACTTAATAACGTTTAAAATTTTTTTAATACTTTTCATATTTTTCAGTTATCTGGAAGGTTCTTAATTAGAATAACCAACTTTTTTTTCAAAACTCGAAAAAAAAAAAAAAAAAAAAAATTTTGGGGTTTTGATCAGCTAAATTGTTAAAATCACACACTGTGCACTGTAGTGTGATTTTGTTTAGAAGCATTTCTTACAAAATTTATATTATCTGTTGCTTTGTGCAGATTTGTCTTTTTATTTATGAGAAACATTTTTCGAATTTATTTTATTCATCGTCAAAAGCACAAAGTACAATATTGTGACCAAAATTATGCTAAATATTTTTTAACCTTCATTTTAACTTAAATTTTCCAATAAGATATTTCAAAACTAACGCTGTAGAAATGTATATAATTTTTAGCTTTGTAAATGCTCATCTTTCTTACCAAATTTACCAATAACTATCAATATATTTGAAAATATTTTACAAATATTCCTATCTAAACTACAAGGTTATTTTTACCCTTTTTCATAAATTTTTAATTTCAAATATGCAAGTATTTCTTTCAAAAGACATTGAAATGTACTTTCATTTTAAATTATTTACACGGTCCATTAACAAATAACTTTTACAACTACAGTACATAAATAAATGTTGTCTATACATTTATCTTAAAATTAATATTAATGTTAAAATGCACTTTTTACATAAAACACACACACACAATTACAAAACCTTTACCAGTGTGAACAAGGACATGATGTTTATGCAATGTTACATATGAGTACACCTGTATACGTATATGTAATAAACATGTATTATTTAATAATATATTTGTCCACATGTGAGAAAAAAAATATTTGTTTTCTTTAAAAAATAAAATATAACATCAATATATTACCTACATACTTTGAATTTCAACAGAAGCATGTAGTAGAACTTCTTAACATCTTGCTGTTCAAGTATTGCAATTTCTAGACATGGGATTTGTTTTCGAGTGTCGTGTTAAACAAATGTTTGTCTATAATAATGTTTTACAGTTGCAGTTTGCTTGTTGGTTTCCTTGGCTGGTTGGTTGTTTGGTTGGTTATTGTTACTACAAATGTCTTCATTTATCTTTAGCAAATACTTGCAACATGAAATGGAAAACACAAATATTAACATGTTTTTGTATCTTCATGTTGTAAAAGTGAATAATGTTTTAAGTAAAAACCTAATGTTTTGATATGAGTATTTTAAAGGGAAACAAATATATGTGAAAACATTTGTAAAAACACATTGTGAAGAAATCAAATCTTAAGGTGTATTATGCGCATTTGTTGTTTTATAAACGTATTAATAAAATCGTTGACTGTTGAGTGTCAAATTGTTAATGGAGTTTTTGTGATAGTTCGTAGAAGTCAAAATTAAAGTAAATTTTTTAGTTTCCAGTTTTATTATAAAAATACCTAGGATGGTATTTAGTATATCATATGGATCACCTTTAAATTCGTTTTACTAACATATCGTTTATTTTGTGTTGTGAAAATTGTTTTTTTTTTTTTTTTTTTGTTTAATTAAAAATTCGCCTATTTTAATTATTTTAATTATTTTATGCAAAAATTTAAATTTGTAAATTGAGAGAGTTTGGTTTAAAGGTCATGCAAAAGATGGAATTTGTAAAATATTGCAGTTCCAATAGGTCAGAGTCAGACAATATGGTCTGGTGTAAAGTTCAAGTTATTGGGCAAGTTTATATTAAACTTTGTAGTATAAATTCCATGTAATAACCTGTATACTTTAATATAAAATTCGTATCTAAAAAGAAGAAAACAAAGGCTAAAATATTCCATGTTTATTTCTCATAGAAAATGTTGAAAATCAATTAAAAAGTAATTAATATAAGCAATTTCGTAATTGAAGTCCATTTTTACTTTTTTCTGTGTATACAATTTCTTGCTCTGCTACAATCTCCAAGTCCGATACTCCCGAGGAGGAGCTGGCAAGGTTCATCAATATTTAAAGTTCATTAAAGATCATATCAGGTTCCCGCTTTTGGCGGGATTATAGCCCTTTTTTAAATTTTGGATCCCACCTAAAATATTTTCCAGCTTTTTATTGAGAAATCCCACATTTTTAACTCTAATAATTACTTATTCGATTTCCTTATTTACGTTTTCAATATTTAACCATAATACCACATTTACACTTACGTTCGAAATCTTGTTTGAATAAGATTTCGATATAACAAAATCTACCCCGTTTATATTGTTTTTTTTCGACGGTCATGTAGATTATATATGACATCTGCATTTTGAACACATTTTACACAATCACTACATATTGTTAAATGGGTTATATTTTTCACAAAACACTTTTTATTTAACTTGTATTACTAATTGAAACTGAAATTTTATTTGTTTATTTTTTTTTTTTTAATTGTAGAAATATTTTTTATTTTTATTCAAATGTCATTTTTATTGAATACATTGTTGTATTTTACTAACACACTGAAAGAAAAACAGTGTTGGCTAACGTTATTTTTTAAAATCTAGTTAAATTTTAAGAGATTTCGGTAAAATCTCATTATAAACAAGATTTTGATTTGTAAGGAAAACCGAATTAAAATCTCATAAAATGAAGTAGATTTCAATTGAAATCTCATTTTAACTAGATTTTGGGCATATGTAAATGTGTTGTAACTAAAAATAATTTTTTACACTGGAAAGTTTATGATTTTTTACAAATCGTTTTTGATAATAAAAAGATTTTAATATTTTGTTACGCTGATCATCTTCTCTACTGACTAATCTTAAATGTACTTTGTTTGTATTTTTTGATGACTTCGATGTAGGAAGATATTCCAAAAGATGCGCATTTTTAAACTTGTTAAAATATTTTGACCAAAACAGTTTATATATTTTTTTTTTTTTTTTTTCCAGAAATAGGTATAAAACTTTCATTAGTTTAAGAATGTTAGAAAAAAATATAAATAAATTTTTGGAGGAAGAAATTTTGTTCTTTCATAGAGATTTTTAGATTTTTAAATCTGGGAATATATTTACTAAATTCAATGTTCCAAAATTTTGATGAGTCGTTCTTAATTTGTAACTTTTCAATTGAGTCGTGAACCAAGATCTTACGAGAGAACAGCTGATTAAGATTTTTAGTTGAGATATAAAAAGAAAATCCATATTTTTGATAAAACTTTTCAAAATCCCGCTTTTTCCATACAATTTTGTTCAGTATACCGTTTTTTAGTCCGTTTAGTCTCTGGTCACGTTACTAATGCTGCGGTAAAAAGTCTTAACTGTCAATATTATAAATATACAATGTAATCTTAAAGAATGTATTTTGCGATTGCCCCGCTTTAGTGAATTATAGAACAAAGTTTATTAAGAATGCTTTCAAATTTTAAAAAGATGATCTTAATTTACAGTTTTTTCTTAATTTAATGTCCGAATAAAAGATTTTATATAAAATTATTTACCAAAAGATTTGTGTAAGTTTTATTGGGTCTTGGTCGAATTGATGACAACAGATAGTAATTATTGATATTTTTAATTTCTTGAGGAAGGAAGCCAATTATAGCTATCATATTAGAAATTAACAAGCGAGAATGTTATATTCGGCTCGGCCAAATCTATATACCCACCACCAACTTTCAAAAATTTTACGTTAAGAGATATAAGCAGAAAAGTATGAAATGAAGCTACAACGGACACCCTATGTTGCTAGTATTTTGCCATAAATTTTTTGTTTATTAACCGATTTTGCTAATTTTTAATACCAAACAAAACTTATATAAGGTGAATATTTCATCTCCCTAGGTTGTCCCGTTCCAGCCCTATCTTGCTTTCAACAGACAGACGGACGGACATAGCTAGATCGACTCAAAATCTGACCAGGACCCAGAAAATGTATACTTTATGGGGTCTTAAATGATTTTTTCGAAATGTTATACACGGAATGACAAAATCAATATACCCCCCACTTTTTGATGGTATGTATAAAAAAATAATTAAATGCATAAATATTGGGATTTGTACTGCTGAGTCTGATCTCGTATTCTAATCAGGATACTCGCTGAAATGTTGGGTCGATTTTCCCTGTCAACAGCGTCTCCATTTTCGTCTGTGTGGATCCAACTATGATGATTGGCTATAGGAATAGATATAAGGAATGATTTTTCAACTTACAGTTCTTTAAAATATACAATATTTTTTTTTTTTTTTTATCAAATTAAATGAAATTTAATTTTTTCTTCAATTCATCAAAATCTTACACTGTGAGGTATTTCCTATGTGAACCTTTCCTTGATGGTTTGAATAATCTGGGTTGTCTGGATGTTAAGTGAATCTTAGACATAATTAAATGTTATGGAATCTAAGTACTTAGTGTTGTTTATAATTTTGTAAAAACTATTATTGATTTTTCTTGGAATTTCCCTATGTATTCCATATATCGTAATACATTACATTAGCATTAGTGGTGTTTTTTCTACGTGTATTTAGTTGAAACCTAATCATATCCTCCGCTTTTTGAGGAGCCCAATTTGAACAAGACATTCGGGTGTTAAGTATTCAAGTTAAAGTTAAAGTTATAGCTGCAATGTACTCAACCAGCTTCTGGCTCAAAGGACCAGAAACAAATTACAATTGGTAACCGTCATTGCTTTAACTGTTTGTATTAACCTCTATTTCTATAAACCAGATTTAAAGGATATAATTAGATACCAGCAGAATATTATAAAGACTTTCTCTTACGCCACAATCTTCATGAGCATTCACAGTGTCTTTCTTTAATTTTTTGTATTTAAAAATGTCTTCAATAAAAATAGTTACAATTTAAAACTACAAAAACATAAATTTTCATTCATAATTCCAGAGTTTTTTAATTATAACTTTAAAAAATCAATGATGCTTTTTTCTTCCTTTTTTTCTATATAAAAAAAAAAAACAATTGAAAATAATAACTGAAATAAAACAACAACAAATACATCTCTTTTGTATTTCAGTTTAGGCTTGATTATTAACATTTTATGTTGAAATTATACTTTTTCAAGGTAAACATTAGATTTTTTACTGAAAACAAAAACAGTAAAAATAAAGTTTTAGCTTGTTGCTATACTAAAACTCTACCATGTCCGTCTTCTTCGTTTTTTTTCCATCTTCTACTGAAATACATACTTCATAGAATATTCAACATAGAAATACCAACATCTTCTTTTTATTAATATTTATTTTGTACTAGTTTCTTGTTTTCTTAGCTGCTGTTTTTTTCTTTCATTTATTTTTTGCAACTCATTTTATTGCCAACAATACATTTTCTTTGTGTTGCTGGTGTCGCCTTAAATAACGCCTCTTTGTGTGTGGCTGTAAATGGCAAAACAAGGATAAAAAAACAGCAATAGCAACAACCACAACAAACAACACAAAACAACTACATGCATATATAAACAAAGTTAGTCACTATTAAGGATTTGCTAAAGGGGTCCTTCTACTATTTTGTTGTGTTTGTGTATGGGAGAGTAGCACCATAGTCATCATCATGGCCTAACTGGAAACTCATTCTTTTTTATAGAATTTTTCTACTTTTATTTTTATTATTTCCACAATATCGTAGTTTTTAATAATAGAAAAAGAAAACAAGAGCTAGAAAAGAAAAATAAAAACAAAAGCGAGGCTTTTGCCACATTGTTTTTTAATAAATAACAAATTCAAAAAGTTATGTTGTTTTTTCTTTTTTTGAGAAATATGTATATGTATGTGTTGGCTTGTACCTACACTAGTACATATGAAAAGATGTATGTATTTTCTTTCTTTGCTTAAATTTACCATTTAAAAGTTTTTAAAACATACCGCTGACTTTATAACATAGTTGCTGCAGCATAGCTATTTTATTTTTGTATTCGTATCTACAGCATATATAGATATCTCGTGCAACAGCGATAAAAATATCTATCTACTCTTATATTTGTCTGTGCTTTTTATATACATATCAACCTATACACGAACATTCATTGGGGGGCTTAATAAAACTTACATGCATCCATAAAATTGAAGCTGAAAATATAAAACTTTAAAACATTTCACTACCATTTTTTAAATTGTTTACGCTTTATTGTCAATAAGGTAGATAAAAAGTCATGCATTAGTTTCTTTATTTCTTCAATGTGTATGTGTATGCTCTGTTTAAAGTTGTATGAAATTCTGACATTTTTACTTTAAAAGTATTTTTCCCTAGTGAAAACTTTCTTGCAAAAGCTTACTAGTCAAAAGAATATTTCGTTTTTGTTTCAAGTTAAAGCACATTTTTGGAAGATTTTGAAAATAAAGGAAATGTGGAATTTGGAATATTTTAATGTGAATTAAAATTGTTTATCAAGTAGGATTATTTTTAATGATTTAAATGAAATAATAAAAATAATTTATCTTGATATTTTTTATGACACACGATTTCGTTTATATATAAAATATATGAAAATCAAAGATCTTGCTAATTGTTTCTGGTTTTTTTCACCAATATTTACTTTAATTGTCTGAATTGTTTCTAATTTTTTTACACAAAAACATTTGAAAAAATAGTTTATCAGGGAAAAATTCCACGATATTGTTGGCCATGTCACGTTACAAATGCGAGAGATAACCATAACTTCAAATATTTCATGCCGAAAATTAATTATGCCGTTCTGATATTAAAAAAAAAAATATGAAATAATCAAAGATAAGTCCATGTGTACCGAAAGAAATCTATTGCCTCATTTTCTCTCCAAAACTGGTACTTATAGCGGCAATATTTTTTGTAGATCTGCTTTTTTTTTATTTAACTTGGAAAGAAAATATTTAATGTAAACTGCATTGAGAAAATAAATTATAATGAATAAAGTACATTAAATTAATGTAGAAATTCGTTGTCTCCTAGAATATATTCATTACAATTCAACGAAAAAATTAAGGATAATTTAAGATAATGCTGTTGCAATATTAATGTGGTGTCTACATGGACATTCTATACCATCATTCAGCAATAGAGAGGATAAAAGAAATGTATAAAGTAAATGAAAAAGGAAAACAGGAAGCTCACGATCACATCTGTAACATCTATTTTGTTTATTTAGATTTTTTGTTAAAATGTAATATAGATACTATGTTATAATTATGGCATCTATATTAAGACAATTTTAGAGAATTATATTTAATCGAATTTAGTCGGTTGTAGGTACTATTTCTACAAATCAGTTGTAGTCACTGAAAAAATTCGGTTGAAGCAACTGATTTGAAGGCAAAATAATTCATTTGACACAGTCCGTTTAATTTTTCTAAATTTTATTGATACATTACATAAATTTTATTAGGCATAATTTAAATACATACATATATCAAAAACCCCAAGATTGCCATTAGAAAGATCTTTCAAAATACTGTTTCTTGACACCGCAACCTACAAGAAGTTTTGAGTAAGACATAGTATAATTTCAAAAAACGCTTATTTTTTCGAACTAATCTGTCCTGATAAATGATTGTTTGCATGCAGAAAAAACAGCTTACTCATTTAGAAGGATGATTTAATTTTTGCTATTATCATTTATCCCGTTAGTTATACATATGTATCTGCTCTGTGTTCAGTTAATACTTTATTCTCAGAAGAAAATACAATAAACAAATATTAGCAATGCCAAATATATATACACACTTTAATGTGTTAAACTTACCTTCTAATACTTCAATTAAATTTCTTCCTTATTTTTTTTTTTATTTTTCTAATAAAAATTTATATTTTAAATTATTTTATTTATTATTGAATGTCAAATAATAAAATAAAAAACTTGTTGATTTTCACAATTATTTTATCGGTTGAGAGCAACGAATCTTTTCTATTTATTATTATCTTATAGAGTAACCGAATTAATTACATTTTCATTATGAATAATCGACTAATTTTATTAAAAATATTTGTTATGTATAGAAATATATTAATATAAACAATTTATTAATTCCAATGACTCTATCAGTAGTACTAACAAATATTATTATGAGTTTAAATTAATTGTACCAACCGACATAGTAAAAATAGTTACAGGGTTTGCTTAAATTGGTTAATCTGATTATTTTAGAATTGTAGACACGTACATTCCTCTTTAATTACGAATTTTAAAGTGTTGATATAGAAAATCTATTTAGCTTGGTAATACTAAATAATCGCAATATAAATTCGATAATTTTTATGTAATTGTGATAGACACAATCGTTTTCCGATCAATCTTTTTTCTGTGTGTGGCAATACGTTGTTTCAACGTACTTGTGCATTAGGTCAAAATAAGGGTACAAAATCATTCAATCCAACGTAGTCTAAGGCCCGTTATTATAACTTTCCAATATATAAAGTTAGGATGTTATCGTTCACTTTAACTGTTTTTGGTTGTTACAAGTATAAGTTAAGCCAAAAGTGATCAATAAGCTAAAAGTAAGGACATCTGACCATTAACTTTTATCGGAAGGTTTATGTATTCAGAGCTGCCATATTTTCTGCTTTGTAAAAGAAAAAAATAAAATCATATTTATTCCACTGTAGTTTTTAGTAATTTTTCTGTCTATATTTATATTTGCTCTGGCGTTGTCTTTTAGTTAGTTTAAACTCATTTATTTTAAAAATTTAATTGTTTTTTATTTATTTATATTTCCGTTAGTGGCAGTTACGTTCAAATAGTTCATGTTGCCACTACGTTAAGTGGCCAAAAGTAGTCGGTTTTTGCTTTGATATTTCCGTATTATCAAAATTATAAAATTTAGTTGTAAGTTGTAATAACCAAAAATAGATAAAGTTCACTTTAGTTTATCTTACCTTTAACTATCTGACACCTTATAGGTAGGTTATAATAACGGCCCTAAGTAATGTAATATTTTCTTTTTTACTAGCTGCTATCAGATGGTATCATTTTTGTGCATATAGGTTTGATAAGCCAACGTGAGAGTCTCTTTTAATGAGAAAAGCAATATCCAACTTATAAACTTATAAAAAATAAAAAAATTTAATTAAAAAAATGTGCATTACTATTGACTTTCTTCGAAGAATCTAATAATGTTTTATTTTCTAGCTAAAATTTTGCCTTTAATTTGCCTTATATCCTCTCTTGTATTTTATTTTGAAAACAATAAAATTATTTTAGAAATAACACAATTACAGAAAAAATGGGACGATTTTATGAGGGTGAGGGTTATTTTTAAAACCAACATCTTTCCTCAGAAAAGAAAACACTATAAATGTCTTAATAACCAGAGCGGCCAACTTCATTCGAAGCTTGGCCTAGGTAGGATTAATTTATGGGCTTTGCAGTGCTTGGAGTTTTACTTATATAATATTCTTGAGTTAGTTGCCGGACATCCATTTTGTAAGTAACAATAGTCGCCTTTAAATAGACTTCATACCCAATTTCTCCTTACATATGTATGACAATGTCCAATAATTCATGGGTCTCCATTACTAAGGTACTTATAAAAAAACAGTAAAATTACTATTTACTAAACTAAGTACATGAGTAGGTAGAGAAGGGTTACACAGTACTTAAAAGAGTTCCTGCGTATCCACTCGAAGACCAAGAGGTCCATTGTGAGTCCCTTCGTAGAAATGATAGAAAGGAAAAGAATTAGTAGTAAAAGTGATGGGAGGAAGAGAAAGCTGAGACCAAGAAAAGAACAGAGAAGAATTGAAAAACTTAGGATAGAAGGAAGAAATACTACCGCCCTATTTTTTTCGCTCTAAGCCAACGGCACTCTCTTATCCAGCCTATTCCCATGACGAATCCAATCAAGTTCGTCGATGAATCGACTACTTAACCATTTCTGCCTACTTAGTTGTAGACAGTGACATATAATATGCTCCACCCTTTCTATTTCCTCATTATCTTTGCACATTCTACAAAGACCGGAGGAACCTATCTCCCAATTCCCTGTCATTTTCCCTATTGGATAATGATCTGTCAGAAAATCTATCATGGTTTTCAGGTTTCCCCTTTTCATGCCTAATAGTAGATTTGTATCTGCCATATCAAGTTTAGGCCATAGGACCCTTGATAATCTGCAGTCCGTTCTACGATTCCATGCATGATTGGTTCTATCCCGAATCAACTCTCTAATCAATCTGAAGTAAAAGCCTAGAGGTGGTCTCACACTACTTTTACTTACAGCTCCATTCAAAGCTGAACCGTTCCTGGTTAATTCATCAGCTACTTCATTGCCAGTTATCTTGCAATGACCCGGTACCCAGCAGAGTCTAATAAGATAATTGCTCATCAATTTCCTACAGTCGCTAACTAACCTAGACTTGACAAAATGTCCTTTCAGGGCCTTTAGCGCCGCCTGGCCATCTACACACAGAGTTAACCCTGTATTCCTATCCATGTTCCTTGCTATCATTCTAGTGATTTTCTAATAGCCTCAATCTTAATATTATTAAAAGCACCTTCTATATCAAGGAACGCTGTAACTCACCACATCATGCAGCGCACTCTCAACAGATTTACCCTTCAGATAAGTATGCTGAGCCCCGCTGATAATATGGTTGTCAATTGTCGTCCTCAGATAATGATCGATCAGTCTCTCTAATGTCTTCAATAAAAAAGAAGATAGGCTGATTGGTCTGTACTAAACTACATAATAATAGTTAAACCATAAGCGAAACAGTATTAAAATATGAAAAACAGTTTATTTTATTTTTTTTATCAGCAGTTTCTATAATAGCTACTAGAAAAAAATTTGGACCAATTGAGATTTGAAACTACATATCACTTTACTGTTTATATTTTAATATAAAAAGTAAGTCTAAATATTTTTTCTGAATTAAGTGCTATTTTGACACATTCTACTTAAATGTACAGACGGAGGAACATTGTCATTCTGCCAAAAAACTTTTTATAATTCTAAAGATACACTTTTTTACTTACAAATAAATAGGAAACTTAAACATGTTCACTAAAGTGTTGATATCACCTTTCCCTGAATTAATCGCCATTTTCGACCCCTTTTACCCCAATGTGTAACGTATAGAATACCTACCAGCTATTACCAAAATTTTAAATCTAATTGTTGGGTAGTGTTGCTTAGTGCCATCATAGCTGATCAAAATAGTTTTTTTAAACGTTAGACAAACATAAACTATAAACTTTTTTTGTGGACATTTTTCCGCCACACCTGTGTTTTACAGAGCAAAAAATAAAAAAAATACAAGAGCAAAATTAAATGACAAAAATGTCAAAAAAGTTTTTCGAGTGTTGTTATAAAATGTCATTAAAGTGTGTCTGTGTGTGTGTATGTGTGTAAATATGTATAGTATTTTCATTGTTATTGTCTAATAGGAGTTTCTAGTGACATTTGCAACATTGCTGCTGTAGCTACATATATACACTCCCAACAAACAATAGCAATTAAATTTTTAAGAAAAGCCATAACGAAATGTTCAAAGTTTTTTAACATAAAAAATTTTAGAATTTAAAAATCAAAGAGCAGTTTTTCAATATTTCATTTATTAGAATTTATTTAAAATTTAGCAATCGAATGCAGAACATTAAATTTAATAAAGATTTATCCGAAACGTTTAGGTATTCTAAACTAATTAAATTATATGAAAAACCTTAAATTGTTCTCAAATTTTAAGTTATTGTTCGTTGGTGTCTTTTAAATTTAATTTTTTTATTTTGTTTTGTAGGGAACATTAAACACCATTTTTTTTTTTTTTTTTGATAATCCAAAAAAATTAAATCACAATTTTCATTAAAAAATCATTAGTAATCTAAAAACTAAGCCACTCTTGTAATAACCAACGAACCATTCTATTACTTACAATCAACCAACCATCCGCAAAACCCATACATTCAAAATATTTTTATATAAAACTATAAATAAATTTAGATGACTAGATGGCTGACTGGTTTAAAAAAAGTTTTGGGCAAAAAAACTCATAGAAATAATAATAAAAAAAAAACTCTCTTATACGTAGACCATAATTTGTGTGTGCTTCATTGAATAGCAATTTTGGAAAAGTTAATAAACTAAATTATGACATTTTGTAACAGTTTTCCAAAAAAAAAAAAAAAAAAAAAAACAAACTCACATAACCACACATACATACATACTTACAAACACTCACTAACACAATATGAACACATGTTTCTCTATAGATATATATTTTGTGTAAGAGTTTTAGTTCAGATGAAAGTTTATTAAAGAGGCTGCATTTAGAGAACAATAAATTTAAAAGGAATTTTTGTTAAAATAACTTCTTTTATATAGAGAAAATCTTAAAAAATATAAGATATTTAAACGTATTAAACAATTTTTTACATTTTTGAGAGAATAAAATAAAAAGGATATATGAGCAGCTTTAAAAGTACTGTAGTCTGATGATTAAAATTAAGTACACAAATAGAAGAATTTAATCAACAAGTTAAAGTGTAATAATTTTCCAAATTATCAAAAAATTATCAGAATATACTGAAAAAAAAAAATATATATATATACCCAACAAACGATACAGTATCATTTATGATATCATAATTTTAAAATTATATGATAAAATATCGAAATTATATTTTTCTTAGAAAAAAACTTCAAACATTTTCAGAAAAATAAAATTAAATTGAAAATTTTTGTATTAGAAAAATATTTTATGTTATGCTTTATATGAGAATTGAATTTTTACAGCTAAATTTAGTGGAATTGCAAAAAATTAACGCGTATAAGATGAAGAAACCAATATCAGCCCGGATTTAAAGGGAAACTTGTATTCGGATTGCAAAAGTTTCGTATTACATGTAAAATGATTTGTAGCTGGATGAACTTTGGATTATTATGGCTATTTTATTAACTTTTGATAACATATTTAGAATATAATATATTGATCCAATCTTAGCATATATGTACGTATATATTTTGCATTATATTGCTAAATTATCGCGCTGCTTAAATTAAATGATATCATTACTAATATCGTTATTTTCAAAAATTATGATATCATTTTCGAGTGTACCTTTTAGAAAGCAACCTATATCATTTTAGAATTATAAATGATATCATTCTCGGGTTTCTTTATCATCGAAATGATATCGTAATGATATCATTACGATATCATTTGGTTTGTTGGGTATATATAATAATATCTAAAATCTTAATTAAGGAAACATTTACTGCGGCTATTTTTATTAGTAATTTTCAATAAAACTTGAATTTAAATTAAAGGACACAGGGGCACCACACAAACTTTTAGAGTTTTAAAATTAATATTAAATAGGTAGACAGAATACTGTTATATTAAGAAAAGCAAGCGGGAGTGTTATATTCGGCTCGGCCGAATCTATATACTTTTTCAAACGTTATATGAGGGGTGGGCGGTAAAGTACAAAATTTCGTTGACGTTTCATCTTATATGGTAGGTGGGCGGACCACGCCCATTTTTAATTTATAAGTTTATATTGACTCTCGAACTATCTGTAGAAAATTTTGTTATCGTACATGTTTTTGTTTAAGAGATATCGGTAGAAAAGTATGAAATGAAGCTACAACAGACACCCTGTGTTTCTAGTATTTTGTCCATAACTTTTTTGTATATCAACCGATTCTCATTTTCAATACCAAACAAGATATATATAAGATAATAAGATAAATATTTGAGCCAAATATATTGTAGTGAACTAGTTTTCAAAATAATCTTTATACTTGAGTCCCCCTAATATTGTAAACCTCCATACAAATACATCAACTACGTGACAAAGTGTTTGTTCAACTACATTCAGTTTCAAATTTTTTGGATTCCATTCTTCTTTAACGGTATGGGGTTATACATATATGTATGTATGTATCTGCTGCTGCCTGAAATTCATACAATATGTGTTTACGTGTGTGTATGTTTGTTTCTATAAATGTACAATTTCAGTTACAATTTCGAACGTGTCATAGGATACCAAATGTAGGTGTATTGTGTGTATACGTGTATAAGGATGTTTTTCAATATTGCTCGATTTAACCTTGTTTAAGCATCTGGCTTGACCATCCAAAAACACAAGACATGTCTACATTTCCCAGTGGTATGAGTAACAGTAAGAGAGATGAATGTGTATAGAAAAAAAAGAGACATCATCCACATGCTAACTGCCTGCCTGCCTTTGGGTTATTTAGTGGGCGGGCGACAATTGAATTAAGTTTGACACAGATTGAATACAATCACGGTAGGAATTATATACTAACATCGATATTTATAGTTAAAGTTCGTTACATTAATTATATTGTATGAGGTAAATGGGCAAATGTGTGTATTTTATTTGTATTTTTTTTTTTTCGATAAAATACATGAGAGTAAATAAATAATACCACTTGTTGCTGTTTTAATAAAGTTAGAAAACTAACAATGAATTTTCTTGGGAAACAATTAAAGATTTATTAAAGTTCAAATGTTCTTTTTTGTATTAAAATCTAATTTATAAAATTATGAGAAATAAATTATAAGGATTATTTTGAAGGTCACAAATTTAATATTCATTTCTATAGGAAATTTATAAATGATGACCATACTTAATGAAATTTTTTCCGATATATTTTTTCTTTGTAAGAGAGCAAGATTTCTGCTTTTATGGGATAAGTTATTAGAGCTCCAAGAAAGACTTTAGTATTGCTGAGGATACAGATATAATTAGGGCTGCCATTTTGTTTTCAGCGAAGAAATGTTTTCATCGCCTAACTAAATAGGTATCTATATAGCCGTTGTTCTTGAGTTAAAATTATGTTATTATATATTATCATATTATCAAAAATTTTTGATTTGAGCCCTTCAAAAAAAAAAAAAAAAAAAAAAATTTTAGATGGCACATTAAAATCATTTTGTATACATATAAAGTGACTCGAATGCATGTAGAATCAGTTCGCGCTAATAATTTCCTGTGAGGGGCACGATATATAGTACCAATATTCCTTGGCTCTAGTGGAAGACAGATCTGTTCTCGTGAACGACTTTTACCCAACGGCGGTTTAAGATACAAATGGCGGTTTAAGATACAAATTTATAAAAACATTGCCAAAATTCTATTTATAGTCCTAAATCAAAAATTATTGCATTTATGTACACTCTACAATGGTGCATCTTAAATACAAATTAAAAATATCGCGATAAGTTAAGTATGCGTGGATATATTAGCGATTTAATAATTATTAAACCTTCTTATAAAATTTGCAAAATTCAGTTTTTGTGATGTAGTCTTGTTCATATTCATCCATTTATTGCAAAATTCATATATTTTTTTTTTTTAAATAAGTCATAAGATAATGTCATTTATATACATTTTTTAATTGCACTTAGGCAAATCTCTAAAGTTGCATTAAATGAAAAATCGTACTTTTTTTTGAACGCCATATTGATTTTGATATATGGTATTAAAGCAGCTACAGATTGACATATATCATCGCCAATTTTGATTAGCGTCTTGGGTGTGCCTCGACGATTAATGTTAAACTAAAAACATCGCGTTCTTAGCCCATGAATACTGTTGATGAATATTTTTAGTGAAATTATATTTTCTGCGCAAGTAAAACCTTATGCAGGAACTTATTTCAGTTTAAAATTGATTTATAACGCCAACATCCGCTATAACAAAATATGCAAAATTTGCGATTAGCAAATTAATATTGTAAAACGCCACAATGATTTTTAAATGTCATTTATAAACCTTCTTTGATAACGCTATACTCTAGCTTCACTGAAATAACGTTGGGAGTATACCTCGCGAAAAAGGCACCTCTTGGAGCCATTCATGTTTTTTCTCTCCAAGTTTGGATATTCCTACAGCATTTCTGTTGAGGGCACATTAACGAGCAAATCTGCTTATAGAAACTAAACCAGTGGACGAATTTTTTTAAAGTGATATTTTTATTAATGACTGTTATGTTCAAGTTCTAAACATAAAAGAATAAAATATTTCCTGTTGGTTTTTAAGGAAATATTTGATCTTTTCCAGAATTATTCTAATTAAAGGTTTTATTGTATTTCTTTCACTTTTTTGCTCAAATAAGTCCACTTATTTTTAAACTCCGTTTCATTTTATGCTGAGCTTTTAATGTTCTTTAAATTATTTTTTACTAGAGTCCAATATCTTTCAATTGCACAGAGTTTCAGACAATTTGATGGATTAGCCTCTGCCGGTACAAAATCTTACAATTTCTTTGTTACCACTCCATTGTTTTGTTGTTGTAATGAGAAGAAGCAGAAATAGGCCAGAAAACAGAGGATACACTGAATTTTATTAGGAAAGGGAGAAGTCTTTTCCAAAGGCACTCATTCAGGTATATTTCTGTGTTAATGCAACCATTTTTTAAGAATGAAGTGCTTCATTCCTGCGTATGCATATGACTTCCCAAATCAAAAACTTTCTCAGGAATTTTGATTTCTTTGATACACGAACTTTTTCTGCCATAATACCTCTAGCATCTGCGACATACAATTCCTGGATAGGAAGTTGAAAATAGTCACCCTGTGTGAACGTTTCATCGTCTACTATACAGAAACGAAATTTCTGAAAAAATTCGTTCGAAGAACTTTCATGTTATTTTTTGCCTCCAAATTCTTGCTTGCATTTCTATTAGGATCTTTTTCTTGCTTTATAAGTCTTCAGACTAGACTTCCTTTAAAATTTTCTTATAAAGATTAAAAACAATTAACTTTTTGTGACACTTTTCTTCCAGAGATTAGGTGAATTTCTCTCAAAATCCTTTCTATTTTGCCTGATCATGAGATCTTTGTATAATATTATGACCCAAGAAACTGTATTTTGCGGCTCAACAGCCTTCCTTGCAATTATTTTATATGACCAATGCAAGATTTCATGAAAAATTTTAATTATGTGTTTATGTGTTTTTTGTTAAACTTCCACTTTAAGAAAAACCATTTTCGCTATTACCATGAAACAATACAAAACAGTTAACAGAATTATTAATTTTTCACCACATCAAAAGTTATAAGCCTAAGAGCATGCACGGATTTTTTCGTTTTTACATCAAATTATGCATGATTTCAAGAGCAATTAGGTCATGTTTTGAATTTTAAACGGCGTAAAATCCCCAATGAAAAAAACTGAAAAACGACTTTTGCACAACACAATTTGACTGGTTTTGACTGGTTAATTGCACGCTAATTAAATCCATGCTGGTCCTTTTCCACAAGTGTTTATAGTCTACATTAGAAGAATTGGACATTTATGCTAAAATCCGCGACTACAGCAATAAAAAGAAATAAAAAAAAATAAAAAAATTGATAGTTTCAAACCATTTTTTTTTTTTTTTTTTTGGAATTTTTGACTTTGGGTGCTTGCCGGCACCACATGGAACCGTTTCAGGCCTTGAATTTTTTTCTGTTACAGCACTAAGTGTTGTTAACAAACGTAAAATATGAAAATACTGACAAATTTTTCCAATAAAACATTTCTTGAATAATACAAGTAGATCATTGAATGAATTAAAAATTTAAATGAGGAACAAATCTTACTTGAATTTTATTATACCCTAGACCACCATTTGTTTGGGCTGATGTTTGTAATGCATAGAAAAAACCATCAGACCACCATCTTTAAGTATAGCATTCGACTCGGAATCACTTCCTGAGTAGATTTAACGATGACCATTCGTTCGTCTATCTGGCCCGTCCGTCTGTTTGTCTATGTAAACCTTGTAATCAAACTACAGCTCGCAATTTTAAAAATAAGTCAGTGAAATTTAGCACACGATCTTCTATTAGCTCAAGGACGAGCACTATTGAAACTGGTTATGACCAGTCCATTATTTCACCTAACCCTCCTTACAGATATTCACCCGGAATAGGGGTTTAACGACTATAAATGCCTTTGTGTCAAATGAAGATAAGCTCATAATTGACCAAGCGCCCCTCTCGTAAACCCCTCTTCCGAAAATTACTTTAACGTGCATATAATCCATACATATGTATGCCTGTTCGTTTGCTTGTTAATTTACCATAGTTCTCATATAGGCCCACATCCGGGAATCACCTTCAAGTACAGAATCCCATATAAATGTTAGTGTTAATGTGTCAATATAATATAATGCACTTGTATGTTTTATAAAAATATGCATTACATTTAATGTATGTAACTGTCCACAATTGGCCACAGGTCCCATAGAAGACCTTTCCCCAAATGTTGATGTACATACGCAATATTGTAGGGTATCATATGGTCGTGCTATGCTTTTCTTTCTCGTTTTACTAGTTATTTTACTTTTCCTTGTATATATTAATTACTTTTGATTTGAAATGAAACAACTGTGTTAATTTCATCATCAATTATATTTCTTCATAAAATTCATAAAATCAATTACATTTTTTTGCTAAAATCAAACATTAAAATTCGTAAATGTTTTATTGAAAAAATTTTATTTTTTTTTTTTCTTATTAAAATATTTTTACTATTCATAAATTTGAATGTTTGAAAAATCTCATAAAATTTAATGAAAATTATTTTTGGTTTTTAGTATATTTTCAAACAATATTTATTATTGACTTTATTAAATGTTTAATATGATTTTTCAAAAACAATATTATAAAATTATTGCATTTTTTGCATTTTTAACATGTAAAATATGTTTATGTTCGTTTTTGAATACTTGAAAAGAAAATAAATGTTCGTGTAAAATAAAATTAACTACTTAAGCAATATTATTGAGTGATTCCAATGAAATTCATTACAGATATTGGCAATTGGAAGTGTTTCCCAAATCATCAAATTTTAGACTCATGCCCCTTTCCGGTCCAAAAATATGACGGTTTGAAAAACGAGAAAAACCTAAAAAATTTACAAAGGTGCATTAGTTTAATTGCTAATAACTTCTAAACTATAAACGGTAGTTATCCAGTTTTAGTTTCATAATAAAGACAAAAATATTACCTTTATAAAGATATTTATACATTTTTTTAAATCAAAAGTTCAAAGGTAAAAGTTTGACTTATAATAATCAAATCATTATATATTTAAAAAGCGGTATTTTAAAAATTCTGAAAAAAATATATAATGTTGACGTAACTCTTCTTCTTACGCATGGAAAATTTCAAGTTGGAGTCTCATTTAGTTATGGACCAAAATAAAATTTAATTACTTATAACTTCTAAACTATACACAATAAAATTTAAATTTTAGTATCATTTTAAAGATTAAGATATTGTCTTCAAAATCATGTAAGGTAAATTTATTTAGTTTGAAAGTTCAAAGGTCAAATTTAAACTTATAAAAATTAAATCTTTATATCTCCAAGAACGACATTTTTAAAATTCTTAATAAATTATATAATGTTAACACAACTCTTGTCTATACCCGTGCAAAATTTCATATTGGACACTCATTTAGTTTAGAAGTTTAACACGACATAAACAAAATATGAACCAAAGTCAAAGTTTGTATATAAAATTTCATATTTTTTAAATAAAAAAAATAAAAAATGATTTAAATGAATTTTTGTAAATATTTTAAATTTTTACATACAAAAAAATTGCTTTTTACTATATTTTGCTTTATACATCCTAAACCAAAAGAGACTCCAACTTGAATTTTGGCTCGAGTATAGAATAGAGTTAAGTTATCAATATATATTTTTTTAAGAATTTTAAAATACCGTTTTTTAAGATATTCAGCTTTGAATATTATATTATATATTTTGACCTTTGAACTTTCGAAGTAAATAAATTTTAAATGCGTAATTTTAAAGCCAATATCTATTTATAGTAATAACCTATTAAGATAGACAAAAAAATTTGGATATAACTATAATTGCTCAATTATGACTATACGTTTGTGTATAGTTAACTACATTCAAAGTGTCCTAAAAGATGAAAGTCATCAAGAGAAGAGTTGTAACAACTTCCTCTACCTTCAGTGTTGGTCTACAAAAGATTTTAGTTTCAGGAGGGAGCATGTCTTATGTTCAATGTTATAGTATCCATGGAAATTATGATGCTTTCGAAAGTGACTTAATGTCCAAGGACACTATGACACTTTCTGGTAGGATTCTGATCTAGAATAAAGTGGTTTCCTGGACAGCCGGCGTTTTTAACTCTGGTGTATTTAGAACACCGGCTTCACTATAGAGAAATAACTGACAATTTGGTTCTTTTGAAGCCAAAGAAAAAATATTATTTTGCATATTTTTCGTTGCCCTGGTAATTATTTTGTACTTTGATCTATTTTAAATTCAGCAAATAAATTTTATGTAATAATCATAGTACAGTGGAACACGTTTTTAACGAATACCGGTTATAACGAACTATGGCTATAGCGAACACTTTTCTTCGGTCCCATTGATATTACCAACATTTTCCATACAAATAACTACGTTTATAACGAACACGGTTATAGCGAACTTTTTTTATAACGAACACATTTTTATGGTCCCAAGAAGAATTTTTCATACAAAAAACTACGTTTATAACGAACTACCACATATACTAGTTATTCAAAATGTTTCAGAAATTTAAAAGCTAACAGAAATAACTTTTATTTATTTTCATTTAAATTATTAAATAAATGGAAATAATTTTCATTAATTTTAATTTAAATTATCGGAGAATAAAAGATGAATTTTACAACTATAGTTGCTGATGTTTTTAACATAACATACATTTATTGAAAATAGCAAAACAAAACTGAAATTATTTGAGGATTAAACACTAAATATTAAAATTTTAGTGTTTTAGTTTATTATATATTTATTACAGAAGATAACATTGAATTAGTAAAAAAATATAATTAATCTCAATTTGACATTTGTGAAATGAATCATGAATGCCAAAAATATGATTACTGATATACTAATCAATAATATTTAATAATCATAAATACCGTCAATTTTTAATGGAAAGAAATACGCTTTAATTCCAAATATTAGTATTGGAATGAAATACATGTATTTTGTTAACAAATATTTTTTTTTTTTTTATATTTTACGGATATAACGAACTACGTTTATAACGAACTAAATTTGACGGTCCCTTCGAGTTCGTTATAACCGTGTTCGACTGTATAATTATAAAGTATAAAGTATATATATATTGACATACCTCGCGGAACTGTCAAATTGCTTTTGTATTCCTATGCTAAATTTTTTTCGATTTTTTTTTTTTAACTCTTCCTCTCATTTATTCTTTCATTTTCTGTTCATAGCATTTTGACATTATGTGCAGTAGTTTTACACTAACAAAATACAAGCAATTGTTGTTTTTGTAGATGTGCGAGCACTCTAATTACGCTATGGTAATAATTTTATAGCAACGATCGCCAACTTAAGGCTCCATTACTCTACCGTAAATGTAAATGTAAAAACGTAAATGTAAAAGGAAACGTAAGTGGATGATTACTCTAAAAACGTAAATGTAGCCAATACTTTGTTGTTGTTTTGTACACATGAACATCGGTGATGCCAATTACACATATTTCCAGTGGATCAAATTCAAATTGAAAATCGCTAAATTTATTGGTTTGTATTTCAGCGATTTGTATACAAAACAAAATTTGTGCTTTTATGACAAAAATTTTGAACTTTAAATTAAATATTAGATTCTACGTCTTATTTAAATTATTTAAACAATTTTTTGGTGAAGAAAACAGCAAAACTAATTGTCCAATTGATAAACCTTTTTCATAGATTTTTTACGTAGATTCGTATATTGAAATAAAAAGCTGACAACACTGTTGTTACAGCTGTCACGTAAAAACGTAGAGCGACCTAATTTGATTAGGTTGCTACGTAACATTTACGTTTTTTAGTACACATACACACATAACTCTCATAAGCAAAACGTGTCAGCTGATTCGCTACATTTACATAATGGAGCCTTTAGCCCCAGGGCCCGAACATAATCGGCTATTTAAGGCCGGGTTAGTTGTTACCAGAAATTATTTACTAGAAAAAGCCTAAAAATGCAACTCTGACTGAAATTAAACATGCCAAATATTTATCTATTTAATTGTTTGTGTATTTAATTATTTTTGTTTATTTATTTCTTTTATTATTTAGTGGTTTTTCCTTTTTATTTCGTTAAGCATTTGTTTATTTGTAAGAAAAAAAGTTATTGTTTGGCAACACTGCTAACAACTGTCACGGAACAACGCAAGAAAATTCTGTTTTCAACAGAATCAGACATCACATCACATCAACATCAAGTTTTTATAATTGTTAGCATTACAATACATGTAATATAAACGATCAGCTGTTTCCTTCGCGGGAGGAGACGTCACATAAACAACCAACTAATTCACGCTTTACACAGAACGTCAACGAAACCATCAGCTTTGAGAGCACAACGAAAAAAAAAAATATAAAAAAAAAAATCATTTAGTAGCATGATAGCTTTCAACAAAGTAGGTCTATGTCGCATTGTTTTATAAAATAAGTATAATGTGTATGTCTGTAACAATTTTTATTGTAAGAGTACAAGACACTAACACTTACTCATTTTAGTACCTCTCTTTTTGGATATCGCTGTTTTATAGCAATATGAAGTGACTTTTTAATAATAAGGAGTCATTATACTGCTTTTTAATTCAAAAGAAATGTATTTATTTAATATTTTTACCTATATATTTAACTACAATTAAAATTATAATTAAATGGAAAAAAGCGCTAGCAATTTAGGTTATCGAAATTTCTTATTATCTTTTTCTAATCCATAATTTCTCCTTGTGACCAGGGTTGTCAGATTTTTTTGAGCCTCTATCGCCAAAATGTTAATCAGAAATCGCCAAAATTAAATTTTATATATTTTTTTTAGGAAAAACTAAAAACAACAAAAATATTTAATGCTTCAAGTTTTATATAATTTTAAAATGTAAGTTCAGCATCGACATCGAGTATGAAAATTACGCAAAAAATATTTTTAAAAATTAGTAATTTTCATAAAAATTTTATTTTCAAACAATTAAATTGTTGTGCTGAATCAGGCCCTAAAATTATATAATGAACAATTGTCTTATAAAACTTATAAATTGCTTCGAAGAATTAATTTATTCATGAAAGTTTTCTTTTCATTATGGCCCATAAAATCATAATATTCATATTTGAAAGATGATGGAAAATGAATTGTCAAACATTTTTTGAAGATATTTTTAAATTAAGGATCTTTATTTTGTTAGTCGGGGTTCATAAACAGCAATTTTTTTGATGCAATTCTAAGTTCGTAGACGAGAATATAAATGTAAAGTGAATATAAATGTTTAGTATTCTCTTCTCTTCCCTTCGAACTCAGAATTGCATCAGGAAAAATTGCTGTGTGTGATCCACCACTTAGATCAAGGGTTTTTACAAATTCTTGCTTCGTATCTTTAAATTTGATAATTTAAAGGTATTTCTGAAAATACGTAGGTATGTTGAATTTCAAGTTTGAATAAAAATGAATATTCATTTTCTCAATTTCATATCAAATGTTATTCCTAAATATTCTTAATACAAAAATAAATTAATACTTAAAGATAAAAATTAATGGCATATTCTTAATTTGATACCAAATCTCGCTATTTTTAAGAAAATAGTAAAAACATTTGATTTCAATTAATTATACATTTAAGATAAAACCTTTGTATTTTAAAATTGCTAATAAATGTCTTATGCCAAGGACGAAATATCATTAAATGTTTTTTACAATTTGCAAAAATCACCAAAATGATAATAAAAATCATACACAAACAATAGTTTTAGAATTTTTACAACTTTATTTATCTGTTATCTGTTTCTATAGAAATACTTTTAATTTTATGTTCATGCTAAAGGTTTTAGCGACCACCTAAGAATCTTTGTACGGACCCCTATTTGAGAACCGCCGCTTTGGATAGAAAAATGGTAAAAATGGACGTTGGCTAGTAAGAAAACATAATAGTTTTACTATGCGAATACCTATTTAATAAAATTTTAAAATTTAGCCAAATAAATCGCCACCTTGTTAAAAATCGCCAAAAAATTTGCCATGTAACAAAAAAACATTTTGACATTTACATTTTAACAAAAAAGAAATAATACTTTATACAAATGTGTAAACAAACAACTTAAAGTCATTTGCAATGCATTCATTCATTCATTTCTTTATCTCTCAAACATTTTTTGTGTGTTAAAGTGTCTTCGGAAAGCGTTTTTTCTTCTTTATTATTTTTGACACAGACTCACTCATCTATCTATCCCCCGCGTGGCTGTTGTATTTAAATATACATAATTGCACTTAAAATGGTAATAAATGCTTTAGCAATCTACTCAGGAAGTTGTTAAAATACTCCCCAAAGGTCAAATTCAAATGATTCTACTGCAAATAATATTAAGTCTCCGGAGCAAGTTTTTTTTTAGGAATATGGTAAGAGTATTTTTATGTTTTTCGTTAAAAGTAACGCTGGCTATGCTTGGCAGTTACTCCCTCTCCTCACTCTAACAACAAAAAAACGCACTTGTAAAAGTTAAAAGTTTAAAATAAAATTAAGGGTGGTCATTGGGTTGATTGCCTGACTGACTGACTTACTGTATAAATGTTACAACAAGCATTTGTTTGTTTGTCTATCTGTTTGTTTGTTTTATGCCACTTTTTATTTATTTTTTAAAACTCTAAGTACTTACTCCAAAAAATTTATGAAAATGTGTTTGTTTATGCGAATATATGTAGTCTATATTTTATATCTAAATATTCCCAACCAGACTGTTGAAATGGACTTGTTACACCAAAGTTGTATTTTTTTTTTTATATTTGTTTGTTTTAGTACGAGTATGTATCTGTGTGGTTGTTTGTAACTGTAGTTATTTCGTCGTTGTTGTTGTTTTTTAATGTGTTTTTTTTTTAATATTTTTGTACTTTTTTGATGAAGCATGCTGTTAAAAAACACTTAAATTTACATAATTTGCTAAGTTGTGTGTTTTTTTTTTGCTGCTGCTATGCTTAAAGTTACAAAAAAGTTTTGTAAAGCCTCCGTATGCATTAGTATATAAGTTTTTATGTGTAAGTTATGTGTTTGTGTGTTTTTGGTATTAAAACATTTTACATAGAGATAGACTTTTACTTTAAGTGAATGCAGGCTTAAAAAAACGAAACTGTCAACAGTTTTTGTGTGTTATCTAGAAAATACTGTTGTTACCAGTATTGTCTATGTTTTGTTCAACGTTTGCACACAACAATTTCTCTTTTAGAGGAGTTCACCTCGAACACCATCATCCCACTCCATTAGCAAGCAGTTATGTAGCTCACAGTGGGAAATTTTTAAAAATTAAGAGGAATTTGAATTGTTAATGCCAAATAGATAGAGTGATTTTAATTAAACTACTCACGGGGGATCCAGAGTAGATATTATTGATTTCTTAAAAAAATTTGAGTTTTGTTTTTTTAGATATATAGAGGACAACAATAAAACGCCTCAGTAGGCATAGAGAATAAAATTTGGTGGTGTTTAATAGAAGTGCACAAAATCTACTGTGCCACCGATTCGACTTATTAAAATCCATGTACAAATGTCGACTTTGTATACAATTAAGTGTTGGTATTTTTTAAAGGATTTTTTGTTTGGCCTAGATCAGATTGAGAATATAACTATGAAGATAGTTTTTTTTTTATTTATCATCACATTGCACAGTAGGACAGAAATTTTTTTGGAAATAAATCTGTAACTTCTATTCGGTTGGTTGGATTTACATAAAATTACACGTAGAAGTAGCAAAGGAGTGTGCTATTTTATGTTTGGAATGGAGGCGCTATATACATACCCTTCAGAATCGGAGCTATTTGATATAGAAATAGAAAATTTATCATCTTTTGCCAAATTTTTGTTCATATTTTTACACTTTCTCAAAGCTTTCAAAAAGACCTATGAAAAACGTGGTATTTATCTGTTATAGTTTTCAAGTTTCTTGCATTTGAAATTTTAACTAAGGACTGCGCACAAAAAAATTAATGCATATAATTCAGCGTATAAAAATGAAACTGATAGGTCAATCTTTATGAAATTTTGTTTTGTTAAAGACTGTTATAATAAAGTTTTAAATTTAAAACAAAAATTAGTTTTTAAGTTATTTTTACTAAAGTTGGAATTTACGCAATTTTTGGGGAATTGTGAGATTCTATTTTGCTACTGAAATTTGCTTTTAAAATTTTCTTCAAAAAGTGCATACAATAACTTTGGAAGCTTGCTGGAAATTAAATCAAATCACAAGATAGTTAAAGTTGAATTGTCTGCATCAGTTTAAATTATACTACACATCGCACAGTGTCCCATTTCAAAAATAAAATGAAAATAAATCTGGAATTTCCGAACGGATGATCAATGAAATTTCACACAGTCATAGTTGAAGTGTGGACAATCTTAAGTTTTGAGTTTGCATCAAATAGACTTATCGGGGGTGGATCCACATGGTCCCAAATTTGGACAACTCGGGTATGAACATTTTTAAAAACAATTCTGATTCTTTATATCTGAATCGATTTCAAATATTCTACTAGAAGGGATCTACAAAAACCATCGCCGTGTGCATATCTTATCCCTTTTAAAAATTTTACATTTTGATCTACCTTGGTGAAGCTTTTTCATTATAGCGGGTCCAAACTTCACCCAATTTTCTGGAAATATTTTTTATTTTACTAACAATTGTAAAAATCTTAACAAAATCAAAAGTTATATGCATTTGAATTTGAACTTTAAAAAAAAGTCGATTTTTCGCTATTTTTTTTTTTTTTTTGTCAAAAAAGTAGTTACAGTCTTTTTTAGTTATAAAAAATTGTCTTAAGTAACATAAATAGTATTTACATTTTTCTGAAAGATAACATGATTTTCCAAATTTCGCCTCAATTTCTCAAATTGCAAAGCTGGAATTAAGAAAAAGTTATATATTTAACTTAGACTTATGTGTTTTTTTAACTTGGTAATAGAAATTTTTGCTCGCCGATATCGGTTCGAGAGTTATAGTAAAAAAAGTTAAAAATCACATTTTTGGAAATTTTAGAAAGTTTTTTGGAAATTGCGGGCTTTTTGTTAATAAATGCAAAAAAGCAAATAATACCTAAAACTAAGCACCAAAAAATCTACTCAGGTGTAAAGTTTCATTCAAAAATATCCACTAACAAAAATGTTTTTCCAAAATTAAAAATAAATAATATGTACAAAATCATAAAGCTATTTAACCCTTGTGTGGACAACCGCATACCCGGGTATGTTTTTCATTTTTAAATTAACATATTTGGATTATTGGTTGTCATATTAAATTGAAAATTTAGATGTTTGTCAACATTTTTGTTAGCTATGATATTCTGAAGAAAAAAGATTTAAAAAAGCTTTCATAGCCAAAGTTATAAGCGTTTTTGTGATGATACCCCTTACGTTTACAACCAGCATACCCGGGTATGTGCAGAGCAATTTATGGAAATATTTTATGGAATACAAGTAAAATATTTATTATGCTTCATTTTTTATAAATAATAGATACATTAGCTTATAATAAATTAAAAAAAAAATTGTATTTTAGGCTGAGCAGTCTTTACATTCCGAAATATCTTCTGAATATTCAGCACATACAGGTTTATGGCATTTCCGACATGCCTTTCGCGTTGGTATTCTTTTCTTTATTCTTCATTCTTCCAATAATGCCTCAAACTTCTTGGCTTCGGACAAAAAAATATTCATCTCTTAATCTTACTGCGCCTTCCAACATGCTTTCGATTCCACTTCTAGAGTAAAAATGTAGCATAATTTGTACATTTTTTTAAATTTCATCTATAGTTAGTTATTCGCTTAGCTGCAGCAGGAATTTTCGAATGTTCTCCTTTTGTTGACGGTTTCCAAAATTGACATCAGCAAATTAGAGGCATAATTGTAGCTTGTGAAGAAATTATCACATACAACGATTTCGTTCTCTTGAAAATACCACCTCTTCCCATATATGTGTTCATTGAGGCTTCAAGTGCATCTGCATCCATTTCTTCATCCGAATCAGTGTCCTATGTAGGATCATATTCTGGTAACTCTATTTCCTTTGCATCTGAATCATCTACATTTCTCACGCAATCTTCAGCATCTTCATCTATTGATAAATGTTCCTGCTCATTCTCACTTTCTGTATTCCTAACTTTTTCCAGCTTGTATAGTAATTAGCAAATAATCATAAAAATTTAAAAACATCAAAATTCTATCATAAAAAACACTTAAAAAAGTGTAAACAAATCATATAGAAATAATTTCCATGAGTAAAATTTACAGGTACTTTTCAAAGATCAATAAATGGACGGGAAACAAAATTTGCACGAGGAACACGAGGAACAAATAAAACCGTTATGCCTTGGAATGATGAGAAAGTCTGATTTTATTTAATTGGAAAAAAACTCAAAGGTTCTTAAAAAACCCTTGTATTTGTAGCTTCACTCAGTCAATATTATTGGTATCAAATACCACGTGTTTTTCTTTCTATTGTAAAAACACTTGAAAACATTAAAGTGTCAAATATTGCATACAAAATGTATAACATACCCAGGTATGTTGGTTGTAAGGATACGTATAAATTTTTGGTTGTAAACATAAAGGTTAAGGCATATAAAATTGGTCCCTAAAAATCATAAAAGATTTCGAAATGATTTTAGAAACATCACAAAAAAATGTATCCTTAATACTCTTGATTACATAGAGAAGAATTTTGAATAATAGAAATTTAAATTTCCTTGATTTCTTAACAAATATAATTACTAGCTAAGTCGATGAACTTCTCCCCATCAGTCAGTGTTACTCTCGGTGGAAACCTTTTAAAAAAATTCCAGTTTGCAAATTCAAAAATAATTCGATAAAATTTTTAAAATAATTCGGGGTCATGCTCTATTGAAATTGGATCAATTGGTCCATAATTTTACCTAGCATCCAAACAAAAATTTTAGCAGAAAAGTAACGAAATATAACGTAACGACCAAGTAGCTAGTATCCTATTCTAATCATAGTAGAAAGTAGAAATATTACAAATGTTTATTTATATGATTTACAGAAATAAAGAATAATTACGAAATAACCATTTCTTGCTACTTTTGGGATTGTCTAACTCATTCATTCCACTGTGCATCTACTATCAACTAACTATTTTGCAACTTAATATTACTCTCATTCATACACGTTTTAACGAAAAGTAAACTTTTGGCGAACAACTACAGAAAAAAAATGCGTATGTGTGTGTATAAGAACCTTCATAACTTTAGAGACATGAGACACATTTCTGAATATGATGATAAAATACCCCAAATCGGTATGTGAGTTCATTAGTGACATGCACATTTTAACAAAATGTTCTCAAAGAAAAAAAATTTTATTTTTTCTTTATCAAAATTTAAAGGTGTTTGCACTCGTATCTATACGACTTTCTCTGTATTAAAAATAATTTTAAATGAAATTCGGCTGCTAGATATTGTAAACGACTTAATTTAATTCGCGTTATAAAAAAAAAAGCTACAAAACAACAAGTATTAAACCTTTTTTTATAGCACAACGTAAAAATACTAGAAAAGTGTAAGTAGACAAATTGTATTTGTACTACTAGTAGTAAATACCAAGAACATAAGCAGAGTGCGTGTTATTTTCTCTTTTTTATTTGAAGATTTTAACTCCATATCAGATGAACACATCACGTGCAACATGATTATTTCATGTGAACAGCTCTAAAGAATTCACAATTGTAAGTTACTTTTCAGGCTAGAAAAGATGCGCGAAAAATTTCAAACTACTACGAATACGTGACTGTTTTGACGACGATTAAGATGAAAACCAGAGGAAAGAGTGAATGAGTTAATATGTTCATATAAAGAATGATACGCACATATACTCGTACGTACATATGGATATGTATGTGGTGATATGTTTGTATTTACAATTTGAAATTTTTTATTTGTATCTGTGCGTGCATATGATACATGTTGCGTAATAAAATACAAACACGATTATAGGAATAGTTATGCTGGAAAAAATAAAAATAAAAAAGGAGGTTTTATGTTATACGAACAACTGGTTTAAGTCCTGCAAATACCTTCATACCTGGTGAAATTAAAAATTGTGCCAATTTAGTACCGAGGTTTAATTTCTGTTAGGTTGAAAGGATTTTTTTTTTTTTGTACCATATCATTACTATAGAGAATTTAAAAAGACTAGTTATTTGGCTTAAAAATTCTATAGTGTATTAGAATATACACAGAAAAAAATATTTTCGAAAAATGTTCAATTAAATTATTAATCAGAAATTTAAAATAATTTAAAATATTTTTACAATTAAAAAAAAATTACTCAATTATTTTAACAATTTAATTTAATTTTACATAAAATAATTTAATTTTACATAAAAATAATTTAAAATCCAATTTCAATTACAAATAATACAAATTCAATTATTTTATATTAATTGAAATTTAACCTATGAAAAAAAACTGTCAATTAAATTTTTAATATTATCACTTAATTTTATTTATATTTGATTAATTTGTTAATTGATACAATAAAAGAAATAATAAAAAATAATTTAAATCCTATAAATTGTTTTATTTTTAGTAAATATGTTTGAAAATTCGATTTCTGATTAATAGAATAATTAATACAATTAAAAAAGTAATTCTAATAGTTCTTAAATTTGATAAATCGTTTAATAAATTATATTTTTCTGTGTAATTGTTGAAGCATTATTCGTAGAAGAAATATGGTCTATTAAACGATTTATCAAAGATAAAAATATTCCAATAACTTTTTTAATAGTATCAATTATTTAATTGATAAAAAATTATGTTTTCTAATATTTTTTTTTTTTTTTTTTTTTCTCAAAATTAAATAGTTTATCGGAATGCAATTATTTTTATTTTGGTATTCATTAATAAATTAATCAAATATAAATAAAATTAAGTGATACTTGAATTTGTAGTTGAATAATTGAATTTACATTCAATTTTTTTCATATGTTGAATTTCAATTATTAAAATAATTGAATTGAAATTGGATTTTAGATTTATTTATGTAAAATTTAAATTTAATTTGTTGAAATACTTTGATTTTGTTTGATTTACCTAATTGTAAAAATATTTTAATTCATTATAAAATTCTGATTAATAACACATGTCAACACTAAAAAAAGTATCTGGAAAATTATGTTGCAGATATTGTAGGTATAGTCATCCTAATCACCAGGAACATTTCGGTTTTTCCATCACGTCACATTTTTAACCTATTGAGGGCCGAAGAAAATATGGTTTCATTATGAGTTTTTAGGTTATAAAATGTTTCCAGTAATAGGTAGAGCAGATAAGTTACTCATGTTGTATAGCCAAGACATGGGGCTATAAAAATGTAAATTTAGTTAAGTCTCTTACTTGACATACATAGTCGCCAGATGTCTTTAAAATTGTAAAAACCAAGAATTTCTCAATTAAACCTCATCAAACCATTGAAAAATGACGGGAAAGAAGTGGGTGTAGAGGGAAAATTTGTATTTCATAAAATAGATAAAAGACCGTAGTTATCAAAAATGGTAAAGTATGAAAAAAATAAAAATTAAAATTTAAATAACTAAATATTGTGTAGAAAGTTAAATAAATCATTTCCATGACGTCACAATTTTAAAATTTATAATGTTTTTATTTTGAACTTCATTGAAAAATTTATGGATATTTTTTTCTTTAATTAGGATTTAAGAATGTACTATTTATAATTTTTTTCTCATATTAAGCAGCTGTAAAAGTCTGTCACCAAAGTAGGATTCCATATGCCTTGATATAATCCTTAGTAACAGCGTTTTGGTGAAAAAGCTTCCATTTTTCTCTTATTTTTCCTATATTTTCAGTGCCTTTAGCAATTTTAAAGACTTCTAGGTGCTATGGAGGGCATGTTAGAGACATGGCATATTCAACACTTTTGTTGCATTATTCTTTCTCTATAAAATATGGATCCCCAATTTGCTCTATCTATTACCCAGAAAATTATATAACCTAAAAATGTCTTAGAGGTACATATTTAATTTGATCATCAATGGGTTAAAAGTGTGATGTGATAGAAATGTTTCATGAATTTTTTTTCACTACACTTAGTCTAAGAAGCAGTGTTGCCAGGACTTGAGAAAAAAAGAATCTAAATTAGACTTTGAAAAAAGTCAGAAAAGGCTAAATGTCCCAAAAAATAAAGCCAGAAAAAAGCTAATATATTGTTTTATTTAAAAACGCATTTATTTATTTTTTTTTTTCTCATTAGATTTTGGTATTTCTTAAAGATATTTTAGTGAATTTGTAAATATAACATAAATAGTTTTTATAGGTAACAAAGTTTGTTAAAAAATACTTATAATATTTTTGTAGAATGAAGCGCCGCTGGCGAAAATTTTCGTTAAATATAAATAATTTCGATTTTTTGTGCGAACTAATACACAAAAATGCTTAAATTGATGATTCTGTAGAAATAAAATGAGTAAATTTTTAGCCTTTTTAAGGCTATTTTAAAATTAAAAAAAGCTAGAAAAAAGGCTAGAAGCTAAAACGAAAAATTTGAGGCTAAAAGCAAAATAAAAAGGCTAGATTTAACCTTAAAAAGGCTAAACTGGCAACACTGCTAAGAAGCAAGAATTAAAAAAAAATTATTCAAGATATAATTTTTTTATAATTTTTATTTTTTTTTTAAACTTTTGGTGTCAACGCATTTTCTGCCAATGCGATTTTAAAAGTTTTGCCATTTTCTAAATCTGCGATCTTGTATTAGTTATATCAAATACTAATTTCCTACTATACACCCACTCCTTACCCCTTATTTTTCAAGAGTTTTATGGAGTTGAATTGAAAAATTCTTGATTTTTACAACTTTAACGACTTCTAGGGGCTCTGTGTGACAAGATAGAGACTTGACTAGTACTACATTTTTGTAGCCCCATGTCTTGCCTATAAAACGTGTGTGACTAATTTTCTCTACCTATTACTTGGAAAATTTCATAACCTAAAAACTCCTCAAGGAAGCAAATTTTTTTTTTGTTCCTCTATGGGTTAAAGATGTGACGTGATGAAAAATTTTCATTTGACTTTCTACATGATATCAAGCCAAAAAATAATAATTTTGCAGAATTATTAAAGATAAAAATTTTTTTTGTGATTTTGTTGACCTGTGTAATTTAATTGAAATTTTTTTTCGAAAAATTTTCTTTTCTGTGTTAAACATCTAAAAAAAAAAAAAAAATAACTTTTTATAAAAATATAACCCGCATTATGCTAGAACAATCATTTTGAATGCCTTGTATTTCTGTATATTGTAATTCCACAAAACTTATTCCTACTTTTTGAATCAATTTCTTGTGTGTAGTCGTTTAAAAAAAACTTCAAGTCACGTATAATCTCATTAACTAACACTAAGTAAGTTGCTGTCATATTCGGACGTGGGTCAATAAAGAAATCCCATAAATCAAGGATTTTTTTTCTTCTTCCTTTTATAATCTGAGCACTCGCATATTCTAGACAAATTACAATCAAGAACTGATGTTGCCTTAACATATTAGTATTTTATTTTTTTCAGCAATTTGCCATAACATTTGGATGTTACTGTAATGGAAGATATAAAAAGGGGAGGTGTAGTTAGGAATTATATATAAAAAAATATTGATTAACATTCTTAATAGTCTGTATAAATATTTATGGAACAAGAAGTTTTCATGTTTAAAAAAAATTATTGTTAAACATTAAAAAAAATAAAACTTCAAATATACACAATAGAGGTAAAGAAAATTTTTATAACAAATCACTTAAACTAAAAATTTAAGTTTAGAAATATTTAAAATTTTCATTCTAAGAATTAAATTTACTAGAAACTATAACTTTAATTTAAAAAGATCATATCTGATAAGTATATTGTAACTACTTCTATTGTTTTTTTCGCAACTGCTTTTAATCTGTATGCACTATTCATATAAGGATGTATGCAACTATAAATGTTGCATAAAACATTTGCGTCACTATTTGTTCAATGCAATCGCTACAATTTGAACAACTTGTAAACGAGACAGTCAGACAGATATTCACACTTACATATACATAGATAATAAAACAATAGCATACTATTATTATTGTTACATTTCTGAAATGTATTGTCAGAATATTCATAGTAATATAACATGAAGTTCCTTTAGCATACGAGCATAACTTTTTATTTATTTTTTATTTTTTACAATCAATAGAAATAACAAAGAAATTGACATGAAGTATTATAAATATCGACAGCAATAAATAAGATATAAAGATGCTAGTTTAGAGTCAAAAACCTTGAGAAAAACATAAAATTATTAACTATAAAAAATGTTTAAATAACAACAATTAAACACATCATACGTTGTCAAACGATTTAGTGAGCAAAAACCCCATTTTTATTTATTTTAAAGATATGCAAATCCAAAATAAGGCAGACCACTGTTTTATGTTCTAATAAAATGAAAAATTCGATCATGTTTTCGGGATCAATTTCAACAGCAAAGAGTGTCGACTCTTTTCTACATATATGGACAAAGGAAGTAAAAATTAACCTACTTATCATAGTCGTTGGAGCCCATATTCCTAGAACCATCTAAAGGTCCGGGGAGCATAAATTTCGAAGTAAAAAAAAGGATAACACAATCTTATTGCTTATATATAAATGACTCCTTCCTGAGTGACAGCAAAATTAGAGCCTTCCAAAGTGGTGCCTTGAGAACTCAGATGTTAGCGGTTAAGAAGTACAACATAATGTTCAAATAGTAGATCTCGCCATAGACTGAAAAAAGTAGTTTCAATGAATGAAGTACGTTGAATAAAATTAGTTTATTTTTTCCAAAAATTCTTTGATTCAACGAACGAATACGTTGCTTCACAAAAAATATTCATTGAAATTTAATAAAAAAAATTAACGCAATTTTGAATGGTATGTTGACACAATTCATTAAATTTATTACTTAATAAAATAAATAAATCAGTTCATTAATTCAAAGTTCATTTAATTAAAAAACACTTTTAAAATTATAATAAGAGAAAACATGTTTGTTTAATATAAAAAGCTTATATTTCTTTATATTAAACAATCTTTACTCAATGAACGAGTACTTTGAATCAAAGAAATGTTTCGATGAAGTAAGAGTAAAACAATCCAGTTTATATTTAACGTTGAACAAGGAATATATTTGTTATATGTTCGTTAAACATCAACAAACTTTTCATTATAATTATTATTATTTTTTTTTTTTTTAAGTAAATATAAGAGTTTTCATTCAACTTCATGCTTCGTTTTTTATTAATTTGAATATAGAAACATTTCAAAAATAATATAATTTTCTTTTTTCAAATATAAAAGTCTACAAATTCATTTACACATTGAAATTGAAGCAAAAACATTTACAGCTTTATGAGGCATTTATGTGATTGAATGAAAACTCCTTATATATTTATATTAATTAAAGAAAATGCTTATATGGGCAATTCTCTAACTAACAAGTTTTGATTCTTTCTTTTAATTGCTGTAATCGCGGATTTTAGCATACGTGTCCAATTCTTACAATGTAGGCTACAAACAAAAGACCAGCATGAATTTAATTAGCGTGCCATTAATCAGTGTCAAATTGTACTGAGCAAAAGTCGTGAAACCAAATTAAAAAAAAATACTAAATTAAATTTTGCAGTTTTTTCACTAGGAATTTACGCCGTTTCGGGTATTGCAAAACTCAAAATGGAGCCTAATAGCTTTTGAAATTATGCATCATTTGACATATATCTCATTAATGTGCCCTCAACAGAAATGCTGTAGGAGGTACCCAAACTTGGAGAGAAAAATCATGAATGGCTCCAAGAGGTACCTTTTTCGCGCGGCACACTCGCAACGTTATTTCAGTGAAGATAGAGTATCGCGTTATCAAATTAGGTTTCCAAATCATTGTGGCATTTTAAAATATTTGCTAAAAAATAAAGTTATTTTAAAAAAATCAGAAATTTTGCATATTTTGTTATAGTGGATTTTGGCGTTATAAGTAAATCTTAATCTGAAGTAAGTTCTTGTAATAAGTTTTACTTACGCAAAAAACATGATTTCACTGAAAATATTTAACAACGGGTTTCATGAGCTCAGAACGCGATGTTTTTAATTAAGTATGAATGTTCGAGGCACACCGAAGGCGCTAATTAAAATTTGGAGATTTAATTAAGTGCAAACAAAAAATCTATTTAAATGAAATTGTCTTATCAATTATTTAAAAAACGATGAATTTTATAATAAATGGATTAATATGAACAAGACTACAACTAAAAACTGAATTTTTAAAATTTTTTTAATCCATTTCCAAACACTGTTGCTTTTCGCATCAGTAACTTTACCTATACCGTAACTAATTTATTTTAAAATTAATGATAATGTTTTATATATGTACGTACATTTAGCTTGGAATGTTAACTGAATAAATTTAGGGAAAAAAATTAATTCCGACGATTTTTTACCCCCGGTAGAGTTGATCAAAAAAAGGTCTATAAAATAGACCTTTTTTAAAATTTAAAAATTCATTCGAAAAATGTTACATAACATTTGTTTGATTCTTAACATAGACTTAAAAAGGCAAAAAAACAAAAAAAAAAAAAACTAATTTTATTTTTACAGAATCATCAATTTTCATCATCATTTCTGTATATTAATTCGCGGCGCTTTATTCTACATAAATATTATTATTATATTTAACAAACTTTATTACCCGTAAAAACTATTTATATTATATTTATAAATTTAAGAAATAACAAAAACAAATGAGAACAAAAAAAAAAAAAAAAACGAGAGAAAAAGATATAGTCAAGCCCGACCGTATGATACCCTACACCATTGTGTACATTATAATTCGGGGAGGGGTCTTGACTTGGAGTCAAATGTGGACCGATACTCATAAGTGTAAAATAAAACATAAGAATACAGAATATTACGTTGAAGCTGACATGTATATAAATTTATTCACTTTTGGGTGATTCCCGAAAGAGGGCCTTATATGGGAGCTATGGTAAATTATAGACCGATCTTTGTAAAATTTGGCACTATCATTTATGTTCATATAAAACTTATTTGTGTCGAATATTAACTTGATACTAACATTTTAATGGGATTTATGCCCGTTAAAGTGAATTTCTGAAAAGGGGTTTATATGGGAGCTATGGTTAATTATGGACCGATCTTTTTAAAAATCGGCATACTTATTTAGACTTATATAAAACTTACACGTTCCAATTTTATTAAAATATTGCTATATTTTAGGGATTTATGATCGTTAAACCCTTCTCCGGGAGGACATTTGTATGGGGGCTAGGTGAAATAATGGACTGATCATAACCAATTTCAATAGGATTCGTCCCTGGACTATAAGAAACCTGTGTACTAAATTTCATTAATTTTGGTTCAAAATTTCGACCTGTAGTTTGGTTACAAGGTTTACATGGACGGACAGACGGTCAGACGGACAGACGGACGGATTAAGCCGATTGGTATAAATTAAGGTGGGTCTTAGACCAATATTTTTGGGTGTTACAAACATCAGCACAAACACATAATACCCTCCCCACCTATGGTGGTGTAGGGTATAAAAAAAATAAATGCGTTTTTTAATGAAACAGTATTTTCTTTATTTTTTGGGACATTTAGCCTTTTCTGGCTTTTTTTAAGTCTAATTTAGTTTTTTTCTCAAGTCCTGCAACACTGCTTCTGAAGCACTTTTTCACAGGTTACTAATAGTAAATATCGATGTTTAAAACTTTAGTTCTTAAATGCATGAACATTTTTTAAATCATACCCATCACGTTCAAAATAAAAATGGAGAGAAATCGCTTAATAACGCCGATATTTTCCAAATGACCATTATGGTTTATTGCAAATTTAGCTAGGCTAGCGATTTTTAAATTATCTTATTGTCCAAAGTTATGGCTAATATAGCGAATTGGAATTCCAATTTATGTAACCATAATTTAGGATTTTAATCGAAAAGATGAGAAACACACTATCAAAATTTGTGAAGATCGAACCAGAATTGATCATATCTTGATCGAGTTAGTGCGAATATAACTTTTATTTATGTTCCGCATATAGTAGATACTAAATAAATTTGTTTACGTTAAGATTCAATAAGCTTCTTATTTAATAGTATTCAAGCTTAAGAAAAAAAATCCCAGAAAACTTATCTTAATATTTTTTTCTCATTTTTTTCTCTTACAGCCAACTTATATTGCACTTTAAACTCTCTACTACAATTTTTATCTCTGCCACAGGATATAGAACAATGTCTACAATGTCTGCAACAAAGTGAATTTGTTTGGTTATTTGTTATAATTTTATAATCTCTTAAAACAAATAAGAAAACTAATATAAAACTCTTTGCAAATGTAGATATGACTAGAACAAGCTAAAAATTCTTAAATTCTTGTCTTTTTCTCGGACAGAAAAAACAAGAATGAAATACATAAATCTAAGATTACAATTGTCCAAACGTTTGTTTGGACTCTTTATTTTTTCCAAGCTAGTTAAATAAAAAATACCACATCAAAGATACTTTGCTTAAACTTGCAACTATTGCCATGATTTTTTTTATTTTTTTATTTTTTATTTTAATTTATAATATATACCAGCTCTCTGTTTAAAATAGTGTATGCGTGTGTGTGTGTATGTGAATAACACAAACACATCCCAACAATTATACATTTATTTACTACAAACATAGATACAGGTTTACACTTTAAATCCCAACCTAATCCACAGTAAACATTCAAGAAGACATGACTCTATCATGTTAAACGAGTGTTATATACATACATATGTATGTGCTAGTATTAGTGTAAGTTTATGTGATTGTGTGTGTGTGAGTGTGTTCCGGAGTGTAGGTATGGAATTTTACTTTAGTCTGTCTGTATTTGAAAATAAAAAGTGAAACTTTAAAACTTGTACATTGTACTATAAAGTAAATAGAATAAAATTGAAACATTATGTAGGTATAGTATGTAAACACACGCATACATACGTATATAAACAAGCACACGTATAGTATATATATATGTGTATGCTTTAAGTGTGTGATAGTTTTTTGTTGCCTGACAAAAAAAGAGAAGCATTTTATGTTTTAAAGTTGGTTGTTTTACCATTTTTAAATTGCATGGGTGTGTGTCTGTATATACATATATATATTTCAATATATGTGTAGTAGTATGGCATTTAGTTTAAGGTGTTATAAAAACTTGTTACGATTTCAATGATTAAATATAAATGAAAGTGGATTATTTTCACATCTTTTCTCCGGTATAGTAGAACAGGTTTAAGGATTTTTATGAATCCTTTTTTTTTTTTTTTGTGTTTGAAATAACTTTAAGGAATGACTCTTTAGATGACTTTTTTTCTAGTTACACACATAAAAACGTTTAATTAAATATATGTTGAATTTTTTTTGTGTGTTACTTTTATACATAAATCTTAGGGGAACATTGAATTTCTATAACAAACTAACTACCATGTACGAAGATTAAGTATTCTTGTTTCAGCAGCTGTCATTTTAGGGTTCATAGTCCCTTTTCAAATACATAAGCACATTTTTATCATTGTAAAGAATACATACATACATACATACATACATACATACATACATACATACATACATACATACATACATACATACATACATACCTAGAAATTATATTTAAGTTTGCATGTGTGTAAGAGTGTTGTTTTCATGTTTCTAAAGTAATCCCCCTTAAATGTCATATTTATTTTTGATAAATCCTTAAAAAAAAATCTATTTTATTTAAAATAAAACACCCTACAGTAAATTGATATATTATTAATTTCTGAACCTTTTTAATAGTAATATAATTTCTATATGCTAAACTATAGGATTTTGTTTATGATTTAAATTTGTTTATTTTAATAGATGTATAAATTCAGTTTTTATTTAATTAAATTAATAAATTATTTTGGCATTAGCATAACTTATGGTCGTATTGAGCTGATTTTCAACATTAATTTATTTCCGCAAAATACACACACAAGCCCATTTACTTTTAAATGTGTGTAACAGAGGTCTGTTAAAAAACAATCTAGAAAACATTTATAATAATAATCCTTTATGTAAATTTGATAGTTGGTCTTTTATTTTATATTCCAACACATCTATACTATGAAATGTTTTAAAAACATATGCATGAACAATATCATTGTAATATAGACCCACAGTTTTACGAAAATCTTCACTGGCTTCAATTTACACACATACATAACTATATATTTAATAATTATTTGCCACCGATTGGCTACCTTATTTGCTTGAGTAATCTAAGCATTATCAATTTCAACTTTTTAATTGGCCACTAAAATGTTCTTGCTAATCACCTAGCATTGAATGGTCCTCAGAACTGCGGAGATATTTATGTCTGCATATAACTATATATATACATTTAAAATTTTGATTTATGAACTACTTTATATATTTAAATATAAATATTACTATGTATTTTATAGTACTTATACGGTACTTTTTTGAAAATTAATGTAATACATGGTCACATCGTAATGACCGAAAAAATAATATAAACACATATCTACAAATTAAGAAAAAAATATATAAAAATATAGAGGAGCCAGAGAAAAAAAAATAAATAAATAAATAATAAAATCTGTGATCATTCATATATCTCTTCGAAATTATTTTTTTATATGAAAAACAAAAATTGCATTTCTTAAGAAAATCAGAGTTGCTAGACAAAAATAGTGCAAATTATCAGTTATATTTCCCACCAAAAATGTTTTTTTTTTTTTTTTGTATAGAAATCTAATGTTTCATTATTTAAAATTTGTGATCACTTTTATTTCTTATCAAAAATTGATTTTTTAGTAAAGAAATTAAAATTGCTTTATATATAATGAAAATCTGAGATCAATTACATTTCCATATTTTTATACCCACCATCAAAAAGATGGGTGGGTATATTGATTTTGTCATTCCGTGTGTAACATGTTAAAGGAATCATCTAAGACCCCACAAAGTATATATTTTCTGGGTCCTGGTTAGATTCTGAGTCGATCTAGCTATGTCCATCCGTCTGTCTGTCTGTTGAAAGCAGGACAGGGCTCGAACGGGGCAACATAGTTGGACAAAATTTGGCACAAATATTTATCTTATATATTGAAAATGGGTAAAATCGGTTAATAAACAAAAAAGTTATGGGCAAAAACTAGAAACACAGGGTGTCCGTTTCATACTTTTCTGCTGATATTTCTTAAACAAAAGCATGTACGACAACGTTTGTATAAATAGTTTGAGGGTCGATATAAACTCGGAAACCAAGAATGGGCGTGGTCCGCCCACTTTACCACCCACCTCCCATATAAAGTGAAACTTTAATGAAATTGTGTTCAAATAGTTCAAGGACCAATGTAAACTCGGAAACAAAAAATGGGCGTGGTCCGCCCACTTTACCACCCACCTCCCATATAACGTAAAATTTTAAAAATTGATGGTGGGTACACGCAAAGAAAAAATATGGTTCCAGTGACTATAAACTAAGAGCAACATACTATGATTGTAATGTATGATTCCAGGTTACATTAAGTATATTTGTACGTAATCATTGCTATGATTCCAATTTATAATATACTAGTAAGGTTCATAATCTTATTAATAACTTTTAGTAAGTTTTATAACCTTTTCTTAAGTATTGCTTTCAATGTCATTACGTTTTAATCATTTAATAATTCCATTTTATCTTATATATCAAATAATTTCATCATATATATAATTCCATTCTATCATATGTATAATCCCATATTATCATATATATAATTCAATTTTATCATATATATGAACTAATTTCATCATATATATGATCCCATGTTTTCATATTTGTATTAATTTGTACCACGATATGTGGTACATTCATCATACTGAATAAAAACAAACCTTGTTAATTTATATTTATTCATATATAAACTAAATGAGAATTAATATACTAACAAACTACTGGACTGATACATAAAAATGTGTATTCAAAATGCATTAAAAGTTAATGGCTTAATGGTTGTAGAATTAACCAAATTTGTAAAATGGACTAAATGGTTGTAAAATTAACTAAATAGTTGTAGAATTGACTAAATGATTGGATTTATTCATGAATATGATTTCATATAAACATATTTAAATTCATATTATAATTCAGTGAACCATATTAAAATTTTGATTGTGGGTAATCATTAAATGATTAAACAGAATCATTAACGTTGCTATCATGAACACAGTATATTTAAATCAATGAAAAACGGCTATATAATCATTTAATAGTTGTGGTGATCATGCTGTAACCATGTTTTTTCTCTGCGTGTATATAGATTCGGCCGAGCCGAATATAACATTCGCGATGTTATAGATGGTAAATACCGGGTAAATTGGGTAGATATGGGTAAATACCCGGGTATTTACCCAAAAGTTGGGTATAATTTATGTTATAGAAATTTCGGTGAAAAACACATTATTCCGCAAAAATTAAAAATTTTTTTACGTGAAATAATCGTAGCAGATATTTCCCATCTCATTAAAAAAAACTGTCATTGTTAATGATTGATAATAATGGTTTTAGAGAAGTATCTATATTTCATATGACTTAATTGGAAAAATTTCAGTTATATGCTAAAAAGCAAACTTTTTCGATATTATTTGCAGTTCGTTTTTTTGAGTGGTGAATGAGCATTCTGTGACAGCATAAGTGCAAGGATCAATCTATATATGAACCGCTATCCTTCTCAATTTTGTAGACACCCAAATACATCTTCATCACACTATGGTTTCGCCGACCACTTTTCTTGGCCAAAACTAATTTTGGTAACATTTTCTTTTTGTGTTTTAATTATCGTAGTTGTATAGCAAACACTTTAAAATACTAGAAAATTGAGTTTTTTCTTACTTTCACTAATTTGTCGCCATAATACAATAGATCAAAGTTGAGTTTCTTAAGCAAATTTAAAATATGTATAAAAAAGGTGACTTTTTCAACGGTTTTCATTAATTTATAATTACTGAATACAAAAATTGTTTAAATAAGTTTATTATTTAAAATAGTAATTAGGATAAGTACTTTTATAATTGAATACGAAATTAGTTAGAACTTGTTGTCATCTTAGAAAAATACGGTTTGTTTTACAAAACCCAAAATGAAATTGGATTCGTAAAAAATTTTACGTTTCATTTGACCTGCAAGTTTTTGGTGAAAATTGGTAAAAAAAAAAAACTCAACGGAAATAAATAAACATATATCTGGGCTATATTTACCATTTTGTCTCGTTTTGCGTTCTTTTGCGATTTTCGAGAAAATACATTTTTTCCGTATAAGTTAGCATTGGAAATTCTTATCATTTACAAAGGTCTAACCTATGAATAAAAATGCCAAGATTAAAAAATAAAATAGCAGATATTGCTAAAATATCAAAATTAATGCTGCTAAAGCAAAATGCACGGTTTGGTTTGAGTTATAAGTGAAATATGTTAAAATTTCCTTTGTAATGTAACACATAAAAATAGTAAAAATTAATTAAATTTTTAAAATGCAAAATAAATACATTAAATTGCTTTGATTTTCACCCAAATCATATTTCAAACAAGACAATCAGTTTTTTTCCATTTTTGTAATTTTGGCCAAGAAAAGTGGTCATTGAAACCATAGTGCATCATCTAGAAGGAGATATTTCTTCTATGTTGCTCCACACACAATTTTTAGCCCATAAGTTCTCTTTTGCTTTATAGTTCCATCACTACATTTCTGTGAACTTTTGACAAAACAACTGAACTCAAATTGTCATTTTTTGTCACGAGAGCTATAAACTGTTCAAAAAATCAACAATTTCTTTGGAAATGTAAATTTTTGGCTAACTATATCTCCAAAACTAAAAGTCGTAGGAAAATACCTAATAGTGCTTTATCATGTCAATGATTACATAATCTGAAAATTGTCTTATCTCGAGCGATTTTTAATTAAAAACCTTGTCACAATATCTGCTTCTGTGTTGCACAAATGTTTTTTTATAATTTTTGCGTCTTCTTATGGCTGAACCTAAAAAAAAATTAAACTTATTTTTCTTTCATTAATATCATACATACATAGCTTTTTTTATTTAATTTAATCTTAATTTCATTCGCTTTTTTGTATTTAACATAAATATGTCATTGAAGACATTACCACAAATAACTTATTTGAAATGAAATACAAATCAGTGATTGCCTGAACTAGATTTTAAGTTTTTTTTTTTTTTATAAATACCCAAATAAATTCCCAAAAAAGGAATTTATCGTGAACTTACCCGGTCTTTATCCACACATTGGGTAAATACCGGGTAGATATTTTATATTTTATATTTTATAAGAAAAATTAAAATTACATTTTAAAAGGAAACAAAAGACGATAGAGCAAAAATTTTATTTCACTTCCAAAATCGACGAGAAAACTAAGATTGCATTTACTTTATCTCCCCTGGTCCTATCTGTACTATTATTATTTTTTATATTTTTTTGCTTCATCAATGTTATATGATAAGAATGTAATTCCCACGATATTTAATATTTTCGTTGTATGGTGCTATTCTATTGATAAGAAAGGTATTCCTGCAAAATATATTTTATTAAAATCATTGTACACGTTTTGATTTAATTCACAAATTAGTGAAAATACTCATTTACAAGTTACATAAAAAAATTAAAAAAAAATGAAATTGAAAAAAGATTCGGCTGTGCCGAATCTTTGATACCCTTCACCATATTACCATCTTACTATCTTATCGACATCATATTACCATATTACCGACAAATAATAAAATTTTCGCCTTAACGTATGCTTTCATATTTTCACATATTTAAATATAAATTTTTTTCAAACTACGAAAATTTGAATATGAAAAAAAAAAAACAATCATAGCAGGCTTTGCTTTTAAAAACTAAACAACAACAACAATTCCATATTTATTTATTTTTTTATGTGTGTATATACAAACTGACTGCATATACAAAGAACAACAACAACACTGTTATTCATTATATTACTTCTGTTGCTAACTAAACTACTTGTCTTATAGGCAAAAACGTCACTAATAGTCATTACAATGCTTAATATACATGTTTGTGTATGTATTTATGTATATTCTTAACAGATATGTTTTAGTTTTAAAAAATAAACAACAACAATTCCATATCTATTTATTTTTGTACAGACTGCATATACAAAGAACAACAACAACACTGTTATTCATTATATGACTGCTGTTTCTAACTAAACTACTTGTCTATACAAAAAACAAAAAACGTCACTAATAGTCATTACAATGCTTAATATACATGTTTGTGTGTGTATTTATATTCTTAACAGATTTGTTTTTGGGCCATAACTCTGTTGATTATGAACGAATTTGGTTTATTAAAAAAAACGAAATTTTATAAAAACATTTATGACTGATCTATATAAAAATAAAAATCTGTAGCTTGAACAAGGGCTTCAAAAATAAAAAATTAGTTTTCCCCGATATCTCAGTTATTACTGAACCGATTTATTTCATTTTTTCAGAACAAAAATTCAGAAAATAATATCCGAGACCCCTTTAAAAATTCGAAGTCCCTGGTATATACAAAGGCTTCAGAAACTGAAAAACCGGTTCCAAAAACCGGTTTTTAAAGCATATCTCCGCCATTTATAAACCGATCCTGCGATTCAAAAAACCGAAATTTTATAAAAATATGTGACCGATCTGTATAAAAATAAAAATCTATAGCTTAAACCAAGGCTTCAAAAAATAAAAAATGCGTTTTGTCCGATATCTCAGTTATTATTGAACCGATTTATTTAATTTTTTCAGAACAAAAATTCAGAAAAAAATGTCCGAGACTTCTTTGTAAAAACGAAGTCTCTAGTATATACAGAGGCTTCAGAAACTGGAAAACCGGTTCCAAAAACCGGTTTTTTTAACATATCTCCGCATTGTATGAACCGATCTTGCTGAATTCCAATAGCAAAATTCTCGAAAGCATTTCCGATCGTTTGATATATATATTATATATGTCAGTTATCGGTGGGCTTCATAAACGCCATTTCAACCGACACACGGACGGACGGACATGGTCCTATCGTCATCACTTCTTACAAGGATCCCGAAAATGTCAACTTTTTTGCTCTCCGACGAAAATTGTGGGAATTACAAACGGAATGACAAACTTATATATACCCTTTACACCTTTGGTGAAGGGTATAATTACACCTTTGGTGAAGGGTATAAAAATAAAGGATTTTGTGATTTTATAATTTTTCTACGTAACTTGGTAATGAGTATTTTCACTAATTTATTAATAAAATGAAAACTTATACATTGATTTTAATGAAATATATATTATTTTATTTGAAACAAATCTATCTTTATGGTTAAGGAATAAAAATTTTAATTTTTGACACTTTCAAATTTATATATTTTGAAAAAAAAAAAAAAAAAAAAAACTTGAAATTTTGTATAAAATTTAATTTTTTCTCAAAAGATTGGCTTAATATCTCCATAACTGTTGACCGTATTAAAAAGTAGTATTAGAATAATTTGATGATAATTTTAATTAGAATTTTTTGATATTTTTTTTAATAAAATCGGACAAATCGTTTTTGAGATATACTCTCATAAATAATGCAACCTCCTTAATTTTATAAATCGCGATTTATCGCGAAAACTAGTCAATTCAAAAAAAGAAGGTTAGAGGTTTAGTACTTATTAACACCGTGTATCCGAATTGACTGAGAAACCCCGTGTCACAGGAATTTTTTCTCATTTTGTAACTCTGCGTTATTTATCGGTTTTAGATAATTTTAGTAATTTTTACATTGATATATTATAGCAAATATTTGCTATATTTTTATCATAACAGCATATTTTAAGTTTAGCAATTATTAGCTTTAAATATTTTCAATTGCAAAAAATTTTCTTAGCCATTGCTAAGAAAAATTTTAATTTTAATAATATATTTCAGAATTAATTAATATTTTAATAATGTATTTTTCCTTAATTTTATGAGCATGTTTTTCAATTTTAAGAGCACTGTTTATGAGCATAAAACACATTTGTTAAAATATATTTTTGGTTACCCTGGTGATCGTTTATATTTCTCTCTAAAAATCAATTTTTTTAGGTTAAAATATTTTATTCATTGTGTCGTTGAAACTTTTTTACTACTTCTCTTCTTGTTATAAGTAAAATATTTAACATTTCTTTATAAAATTGATTGAATAAAAGCTGCATTTAAACTTTTGCCCTTAAAAAATAAATATTTCAAATTTTCAAAAGAGTTGTAAAAATATAAACATATACATATGCATGTACAGTGGGTATCATAAATAAGTAAATAAAGTAGTATCTTGAACTCAATGGGTTCTTTTTCAAGTTGTAGATCGAAGATATCAAAAGTAATATATAATTATAAATATATAATGTATTGTTAGCAAAATAAACAGCATAAGATTCAATTAAATACATTACTACTTAGTGAATCTGGTTATTTTTAAAGAAGTGAAAAAATCAATGCTCCATAAATAAGTAAACGAAGTTTTTAATAGCGCCGGCGACGCCTATATTTTGATACATTAGTGCCAAATTTGTTGGCATAGTGACTGCATATATTCCGCATATACCTGGACAAAATTAAGAAGTTTTAGTAATAATTAAGTCCATCAGACTGGTCAATTATGGGAACTAAATTTTTTTTTATTAAATTTTACGCAATTTCTATTGGTGACATATTTGGACTTTAAGTAGGTCCCTCTGAAATGTTAATTATTTCCTCAGCTATATATTTTGAATCAAATTCACCCTAATTTATAAGTAAATTTTCCTACTATAGGATAAAATCCACAAAAATTAAACAAAAACTTTTTGGAACTTTATACCTTTTAACAGATTTAGGTTAAACTGGGAATTTATTTTACCTTTACGTACAACTTTTTTTTCCTATTTTATAAAGAGAAATGTATTTCCAAACCATTAAGCCCTTTCCGCTAGACTTAAGTATTGATTTTCTATACTTAAATGTTAAAGTTTAAACATTTTAGAACTAAACGTACATATGGCCTACATTATATTTCATGCGAATCATAGGTTATTCAATCCAGAGACTTATTTTCTAAATGTTTCATATTTTTAGACATAATCTGCATAACGTCATCAAATTTTGGAGATTTATTATACTTATTTGCCATCATTTAGGTCGAAATTATGGTTAAATTAAAATTTTCTGATTTTATTAAATTTTCGAAAAAGTGATTTTTTTATTTCTCTTATAATATAACAAATAATTATCGCTGTTGTACTAAAATAATTTTGCAACCATGAATTTCGCTTACTTTTAACAAAAAAGAAATTAAGCTAAAAGTAGCTTGTTTACTTATTTTTGAGTCGCCCGAAAACAAAATTTTTTCGACTTTCTCTAGAAAGAAACTTAAAAAAAAAATATTTGAAAAATTTGTCTTCAGTGTAAAAGAAAACAAATTGACTTCATCAAAAACATGTAAATTTTTAAAAATGGACCGTTATATTTACCGCTTTTTAAAGCGAAACAGAAATGATAAACCCGCTGTAAATATTTTAATGCTTGTGTGAACACATTATACATTCTTAACTATGTAGCTGGATATTCAATGCCACAGTAGGGCGAAATGCAAAATTTTTGGTAATAAATCTGTATGTAGAGGAGAACCTATGCTTTCAGAAAAATCATCTTTTAGTCACCCTATATAATAAGAGATAAGCTACAGGATGTCAAATTTGTATAGCTCGAGTATGTAAAAGTTTAAAAAAATCACTTTCAAACATTTCATTATACAGACATTATACAGATTTATTACCAACAATTTTTCGTATGGCCCTACTGTGCAATGGTTAACAAATACCTATTTAATGTTTTACATCGAAGTTGTGGAAAATCTTGTAATGTTGTTAGGAATTAAATTAGTTATGTCGATGTTCTTGTGTTTAGGTTTTTCCTTACTTAAAAATTAGTTATCAATATATTTTATCTCTTTAATATTTTAATTCTTTGTATTTGATTATTCTTTTTAAATAAAAAATTCGTAAACTTTTGTAGCCTAGTTCTTTTATTTGCAATAGATTTTTAATATAAAGTTGTAAATATGTGTTTAAATTTGTTTTTCATTTTTTTATATGACTTTTCCTTAATTTGTCTCTAGAAAATCAATCTGAAAATATTTCACATAATATTTAAAGTTTTCCAAGCATATTTTATAAGAGTATGTTTATGTATATTCTATAATAATATTTCCGTTGCACATACGAGTACGTAAAAGATTGTTGTTCAAATTTACTGTTGGCATAAAAATGAAAAAGTTTTTTTTTAAAGTTTATGTAAAAAATTTCGTCAATATATTGTTAGTTTTTTGTATTCTTTTTTGGCAACAAAGATAAAGTTTCTATTATAAAAGTTAAAGAAATGAAATGCAACAACCAGGACCTATGATGATGATGTTATTCAGTAAAATAGCAGAGCAAAAAAAATAAAAAATAAAAAAAAAATAGGAAACATTATTCAAAATGGCAGCCATTATTTAGTTTGTATTTTCTGAATAATACAAAATAAGGGGTTTTTATACAAGATTAAAAATTTATGAGAAATTTCGTGAAGATGTGAATGACATCGCTTAGTTCAACTTAAAGTAAGGCAGAAGATAATTACCATATATTACTAAGTAATGCTGAAGATAAGTTGTTCATTTTGCCGAAATATACATAACATGTTTATTAAGTAAGTGGGTAAGTTCCTGTTAAGGTCTCCTTAATTTCTCATTTATTTCTATTATATACAAATTTAGTCATTTCTGGAGGAAATAAAAATCATGAAATCAGAAACCCTAATAGTAATAAATTGATTTAAATATATTTATAGTAAAATTATATTAAAGTAAAACAATAAAAAAATGTCGCTTCGTAACAAGATAAGACTTATAGGAATTAAAATTGTTACAGTAATACAATATTTAAATTATTAAACTCTTTAAGGAAACTCTGCTAAACAAAAGATTTTTTGTTATACAACAAGTTTATATACTTAAGTAGTTTCTCAACAATGCACATTGGGGTAAAAGGGGTCGAAAATGGCGATTAATTCAGGGAACTTGATTATTAGGTAAAAAAAAAAAATCAGTTTTAAAATTTTAAGATTATTTTTAGAAGAACAGTAATATCTGTCCGTCTGTCTATACATTAGAGTAAAATGGGTCGAAAATTATGCATAATTCAGAGAAGAGTGGTATCAACACTTTAATGATCACGTTTAATTTTTCTATTTATCAATAAGTAAAAAAATGCATTTTTAGAATTATAAGATGTTTTTTAGCTGAATGGTAATGTTCGACCGTCCGTCTTTACATTTGGGTTAAATGGGACAAAAATGACGCTTAGTTCAGGAAAAGGTGATATCCAAATTTTTCTGATCACGTTCTATGTTCTATATTTATTAGTTAGTAAAAAAATGCACTTTTAGAATTCTGAAATATTTTTTGGCAGCATGGAAATGTCCTTCCGTCTGTCTATACATTTCAGTTAAATGGGTCGGAAATGGCACTTAATTCAGGGAAAGTTGATATAAAAATTTTAATACTTACATTTGATATTGATATTAATTTTAAGATTTCTCTTGAGAGAATTCTAATGTCCGTCTGTTTGTTAATTTTTGCAAACTTTCCAATTCAAAATCGTTTAACTTTCGACTCAATAAAGATAACAACTCAAAATTTTCTTTGTTCGATAGATAATTTTGCTTTTTAAACACAAAATGTAATAAAATCGGATGAAAATATTTGTCTATATATAGGAAAATCTTAACCAAGATCTTGTAAAATGAGATTTTTGAAATTTCAAATGTATATAACTCGAAAAATATATAACATAAGTAGTACATGCAAGCATGTTTTCTTAAGGATTTGTTAAGGACTTTAAGGTGATATAAAAATCTTAGAAAGCGGGTAAGGAACAAAAATTCGCTAGTGGTTTAACATTTTCTCTGACACTAGTACCCTATTTTGAATCATAGTTCCGCTCCTGAAGCGTATATTCTAAACTCAAAATGCTACTATCCTCTGCTACGCCTGTGTGAAATTTCATGTAAATCCAACAAGCTGATTAGAAGTAACAGATTTATTTCCATTCTGCTCCACTGTTTAATGTTTAATAAAGAAGTCTGCACTCAAGCTGTTTTTTGTATGAAATAAACTGGACTTTTTTTTGGAATCGGGCTACATATGCATAATTTTTTTTTTTTTTCATAGTATTAAAGTGGAAAATATATACTATTTTTCGAAACATTTTCAGAACAAACATCCTGCAACATTTTAAGTTGCATTCCATGAAAATTTGTGTATTTCAGAACAATTAAAAAAAAAAAATAACAAAAATATTAGGACAAAATATAATTTACTTGAAGAAAAATACACTTAAGTATCTGAAGTTGATGGTTTCATTTTAAAATTTTAGCTTGAAAGACTTTTTATTTAAAATAAATACATTGAAAGCTTTACTATTTTTCATAAATGTAAAAAAATGTTCTACTTCGACAGCTCCTTAGAAGAATACAACACAACCTAGCTTAAAGATTTTAATTGATATTGATACATAATTTTGTCTAATTTTATTCGGTACCCATCTTTAGTACAAAATTTTGACACATTTTACCCCAACGTGCAATGTTTCAACTTTTTATTCCTTTAAATACTTTTCCATATATCCAACGTAAATGCTAACAAGTAAATCACAGTAATATATTAGAAATATACAGATTCATTGCTATTAAAGTGCTTGCATATATTTGTCTATGTATAAAATGTTAAATAAATATTAAACATAAATTCAATCTAGATATTTATCAAAAGTTCCTTGTCAATATCCCAGGTGACAAACCACAATAGTGTTGATGATATAAAACATGTTGTTGATGTATTTACAACTAAAATATATTTATTTTTTTTATTATCAATTTTTGTTCTGCTGTGAATCAATGCGTAAATGTTATTTAGTTAAAACCCAGCAAAAAAGAAAAAATAAATTTAATAAGAACCAATAAATAAAATATAGGTTAATAAATAAATTTTTATTAGCACAGTCACTTATGTAGTTGGAGAAATGTCTGCAAGTAAAATAATGATATTTCAACTTCAAATTATTCAGGTTTTTCTACAAGAGGAGAACAAGGCCAAGAAATATAAAACTAAATATCATTTTTCAAAAGTTTGCTGGGAATGTGAGTTTTTTGCTAACACATTGATGTAATTCTGTCGTATTTGTTCATGAGTATATTGAAAAAAATAATATGAATTTATAGTTATGCAACTGCCACAGGTTTGCAGTGCAATTTTTAAAGTACTCATTAGTTTTTGTCGGTATTAAATGATAGATAAGAACAATGTAAAATGGAATTTATTTAATATATAATAAGTACATTACTAAATTCAAAAATTTAAAAAAATAAAATCTTTGTTGTATAAATTCCATACTAATTTGCTCTAAACATTTTAAAAATTGTACAATGGGATAAATTGTTAAAAAACCATTAATATAAGAAAGTATGATATTATTTGAAAATAGTTTGGATTCAGAAAAATAAGGAAAACATTAAATATCTTTAGTGAATCTGCTCCGTATGTGTCTAAGACGGGGTTCATACACAGCAATTTTTCTTGTCTCAATTCTTACTTCGTAGGCGAGAGAGGTAAAGATAATGTAAAAGTTTAGTATTCCTTTCTCCTCTATCTGCTATAAACTCAAAATTTCTACAAGGAAAATTGCTATATGTGAACCCTGACTAAATTTAACACTGCGTGTTCAAATCATTAACTAGAATTTATACTAATTGGTATCAAGTTGACACCACTCAATATCGATTTATTTGTTTTCTATTTTGTGTATTTAAAATTTGTAAAATAACGGTATCAAAAAGCCGATACTGTTAATTGTCAATGTAACCACAAAGACCGTGGAACTTGAATACAATTTTTTCCTTAATGTGTAAATTCAATAAAAGAAAAAATTTTCAAAAGCAAAAGAAAACTTATTTTGATAAATATGACGGTTTATAAGTTTTATTTTGTCAACGAATAGAATGTTATTAAATTCTGCTTTTTAGAAACAGTAAAAATAGTAGCCAAAAAACTGCAACAATAGTATTTATTAAATTGTTGCTAAAATACGCAATGAACCTGTACCTGCGCTCTTAAATTGTCTGTGGGATCCATCTTCAAAAATTTAACTCGGTTAGTCTTTTGTAAAACTAGGTCACTCACTTAATTTATTAAATAGTCGATTACGGATTTTAAACTCAAAAGCACTTTATATTTCGTAATTCAGAGGGTTCATTATTATTGAATTTACCAAACATTAGATTTTTGGATGAAAAATTATAAAAAACAAAAATATTTTTTTTTTTTTTTTTTTTTGTATAATTTAATAAACTGAAATCCTTTATACTTCGTAAACCAGAGGGTTTAGAGTGAAAAGGAAGCTGATTTGTGATAACTCACTAAATTCAGAAAAAACGAGAGAAGAAGATATAGTCGGTCAAGCCCGACTATATGATACCCTACACCATTTCGATGAACATAGTTTTATTTTTACTTATATACAAATGACTTGTGTTAAATATTAACATAATACTAACATTTGTATGGGATTATGCAAGTTAGTGATTTTCGGGAGAGGAGTTTATATGGGAGCTATGGTCAGTTATGAACCGATCTTCATGAAATTTGGCAGACGGATTCTTGCTGATATAAAACTTATTTCTACTAAATTATTCCTATTTTTAAGGCATCTATAAGTGTTAAAACTCTATTCCGGTAGGACATTTGTATGGGAGGCTAGGTGAAATAATGGGCCGATCATAACCAAATTCAATAGGCTTCGTCCTTGTGTTGAAAAAAGTATATGTACCAAATTTCATCAAATTATCTTCAAAATTGCGACCTGGACAACCAGCCAGTCAGCCGACCAGACGGACGGACGGATATCGTTAAATCGACTCAGAAAGTGATTCTGAGTTGAACGGTATATTTTAAGGTGGGGGTCCGAAGATTTTTTCTCTGCGTTACAACTTCTGCACAAACACATAATACCCCAACCACCTTTGGTGGTGTAGGGTATAAATAAATTATTTATTTGAAAAATTTAAAAATTCAAAACCCTTTATATTTCATAAACCAGAGGGATTAGAGAAAATATGAGGCTGATTTGTGATCACTCAATAAATTTATCAAAAATAGAATTTTGTATAAAAAGGTATAAAAAACTAAAATCCTTCATATTTTATAAATAAGAGGGTTTGAGAGAAAAGGAGGCTTATATGTAATCATGCAATAAATTCATATAAAAATAGATTTTTGGATGAGAAATTATAAAAAATTAAAATCGTTCATATTTCGTAAACCATATGATTTTTATAAAAAGGAGGCTTATTGTAAATTAATTGAAAAATCGATATTTGAATGAAAATTTAAAAAAATATAAAATCCTTTTTTTTCGTAAACCACTACAATTATTTTTATTTGATATAAGATAATGGAGTAATTTTTCTGTATCTGTTTATATAACGTATGCGAAATAAAATTGCGACAAAATGAAATATATTCTAATTTTTTCAAAAATTAACAAAAATCTTAAGAAATTTCTTTAAAGTATGACTTGTTATGTTAGTTTTGTATGCTAAAAATCTGGATCCCTTTTGTATTATTTTGAAGCAGTTATGAAGGACTTTTTAATTATCAGTTTAAAAACTCAATGCTGGACTTTTGCGAACATCTTAATAGGTTATTATTCCCTTATTTTATTTCGAAATTTTGTCGACAAGATTTTACAAACTCACCCCGATTTAAATTGGTCAAAAACTTATTAATCGATATTAATTTAGAAATATTTGGAGATTATGAAATTAACAATTTTATTATATTTAAGTATCAACTTATCGTTCTATCCGGATATTGAGTAGTATAGAAGATATATATTTTATTGGATATTTTTGTGATATTAATCAGCTTTGCTTTACACAGCTAAATACACAGAAAAAAAATATTTCAAAATATTTTTTAATAAAATTTTTAATTAACTTTATATTGGATCCTTGATTTGGTGGACAATAATGGATACGCGCATACACGCGTCATTTTTTGAGCGGGTCAACAGAGTAGTTGCACTAAGCAAATCTGGGGCCCGTAGATCAATTGCAACTGAATCTATGTGCAGAATACTAGATATGGACCTATATATGTATATATATCAAAACATGCTCTGAGAACACAGGTAAGGCTGGGGCAAATTAGGCAACTCATTATTAGAAACATTGGACACTCAACATTAATAGATGGATCACAATATATGAATATTGTTAATGACTACTTATCTACTCAAATCCAATGGGATAAGGAGTTAAACGAGTTCATATCACCAAGGGAAAACTGGGAGATAAATAACCGCAACATTGAAGGCATTGAAGTCTACACTAATGGTTCAAGGAAGGAGAACGGCACAGGATGTGGTGTTTTCTGTGAAAAATTAGATATTAACTACAGATTTGGCTAAACTCACCACGTTGTAAACAAACGAAGATGTTATGGAAACAAAAAGATAAAAATACGTTAAAGTCTTTACTTAATAAGGAGAAATGCGAACTGACATATATTAGTATATTAGTATTATTAAAGGTCATAATGAACTGAGGTATTTTCTGCAAAAAATTGGTCTGAGTACAGTGAGTATATGTAGATTGTGTAATGATGCAGAGGATACATTCCACTACCTTTGCCAATGTTTTGTATTATCACGTTAAAGATTTAAATGTTTTGATTACTATTTCTTTTAGAATTTAGAGGAACTGAGAGGAACGAACCCAATGAAGATGCTGAAATTTGTGAAATTAACTGGACTATAAGTACGAAACATTGAGACACCAGTGGATAGACTATAATACTATCGAATGTACTAGCTAGAGAATGTGAAGCAGTACTGTAATATGATGCTAGTTCTAAACGTGTTGATGGGGAACTTCTGAGGATTTACTTTGGATTAACATATATGGTTTTATGATTACACACCATTCCTCTCTTAAACCTAACCTATATTGGAATTTAATTATATTATTTATTAATATAATTAATTTTCTAATTGGTTTACAAAATTTTTTTTTAATAAATTTACAGCTCTTAATAAAATATAAAGGCAATTGAAACATTTGTCTATAAAAATATAGAAATAAAATAAATTTAAGTCGATTTCCAACAATTTTCAGCTCATTATATATATTTAAGAAAAATCAGTAATAAAAGAATCAGTTACTCTAGTTATTAATATTATCATTTTGATGATTGGAGCAAAATCAATCAAAAATTATATAATCCCAGCAAAAACTTTGCTTACCATGTAATGAGTTATGAAGCTAATATAATGGCTTTTCACAACTTACACATTAGATGAATAACTCATTATTTTAACACGGTGATGTCATTACTCTATATTATTAAAGGTAAGCATTTCAAAAAGTCATTACTCAAATGTCATTGCAAGAAATAATTACTTTGTATCTATTTAATAACTCATTAATTTCAAAGTACTACAGAAGTCATTATTAGTAAAATGAATAGTAACTAGTTACATTATCGGTTACAAATAAGTACTGAAATTTGGAACAATAAAAAGCTGATATTTTTAATTTATTTAAAATATAAACAATTTAAAATATTCAAATTACAGAGTTATAATTTTTCATTAGTTAATTATCATGTATGCATGGAGTACCCCAATGGATTTTTTGACAATAAGCTACTCTGTCTGGCTTTCGTCGTGTGTTCGATTCCACCAGGACTCTGGTGTTTGTACAATTGAAAAAAAGTAACAAAAAATAATATTTCCAAAAATCAGATCTGAAGTAATTGTAATGCAGACCGTATGTTGTTATCATTGAAAAGTAACCACATCCTACATGCCATTACCAAGTTTTTGCTAGGTAATATACGATAAGAAATTTCCTAATTGAAGTCCATTTACTTGTTATTTTCAGTTTATTTATACCTATCGAAAAACATATTTTCTCTGCTACTCATTAACATCTGAATTAAAATCTTAATCATTTTCTTTTACAATTTTTTTTAGGAATTTTCTTTTTTGTTAATATTTATTATTATTTATTTATTTTACTTCAACTAAAATTATAACTTTTTCTTTTTTTTATTGTATTCAGTCCCACAGTTTTTTTTTTGCTCATATTTTCTCCTTAAATTAGCTAACATAATTCAAAGTGTTTCTTAAAAAATACATTAAAATTTCGCTTTAATCGTTAGTCAGTCTTAAAGTCATATTTTGTTATTATTACTTGTTGTTATTATTTTTTTTGGTGTATTATGTCCACCATACACAATAAACATCGTGGACCATTAAGTACTAAGTGGTGAAAATTATTTGTTTTACATCGCCTTTCTGTCCAACATGTTATTATGAGGCTCATTGAGAAAAAAAAAAAAAAAAACGAGAGAGAAACAATAGTCCGTCAAGACCGATCATATGATACCCTACACCATTGTGAATGAACCAAAAATTAGACCTGTGGCCAATTGTAGACCAACATTTTTACTAAATGTAAAATAAAATATACAAAAATATATATGATTTTATGCCCTTTAGGGCGATTCCCGGAAGTGGGTTTATAAGGGAGCTATGATAAATTATGGACCGATTCTCATAAAATTTGGCAATGTTGTTTCTACTTATACAAAACTTATTTGCGTCGAATATTAACTTGATACTATCATTCGTATGGAATTTATGCACGTTATTTCATTAAAATATTGCTATATTTAAGCTATTTATGATCGTTAAACCTCTATTCCGGGCGGGCATTTGTACGGGGGCTAGGTGAAATAATGGACCGATCATAACCAATTTCAATAGGCTTCGTCCTTGTTCCAAAATAATTATTTGTGCTAAATTTCGTCAAGATATCTTTAAAATTGCGACCTGTACTTTGTTCACAAGGTTTACATGGACAGACATCCAGACGGACGGACGGACAGAAAGTGATTCTGAGTCGAACGGTATACTTTAAGGTGGGAGTCCGATAATTTTTTCTGTGCGTTACAAACATCACCACCTATGGTGGTGTAGGGTATAAAAACTGTATTGTGAGTCCCAGTGGAACTTAAATGTGTTTTTTCTTAAGTACATATTTTTTTTTTTTTCGTCTCCCAATCACCTACATACACTTTTAAGATGCTTTTGTTTATTTGTGTACTTTGAAATGTAAAATGTTGTTGTTTCCCTGTTCTTTTCCAAAAATAAGTGTCTTTGTACCATTTGTTGTTAGACATTATTATTTGGTTGTATCTTAAAATTAGTTGGTATTATTTTTTTGTTGATAAAATATAGAGCTATAGTGGGTATATAAAATTTATCAATAAAATATACTAAAAGTAAAAAAATTATAATAAACTTATTATAAATGGTATATTATACCAAAGTATTATTCCAAATATTGTTTTTATTATTTTTTATATTGTACTTAAAATCAATTATTATACTGACCTTTTATTTATTAATTAATATTATTATTGCATTATTGTTGTTAATACTTATATCAACAAAAGCAAATATATTAAGTTGAAAATCAAACAAAAAAATTATAATGACATGTTTTAATCTACTTATTGATAAATAAATACTACATTTTGGTTTGTATATATATTTTTAATATTAATATCACTTTATTCACTTGTAATTTAGTCAGGTTCAGTAACAATTACGATTACTTTACAGCTAATATAGCATAAAAAGTATTTGTAAAATATTTGTTTATTCCTACAAAACTTATCTCAAGATTATTGTCCTGTAGTGTATTTTATATTTCGTTTTAAAATATTAATTTCATATTTACACTTTAATATTTTCATAGCTTTAAATGGTGTCCAAGTATAAATCCTTAATGGGCTTTCTACCACAATAGCTTTCGTTTGGTTACTTATATTTCTTGATAAAATAAAAAATACATTTATGAACAAAATAAATGAAACTGGACAAATAAATAACTAAGGCTTTAGTTATGTGGCATACAAATTGTAAAAGAATTTAGAACACAAAACAAACATTGTGGCTTTACTACAATGTGTTTTTCGTTATTTTAAAAAAATAATAAATTTAAACTAATTGTTTGATCATAAATAAAAACAAGAAATACATACTTAATAGTTGCCTTTTAAATTGTTTAAAAATATAATGAACTTTTGGGTTTTAATGTATGGATAAAATCAGTATGTTTAAGCAGCTGGAAATGACATTCTGAAAAAAAAAAAAAAAATTAAAAAACTTATTTTAAAATGGATCAGTATTAATACGCAGACTATAATAATTTTCATAGAACACTTGACACTTTGCAGTATCATTTTACAATAATAAAATTTTAATGACCTAACAAATATATTTGTATAAATGAAGCATTAATGCTTACTTGTTTTTTTACTTATAAAATTAACTATCTGTATAAAGTTTTCCGAAAGCTTTTAATATAATTCATCCAAAATTTCAGAATTGATATGAAACACTTAAATATGTAGTATGTCTACTCATATTCAACTTGGCGTAGACAAGCTGTTTTGCGGAACCGAAATATTTAAAAGTAAGCCACCCACTTTTTTATTTTATTTTAGAACGCTTTGTGATTTTGATGTAGGAAAAGCTAATTTCTGATCACTCACTAAATTCATCAAAAAGTCGGCTTTGGAATCCAAAAATAAAAAAATCGAAAATCTTTTATATTTCGTAAACCAGAGGGTTTAGAGCGAATTGTATAAAAAATTACAAAAATTTAAAATCAGTTGTATTTCGTAAATCAGAAGACCACAAACAATGAATATTAATGAGCTGAATATGGAAAAAAATATGTAAACAAATTTTAGAATTCTTCTTTATTTCTTTATTAGCAATTGAAAATTTCAAATCTGGTACATTTTGGACAAAAAAAAAGTTGAAGTTTTTTGTGAAATAGGTCTCAAAGAATTCGTTATTTTAAACTTGTTATGGATAAATATTTTTAAATTTCCCCCCCATAAGATTTTGTTCCACCAGAAGAATTTTAGTATAATTTTATGAAAATAATTTATTATGGAAAATAATAACTTTTTAATATTTTACCCATAAAAGGAACAAAATTATGAAATTTTTATCCATTTTGCAATAAAAACGAGAAAGATATAGTCGGTCAAGCCTGAGAATTTGATACCATACACTACTGCGACTGTTCACTAAAATGATTTTCAAAATTTTCGGAAATGGACCTAACATGGGACCTATGGTCATTTATGGACTGATCCTCATGAAAATAGTTAATGATTTCTACTTATATTAAAATTATTCGCGTCAAATATTGCCATTATACGATATTTATGTGCTATTTTTGGGAGTTAAAGTAATTTTCTAGTGTGGGCCTTATATGGGAGCTATGCCTAATTGTAGATCGATCTTTCTGAAATTTTGCACTCTTTGAATGAAACTTATTCGTACCGAATTTTATCGAAATAATGGCATAAATAAGGCATGTATTAGCGTTAAAACCATATTCTGGGGACTATTTGTATGGGAGCGAGGTGAAATAATGGACCCTTCATGACCAATTCCAATATTATTATGAAATAATAAATATTTCGCATTTTTACGAAAAATTTTTTAAATAGTTTTTTCATAACTGTCTTAAAATTACGAGTTTTTTGATACCCATTTGGAGACAAAACTCAAAACTTTTTTAGACAAAATAGCAAGGAAGAACAGTTTTAAAATTTTTTAAATTTTATAACTTTATTCTAAGTATAATTTGTAGCTGTTTCTTGTTATCTGATTTCTTTATTTATTAGGACCGGGTTTCAAATACTAAATTAATTGCTTTATATTAGTTTGATTTGATTTTAAATGTAACAAAAAAGTGAAAAAATTTACTGCTGTTGAAGAAAATCAGAAAATGATAGTCACAACAGCTGAGAACCAAGCCGAGGGGAAATTGTCAGTGGCTGCGAGGCATATTTTGGTTGGCGATGACGGCTTTCTTAAGAACGTGTTGGCGACGGCTTATATGTCAGCTTGAATTTTTTTTTATACTCTACACCACCATAGGTGGTTGGGGTATTATGCGTTTGTACTGATGTTTGTAACGCACAGAAAAAATTATCGGACCCCCACTTTAAAGTATACCGTTCGACTCCGAATCACTTTCTGAGTCGATTTAACGGTGTCCGTCCGTCTGGCTGTCTGTCTGTCCATGTAAACCTTGTGAACAAAGTACAGATCGCAATTTTAAAGATATCTCGATGAAATTTGGCACGAGTAGTTATTTTGGCACAAGGACGAAGCCTATTGAAATTGGTTATGATCGGTCTATTATTTCACCTAGCCCCCATACAAATGTCCTCCCGGAATAGAGGTTTAGTGGTCATAAATGCCTTACATATGGCAATATTTTAATGAAATTTGGTACAAAGAAGTTTTAAACTTTGTGTGCCGGATTTCATGCAGATCGGTTCATAATTGACCATAGTTCCCATATAAACCCCTCTTCCGTAAATTACATTAATGTGCATAAATCCCATACGAATGTTAGTATCAAGTTAATATTCGACACAAATAAGTTTTATATAAGTAGAAATAACATTGCTAAAATTTATGAGAATCGGTCCATAATTTATCATAGCTCCCATATAAACCCACTTTCCGGAATCGCCATAATTTAATAAATAATTATTTATAATAACAAAAACTAATAGCTCAGTTGTAATACTGATAAGATTTGCCGGTTTCATTAAATTTTATTTGTATTTTATTGTTTTTCCGAGAAAATGAAAGTTATTTTGAGAGCTAAAAAAACTATACTAGTACAAAAAATGATTATCATAACAGGTTCCACTAGGACGTATTTGATCAAGGATTCAATAACACTTTGTGATACAGGTTCACATTCATATAAAATATCGATTAAAAACGAATGCCATAACACCGTGCGAAAGCATTCTTTACACTTGAACAAGACCATATACACATGAAACTCTGGACCCAATATAAGTAGTAGTACTGCATTAAAAATTGAGCGATTTAATTAAAGGTAGGCCTCAAAAAATCTTCAATCTCAATTTCTATATTCCGGTTTTTGATTTATATGCCACAGAAAAAAGTAAAAATGGACTTCAATTACGAAATTGCTTATATTAATTAATTTTTAATTTGATTTTGATCCAATCATCAAAATGATAAAATTAATAACTAGAATAATTGATGTTATTATTACTGCTTTGTTTTAAATAGATATAATTTTTAATTTTTCTTTATATTTAATTAATAGCTGTTAATTTATTTAAAAAAAGAATTGTAAACCAATTAGAAAATTAATTATATTAGTAAATAATATAATTAAATTCCAATATAAAGTTAGTTAATAATTTTCTTATAAAATAATTTGAAATATTTTTTTCTGTGTGCGTTGACGTAAATAATTTTTGTTTATGTAAATAATATCAGTAAATGTAATATCCAATCAATTCGGTTTGGTTATCACCACAAACAATTATTTGTACATTATCACCAAATTAACGCTAAAGTTAGATTTGAATATTGTTAAACAAATTATATTTCTATGCATATACTTGTGTACAAACACATAAATACATACGTATGTACTTGTAAGTAATTGTCTAGTAAACATTTTATTCTGATGTTTACTATCCAATGGAAAATTAAAGAAGTTTTATAATATTATTCAAAAAAAATTTTTTTTTTAACTTGAGTTGGAATGAAACAATAGACAGTTATATAAATACTAATATATCATTTGGATTTTGAAGCATTAAAATTATTTGATCATTTTTAATTTTGAGTTCTACAAATTTTCTTAGCTTCTGTTAAATATCCTTACAAATAAACTAAACCAAAAAATGTTTGATGGGTTGGAAAAAGTACTTTGTTATACATTACTGTATGTGTGTATGATTAAAAACAAATATTTGGTGATATTACTAAAGTCCAGCTAAGTGAATTTTAATAAGCTAAAATTAATGTAATTATTATTGTATTATTGTTTTTAATATTAATATCAACAAAAACAAATAGATTAAGTTAAAAATCAAACAGAAAAATTATACATAATAATATATGTATTTATTTTTAATCTACTTATTGATAAATAAATACAACATTTCAGTTTGCTCTTTATAACTTTTACAATATTTACATATTTTTAATTATTATTAGCATATATTATTAATAATTATTACAGTCTGAAGTATAGTTTTATCCATTTTTAGTTTATTTGCATACAATAATATGTATAAGAAATTGTTTTCGGACATAAAACTTATATTTTAATATAAATAATTTATTTTATTAAATACCAGCTGATATGGCCACTGAAATTTTAATTTAGACTTTAAAAAATTTTAAATTGTTAAAGTTCTACTTTTTAATATGTTTTATTTTAATAATTAATACAGGGAGAGACTAATTCTGCGACATTGGAATCACAAAATATTTTTTTATTTTTTTTAATATAACTTTATTATTATTTATATTATTAAATTAACAATTACCAGTATTTGCATAATTTTTTATATGAACATTAAACATTAAATTTACATTAAATTATTTGCATTTTTATTTTAATTATGATAACAATTATTATTAACAGTTATTATTATTTCATTATTATTAATCATTTCAAAAACCACGTCTTCGATACATAATATTTTAAAAATATAAATGCAGTTTTTAGATGCATTTTTGTTAGTTGCGAATTTATTAAATTTTAATTGTATTTAAAAATGCTTTGTTTATTATAACTTGAAACAATAAATAGTCTGATACATAAAGTTTTACTATTTTTAAGGATTTTTTAAAAAATAACACAATAAATTTTTTTTAACAAAATACGTAAAGATAATCATAATACCAGAAAAATATAATTTTTATATGAAAAAATTTAAAGGGGAAATTATGCACAGTACATGTGTGCGTCCCAAAAATTTGAGATTTTTATTTTAATATAAAGATTCCAAACTTTTCATTTATGTTTAAAAATTAACAAATTTTAATAGCATATTTAAAGAAAAATGCATTTAAAAAATGCAATTGCATTAAAATGAATTTTTAAAAAGTATTTTTTAATTGTAAAATACTCATGTTTATGCTGATATAATTAAAATTCAAACGCCGTTTAAATAATAAATTTCCGTAAAGCGTTCCCAGAATTATTTGTATTTAAAGTTGTACACTTTCGAGATTTTTTAGATTTTTTCGAAAGTGAAAAAGTTAAATAAAATAGCGAATTTTCTGAATTTAGCGAATCTGAAAACGGAAATGTTTATAGACACCCATAGACCTTATATGTATAAAATTTTATAAAAATCGGAGGACACTTGGTATATTTTCATGGAATGGACGATATATATTTTTTTAAATAAAAATCTCTCACATATTTTTTTCAACAAATGAAAAATAATTTTTAACATTAAAGATATTTATATTGATTGAAAAAAAAAAAAAAAATAAAAAGTTTTCGGGCGCTTGTTATTAATATTATTACTGATTCATTAGATTGTTATTAAAATATTTATTAAATTAATTTTAACATCCGATTATTTTGTTACAATTTTCTGTTGCTTTTATTTGTGTATAACCACAGCCAATAACACTGGTCGACAAAAAAATCCTCCCCCAAAGACGAATAGTTAAAATTGATGAACACGAATCTGCTTTCAGTTTTGGATTTTCAGTTCTGCATTTTTTTTATGGGCGTGTCTAATATTTCACCCATAGTAAAGCCATTACTCTAATATGTTTCCTCATAACTCAAGAACGGTGTGTACGATTGTCATAAGTGATATACCAAAAGATGCGTACTAAAAATATCGTCAAATCTTCCAAACTATATTTTTTATGTGCTCAATAGTTTCGAAGTTATTTTGAAATAAGTGTCAATTTTATTATTTTAAAGCTGGTAATGCAGCGAACAAAATAAGGTATTTATCTTCAAAATTGATGAACAAATCTAGATTTTATTCACAGTTGAGTAAAAATATCCATGTTACATGCAATTGAGTACACAGAAAAAAGTCACCAATTAACAAATATATATAAAAATAATTCATTCAATTATAAACTTTTTTAAATTTGCACCTCTCACCAAAATGATTAACTGTAATAAATACAAAACAGAAAAAAATTCCCAATTTATAAATTAATTAAATCAATCAAGTAGTTGATTGGATGAATTAAAAATGTATATAAGATATAAAAGTATAGTTAAATTTTATTTTTATTTAATTTTTGCTTGAATAAATTTATTAAATTTCGATGCAAAATGAAACAATAATGTTAATTGATAAAAAGACCGTAATAATTTTTTCTGTGTAGAAATACAGTGGTGGGCAAAAAAAAATTTTTTTTTTTTTTTTGTATTTTTTCTTGACACAAAAATAGAATGATGAATTTTGACGAGTTAAACAAGAATCTGCATTCACTTTTTTTCTATCACGTACTGATTTTTTATGGGCATATTCAGAGTCACACTATAAAATTCGAGAATGGTTTGTCAAATTTAGACTATAACTCAAGAAGCGTTTACACGATTTTGATAAATGATAGACCAAAAGATGCATACAGAAATTGTCTTCAAGGCATGTCAACAATATTTTTGATTTGCTCAAGAATTTCAGAGTTATGGCTCAAAATTTTCAACATTTTTCAAAAAAATCCATCTAATTCACTTTTTTTTTTTGCCCACTAGTGTATCCACTTAACTGTAGGTATGCATGGGTATAATAACTTAACTGTGTATGCAATAAAAATTTGTACATCAATTTTTATGATACATGGCTTTATTTACTCGTAGTTTTACCAGCTTTGAGATAAAGATGATAAACTGAAACATTTTTGATGTTTTCACTTTTAAAAAGTAGTTTTAGTAAAAAAAAAGAAATTTTAAATTTAGCATGAAAAAAAATTTTTCGGATATAAATTTCAAAATATCTCCTAAACTATTGAGCGGATAAAAATTTGATAAAAATTTGATAGAAGAAGCCAATTTTATTTCGCATAATTTGGTGTATTATTTATATAAATCGTTCTCGAGTTATAGTGAAATATACTCGAGTAATCGGCTTATTTAGGGGCGCAATATTGGACACGCCCATAAAAAAAATCTCGACCTGATGGGAAAAAACTGAAAGCAAATACGAGTTTAACATATGGAATTCCATCTAGTCCACATATTTTTTAACTCTCTCTCTCATTATCTTTTATATTGATTTGTTTTTGTAATTTCTTTCTTTATGTACTTTGACTAAATTTAAAGTACCTCTTTGTAAAATCTTATTATCATTCTTAATGCGAGAGTTCAATAATAAAGACCTAATTAAAAATAAGCGCAAATACTGAGGGCGAACACTGGCGTTAATACATCCTTGTTCGAACCAGTTAATAACTTTTAATATAAAACAAAACCCCCTTAATAAAGTGAAATCACTTTATTACAAACTACATATATAATATGTAAATAAGTATCTTCATTAATTTATGAATAAAATTATTATTTTTACATTAATTTGAATGAAATATATCTTGTTTTATTTAAAACAAGTTTATCTTTATGAATATGAAATAAAATAATTAATTTTTTAATTTTTAGAATTTTTATGATATTTTTTATTATTATTTTTTTTTTTAATTCTGTAGAAAATTTTATTTTCTCAGAAAATAACCTTCATATCTCCATAATTGTTGACCGTATTAAAAAGTAATGTGAGAATGACATAAAGACAATTTTAATTAAAATTTTCTGATATTTTTTTTAATAAAATCAGTCATTTCGTCATTTCGAGATATGATTCAGTATATGTTACAAGCTCCTTAGTTTTACAAATCGAGATTTATAGCCAGAGTTAATTCAAAAAAAGTGGATTATAGGCTTAGTACTTATTAACACCGTATAATTCAAATTGACTGTAAAGCCCCGAGCCGCAGAATTTTTTTTGTTTTTTTCCATTTTGTAAACCTATCGTTTTTAGGAAAAAATACAATTTAATATATATATATTTTTTTTTAACATTTTATTGCAAAAATCATTGATGTTTATAAAAAATAGTTTTACCCTAATGATTATATTTTTAAACTTTAATATCATCTGTGAATTTAATAAAATTTATAGCAAACCATTAGTTTTAATATTTTTTATTTTTTTATTTTTTTAACAATAACAATTTCCCTATTATTTTTATTAAATTTTAATAAATCGTTTTACACAAACAATGTTTTCATTTATTTTTTTAATTCTTTGTTTTGTAATTTTTATTTGTTATTAATGCAACTTTTGTAATAAAATGAAATCACATTTAAAACAATTCAATTAAATTTGTATTTTTTTTTTTTTATTTTTTTATCCACATGATTCAGGTTTTCATCAGTAATTTTCATTTACGGTTTTGTAAACGCTTGCAGCTACAAAAAAAAATCACAACAACAACAAACAAGTTAAAGTGATATATTCAGTTATAACGAAACTTACATACCCTTAATTCTAAACCAACTTTAAAAGATTGTTTTTTTTTTTTTTTTTTTTTTTTGATTTTCTAAATAATAAAGAATAAATTATTTTCCACAAATATTTCCAAAGGGCTTTTAAAAAGTTGGTTTTAATAAAATATACTCATTTTATTTTTTTGTGTTATTTGAATATTCTCTTAACAAATGGAGTAACACACTTTTATACTTGGTTATAGGGTATTTATAAAAATATGGTTATTAGTTGACTCATTGCTGACATGAATGCAAATAAAAATAAATCTGTGTAACCACAGATACTTGTAAATTAAATTGTACATATTTTATGGATAATTCGAGGAGAACAGGAATCTTATTATAATTACGTTCCAAGTAAGGGATTTGATTTTTTTACTTAATAGGAATAGTATAATACTTTTCAAATTACTTAAATGTTAACATATGGTTTATTTTGTTTTGTTGGCACTGATTCCACCTGTAAAACTTACTGATTTTTATATTTCAGCAACACTTAAATTCAAAATATTTCAAATTTTTTCTATAACATTTTAAACTTAATCCTTTAAGCTATCCTTAAAAAAAATTTCTGAATTTCAGTGGCAATCTATACAGTCTTAAACATTTTATGTGGCATGAACAAAGTTTTCTTCGCACATCATATGCATAAGGATCTAGTATACAATTTCATAGTTCATAAAATTAGTTTCAAATAAGTTTGAGTTTGTGATTACAGTTAGGTTTTCAACAATCATTAGTTAGCTCACATACTCGGTACTCATAAGCGCTTTTATGAACAGCAATGTTCATCAAAAAAGCACTTTATTTAGTAATTTTAAAGCCCAGCTTTTAAAAATGAAACGCTATTATTAAATTAATGAGTTCTCTAAGAAAATCTTTTGAGAACATGCCGAAGCATTCATTTTTGTGTTACTTTGTTGAACTTCAGGAGAGAGGATACGAATTAATTTGAACTAACAACATCTAAATAAAATATCATGCACGTTCCTTTGTTATAAGCATTTATTATCATTTGCGTAAGAGGGCTGTCACAAACAACATCCTTGTTTAACCCACAAACATATCACATATGAAGTAGGGTGTATGGGTCACCATTCACCATAACCGTAAACAATATTTGAAAACGTTTTTTATTAACCCTCTCATGGGGATACATTTTCCAAATGGATAGGGCAGAATTATTTGTCTGTATAGGGTATTTATACCCTACACCACCACAGGTAGTTGGGGTATTAAGCGTTTGAACTGATCTTTGTAACGCACAGAAAAAATTTTCGGACCTCCACCTTAAAGTATACCAATCGACTCAGAATCACTTTCTTAATATATTTAACGATGTCCGTCCGTCTGGTCAGCTGGCTGGATTTCTGTTCATGTAAACTTTGTAAACAAAGTACAGGTCGCAATTTTAAAGATATCTTGATGACGATGCCTATTAAAATTGGTCATTATCGGTACATTATTTCGCCTAGCCCCCATACAAATGTTCTATCGGAATAGAAGTTTAACGATCATAAATGCACTTAGTAAAAGTATCGATGCATACTTGGCCACAGGTTCATAGTGTTTCTAAAATACTTTTTTTTAAATAATTCATTAACTATTGAACCATTAAAGATGTATCAATAAAATTTCACATGGTCAGAGCTGGGTTGATTTGGAGAAGTACAGGTTGCTAGCGGATCATGGGGGGAAATGGGTGACCCTCCAAAGTTGGCCATCTCGGGTATGTAATTTTTTTTTTTTTTTTTTGAAAAATAGCCAAAAATTCATTTATGATATGACAGAAAAGAATTTTATATATAGATAGTCCTTGTAAACATCTACAAAAAGTACGCTTACATGTGTAGGTTATCCCTTTTTAGTTTAAGAGGGTCGAAATTAATTTTACTTAATTTTTAGCCTTAGTTTTTTAACTTGGCGGGCTTAATATTGCCCCTAAATTTGTTTTTAAAATATTCGCCAGACTCTTTACAAATAACATTGCTGCAGGAATGATATAAATATATGAATCCGTTAAAAAGTTATATTAATCTGAAGTTTAAATTTTTTGTTTTTTTTTCCAAAAAAGTGGCAATATTTATTCAATGATCAATTTTTTTTTTTTTTTTTTTGTTCTGGGCTTTATTATTTTTTAATGTTTTCAAAAGAAATCTTAATATAAATGCATGCAAAGTAAATCCGAAGGAGTTTGGGGCAAAGGTCTGCCCACAAGCTCTATCCAAATGTTGTAAATTTTGGATTTTTTTTTTTTCTTTTTTTGGGAAAATTTTTCAAAAAAATAATACAAATATTTGGAGAAAACTAAATGTTCATATATTTGAGGAAAAACGCACTAAACTACTTGGAGTTGATGATGCCATTTTAAAATTTAGCTTTAAGAAACTTTTTATTTAAGAGAAGCACTAAAAGTTGAAGACATTTGACTTTTTTTTTTTTTTTTTCAAAATCTAAAAAATGTTTAACCTTGACTGATCAGTACAAAAAAGGAACGCAACCTACACCAATGATTTGTATTTCTATTGATACATAATTTTGTCTTTTTTTTATTTAGTTCCTAAAATCAAATAAATTATATTTTTGATATATTTTACCCAAACGTGTATTGTATTCGATCGAGGAGCTCTAAAATAGACATTAAAACACCAGCCCATACAAAACTTTTAAAACTTTTTTTCTAAGTTGTTTATTTCACAACTGGATTTTGAGAGTCTTCTATTTAAAAACGTACTGAGAGATTTAAAAAATATTGTAGGTCTAAAATTTCATTGAACTTTAAATCAAAAATTAATTAGCTAATATTTGCGCTTCAGAAACTATTTTAGCTAAAGTTTAAAATCCATAACTTAAATTTCATAAAATTGTATAGCACTCTATGCCAATAAATATTTATTTATTTTTTTGTGCTTTTCCTGTGAAAGTTCATCCTTTTAAATTTGATAATTTTATTAATATTATGCATAAAATTTAATTTTTATAATTACTAATTTGCATTCACAGCTGTGCGTAAAGAAGTAGCAGTGACATGAAGGCCATATGAGTATACACAATTCGCTATATGAGTTTTGTAATAAAATCTATGTATGAATGAACATTATATTAATAAATTAATAATATTAACATATAAAAATGGACCCACATACATACAAAAAATAGGGATATTGCTTTTATAGGGAAGAAAATAATTTTGCAATATTTTAAATTGAAACGAAGGTTAATGGAGTATTTTCTTCAGAAAAACTTCAAGATTAAGAATAAAGAACCAATAGTATTGTTTTTTATATAACATAAAAAAATACTTTTAAGAAAGTTTATAACAAAATTAATGTTTGTAGCTGCATCGATGAACATGTTCGAATTTGTTATTATTATTATTATTTTTTTTTAATTAATAATTTTTTTAGTTGCGAATATATATTTTTTCAATACTTCCCTAATAATTGAACATATAAGTATATTATAATCTTGTATTATATATGCTTATATATATTTAGCTATATAAATATTCATATGTATGTACTTATATATAAAAATGCCATGAGCGTTTTGTAATAAAGTTGAAAATTTGTGCAACATTGACATCCAGTCAACAGAAGCAATTTATTGCGGATCCCTTACGCACTGCAATGTTACCCAAAGGATTTGGATAAAAAAATATTATAACAGCGATATAAATAATACATACTCATATGTTGTTCAACACACCAATACACACACATACATACATACATAAAATGTTCATAAATGCATGTGTATAATAAAGCTGGGCAACATAAACATTCTTCAACATTCAAAAAGGGGTCATTGTAGTGGCAGTGGTAGCAAAATTTAAATAAGTGGGACATTCATCAATATAAATTTTTTATAAACAATCTACAGGGCACAACTACAACAACAGCAACAGCAAAAAAGACACCAATATAAAAAAGAGCAAAAAAAAAAAAAAAAAAAAGGAAACAAAAGCTTACTGAATGATGCACATTCATAAAGTTGGGAAAAAAATAAAAAAATAATGGCATTTATGTAAAAATATCATTATGTATGGATGATTGTGTATGTATTGACATGAATGTGTATGACTGTTGAAGGATGGCTAACAAGGCTATTTTAGTTGCAATTAACATTCTCTATTTTTGTTTTTATCAACTTTCAGATTTTTTTTTTCTTTTATTCAAGTCAAATAAAAATTTATTTTTATAACAATTATAGAAGTTAAATATTTACACTGAGTGACAATTTCCCAAAAAAAAAAAAACAAAAGAAAAAAAATTAAACACATGAAAAAATCTATATATGTACATGTTTACTAAAATTATATTATCCTAATATGAATGTCAAATGGAAGCCATGAATCCCTGCAATATAACAAAAGTTTTTATTTAAATATTGCAGAACAAAATGTTAAGAAAAAAATACATATAATATTACAGGATTAAATTTTCAACAAGATACTTTCTTCAATTTTCGAATCAGAAGATTTAAATAATAATATTGTTATATTGTAGGGATGCTTAGCATTCATTTGACACCCATATTGGGTTGATATAATATTTTATAATTTTTTAAATGTGTATCCTTCGAAACTTTGAAGTCCTTTTTAAAGAAAATTTGACGTCCTAGAGAAAATCTGAGTATATAGTTTTACTGCATGAAAATGACTGTTACACAGTGTTATAATAAAAACAATAAAAATAAGTTAAAAAATCTTTATTTCAATTTGATTTGTTGAATTATAGTTTTAACAACAACTGAATGAATTTTTTGAAGGCCATAGTCCAGTAAATGCATTTCTCTTTAAACACATACATATATGTCTTATAATCTCGAAAATCTTGGAACTGAAATTCAGTGAAAACCGTTTAGGAATGACAGAGTTATAACGATTTTCTAGAATAGTCTCAAACATTTTACCAATTTTCTCTGCCCAAATTTAAATTTTTTTCTATTTCACAATAATATATACAATACAGTGCTTTGATTTGTATGGGGACAAAAAAAGTTGCAAAAAAATTACAAAATATGATAGAAAAACGATGTCTAATACATATTGAACAAAAAATAATTTAAAATTTGTTTTCATTCTCGCGAAATTAAAATTTTTGTAAAATTTTCAATGATTTTATTTTAAATAGTATTTTATTAAAGTTTAAAAATTGTGGACATTTTTCATCGTAAATTATATTTTAGCGCATCATTGGAAAGCTCTCTTTAAATACTATTGATATGTGCATTAATTTAACCCTTTAGTTGCACAAATAATATTTTGGTAGTTCCGGTCCATAATTGGTTAAGTTAATTTTAACGCAAACAAATATTTTGTTAAGGACATACATGTCCTCAAAAGCATAAATTTATAAAAAAAAGCGGCGAATTGGTGTAAAATGGCGGTTTAATTAAAAAAACTCATTTTTATTCGATTATTGTCGCGGTTTTAAATGAACTTGTTATGTTTTTCATAAATTTATCAATATTTAAGTGTAATAAGTATTTGCATGCGACTTATTTGCAAAAATTCCAAATTTAACCTTTTGGAAACTAAATGCATAAAATTTACCCTCTAGCTCTTAATGGGTTAATTACGTGTTGTCTTCAATAGTAACAGAATAGAGCATTCCTATGGCACATTAAAACCTAATATATTTTGAAAAATGTCCGAAATATATACAATTACATGTTTGAAAAAAGAAAATAAGATAAAAAATATTAGTAAAATCTTAATATTCTGCGACTGAAAAGTGATATAATAATTATTTATATGAATATTGAAGGTCGTAGTATGCCTCTATTATAATTAAAATGTTAATTTTCTTATAACTCAAATTTTGGTAATAATATTGAAATAAATACGTTATTTCAGAGGTGTTTTAAAAATGGTCCAGCTCACGTAAATCTTAACATTGAGATGTAATATTATAAAGGAACATACTAATCTTCATTTCTAGAGGGGTACATTTGCAACTCTTGAGGCACTTTAATATACAAGTGTTCTAGACTACAACCGTTAACTACGGGACTCCTTGTAAATTTCAGTTTTTCCTAAAGACATTAAAACTTTCAGTAATAAAAAAATTAATAAATAATAATAATAATTTGACAATCATATTTAGGTACGTGTTTTTTATAAAAATGTATTATTTAAATTTGAGTTGCGTTTGAAGCTTTTATAAGGAGTGCGATCGAAAAAATCTTAACACACGTTTTGCTTCATAAATTTTTTCGGAAGCAGTATTTTAATTTTTTTTTTTGATCTAGTTATCATTGAAAAATATGTCAATTATTATTTTTAATGACAACCATGCTGAGACGTAGACGTACGTGCTACAAATTATTAAAAAATTTCAAAAAAATCCAAATCAGTTATACAAATAATTGCCCAAAGAATTAAATAACTGCTGTCAAACTGTTTCCAATGTTATTAAACAGTATCAGGAGAATTTGATCATAGTAGAAAACCTGGTTCGGGAAGAAGAAAAGGTCCATATGATATTGGGAAAGCCAAGAAAATTTAAAACATATTGAAAAGAGTTCCAAACACATCTGGTAGAAAAGCAGCCCGGTTAGCTCAGTGCTCTGACTATTTGGTGCTAAAAAGTTAAAGCTAATGCGGAGTTAAAAACTTATAAAGTCCAAAAAGTTTCAGACAGGAATGCTGCAAAAAATTTAGAAGCCAAGAATAGGTCGCGGAAATTGAAATCAAATTCCATATAAAAATAATCATGTTGTATAATGGACGACGAAACGTATGTGCTGGCAGAATTTTCGCAGCTTTTGTGTCAAAATTTATATGTTGCTAATGTTCGAGGTAATGTTAAAGATAGGTTTAGGACCAAAAAAGCAGACAAAATAATCCTGGTATGCAAGCTTTAAGCAGTTGCGGCAAAACAAGAAAGTCATTTGTTACAGTCTATAAATATCGAAATTTACATCAAGGAATATTTGCAAAAAAGACTTCTTCCTTTCATAAGAGAACACAATGTGTCCACATACTTTTGGCCTGATTCGGCATCATATAGCTAGAATAAGAAAGCTCTGGAGTGGTACGAGAGGTAGATTTTTCAAATTGTCTAGAGCTAAGAGCATTGAGAGATATTAGGCTCTTGTGAAAAGTGAATTGAAGAGCACAAAAAAGGTGTCCCAAAATATCGAGGATTTTAAAAGAAGATGTGCAATCTGTTCCAAAAAAGTGACTGAAACAACTATGAAATCTCTAATGGAACAATTACCAAAAAAAAGTCCACGAGTTCATAAGTAGAGGTTAGAACAATAAAATTTATATTTTTCTGTGATCTGTAATATAATATCAATTAAATAAAAAAAAAAATGAAAACTATAAGGTCAACAGTTTCCAAATTTAAGATTTTATATATGTTAAGATTAAGCAATAAAGATAGTTGTGATTGTGTCGATGTGATGTATCGCTTGGATTTGTGAATGAAAAATTCGAAAAATAGTTTTATAATTTATCTTCAAACAGGAATTAAAATTTTTAAATGTCATATTATGGAATTGTTAAATATATTTTTAATTAATTAAAAATATATATATATTTTTTTTAATTTATTAAATATAAATGGCATTTTTAAAACTCTCAACCTTGAATTTTTACCCCTAAGTCACATGGCATTTTGAAATTCTGAATTCAAAAAATAGTTTTTCTTTGATTTGCGTTAAAAAAAAAAAAAATATTTTCAACATTGAATTTTAAATATATTCAACATATAATGTTGTTTACATATATGAGGAGTATTGCCTTTAGAAAAAATTTCTATGGATATAGATAGTCTAGTGGAAGTGTACTAGATTATAAATCCTCGTAGAATTCATTTGAATTCTTTGTGAAAAAAATAAGTTTGAGAAGTAAAACTGAGTTTTATCTGAGAATTATCACTTAACTGTAATTGCGATAGCATATCATGTTGGGTAGAATTGTGTCTTAGAGCACCAATTGGAAAGGAATTTACAATTTTGCATATTTCTTCAAAACGCAGACGGTTTGAGCGATCTTCCTAAGTCATATGCGCAAAAAGTTTTCGGGGATTCTTTATGTTACAAATTTCTGATGTCATGGTTAACACCACTTTACAAATATTAAGCAAAGTTTCAGATTAAAACAAAAATAAAAGATTCGGCCCAGCCCAACCTGTTTTTATTTATTTTATTTTATTTTATTTTATTTTCAGAAGCCATAGCAAAAAAAATCTAGTCAACAATTTACACTCTATATATATAAAATATGTAACGTGACTGACTGATTCATCATCCCACATCCCAAACGGCTGAAGGTAGAGAGTCGAAATTTTGAACGTAGGTAGGTCTCCCTCTGTATAGATCCACTAAGATGGGATTTTTGGAAATTCGAATGTTTAGGGGTAAAAAAGGGTAAAAACGGGTAAAATCGGTAACTCTATAACTCCTGAACTAATATAGATATACAAAAAGTTGAATAAATTTCGTTATTCATTTAAAAAATAATCGGTCAGGTGTCTGGTACTTTTTTGAAAATCGGCCCTTTTAGGGAGAAAACGGGCAAAAACTGTATTTTGGTACTTTTTTTGCACCATATGTATCTTTGAAACCAATCAACATACAAATAAAATTTATGCCGTATTCATAACTTATTCAAAAACGAGAAATATAAATTTGGTAATTTTTCGAAATTCGAACGTTTAAGGGGTAAAAATCGTACCTATTTTTGGTACTTTTTTCATAAAACATTCTTTTATATTTATTGACATAACCATATGCGTATTTTAATATCGGATCTCACTATAATTTTGAAACTCATTGGAATACAATTTCGAATACTTCTATGGTTAAAAAAAAGTACCAAAGAGGGGGAAAAGGTGGGAAATTACATTTCATTCAAACTTAATAATGAATTTTCAATTACATTAAACATTCTGTGGGTAAGAATTCAAGAGGATGAACTTTGTGGTACTTTTTTCTTCTTCTAATGGTACTTTTTGCATTTTCTGCAATATTTAACCTAGAAACATGAAATTAAATATGCATGATCCGATATGGGAAAGAATTCACAAGGGGGACTTTGTGGTACTTTTTCGTTCTTCTAATGGTACTTTTTAAATTTTCTATAATTATGAACCTAGAAACATAAAATTAGGGATATGTGGTCCTTAATTAATGAGAATCCATAAGATTGGTTTTTGTGGTACTTTTTTGTTCTTCTAATGGTACTTTTTGAATTTTCTATAATATTTAAAGTAGAAACATGGAATTAAAAATATGTGGCTTTAAGTGAGTGAGAATTCATAAGAAGGTAATTTGTGGTACTTTTTCGTTCTTCTAATGGTACTTATTGAATTTTCTATAATTATGAACCTAGAAACATGAAATTAAAGACATGTGGTCCAAAATGAATAAGAATCCATAAGACGGGACTTTGTGGTACTTTTTTGTTATTCCAATGGTACTTTTTGAATTTTCGGTAATATTTAACCTAGAAACATGAAATTAAAGATATGTGGTTCTAAATAAATGAGAATCCACAATAGGGGATTTTGTGGTACTTTTTTGTTTTTCTAGTGGTACTTTTTGAATTTTCTATAATATTTAAACTAGGAACATGAAATTAAAGATATGTGGTCCTTAATGAATGAAATTCCATAAGAGGGAACTTTGTGATTCCTTGTTCTTCTAATGGTACTTTTTGAATTTTCTATAATTATGAATCTAGAAACATGATATTAAGGACATGTGATGCTAAGTGAATGAGAAGCCATAAGAGGGGACTTTGTGGTACTTTTTTGTTCTTTTAATGGTACTGTTAGAATTTTCTATAATTATGAACCTAGAAACATGAAATTAAGGACATTTTTAGCTTTCTATAATATTTAACTTAGCAACATGAAGTTAAAGTTATGTGGCCCTTAATAAGTAAGTATCTATAAGAAGGGATTTTGTGGTACTTTTTCGTTCTTCTAACAATACTTTTTGAATGTTATGTAATATACATCCTACAAACATAAAATTGAAGATGTAAGGTCCTAAGTGAATCAGAATTCTTAAAAGGCTCTTTTTCCTTATTCTAAAATAAATTTTCGTTATTCTAATATTAGAAATCTAATATTAAAGAGATATTGTTATTTATGAATGAGAATTCTCAAGCTCTATTAGTACCATTTTTCTATACTAAAAAATAATAGGAATACTTTGGTAGTTTTTTAATTTTCGAATGTTAAAGATGTTAAAAATTAGTACTCTACTGGTACCCTATCAAACATGCCTTTTATACTCTTCGAAAATCCTATTTTAAATATATTTTATAGTATGGTTTTTATAAAAAATTTCCGCTAACGAAGAAGCGGGTTAACAGCTCGTTTTCTATAAAATGATGCATCAAAAGAATTTTCAGAAAAAATGCTATAATAAATTAATTTACTTTTAATTTATTTACTTAAAAATATGCATGTTACATTTTAATTAAACACACACCTTAAGCATATGTGTTGAACCAGACCTGTGACCTATCCTGTTAAATGTCCCAAGGGGCTAATTAGTCACCTCCAATGACAACCTCATGAAAAAGTGACAGGTTCTTCTCATATAACGTTCAGGAACTAGGACCGGTCACTAGCCCTGAGGACCAGTCACGTGACTAGTTTTGAACCAGTTCTCTTTTCTCTAGGGTTATTATGAGTATATATTATAATATCAGCATATCTTTGAGAAAAACATGAAAAACATTATTGTCTTCTTATCTAAAGCTTTCGTTTAGAATTTCAACACTGTCCTTATGACAAAATAACTTGCATTAACTATGAGAACTCATATTTCTTTAAACAAAACTAATTTGAATAAAATTCAATGAAAATATAGTTATAAAAATTTATGACTCCCTCTTAATTAACTTTTAAAATGTATATTGTAAAATTTATTTTGATTTATAAGTACATCTACCAATTAACTTGTAACACATTTTATAATCCAAATAATTGATAACTTATGTATATGTGGAAACAATTATTCCTTTTCCATTTCAATCTAATAATAAGTAAATGTAAGTACACATAAATATGTGTGTGTAGTAAAATAAAATTGGCCAATGAACTTTTATTTTAATATAATTCAGCTAAATATGTTTACCTCACTCATGGTACTTTTAGAAACAAATTTTCTTAATATCTAAAAACCATTTAAAGTATAAATACATACATGCTGTAAACATATTGCTTCTAGATGTATACATACTTACATATGTATGTATAAATATGTACTTGTGTGTTTGAATTTATCGATATAAATAAAAACATTTTACATACTTTGAGTAGTAAGTAAGTATTTCTAACAAAACTGATGTTTAACTTAAACTGCAATCAATTTTACACAAATGACTTTCATTTTTATGTTCAATTATTTATTTACTCTCTCTTTTATATATCTTTTACTGAAACATTGTTGGTCTAGAATGAATAAGACTCAAGTGAGTATTTTTATAGTAAATGTATGTGTGAGTGTGTATTTACTACATACATATGTATGTATGTGTGTAGTGTATACTATGTAGTAGAAATAGTGTAAGTATTATTTGGTTTGTTTTATTTTAATAAAATTTATTGCAATCATATGTAAGTGTTTCTTTACATATAAAAATACATTTATGTATGTATATGAACATATTTACATATATATTGTTTATATATGTATGTATACTGTATAGTAGACACACAACTTGTAAAAAAAAGTATTAACTTATTGCATGTATGTGTGTGTGTATAGTTTGTGTGAAACTTTAGTCGTACATTGGTCCATTGTACTATATGCATGTATGTATGTCTGTACTTATGTGTGAGTGTGTATGTATGTAATATAAATACATACATTTTATTCATGATATGTGCTATTAATCGTTGAAAATCCTTTTAGTTTCTTTTTTTCATATATGCATATATATATCTTATAATTTGTTTCCTCTTCTGCTCTCACAACCACAATGGTCACTAAAAGCATCAAAAAAGGATTTGGTAAACCAAAAAATTCATGAAGCGTGCCTGGCCACACTTGTTAAAAAAATCACATACATACAACTCCTACAATCAAAGAAAAAATTATATTATATAAAAAGACCAACGAACATTGATTTAAGGTTTCGAAATCTGTAGTAAGCAAATTGGGTTATAGACCAACAACTTTGGACTAGTATATGGATTTGTACCTGCGCATGATGACCTGTTATCTGGAAAAGTTGTGAGACAATAAGGAATATCACGTAATAATTCACTTCAAATTATGGTTATATAAAAGGCGGGTTAGCTTAGGTTGCATTTAAGTCCAAATTCAATTATGCCATCAATTGAGCCCCTTGTGGTTCTTTAAATGAAAGGCTAGAAATCCAGATCATTCCACGAACCATACTAAACTTTTAATATAGTCCAAGTTTAGCTTTACATCCAGAGTACTCAGATCGGCAGGAACATCGTAAAAGCGGTCAATTAAGAACATTGACTCGACTGAGCCGGATATAAGCAAAGAAGATGACTGGTAAACTTCTTCTCTTTGTAGTAGCAGATCGTTTTGTGTAAACCAAATAGATACATTTACCAAGATAGCAAGTGACTTGATAAAATAGCCAACAAGCAACTTTGATGTTCAAAGTTCTCTAATGATCTCTTGGAGCCATAGACAATACCACCTACATTCCTTTTGTATGGAAGGATCTTCCAATATGCATTGGTTTCAGTTCTAGTCCATAACCATAGAATTTAATTCCCTGAAGTTTAAAACGGTCATATATGAGGAAAATGTTGTAGTGGCTGCATAAGGTAAATTTTGAGATATTTACTTGTCGTTTATTAGTCGTTGTTAATCTTGATCCTTGGAAAACTGATTTTATTCTTGCTTTTTTATGAATATAAGATCTTCACTTTCGAACTATCTTCCTTTAATAGGATTGAACTAATGTTGTGGGACAGTAAGAATTATTTTGTCATATTCGACTCCAAATTATCCTGGCACCAAAAATACCCATGCAAGGACGCCGAACACAAGCATCACCTTATAAAAGTGCAAGAAGGATATTAGATCTTCATTTTCTACTTCGCATTTTTTATGGTTATTCTGTAACTTGTGATACGAATAATTCTGTAAATTGTGATACGTTAAAGATATCTGAATATGATATGACATGGCCAGACCTGAGGTGCTTTCGAGTTGATTTGGAGTAGCACAGTGTCATAGCAGGTTAAAGCGGTAGTGGGTGAACCTCCAAAGTTGTTCATCTCGGGTATGCCATTAAAAAAAAATCGTCAAAATTTCATTTATTATTTCTTAGAAAGAAAAGAAAATAGATAGTCCTTGTAAATCTCTATGGAAAAATAAGCTTTATGTGCAGGTTATCACTTTTCGATATTTAGGTCGCAAAATTTTTACCCGTATTTTTGGCTTCGTTTTTTACATTCATTTAAACTTGAAGGGCTTAATTTGGGTCCTAAAATTTTCTTAAAATTTCTACTAGGTTCCTTATAAAATTCAAAATAATATTGCTAAAAGAATCATATAAATATATGGATCCTATAAAAAGTTAATAATAATAATTTTTACAAAAGTGTGTGAATATTTTTTTTTTTTTTTTCACTTATTTTAATTTAATGCTTTCAATATAAATTTTAACGGAGTTTTATGAAAAGCAAACCCGAAACCGCTAGGGGCGGTTTCGGGTTTCAAAATTAGTAAATTTTTTAAAATTTGTTCTAAATTTTTATTATTTTGTAAATTTTTCAAATCTTAAAGCTGAGTTAAAATGAAATTGAAAAAAGATTCGGCTGTGCCGAATCTTTGATACCCTTCACCATATTACCATCTTATCGACATCATATTACCATATTACCGACAATTAATAAAATTTTCGCCTTAACGTATGCTTGCATATTTTCTAAATCTAAATTTTTTTCAAACTACGAAAATTTGAATATGAAAAAAAAAACAATCATAACAGGCTTTGCTTTTAAAAAAGAAACAACAACAATTCCATATATATATTTATTTTTGTATGTACAAACTGACTGAATACACAAAGAACAACAACAACACTGTTATTCATTATATTACTGCTGTTGCTAACTAAACTACTTGTCTATACAAAAAACAAAAAACGTCACTAATAGTCATTACAATGCTTAATATACATGTTTGTGTATGTATTTATGTATATTCTTAACAGATATGTTTTAGTTTTTAAAAATAAACAACTACAATTCCATATCTATTTATTTTTGTACAGACTGCATATACAAAGAACAACAACAACAACACTGTTATTCATCATATTACTGCTGTTGATAACTAAACTACCTGTCTATACAAAAAAACAAAAAACGTCACTAATAATCATTACAATGCTTAATATACATGTTTGTTGGTGTATTTATATTCTTAACAGATTTGTTTTTGGGCCATAACTCTGTTGATTATGAACGAATTTGGTTTATTAAAAAAACCGAAATTTTATAAAAATATTTATGACTGATCTATATAAAAATAAAAATCTATAGCTTGAACAAGGGCTTCAAAAATAAAAAATTCGTTTTCCCCGATATCTCAGTTATTACTGAACCGATTTATTTAATTTTTTCAGAACAAAAATTCAGAAAATAATTTTCGAGCCCCCTTTAAAAATTCGAAGTCCCTGGTATATGCAGAAACTAAAAAACCGGTTCTAAAAACCGGTTTTTAAAGCATATCTCCACCATTTATAAACCGATCTTCCTGATTCAAAAAACTGAAATTTTATAAAAATATTTGTGACCGATCTGTATAAAAATAAAAATCTATAGCTTAAACCAAGGCTTCAAAAAATAAAAAATGCGTTTTGTCCGATATCTCAGTTATTACTGAACCGATTTATTTCATTTTTTCAGAACAAAAATTCAGAAAAAAATGTCCGAGAATTCTTTGTAAAAACGAAGTCCGTAGTGTATACAGAGGCTTCAGAAACTGGAAAACCGGTTCTAAAAACCGGTTTTTTTAACATATCTCCGCATTGTATGAACCGATCTTGCTGAATTCCAATAGCAAAATTCTCGAAAGCATTTCCGATCGTTTGATATATATATTATATATGTCAGTTATCGGTGGGCTTCATAAACGCCATTTCAACCGACACACGGACGGACGGACGGACATGGTCCAATCGTCATCGCTTCTTACAAGGATTCCGAAAATATAAACTTTTTTGCTCTCCGACGAAAATTGTGGAAATTACAAACGGAATGACAAACTTATATATACCCTTTACACCTGTGGTGAAGGGTATAAAAATGATGTTAGTTAAATACCTCCATATATTGGGAAAACACACAAAAAGTATTTTCTGTCGGATGACTTTTATAACAACACGGTGACGATTTTAATGAAAGGAGTAAATTTTTAAAAGATTTTTATTCAAATAACCTGGGTAATATTGTGATATTAATGTAGGTATAATAATGGACTAATTATAACCAAATTTTAGTAGACTGGTCTTGTATAAAAGAATCTTATGAGCTAAATTTCATAAAATTTGCTTTACATCTTCATTAAAATAACTTTAAAAGAATGTACAGGTCTTTATGTAAATAATTTTCCTGGGAAATACGTGTGTCCTCAAACCGATTTAGCTAAAATTTGACATAGATGAGATAACATAAATATATGTCATATATCAAATTTGGCAATCTAATTATAATTGCAAACAATATATAATTGTTAAGGTTCTAAAAATCCTTGAACCGATTTGGCTAAAATTTGGTACATATATAGATATCCTAAATATATGAAAATATACCAATTTTGGTCGCTAAAAGATGACATATGGACTGTAGATTGGTCTCCTACCAATTGGGCGAGATTTTTGGAAATTCGAATGTTTAGGGGCAAAAAGGGTAAAATCGCTAACCTTATACCTCCAAAACTAATAGAGATACAAAAAAAGTTGAATAGTTATCGTAATTCATTTTTTTGAAATTTGGCTATATTAGGAAGAAAACTTTTTGGTTTTTCCAATGGTACTTATTGAATTTTCTACAATATTGATCCTAGAAATATGAAATTAAGAATTCAAGAGGGGTTACCACCACAACTTTTTCATTCTTTCAGTGATACTTTTTAAATTTTCTATAATATTGAACCTAAACATATGAAATGGTACTTTTTTAATTTTCGATAATATTTAACCCAAAATAATGAAATTAAAGATATATGGTCCTAAGTGAATGTGAACCTATCAGAGGGTGGTACTTTTCGTTATTATAATAACATGAAATTAAAGATATATGGTTCTGTGTTGAGAATCCATAAGCCCTATTAGCCACATTGCGTTTAAGCGCACTGTGTTCAAGATATTAGAAATATTATTAAAAAATTTATAGTTATAAAATTATTACTTTATAAAACATAATTTGAATTTATAATATAGTATTGATTTTATTTAAAAAAATCTGTGCTAACGAAGTAGCAGGTGTACTGCTCGTCTGATGATAATGTAGGAAAATTACAATTTTTAAAACTCAGTTCATATTGAAGGTAGGAGTGTCCTTGACTCGATTTGATTGAAATTTAAGATTTTTCTTAATTATCACAAGACACTACAGTGCAAAGTTTTATGTTCCTACGATAGTTCTTCTATTTTTCCTGATTAGTTTTATGGGAACAACTCTCTGTGCGACGCACATTGAGGTAAAAGTGGTCGGAAATTGCGATTAATTCAGGGAAAGGTGATATCAATATTTTAATGATTACGTGTTATTTCCTTATTTATTATTAGGTACAAAAATTCGGTTTTGGAATCTTAGGATTTTTTTTTAACAGAACAGTAATGTCCGTCTGTCTATACATTAGAGTTAAATGGTTCGGTAATTATGAATAATTCAGAGAAGGATGATATCAACACTTTAATAATCACGTTTAATTTTTCTATTTATTAGTTAGGAAAAAAATGTAATTTTGGAATTCTAAAATGTTTTTTGGCAGCATGGCAATATCCGTCCTTCTGTCTATATATTTGGATTAAATGGGTAGAAAATGGCACTTAATTCAGGGAAATGTTATATAACAATTTTAATACTTACATTTGGTTTTCATGTTAATCGAGAAGTGGAAAAAAATACTTTTCGAATTTTAAGATTTTTTTGAGAGAATTCTAATGTCCGTCCATCTGTCCGTCTGTTTGTTAATTTTTGAAATTTTTGAAAAATTGAAATTTTAAATGTATATAACTCGAAAAATATTTAAGAGAAATATTATACGCAAGCATGTTTTGCAAAGGATTTATCAAGTAATTTAAGGTGATATAAAAATCTTGGAAATCGGATAAGGAACCAAAAATTCGCTTTTGGTTAAACATTTTCTATAACATTTGTACCCTATTTTGAACTCCCATAGTTCCGCTCCTGAATCGTATATGGGATCTTACTTCTAAACTCTAAAATGCTACTATCTTCTGCTACGCCTATGGGAAATTGAATGTAAATCCAATCAGACCATTAGAAGTTACAGATTTATTTCGATTCTACTCTACTGTTTAATGTTTAATAAAGCAAAGAAAATGTCTGCTTTTAAGCTTTTTTTTGTATGAAATCTACTGGAGTTTTTTTTCGAAAAAAAAAAATTATTTTCTCAAATCGGGCTATAATGCGCACGATTTTTTTCATAATATTAAAGTGAACAATATATACTATTTTTCAGAAAATTTTCAGAACAAACATCCTGTAACATTTTAAGTTGCATTCCATGAAAATTTAAAATTAATGTATTTTAGGACAATTAAAAAAAAAAAAAAAAATAATAAAAATATTAAGACAAACTATAAATTACAAATACTTGAAGAAAAGTATACTTAAATATCTGAAGTTTACGGTTTCATTTTAAAATTTTACCTTAAAAGACTTTTTATTTAAAATAAATATACTGAAAGCTGATTAAAATTGATTTTTTACTATTTTTAAAAAATGCTTTTCATTGACAGCTCCTTGTAAGAAAACGACAGATCCTAGCTTAAAGATTTTAATTGATATTGATACATAATTTTGTCAATTTTTTTCGGTACCCAACTTTAGTGCAAAAATTAAAATTTTTAAATTCAATTAAGCGACTTTTTTGACACATTTTACCCCAACGTGTGACGAATTAAGTAGAAGAATACTTTGACAGATCGCTGATGAAAATGAGAAAAGTTTTAGTTTTCTATATTTATATGATATGTTCATTGGGTTATAATATATACTTGTACAAATGCATACATACAATAACAATAGACATGATCTATTTTAGTTTTGTGAAAGAAAAGCTACCACGAACAAACAAAACCAACATGTTTTTTGTTTCATTTGAATCTAAATTGTTAAGATAAATCAATCTAATGAGTAAATCACACACTATAAATTCGCATAACTATCATTTCAATCATTCAGTAAGATCAAGCTGAAAGATAACAAACAAAAAAGCCTCAAAATACAGACAATTTAAAAAGCTACCAATTAATTTGTATAAATAGACTGGAATCAAAATAAATTATTACCATTTTTTGCGGGGTGGTTTTTTTTGGAAATTAAATATTTAATGTCAGTATTATTTATTTCAAGCAACTATAAACTTCCAGTTATTTAAGGTGTGAATTTCATCAAAATTATTTTTCCAATAACATCTTGTACATATTAACGAATTGTTGTAATTACTTAAGTTCTGCTTGAATAATTTTACAATTTTTATATTTACTTTTTAAAGACGTTGTAATCATAGATCATTATTGAAATCAGTTAAGAAATAAAATTTCTATTGATTCTTTACAAGATATTTAAATCCAAATGAAAAATCAGCTAAATGTGTTTGCAAATATTTGTTTGTTTCTTTGTTAAATGCAAACTCTTCTGTCACATTATGATGCTGCTACTGCTGCTGCTTTTTTCACATGTGTGTTTTGAAATACATAATTTAAAACTTTGCTTAAGTCGGCTTGAAAAACATTCATCGAAAATGATAAATCACCTAGATGTTTTAAATTTTTTCTGTTTCTGTTTCTACATTATTTTTATTTTTACGTCTTAACTTAAAAATTTCATACTCGTACCACTCTTTCATTTTTTTTTTTTTTTTTCTAACTAACTAAAGTTTTGTGTTGTTTTGTTTAATTTTTTAACTGCGTCTCCCTAGCTGAAGAAAAGTAAAAAGCGTTTGTTTTTTGTTGCCACAAGTGAAAAACAATGACAAAACAAAGCACACACGTACCCTAGTACATGAAAACTCTAATGTATTAAAAAAAGAAATGGAAAAAAAAAGAAAAACTTTTCTGTTAACGAAAATAAGTGAAAACAGCTGAGGCCTTATTTTGGGGGCCAAAAAAATAATATAATACCTAACGATGACATTCACACAGAGTTACGTTCATCCTAAAACTCAAAGGTGTATGAGAAGTGTTTTTCTATTCTATCATTTGATTTACTTGGTTTGCTTGCTCAAGACAAGGTGCTTTTTTCCGTTGGTGTTTTTTTTTATTTTTTTTCTCTCTTTGTTTTTTCACATTGGAAATGAAACGTAACACTCGTATGCATAAAAGGAAAATTTATGACTCTTGAAATAAAATAGAAACAGAAAAATTTGAAAACATGAGCACATGAACAAGAAATTTAACAACCAGAAACAACATCAACATACAACAACAACAAATAGTAGCAGCAGCGGCAGCAGTTTCAACTTAACAAATCTTTAAAAGAAATGTAATAAAAATTGACAGAATCTTTTACATACACGCTCATACTGATGTGCGTATGTGAATAGGGTTTCTAATTTTATTACTATTAAATTTCTATTTAAGGAAGCTGCTAAAGCAAAAATTTTAATTTTAAAATGACTCACTTTAATTTTAGTAAAGAAAATTGATTTATTTTTAAAAAAAAAAAAAACAATTTAATGATTTCCTTACATGTACTTAAGGTCAAAGTCATTTCCTTTAAAATTATCATCGGCTGTATCAAGATCAACGTGTTTTTATTATCGCAAATTGAGCAGTACTTTTTTAAAGAGATTTTTAAAGATCCTTAGTATATATGATCGAAAAGAACAGCAGCCATTTCTTTATAACAAATAGAGAAAGAAGTTATTTCTATTAAACGATTGTTACCTAAGGAATTAGGGTTTCGAAATGGTGTTAATTTTTCAAAATGAACTAATTTTGAAGTAAAAAAGTATAAGTTAATATTTATTAATTCTTTGAGCATTTTTTGTAGGACCAATTTTTTTTTTTTTTTGAAAATTTGTAATAACTTTAGCACGTATGTACATCTATTTTTTCACTCATTTTTATCTAACTCAAAACAAATCAAAATGGTTGTCATTAAAAACAATTACTGACATATTTTTCAAAGATAACTAGATAAAAAAAAAAAAAAAATATTGCTTCCGAAAAAGTTAAGAGGCGAAACCTGGATTTTTCGATCTCATTTTAGTAATTTTCTAAATCAAAACCCAAAATAACAACAGAAAGCTTTTTATATAAAAGTAGAGAAGAATTCTCTTTTGTAAAGGAATTTCTTCTTTAAATAATTAAAAGGGTAAGAGAAAGAGAACAAATTTAATTTTAAATATTAGATTCGGTTAAAGATTTTCTTTAATATTATAATAATTAATACAAAAAGAGAAACATCTTTGTTTTTTTATCTAGTTCTATTGATTCCAGTGTTGCCAGGTAGTAAAAATAAATGTCCACATTTTATACGAAAAATAACCTAAACGAACTTTTTTTAAACTAAAAGAAAAAAAGATTTAGCCTTAATAAACTAAACTGGTAACATTGATTAATTTATTAATATGCAATTGGCCATGTGAGCGTGTGAGTAATATTATTAAATTATATTACGTATACCTAACGTGACCAGACGTTTCGCTTTTGGCGGGATTATGCCGCTTTTCAAAACGTTGATCCCGCCTAAAATATTTTTTTCCGCTTTTTAGAAATAAATCCCGCTTTTTCATCTCAAATAATTACTTATTCGATTTCCTTATTTACGTTTTCTATAATATTCTTAACAATATTTAGGTGTAACTAAAAATAATTTTTTTTTTTCCATTGGAAAGTTGATAATTTTTTACAGATCGTTTTTAACAAATAAAAGTTTTAACTTTAAAGTTTTTGTTACGATGATCATCTTCACTACTTACTGATTTTAATGCAGGATGGAGGAAGATATCCCAAGCAATACGGAAAAAATATGTACACATATCTTTAGTTTTCTATCAATGTTTGAAAATTCTTAAGTATTTTGGCCAAAAAAGATTCGAATTTTCTTCCAGAAGCAGGTTTTAACTTTAATTATTTTATGTTAGAATAAATTATAAATTTTTAGAGGACGAAATTTTACACTTTCATAGATCTTTTTAGATTTAAAAACTCATTCCGGAGGAATATTTGTATGAGGGCTATTTAAATAGTTTTTCGCAATTTTATTTAACAAAATGTGCCATTTCAGAAAGATGATTTGACCCGAAACCTGATCTCAAGATTAACATGAGTATTATTGTATTGTAGTTTTAATAAATAGCTGGAGCCATATAAACGCTGTGCCTTTGTTTCGGATTGAATAGACTTTTTATTTAATTTTTGTTGGTAATGATTTTAACATTTTGTTGTCATTAGAAGTAAGTTGTTAGTGCTGAAGAGGAGCTGTAGAACCCATGGTTGTTTAACTAATATTTTTCATTGGCGTCATTACACATTGAGGTAAATAATAAAATTGGATACTGAATAAAAAAATACAAAATTATGTATCAATAGAAATTAAAATCATCAAACTAGGTTGTATTATTTTCTTACTCGATTTCAAAGGCTTTTGCATCACCTTTAATAAAATTTTAACATTCACAATTTTGCAAGTTCTTGGCTAATGATTTTCCATTTATAACCCAACATCTTCAACCGATTTTATTATGTTTTTTTTTTTTTAGAACAATATTGTCTATCGAATAAATTAAATTTGAAGTCAATATTTGTATTGAGCTCAAGAAATGAGTTTGAATTAGAAAATCTGCAAAAATTAACATACAGACGGACGGAAGGATGGACATCAGAATACTCTCAAGAAAAAAAATTTTAATTCAAAAAATACATTTTTTATTTTCAATCAATATAAAAGCTATATGTAAATATTACGATACTGATATCACTTTTCCTTTTAACACCCATGTAGAGACGGAAGAATTTTTATAAAAAGCTTTTATTTTTTTAGCCACTAATTTCCAAATAACTTCTAAAATATTAAGCTGATAGAAAACTTAATAATTTAATTGTCATCTATTGTTTCGCTTAACAACGTAAATATCCCACAATCTGATCATGTAAATTACCTTGGTATTCATTTAGACAGACGTCTTACATGACGTCGGCACATTGAAGTCAAGAGGCTTTATATGAAAATTAAAGCTTCCAATCTCCATTGGCTGATCAGCAACAAATCTAAATTAAGCCTTGACTCTAAAGTCATCCTGTATAAGACTATCTTAAAACCAATTTGGACGTATGTTATCCAATTATGGGGAACGGCAAGTAACACTAGTATTGATCTTATACAGAAAGCACAATCGAAAATCCTTAGGACTATGACAGGCGCGCCATGGTACATAAGGAACGAGAACATCCACAGAGACTTAGAAGTAGCATTAGTAAAAGAAGAATTTGAAAAAATTGGAGGGAGATATGCCTGTAAATTACAACAGCATCCTAACCCGCTAGCAAGATTGTTATCCAGAACTCAATCTGAAAGAAGGCTTCATAGAAGCGATTTACCATTGCACTAAGAACCATTTGCAAACATAGCTCTTAGCTGAGAACAAATAGTTTTTATTTTTAGATATAAGATTTTAATACATATTGTTAGGCCCAAGAAATAAAGGCTGATACAATAATTTAAAAAATAACAGTAAAAAAAAACTATTGGGGTTTTATTTATCTAAATTGGATCCAACGTTTTCGAGTTATACAAGTGTCTAAAAAAGAGGGTCATATTAGTCATGTTCATAAAAAATTGATTCTTGCTCGTCAAATTCCATCTATTTAATTGAAATGTTTGATATTTTTAATTGTAAAATATAATTTAAAATTCATTATTAAATGAACTATTAAATTTTATTGGTTACCCAGGGTGACAAATTTGTATAGAAAGTAAAGTTATGTAAAAATCCCCAAAATATCCCTTAGAAAATTATGTTTTTCTGAAAATCCTAACGCGTGCATATGCTGCGATAGAAAATGTGTATGTGTTTATATGTTTATGTAAATAAAAGTAATGTATTTATGTAAGTGGTTATGTTAACACAAATATCTACACATATACATGAATACTTATATAATTTTTTGATTTATTTTTCAAACATTATGTACATACTTGTACATACATTTATTTCCATCAGTATTAACATACACACACATACAAACAAACATATGTTTTAAAAAAACATTTATTATTTATTTAAGTGAAAAACAATAAAAAAAAATGTTTAGAGGGTCGTTGAACAGTTATACCTCTTAAAACACGAAAGAAAATACATAAAAACTTTAAAGCGTTTAATTAGCAAATTAAATTTAAAATTTTTTCCAGCAACTTTATTTGTTTTTACTCTATTTAATCACAAATTGTGATTTAACATTGTTCAATAATAAATTATTATTTTAGTATACAAAGGATCTACTGTATTTCACATCATTTATTTAGAAAACATCACCCATTTCATGGTCATAGAATTTAGAATATTTTGCATTCTATTTGTTTGCTTTTTAAATATTTATATTTTATTACTTTAGCCTGCCAACATTTGCTGGGTAATAAATTTGACTTTACACATTTAATGCGTTTTTCATACAAATATTATAAATTATGGTTATTAAATTTAGGTTTATGTTTTCTATTTTTTCCATTCATTTTTTCAAACATTTTGAAATCTAGCGACACTTTATTGTATAATGTTTTTGTTTTATGTACATTTCAAAATAAATAAAAAAAAAAAAATGATGGAAATGTTAGCGTTAAAATTGTGTAAATACAAGATTTATTTATAATTTGCCTGTTCAAGGTATTCCTCATAAAATCATTTAGGTACATAAGGATGTGCTAGATTTTATAGGATTGTAGAGTTAAATATAAAAACAAGCGTATGAACGAACATTATGACCAACGTAAGTTTTTGAATAGTGCATCTGATACTATTGCACGACTGACAGCATCTGACATGAATTTTTATGTAAGAATACTTTTTTCTGCTATAAATGCATTAAGGAGGTGTCGGTATATTCAAAAATAATTTAAAATTTTTATGAATAATATCACGAAAAGTAAATATTTAATGAAATTTCAGCAATAATGAGACATTTTGTAATATTTAATATAAATTTAGATTAAGTTTTTAACATATTCAATGCTATTCCAAATGTTTTTTTTTTCTGTTGCATCTTAATATTTGTACATATTGCAGCGTTAAGCTTTACTCATATACACATAGTTTGCACGTTAATATATATGAAAGTAGGTTAAAATTCTCATAAAAATTCATGACACAACAAAACTAATCTGTGATGTAATAGATTTTACTATCATTGTTTTGTATGTCAATATATGTATATTTCTGAATAAAAGTCCACAGCGTAAGTATTTTATTCGTAGCTATAAATTAATAAATTTTATATCTTATTTACTATTTCAATTAAATTCATATAAACATACATTAAGTTAATTTAAAACTTTTTTATTCAATTACTTACAAAAAAAAAAAAAAAAAAAAAAAAAAAAAAAAAAAACATCCTTTGAAATATTTAAACCAGCATGGAGAATAATTGTTAACTACTATGACTTTAAACCATATAACAGATAAACTAGTTTTTAAAGAATTTTGACAACAAAAGTGGATTTATCGAAAATTTTATACGATATGAAAATATAATTTGTCCAAAATTGTTGTATAAAAAGAGAATTTATCGAAGTTGTTGTATAAAAAGAGAATTTATCGAAAATTTTCAATATAAAGAGAATTTATTGAAATTTTTTTGAAATAGGAGAGATCGAAATTTTTCTATAAAGGAGAATTGTTCTATAAAAAGAGAATTTATTTTTTATGAAGAGAAAATTTATCAAAAATTTCTATAAAGAGAAAACTTATCGAAAATTTATCTATAAAGAGAAAATTTATCGACAATTTTCTATAAAAAGAAAATTTATCAAATAGTTTCTATAAAAAAAAGAGAACATTTTTCTATAAAGAGAAAATTTATCGAGTTTTCTATAAAGAGAAAGTTTATCGAAAATTTCTAGAAAGAGAAAATTTATCGACAAATTTCTATAAAGAAAAAGAGAAAATTTATCAAATAGTTTCTATAAAAAAAAAGAGAAAATTTATCAAATATTTTCTATAAAGAGGAAATTTATCAAAAGTTTTCTATAAAGAGAAAATTTATCAAAAATTTTCTATAAAGAGAAAATTTATCAAAAGTTTTCTATAAAGAGAAAATTTATCGGCAATTTTCTATAAAGAGAAAATTTATCAAAAGTTTTCTATAAAGAGATAATTTATCGAAAGTTTTCTATAAAGAGATAATTTATAGAGAGTTTTCTATAAAGAGATAATTTATAGAAAATTTTTTAAAAAGAGAAATAACAGTATCTCTATAATTTCATGTTTATAATATTAGAATAACGAAAAATAATTTTAGAATTAGGAAAAGGTATATTAGAATAAGGAAAAAGTACCACAAAATCCCTTTTAAGGATTCTGATTCACTTATGACCTTAAATCTTTAATTTTATGTTTCTAAGATGAATATTACAGAACATTCAAGAAGTTCTATAAAAAAAACGAAAAAGTACCACAAAGTCCCTTTCTTTAATTTCATGTTTCTAAGTTAAATATTATAGTCAATTCAAAAAGCACTATTAGAATAACAAAAAGGTACCACAAAGTCTCCCCTATGAATTCTCACCCACTTAGAGCCACATATCTTTAATTCCCTTCTTATGGATTCTAATTCATTTGGACCACATATTCTTAATTTTATGTTTCTAGGTTCATAATTATAAAGAATTCAAAAAGTACCATTAGAAGAACAAAAAAGTACCATAAAGATCCCTCTTGTGAATTCTTTCCCATATAGGACCATTTAATTTCATGTTTCTAGGTAAAATATTACAGGAGATTCAAAAAGTACTATTGGAAAAACAACCATATATATTTAATTTCATATTTCTAGGAAAAATATTACAGGAAATTAAAATAAGTACCATTAGAACAAAAAAGTACCACAAAGTCCCTCCCTTGAATTCTTACCCACAAGACCATGTATCTTTAAGTACCACAAATGCCACTATTGTGAATTCTTATCCACATAGGACTACATTTACTTAATTTCATGTTTATAGGTTTAATATAATTGAAGATTCATTATTTAGTTTGAATAAATTGTAATTTCCCGATTTTAACACCCCCCCTCCCCCCTTTTTGGTACTTTTCTCCATGGATATAAAAAAATATAGTCCAATGAATTTCTAAATTATAGTTGGATTCCATATTAAAATACGCATACACAGAAAAAAGTAAAAATGGACTTCAATTACGAAATTTGTAATATTAATTAATTTTTAATTGATTTTGCTCCAATCATCAAAATGATAATATTAATAACTAGAATAATTGATATTATTATTACTTCTTTTCCTTAAATAGATGCAATGAGCTGAAAATTTTTGAAAATTTACTTAAATTTATTTTATTTCTGTACTTTTATACAAATATTTAATTTTTCTTTATATTTTATTAACAGCTGTCAATTTATTAAAAAACGAAACTGAAGACCAATTAAAAAATTAATTATATTAATAAATCATATAATTAAATTCCAATATAAAGTTGATAAATAATTTTATTAAAAAATTATTTGAAATATTTTTTTCTGTGTATGTTTGTCAATAAATAGAAAATAATGTTTTATGAAAAAAATACCAAAAATAGTTTCGATTTTTACTCCTTAAACGTTCGAATTTCCAAAAGGTGCCAAATTTGTATTTGTCATTTTTTGATAAGTTATGAAGACGATATAAATTGTATCTATATGTTGTTTGGTTTCAAAGATACATATTGTGCCAAAAAAGTACCAAAATATAGTTTTTACTCATTTTCTCCCTAAAAGGGCCGATTTTCAATAAAGTACCAGACATCTGACCGATTATTTTTTAAATGAATAACTATTCAACTTTTTTTGTTTGTTTATTAGTTTAGGATATATAAGGTTACCAATGTTACCCTTTTTTACCCTCCTAAATATTCGAATTTCCACAAAGTCTTAGTGGATCTAAATGGAGGGATACCTACCCATGTTCCTAATTCCAAAAAGAAAAATCTTCAGGCGTTTGGTCTGTAGGATGATGAATCAGTCAGTCAGTCAGTCAGTCAGTCAGTCATGTTGCTCTTTTATATATATAGATAGAAGAATACTTATATAGGAAATGTTTAATTTATTATTTTTCGAAATTGGTTTTCTAGAGAAAATAAGTTGACCAACTTAAATTTAATAAATATGTTCTCAAATTTACTATCCTTTTCTTTGTAATTCATATTAGACTTATCTCCTTTTCAAAGTAAACAAAATAAATTAATTTTAATTTGATTTGATTTTAGTCTACTCATAGATTAAATCAAACAATATGCGGTTTGCTTACAAATTCAAAGAACAATCCCACTGTGAACTAGTTTTGTTGTAGTGACCAACAAATCAATATTCATATTTTAATTTATTATTAACATCTGTGGTCATATCTTTTAGTTGTTGCTTCAAAAATTTCAAAGAAATTTTAATATTTATAAAGAAACAACTCCCGCTGCATTTAAAATTAGTTTAACAAAGAAATATTCAACTTGTGTTTTTTTTCTTCTACTCTCTCGCCATAGTAATAATGTCAAAAGAAATATTTGTTTTTATTATAAAATGTTATTTACTTATGTTTGTGTTTTCGTATTGTGCTTCTATGTATGAAAAATCAAAACTTTTCTAATTTGTTTTCACAAAAACTAAATCAAATAATCCACATGGGGTTTCTAATTCAAATTAACACTCACTCTCATAGAAACACACACACACACATATGTACATAAAGAGACAAACAAATCGAGACAAATACAATAAACTAAAACTTTGTACGACATGCATGTTTATAAGTATATGTATAGAAATATTCATGTTTTCAAATTATCTCCACAGATATTTGAGAATAGAAATGTATTAGAGGGGTGATTTTAATATAATATTGGATCAAGCGTCCATAAGACAAAACAAGTAAAAAATGTCAAGTCCGTTTTGACTCCAATAAGAACTTATTGATCTTATGTTATTAACATTTTAATTATTTATTCTTTTTATAAAGTCATCGTTTCACTTTTTTTCATATAAAAGAATACATACTTGTTTTTGAAATTTTCTTTTAAAATAATGAAGCTTAAAACTAATTAATTCTTTATAACATCTACTAATCAATTAGCTAATATGTTCACCCCTAATAAACCAAAAAACTGCATGTTTGCAAGCATATGGAAATGTAGTTACTTTTGGGTCCACACAACAAATAACAATGCAACTTTGAATAAATCTTGCACATGACTTTGGAACTACATTTTCGTTCGTGCACAATCACGCTCTGTTTAATATGAATTCTATATAAATTCTAATAAAGACTTCAAATAGAAAATATAAATAACATGCACTTGATGCAAATATATATTTATAGAATATGTTTGTACAATAGGGTTCTTAAAGTAATACATATTTGATAGCATAGAATGTATATTAACCTAGAATTATTTCCTTAAATACAAGGCTTAAAAATTGACATAATTATACATCTTTAAGCAGAGGGACTTGGTGTTAAAATTTTTTTTAACACTTCGTATTTGTATTTTGGAAACCCTTGTTGTACAAAATAAAAAAAAATATATGTATTGGTGTATTCAAACATTCTATGAATTAAAAATTATGTAATACAAATATTTTGATATTTTACTTGGATAAAAATGCAATCTGAGTAATAAATCCAGTGTATTGCTACTGTATTATAAAAAAAAAAATATATCTATATAAATCCTCTAATTTTTTTAACGATCGTTTCATATTAAATATCGCTCATACTCCTAACAACACCCAGCAAAAAAGGAACTGAAAAAGAGCTGAAAAAGTCATGTATTTAACATTGTGTTGGCATTGGAAGGAAGTACTTTCTGGTACAAAAGAGCTGCAGGAGTTCTTTTTTTAACCCATGGTTGTCATTGGTAGGATGTTCTTCTTTTATGCTTCTTATTCATTTCTTTTGAAGTACTTCCTTTGAAAACATATTTATGAAATTTCTTTACAAAAATTCAGTTTTAGCCTTATTAAAAGATGATAAAATTGAATTAAAATTTATAAAATTTTAATTTTCTTAGAAATTATTTAACTTTTTTTCCAGCTAAAATTTCATTTATTTTCACTTTTTTGGAAGTAATTATCAAGAAAGTTTAAAATATTCATTTTGTTCTACTTTCGAAGTGGTGAAAGTGTTCTTTTTTGGAGGCTTTTGATCGTTTTTTTGCTGGGCAATTAAATGTAATTTTATTTTTATTATAATCTTTACGTTGTCTGAGTTGTATACTAAGCTCGATTAAAGAATTTAAGGATCAAATACTTGATTTTATATATATTTAAAATTGCTTTAAAGTACTATTAAATTTCTTTAGCCTTTTGTAAAAAAATTTAATAAACATAGTTTTAAAAGAAATACTTCAAAAGAAATGAATAAGAAGCATAAAAGAATAACATCCTACCAATGATAACCATGGGTTAAAAAAAGAACTTTTGCAGCTCTTTTGCACCAGTAAGTACTTAATTCCAATGCCAACACAATGTTAAATTCATGACTTTTTCAGCTCCTTTTTTTTCTGGGATTATATTAAATGACTGGAAATAAATCTAAACAAGTCTAAAGAACGCATCAATTCTTTTGGAGCAGTTGTGGGACCTTTAAGATCTTTTGGTCTAATTCATTTGAATAATAAGGGGCTTCGTTTCATAATGTTCTTCTTATAATCCATTATGAAAGAATTATAAGCAATTAGAAACTATCTGTTATTACTTTATACGCACCATTTACTCGCAATTAAAAATATTGCGGTATGAAAATTTTGCTGTATAAACAATGAGTTAGTACTATATTTATAAGTTAGTAACTCACGAAAAATAATCGTGATTAGTGAAGCTTATTGCAAACAAATAAAGCGTACAGCGTTGACACTTCCTTTTACGTTCATAGAATTTTCGTTGATAACAATTTTATTTTCCAATCTGCCACGACAAAAAAGGAAATAGTGAATTATTTATTAGCAAGCTATTTTTATTTCAATAATCGCGCGTATAAACGTAATATGTATGATCATAAGTTGAATGGTATTTGTCCTGAAGACGATATGCTTCTGTAACACTATGCAACAGTATTTTGGGGGCGGAATCATTCCGATTGCAAATGATAGCTCTTGATATGTGTAATAAACTCTCCAAAGGATTTTTCGCTTCTAGGCAAAATTTTTGTTTTATGACCACTTAAACTTTTTTATTTTTGCACCAAGGTAATCGAAAAAAATAATATCAATATAGTTCGAAGCTAAAATAAATTTCTATTAATATTTAAAGCGTTTAACGGGGAATATTTCATTAGAACTTTAAATTCATTTATCTTATCTTATAAGGGGTCATTTCTTGTCCGTTTTAAGGAAATGATATGAAAGTCGATTTAAACTTGATTTTAATGGATTAAAATGTTCTACAGATATTTTCTTCGTAAAATTTTACTAGGGGTCTTGAAAGATAAAAAATTCATCCGACTTATCATATGTTGTTAAAAACGAAAATTATGAAATTTTCCCACATTTCTTATATAAACTCCTTAAACTAGGCAATGAAATATAACATAAAATTAAAAGTTTTGTACAAATTGTAAACCAAATTAATAATAATTTCATAAATTTCAGTTCTTTGGATAAACGCTACACCGTATGAACTTTGGACCTTCGTTGACCCTTAGTGAAATTCGACGTAGAAAATTTCTGCAGAATATTTTAACCCATTAAACTCAAGTTTTAATGGACTTTTGTTTAATTTTGTTTAAATGGTCAATAAATGACCCCATATAATCAGAGATAGATTAATAGAAGGTTCTAATGAAATATTGCCATTTAAATGTTCTAAGCATATATGTTTAAATAATTTAGCTTCGAACTATATTTATATTATTTTTTTATATTTATCTGAAACTACTTTGGTGCAAAAATAGAAAAGTTTAAGTAGTCATAAAACAAAAATTTTGCCTACAAGCGAAAAATTCTTTGGAGGGTTTATTACACATCAAGAGCTATCAACTGCAATTGGAATGATTCCGTCCCCACGCGATGATCATCAATTTGTTTCACAGTGTAATCAACACTACGGATAAAACTGTTTGTAAAAAAAAGAAAACGAGGCAAAAACTGCAGCTGACCGAAATTTTGGGGATTCTGAAAAGATACATTTGGTAGGATGTCATTTTTGTCCAGTTGGTTGCTAAGGCGAAGATTTTGTCCAAGGTCTCAGGTATTAATGGATTAAAATTCGTAACTGAGGAAAAGTAAGGATAATGGAAAACATTATCAGCTCAAAGAAAAAAAAAAAAAAAGAGTTAACTCTCCATTTCACCACGGTAAATCACTTCTCATAAAATTTTGCCTCATGAAGAACTTCTTGAAAATGCTTATATTTTCCAAACCTGATATTTGAAAAATAATGTATGACAGTATCAATGAAAAATTTTTAACGTCTAACAAACTGTCAACGGAAAGATAATTCGAAAATTTTTTTGCAACATATGTGGTAATTTGTAAATATAAGTTTGTCACTACGTGTGCAATTTTTGGAGAGCAAACAAATTAGTATTTTCTGGATCCTTGTAATAAAGGATGTCGATAGGACCATGTCCAGATAGATTCATAAATAGCGGAGATATGCCGGTTTTTAAAACCTGTATCGATTTTTTTAAGCTAGGGACTTCGTTTTTTCATAGAAAAATCGGAAATATTGAGAAAAAATTAAAAAATTTTAAATGAAAATGACTTATTTAAGTCCCACATGTGGTCACAATCAACAAGGATTCGAAAATAATTTCAAATCATTATACCCTACACCACCATAGGGGGTTGGAGTATTATGCGCTTGTATTGATGTTTATAACGCACAAGAGAAAAAAATCATCAGACCCTCACCTTAAAGTATATAATTCGAATATAGCAATATTTTAATGAAATTCGGTGCAAAGAAATTTTGTATAAGTGTTAGTCTTTGTGCCAAATTTCATGACGATTGGTCCATAATTGAGCTCCCATATAAACTCCTCTTCCGGAAATTATATTAACATGCATAAATCCCATAAGAATATTAGTATAGTATCAAGTTAATAATCGGCACAAATAAGTTTTATATAAATAGAAACAATATTGTCAAATTTCATGAGAATGGGTCCATTATTTACCATAGCTTCCATATAAACCCACTTCCGGGAATCGCCCTAAAGTGCATAAAATAATATACATGTTAGTATCAACACATTATTCTGTATTTATATATTTTATTTTACATTTAGTAAAAGTGCTGGTCTATAATTGGCCCTAATATAAGTCCCCTTCCCAAATTTTTATGCTCATACAATATGGTCTGTCTTGGCCGACTATAGTTTCTTTCTCGTTTTTAATTTGATATCAAAAGTTTTTATTTGTTGGGTGCAATCAGTTTGTAGTTTGGAAAAAAATTTGATTTACAAGTGTAAAATTATAAAAGTATACTTTAAGGCAAATATTTTATCATTTGTCGGTTATGTGGTGAAGGATATAAAATATTCGACGCAGCCGAATATAGCGCTCTAACTTGTTTTAATGAGAAAGGATAAAAAATACAAAAAAAAAATAAAAAATTATTTGCAATATTCGAAAAACGATTTTGGATCAAGGATATATTGAGCGTTTTTCTCATGTTTCAGTTCAGACTCAGTTTTGCTAATATTTAGTTCCAATTTTTCACCTTTCCATGATCAAAATGGATTTCAGTTCCCAATTTTTGTTTTTTTTTTTTTTTTTGTTTTTAATATCTCAAATACTAAAAGTAATTTATAAAGAAAGGTATGAAAATTTGAACTTGGAACCTTAAATAACATGAGCAACAACTTTGGTAGCTCAAGTCCAATCCAAAACCTTGTAATTTATATACCAATGAAAGGTGATCTTTCATGCTGTAAAAACTTCTTTCAATATAATTGAAAATACTCACCAAGTCATCGATAAAATGCTAAATTGATCGTGTCAATATATAATTAGTCAAATGTTTTAACCGAACTGTACTTTAGAAGAGTCATTACAAAAGATCTCCAGCAGTGCTAAAAGTAAGATGTAAATTTATAATACTCCCATAAAAAGAAAAAGAGTCTGTCAAAGAGGCACAATGCAGTGAAAGTATATTTTGCTGGTGTCTAATTAAAGTACATAAACTTTGAATTGATCTACCAAGCAGGGTGAACAACACCCAAATCGATTTTCTATACTTAGAATTAATAGTATGTAATAGCAACGTTTTTTTTTTTTTTTTTTTTTTTTCATAAAATATTTTTGCTTATTTGAGGGCTTATGAAAAGCAAAAAAAAAAAAAAACAACATAAATTACTTCTAATGCGCTCTGTGAATCAGTGAAATCTTCTCAATTATATCTGTTTGAAAGACCAAAGTAACCAGTTTAAATTATATTAGAAAACATTTTTATATAGTTCTGAAAATACTATGTATCTGTTATTTATAAAATAAAGTGAAAATGTATGAAAAGTTCTTTCTTTCAAATAATATCAAAAATATAAGCCCTTGGTCTAAATATGTATTGTAACTCATTTAATACGAAACAATAAATGGAAATAAAATCTGACATTTTCACAATTTGTTGTTGTTTTAGAATGTTCATCATAATAAACAACAAATTCAACAGGATATTTTTACTATTAAAAGAGACCAAAATAAATAATTTTAAGCTGACACAATCAGATTTATATTCAAGTTTACTTACTTATACTTATAGTTAAACATTTTTATTGTTTGCAAAAATATAATAATAATTTCCCTTCCGCTTTCGTTTTTAATCAATTTTATGGTGTCAATGTAATTCAATACCTGTCAAAACCATAATATCACTTAGAGACTACCAAGAATAATGGCAACAAACTAAAAATAACGGTTAGAAAATTTAACAGTGGTGCATTTGCATACAAACTGTCAAGGAGATTTTACATAAATTACTAAATTTATAACACACAAACATATACATTCATACAAAACTTTAGTATCTGATGGATATAAACAAAGTTAAAGACTACAATGAGCCTCTAACACCAACCAACTAGAAATTGTATTGACCATAATGGAAAACGTTATACAAACATAAATGCTGCAAGTCCCTAAACGTCAGAAGAAGAACAAATGTCAGTCAAATTTATGAAAAGCATTTGGCAGCAGCATGTCTGGACTTTTGAAGTGTTTATACATCAATCTCGATTGAATTATATCTATACTATCTATATGTTCGTTTGTCCGCTTTTTATATGGGTGGTTGGTTACTTTTATATGGATACTTTCCAGACAGACAAAAAAATAAAAATATTAAAAACTTTGAAAATAAAACAGTTTAGAAATATTTAAAGTAAAAACAGATTCTAAGATAACCCTACAATACTTGATGTTTAGTATTAAAACAACATTTATGTTAACAATAGTTTGGAAAAAAATTCAAGTGGAGAGTTTTGTATTTTCAATTGCTTGTTATTGTATTTTCTCCCTTTGAAGTAGGGAAAAGAAATAATAAATAAATATTCCTTTTCTACCAGTTGCTTTAGTTAAAACATTTATTATAGTCCTTAACAATATTCATGAATATGTTTGTCAGAAGAGTTTTAATAATTTTCTGATTGTATGCACTTTGTAGAGTTCTGTAGGGTATGAGGAGTTGAATAATTTCAAGTGTTGAAATCATTCAAGAGCACTTAGTCAAATGAAAGTGCAACCCCAAAATACAAATCTCTTCTTTTCAAAAACAACATCATCATTGGCATTAATATCATCATCAGCATCACTGGCAGCAGGAGCAGAAGCAGCAGGATAAAATCAACTTTAAACATACAATTCAAACAAAATGTAAAACTCAATAAAAATCAAAGTCAAAAGTCATCAGTTTATTGAAAATAACCAAATGATGATGATATATTTATGTGTGTGTATTTGTATATATTTATAGCTTTAGATAGAAATCTACCAATGTATGTGTTTAGTTTGGATAGAACAGTAAAACATAACAAAAAAATAAAAATCGGAATTCAAATGCAGCAAAAAAAAAAAAAAAACATAAAGCGAATTAATTTTTATTTCTTTTATTGATTTTGAATGGGATTTTTGTTTGTGTGTGAATTATGAGCAGCAAATGGAATTGAAATTTATTATTGTCGCTTCATAATCACAAATGTTCTATACAGACATTCCCATACATATAAATATAGACATACATACATATGTATAAACGCATTATATATGTTTCTATCTAAGTGTTTATAATCAAATGTATTTGTATATATATATGTGTGTTTATATGTATTTTCACTTAACATATCAACATATGAGATGATAAAGTGCTTGTTTTAATGAACTTAAGTGGTGTCGTGCTGTGTTTGCATAAATAGCAAATGTGTGAGTGAATGAGTAAACTTATGTGTTTGTGAATTTGTAAAGTTCTCATAATATTAAGACTAACAACACACACGGTGATACCAGATTCTTTTAACAAAATTTCATTACATTTTTCTAAAAAGGAATGAACAGAGGCTGGCTGTTAAACATGAAGGATTTAGTGGAATAAAACTACAAAAAAGTTTTAAGTCTAGAAATAAAAGTTTATCTGAAAGTCGTTGAACTAAAAAAATATTTCATCTTAAATTCAAGAATACTTCAATTTGGATTTACAGCATCTATTAAATTTAACAGTAGGTACATATGTATTTACATCAAGAAATTCTTTTACACTTTACTACTTTGGGAATATTTAAAACAAAAAGTGTACGGCAATAAGCTAAGAAAAATTCGAGAGATAATTCGGCAATTATGTCTCAGAGTAATTGAAAATATGGACAATCGTATAGAGTTATGCCACCGAAGCCGTGGCGAGCATTTGGCCGATATTTTGTTTCACACATAATTGTTATAGATCGTTCTATGAAAAATTGCCAAAAATGTTTATTTTTATTTTTTTTTAATTTTATTTCATAAGATTTTTGTTTTTAAATTATTTTCCCTGCAAAAACTTTGCTTTCCTGCTAAGCATGTAGTTATTTTTAGACTCTAGGCTGAATGGTAAAGTCCGTCTGGTAATATCCGTCAGAATTTGGGTTAAACGGGTTGAAAATGGTGTTTAGTTCCTGAAAAAGTGATATCTGAATTTTGATTTATATTTTTTTTAGTTATTAGTTAGTAAAAAAAATGCATTTTTAGAATTCTAAAATATTTTTTGTTAGAATGGCAATGTCGGTCCGTTTATACATTTGGGTTAAATGGATCGAAAATGTCACTTAACTTCGGGAAAGGTGATATCAGTACTTCAATATTTAGGTTCAGTTTTTATATTGATAAGGAAGTAAAGAAATAATATATTTTTGGAATTTTAAGACTTTTTTAAAAAATTCGAATGTCTGTCCTTACGTCCGTCTATTTATTTATTTTTGCAAACTTGCCAATTCAAAATCGTATTTTTTTTTGACTCAATAAAGATATCGAATTTTCTTTATTCGATAAACAGTTTTGTTCTTTAATAAACTGCAAAAAATATTATAAAATCGGTTGAAAATGTTGGGTATATATGGAAAGAACTTGACTTGGAAAAAACATGACCAACAAAGTTGCAATATTATAATATTTCAGGGACTCTTAGCTTTCATTTGACACCCATATTTGGTTGATATAATATCCGTAAATATTTTATAATTTTTTAAAAATGTGTATCCTTCGAAATTTAAATGTTGCAGCAAAAAAACTAAATAATTCTTTTTTTGTTCCAGGATGTCATTTTCTTTTGAAATGATTTTCGAAAGATGTACAATTTTTAAGAATATTGTAAAATATTTCCGAAGACTTTATTAATTCAATATCGGTGTCAAATGAAAGGTAAGAATCCCTGCAAAATAATAATATTTTTTTAAATAATCCGGTACTAAAATTTTAAAAAATATCTTTTTGAAAATTTAATCTTGTATTATAATATTACTTAATTACTTACTTTATATTAGAGGCAACTACTTACCCTATACATTACTTAGATGTCATTACAATAACTAATTACTTCCAAGCTGTTAAACAGTGCATTGATTTTAAAGCATTATTGAAGTCATGATTAGTAATAACAATAGGAACTAGTTATATTTTAGGTTATAAATAAGTAATGAAATGTTAGGATATAATATATTAATTTATTTTTTTTTTTACTTTTTAAATTTAATCAATAAAAATTAATATTCTAAAAAATTTGATCATAAATAATTTTTTACATTCGGGTTATAAATAATACGTTACTAAACAACTTCTATGTAATGCAGGCAGTATGTTGTTGTCATTACAAAGTAACTACATCCGTAACTACATGTCATTACCAAGTTTTTGCTGGGGGTTTTTTCATAAAATTTAGTTCTGAAGCATTTAAATAAAAACTTTTGTTATATTTTGGTAAATATTTTATATCGAGGCCTTACATTCAAATTGGGCCTCATGCAGATTTACAAAAATTTTTTTTTGCGTCAGACTCTTCAGTTTTCTATTTTTATATATGGTGTTTGGAGTGAAAAGTTAATTCTAACACTATGTTTTTCACTTTTTGTTTTTGGGCTGTCTACAAACAGTATATATTTTTTTTTAAGGAAAAACGGGCTATCTGCAAGTTTTTGTTTGATTTTCAAAGAAATGTAAAAATAAAAATTGATAAATAATGAGAATTTTCTTTGCGATTTGAATTCTTTTTAAACGTTTTGAATTTGAGTTTTAATTAGAGCCCTGCAAACTGTGTCTTATAAGGCTGTACAAGCCACTTGATATTTTTCAAGTGTTGTTATCAGTGTGTGTGCGGAGTAATAAATACTGTTCTGCAGGCACTTAAAACCATACAAATACTGCGTGTATGCTTCAACTTTATGAACAAATCATGAGTGTGCTATGATAGCGACCAAACAAGCCTCTCAAAGGCTTGTATAAAAAAATACAAGCCTTTTGACCACTTGTTTGCTTCAATAAGGAAAAAAATTGTGTTTTCTTTTTTATTAAAATTATATGTGTGTGTGTGCGTTCATGACTGTATAAAGTAATTTCGTAAGTAAAACAGTCGTTTAAAAGTATTGTTTATAAACTTATTGTTATTTACGATCAAATAAATTATTAATGTTACTAGTTATAACAATTTAAAGAAACATGCATTAAGTTTTATTAGTAAAAAAAATTAGGAAAATTTATTAGTCAAGGAGTAAACGTATATGGAAACGAATTTGAAAAATGAAAAGACATTGTTCTATATTATTTCCTTTTAGTTTTAAAATAGAATGATTACTTAGTAAATATAAATTAAATGCAATAAAATCTATCATAATATAAATAAGTACAATTTTAAAATTTTTTATAAACATACAATTAATAATAAGACTAACTTTATTTAAAATATAAATAAATACTAAAGATAAAAATTTTCTAACTTACATATGTAACTGACAGTTTCAAATGTCAACTTTAATTTTTTAACTCTTAATAAAGAGTATTTTTTAATAACTTTATGAATTCACCCTTTTACATTTATTTAGAAAAGAAGAACCAACAATAAAATATAGACATACTGTATATATGTGTGTGTATGCAAGAATATTTATAAACAACCACTTTTTACACATTATGAAGATTTTTTGCCACACACAGCAACTACGTATTACAAAAAACAAACAAATCATTAAGCCCACTTGAAATCTTTAAATCATTTCTCAACGTCTTGTATGATTTGCTTTTTTTTGCCACACCACTTGCACCACTTGTTTACGATAAATGATTTGAACGCACGGATTTGCAGTCGCTCATACACAGTACACACTTGCTTTGCTTCGGGCAGCGAACAGTACGAACAGTATTTATTGTTGTTTTTGCACATGTTGGCTATGAAACACACACTTGAAATTCAAGTGTGTTTGCTTTTCAAATCATCTTGCGCAGGAGACTAGTTTTAATATATCTCACAAAAATTTTGTGAGATATGTTAAAGAAAAAAGCCATTGAAATTAGATTTTTAACCTTATAGATCATACGCGGGTACACCTATCAACATTTTATGAAGCTAAGTGGGAGCACTATACCATAGATTTGAAGACAGGAAGGAAGAAAATTTAATCAAATTGGTGATTATAAGCAAAATATCTTAGATACCAAAAGCAGTTTCTTAAAAAAACTATAATTAAATAAAAAGTGCAATAAATATCGTCTTTAACCCTGGAAGGGCTTCGATATTTTTACCTTTGAGGCCTTCGTTAGTCGAAACGACCTTTTTTTCGAAATATTTCAAGACGTATCATTAAAATGAAAAATAAAACAATTGATTTTTAATTAGTGAATTAATTTAAATGAAATAACAGCAAAAATTCCTAAATACTTATCATCGTTTTAAAAATATTAAGTAAGAACTGAAAAGACCACAATTTTTGTACTATTTCGGAGATGGTGTTACATAAGTACCATTTGTGTTAGTTGTGTGAAAAATTTGGAACAGGCAACATATGTTTTTTTTTAATGTATGTATCCTATAATTATTCTAACCAAAAAAGAGTTTAAAAATAAATGTTTTTGCATACTCTGTGCATATTTCAAATTTGTGATACCTTTTTGAATTTTTTTACAGTATCCTTAGTAGTTCAGTGTTTTTTTTTTTAGCCGCAGAAGTTGAAAACTTATTTTTCTTTTTCTACAATTTACATTATTGTTATAAATTTACCTGTAGATAAGAGATTTTTGACATTTTTACAATACTTGGTTGATATATTGAAAGTAGAACAAAGCGGATAAGGCATTAGTCGCTTAACCAGATCCTTATGCAGTTTTTAAAGAAATTTTGTTAAAAAAATGGTTCTTTAATACTGGGTATAAACACCATCGAAAAGATGGGGGGTATATTGATTTTGTCATTCCGTGTGTAACATGTCGAAGGAATCATCTAAGACCCCACAAAGTATATAATTTCTGGGTCCTGGTTAGATTCTGAGTCGATCTAGCTATGTTCGTCCGTCTGTTGAAAGCAGGATAGGGCTCGAACGGGACAACGTAGGGGGACGAAATTTGACACAAATATTTGTCTTATATAAGGTTTGTTTGGGATCTAAAATGGGCAAAATCGGTTAACAAGCCCAGCCCAGTTATGGGCTAAAAACTAGAAACACAGGGTGTCCGTTTTATACTTTTCAGCTGATATTTCTTCAACAAAAGCATGTACGACAACTAAATTTTGTACGTATAGTTTGGGGATCGATATAAACTCGGCAACAAAAAATGGGCGTGGTCCGCCCACTTTACCGCCTACCTCCCATATAATGTTAAATTTGAAAAAGTTGATGGTGGGTATATAGATTCGGTTGGGCCGAATATAACATTTGCGCTTGTTAAAATATTTGTTGAATAAACTATTAATATAATTAATGTTTATTTTGATGCAAAAAATATAGAACTGCATATTGCTAAAATTATTTCTGAAAGTCATATTGTATTTATTTTCCCACAAAAAATATATTTCACACTATAGGAACAAATATTAAATATACTGCATTACTATATTTTCTTAATTACTTTATCGCTAAAAGTTCAAGAAGTCACACTAAGTGCTTCGTTGGTCGTTTCGACTAACAAGGTTGCTCAAAATACTAACTTTCAGATCGCTCACAGCAACAAACGTTTGGATACTTCAAGATCTTATTTACGGCAGATGTTATAACAAAATTCCCAAAACATATTAAACTAATAAAGAAATATCACTCAAAATAGCATTGTTGTTAGTCGAAACGACTAACGAAGCCCTTCCAAGGTTAAAGGTTTTTGAGTTGTTGATATGCAATTTAATACAATTTTAATTGGTTCAAAAATTTTTTTTTGCATATTTTTTTTTGTAATTTTTTTCGCATGCAATTTTTTTTCAAAATTTAATTTATAATTTTAATTTTGAACACATTTACGTTCTTTTAGTAAACATTCCTGTTATTTGAAATTTCTAACGATTAAAAATGGTCCAGCCAACCACAAAATTTCGCTTTTTTTTACCTCCTGATTGGTATGATATCATAAATTTAACATATTGTAAATTTTTTTTCCAAAAATATTATGTTTTACTTCTTTAATTTCCAATAAACAAACGGACAAAAAAGACAAAACGAATAATGAAGTTAAAAGATAAATTTTTCAGTGTGAGGTTTAGTAGACGTAATATTAATAACTCGTAATATTAATAACTTATGTTTGATACATATATCGATTTTTTCATGTGTGATTTTTTTTTAGGAAATTGTCACACAGTGTTATCTATCACATCACAGTAACAAGTTGTCACATCTGGCAGCACTGCTGTTATACATTTCCTTATACAACAATTCTTCACTATGGGATTAAATGTTAAATAAATGTATACATATAAACATAAATAATAATAATCATATTTAAGAATTAAAACAAATATAGTATAAAAGGGGCCAACTGCTTTAAAACCTAAAAAACTCCTTAAATTTTGTTTATTTGATAACAATAATCAATTTTGTATTTTAAGAAAAACTTCAAAATTCAATTTTATCAATATCAAAATAATTTATAATCATTTTACAACAATTTTTATTATTCCAAAAATAAATATTTATTCACAAAAATAGTTAACATACAATCCTCTTTTAATTAATTAAACTTCTGTACTTTTGTACGAGTTCTTCACTCGTACTCCATTCTTGCAATTTCCTGTTAGACAAATTTAGAGCGGAACTCATAGATCCTCAAGTATTGATTTAAGTCTATTAGACATACTATCCTGCGGGAAATTTGTGCCAATTGCAGTAATGAACAATCAGTGGCTGAGTATAAAACATAACATACGTTACATGAACATGGATTCGATCCGGGGTGCCGCCATCGACATTAACGAAAAATTATAAAATAGAAATAAACATAATTTAATAAAAATAATCATAAAAAAAATATTTAAAAATTGAACAATTACCGAATTTTTATCAAAATTGTATTATATTAATCGACACTGAACCTGTCCTCTTGGACCAGTCCTGTGACCTATCCTGTGACCTTTCCCAAGGGGCTAATTAGCCACCTCCAATGACAATCCCATGTAAAAGTGACAGGTTCCTCTCATATAAAGTTCCGGAACTGATACCGGTCACTAGCTCTGAGAACCTGTCACGTGACTATTGATAATTTAATAAAAAAAGAAACACGTTCCCCGAGGGATTGCTAATATAAGTATTGATCGAATCATTTTTTGTTTGTTTTTTAGTTCAGTCCAAAAAGATTCGGCATATGATGGTATACATAACTAGCTGTTCATAAACTTTATTATTTTGTTTAGTTACTAACAGTTTAAGTTTAGTTAAAAATACTCCTCGACTTTTTATATCACTATACTATAAAATAATTTCAAAATTATTAATTTATTTGTTGAAATTAATATATAATGGGTCGATATATATCAAACATCTTATTTTTTCGCCATTTAGCACATAGTCTTAAAAAGTCGCCATTTAGTCGTCATTTTAAAAAGGGGACAAAAAAGTGGCCACGTGGTTGAAAAAGGGGCAAATGGCGACTAAAGTCGCCAAACGGTAACACTGATGGGGCGGAGATAAGTAGATTTATATATCATTTCCTAAGAATTTTTCTTTCTACAGATCTTTCTGAAGCTCCCAAGTGAACTAAAAAACTAAAAATCGGCTTAAGTGTAAAAAACTGTTCGTCCTACAAGTCCTAACGAAGGTAAATTTCAAGATTTTCAGGGTGCGGAGATACCCGATTTTTTTATTTATTTATTTTTTATTATTTTTTTTTTTTTTTTTTTTTTTTTGAGGTCTTTTTTATTAAGAAATTTTTATTTGTTATACTCATTGTTTGCACTCCAAATTCTATCAAAAACTTATTTTAAATTTTGGTCAGGAAGGATTTTTTTAGTTTACTTATTTATTACGGTTTAAAATTTTTAACTTCGTCTAGGAATAGAAAAGGTATCCAAATGTTTTTCATATATTTTTCTAAAAAACTTTTGGATTTATTTCTGCATATTTTTATTATTATATTATATTTCCTAGCATTGTCCTAGCATGCTATTTATACCCTACACCACCATAGGTAGTTGGGGTATTATGCTGATGTTCGTAACGTATAGAAAAAGTATACCAATCGACTCAGAATCACTTTTTAAATCGATCTAACTATGTCCGTCCGTCTGGCTGGACGGCTGTCCATGTAAACCTTGTGCACAAAGTACAGGTCGCAATTTTAAAGATAATTCAATGGAATTCGGGACTCTTATAATACAAGGAACAAGTCTATTGAAATTGGTTGTGATCGATCCATTATTTCACTAGCCCCCATACACCTAGCCCCGGAATAGAATTTCAACTCTCAAAAATGCCTTAAAAATACATATATTTTAATGAAATTCGGCACACAGAAGTTTTTTACAAGTATCAATTTTTGTACCAAATTTTAAGATCGGTCCACAATTGACTATAGCTCCCACATAAACCCCTATTCCGAAAATCACTTGAATGAGCATAAATCCCATACGAATGTTAGTATCATGTTAATATTCGACACAAATAAGTTTTATATAAGTAGACACAACACTGTAAAATTTTATTAGAATTGGTCCATAATTAACCATAGCTCAATTCCGGGTATCGCCCTAAAGTGTGTAAAATCATTTAGATGTTAGTATCAACGCATTATTATGTGTTTGTATATTTTATTTTACATTTAGTAAAAGTGTTGGTCTACGATTGGCTAAAGGTCTAATATAAGTCCCCTTCCCGAATTTGTATGCTCATAGATAATGGTGTAGGGTATCATATGGTCGGTCTTGATCTCGTTTTCTCATTTTCTATAAAATTGGTTTATAAAAACAATTTTGTCTTAATAGCAATTAATCTTGTAACCCAATTAAATTTATTTTATTCAAAATATTTATAAAATATTATTATAATTTAAGATCGATTACCTCCCACTGTGCAAACTTTGTGTAAGTGAATCGGATTAAATGAATTTTTTAAATCAAAATGAGTATCTGCTTATGTAATTGACATTTATTATGTTTGTATTGCCTTTGTCGGCATGTCAAAACTTTAGCTTCAGAACCTTGATAATGGAACAAAAACGTTGAATTATTATTTAATTGAAGGATTTTCAAATTGTGTATACGTGTTTGTGTGTGTGTGTCTATTTGTCTGTGTATGTTTGCATGTGTTTGGGTGAGTACAAGTGGGTGCAAAAAAAAAAAAACAATTATCACAGCAATTAACCCTTATTAATTTCATTTCATTTTAAACATTCATGTTTATTTTTTGTTTGCTCTTTATTATTGTTATTTCTACTCAATATACATAAGTAGTCGTTTTAAATATAAAATTTTATAAAATTTAAACAAAAAGATCGAAAATTATTGAATTGTTACCACAATAACCACAAAATCCAAGTAAAACCAAATTTAAAACAGGTATTTATTCAATATCATTTAGAGTGGCGATGAAATTATTATAATTGTTAAATGTAAATTAATTTATATCTATAGATGTAAGTAACAACATACATATATTCAAGTCTGTAATATAATATATTAATTTTATTGCTTCATTATTTTAATAAACCAAACACAACAACAACAAAAAACAATGAATCAGAGCCAGAAAACAGTAAAAATACATTTTCATTAAAGTCAGAATTACGTTTAAATGTTTGTAGGTGTAGTTCAGAGGAATAACGAAAATAATAAATTCATAAATTTATGCAAATTATGGAAATTCTTTCATAAACAAAATTCTAAATTTTTACTCATTGCCACTGGACTCTGACTGCTGCTGCCGCTGCTGCACACAGCTTTAGTAAAAATACATAAAAAAGGAGAAACCATTTTATTTAATGAAGATGAATTTAATTAAATAAAATTGCAATGAAAATAAAACTGCAAATGGTATGAAGTATGAATGAATATAATGTCGACTAACTATTATTATTATTATACAAAAATGCAAGGTAAATGTTTTCCTGCAGAGGTTGTTACAGAAAAAAAATTTTAAATCTGCGGTTGTCATGACGGCAAAGACCATTAAGAGAGTTTGTGCTGACAGTGCATTAAGCAACACCAGCTACCAAAAAAAGCAAAATAAAAAAAAAAATGGAATATGAAAAACAACATCATCTCTAGCACCACACCTAGGATAGAGAACTACCAAAATGTGTTTATTAAAATTATTTTAAGACTATTTTAGAAAACCTTCTTCTCTTTGCTACTCCACCACCTTAATCTCTTCTTCTCTTTCATTTCAACACTTTATCATATTTGTCTACTAGTAAGTAACGGTTTAAGCTGAAATTGTACTCAACATTTAAAGTATTTCAACACTTAAATAATTATTTGCAGAAAATCCTTTGGTGGCTTTTATAACAATTTTTAAGATAAGACTTTATTAGGAAATTCTTCTATGGAAATTTCCATAAATCTTAAAGCTTTTTATTTTCTTAAATTAAATACGCCATTCGTGAAAAAAGGTTTTCCTTTTTTTTTTATTTTTTCTCATTATAGATTCATACAAATTGACTAATTCACAACCGCACATTGGATGTCATATAAATATATTGAAGGAAAAAAGTCTGCGGCTTTAAAGATGTTGTTGTTGTTGTTGGTGTATTGTTTTGGAATTAAGAAATTTATACAAAATATATTCGAGAGGAATATTAAATTAAAGCTGGTTATTTTGTTTAGTTTTCATCGAATTTTTAAGCACGTTATTTTTTGACAAGCTAATATACGGCTGTAAATAAAGAAATATGTTTTTAAATTAGATTTCGTTAAAAGGTTATTACGATCAATGATGATATTTAGAACCTGCAGTTCAATTGACCTCTACTGCATATTGTTAGGACTTTGATAGAACCTCCAGTGTACTTATGCATTGAATACCTTTGAACCCTCTTTGGTATAAATAAAACCGCTCTAAGAGTCGAATAAAGATGCGGCGACCTGATGATCACATTTTATATAGAAGTAGCAAAGTAGTTAAATGAATATTGATTTTAAACTGTCGCAATTTTTGCTGACCTGATATATCTTTTCTTGAGGGTTAAAGTTATTGGATTATAACCGTTTTTATACCCTACACCACCATAGGTGGTTGGGGTATTATGTGTTTGTGCTAATGTTTGTAACGCATAGAAAATGTTATCCAACGCCCACCTAAAAGTATACCAATCGACTCAGAATCACTTTCTAAATCGACTTTACGATGTCCGTTCGTCCGTCTAGCTGGCTGTACATGTAAACCTTGTGCACAAACTACAGGTCGTAATTTAAAAGATAATTCAATTTTATGATACAAGGACGAAGCCTATTGAAATTGGTTGTGATCGGTCCATTATACATGGATCGATCACATACAAATGTCCCCCCAGAATAGAGTTTCAACACTCAAAAATGTCTTAAAAATAAGAATATTTTAATGAAATTCAATGCAAAGTTTTGCACAAGTACCAATTTTTGTACCAAATTTTATGAAAATCGGTCAACGATTGACCATAGCTCCCATATAAACCCCTCTTTCGAAAATCAGTTTAACGTACATAAATCCCATAATAATGTTAGTATCAAGTTAATATTCGACACAAATTTGTTTTATGTGAATAGAAACAACATTGAAATATTTTATGAGAATCAGTCTATAATTTACCATAGCTCCAATGTAAACCCACTTCCGGGAATCACCCTATAGTGCATAAAATCATATAGATGTTATTATTATTACATTATTCAGTATTTGTATATTTTATTTTAGATTTAGTAGAAGTGTTGGTCTACAAGTGGTCACAGGTCTAATATATATCCCCTTCCCGGATTTATATGGTCATACGCAATGGTGTAGGGTATCATATAGTTGGTCTTGGCCGACTATATCTTCTTTTCTCGTTTAAATATAATATAGTACTTTTTTTATGACCCACCTTTTGGCGCAAGGGCATCCGTATTACCTACTTTAATTTATTTGATTAAGATAAGCTAATACATACAAACCGAAGGCCGAAGGACGTTCTATATAAATTTCTTTTATAGATTTTATAAAGCAAAAATCCAAATTTTACCAAAATTCGAAAATTTTTTTAAAAATTTGAAATTTCATAAAAAATCTTTTTTCGTTATTTTCATAATAAGGATCTTTATTATTATTTAAACCTTTTTTCAAATTTTAAGATTATTCATAGTAAGAATTTTAAAATAAACTCTACATATATGGGCCATTATTAATAATTTGTTTACCTTGCTGAAACTGACTTTAATCCTTAATAAGTTTTATGGTAACACAATTTGAAACAAATGGATTACAGATCTAAATTCATAGGACTTGAAACTAATAGAGCACAAAACTTCATCACCATAGATTTCATTTTGTAACTATAAATGTTGTTCAAAGTTCAAGAACTTAGAAAAAGGGCTTAAAATTATTTAATTTTTTCCCATTCTTCTACACTTTTTCACCTCATTCGATCTCATGTAAGCTTTGGACCAAAAAAAAAAAAAAAATTATTGGCATATAAAAGGATCACGTTGTTAAGCATTTCTTTGTAATAAACTGTTATTTTAAGTATATATATCAAAGAGTAACGTCTTAGTGATTGACTGACTGACTTGGAGATTTATCATCGCACAACCCAAACGGTTAAAGTTAGAAAGATGAAATATGGACTGTAGATTGGTTTCCTACTGAATAGATCTACTAAGACGGGATTTTTGGAAATTCGAATGTTTAGGGGGTAAAAAGGGTAAAATCGTTAACCTTATATCTCCCAAACTAATAGACATACAAAAAAGTTGAATATATATCGCTTTTCATTAAAAAATTATCGAATAGGTGTCTGGTACTTTTTTGATATTCGGCTCTTTTAAGGAGAAAATGGGTTAATTTGGTACTTTTTTTGGAACCCTATCTATCTTCTAATCCAGTAAGTATAGAAATAAAATATGCATTAAATAAGTACCTTATTAAAAATTGTCGAATACAAGTTTGGTACTTTTTTGGATATTCGAACGTTTAAGGGGTAAAAATCGTACCTGATTTTGGTACTTTTTTCACAAAATATATTTTTTTTTTACTGACACATACATATGAATATTTTAACATTAGATCCCAGTACAATTTAGAAATTCATTGAAATACATTTTCTGTTACATTCAGGGGAATTAAAATAAAATGTACCAAAAAGGGGATGAAAACGGGAAATTAAATTTTATTCAAATTAAGTAATGATTTTTTTTATTATATTAAACCTAGAAACATGAACTTAAGTACATGTAGTCCTAAGTGAGTGAGAATTCACAAGAGGGGATTCTGTGGTACTTTTATGTTCTTCTAATTTCTATAATATTGAACCTAGAGACATGAAATAAAAGATATATGATCCTAAGTGAATAAGAATCCATAACATGGGACTTTGTGGTACTTTTTTTATTGTACATAGTACTTTTTGAGTTTTCTACAATATTAAACATAAAAACATGAAATTAAAAATACATAGTCCTATGTGGTTAAGAATACAAGAGAACTTTGTGATACTTTTTCGTTTTTCCAATGGTACTTTTTGAATGTTCTATAATAATGAACCTACAAATATGAAATTTAAAATATATTATCCTAAGTGAATGACAATAAAGAAAAGATAATTTGTGATAATTTTTTTCTTTCTTCTAATGGTGCTTTTTGAATTTTCTAAAATATTGAACCTAGAAACATGAAACTAAAGTTATATGGTCCAAAGTGAATGAAAATCCATAAGAGAGTACTTTTCGATATTATAATATTACTCTTTGAATTTTTTGTAATAATAAAGAAATTTCAAATATGAAATTAAAGATATATGGTTCTGTGTTGAGAATCCACATACGTTACTAGCACAGATGTAAGAAATTGGTAACTAAATTATTTAAAAAGTTTATCGTTCTTAATGCCGACAGAATTTCGATATTATAAATGTTCGCGAGAGTTAGAATTCATAGTTTAATTTTACGAATTTTTTCATTTTGGTGTTTCATTTTATTTTTTCTAAGTTAAAAGGCTACCGTTTTATCTGGGGTATGTAGGAGTAATTGCTATCTATATAAGAGTGAATCTGTGTTTGTTAGTTTGTCTGCTTTTTAATTTTATTCGTTGCTTTTATTTTATATCAATACAATGGGGTAGCGAAGCTAATTTCAAGAAATAACCTAGATTCGATCCCCATTTTTCGCAAAATGTTTAATAATCGCGATATTTAGCATAATGTTTTTTTCTTTTTTTTAATTTTGGGTTTGTGTGGTTGGTATTACGCATAATTTTTACCAGAATTCTATATAAAATTTCTAAGAAAAGTATTTAAATATTTCTATAAAAAAATTATATTAACATATTTGGCCTTTTATTATAAAAATACTCAAATCGTAGAAAAAAATAAACTCAAAAAATCATGGTTTTAACATTGTGTTGTCATTGGAAAGCACTAAAAAAAGTGCTGTAAAAGTTCTTTTTAACCCAATGTTATTATTGGTAGGATGTTGCTCTTTTATACTTCTTAATCATTGTTTTTGAAGTACTTTTTTCAAAACTATTTTTCATAAAAAAAAACTGTTTTAGCCTTATTTCAAGTTAATGAAAAAGCTTTTGAGGTCCTCCCCCTGCCTTGAGACATGCTAAAAACTTGTGCTCCTCCAAAATAGTTGGAAAATACCTTAGCAAGAACTATGTGAAATTTCATTGAAATATATTTAACGGTTCAAAAGTTACTCAAAATTAGTTTAAGAAAAAACACGTTGATACTGCTATGCACTTATGTATATAGAATGCTGCAGCACACATTTACCATAGAAATTAAGAAAATGTGCAAATTTTGCTGAAGGAGTTCCAGTTTCAGTTAGTTTTTAAACGATTGTGTGAAGTATTTATGCAAGTATTTGGTATCATTGAAAAGGTTATTACTTTAAAAATAATAATATATAAATAGTAAAGTATTAAAACTAATTTTTTCCGTTAAATTTATCAAAAAACGAAAAACTTGTATGTTTAGTGTTATTTTGTAAAAAAAAAAAATAATAATATTTGAATTTAAATAAAATCTATATTAAATAAGCTATCATTATGAAATTTTAGTATAACATAAAAATAAAAATTGTTCTTCAAAGAAGAATATAAATAGATTCCCACTTTTTTATTCAAAAATACCTAAAATTCCAGCTCGGGGAAAGCTTGTTTAAAAAATTTACTTTTTTCAGTCAAATGGTCACCCAAGAGGCATGGCTTATTAAATATTTTTTGTGTATTTAGCTAACATATGTAGGTAAGTTTCCAAGGTATTCTTTTTTTTTTAATTTCAGCTTTGACATTTTTGAGCTCCACAAAAAACTAAAAAAAATTAAAATTAAAATTAACGATATTTTGATAGGGCTAGCGAACTGCCATCGGATTTGTTTTACATACATTTATATTAAGCATTCTTTTAGAAACATGAAAAAAAGTGTATGGTCCAAAGGAAAATAATTGATTTTAAAGTGAAAAAATGTTACCACATTTTTGAAAATAATCAAAAAATCAAAAATTTTTTAAAATTCTCTATTTCAAAATAATATAACTTTTTATCTAAACCACATAGGTCCTTGCACGAAAATTGTTTAGAATTTTGTACATAATTCTGAGAATATCTTAAGAATTATCTTAGAACTTTAGGACTCAAATTAAGCCCGCCAAAGAAACTAAGTTAAAGAAACTAATAATTTTGGAATATATGCAAAATTATGGTTTTAAGTATAAAATATATCGAAATAATGATAAGGACATGCTGCCAAAAGTCCAAAATATGTAAAAATATGTTATGAGCAAAAATGCAGTAGGAAATCGATGCCAAAATTCTTCAAATTGTCTTATCCGTTTCAGACAATTTTAAGAATTTTGGCATCGATTTCCAACAGCATTTTTTTTTTTTTTTTTTTTGTCATAAGAGCATATTTTTACATATTTTGGACTATTGGCAGCATATCCTTATAATAAATATGAACATATTAGATCATTTAAAGCCAGGAAAAAATTATTTTGCATTTTTTGGTACCTCTTTAGTTAGAAACATAATTTAATTTAGAAATGAACCAAAATGTTTGCCATATTAAATTTATTGTGTCACAAACACTTTGATAATACTAAAATATCTTTGCATCTACTCGCTAAGCTAAAAATATTTAAATCTTATTAAAACAGGCTACGTGTAAACCATGCTGTCATATTTTTCTTCTTCTATACAATATTTTTATTTATTCTGTTTTCATTTGCAAGACTTTAACAAAGTGTCTAGTTGTATTTTTAACCCTTTCGTGGAAAAATATGTAAATCCTTAAACTGAGAAATACCATTATGCAAAATATGTACATTTTCGCACGCCATTTCAGCAAAGTGGTTTTTAAGAAATTAATGTAAATACTCATCAAAGCTAGATTAAGCGAAAAACAGAAAGACAATCTTGTTTAATTGTTTAAATTAAAATACTAACTTTGTTATTTTGTTATTTGTCATGGGTAAACCGAAGGTTTTTGTTTTTTTTTAATAAGAATTTATTAAAAAAATAAAGAAATTTACACTTTATAATTGTTATGAAGATGAAAATCATAAAAGTAATAATATCTTAAGTCAAATGCAAAGATATTTTAAGAAATGAGGTTGAAGTTCGAAGGCAAAGAAAAATATTAAAAATTATTTTATACGTTAAATTGCTGCAGAATTTTATGAAGAGAGGGTATATTAAAAAAAAAGTCGGTACACTGGTCCCTTTATTTGTTCTATGCGAAATCTTTTGTTTTAATAATATATTTATACTTACCCAAGTTCTTAAGAAATTAAATTTTCATTGTACTTATTTATGTTAAATGCATTGTAAGTATTTTATTTTATGTTCATTTTCATTTCATTTTTTTTTTTTTATTAATTTATAAATATTTGTCAGTTTACATATTCGTTATTAAACTAATATTTGCTTAAACTATTTATATCTTTATTTCATATTTATTTTAATCTTTTTAATAATAGTCTTACAATCGGTAGTTAACAGTCGTGTTTCTGAAATTGTACCGATCGCTATGAACAACATTCGCAAAGTTTGACGATCCCTTAACAATTAACAGTTAAGTTTAACTATATTTATGTTATTTTTCAATAAATTTTGAAAAATCCATAATTAAACTTATAATAATTAACATAAAAGACAAATTTCTTGCATTTTTTTAAAGCCTGATAACAAAAATTAAAATTAAATTTTATAATTCCTTTTTTTAATAATTTTGATTCACTTTATTAGATTAAGTGTTGTTAATAGGTGTTTTTCTTTTTTTTTTATAATTTTTTGAACTTAGTTCTTTATTTAAATTAGTTTAAGTAGATATAATACAATTTGTTAGAATATTGACATTATTAATGATGATTTAATTCAAATTTAATACATTTTTATACATATTGGTCAATATTATTAGATACATTCTTTTTTTATATATATAAGTTTAGTTTTTAAGATTAATTTACATTTGTAGTTGAGGTTGTTTAATCCTTCATTTAGTTACATTTTTGAGAGGCTTTTTTAACTTTTTATTTGACTAAGCTCGAATGAAAAAAATTTTAATTAGTGAAAGAAATTTTATTTAGGTTACAAATTAATTGTCAAACTTAATATTTCTGTTTGTTTTTAGGTTAATTATTCATTTTTATACAAAAAAAGATTAAAAATATCATAGTCTTTATTTACATTTGAAAATAAAATTAAACAGTTTTAATCACTAAATTAACCTTTAACATTTTTTTTTTTTCTATTTATTTTTCATTATATTTGAAGTAATCTAGATTTGTATATGAGCTTAATGGGAAAATAAATGTTATACTGGAAAACTAGGCAGCTATGTTTAGTGATATATTCCTCAATAAGCTGCTGCCTTGTTAATTACGAATTAATTATTTTATTAATATAACACCCTTGCAGGCCTTCTAGAACATATCAAAGTTTTCGAAACTGCATTCCGTTTATAGATGCAAACTTTTAAATTTTAGATCATATAAGCTAAAATCATAATTTCGTTACGAAATAAATCAATTTCGAAAGAATCTGTTCTCATGCATATGGAGTTATCGAGCTCGTTTTCTATTTTCAAATTATCTTCGTAAAGATACCTTTCAGAAATGTAGAAAATTATTATATGTTCTTAAAGAAAATTTTAGTTTAAAGATAAAAGAATGTGGATATCTAAAAATAAAATTATATTTTTTGCAATATTCAGTTTTAAAATCCTTTATTTTTCGACTGGGAAAAGAAATCGACTTCATATTTCTTTTATTTAATAGATAATTTAGTTTTTTAATTAATGGGAAACAAATTTTCAAAATCGAATGAAAATATTAAGCTATATACTGAAAAAACTGGACCAAGATTTTGCAAAATTGAGTTGAAATTTCAAATGTTAATAACTTGAAAACTATAAGGAATATACATATATCGCATGATACTCGCATTTTATAGGGCTTACCGAAATCTTTAAGATGATGTACAAATTTTACAAGCGTTTAAAAATTTTATATGTCAGAGGTACCCTAATTTGATCCCCAGTAGCTACGCTTATACACTTCTTTGGTACTCCTATTGAAATTTTATTTGAATCCAACCTGCAGATTAGAAGTTAAATACTTAATTCCAAAAATGTTCAATTATGTCCCACTGTGCAATGTAAGATATAGTATCAAGTAAGCTTCTCAGAATTTTTATTGAAGATCTTCTTTTTTGTTTCTTTTAATCGAATTTTTAATCATACATGCTTAGGTCCTAGTTATTCAGAGATCTGTAAAAATAACTTTCTACACAAATTTTTATTTATTATTTTTATCGATAAAGAAATTACTCAAGGAGCAAAAAAATAAGCTTCATTTCGTTTTCATGTTATTATTTCTGACACTCAAAGGGTTCGGATCTGCATTAAATAAAACAGGTGATAATGATATATTCGGTTTGGTTGAACCTAGTAGCCACCATCTACGAGAAACTATGAACTGGAGTTATGACGACACCCTGTTTTTCTAGCTTTTAGCTCACAATATTTTGTTATTAATCGATTTTGCCCATTTTTAATACTAAACAAACCATAAGACAAATGCTTGAGCCAAATCAGGAGGTCCACTCTGAGCCCAATCTTGCTTTTAACCGACAGACAGACAGACAGACAGACGGACATAGCTAGATTGTCATATGATTTCACTAGAACCCATGGTTTAGATGCCCAGCATACGCAACTTTTTAAATTTGCATATTATTATATGAAAGGTGGGCGAACTAAGTCCATTTTTTGTTTCCAAGTTTACATTAGTCCTTGAACTATTTGTGCAAAATTTCGTTGCCATACATGCTTTTGTTTACGAGAAATCAGGAAAAAAGTATGAACTAAAGTTACAACGACACCCTGTATTTCTAGTTGTTGCCCATAACTTTGTATACCCTTCTCCACAGGTGTAAAGTGTATATATAAGTTTGTCATTCCGTTTGTAATTTCTACAATTTTCATCGGAGAGCAAAAAAATTTATATTTTCGGGATCCTTGTAAGAAGCGATGACGATAGGACCATGTCCGTCCGTGTGTCGGTTGAAATGGCGTTTATGAAGCTCACCGATAACTGGCATATATAATATATATATCAAACGATCGGAAATCCTTTCGAGAATTTTGCTATTGAAATTCAGCAAGATCGGTTTATTCATTGAGGAGATATGCTTAAAAAACCGGTTTTTAGAACCTGTTTTCCAGTTTCTGAAACCTCTGTATACACTAGGGACTTCGTTTTTACAAAGAAGGCTCGGACATTTTTTTCTGAATTTTTTTGCTAAAAAAATGAAATAAGTCGGTTCATAATAACTGAGATATAGGGAAAAACGCATTTTTGGTTTTTTGAAGACCTTGTTTAAGCTATAGATTTTTTTTATATAGATTTATATAAATTTCGGTTTTTTTAATAAACCAAATTCGTTCATAATTAACAGAGTTATGGACCAAAAACTATAACATATCTGTTAAAAATATAAGTACACACACAAACATGTATATTAAGCATTGCAATGACCAGGGCAAGTTTTTCAAGCTTTTCGCTTGGAAAGTAAGCATTTGCATATTTCAAAAGAATTTCACAAAAAATGCTTATATTTTAAATCTTTGCATAAATTTGCATATAATGGATACATATGTTAGTTTTCTTAACAAAAACACAATTTTTTGGAGATTTTTTGGAGTTCAGTGATTTCAAAAATTCTTTTGTGAGTACATTGTAAATATTGCAAAGAAAAAAAGTCGGAAGCGTCAAATATGATACTTTAAATTAAAATAGTTATATTTTTAAAAACACCCAAATCTATTTGAGATTGAAAGTTAAAAAATGCATATTTGTGCATATTTTCTTCACATTAATATATAAGAATGCATAAATTCGTTAGTTTTTATATACATATTCATGCTATTTTTGCATATTTCTATGCATATTATACCATTTTTTCGTGCTTTTTCAAGCGCATATTTAAATTTTTTTTTGTGCATATAAAAACTTGCCCTGGTAATGACTATTAGTGACGCTTTTGCCTATAAGATAAGTAGTTTAGTTAGCAACAGCAGTAATATAATGAATAACATTGTTGTTGTTGTATAAATTAGTTCTGTAGAAAATTCTACTAACACATACTAAGAGTTAGGTTTTTTGAGAGCAAGTTGGAGTTCTAGTTGTTTATGCATAGCTAGATCGACTTGGAATATTAAAAAAATTAAAGAGAGAGAAAAATTCTCATTACCTACTCCCAGATAGTAGTGTTTAGATTGCAACAAAATAAAAATGGATAACTTTAGTCCATAAACTCTGCTTTGATACCACCAAACAAAGACAACAAGATATACGATTGCAAACTTGTTTAGGTAGGTTGGTGGAAAAAAGTAGAAGCGGACTATTCGCCATTTTTTTAATTGCTCTCTTCTCAAAACTATAAACGATATTTGCACAATAACTTTTGTCCTAAAGACATACTTATTTTGACTCTTATTTAAGTACTTTCATTCCTGTTAATATTTTTTGTTGTTTTTTTTTAATGAAATTCTAAATTTAATGGACCCTAAAAACTGAGAGAGTTGTTACACAACGCAGGGAAGTGTATTAGGACCATTCCTTTTTAGTCTTTATATGAATGATATATCCTCATGTTTTAAAAACTGTAAATTTTTGCTTTATGCAGATGACTTAAAGATTTTTTATCGAATTAAATGTCTGTCTGATGTTTTAGAATTGCAGAATAGTTTAAATGAATTAGTTTTATGGTCTGATCGTAATGAGTTACAACTTAATATTGCTAAATGTTATTACGTATGTTTTCATAAAATAAAATATCCAATTAGTTCTGATTATTTCATCTATTCTACTCTACTTACAAAAATAGATGAGATAGTTGATTTGGGAGTTGTTTTTGATAATAAACTTAGTTTTGTAAAGCATTTGGATTATATTATTTCAAAATCTTATTCACTTCTTGCCTTTGTCAAAAGAAATAGTATGGAATTTCATAACCAACAAACTCGTAAAATTTTATATTGTTCATTTGTGAGATCAGTACTTGAATATGCTTCTATTATATGGAGTCCTCATTATTTTATTCATATAAATCGTTTGGAAAAAGTTCAAAGAAACTTTACACGATTTGCCTTTTCTTTTAATAACTTCATTGCCTTCATATAATACTCGTTGTAATACGCTAAATATAAAAACCCTTGAAAGTAGAAGGTCAATCCAATCTCTTTTATTTTTATTTGATATTTTAAATTATAACATAATTTGTCCTGATTTATTATCATTAATTAATATAAATGTTCCATTAAGATCTTTAAGATATCATGATTATTTTTATATAAGTATTCATAAAAATAATTATTCTTTGAATGAACCATTAACAAAATCTCAAATTTTGTTTAATAATTTAAATGGAAATGGTGTATTAGATTTTAGTTTTTCTAAAGAAAAATTTAAACTGTATTTAAAAAATTTAATTTAAGTACTAAATATTATTAAGCGAATAGTCTGTAAGGATATTTTGTTAATCCAAAGACTTTTATAAATAATTGAATAAATAAATAAATTTACAGCAACATCTTTTCGCGGGCTTAAAAAAACAATTAATTATGTCTGCCTCCGGTCATATAGATGAATATAGATAATGTCAAAGTTTGATGGATGAAAGATCATCGATAAAGGAAAAATGATTATTTCGTCTTTAAGATAATGCGCTGATAGATGTGCCCCTATGGCGAATGGTCCCCCTTCTACCTTAATAAAATTAGTAATATTATAATTAAAACTAAAGGGTCTGTAAAATCTATTTAATTAGTATATCGTCACCGAAAATGAAAAACAATGTAACATCAAAATTTTCAAATTTGTGTTTTTGATGGAATAGAGTTTATTTTTCCAAAATACGTGTGATCACAAATTTTCAGACTTGTAGCTCAAAATATTTTCTTAAGTCCAAATAACGTAACATTACATTTGTTAAAGAAAAATTCTTTTTTTATGAATTTATATTGCAAATTATTAAAAATATAATAGCTATTAAAATTTTGTCGTAAAAGTTATCAGAAATCTTTTTAATTATAATTTTTCTAAAATTTCTATTGATGTTACGTCTTTCTAGTTTCAAGAAATTAAAATCTTTAAAAACGTAAACTATATAACTTAAAAATATTTAATAAAAATATTCATCACCAACATATTAGGCGATATTTATGGATGCAATAACCCAAAAATCTTGTTTGCAGGATTTTTTTTTTTTTTTTTTTTTTTTTTTTTTTTTGATTTTAGAAAGTTTTTTGTACCTTCTGTAAAGTTATGAAAAGTGATGTTACGTTGTTTTGCATTTTCGGTGACGGTATGTAAGAAGCGATTCTCCCTTAAGCAGCAAAAAAATTCATTTTTGGAAGCAATAAATTACTTAATTGTATAAAACTTTCAAAAATACAAAAGTGTAAGTTATTGACAGTATGCATTCTTCCCCCATACTCTTCCTTACCATAGTGCTTAGAAAAAGCACTAAAATCAAATTCTAGGAAGCTAATCTCGAAAAAAAAAAATATTCACACAGTAGGACTAAACGAAAATGTTTTGATAATTACTGTTCGGATCAAATTGAAATGTATGGAAAAGTTGTAGAAGAGGACCTAAGCTTTCAGAAAAGTCATCATTCTGTGATAACACGAGATAAGTTGACTATTCCGAGTATGTAAACGTTTCAATAAATCATAACTTCTACAAATTAAGTCCGACTTAAAATTTAGTTTTATTTCTATAAAGTGCTTTACAAGATAAAGGAAAAAAAATAAGCTTACTCACCTAAGTTATCTCTTACAGTTAAAACGATATTTGCGCTTGAATTTTGAATTTCTGATTTTTTGCCTCGACTTTATTTCTTTATTTATGAAGGATTTTTTAATTTTTTTTTTTCAATATTGAGGAATTCAGAATATATTCCGAAATAATATGCTGAACAAATTTTTGTATTACCTCTATTCGCCTAGACGTACAAAATGTTCAAAGTCAGCACTCTAAAATTAGCACGAAAAATGGCTAGTATTTTACAAAAATATATTACTATTATTTAAAGAAAAAAAAATCTTTAAATATTTCAAAAGAAAAGGCTTCTAAAATCGTTAATAAAGAAATTTGGAATTGATTTGGATTTGCACCCTAAATCCAGCGTTGCACAGTGATTCGTTTCATTGGCAAAAATACAAAAGTAATAATTTTAAGAAATTTTTCATTTTTCTTATAGCTAATAATATAAGCTTTTTAAAAATGTATGTCCCATATTTTTAGAAAACATAATCATGCCAGTAGAGGGCGCCAAAATCAGCTGATATATAGCAAAAATATGTGTAGAAAAAAATTAATTTCGATAGCTCTACTTAAATAATTGGTAAAAATATATTTCAAAAGTTTTTTTTTTGTTATTTCTTTTGAAAACGTAAATTTGTAACTTTGCCTAAAAACAGTATATTTTATTTTTTTGATTTTTTCTTAAATTATTACTAAAATTTAGCTTGGAAATTTGGATTTCAATAAAACTGAATTTACAGGAAAAATAAAAAAATTGACTAAATATGAAAAACTATTTCAAGGAGATTAGTTCATTGATTTTAATTTTTTAAAGCTATAGCTATAGCTTGATATCTGTCATTTTTAAAACAGCGAAAAACGCAACCACCTTTTGCTTATAATTTATATAATAAACTATTTTGTAGAAGGGAAAAATAACATTTTTTATTAAAATATTTTTGAAGTGAACAATTAAAAAAAATAAATTTGAATGGATTTTTAAATTTCTTTCAACATTTTTTTTATATAGTTAAGTTCAACATAACACAAGTTTTAACAAAATAAAACGTTAATACTTAATTTCTATCAAAATTTAAATATTTTCATAAATTTTATATATGACTTTATTTTGTGTTAAAAATATAAAATTGACAAAGTTTGATTAAATATATAAGGAAAATTAGTGCATGTTTTTTAAACTTTTATTGTTCTATTTAATTTTCCCTTTTATTTTTAATAGTAAACAATAAATAACGGAACCACTTTTTGCTCAGTATTTTTGTAATTTATATTTTTTTTTAGAATCGAAAAATTACAATTTTCTGTAAAATTATTCTAGTACAAATGAATGTAAAAATTCATTAAATAATTTTAGTTTCACATTTTTAAACTCACGGTCTTATCTGTAGATAGAAAAGCAATTTTTTTTTTTTTTATTTCATTAAAGAGGAATAATCATTTAAAAACATTTTGCACTTAATATAACTTTGTCAGAAATATTATATGTTTCTAATATATATTACTTATAACACTTATAGTTTAGTATTCCTTAATAATATTTATATTACTGAAAAAATTTATATTTTTCCATAATTAGTATGTTATTTGTCCAAATTCAACAAAATTTGGTACGGATAAAAGCATTGCCAACTGCAAGTCTATTCAAGTTGTTTTATATTATGAGTCGTTTTAGCAGTTTTAGGACATTTTTAGTAAAAAGGATATACAATAGGACTACAATAGTCCTTGTCCCGATTATAAATAAAAATCGCACACATAATTATAGTCAAATAAGTACTAACATGACCAACTTTTAGAATTTTGTTTTTAAGTTTGTGGAAAATATGGCATTTTGAAATTTCAGGAGGTATGGGGGTCATAAGAGTCCTTGCACCGAATTTTTTTTAAACTTCGTATTTTTCTTAATTATTCCAAGTTTTAATAGTATACAAAATTTCATAAGTCTAGAATAACTCCTTCAATTTTTGTCCAGTCGTTATATGGAAACGAATCACTTTGCGTTGGCCGGAAATGGTCAATTTTAGAAAAAAAGTTTCATTCTTATCGATTAATAAAAAAATGTCACTCGAATTTCTTTTTTAATTTATTAACGATATTTAGTCAAGAAATATATTGAGATCAATTTTACACTGAATTTCTTCCCGTCCGGTCAAAAACGAATGCAGAAGAAAAGATTTTATGAATAAAGTAAACTTTTTAAATGACTATTGTTAATTGTTAATCTATTGTTAATCCACAAAAAAGCATATTAGTAAAGTATTATTTCTTATTAAATTTATAAAATAGATATCATTTTTTATTCCTGCAAAAATCATTTTAAAGGCATTACAAATCAATTTTTAGGAATTTTTCAAAAATAAACAATAATATAACTTATAATTTATAATAACTTAGCTCATCTATTAACTATCATTTAACCCAGTTAAATTTATATTGGCAAATTTAAAATTTTAATTTCTTTAACATTTATTTTACCCAACGACTCCATGACATCCAGTACATAATGCAAATTGTATAAAAAAAAATATAACAGTAAATTAAGATTGATATGATTACGTTGGTTTATAAAAGTATTCTACATTTATCAACAGTTCATAAATATTAAATATTATACCTTCAAATATGATACGTTATATTTGCAATTTACTTAAGATCAGTCTAAATAATTAAAAAAAAAAACAAAATGATATTTTCTGGGATAACGATATGTTTATTCTAAATATGTATTTATGTTTGTAGCTTTTAGAGGATTTAATGTATTCATGTCTGCTTTTAGGTAAATATTTATAAATATATGTAGGTCTTTATAATATATTTTAATTACAAATCTAAGAGAATGTTTTTGAAAATCTTAGTATTTTTGCAGGCATTATTTAGCATAGTATTTACATAAGTATATATAAGAAAATGTATTTTTAAGTGTGTTTATGTTTATATGTATGTATAAGTAATGACATGTAAATATTTTTAAGAAATAAAGTCATTAGATTAATATTAGACTTAATTAAATCTATTGCAGACTTATGGTCATATTAAAACAAATTATAAACATATTTGGCCTCAATTATTTATGAGTATAAGTAAACTCTTATACATTTGTTAATATTTTGTAGTTGTAGGAAAAACTAAAAAATGTTCTCAGTTGGAAATCTTTCACGTGTCACTAACATTTATAACGACATCTAATGATGTCTGGCTGTTTAAGACATTTGGTCATATTTCATAAGTAAAAAGTCATTCTTATTTATGCCTATTTTAACAGCTTGCTGATTTCTTTTTTCTTCCAAGGATTTTAAGGGAAAATTTTCCAACTTGTCTAAATATGTTTATTACTGAACTAGAGATTTAAATTAAGTGTACTAATATAAATATGATTCGATGAGCATGAATACAGATATTTGTATTTTATAAAAAAAAAAAAGAAAATTAAAAAATTTCTTAAATACACTTTTAAATTAAATTTCTTTTTTTCCTTTTTTTGTACGGTGAATCATAAAAGGATCGATCATAAATCAAAATTTGGAGATATGTTTTTATTGTCTTTTTCAACATTAAATAAATGAAATTTGCATTTTTTGTTTTTGTTAATAATACTTCTTTGTTGTAATTCATTGTCATTTTATACTATAATTTAAATTTTAACATTTTCTTTTAATTTTTTTATTTTTAATCTAATCTATCTTTGTAGGTGTCCAAGTGTCTTGTATAAATATTAGTCATTCTATGGTAAGTTTTATGTCTAATTATTATATTTTTTTACATATTTTAATTTTTTTTTTTTTTTTTTTTGCATTTTGTGTGCATCCATTTTTAAACCTTAACCATAAACCTAATCTTAACAATATTTTGGCTTTTTACACTAAATTAAATTACAAAAACTAAATAATATATTTTACGCTCGAAATCTCAAGAGTAGAAATACTAATAAATGAGCACATAAGATTAAAGCATTCGTTGGTTTTGAAGTCAGGGCTGAAAAAAATAGTTAAGAAAAACAAAAATAATGTTTTATATATAAAAATTATAATTTTAAATCACTTAAGGACTTATTATCCTTTAACATTTAATTAATGGACATCAAGATAAAATGAGAAAATAGTACTGACAAATTATAAGATATTCTCTTTAATACTTATTTAATAAAGTTATATTTTTAATATTTTAAAAAATGTGAAATGATTTTAAAGCTATGTTCACATTTGTAAAATATTTGACCAAATTTGCTTAACCAATAGTTTTACAAAAAAAAAAAAAATATTTGCCATTGTTTAATCTTGTAAAAGTTTTGTAAGAGAAAACAGCTTCAAACAAGATTCGGTAAAATATTAGCTATAATTAGTGATAAGTAAAAAAAATATTTTATATATTGGTTACCTCATTTTGATCAAATATTTGACTAGTCTGAACATACCTTAAGTAATGCTATTGAAGAAATCACTAAAAAAATATTTTACCTGTATCGGCCAAATGATTAGGAGGATGTTCCGTATAGAACATACTTTTCCCTATCGCCAGAGAACCTTTCCGCTCGATGGCATTACCAGATGCACTAAAACCTGGTATACTATTGCCAGAAATTGATGATATCGATGAAGTTGCACTGTGTGATGAAGATAGCGAAGACGATGATGATGAAGACCCCGATGATGACAATGTTCCACTTCCAAGTAATTCGTTTTTCATAGAATGTACAACAGTTTGTAAAGATCTACTTGAGTCATTGCGTATGGGAATAATGTTATCTGAAAAGATTATTGTTATAGGAAAGTTTGAAATCAATAAATATAAGAAATTTTTTTTTTTACATTTGCATTAAAGATCTTTATTATTAAAAATCCTGAGCAGTTTATTATGAATACTACCATTATTCAAGTTTTTCACTAAAATACGCTGCAGATTCAAAAATAATAGTCATATGCAGAGAATATCGTGAGGTCGGCTATATTCTCCTCGAAACGATTACTATGGATAAACTTATAGCATCTCCTTATTAAGTGTTATATTTTTAGAAGTCTTGTATGTTTGACTAGTAAGAGAATTTTGAAGAAAACAATAATTTTCTCCCTAAACAGCGCTTATGGGGTAAAAGGGGTTGTAGGGTTCTCGAAAATTAAATATTCTTTCCTTGAGAGAATTCTTGTATCGGTCCTTCCTTCCGTCTATTTGTTTCAAGAAAACATAATTTATAAATACTTGAAGAAAAGTACACTAAAATATCTGTTGAAGATTCCATTTTCAATTTTTACTTTAAAATACATTTTGTTTTAAGGAAGTACAGCAAAAGTTGACAAAAAATTTAATTATTTACTGTTTTTCCAAAATCTAAAAAAATGTTTAATTTTACAGATCCGTACATGAAAACAGCATAACCTAGTTTTATGATTTTAATTGATATTGACACATAATTTTGTTTATTTTTATTTGGGACCCAAATTGATTATGAAACTTTTTAATTAAAAAATCAATTAATAGCCACTTTTCACACATTTTACCTCAACGTGCAGCATTTAAAAAAAAAAAATCTCGATGTCTGAACAATTAAAAATCCTAAACTGTTTATAGCTTCATATTTGACCACAAACTCGATTTGTGATCGAAGTGAAGCTCATATTTGTATAAATGAATTGATTATTAATTCGATAATTTCTTAGATACATGTAATTGTAGTTGAAAGTTCTAATTCAAAATTACGGGTTAATTCTTATTGTCATTAAATAGATCACTGAAAACAACTATTTCCCCAATGACTGATCTGATATACATACTTTTATTTATGAAATTATGTATTAACTTATCAAGGATATTACTAGTAATCAATTAAAATACCTTTTTTCCTGTTTTCAATACTTACTTTCTCTAGTATCAATAGTTGCATGAGTAACCTGTTTCGATGGCGTTGAGGGTAAGGGAATTTCTGAAAAACAAATTAAGTTTTAAATATTAATTAATAACTTTAATATTGAATATAATTATCTATATAAAATGTTTATGTACATTAAAGTACCTCACAAAAAAAGTTGCAAATGTACCTCTCTAGTAATAAAGATTAGTAGGTTCTTATATGTATGATTCTTAAATGATGCAGACACGAGCTCTGTTAAAATTAGATTTTAATGGTTACTTATTATAACCAAGTCCCCATACAATGTTTCTCCTAGAATAGGGGTTTGACGCTCATATTTTTTTCTAGTATTACATAATTTAGTACATATACAAGGTTTATGGACATTAGAAACACCTTTTAATTTTATAAAGTAATTTTTGTAAACGTAAAAACTAGGTTCGCACTTCAAAAATCCATAGTTTCCATATATAGCCCATTTTCGAAAATCATTATAAAGTGCATAAATTAGTATTTGTAAACATTGCGTTTTTTTCAACAAAAGATTATAAAAAGTATAAATTGTAGTTTTAAACGTTACAAAAAGACTTGATCTAAAATAAAACACACGTTCCATATAGACTCTCTGAGAAAATCGGTCAAAACAGACTATAACGTTCTTACTTTCCTAAAAAATGTTAGCACTGACTTCATCCACAATTAAGCACAGGATCCATACACATAATATTCTCACCGAAAATAGGTCACGTCCGAGAATAACTTGTTTTAAAACCACTAAGGAATGTTGTCATAGCGTCCTATCAAATTTGGAACTACAACATGGAAGTTAATGTTTCTTAGCACGAATACAGGAAATAATTAAAATTTCTTGAGCACTTGTATGATATTTTGGAGATGAAGTGGTGGATATTACTACATGATATTGAAAGAATTAAATGAATTCATAAAAATCAAAGTCAATGCGGTAAAGGATGTAAAAACGGCTAAAATGTGCGCTATCATTGCAAATTCATAAATACTGGCTCTAAATAGCGATAATTCGAAAATTTTTTTAACTTGTCACGTATTATTCTTTATTTCTTTTTCTGAAGTTCCTAAATATCCTAGAAATTTCAAAAAAAAAAAAAAAAAATATTTCTGAAATTAGTTCTCCTTCAAATACTAATGGAGTCATTACTTATAATTTGATAGTTATGACTGTCATGGAAATGCTTATTCCCTAATTTAAAGTGTAAAAAAAATTAATTGTAGTGAAAAATACAGAAATTGTATAAGGGGTACCCGGAAACCATGGGTATTGACTTCCGTAGGTATCAACTTTAAAGCCATTTTACATATATACCAAGTTAATAAAATTTAGGTTTTTTCGGTTTTTATACTCTATAAATACCTTTTTCGTAGCTATATCTTTATTAATAAAGAAATGCGAGCACTTTAAAGTTGAAAAGGGTTAATAAAATACTTTTTGAAATAAAGTCATTGAAAATATTACTAAAATTTTAATTTCGCGGAAATGAAAACAAATTTTAAAATATTTTTTGCTCAATATGTATTAGAAGTGGTTTTTCATTCATATGTTTTTTAACAAAAAGTTAGAAATTGTGCATACTGTTGATCGAAATCCATATTTTTGGAGGTATTTTAAAAATGGTCCAGCTAACGAAAACGATATAATTGAATCGAAATATTTTGGGGATTACTTTAAAATATATCAATCTTTAATTTTAGGGAGGTACATTTGGAATTTTTTTTTTTTTGTTCTCTCACAAATCAAGGCACTCTAATGTACATATATATATATATATATATATATATATATATATATATATATATATATATATATATATATATATATATATATATATATATATATATATATATATATATATATATATATATATATATATATGCTTTAAGTCTAAAGTCTAAATAATTTTAAAATATTTATATATATAATTACTCTTAATTCTTTCATTCAATTATTCTTGTACTTACCATAAACACGTATTGATCCTTCAGTTTCTCCTAAAGAATTCTTCGAAATACATCTATAGTTGCCAAAGTCACCGTATTGTAAATTTCTTATAGTCAACTTCATATGAGCCCTTTAAACAATTAACAAATATATGTATTAAATAATATAATTATATTTATGTACATATATGTATGTAAAAGTAAAATATAAAATACATACATATATTGATTTAATGAAAATCAATTAAAAATTTAGAAAAATAATTAAAACTGTCTAAAAGACTTTTGCTAAATTGAAAATAAAAACTTTGTTTTTTTATAAAATTAAGGCAAATCATAAAATATTCAAATTAAACACATAAAACTTAAGTCAATTGCAAATAAGACAATGCTTCATTCATTATGTCCTAAATAGAATGTACGATAAATGTCATTTATTTTAAAATACATTTTCACTTAACAATCTTCATTGACATGAAGGAACGAACAAATGAATACATACGTATGTACGTATGAATGTATGTATATGAAATAGTTATAGAAAAAGATAGAAGTATAAGGAGTGAGATCGAAAAAATCTTTACACACATTTTTTCTCGGAAGCAATATTTTATTTTTTTTTTTTTTTTTTATCTAATTATCTTTGAAAAATATGTCAGTTATGAAAGAAAAGAAATACGTGCTGAAATTATAATAACTTTTCAAAAAATACGAATTGGTCCTACAAAAAATTTGCCAAAGAATTAAAGGTTTGCCGTAAACTGTTATTAAACAGTATCAGGAGAATTTGACCATTACACATTGGGGTAAAATGTGTCGAAAATGGCGAGTAATTCAGGGAAAGGTGATATCAATATTTTACTGATCACGTTTTATTTTTTTTATTGATTATTAGGTAAATAAAATCAGTTTTAGAATTTTACGATTTTTTTTTAGCATAACGGTAATGCCCGTCCGTTTACATGTTAGAGTTAAATGGGTCTAAAATTATGCATAATTCAGGGAAAGGTGATATCAACACTTTAATGATCACGTTTATTAGTAAGTAAAAAAAATTTATTTTACAACTATGAGATGTTTTTTGGCTGAATGGTAATATCCGTCCGTCCGTCTAAACATTTGGGTTAAATGGGTCGAAAATGGCGCTTATTTCAGGAAAGGGTGATATACAAATTTTGCTTATCACGTTTTATTTTTTCTATTTATTAGTTAGTAAAAAAATGCACTTTTAGAATACAAAAATATTTTTTGGCAGAATGGCAATGTCCGTCCGTCCGTCTATACAATTGAGTTAAATGATTATAAAATGGCATTTAATTCAGGGAAAGGTGATATCAATACTTTAATATTTAGACTTATTATTTTATATTAATTAAGATGTATAAAATTAATATATTCTTGGAATTTTAAGACTTTTTAAAGAAGTCTAATGTCTGTCCTTCCGTCCGCCTGTTTATTAGTTCTTGCAAACTTGTCAATTCAAAATCGTTTAATTTTTGACTCAATGAAGATATTGACTTTATACGATAGGCAATTTATTCTTTAATAAATTACAAAAAACATGGTAAAAATCGATTGATCAATAATATATAGGATGCCGCTTCTAAACTCAAAATTCTACTGTCCTCTGCTACGCCTGTGTGTAAATAATGTAAATCTAACCAGTCAATTAGAAGTTACAGATTTATTTCCATCTAATGTTTGAAAATACAAATAAAATGTCTGCATTTAAGTTGTTTTTTGTATGAAATCTACTGGAGTTTTTTTTCGAAAAAAAATTATCGGGCTATAATGCGCACGATTTTTTTCATAATATTAAAGTGAACAATATATACTATTTTTCAGAAAATTTTCAGAACTGTAACATTTTAAGTTGCATTCCGTGAAAATTGAAAATTAATGTATTTTAAGAAAATTTTCAAAAAAAATAATAAAAATATTAAGATAAAATAAAATCTACAAATACTTGATGAAAAGTACACTTAAAGACATGAAGTTGATGGTTCCTTTTTAACTTTTTACTTTAAAAGACCTTTTCTTTAAAATAAATACACTGAAAATTGATAAAAATCTAATTTTTTACTCTTTTTAAAAAATGTTAAAAAATGTTTAACTTTGACAGCTCCTTATAAGAAAACAGCACATTCTAGCTTAATGATTTCAATTGATATTGATACATAATTTTATCTTTTTTTATTAGCTATCCAACTTTATTACAAAAATTTAAATTTCAAAATTCAATTAATCGCCGTTTTTGACACATTTAACCCCAACGTGTAGCACTACCAAAACAATAACATAGTTTTTGGACCAAAAGAGGTCAATCCTCCAAATTATCCGAAGCTAAGACCAATGGAGAGATATTGGCCTGAAAAGAGAATTGAAGAGCACAAAAAAGGTGTCCCAAAATATTGAAGATTTTAAAAGGAGATGACAACTGTCCTAAAAAAAGTGACTGAAACAACTAAAAATATCTAATAGGAGGTTTACCAAAAAGGGTCCACGCATTCATAAGTAGTGGTTAGAACTATAAAGGTTATATTTTTCTGTGATCTGTAATATAATACCGTTTCCAAATTATTGAATTTTCTTTATGTTAATATTTTTTCGATCTCACTCCTTAGTATGTAGACATAAGTATATGTATGTATGTAGCTCCGATGATATGTAGGAAAAGATATATGTATGTTTTTTTTTTTAACATATGTGTGAATTTATATATTTTTAAGTTTGTTAGTGTAGTTGTGTTTTCATAAAATTCTTGTAACATTTAACGTTTACTTCACTTAAAGGAAATAAACTTTTAAAAGTCTCATAAGACATTTTACGCTGCTACTACACTACACATACAAATACATATGTATGTATGTAAATATAAGTGTATGCTTGTTTGTGTAAATAAATTTTCAATACTTGCATATTACTAGCATTGCACAGTGGGATCTTTATGGAAATTAATAACCAGAAATATTAAAGTTTTAATTTATGTTAAAATAACATAGAATTTAAGAATTTTGGAAAGCTTACAAAAGGTAATTTTTGGCTTAAAGATATAAATATTTATATATTTATTTATGCTGAAAGCTTTATGGGATTTCACAGGACTTTAAAATTTTCACAATAAAAGTTAAAAACTTTATTATTTATTACCCTTTACTATATCATTGACCCCACTGTTTAGTATTGTTTGTATCTTTGATCTAAAAATATATGTATGAATGTATGCATATTTTGTATGTGAATGCACGTTAGTAAGAATATCAAATATTTTTCTTCTTGTTTTTAGTTTACTTCTCCATCTAATACCTTCTACAATATACTGTACTTCTATTACTCTTATTATGTTAGAATATGATTAGTTTGTATATGATGTCAAAGTTTTGAGTTCATATTAAAGTTTGTTATTTCACATTTTGATAAATGTATATACAAACATACACATACTTATATATACATACATGCGTATGTAGATTTTCACTTATATAAAATATGTTCAAGAAACAAACAAACAAAAAAAAAAAAACCTCACATATACACTTGCACACATACTCATAAAATACATAGAATTGTAGTTCATATTTTCTTCATATATGCTCTAGAGACAAGTTTAGTTAACTTTTGATAAAATGACTTTTGTTTATTAGTTTAAAACACTTTGGAGAATATTAAGAGTAGAAGTTTTCAATATAGGAGGAGTGAGGTTTAATATTATTATTACTATTTTCATAAAATGGACCCCAAGATATATAACTTAAAACTCATATTTCATTAAATTTTTACTTAAAACAAAAAATAAATAAAAAACTTTAAAATTTATAAATTTTAATTTGAAATTGAATTTAAGTAAAAGTTGTGTTTACCTGTAAGAGTTTTCAGTGTAATCTGTTTTATATTTTTTACTAGGCAACACCATAACTGAATTATAAACCCAATATATAATAGCTCTAAGTAAATTTTAAGTTAGAAGAAATGTTATATAATTAGAAAATATGTTTAAAAAGACATAGAAAAGTCTTTAAAATTAACTTACTTAGGATGAGCTTCTGTATGACAATCGATGGTTACATCAGTACCAGCTGGTGCTCCAACAAGTTGATTTGGTACCCAAATCATGGGTGAAACTAAATAATAAAAAAAGGAAAAACACAATATTAGAAACGATTTTGTTTTGTTCAATATTTAACATAAAGTCTTAAAATACTTCTTTAGTGAGAAAAATATTAGGCTGACACTAAATTATCTAGTAAAAATACAATAATAAAAAACTTTAAATCCTAATAATTCTGTTAAAAGAGATTACAATTTAAATTTTCACTCGAAAAAGGATTTTATGTGAGCTTTAGATCCTTTTAAGCACATCACATGAAATTTTTCTAAAATACCCTAAACATTAAAATATTTCTATTTTTAAGGTATTTATTTCGGTAGGACATTTGTATGTGGGCCAGGTGAAATAATGGACCGATCATGACCAAATTTAATAGGCTTCGTCCTTGTGCAAAACGAATCATATGTACCAAATTTCATGAAATTATTTTCAAAATTGCGACCTGTACTTGCTCACAAACTTTACATGGAGAGCCAGCCAGCCTACCAGACGGACGGACGGAAATGGTGAAATCGACTCAGAAAGTGATTTAGAGTCGAACGGTCTACTTTAAGGTGGGGGTTGCAAGATTTTTTCTCAGTGTTACAATATTTGCACAAACACATAATACCCCAACCACTTCTGGTAGTGTGGGGTATAAATAGTATATTATGTTTTATTTGGTGCATACTTTTTGGGGCAATATTTAAAAATGTATGGAAAGTTTAAGTAAGTTATTTCAAGAAAAATCATACAGTTTTTGTTTAATTTTTAAAAACTACATTTCGTTATATTTACAAATTCGGACTAAAACCTGTAAATTTGATAAGTACTGGAACACAACTATTGTTAAAAAAATCTGCTTTTAATATATATGAACAAAAAGTAAACAAATGTTGAAAAAAAAAACGGTTGAAAAAAAAAACAAATTTTTCTACTTTCCAAAAAAATTAAAAATAATAAAATCAACTAAGGATTAATAAAATTAGGAATAAAAATTATTACTTGAGCATCACTCAAGCACTTTGAAACAAGATTATCAATACCTCACATAATACCAATGCTTTTATAAAAAATTTTGAAAAATCTTAAATATTTAGTAGCGTCGTAAATAAGTTCCAGCCTGAATTTAAAGATTAAAATTTTACCTTAAGGAAATATATTTTTAGGAGATAAAATTAAAAACATTTAAATTATCTTTAACTTTGTTTATAAACTTCCAATTAAAAGCAATATATAGCTTTTAATCGGACACAAATTCTTAACCTATAATCACCCTTACTGGCACAGTGGGGAAGAATCGGACTTTTTTGGAAATAAATCTGTAACTACTTATCGTCTAGTTAGATTTACATAAGTTTCACATAGGGGTAGGGGTAGAAAGAAGTATACAACTTAAGGTTTGGAGGCTCTCAGGAGAGGAGCTATAAAGTCTTAAAGTAGAATATCTCTCGACATAAAAAATTATTAAACTCTTGTAAATTTTTTTTTGTCTCTTATATGATTTAAAATATTTTTACATCTTATTAAGCCGACGATAATAAAAAATATGAATATTTGTGCAATTTATCTCTTATAACTTTCGAATGATTTGCATTTGAAATTTTAACTACTCAATTTTGCTAGATGTTGGTCCAGTTTTTTTCATACATATCCCAGTGTTTCCGACCGATTTTATAATTTTTTTCTTAAATAATTAAAAACAACATTATTTATTGAATAAATAAAACCTGAGTCGATATCTTTAGGGAGTCCAAAAATAAATGATTTTGAATTTGTTGCAAAAATACTATTTTTTTTTTTGCCGGAAAAGTCTCTACACTCTGTTTTATTTAAAATGTAATCTTCTTTAACAACATATAATAATATTATACTTTTCTGAAAGGCAGCTTCACAAGGCTCAATAACCCAAGCGGTCCCTTCCGAATTTTACCTATTTTATATGAAAGTTTTGACTTTAGTTTGTATTTGTTAAATCCCAAAGCATGAATCTGCAAACAGAATGCAGTTTATAAATCTATAATATGTTCTTAAGAGTTTTCAATCATAATCTCCGAAGCATCGGAAAAATGAGGACTTTATAGGCGAAAATGTGAAAACCCCATTTTTGAATTTTATTATTTTATTTTTTTTTTTTTTGTAAATGTTAAATTTCTTCCACAAAAATCCTAGTTTTTTACAATTTCTTCTTTTATTCAATAAAGTTAAATATCACCGAAAATTGCGTTAAGATATCCTAATCAACAAGGATTTTATTACAGATAAAATATTTATAGTTTCTCATAAAACTAATTTTTAAAAATATTTGACTTTAATTATAAAAATAAAAAAAAATAAAAAACTTTATCTGTTATATTCTTTTTCATAACAAAATCACAAATCATTAATAACTTTGAAAATAAATGTTCAATCAAATAAAAAAGATTAATTTGTGAATTTCTGATCAATTACCTGCAAATAAACTCAATTTGTGATCATATTATTTACTAAAATCGATTTTTCGATCTTAAATATCTTAAGTCGTTAATATATCTAGAAAAAACATCGCTATGAGAATAAAAGAGCTCAATCTATGATCACTGATCATTCATATTTGTGACTGCAACGAATATTAAATAAGTTTGCAATCGTTAATTGAGTTTGTGGACTATAATTAGACACCAGCAGTATGTGAAATACGTATTTTCTGTACTGCTACACACTTCATCAGCATTCGTGGTGTCTTATCCATTTCAGTTTCGTTGAAACCTAAACAAATATGGTATATGTATCAAAAAAGGATCACTGGTCACTTACTGATTTCAAAAGACCGTCCAATCGTAGAAAGAAGCTTAATTTGTGATCACTTTTATCTTTTATCAGAAATCATAAATCGTCAATAACTTTGAAAATAAACGTTCAACAGAAAAACAATTTCTGTGATCACGAGGTAAAATCATTTTTTTTTTTTTTTTATATAAAAATCCCAAAAATTATAAATCATTAATAAGAAAAATAAAAAAAAAAATAATAATAACTTGCAATTACTCGTATTTCTGACTTTATAAACCAACATCGAATAAAGATAATAAGATCAAAATAATAATATTTCAGTTAGCGACAGTCATTGTCTTAATTAAATCCTTAAAACAAATTTTCCAATATTTTCAAATGATTTGTTAATTTTAATATAACTCCCTAAAACATTTCATAGCAGCACCCTAGTAAATACAAAATACCTGTAGTAAATAATATGACACCTTGAATTTTTATGAAAAATATCATTTACTCTTTACGTGCTAAGCTTTGAAAGAACTACTTTAACCATAGCTAAAGGACGTGTAAAGAATTTTCAAGTATATATTTTGTATTTTAATAAATTAAAAGAAACAAAGGTGTTTGCTGGCTGTAAATATAAAAATTTTTGAATTTTTCCCCTTTCTAAACAAATTTTTAGTTTTACTTATATGTGTATTCCTTTTTTATGTATCGAAAAAAAAAAAAAACAACTTTAATATTTTTCTAAAACGAACGTAAACATCAATTTAATGTTTTGTTTTTACTACTGGCTAAAGTGCAATTTTTCAAATGACACTTGCTACGTGACTCTTGTTCTAATACACGTCTTTTGGTAACAGTTGTGGAGAGAAAAAAAAACACACACAGAGGACAATATCTGCTAACAGAATCAGTAATTGACTATGCACTTTATCAAGTGGCATAAAGACCAAGACGAATAAAAAAAAAAACTAAATAAAAGTATTAATAAAATAAAGAGAAAAAAAAATTTAACACTTTTTTTTTTTTTTTTGTATATAATTTAAGCAGTTGGTATAAATTTAAAATTTTTGTTTCCTCTTTGATAAGTGTAAATATGTTTGCCTGTCTATCTATCTTTTTAGTTAAGTACAGTTTGTAACTATGGTCATCTGTGGACCTACCGACCCTTGTGCCCTTAATTTAAAAACATAATGTCCATCGTTTATTATAGCTACAACAGGCTTTGTTGTTTTGGTCTTCTATTTTATTTGTTTCTTAAAAAGAAAAAAAAAAAAAAAAAACAGAATGAACATTTTGATTTTTTATTTTTTTTTGGTAAATACATACAGGCATGCAAGATTATTAGAGTGGCATTGTTAATATGAAGTAAAACAAATTTCAAAATTCTCAAATTTATTTAGTTTTAAAATCATTGTGAGAAACTTAAAGCAGTTTTTTGAAATTTTTGTTTCGTTTTTTCTTAAAAAATATATTCTTGATCAATAACACAGGGAAACACTGATTCTGCAGAACGGGATTTCTCATTCAATTAATTAGAATTTTTTGTAAATTTTTGGAATAAAATCAGACAAGTCGTTTTCGAGATATGCTTCAATATATGGTGCAACCTGCTTAATTTTACAAATCGCTATTTATCGCGAGAACTAGAGTCAATTCAAAAAAAGTGATTTAGAGGCTTAGTACTTATTAATAACGTGTATTCGAATTGTCTGTAAGTCTGTGTAATATGAGATCAAGAATCGAACATCTTTTTTTCGATTGGAGACCATTTTTACGAAGCAATTTATAATATAAAAATTTAGTAAAAAAAAATTTGTGGTCAAGTTTCATGATTAATCACAAATTGATCTTGTTTTCATTGTTTATACTGAGCCAAACAAATTTAGAAATTTGAAAATGAATTTAGTTGCAAAATTAATGTCTGATTGGACCTTTATTTATTTAGCCACTTAAGGTTTTTGAGATCCTTCTCTTCTGTTGTATTCTTTTCTGTTCTGTTCTCTTATTTTCTCTTCTCTTTTGTTTTTTTTTTTTTTTTTAATAACAAAACTTATATTTATGTTCAAAAATATGAATGAGGCCACATATCGATTTTTCCTTTTCGAATTATAAGTTATCACAAACTTAACTTCTTTCTACTGTTTTTCCATTTTTAATTATTGATAAGGACTTTATTTATTTACTTAAGGTTTTAGAGAAAATATAGATCTTTTTTTACTAAAAATATCGGTGATCAGAAATCAAATTTTCTTCTTCGATTGTAAACTTATTTACAAAATTAATAATGAAATAAAATTTATGCGATTAAATTATATATTTAATCGCATAAATTGTCGAGTCTCTTTTTTTTATTTATAAGTGATCGCAAAAATATCATCTTTTGATTGGAGGCATGATCGATTTTAATAGAATATGAATAATTGAGCCAGTTTTTTATTGGAAGCTTATTTACAAAGTTATTAAAAATTTATGATTTCTTTGATATAGAAAAAACAATTTATCATTTTTTTTTTATTTCAGAATTATTAGAGATTGATTGGTGATCACAAATCAAAAAATTTATTTAAAAAATCTTCAGTAGAATTGAAATGATCACTAATCATTATATTATAAGCAAAGTTATGTTTCTTTAGTTTAAAATTAGAATAATGATCAAACTATTATTTTTTTAAACTTTATTTTGAATAAAATCAATTATTTGAAAATTTTCTTTAAATATAAATTATCTTATGTTGATGTAAAATCTTGCTAATTACATTAGTGGTCAGAAATGAAAACCATTTAATAATTTTACTGATCATTTTGTAGCCTTTTTGCATTTGATTTAAAATTTTATTTTTGATTTGAAATAGATGTGATCACTGATCTTCTTTACACGATTAACGAAATTATTTATAGTTTATAATTGAAATAATCAAAATATTTTTTCCCAACTTTAATTTTGAATATCAATGTTTTAAAGTTGTTTCTTTAAATACTATTGAACTCAAGTTGATCTGATTTGGTCGATTAAATTAGCAATTAGTGATTGGTGATCACAATATAAACCATTATCTTGAATTTAATCAATTTATTGATTGTTTCAAGTAAAGAGTTCTAATTACAATTCGAAATAGAATTAATCACTGATTACTTTAGTCAAATAATGTTTATTAACGATAATATTTATAGTTTAAAATTTAAATGATCAAATTATGACACCGTGTAATAATTTCCCAAAAAATTTGTTACGCATGAAAAAATCGATGTAAGTGTCATACATAATAAAACTGCGTATTCAGATTTTATCCAGGACGTCAAATTTTCTCACAAAAGGACAAAAAAAAATTGATGTTCATACCCGAGGTGTCCAACTTTGGGACCATGTAGACCCATCCCCGGTAAGTCTATATGAACCAAGCTCAAAACTTAAGCTCGTCTGTACTTCTACTATCACTGTGTGAAATTTCATAGAAATTGGATCAGCCGTTCGGAAATTCCAGATTTATTTCCATTTCATTTTCTGAATGGGACACTGTGCAGCGGTCGGAAACGAGTTAAGAAGAAATTTATCGTCCTGGGGAAAAACAGAGTATGTAGTTTTACTATGTATGGTTTCTAGTTTCATGCATATATCGATTTTTTCATGTATGAAAATGACTGTTAAATATGAAGAAAATCGAAAATTTTAAGTTTTTTATTAAAATATTATTAATTTTTTGCTGATATAATCTATTAGAATAAATTAGTGATCACAAATCAAAACCATTATCCATTGCATTGATTTTTATCATTTTATTGATCGTTTCATAGTGGAAGAGATCACTGATTATATTACATTATTACATTAGTTTTAAATTGGAATGATTGAATTATTTAAATTTTGTTATTTTAACTTAAATTTGAAGAAGAGCAATCATGTGAAGTTTTCTGTTTAAATATTATTCGTATGTAGATCTGATCTTGTCAATTTCTTTTCTGATATTGATTTTGTTTTAATTAAAATAAATTAATTTATTAAGTAAACAAATCTTACTCCTTTTCCTTAAACTAAACTTTAATTTCTATTAAAAACCTTAAAAACTATTTTCAGCTTTGTTACAACAAACGTGTCACCCTAATAACAACATATTTATTTGAACATAGACATAAGACCACAATTTAGAAGTCATCCATCTATTACTTACACTCAACATCAAGTATTATACGTTTTGATACAGAGGGAGGTACTCCATTGGTGGCAATACATAGATAGGCACCCATCTCATTTCGACTAACTTTGGTCAATGGCAATACCTCACCATCATACACCAACACTGCATACAGCCAAACATCAAGTCAAGCAACCAACCATTCATTCATCCAGCAAAGTAAGGTGAACACAACAAATGACCAGGGATACAACAAGATAAAACAAAACAAAAATAACAAACAAAAAAAGACACAAAACAAAATATTTTTACATAGAAGAGTATCAGCAGCAATATTCCAAAATATTTATTGGTGATAGTTGGCCAGAGTAGAATTTATATTACAATGTTAAAACACATTTCCCAAAAGCAAAAATGAGAAGAAAAAAAAAAAATACAAAAATAAAAACATATAAATTGTCAGCATATTGTTTTGTAGAGCATCACAGCACAAAAGACAAAACACAGCAGTAGCATCAAAAAATCCCCATGAAATGGGATGAAGTCATCAAACCCCCATTGGTTGCAGCAAATAAATATGCATTGTTGGGTAATAGTTAAAGTACAGGTATTATGAATACACAACAAAAACAACAAATAAACAAAATCGAAAAAAGCAACAAAAAAAGAAAAAAAGATTCCAAAACATTGTAGTGATTTTATATCAGAAAGTATATATGTGTGAGTGTATGTATGTGTTGGAGTATTTAGAAAGAAATTTTTGGCAGCATCAGCAGCATCAAGTTTGTTGTTTAGGTCGAAAGGATTTGCATGTGAGGTCATCAATTCCAAAGGAGATTAAAGAGACAATTTAAAACAAGACAAAGAAGATTTTTTTTTTTATAATGTTCATTTTCTATTTTTTTAGTTTGTATATTTTTCGTAAGAGATTATTTTTAAATTACCTTTCTTTTTCTTTTCAACTGCAATTTCTTCACCATCTTCTCTACGCCAGATTATTTTAGGAGCAGGAAAACCATCTGCCCGGCAGGTCATATTAATATTTTGATTTTCCCTAACCGCCACCGAAGAGGGAGTACTTTCTATATCCAAAATATTTGGAGGCACTAAAGAACAAAAAATATAAATTTATTTTTTCTATAAAAAATTACCAAGAAAATAACATTGAATAATCTTACCTACTACTTGCAAATAACCCACTTGACTTATCATGGGATTCGTGTTTACTTGACACATGTAGTAGCCACGATCATCTTGATGTGCCTGATTCACATGCAACAGCCAAGTGTTTGCATTGTCGTAAGTGATGCTATAACGTGGTATTCTTGAGATGACATGTCGATGTATTGTCAAAATCATTTGTCTATCAATATGTATCCAAGCAACCTAAAACAAATAATCAGAAAAAAACCAAAAAAAAAAGGAAAGAAAAAGATGTTCAAGTACTTTTGCTAACAAACAAATAACAAACAAGATTTAAAACGAGTTAAGATAATATTGTTCTATGTATGAATGTATGTATGTATGTATATATTCAGCAATGAATAAAATTCAAATCAAACTTTCAGTTGTTATGTATTTATTGACATATGTCGTGAATACGTACATAAATACATGCAATACTACATTGATATATTACAATTTACTAGATACATAGATACTGGCGTGTTTGTTTATGTATAGAATTTCTATTGCATAAAAGACATACCATACATAGCATTTGTAAACTCGTAGAATTTTAAAATTCGTTTTTTTACTTTGTTCTTTTATGTTTTGAAAATTGTATTTGAGCAATATATGGTCAAAAAACTTTTTATTGAAGATGAAAAAAAAAAGGATTGGGCAAAGTGGGTTTGTTTATAAATTAAATGGCAAAAATTTTATTTTAAATTACGTGCCCTATTATTGGCTTCTAAATTTTTTGCAGCATTCCCGTCTGGAATTTTATATGTTTTCAACTCCGCATTAGCTTTAACTTTTCGCAGCAAATTCCCAATATCATATGGACTTTTTTTTCCTCCCGGACCAGGTTTCCTATCAATGGTAAAATTCAACAGATTCTGTTTAATAACACTGAAAACAGTTTGACAGCTGAAATTTATTTTTTTGGCCAATTTTATATAAAAAATGAAATATTGCTTCCGAAGAAAGTTATGAGGCAACACGTGTAATAATATATTTATTCGAACGCACTCCTTATATTTGGAAACTTTCTTTTGACTTAAGGACTTAGATATACTGGAGAATCTACCACACATGTGGTAATATAGACAGTGCGAGGCGACCTCAAAAGCCTAGCGATGATCCCCAGAGAGAGTGTTATTTTTCTATTCTTTTTAAATTTTAGTAAGTTTATAACGCTGACATATATAGATATTCAAAAACTAAAAAAATTGTCAAAGAAAACGTATACTAAAGTATTTCAACGGGTTTGAAAGAAAACAATAATTTTCTCTCCAATTATATGTAACCTGAAGATATCAAAGTTTTAACTATGAGATAAATAGATAAATAATAGAAAAATGATTAGTGATATAAAAATCACTAAAAAAGTTCGAAAAATATTCATCAAATAAAAAATAAATTTTTATTTTTACTAAAAAATTTATTTTTATTGAAAATTGGATTTTAGAAAAATCCAGTTTGTAGTAAAAATTAAAATTTCTGGTTAAAAAATTTTTAATTAAAAATTGATTTTTAATCCAAAACAATGAAAAATTATGATGAAAAATATATTGCTTTAGGATAAAAATGTTCTCAGCGCGGAATTGATCTGTGCAAGAGTAAAATTTATTGTAGCATCTTTGAGGGCTTCAAAATCTTGAAATTTCTAAACATGCAGTGTTACCAGAAGCTGCAAAATTGTTTTACAGCAGCAAATGACAATGCAAAAATTTTTTGTAAAGAAAAGTTCATATTTTCGTTGCCCTTGTTTCTTGTAAAATATAGTTGCAACTTAAAATAATGTTTCTTTAGAATTATCTCTAACATTGGGAAATAAAGTTAAAATATGTCTTATATTTTAAAACTGATTAATAATGCCGTCAACTTTAATAAGAAATAATACTGCAAAAAAGTGTTAAAAAGCATTTAGCATTTTTTTAAATTGTCAAATGCTAAATCTAGCAGTGAAAGTTTTAAAATGGTAACTGTGTATAAATAGCATAGATTTGATCCTAACTACAAAAACATAGGATCGATTTAGATCTTTTGATAGGTCAGACTTTACCGATTATCCAGTCTCAATTAATGTTAAAAAAAATAATAAATGTACACGGCAGAATCTATATACCCACCATCAACTTTTTCAAATTTTACGTTATATGGGAGGGGGTGGTAAAGTGGGCGGACCACGCCCATTTTTTGTTTCCGAGTTTACATTGGTCCTTGAACTATTTGAACACAATTTCGTTGATTTTCACCTTATATGGGAGGTGGGTGCTAAAGTTTTTTGGTTTCCGAGTTTATATCGATCCCTGAACTATACGTACAAAATTTCGTTGTCGTACATGCTTTTGTTGAAGAAATATCAGCAGAAAAGTATAAAACGTGTGTTTCTAGTTTTTAGTCCATAACTTTTTTGTTTATTAAACGATTTTGCCCATTTTCAATACCAAACAAACCTTATATAAGATAAATATTTGTGCCAAATTCCGTCCCCCTATGTTCGAGCCCTATCCTGCTTTCAACAAACAGACAGACGGACAGACGGACTGACATAGCTGGATCGACTCAGAATCTAACCAGGACCCAGAAAATATATACTTTGTGGGATCTTAGATGATTCCTTCGACATACGGAATGACAAAATCAATACACCCCCCATCTTTTTGATGGTGGTTATAATAAAGTTGAGTGTAAAAATCACTGGAATAATTTATATAATTTTAGTAACCACTTTATGGTTTCTTTAATCAAATATTTGTGGTAAATTGGTTATCTTCTGCCCAATTCTGGAATAAAGTAAAACTTTTAAACAATGATATGTTTGTCGTATAAATACTGAACTATAATTTTTCTCTGCCTATACCACTGTACACAGCAACAATGTGTCTGTCAGCCAGTTGGTTAGGCATCTAAAGTATTGTATTACAATTTTTGTACAAGTCATATTTGCTAAGCTTAACTAGATTTAGAAAGACTTACATCAATACAGTTTTGTATAAGATGCGTCTAATATACTGTTTACATAACTTGCAAATATTCATTGACATGTAAAAGGTCCAACCCAACAATGCTGTTCTAAAATCAGCAATTGAATCAAACACATTGGGTTGCAACAATTTTGCCATAATAGCAAAAAGAAAACATTTTAATACGAGTATATACAATGTGATACACAGAGAAAAAACTAGTTATATAAAAATACTTGTATATGCATATATTAATAATAAATCTATACATATGTATATTATGTTCAAACTTGTTTCTGTGTAGAGCATACAAATAAAAATTGCGACCTGTAGTGCAATTCAGTAACTTTTAACGATTCGACAATCGATATTGTTTGCAGTAACGATTATATGATTCACTATGTACATATAAACAATAGTAGATAACTTTTGTTTTCGTCTGGCAACTCTGTCAAAAGTAAACAGAAAACTTAAATAGGAGTAGAAATAAAAAAGAATTTGGGAATTATTTGTAAACTGTGCACATGTATACTTACTGCTTTTGTATGTTAAACATTTGTTTTTGTTGTTAAAATAAACAAGACAAAAAATGTTGTGGGTTAGTTAACGACAGAAGTAGTTAAAAAGTGTTACAGAATAGAAAAATCGACAATTTTGTTGTTTAATTTTTTAAACGATTCGATTAAAGTTAATATAAGTTACTGAATCGCACTACTGTAGTTTGATTACAATGTTTAAATGGACAGACAAACGGACGGACGAACATCGGACTCAGGAAGTTATTCTAAGTCGAATGGTATACCTTAAGGTGGTATACCTATGCGTTACAAATATCAGCACAAACGCATAATACCTCAACCACCTATGGTAGTGTAGGGTATAAATATTTTATTAGTAGTTTCCCATAGATACTCCAACATGGCTAGACGGCAGTTCTTAAGACACAATATTATGGTGTCTTAAGGTGGGATCACACAATTGCCGCAATACACCAATTATTGGTATATTTTATACGTAAATCGTGTGATTTCACAATTTATTGGCTCATATGTCAAACCACAACAATATTGTTCTTATTTTGACCAATCAAATGCAACCCTGGTGCGACAATCATGTGAACAAATAAAAACGTTAAAAATACATCAATATTTATTGTGTTCTAGTGCGGCAATTAAAGACGACAATACGCGCCAATAATATTTTTTATCAAATATTAGCAGCCGTTTTGCGTCAATTTACAAGACCAACTTTATGTACAATAAGACAGTAATCTGACTGCAGAGAATTTGATTGGGACAATTTCTTTATTGGGCCCCTATTCAGCACAATAAAAATTGTATAAAATTGGTGCATTGCGACAATAGTGTGATCCCACCTTTAGAAAAATGTTTTCTTAAAATTTATTTTTCTATATTACTAACAGGGACAGAAAATAATCATTATTCTTGAAATTTTAAACAAAAAAATCAGATACAAGGAACAACCGGATAAAAGTTTTAAATACAGAAATGTAATCTTCAGAACAGGTTCTATCGGAATCCGGAATGATTTTTATTTTTTTGATTTTTATGAAAAAAATAAATTTTAATAATTATTTTTTGATTTTTATTTTTTTTTTTTTTTTTGCTCAACTTTTAATGATTATTTTTGATTTTTAATTTTTTTTTTTTTTTTTTTTTTTGCTCAACTCATAATGATTATTTTTGATTTTTACTTTTTTTGCTCACAATATAAAACTTAACATAAGAAATGAAACTATTACGTCATTTTTAATAAAAATTATATATTTTTCATCAGATTTTAAAAAAAAATATCCAATTTTTTTTTTTTCTAAAATTCGAATTTTTTTCTAAAATTTTATTTTTAATAAAATAATTATTTGCAATAAATCAAAGTTTTTACTTAAAGAAATTTTTTTACTAGATAAAAGTTTAATTTCTCATGTTAAGTTTTATATTGTGAGCAAAAAAAAAAATAAAAATCAAAAAATAATGATTATTTGTTGATTTTTATTTTAAAACTCATAATAATTACGGTCCTTGGTTACTAACTTAAAGCGGTGCGCTTCGCTACCCCTTTTGATGCCATATCTCCTCACTAACCGAATTAAAAATGAAATTTGTATACAACTATTTAAAACTCAATATGCAAAAACTTATATTTCCTTGGCCCTATTCGTCTTATTTTATTTTATCAATGCAGTATGATAAAAGAGTATAAATAAATAGTTCTTTAAATATGTCATTAAGAATAATTTCTTCGTATGGAGGGTACCATTCATTTTCTCCTATCCATTCCATTTTCATTTGTTTGTATATGGGTACCCTTTGCTTTACTCCTATCGAAAAATAAAGTGCACTATTTTACTTTCGAGGCCTTCGGGATTATTTTATGAAAAATTGAAGAAACTCGGTTTAGCGATTTAGCAGTCTATAAGATACATGCTATAGATAATATTTACTTTATATATACAGCCCCTTGACCTGTTCCCCCTCAAATTTGATAAGACATTTTTTTTGCAGTTGTTTTTAAAACTTTCACTAAATGACTACTTTATATATGTATGCAAAAAATTAATATTTGCTTTGCTACTCCTTCCCCTGCCCCTATCCGTCCCATTTTTATTTTGTAAATGCAATATCATAAAAAAGTAGTTCCCACAAAACTTGAGCGCTCTTACCATAATAGCATTTTAGTTATTCCGTTAAGAATATTTTCTTTGTATGGGGGTATCATTCCTCCTGGTTCTTTCCGCCCCATTTTCAACTAAGATTTGAAGGTTGAAGTGGAAATTATTCCTACTAAATATTTAGACTTTTGTTGCAACAATTCTTAAGATATACGGTATTTAATCTTTTCATTGTATGGAGGGTATCCTTACCCTTAATCCTACCCGTGCCACTTTCATTTTTAGTTTGGAGGTTGATGAGAAAGGTATTCGTGGAAAATGCGAAAACTTTTACTGCAACAATATTTAACTTATAACATTTTCTCTAAATTTCTAACATCACTGAGAGAACAATTACGACTCAAAATACACAACGGTCATGATCACATTGAAAATATTGATATGAACTTTTTGACTTTTTGATGGAATAGAAAACATAATGGTAATTGATAATTCTGTAATGAAGTGGTGTCAAATTAATACCAATGCGGTATTAATGAAATACATAAGTAGTGTACAATTTGAACCAACACAGGTTTGATGCACTATTAGGTCTGAATGGTACCGTTTTGTACACATATGTGGTCGATATTTCTCTAGGTGAAATAATGTTTATTATAAAATGTATAAAAGTTTCAGTTATTTAAAAAATAACTTTTTATTCAAGGTACTAATTTTCTAAATAAAACAAAACATGAAATGTTGTCTATAAGTAATAAATGTTAACATACCTTATAACCACCCAAATGTTCAACGACACATGGTAAATTAGCATCACGTCCAACAGCTACCGTAACATTTGGTATTGGTTGAGCAAAGCGTGGTTCGTTCATCATAACTGAAAAATATACATAAATAGAAACAAAAAAAAAAAAAAGTTATATTGGAATACAACACAAAGTAGAGCAGCAAAAATAAATATTAAACATTAAAAAGCAAATGAGCATTGTCAAGTACGCGGGCAATTTTTCTAACAAATTTATTTGTCTTTTTTTTTTTTATGTTTCATTTAATTAAGTTGTTGCTCATTTGGGAAAATCATGAAAATATACGCCGGCTTTTTTTTTTTTTTTTTTTTTGCATATGCATTTTTTTGTTAGCCACAATTGTGGTAACCAGCATTTGTTTGGTTAACTTTTCATTCGTACATAAAAAATAACATTTTGTATGTCCAAAGGAGGGGTTAAATTTAAAGCGGTTTTTAGAAAAACTAAATGTGATTTTTGTGGGTTTTGCGAAATGTTTAGAGAGAAAAAAAAAAAAAAAAATAATAATTTTAAAACAGTTGTTAATGCTAATGAATGGCAATAGTTATATGACTTTATATTGAGAAGCTTTAAACTTGTAGTGTATAAAGTTTAAAGCTATGAAATGTACGCTTACCCAGCAAAAAACGATAATGTTCTTCCAAAAAAATAACATTTTCACAACTTCAAAAGTTTAACAAAGTGCATATTTTAAAATTTTTTGGAAGTTCTTAATAATTACCTCCCAAAAAGGGAAAAAAATGGTAATAATTTCTAATAAAATTTAAATTTCACAAATTTTAAAACATTTTTATTATTATTTAATAGGGCAAAACATAATTTTTATTTTAAAATTTTATAAACGTAGTTTCAATAGAAGTGCTTCAAAAGCAGTGAACATGAAGTATAAAAGAATAACATCCTACCAATGACAACCATGGGTTAAAAAAAGAACTTCTGCAGCCCTTTTTCACCACTAAGTACTTCCTTCCAATGACAACACAATGTTAAAATCATGACTTTTTCAGTTCTTTTTTTGCTGGGTATTAAAATATTTATTTTCTTCGCTTTAGAATTTAAATATTTTTTATTTCTAGATACCATAAAACATCAAACATTATTTATTTTAAATAATTTCTGTATTTTCAACAACTTCTCTTTAAATAAAAAAATTTTTTGCTCAAGCTTTATATGACCATCTCTAAATTAGCCCCTGACTTTATGTGCAATAAAGTAAATGTCATTCATTTTAATTTTCTGGGTGTGCGTTTTGTGTTGTTACTCCATTTAAAGTTTTTAATGTAAATTAAGTAGTTGAAATTTAGAAAATGAACGTGCTTCTCAAAAATATATATTGTTGCTTGCACACATATGCTACAATAAAAACAAGAAATAAAGAAATTAAAAATTATTCCCATTCTGTAATAGAACATCAATTCCCGAAACCTCCTGAGAGCAGTGAAATATGAAACCGCAAAAAAAGAAATCCTTATAAAAACGCACGAACATTCGCATTCCCTCGCATAAAGTTCTGGCAGCAGTACAATATCTAAATTTAAAAATCCAATACATTTTTAAATGGAAATTTAAAACACAACAACATTCTCACACCCACCAGTCAGACCAACCACCCATAACTAGCCCACAATGTGTACAAATGTGTCTGTGGTAAAACCACAAATCACCAATTAAATATTTATACTTCAATCTACTCAACGAAACGAATGTAAAAAATGTAAAGGGATTTTATACATAAAAATACATGAATGTATATGTACTTATGTATATATATATGTTTGTAATCACGAATGTGCATATGTACATTTATATGTATTCGTATGTACATTAAAACAATTTGTATGTAAGTACAAAAAACATCTCCCTATAAAAATTGTAACCATATTTTTTTGGCTGAACTGAAGCTGTGGAAGTTGTAGCAGAAAAGAATCGAGAATAGAACAGCGTAGAGAGTAGTAAACTCATCACAAACATCTGTATGAAAGAAGAACAAACGTATGAATCTTAAATTACTTGCGTGTACTCGTAAAATGTTTTTACTGCTAAGAACATTAATCAGATCCATGCTTAAGGAAAGTTTAAATTTTTGAGCTCAGAAAAAGATGAGAATAAGACAAAGACAGAAATCAAAAGAAATTGGAATTAAATAATACTTTGAATACTATTAGCATCACTATGATGCTAATACTTATATATCTACAAAGAAATAAATGTTTATTCCATAACATAGGATTACAAAATGGAAAGAAATATCTGCGGCACTGTGTTTCTCAGTCAATTCGTAGACACGGTATTAATAAGTACTAAGCCTCTAATTTAATTTTTATACTCAAAATCAAAAAGATGGGTGGTACATTGATTTCGTCATTCTGTGTAAAAAACCCCATAAAGTATATATTTTCATAGTTCTGGTTAGATTTTGATTTGATCTAGCTGCGTCCGTCTGTCTGTCTGTCTGTTAAAAGCAGTATAGGGCTCGAACGGGACCACGTAGGGGGACGAAATTTGGCTTAAATATTAATTTAATATAAGGTTTGTTTGGTTTGAAAATTGGCAATCGACTAATTAACAAAAAAGTAATGGGCCAAGTGCTAGAAACACAGGGTGTACGTTGTAGGTTCATGATTTTTTTAAAGAAAAAAAAATATAAGTTTGGACCGTATAGACCTACAGGGGGCGAGTCCACAGCGTTCCAAATTTGGACACCTCGGATATACAATTTCTTAAAAACGGTCCTGATTCCTATATATATATATATATATATATATATATATATATATATATATATATATATATATATATATATACATATATATATATATATATATATATATATATATATATATATATATATATATATATATATATATATATATATATATATATATATATATATATATATATATATATATATATATATATATATAAAATAGTCTATATTGTGCACTTTGATATTATGAAAAAAATCGTGCGCATATGTAGCCCGATTTAAAAAAAAAAAAAAAAAAAAAAAAAAAAAATAGTAGGGAAGAATTGAAATAAATCTGTAACTTCTAATTGGCTGGTTGGATTTGCATGAAATATCACACAGGTTTAGCAAAGGATACTAGCATTTTTAGTTTAGAAGCAAAGCAAAGAAGCAAAATCAGGGGGTTCAAAATAGGGTACTAGTGTCAATGAAAAGGTTTAACCACTAGCGAATTTTTGTTCCTTACCTGATTTTCAAGATTTTTATACCATCTTAAAGTCCTTGATAAATCCTTTGAAAAACATGCTTGCATGTACTATTTCTCTACACATTTTTCGAGTTATATACATTTGAAGTTCCAGAAATCTCAATTTTACAAGATCTTGGTTAAGATTTTTCCATATATAGCCAAATATTTTCAATCGATTTTATTATATTTAATGTAGTTGGTTAAAAAGCAAAATTATCTATCGAACAAAGAAAATTTTCAGTCGTTATCTTTATTGAGTCAAAGTTAAACGAGTTTGAATTTGAAAATTTTAAAAATTAACAAACAGACGGACAGATGGACGGACATTATAATTCTTTCAAAAAAAATCTTAAAATTCGAAAGGTATTTTTTTTTCTCCGTTTCGATTAATATAAAAGTCAAATGAAAGTGTTAAAATTTTGATATCACCTTTGCCTGAATTAAGTGGCATTTTCGACTCATTTAACCCAAATGTATAGACGAACGGACGTACGGACATAATCATTCAGTCAAAAAACTTCTTACACAGAAAAAAATATTCGACAAAAATTTTCAATTAATTTCTTATTTCATTTTATATATAACTTTAATTATAATAATTATTAATACAATCAATTTAATAATTACTAATATTTTTTTCTACACAAAATGACAGCTCTATACAAAATTCAAACGAGAAAATTAAAATTTTTTTAAATAAATTTTGTATAAATTTATATTTAATGCAAATAATTTCTGGCTATTTTGGACCTTTCCAAGAAAAATAATATTGCGATAATCTCCTTCCATTCCGGTATTAAAAGCGAATATAGAACTATTTCGTGAGTATGGATTTATAAGGCTTTGAAAAATTTTTGTTGAAATGTTTCCTGGTGTTATTCTAGATGCAATTTTAGTTTATCCTGCTATTTGATGTAAATATTAAAGGCGGAGGAGTTTTTCTCGTTTCTGTATTATGAGTAAGTACGAATTTGTTTTTATCACTAGCCATAAATTTGTTCGCTTATGAACAAAACATTTCCAGACCAATGACAAATTATTTAATGGAAATGGTAGACTCCTTTATGTGAAAAATTAACGAGTATGGCCCACATAAACAACCTTCATTTGGGCACAAAAATAGATTTTAAGATTTTTAAGATTTATAATGTGCTATAAGTATTAATATCTCTTTCCTTAGGTTGAAGTAACTATCTCAAACTTAAACGTCTTTCCTAACATCAAATAACACTGTTAACAAGTGTCCTTAATATACATAATTAATTTTATATCATATACGTTAAATGTTTACTTATAATCATTATTATATTTCACCTAAATTATAAACATTATTGTAAAATTATTTTTGTACTAAGTATTTAAATATTTGATGTATTGCAATAAAAATTTAAACTAAAATTCGTGTATATTATTGGAAGAAGCGTATTTGTGAAGTGGTATAAATATAATTAATTTAAGAATCGAATCAATAAACAGTTTAATAGATATTTATAACATTTTCAATAACAGTTCTTATTGATATGATTAAGAAAATAATTGAAATTTAAATTAAAATCAATTAATTCCAATTAATTATTATTATAACTATGATGATTGGAGCAAAATCAATTAAAAAATTAATTAATATAACAAATTTCATAATTGAAATCCATTTTTATGTTTTTCTGTGTATATTTCTAAAATTGCATTTTTTACTTACTAATAAATAAGAAAATTAAACGTGATCATTAAGGTGTTAAAACGAACCTTCTCTGAATTATGCATAATTTTTGACCCATTTAACGCTATTGTATAGACGGACGGACAGACATTACCGTTCTATTAAAAAAATCTTAAAATTCTAAAATTTAATTTATTTAACTAATAATCAATAAAACAATAAAACGTGATCATTAAAATATTAATATCACCTTTTCCTGAATTAAACGCCATTTTCGACCCCTTTTACCGATTTTATTTAAACTTTCCTTATATGATTAACAAATAGCAAAATTGTGTAAAGAAAGAAAGGAAAAATATTTACGGAGCCAAAAGTTACAAGCATTTAAATTTAAATTTTCAAAAAAGTAGATTTTTTTTTTTTTTGCTAAAAAAAGTGGTTACATTATTTTTCTGTTATAAAAAAAATTTTGTTAAGTAATATATATAATATTTATTATTTTCTGAAAGATAACTAAACACAAAAAACTTTAAAGGAAAAAAATGCAAAATATGTATCACAAACCCATCATTTCTCAGTGTTTTTTGCAAAAAGTCTTCAACAAATTTTCGTATTGTAAAAATTTTTATACATATTTGAAAAAAAAGACAAAATTTCCAAAAACTTTCAAAAACTTTAACTTGCCTACACCTCTAATATCACCAAGTGAAACTTCATAGAAATCGGAGCAGCCGTTCCGAAATTCCATAATTATTTCCATTTCATTTTTTGAATCGCACACTGAGCAATGTTAATAATATTAAATCCCCAAAGGCTTGGGACTTTAACTCACATTCTAGCTAAAAATAAAACAATATATGTATTCTAAATTTTTAATTCAGGCCTAAGAGTATTTTTACAGATTTAAATTATGATACATTAATATTTAATTTCTTTGTTAAAAATTCTTGGAATTACATACAATTTTTATAAATAATTTTTAGCTTCCTCCTAATGTTTTGTAGATGCTTTCAGATGGAAATTTGTGTTCTATAGCTACCAGACATGTTATATTTTAAATTATTTCTGATAGGAAATATAATATTCTTTAAGTGAAATGGTTACGTATTCTTAGTTATTTTTAATATAAACATTTAAAATACACATTTTTAAATAAGTAAATTGATGCAGTATACAATAATTTAAATAGTAATTGATGTTTAGTGTTCATTTGAAAATTTAGAAAAAAATTAGTTCATAATGAGTAATAGTATATTCCAAGAGTGAACTATTATAACTCAAGCAAATTAAAAATTAAAATAATAAAATATAAGTTTTTTAAAGAGATACGGAACACAAGTCAATAAATTCTATCTTCATAAAGAATCTTAAATATTCAGGATATCTTGATTATGGGGAAATAAAACTTAATACAAATTTGCATACAATTTTTAATTTTTGTGACATTTATAGAATTTTAAAAGAAAGAGAAATGTGTTTGAAAATAAATGCCACTGTAGCCGGTATAAATGACGTTTTAATATATGAGTGACGTTATGATCAACGAGATATATATTAAACTATAGGCCAGCACTTCGTCTTTAAAATTCTGCCCTTTAAATTGCAATTTACTGAAGGTAGCAAATTTTCTATAATAAAACTGCAAAATGTCCAACATTTTTAGTTTAATTTTTTTTTTTCACCGCATAACATTTTAATGGATAGTATGCAGCAAATGAATTTCTTAAGTCCTCTCTTTCGACTGGTTAATGGTTTAAATCAAAAAAATTAAATTGCCAGTACAAAACTAAAATGAATCCAAAAATTCTCGAAAGTTTCAACTCAGTTTTTTTACATTTTTTAGTTCTAAATGCCTGTATTTCCGTGAGATTTTACGGGAATCGCAGTTTGTTGACTTTAAAGGAAAAAAATCTAATTTGCTTACTCTTTATACGGGTGTCCCTCAAGGTTCTGTATTGGGTCCTCTTTTATTTATTCTCTATGTGAATGACCTATATATAAATACTAATTCGGATACTTGCGGGACTTTCTTGTATGCTGTCATCAGCATTTTTTTGTTGTTTAGCTGTGACTTTCTTTCTAGTCTTGAGTTTGAACGGAATGTAAATGATTGTCTTAGACATGTTTCGCTGTGGTCATATGATAACTCCCTTAATATTAATCCATCTAAGTCTAAGGCGATATTGTTTAATTCGCGTGATAATTCACGCAATAACTTTAATTTTTATTTGAATAATGTTGCAATTGAGTTTGTTTCTCAGCATAAGTGCTTAGGGTTGATTATTGATAGTGATCTTTCTTTTGGGTGCCATATTGACTTTGTATCTGGGAAAGTTTGGGGGTCATTAAGAAGAATATACTCAACAAATTTATATCTACCTTTTCGTGTTAAGCGAAGACTAGCACATGCTCTCCTTATGTCTCAAATCTTATATTGCCTGGAGGTGTTATCTGGGTGTTCTGTCGTTTCTATTAATAGATTGAAATCTATTGTAAACAGTATTGTAAGATTTGTTTATAATATAAAACGTTGGCATCACATTTCGGTTTATGTTCTTAAGTTTCTTGGATGTTCTTTTAACAATTTTATTACACTAAGGGAAAAAATTCTAGCTAATACCCGGTGTGCTTCGCCACCCCTCGATATATAGATGTTTCCCGTGCAAAATTTGAAAATTCAAGCTCTAATAGTTTCCCAGATATACTAATTTTTGTATTTAATTTTTATGGGAGGGACCATACTCCCATAATCCGCTAATTTATTAGACAAATGTTTTCATGGATGTCAAAATTTGAGCATTCCAACTCCAATAGTTTCCCAGATATACGAATTTTTGCATTTAATTCATATGGGAGGTATCATGCCCCCAACTTCTAGTCCGCCCATATTTTTCTTAAATATTAATATTGATACCAAAGTGGCTCCGACAAAATTTTAGAACTCTAACTGTTAAATTTTCTCAGATATGATCATTTAATATTTTCTCTATATGGGAGGTGCCACGCCCACTATTGCTAGTGTACCAATTTTTGTCCAAAATATTCATACTGAAGCTAATGCTAGCCGTAAAAATTTTTAGGTCTCTAACTTTTATAGTTTTCCAGATATAAAAATTTTGCTATTAACTTTATATGAGAAATGACATGCCCACTATTTCTTTTCCACCCATTTTTGCGCAAAATGTTCACATTGACACTTAAGTTTATTGTACAAAATTTAGGAAATGTAACTGTTATAGTTTCCTTTTGGTATTGGCAAGCAATATTAGGCGTGGGATGTGCCACACCCCTTATTGCTAGTTCACCTACTTTTCTCCAGAATGTTCATATAGGTGTCAAAGTTGTTCGTGCAAAATTTGAAGACTCTAGCATTACCAATTTCAGAGATATACTAAATAATTTTAATAGTTATTTAGTAAGTGGGCGTGGCACCTCGCCCACATGGAATTTCAAAATAAAAAGTACCCTATTTTTCCTTCCGGGCATATAGGAAAACACTGTGAAAAATTCAAGAAAATCGGTTTCGCCGTTTAGGCGGCTATAGACTTCAAACAAACATACATACAAACAAACACACATTAATTTTTATATATATAGATTACCGCTGCTGGACATATATTGTTCTTTCTTTTTTGGTTACTAATAATACATATAATTTGAATTTTTATGGCTGGGGAGCCAAATATGTTTTTTTGGATATAATTAAACATTTTTATATTGTATTAGTTTTAAGTTTTTATATTATCTATATCTAATACTCAGGATTATTATTACTGTGTAATACATATTTATATTTTGGCCTTGAAGGCTTTGTATTACTATACTCAATAAATAAATAAATAAATTTAATTTAAAAGATTTTCAAAAAGCCATCAATACTTTTCCTAATTTTAAAACAAACTTTGAAAATACAAGACACTTTCATACAATTAAGAAAAATTTTGAAATCTATAAATAAAATCTTATAAATTTGTCAAGGAAATATTAATAAATTTAACAAATGTTGTGTACTTACCATGCGTTACTAAGTTCGTGAGATATATGACAAACATCACTTTCCGATTTGTAAAACGACTAGGAAATATATTTAGTGCTATTAATAGCACTTTGATAACTGTCATCAGGAATATCATGTTGCTGCAGTTGTTGTTAGTTGCAAAATACGCGAAGAATTACTTAAATATTTAATTCTTATTTTAAGTGTTGCACTCGTATTTGTGTAATAACTATTATCTGTAGTTAGCAAAGAAAGAAATATATAATGTTTTTTTAAAAATATTTCCAATGGAAAATTTTAATTCTCTGCTTAAGACGCTGTGGGAAGAACAAAATTTGCACTAAAATAACAACTTCAACTACTAGTATTATACAACTAAAATTAGCAGAGATGTAAAATTTCCCATAATAATATATTTTCAATATAAAATGTTTGTGTAAATATATGTATTAAATGTGTGTAATTAATTGAAATTTTGTATGAAGGTATTACAAATGTATGTTTATATAAAATATGACATTTGAATTAATATATTTAATTTATAATATCCTACAGGAAGTCACTAATTAAAAAATAATTACTATAATTAATAACTACTCCATTGACTTTTTTTCCACTAGAAATTTATTATTTTAGGAAATATCAATTTGAATACTACGTGTATTAATGTATTTATATTTGAATACAATTTATTTTTAAGGATTTTTCTATTGAAAAATATATGAAGTACTATCGAATTACAATGTAATGACAGTAATAATATATTTAGCTTTTATAATTGAAAACAATCATACACTGAGAAAAAAGTGGCACATAAAATTTTTTGTATAAAAAATTAAGGTAATATCTCTGCAGATAAAAATGGCATATTTAAATATATTTTAATTAGAGACCAAAATCTTTATACTATATGCGGTGCTATGCAGCTTGATCCAAACTAATAAAATAGTTAAAAATTTTGTTCAGTGTATGAATCAATGATTTTTCATTTCATTCACTTTTGCAATTCCTGCTAAAAATAAAAGGGGAATATTTATTTTTTGTAACACATTGTATTGTGATACATTTAAGTTTGTTGCATCGCTGCTGTTGCAGTTAGTCGAAAAAATTACATACCTACCTATACATACATATATATGTCACACACATTTCAATATACATTATTTACATATGTATCTTATATTTGTATCGTAGTTATGCATGTATATTTGTATGTACAAATATGTAGGCAGGTATAACTTTATTTTTACAAATTTAACTATTGTTGGCACAATGTTGTTGCTGCTGCATCAATTTTCCAAATGATTTATGAATATGAATGCGACACTACTTCCTGCTGCACTTTACTGACCTTTTTTATTATATTATTCATATATATTTTTTTTTTTTCATGTGAGTGTATTTGTGTAAATAAATATATATTTTTTTATTTGTGTATTGGTACAATAAAATATCTACATTTATTTTTGCTTTTTTTTCTGATTTTATATAAAGTTCAATTTCACAGAGTAAGCAAAGTGCTGTTGTACATTCAAAATATAAAAAATTGCATACACACATTCATACATACATACACACAGAAAAAAGATTGGTTGGAAAATGGTTACTACTATCAAAATTCAAGAAGATTAAATAAAATTTTATCTTATTTAATGAAAATATGTAAATGTAGTAGATTTTTCATAAATATAATAATATTTATATATTCACGACGTTATATTAGTCTCTGTAGGAAACAATATAGTTGTGGTAACCAATCATTTAGTAATTTGTTAATTCGAGTGTGGTAACTTTCATAAATGTGTTTAAGTATAATATTTTTCGGTAGTTACAACTGATATTCTTTTACAAATCGTATTTAAGTTCCCGTTATGACTTTTCTATCGTAATATTAAATAAATTCGGTTGCAATTAAAGATAAACTAATATTGCATTTTGACGTTTTATAAATAATGCGAAATAAAATTATTGTATAATTGAAAATGTGTGATGAAAAATAATTCGTATTCAAAGAAATAGATGAATTTATGGAATACAATTAAAAATATAGCAATAATCTTAACAAAGGGCGATATACTACATGAGTAAGTTCATAATATTATATTTTTATAAGAAAGTAAGTTAAGTTTTTTCTTTACATTTATTGCATATGGTGGACGGACCAGGATTATGTATTTCGCAAACTAATACCAACAAGGAAGATATTGTCTTATACATTTCCAAGAGTGTTTTTTACATTACTCACCATGTAAATGTCGAAAAAGTTGATTCTATTTGGAAAAAAGTTTGATCTGAAGATTCATCTTTACATTTTTTCTTTGATGTATTTGATAAATGGACGAAGTTTGTTTGAATCCCATAATATTTTAAAAGATAAATGTTGTCTTTATAATAAGTCTTATATAAAATTCTAAAGTTCTTTTGCTTAAATTCTACAGGATCTGTTCTTCTGGAAACAAATAACTAATCCTTCGGTGGTACTTAAGGCTCTCGAAAATTGATAATAAATACGTTTGAAATTGTTTTTAAAAAATCTGTAAATTAAAATTCATTATAAAATAAGTTTATGCTGAAAATTTTTAAATGAAAATAAAATAAATTAAAAATATGATTTTGACATTTCGTTCTTAGTATAAAAATTATATTTTAGGAACCAAATTTTTAGGCATTGTTTCAATTGTGTCTACCGTTAGTTTTAATCATTATAATTGAAATTTTTTTAAAGCTAATAATTAATTGGTATATGTAAATGAAATATTCAATAATCGTAACAGTTTATTGTGATAGTTGGTGCAACTAAACAAATTCTTTCGGCTAAAAAATCGGTTGTCATAACTAAACAGTATTCTCTGTGTATGTATATGAACAACATATGTATTGTACATTCATTTCTACCCTGCAAACATTTTCTATTGCGGAAGTGGCTAAGAAGAGTCTTCCAGAAGTTGAAACTCATCGCCACGACTATTGCCAAAGTATCATTAAAATCATCTTCCGTCGGGAAGAACTGTTCCTCGTGGAAGTGTCTTCCAGACGACTCGAAGAAGACTCTTCTTGACGCCACCCGGAAGATGATCAGAGAAGTGTCGTCTTAGTCTCTTCTAGAAGATGATTTTTAGTTTTTTTATTTCTATATTTATAATTAAAATTATTTTTTTATATGTATTTCGTTATTATCTTTATTTCACAATTATTATACATATAAAACTACAAAATAAATAATTTACATATAAATTAATTTAACATTTAAAATAAAATCTCCATGGGAAACTTCTGGTCAAATCCGGTACCTTTAAAAGAAGAAAAAAAGAATAATAATAATTTTAATTGTTAAATTGTATTTAGATTACCTTTTGTATGAAGAATTCGGCAAGGCACTATTACAGGCAAAGTTTTGGACTTCTTTAAAAATGCAAATACTTGTTCGTTCGATGAAAGTTTTCCTAAAATTAATATAAATTGTGAGTAAAATCTGATATTACTAAATAAAAGTTTAAGAAGATTTACTTACCTTTTAAAAATGTCCTTTATTAATAATTTCCAAATAATTAACAAAAAAAAAAAAAAAAACACTTATGTAATTATCAGGAACACTTTTTTTTATATTTATTATTGCTGCCGAACTGTACCAAAGATAAATTGTTACTGAAAACATGATTCTATCTGCTTCTTTATTGTGTTATTTTTTTTCATAAATTATCCAACAATCTTCCCAACACACGTCCAGAAGATTATTGCGCAATAGTAATGTATTTTGTTTTTGTTAAATTCGAATTATCATCTTATTATCTTCCAGAAGTGACTTCAAAGTATACTTCTGGAAGATCAAAGGACGATAGTAATGTATTTTGTTTTTGTGAATTTCGTACATACTTTTCACAATCATCTGGAAGTCACTATGAAGTGACGTCTGGACGATTAATGCGCAATAGCAATGTATTTTGTTTTTGTATTTTTCGAAAAATCTTCCGACAATTTTCTAGAAGTCACTAAGAAGTGGCGTCTGGAAGATTAGCAACAAATTTATCTTCCAAATGTTTGAAGGGTATACTCATGTTCATTTGTTCATATAGTTTTTGTAATACATATGTATGTATATGTATATAAATGTAAATATTACATGTGCATATTGGTAGTAAAAAAACTTTAACTGTAACTGTATGATTTTTCATTTATGACATATTCTGCACTCTACTTATACATTTATATGAATTCATCTACACAAACAAACATTTTTATAGATACATACATACATATACATAAATATACTTCCTATAAACGTGTGAAGCTTAATTTATTTCTCACTCATACGCTTGCACTTTTTGAACTCGCATTTTGCATCCTGTAACAGAATATGGAATAAAAAATAGCAGAAGAGGAAAGAAAGTATTGTACGTTAAGGCATTTTTGCTAGAATGACTTATATTATAAATATTTTAAAATAATGAATATGACATGTACATAATATACACAGAAAAAAGTAAAAATGGACTTCAATTACGAAATTTGTAATATTAATTAATTTTTAATTGATTTTGCTCCAATCATCAAAATTATAATACTAATAACTAGAATAATTGATATTATTATTACTTCTTTTCCTTAAATAGGTACAATGAGCTGAAAATTTTTGAAAATTTACTTAAATTTATTTTATTTCTCTACTTTTATAGACAAATATTTAATTTTTCTTTATATTTTATTAACAACTGTCAATTTATTAAAAAACAAAACTGTAAACCAATTAAAATATTAATTATATTAATAAATCATATAATTAAATTCCAATATAAAGTTAATTAATAATTTTATTAAAAAATTATTTGAAATATTTTTTTCTGTGTATGAAATTTTATTATTATTTTTATTTGATTTTTTGTCATTGTTTTTTTTACTCTGTTCTCGGGCTTGAATTATTTAACAAATAATTTCTTATACGAGTAACGTAAGGAAATGAAAAAAAATAAAAAAAAAATGTAAACCATAAAATATACATAGATATATATTTACATTCATATATATGATTATATACCAAATATGTATATATTTTTATGTATTTCCATTTTATACTCTATGCTGCCTTTATTTTTTTTCCTTGTAATAATTTTGGATTTCTATTTTAAAAAACTCATCTTTTTTTATTTTCTTCCCAAAAAAAAAAAAAAAAAAAAAAACAGCAAAAACAAATAGTCATAAAACAATCCCTTTTGTTCCCCAGAATTCTTTATAAATTTTTTTTACCAAATTTCAACATAATAAACCTTTTAGCATTTTTTGATACTTTAGTTTTACTGTTTGTCTGACAACCCTCAAGAGCGGATGGATGGTTACTTTTTCTCGGCATTAGTGTGTTTAAAACAGTTTTTCTTGACTGTGACAGTTAAGTGTTTATTCTTCTTCTAACCAGACTCCTTTTCATAAGTGTTTCCGTCTGTCTGTCTGCCGGCCTGCCTGCCTGCCTGCCTTTTCATACAGATGAAACGACATTTAAACAAACATTTTGTTAGCCATAATTTAACAATTCAATTTAAGTGCCTTTTGTATACTTTTATAATCTTTTTTTTTACAGAAAATTATTTCCTCATTCACACTATTTTTAGGTGTTTGTTATTGATAACCTTATTTAATAATAAAATATACATATTTTGTGGTAAAAAATTTTGTTTAAAGTTGATACTTAGTAGGGTTAATATTTATTATGTTGTGAATAGGACAATGAAACTGTTTATTTTATATTTATTTATTATACGGATATGTAGATTGAGGTAAAAACTTATTGGTAAAATTAGTTAGTCAATCTTCGTTAAAATAATGTAGAAATCGTTGCATATTATAATTCTTAAACATTTCTTCACATCTAAACTATCCGAACTATTTTAGAGCCAAACTTTAATTTTTCAGGAACACAGCAATATTAATTTTAAATTTTGATTTGCAAATATTTTAACCCATTTCCAACCACTGTTGCGTTTTCGCTTCAGTAACTATACCTATACCGTAACTAATTTAGTTTCAAATTAATGATAATGTTTTATATGTACATTTAGCTTGGAATGTTAACTAATTGAATTCACCAAAGAAAATTAATTTCGACGATTTTTTACCCCCGGTAGAGTGGATCAAAAAAGGTCTATAAAATAGACCTTTTTTTAAATTTAAAAATTCATTCGAAAAATGTTACAAAACATCTTGAATAACCTTTAAAACGATAGCCAAGATATCAAAAAATATGAAACTATTCACTTTTTTATAAATAATTTAGGGAGATAGAAACACCAAGCTCCGAAAATTTGGTGTTGCGAAAACGCATCAATGGTCAATTAGGGGTAGTGTGATTTAGCTACATTACGCAAGGTGGCGCACTGAAATTATGGAAATTTTTAAGGTAATGTAGTATGTTAAAATTATGCAAAATAATTAAGAAAACCTTTGTAGATGAACGAGTATAGATTTTTTTTGAAGTAAGACTTCATGTGCAATAGAATTTTTTACTCTAGCCTTAAAAAAATTGTACACACAGAAAAAGGATTGGTTAGAAAATAGTCACAATTATAAAAATTTAATACAGTACATTAAAATTGTAATGTAACTATTCAAAATTTATAAAAATAATAGTAAATTGATCTTTATTGTGGCGAAGTCATAATTGTAATTAAATTAGATTTCCAATAATTAATTGATCAGTTAGCACAATCAATGTATGTACTGTAAAAATAAATTTAACAGTTTCGGCGGGCACAACCAAATTGTACTCACATTTTAATAATAAATATTGATGAATGCAATCGAAATTTGCTTGATGAGAAAAATAATATAAATTTAAAAATATATTCTGTAACAGTAATCAACAATTGGTCACATTTAAAATTAGTTATAATAAAATAAACAAAATTCGGAGTTCCCAACCAATAAAAGAAGTAATTTTCTTTTTGACATTTTCGAAAAATTAAATAAAATTTAATTTATTATAAAAAGTTTATTAAAACAAATGCTTATTTTTTTCAAATTAAATAAAAAAGACAGACTAACTTTATTTATGGTATTATATTATAACGTCACATAATTTTCAATATTCCAGACGAATTACTAATTGCAGCAAATCTTTAGCAATTATTGTAAAGGTGAAACTTGAATACTTAAAGAATTCCTTTCAGGTTGGGATCAGTGATGGTAAACCATACAACATTATGCACAACATAAGTGGATATACACGTGTGACTTTGCGGAAGAAAAATTTCATCGTTTAAACAAATCAAAACTATATTATGAGGTTTGTGAAAAAGTTTCCATTTTAGTTCCATAGGAGATTTTTAATTACATACATACATATTTTCTTTTCAGTTTTTCCCGAAGTTTATCATATCAAACCTGACATAAGTAATTCCTATCCACATCTTCTTTATTAGATTATTGCAATTACAGATTATGGGAGTAAAGCAACCAAGTATGGTGAAGATTTTAAGAAAAATTCGGAATACGAAATAGGGTTGTCATTGCACAACTTCAAACACCAATGGTTTTATCAAAAGTAAGTCATTTAAAAGAATAAAAAATCTTGCAAAATTCTAAAACTGCCCAAAAATATATTAAAGTTTACGTATTATTATAGGATAAAATGTAATTCAAATAGCGCAATCTTTTAAATATTCGTTGATTTGATAAATCAAGTTCTTATCGAGTTAATCATTTTATCATGGTCACCGATATATTGAAGCTAGTCACGAATTTAAAGATATGGTATTTTATAACCCCTAGCATCTTTTTATGCAGTTAAATATGTATTCTTTATAAAAAAAAAAATTATAAATAATAAAATATATGTTTGTACTAAAAAGGCTTCTTGCAATTAAATATTCAGTTGTTCTCACCGAATTACTTTTTTAAAACAGTTGTTCCTACTATATTGTTCTAAACTTTCAATTATACTGACGAATATTTCGCTTGCTGGTTCCAATAATATGTCATAAGGAAACGAAATATTCGGTCGCCGCAATCGATTTTTAAGATAGTACGTGCAACCGGCCGAATTCGATTGGCAAAAAATTCGGTTGCCTCTACTAATCTGTTTTCTCTGTGTATTCTATATTATTTATGACTTATGTACAATCTGTGAATATATATGCACGGATAAATGAAAGCAAACACATTTTTTTCTTAGTCATTTGAAAATTGGTACATTACCCAAATTTTCAAATCCTGTTTCAATTGAAATACATCATATTATGAGCCACTGCATTTGGTATATTACCAAGATTAACGATTTTTAAAATTTGGGAATATTCTGCAAGAATACCAGAATCGATTTACGTAACATTTGTGTTTGGAGCACAACGTGGTTAGGCAGTCTGTACGAAGGACCAAAACGCTTTCCTGACCACCGTATTGAAATCATAATCGAGATGATACGCAAACAGATAATCGAATGCAATGTATATTACATTCCAAATGCTTTAATGTGTAACATATTTTATTTAATATATATTCTATTTCATAGATTATATGAAATTATTTAGTCTTACACCGTAATCTATTTAACGTTTTTACGCCATTATTTAGTTGCCTTAAATTCCAATTGAAATGGTACACCTTCAATTATTTTTGTTCACACTTAACATATTTAACATACAATTTGTAAAATAACAACAAAATTAAATTTAAATGACAAATAAAACTCATTTTGCCATACAATTTGTTTAAACGTCTACTTCCTATATGAGCAAAACAACATACCCCTAATTGACCATTGATGCGTTTTCGCAACACCCGATATCTCGGAAAATAAAAAAGCTAGGATCACAAATCTTTCGATTTTATGATCACAATCACTAAAATAGACTCCGTTCCTAATTTCAGGTAGTGGTAAGAAATGGGTTAATATTGCACCAAGTTGTTTTGAAGTATTAAAAAATTTAGGAAACTGATAACACACAGTTACAAAATGAAGAAAAGAAATGTGCTTCTCAGTCAATTTCTCGGAGGAGAAGGGAAGGGGGAGCATATCTCAAAAACGACTCGTCTGATTTTATTCAAACAATTATCAAGAAATTCTAATTAAAATTGTCTTCAAGTCATTCTTACATTACTTTTTAATACGGTCATTATGGTATGGAACATTTGTGGAGATATTAATCCTATTACCTTAACAAAAGTACAAAAAAATAATTTTATCGAGACTAGAGTCAATTTAAATAAAAGTGGATTAGAAGCTTAGTATTTATTAATATCGTGTATACGAATTGTATAAGAAACTACGTGCCGTAGAATCATTGTTTCCCTGTGTTATAATTATACATAAGGTTTCTTATATTTATATTATAATTAGAACATGAAAATGTTTCCTAAAAAAAAAATATTTTTAATTATTTACCACCAATTTTTTTCTATACTCCATAGCGTCGGAGATATTAAAAAATGTTGTCGGTAAAAAGTACAAAAAAAAAAAAAAAAAAAAAAAATGAAATTCTAAAATTTTATTTAAAAGAAATCAACAAATTTATCATAAAATTAAATTACCCAGCAAAAACTTGGTAATAGCACGTAGTTACTTTTCAATGACAACAACAATTAGCTTACCAATTAATATACATACATACCCAGCAAAAGAAGAACTAAAAAAGTCATGATTGTAACATTGTGTCATTGGAAGAAAGTACTTAGTGGTGAAAAAGAGTTGCAAAAGTTCTTTTTTTAAGAATAAATAATAATAAAAATGCTAAAAATTTTTTAAATTTTAATTTTGTTAGAAATTATTACCATTTTTTTCCCGCTAAAAATTCATTTATTTTCACTTTTTTGGAAGTAATTATTAAGAACTTCCAAAAAGTTTAAAGTATGCACATTGTTCCACTTTTGAAGTTGCGAAAATGTTCTTTTTTTTTGGAAAAAATTCATTGTTTTTTCTGGGTATTTAAAGAAAAAATAAATATGGGACGAGACAAAATTAGCTTATGAATTAATTGTTAATCTAAAATAGGTTTTAAAAAATTTAATTGTTTCCTTATTGGTAAGTTTTTGAAATTAAAATTTGTAACGAAGTTTTATGGTATTAAACGAATTTATACCATGAAACGTTATTACATAAAGCATGTAAACGAATAATTTTTTACATTTTCAATTGCATATATTTAAGCCACAGTATATAGTATTGGAAAACAATAAAAGTTTTCTGATTCTGTAAAGTCTTGAGAATATATATACATTTACATTTTGAGTTTTGAGTTATCAGTCAACGAAATATCTTAAAAATTGCAAAATATCGGAAAAAAAATTTTGGACAAATTTAAAAAAAAAAAAAATGTGTAAACGAAAAATTTTTTACATTTTAAAACGTAAATATTTCATCGCTGTAAGCAATATGATGTAGATCGGATACTTTTCTGAATCTGCGAAGTCCAAAGATTTTAAGTATGTAATACTTTTTTATTAAATCCAAACTGTTAATTCATAATCTTAAAAATTAGAAAATAACACAAAATTAATTTTGGGCACATTTTTTTGAACACTGCATCAACCAACTACAAGTTAAAAAAATCCCAGTTTAACAATGATAATTTCGGAATATGATACATCAAAGAAAAGGCAATTTCATAATCTATCAACTTAAATACTAAATAATGTGTTGATTAACACTCGGGCTAAATTTGGCATCGAAAAGTGAATCGGGAAAAGGGTTATGATAAAAACCCGTAAAACGCACTGCATACGGGTGTCATAAAAAATTAATAAGGATGAAAACCAGTTCAAAAATTTTACATCCCAGATTGAAACTGTGTCAAAAAAAACGTGTAAAATGTAAAAAAATTGTGAACCTTTACAAAAGTTCTTAAGAAATGATGTAAAAAACGTGTCCAAAAAAATTTTTCTGAATTTCTACAATTTTTATATTTATTCAGCGACTGATAATTTTAGGGAAAAATAATAAGCATATTTGTATTCTTTGGAGTCTCTAGTTTCACAAATATATAACATCTTTGAGATACCTTATATAGGTACCTAAATACTTACATTTGAAAATGTAAAATTTTTTTCGTTTACATGCTTTACATTTAATTATTTTTATCCGGATTATTTCATTTACTAACTTGTTATTATTACCGCATCTGTGAATACCCTATTATTATTCTACCTTACTTGTGAACACCCTTATTGTTGTTCTAAGAATTGAGATTTAATAATTCTCATTAACTTTATATAATTATTATCATAAGTACTCTAAGTTTGGATGAAGTAGTGGCGATTTAATTTGCCAAAATCTAAGACAGCTGATATTACGATATAAATTGCCTTATTCCAAGACACTTGATATCGTAACATCAATCACTGTTTCTCTGGTACTCGAATTAAGTCCGAGCGTCAGGGGGATACCTTGCACAGCATTTTTGTCTGTATCGGACACAGCGGCTTTGCTCCGTCTGTTTCGGCACCGTGACTTCGGTCACCGGTTTTGGCACAGCGAACTATCGTCTGTCTCGGCACTGCATCTTCGGTTGTTAGTTTTGGCACCGTGACTTCGGTCATCGGTTTTGACACAGCGAATTGTATCGTCTGTTATACCCATTAGATTAAGTCTGAATTTTGTAATCTAGCTTTAAGAAATCGTATTATTACACTAGTATTCATAAGTTATATTTAAGTATCATCAACGATCCTGCTTGCTGCATAATTCCCGAGGGAACCGCATCTTCAACTCTGCATCTACCAGTAGAATCCGAATTACCTGAGAAGTAACCGACTGAATCCCTGCATATCATCGTGCTGCTAGTAATTTATTCAACACAAAAGTATTAACTATAATTTGTCGTTACCGATATCTTAAACATTGAATTATTAAATAAAGACACATTGTATAATTAACCCCCAGAAAGGGTAAACAAATTGTGTTCTCACTTCAGGTTCGTGGATTCCGTAAGTCGACCCTGGACGCGACTGAACTACCTCAGCCGACGACAAAACCACGTTACAAATTTATAAAATCTTTCTTTAGTTAAAAATTAAAAAACAAAAAAAAAATTCATTACTTTCTAGTAACTTAATACTACTAGTTCTTGTTTTAACTTATAATGACTTCAGTAAAACTTTAAATTCAATCAGTTATTGAACAACTTAAGAGTAATTAGTTCTTGTAATGAACATGAGCATGCAATTTTTATTGTAATACATTTTTTTATTTTTTATTATTATTTTTTTTTTATTTTTTTTTTTTTTTTTTTGATATTGAGCAGATCAAAAAACTATACTATCGTTCTCGAGATATGATATAAGGTTTATCTCGAAAACTAACTTAAACCCTAAAAAAGTGATTAGAACTCCATAACATTGTATATCTAAATTAACTGAGAAACCCCAAGCCGCACAAACATTTTCATCTTTTTTGGCTCAGTGTAATATTTATAAATAATTTCCTAAATATTATCAAATGTTTATATTTCTTTAAATAAAATAAAATCGAAAAGGCTTAACAAAGAAGTGCGATCGAAAAAATCTTAACACATGTTTTGCCTCATAACTTTTTTTGGAATCAATATTAAAATTTTTTTTTTTTTTTGATATAGTTATCATGGAAAAATACGTCAGTTATTATTTTTAATAATAGCAATGTTGATTTGTCGAGATTTTTATCAAAATAAGTGACAAAATATATTTACGTGCTACAAATTATTAAAAATTCAAAAAAAATCCAAATAGGTCTTACAAATAATTGGCCACAGAATTAAATTTCTGCCGTCAAACTGTTTCTAATGTTATTAAACAGTATCGGGAGAATTTAACCATTGATATGAAACCTGGTTCGGAAAGAAAAAAAGGTTCATTTGATATTGGGAAGGTCAGAAAATTGTAAGCATATTGAAAGCAACCCCAAACACATCTGGTAGAAAAGCAGCCCAGTTAGATCAGTGCTTTGACTATTTGGTGCGAAGATTTAAAGCTAATGCAGAGTTGATAACATATAAAGTCCAAAAAGTTCCAAACAGGAATGCTGCAAAAAATTTAGAAGCCAAGAATAGGACACGGAAATTGAAAACAAATTTCATACAAAAATACTCAAGTTGTAGAATTGACGAAGAAACATATGTCCTGGCAGAATTTTCGTAGCTTATGTGTTAAAACTTTTTATTGTTAATGCTCGAGGAAATGTTAAAGATAAGTTTAGGACCCAAAAGCAGAAAAAATTTCTTACGATATTCCAGGTATAACAAGATTTTTGCAGTGGCGGCAAAATAGGAAAGTCATTTGATACATTCAGATCTATAAATACCAAAATATGCATAAAAGAATATTTGCAAAAAAGACTTCTTCCTTCCGTAAGAAAGCACAACGTGTCCACATATTTTTGGATCCATTTGGTATCATGTCACTACGGTAAGATAGCTCTGGAGTGGTACCAAATCAATAACATAGTTTTAGTACTAAGAGAGGTCAATTTTCAAAATTGTCCATAGCTTAGACCAGTGGAAATATATTGAGCTCTTGTGAAAAGTGAATTGAAGAGCACAAAAAAAGTGTCCCAAAATACTGAAGATTTTAAAAGAAAATGTGTACACTGTTCAAAAAAAAGTGACTGAAGCAACTATCAAATCTCTAACGGAAGGGTTACCAAAAATGGTTCACAAGTTCATAAGTAGTGGTTAGAACTATAAAAGTTATATTTTTCTGTGATCTGTAATAAACTATTAATTAAATAAAAAAGAATGAAGACTCTAAGATCAACCATTTCCAAGTTATTGAATATTATATACATATGTTAAGATTTTTTCGAACGCACTCTTTAAATAAAATTAAATAATAAAACTTAAAACGAAAGTAAATATCAAAAACAAATGTCTGCTGTCAAAAACCTAACTCTTGCAACAATAAAATGCTTGTAATCAAATGTTTGTATCTGTTTGTATTATATCGTTACGGATATTTTTTCTGACAACCGGAAAAATCTTATTAAATATTTATTTTGAAACTTTTTTTGATTTGTAAGAAAATTTTGGAATTTTTCTATGCAAATTTTTCTTAATTTTTAATGCTTAATGTAGAAAAAAAAAAAAAAAAGAATATTAACAGTTAAAAAAAGGAATTTATCATTAAAAAATTACAAAAAAATTTAACACTATTTTATTTATTATTATTCTATGATTGAAAAATTTAGCACATTGGGCTGATGAAAAAAAGGTTATAAATCTGTATCTGTTTTAAGAGCTTAACAATTCTACAAATTAATCTCTTATGATTTGCGTTTGTAAAAGAAATTATTGTGTATCTTTACTTTCACATACACAGAAAAAAGTTTGTACATAAATATACAAATTTAGTTTCACTGATTTAAGAATAATATTTAAGAATAATTTCTAAATATTAAAACCTTTTTAAATGAATCAAAAGTTTGAAATTTTCTTTGGAAAATTTTAGGTTTTAATTATTTTTAGCTACATATTGGGTTTATTCAACAGAACAGAAGCGATTTTTATTAAAATTATGTACATATTGCAAATTATGCAAATTTCTAAACATTTTAAACAACTTTTTCTTGGAAAATTGCCATTTATTGTTAATATTTTTAATTCTAACTTTTTTTATTTAGCTTTTGCATTAGAATCTTATAAAAATAAATAAAATTTTTTCCAAAATTCCTAAAATTTTCATTGAATACAATTTAATAATATCTATGAAACAAATTTTATTTTTTATAAATAAAGTTTGGGAAAAAAGTCATGTTTGATTCATAATAATTATGAATAAAATTTTTAATTTTATGTATTTTTCTTATTGATTTTTTTTTAAATAGCTAAAACTTAATTTAATATGATGAGCCCTTGTAAAGGTAAATAGGATATAATATACATAAAAACAGCACTTCAACTTTTTTTAAATATGTAAATCTTTTTTTAAAGTTTCAATGAAATTAATGCACATATTCGAGGTATTTTTAGGTGAAAACTATGAATTTAAATAAAAGTTGAATAACACTTCCAAATATATTATTTGACATAGACAAGGAAAAGTAAATAATGCAGATTTTTAAATTTAATTTGCATGTGGTACCCATGCCTATTTTTCGTCCAATTTTATTATACTTGTTTTTACTACTGTCATCAAGATATTATTGAATTTTGAAATGTGTTTACTAAAAATCAAAGTGAATACTTTGAACAAAAAAATGAGTATTGCATCCAGTCAGTATTTTCTTTGAGCATATTCATATGTGCCAAGTTTCATTTTAACCCATTAATGCCCACTGTTACGTATATGTAACGGCTGATAACTTCCTTACTAAACCAAATATAAACAATTTTTCACCGTCAATGTGTTTATTTGCCTCATTTGACATGATGTTCAAAATTTTAAATCTCGGCTAGATCGCCGTGGGCATTAATGGGTTAATCACTTCAATAGTTTAAACATAATTTTATGTCAAATAAGGTTAAAAATATAATGACAAAAATAGGCTTAAAATGTTGTGGCAACCAGTAGCATAATAACGGTAGTAATCTATCAAACAAAAACAAATATAACACTTGTATTATATTAAAAAAAAGGGCTCTAAAAAATTCAAATTTCAATAGATCATAAAACCATAGTACGAAGCAACTTTGGGGTTTTGTTATACACTTTCATTTTGTATTGTAATTATGGTGGCAATTATTTTTTCTTGCACTGTGTTATAAAAGGTTAAAAAGTTACAGACTTGTGATCACTAAATTACAAAAAAATTACAGAATTACAGAAGTAATTCACAATATTCAGACAACTGTTATTCTTTGTCTTGCTCTGCTTCTTAAGCTAAGTTCAGATTATGCAAATATTTGACTCAAAATATTTAATCGTGTTTTACCGCAATTTTTACAAACAAATTCTGAGTTGATTTTTTGTACATATTATGCGCATTTATTTGATGTGTTTGACGAAACAGCTATTAAATATCTTAAAATACGTGAAGAGGAAACCTATTTAAAGTCCGTTCAGATTAGATGCAAATTATTTACTCAACATTATTTTGTTAAACACACAACTACTATTAAGTTATTTGACATCAATTACAAAAAAAAAAAAATGAATAAATATATCGCGAATAATTCTGCAAAATGCTTATTCCTTAGGCTTGATATAGTATAGAAAGTCAAATGAAACTTTTCCATCACGTCACAATTTTAACCCATTGACGACCAAGGAAAATATGATTCTTTGTGGAGTTTTTAGCTTATGTAATTTTTAGAAAATAGGTAGAGCAAATTTTTCACTCATGTTTTATAGACAAAAAATGGTGCTAAAAATATAGTATAAGTCAACTCTCCAACTTACCACATATAACCATTAGAAACTTTTAAAGTTGAAAAAATCAATAATTTCTCAATTAAACCCCATAAAGCCATGGGCAAATGAGGTATAAGGAATAGATGTAAAGGGGAATTTTGTATTCTATATAAGTAACACATAACCGTAAATGTTGTCATTATTTGAAAGAGAGGTTTTTGGGAGCTATGATCAATTATGGACCGATCTTTATGAAATTTGATTCATATATTTATAATTTTATAGTGCTTCTCTGGGAGGCCATTTTTATGGGGTTTAGGCTTCACAAAAATTTACCTACTTTTGAATTCTGACCGTAACTCCCCCTAGAATTGTTCTTTGGGTTCCAAAAATGTAGAGTGTGAAATATTATTGAAATCGGATATCGATAACACGTAGCGCATCGGACTTGAAGTTTGTATGGGACATAATCTAGACATAAATATCTATCAAATAACATCCCAGCAAAAAAAAAGATCGAGAGCTTCCAAAAAAGAAAATTTTCACCACTTCAAAAGCAGAACAAAGTGAATATTTTAAACATTTTTGGAAGTTCTTAATAATTACTTCCAAAAAAGTGAAAATAAATGAAATTTTAGCTGGAAAAAAGGTTAATAATTTCTAAGAAAATTAAAATTTTATAAATTTTAATGCATTTTTATTATCTTTTAATAAGGCTAAAACTGAATTTTTGTAAAAAAATTTTATAAACATAGTTTTAAAGGAAGTACTTCAAAAGAAATGAATAAGAAGCATAAAAGAAGAATATCCTACCAATGACAAACATGGGTTAAAAAAAGAACTTCTGCAGCTCTTTTGCACCAGTAAGTATTTCCTTCCAATGCCAACACAATGTTAAATTCATGACTTTTCAGCTCTTTTTCAGTTACTTTTTTGCTGGGTTACAAAAGGAGAAAATCTATTAGAAATTGTTAAAGTTATTACAAATTCCCCAGACTATTAATATATTTTAGAACACTTGTGTAAGGTGTGTACAATGAAATTTTAAATTTTTTGAAAAAAAAAAAAAAAAATTAAAATATTTTCAGTTCAATTTGAACCTTTCTATGATCGGTTAAAAATTGTTGATATTTTTTAGGACAGTTTCAAAACTCCATTTTCAAATTATAAAAAGGAAACAACACTATAGAACAACGGTTCTCAAATGGGGGTCCGCGACCCACAAGGGGTCCGTAAGGATATTCGTGGGGGGTCGCGAAGAGTTCTTGAAAAATATTCTTAAACAGACAATTTTTTAATATAGTTCAAATGAAAATTCCAATAAAAACATGAAACTATATAAAAATGGAAATTCGTAATTTTATGTTGGAAAATTCTGGAAAAAATATTTTAAAAATTTTTGTTTTGCTAGAAGACTTTTTAAGGCATTTGGATGAGCAATATTTTGAAAAAATTTAGAAAATCATATCTTATCATAAGTACTTATTACTACAATGCAAATTTTTAGCCATAAAGGGATTTTTTTCTTATAAAATTCTTATAAATTTTTTAAGAAAAACATCGAATTTTTTTTTTTTTTTTTTTTTGATGCAAAAATTGTTTTAAATATATTTTTTTATCATTGGCTAAAAATTACGAATTTTCCACTATCTATTTGAAGACTCAACGTAATACTATTTTTTGGACGCAATGTTCCAGACCCGTGACTTCCAATCGCTGGTAGGGAACTGAAGATCAATTTAAAATTTTTTTGAATGTATTTCCCATTTTAAGCAATTAATTAAAAAGATAAGTATGCAGTTCACTTAAATTTGATGAAACCATAGTTTTTTTCACATGAAACTCTACTTCTTCTATTTTCATAAAAATATATTATGCCAAGAACTTTTTATAAAATCGTTTCAGTACACAAAACTTGTATTTCATCGATAAGTTTCCCGGATATATAAAGAAAATTTGCTTATTAAGAAAGTACCAGGTTAATTTCAAAAACAGTTGAAATTCGTTGAATTTAATTTTTAATCAACAGATTTAAAAGCATTTTAAATGGTTGAAATATAGCAAAGTTTATCCGTTTGTTGGCACCGAAGCCCTAAAAATATTAAATAATTTATCTTCAACATACATTTTTATGTAAAAATATAGTTTTTCTCTCTTTTGGCCCTCAAAACAGAGATTCGATCTTTTGTGGACGCAGATAATAATATTAAATTTATTATACGAAAAAGTCTCTTAATATTCTAAGAAAACAATGTCGAAATTATTAATATTATTTTTAAAATTTATTTTGTCTTTACATTTTTTCTAATTTTTAAATTAGTCAAAGTTGTAGTGGGTCGCAATTCCATTGCAATGTCAAAAGGGGGTCGCGAAGCGAGCTTTTGTGAGTACCCCTACTATAGAATATAGAATTTTATTGAACATATAAAATGAGAATTACCTTATTCCTTCAAGCAAAACCATGACAAAATATAAATATAAATAAGGGTGGGTTTTTTGGCAGTAACAAACGTTAGCACAAACACATAACACCCTCCCCATGTATGGTGTAGGGTATAATAAGAAAAAATTATATCGTGAATAATTTGGCTTAACTTTTACTCCTTAGACAAATATAGTTAAAAAAGTGAAATAAAAAAATATTAAGTATTGATTAGATTTGCTCGTAAAATCCCAATTTCCTTATCTTTCTTTTTATTTTATTTAGTTAAATAATTCAAATTTTATTAATCGTACTTCATGTATAAAAAAAAAAATATTTAAAAATTTAAAAAAATCGAACAACAATAAAAAATATGTTTCTTTTTTCTTTAGCTCTACTGTTGTATATTTCAAATATAATAAATTGTTTTAATAATTTTAAAAGGAAATCCTATGAACTTTCACACATAGCTAATACTTTTTATTCCAAAGTATTTACTTTAGCAAAAGTAGTCACTTAAGCCAATGGCAAAACTCTTAATTTAATTTAATACACTTTTATAGTCCATACTCTCATCTTAAAGTTTTTTACTTAAAAAAAAAGCGAAAATACATATCTTTATTTAACAAATTTTGCTTTAAATTAATTTGCGTCTATTTACCACAATTCTTGTCTTAAGTAAATATATATATTTTTTATTCACTTTACTCCTTCATGCAAATAAGTTATTGTTGCACCCAATTTGCTACTGTTGCTGCTGCTGCTGCCAAGAAAGGAAAGTTTACTTTCAAGCCTCCTCCAACCAGCGGCTGCTTAAGACATTTCAAGTAAAATGTAAGTGAAGTTTTTAAGCACGACTAGTGAAAAAAACAAAAACAAAAAACTATGTTGACGATGACAACCACTTAAGACATGAACATCTAACGTAACAGCTAAACTAAATAAAAGTTGAGGTAAAGACTGTGCACATAATACTGCAGCACTCTACTCTTTTTGTATTCAAGGATAAAAAATTTTCTAAAAAATGTTAATCAAGCTGGAAGAAAAAATACAAAAAAAAGTGTTAAAATGGAAAACAATGTACTACTAAAATAACATTATGTATAGGAAGGAGTTAATAATGGCTGGTAGGACTTTTTTCTTTTAGAGCTTAAAAATGTGTTTTATTTAAAATTGTTCCATTAAATGTCTTGCAAGACAGTGATTTTTCTCAAATACTCAAATAAGAATTAAATATTTAAATCGTACTATATGATAATTTTCTCTCTTTTTTAGCTTTTTTTTTCACGTGTTTAATAAACTCCTTTACACTACATTTTCTTTGTCTATTGTAAAAGATGTGTGTGTGTGTGAGTAGCAGTTCAGTTTATTTTATGTGAAGAAAATTAAAGAAAATTTACATTACGAGGCTTGAAACCTGTTACAAAGTTAAATTTTTTCTTCACAGGCACCACCAACAACCTGCATCTGCATAAGAATACAAGTATGTTTGTCTGATGTTTTCAATTAAGTTTCTTCTTCTTCTTCGTCTATTTTTTTTTTTCGCTTTTTTCTTCTCTTTTATCCAGTCAGGTGTATACGACATCCAACCAGCCAACGGTGTTGTTGAATGGTATGGAATGGAATTTACCTAGAAGTTGAATGTGTGTGTGTGTAATGAGAGTGTGCATGTGATTTTAAATACATTTGCATCTGTTGCACCTTGTTTTTTTTTTTTTTTTGCATAAATATGTATGTGTCTGTGTATATGTAAATTTTCCTGTAAACGTTAGTTTGAATGTGGGAAAAGTAACTGATGTTGGATGGATGCAATATAAAGTTTTTCTTTTCCTATACATTTACTCATTTCATTCCCTCATTCGTTCGTTCATTGTATGAGGAAATGAAAATTTAAAATTTTAAAACATTTCATTTCAGGATTCTGGGTATTGTGCAGCTGTTCTTACTACTACTACTGCTGCTGCTGCTTCTGCTGATGTCACAGCTAAAAGAATAACTTGCAAATAGCCTTAATGTTTTTAAACTTCTTCTTTTTCTTTCGTAAGTTTGCTTATGGTTGCAAAAATTTGTATTCATTTTAAAGGTTCTTTTGTTCCTGTTGGCTGATTTCATTATTTTCATTCTTTTACAATATTTTGCAATTTGTTCACTTGTTTGCCACTTGACAGCAGATAATTTCATATCACACAGCCTTCACATTAAGTGTCAAATATTTACACTCTTTCATATTCATTTACAGTTGCTTTTATTAGATAATACAACAGTATAAGAGGTAAAATTTACTGGGTTATTTTGTCTTTTTTGTTTTTGCAACAAATGTGCAAGCATGCATTCAATTATAATTGATGCAATTTTTAGTTTTTTAATGCTATTTAAAAAACATTTAATTTTGTGAATTTTAAAATTCACTTAGGTGTGGGAGAGAAATAAATTTGCTAGGTAGCAAAGTTTGGTAGGAGAAATCATATAAATATTAAATATATGTGCATAGGTAATACATCATATTATGTCAGCAGGAAAGTTAAAAAAAATATATAATTAATTTAAATATTTAAATATATTCAAAGATCATTTAAAAACTGCAATAAAAATATGATTTTAGTTTACAATAAATACATATTTTAGCATAATTTTATAACACTGGCCAACAGATAATGGAATTTGTTCTGCGGCTCGAGATTTTTTATTAAATTTATATACACCCACATAATCCAACACATACGTGTTAATAACGATACCATTTAGTGTCAGTAGTGAATCTGCCTCGTAATTTTCAAATTTAACTCTTTGTGTTCAAATAATTAACGAAAATTTATAACAATTGACATCAAGTTGACACCACTTCAGTATGAAATTATTAAATCACATTTAAATTTATAAACGGTCGGCATCAAAAAGTTGATGCCGTAAATTTTCAGTGTGACCACGACGAAGTGTTAAGTCTTTAAATCACTTTTTTGGATTGACTATAGTACTCGCGATACACCCAGAGAAATATCAATCACATACGTGTTGAAAACGATACCATTTTGTGTTAATAGTGAATCTACACCATATGTGTTTAAATTAAACACTGCGTGTTCAATTCTTATTGAAAATCCATACCTAATTGGCACCAATTTGAAACCATTTCGGTATCAAATTGTTAAATTACATATGTTTTCTATTAAATTTGTTAACGAAAGGTATTAAAAAGCTGTTACCGTAAATTACCAATGTGACCACAACCGTTGTTGATTTTGAAACGAATGAATGAGGAAGTCACACATATTGTAACATATAACCAGAACGATTTGCATTTATGTTTAAGTTTATAATGGTATTTTATACCAACAAATTCTATAAAATTTATTTACTTACATATTTTTTTTTTTTTTTTGTGTTTGCAATATAGTTTCTAAGATATTAAAAAAAAAAAAAAAACAAATTCTTACAAAATTTAAACGTTTTTCTTTTTAAAAAAATCTTAAAAAGTAGGAAAAAAAAAATCGATGATAAATGTCAACTTTATTCACAACTAAGAGATGGTATTTTATTAAAACGATTTTTATAACTCCTATTGAATTGTTTTTTGTTGTTATTGTAAATAATTTTATTATGATAATAAAGTTTTTGATAAAAAGGAAACATTTAATTTAATGATGTTAACCTTTTTTAAAAGTTAGCGCTCCTTTTTGAGATATTTCACTTTGAATGGCTTAAAGTGGTATTAGGAAAATCTAGTTTATTTGCCTTAAATTTATGAATTAATAGTTAAATTTAAACAGAATAAGCAACTAAGATCCAATTGAAATAAAGGATCATAAATTATAGAACTTTAAACTTACAAAAAATATTACTACAACTCCGTAAGTAAACTACATAGTGTTACCAATGAGCAACTTTTCAAACAGAAATATTCCTTGTCGCATTAAGGCCTGACTTAAGGATATAATATTCATAGAACCAAATATAATTTAGACATTAATTGCTGTAGAAAAAGAAAATTGAATAACGTTCTACCAAAGCAAATTAAAACCTGCTATGTTGGCTGTATATTGCTAAGAGAAACAAATTTGATCCTACTATTTCAAATTCAGCTTTATTTGTTTTTATTTTTTTTTTTTTTTTAGCCATATTGAAACCTCCACAGCTCGATTATTTAGACAAGCTGAAATTTCGTCCAAAATATTCCTATTTGCAAAATTTATTTTACACAATTACCTACTTTTTTCATTTGGGTAAAAGTAGCCACTTTAGTGCCACATTAAACACTTTCAACCTAACAGTTAATATTAATTTTTCTTTTTTCGTCATCTACTTTTAACGACTCAAATTCGTATTACAAGCAAACGTTTCATTTTATTTCTCTAATATCCCCTTTCAAAACATACAGATGCTATAAAAATTTCACAATATGAACATTTTACATTAAACATCCCAGTTGGCTAAATGATCATAGACGATATTGTCGTCGATGTTGTCTGCAGGAAATTGTGTATTTTGTCGTTTATAAAACTGTATTCAAGACAAACAAGTAACAATTGCATGCATATTGTCGTGCTTCTGGTTCGATTGACGACTACATGAGCGACAATATTCTGTATTTGTCCTGTTTTAATTGTCAAACAATTATTTATGTTTTAAAAAAATATTAGTTTTATTTCAAAACAATTGTTTAACGCGTATTAAAATAAAAATGAACAAAAAGAAATTAACATTTTTATTGAATGAATTTTACATTCACACAACAGTAATATTTTTCGCTGCTTTTTGGTCTGTCGCAGCATTTGTACAAATGGCTTCTAAGACGATTTAAATAAAATGAAGATAGACGATATGTGGTAGCAGCAAGATGACGAAAGATGCCACTATGAACATTATGCAAAATCAACATAACTCAGTGCACTGCTTATATTTAGCCTAATAGTGGAAGGCCAATGTACGCGGCACGCTTCACACGCGGCCATCAGCTGATCATGTTTTCACGCAGTCCATATAAAAAAAGTTGAAGAAAATTCAACTTTGACGCGTGTAACAGCATTGCCAGATTAAATTTATGACAGTGTTCTCAAATTTTCCTTTGTAACTTTTTTGTAAGCAATTGATTAATTATTAAGCTGGTAATAATGCTGCAACCCGTTGCCGCGTGACACGTACATTGGCCTTCCAATATAATCTATGCAGCAGAGTCATTGGACCTTCCACATCCATCCAAGCAACATTAATTCCTTTCATGATGACCTTCATGGGTCAGTTCAATAAAAACAAAATACCAAAAATTTCACATACACAGTTTGTTTTATTCTATATAATATACTATTGTAGACATGGTCATCTAAAAATGTTGCCAACATATTCGTTGACGTCAAATTTAACTCCATTGTTCTCCATATAATCGTCAACGATAATTTGCACGACATTATTGCTAATAATGTCGTTAACGATTTGGCGGACATTTGTTTGAAAAAGTCGTCGACGATTTGTATGGGCTGTCGTCTAGTATTTACTATGGGTCTTGTACGCATTCTCAATGTTGTCTTGAAGACATGGCCAACTGGGATATCAAAACCAATAAATTTTTCTCATGCGTAACATTTATGCTTTTGAAATAAACTATACCATAGTATGTTTGGTATAGATGCATATTTGTAACTTTTATTGAAAATCATCCAATTATTTAAATATACATTTCAGGTTTTCAAACTTTAATTGCATTTACAGACAATTGGCATACAAAAGGTCATGTTTTACCATATTTGTGTGTGTGTGTGTGTGCATTTTGATATGAAAGTGGTTACTTAAAATTCAATGTAACTAAAAATATACATATAGTACTATATATACATATATGTTTTATAGTAATTTGTATTGCTGAATAAGCAATATTTATTTTGAAAGAATTACAAATTACTCATACATTATTAGAGTTTGCAGGAAAGTAATATTTTGTTTAAGTGTCAAAAAAATAAAATGTATACAAATTTACGGATCATTGACAATAACTATTTTAAAGACAATTTTAAACTTATTAAAGGGTATTTTAAAATATATTTATTTATTTTTTTTGTTTGCTTGTTTTTTTGTTCCGAATCTCAAAATGTTTTAATTTGACAAAAGCTTAAGTTTTATTTTTAAGTTATAAAACGATAACATATCTACATATGTCTTAGTAGCTTTCGGAAACATTTGTTTATGTATATAAATTTTATTATATTTAGCATTACTTCTCTGACATGTGACAATTATTGAAACAAATGATTTTATAGAAAATCTGTACGTAAATAAATATTTCTTTTTTTAAGAATTGTGAATTTCCCTGAATCCCAACAAAGCTTTGTGTATTTTAAGTAAACATCCACGTGCACATTAGGGTGGTATTTGCTTCTAATAATAAATTGTTAAATAAGTATTTAGAAAAATTATATTAGTTTTCATGATATTCAGAAATGTGTTAAAATTTAAGTTTTATTTTTTCATACAATTTTTAATATGAATACAAATTTTAAATTAAATTACAGTATTTCAGTATCTTGAAATGTTATAGGAATAAAACAAAATAAGACAAACAAATTATTAGCAAGCGAGAATGTTATATTCGGCTTGGCCGAATCTATATATCCACAATCAACATTTTGAAATCTTACGTTATATAAGTGGTGGGCGGCAAAGTGGGCGGACCACGCACATTTTTTTGTGTCCGAGTTTTCATTGGTCCTTGAACTATTTGTACAAAATTTCGTTGACGTTTCACCTTATATGGGAGGTGGGCGGTAAAGTGGGCGGACCATGTCCATTTTTGGTTTCCAAGTTTATATTGACCCTATAACTATATGTACAAAATTTCGTTGTTGTACATGGTTTTATTTAAGAAATATCAACAGAAAAGTATGAAATGAAGCTACAACGGACACCCTGTGTTTCTAGTATTTAGCCCATAACTTTTTTGTTTATTAATTCATTTTTCTCATTTTCAATACCACACAAACCTTATATAAGATAAATATTTGAGCCAAATTTCGTCCCTCTAAGTTGTCTCTTTCGAGCCCTATCCTGCTTTCAACAGACAGACAGACGGACAGCCGGAAGGACATAGCTAGATCGACTCATAATATAACCAGGATTTTTTCGACAAAATCAATATACCTCCATCTTTTCGATGTTGGATGCAAAAATTATATGTTTCAGTTTAGTCATGAAACAGGTGAATTTTTTGAAACACATTTTAAAAATATATAAAATGTCAAAGTTAGGAAATATAATATTATAATAAAAAAAGTATGATATGACATATCCGAAAATCTTTAAAAAATAATTAAACAACATTTTAACGCTTTCCCCGTCCCTTATCAAAGTTTAAGATTTGAACCTGATATAATTTGATAGGATTTTAATGCTTCAAGTATTAAATTAATATACTTTTTAAAAACAAAAGGAAAATAAATTAGCAGTGAATATGCGTCCCCTGATCAAAATACTAAATTAGTTTTCGATAGGATTTGGAGAGAAAACAATGACTATAACAAATTTAAATTTCTTTAACCCGAAACCGATTTTAAAAATATTACATACACCAAAAAAAAAAATCCACGTTTCTCCGCTCTCTGATAGAGATTTGAAAATCTGACTTCGTTAGAGTTCGTAGTTCGAATAGTTTTGTTATTAAGTCGAGTTTTTATTTTCTACCTCACATGGAAACTTCAGAAAGCTCTGGAAAGAAAAAACTATTTTTTTTTTAATCCGAACATCTCCGCTCCCTGATATAAATTTTAATCTGTCTCCGTTAGGATTTGTAGGACAAAAAGTTTTATAAGAAAGCAAATCAAACTATCCATGCCAAGCAAAACAACAATTTTTATTTAAAGAAAAATAAAACACCAAAAATGTCGCGTATCTCCGCTCCCTGATAGAAATATTAAAATCTATCTCCGTTAGTATTTGTAGAATGAACTTTTTTAAAAGCACATCAAATTTTAATTTTCAACGACGTTTGCTGCAGAATGTTCAGGAAAGAAATATGCTTGGAAAATATATCCATACAATGCATACAATACCAAACTTTTAATTTCAAATCCAAAAGCCTATATTTCTATGTAAAGTTAGAGTTTTCAGAAATTTATAAAAATATGTATGAAAATTTTAATAATTTATTAGAAATTAAAGCTTTGTTCGCATTTGTCAAATATTTGATAAAATTTGAGTGACCACTAGTTTTACAAAAAAATAGTTTGCCGCTGTTTGATCTTAAAAAAGTTTTGTAAGAGAAAACAGCGTCAAACAAAATTCGGTAAAATGTCAGCTATGATTAATGATAAGTAAAAAATATTCTAACATTAAAATGGAGAAGTAAGAAAATATTTTATATAGTGGTTATTTCGTCAAATATTTGACTAGTCTGAACATACCTTAAGATGGTGAAATTGTCAAAATATCATATTTTTGGACCGGATAGGTCATGAGTAAAAATATGTGACAATAATTTTCAGTAGGAAATATTTGTTGTAAATTTCATCGAAATCGGAGATATCAAAACAATTACTGAAAAAAAGGTTTTTTATCTTTTATCAAAGGGCTTAAATTTACATTTTCTAAATTTTTAACAGAAACAAGTTTTAATAAAAACTCTGATGTAAAGTCTTGTGAGATAAGATTTTTTTAAGATTTTTTACTTTTTTTATCAATTTTAAGCATATACTATTACACAGGGAAACACTGATTCTGCGGCTAGGGGTTTCTCAGTTAATTCGTATGCACAGTATTAATAAGTACTAAGCCTTTAATCTAGTTATTGCGATAAATCGCGATTTATAAAATTAAGAAAGTTTCACTATATATTGAAGCATATCTCAAAAACTACTAGTCTGATTTTGTTTAAAAAAGTATCAAAAAATTCTAATTAAATTTATCTTCAAGTCGTTTATACATTACTTTTTGATAAGGTCAACCGTTATGGAGATATTAAGCCCGTCTTTCGAAAAAAAATTTAATTTTATACAAAATTTCAAGAGAAAAATTAAAAAAAAAAAAATCATAAAATTTTTAAAGTGTCAAAAATTCAATTTTTTATTCTTTATTCATTTACAAGTTACATTAAAATCAGTGGCTAAGTTTTGATTTTATTCACAAATTAGTGAAATTACTCATTTGCAAGTTACATAGAAAATTAAAAAAAAAAAAAAAAATGATTTTGTGATTCTTAAATTTTTCTATGTAACTTGTAAATAAGTATTTTCACTAATTTGTGAGTAAAATAAAAACTTATGCTTTGATTTCAGTAAAATATGCCTTGTTTAATTTGCACCAAATTTATCTTTATGATTAAAGAATAAAAATTTTAATTTTTCGAAAAAAAAAAAAAAAAAAAAAAAAATCTTTAAATTTGGTATAAAATTTAATTTTTTCTTAAAAGATGGGCTTAATATCTCCATAATTGTTGACCGTATCAAAAGATAATAGAGGAAAGACTTGAAGACAATTTCAATTACAATTTTTTGATATTTTTTTTAACAAAATCAGACAAGTTGTTTTGTCTGATCTTTAATTTTACAAATCGCGATTTGTCGCGAGAACTAAGGACAGCGCACGAAAAAATCCGTCCGTGCTTCATGACTTATAACTTTTGATGTGGTGAAAAATTATTAATTCTGTTAACTGGTTTATATTTGTCATTATGCTCACTTAACATGTGCTAAGTTTCATGGTAATAGCAAAAATGGTTTTTCTTAAAATGGAAGTTTAGCAAAAAACACCTAAACACATAATTAACATTTTTCATGAAATCTTGCATTAGTCATATAAAATAATTGCAAGGAAGGCTGTTGTGCCGCAAAATACTGTTTCTTGGGTCACAATATTATACAAAGAAGTCATGATCACTGAATGGTAACCTAGTAATGGAAGACAAATAGTATATTCATTCTGTAGGACTCAGGCAAAATAGAAAGGATTTTGAGAGAAAATCACATAATCTCTGGAAGAAAAGTGCCACAAAAAATTAATTGCTTTGAATCTTTACCAGAAAATTTTAAAGGAAGTCTAGCCTAAAGACTTATAAAGTAAGAAAAAAAAATCTTATAGAAAGGCAAGCAACAATTTGGAGTTAAAAAATAACATGAAAGTACTTCGATCAAATTTTTTCAGAAATTTTATTTCTGTATAGTAGACGCGTTCGTACAGCGTGACTTCTCTCAACTTCGTAGCCAGGAATTCTATGTTGCAGATGCTAGAGGGATTATAGCAGAAAAAGTTCGTGTATCAAAGAAATAAAAATTCCTGAGAAAGTTTTTGATTTGAAAAGTCATAGGCATACACAGGAATAAAGCACTTTGTTCGTAAAAAATGGTTTCATTAAGACAGAAATATACGTGAATGAGTGCCTTTGGAAAAGACTTCTCCCTTTCCTAATAAAATTCAGTGTATCTGCTGATTTCTGGTCTGTTTCCGCTTTTTCTCATTACAACAACAAAACAATGGAGTTGTAACAAAGTAATTGTAAGAGTTTGTACCGAAAAAGGCCATTCCATCAAATTGTCTGAAACTCTGTGCAATTGAAAGATATTGGACTCTAGTAAAAAATTATTTAAAGGACATTAAAAGTTCAGCATAAAATGAAACGGAATTTAAAAATAAGTGAACTTATTCGAGCAACAAAGGGAACGAAGCATAATAAAACCTTTAATTAGAATAATTCCGGAAAAGAACAGATATTTCCTTAAAAACCAACAGGAACTAATTTATTCTTTCATATTTAGAACTTGAACATAACAATCATTAATAAAAAATTCGCCTACTGGTTTAGTTTCTATAAGCAAATTTGCATGCACGGATTTTTTCATGCGCAGTCCTCAGAGTCAATTCAAATAAAGTAAATTAAGGCTTAGTATTTATTAATACCGTGTATCCAAATTGACTGATTAACTTCGTGCCGTAGAAATTTTCTCTCATTTTGTAACTTTATGTTATTATTATTATTTGGGGATTATATTGCCTTTCTTTCATCTCTCAATAACTGCTATGTGTTGATCTAATTGCTCTCCATCCTAGCTGGTCGCTGGTGCATATATTTAAAGAAAAAGTCGAAATTCTAGTCCAGAAATTCTCTACCACATCATATTTGTCTTAGATTTTACAGAAATAATTAATCCTTAAACATCTTTTTTTTAATCGTTCTTGGGTTAAATTTGTGATGTAATGGATTAAAACAAATTTTTTCTATAATTGGAATGAGTATTTCAAAAAAAGAAACAGCTCATAATATGCTCAAATCTGGATTTTGCAAAATACATTTTTAAAATTTAATTTTATCCTTATAAAATACCCTTAAAAAATAAAGCATCTAAATTATCTTTACTAATTCCCACCCAATATTTAAAACATTGCCACTACAGTCAAATTCAACTTAATACTTATAGCAAAAATATGGCAGAAGACTAAAAACATGATCTTCTTATATTCTAATCCCACAAACCCTTCAACCAAAATACTAACTAAAAGGGATAAAATTAAAAATACTATCATTAAATAAAGTCTTTCAAACCATATATTTGAACCATCCAAGTGCACACAGAAAAGAATCCTTATAGAAACGTAACCAATATACTGCAATGACAACCGCTCACTTGTCTTTATTTATTGCCAACCCAACTCTAAAATATTTTATTACACGTACCAGAGCAACCACTAAAACACGTAAATTGTTTTCATGGGCATTTAGTTTGTTAAGCCTTTTGCTAGTCACCATTTAGTTATTGTCGTTTTTTTTTTTTTTGCTTTTGTTGCATTTAATTGTCTGTTAAAACATACTTAATTTTCATAGTATTTTTTTCATTCTTTGTTTCCATATATTATGGTCTATTGTGTGTAAGTATTTGTGTGTGGTGTTGAATACCAACAAACTTTCCTGTATTGCATTTAAAAGGCATTTAAAACTTGTAATTCGAAACAGTTTTTAATGTCATTTATATGTGCAATAACAAACAGCAACAACAACATTATCATCAACAACAACAACAACAACAACAATAGTAAAAAAAAAGTTTAATATTTCGACGGGCTAAGGAAATACATTGTGACAAAAAATCAACAGAAAACATACCTTCATTTTTGCTTTTTTTTTCTATTTTTGTCACTCTATTTTATAATAACGTGTATAAGCCTGTGTGTGTGAGTGAGTGTAAGTGTTTATGTTTGTATATGTGCTGATGGTTATAAATGTTTAAATACGATTATAGTACTATGAATAGAACAGTAAAAGTACCATAGACCAACAGCCAACAATGATGAAATAAAACGTGACCCGTTTCCAGTAACTGATGCAGTTATAAATAAACGTTACTGCAGTTGCAACAAACGGTGGCAGATATAAGTTACGCGCGCGCCTTTATATAGAAAGCCAAGCACGTTTTTTGGCTTTACCAAGAATACAGTAAGAGGCGGTTCATTAAATTTATTTAAAAATAAAACATTCCTTTAGTTATGTATTATTAAATATTTATCAACACTCACAAATACTTTAAATTATAAATTTAAATCCTTCTTATATTAATATATAGAAATGAATTTTCTTTATTACTATTAGCAGTAAATAAGATTTTCTTTTTTATTCTTTGTAATCTATAAGATATGTATGTATTTTATTTATATAAATTTTTTGTTTAATATTTTAATTTATATTTATTTTTAATTTCTTTTTCTTTTAACTCATTCACAAAACACAATAATACATTTGATATGTTGGTGGCAACAGTGCGTCTATTACCGGCGCAAGCTTAAAATGTACTGAAATACAATAACACTCCTTATATGAAATGATTTTTCTAGGACTACTACACATTACATTGTATTGTGTCCTATTCGGTTTTCTGTCGTGTCTCTGTTAATGTTGTTCGTTTCTATAGAGAGTTTCGTTAAGTTTTTTCCTCCCCTTGACAAAGGCGCATGATGTTAAATTTCTGCTCTGTTTTAGAAATTAATGTAGGGCGATGAGAGTATGTATATTTATTTTCTATATAGCAAAGGAATAACATTTTGGATAAGGATAATAGTAAAATAATGTAAACATTAAATAATTTACATTCATACATATATGTACATACATATAAAAGAATAACAGCATAACACAAGTGAAGTGACCTACCTCAAGGATATTAAAAACATTATTTTATAGTTTCTATCATGTAAACAATTGTTTGTTTGTTTGTTGATGATGATTTTATTAACAGCTTTTGCTCACTTACTAATAAAACATGAAATATGAGCATAACTTAATATGAAAACACTTTAATATACATATATCAATATATATTTATACATACTAATATGTTATTTTTGGACGCATTCTGTAAATAATTAAAATGTTGGGTTATGTTTAACTCTGGCATTATTGGTCAACATTTTAAAAATTTTATTGCAAGTTTAAATAATATTTTTCTTTAATTAAAAACAATAAAATGTATTCAATATCAGATATGAGCTTATTATTTTTGAAGTGACCTATGTCTATGTACCAAAACGGCGAAGTTAGGTATTAAAATATTTACATTTTTACGTAATAATTCTAATTCTTATTTAATTAATTACAATACTTGTAACAAATCTTTGAAAAAAAAACCTCAGCAGGATCCTCAAAATATACCTAGTGATACACTTGGTACACAATAATTGGAAACACAACCAAAGTTTGAAAAAAGTAAGAATTCGAAAACCTCCCATATGTTCTAAAATTAAAAATTGCAAAAATTTTCTACAAATTTCGGGTAAAAGTTCTTAAATTTGGTCAAAATTACACATATATTGTGTTTACTAGGAGGCGGATTTTAATACAAATGCACGTTTTTTCTTAAGCAATTTAAAAACTAAACTATGTTGTAAACTCTCCGAATTTTGCTATAAAATAACAACGACTTGTTAGTGCATATTTTTGCATATTTAGTCTAAAATGCATGTTTTTCTTATAATGCATATAAAATTGCATATTTTAAAATTCACATTTTTTTCAAACTTTTTTCTTAAAGTTCATCGATTTCTTAGTGCATATTTACTCGAATAGTCATATATGGTAAAATCACCAAAAGCCAGAAAGATATTTATCAACAAATTTTGCATGTAACCTACTTAGCCCACTCGTCATACCAAGAATCCGAGAAGATTATAACGAGGTTGGTATCTTCGCTTCATACTATAAAACAATATTTTGATTATTTTAAAAAAGCTGCAGTAAATGATAACAACTTAAATTTAAAAAAAAAAAAAAAAAAAAAAAAAAACGAATATTAACATCAAGAAATATTAAATGAAATCACTTACTCAAATCAGTTCAATCTGATAGTGCTATTAAGAAAAGATCTAATCTACGGAAGGCTCCTATACCATCTCTTGACGTGGGATCATTCATAAAAATATTATCGCCAAAATAGACAATTGTTTACGTTGGTCAACTTAGTAAAAACTATGTCACGAATTTAAGAAAGAGCTAAAATTTAAGAAAGTAAAAAGACTTTCAAATGTAGCTTTACCTTTAATATAACATGGACTGATTTTTGTTTTTTCTTTTAAAATAAATTTCGTTTATCCTTTTTTAATTAATAAAATTTAATTTAATAATTTAATAAAATAATTTTTTTTAAGTTTTTAGGTTTTATTTTGATTTTTTTTATGCATTTTTTAGGAACATAAGGCCTGCGCACGAAAAAATCCGTGAATGCAAATCTGCTTTTAGAAACTAAACCAGTGGGCTAATTTTTTTAAAGTGATATTTTTATTAATAACTGTTCCTTTTGGTTTTTAAGGAAGTATGTGATCTTTTCCAGAATTATTCTAATTAAAGGTTTTATTGTGCTTCGACCACTTTTTTGCTAGAACAAGTAAATTTATTTTTAAACTCCGTTCCATTTTATGCTGAGCTTTTAATGTTCTTTAAGTTGTTTTTTGCTAGAGTCCAATATCTTTCAATTACACGGAGTTTCGGACAATTTAATGTATTAGCCTCCATCGCTACAAACTCTTACAATTTCTTTGTTACAACTCCATTGTTTTGTTATTGTAATGAGAAGAAGCGGGAATAGGCCAGAAAGCAGGGGATAACTGAATTTTGTTAGGAAAGGGAGAAGTCTTTTCCAAAGGCACTCATTCTCGTAAATTTCTGTGTTAATGCAACCATATTTTAAGAATGAAGTGCTTCATTCCAACGTATGCATATGACTTCCCAATTCAAAAACTTTGTTGGAAATTTTGATTTCTTTGATACACGAAATTTTTCTGCAATAATCTCTCTAGCATCTGCGACATAGAATTCCTGGTTAGGAAGTTAAAAAAAGTTACCCTGTACGAACGTTTCATCGTCTACTATACAGAAACAAAATTTCTGAAAAAAATCGTCTGAGGAACTTTCATGCTATTTTTTACCTCCAGACGCAAGAAAGAGCGTTTCAATTATAATTTTTTTCTTGCTTTATAGGTCTTCAGCTTAGACTTCCTTTTAAATTGTCTGATAAAGTTTCAAAGAAATTTACTTTTTGTGACACTTTTCTTCCAAAGATGAGGTGAATTTCTCTCAAAATCCTTTCTATTTTGCCTGAGTCTTACACCCAGAAGATACTATTTTTCTTCCATTACCAGGTTACTATTCAGTGATCATGACTTCTTTGTATAATATGATGATACAAGAAACTATATTTTGCGGCACAACAGCCTTCCTTGCAATTATTTTATATGACCAATGCAAGATTTCATGAAAAATTTGAATTAGGTGTTTTTTCTTAAACTTCCATTTTAAGAAAAACCATTTTTGCTATTACCATGAAACTTAGCACATGGTAAGTGAGCATAATGGCAAATATAAACCAGTTAACAGAATTATAAATTTTTCATATAAGCCCAAGAGCAAGCACTGATTTTTTCGTGCGCAGTCCTTATTTTCAAAAATAAATGCATAAAAATCATCCCGCTAGTAGCTGTCATATATTCTATTTGTAAAAACTGTTATAAATTTGGAAAAATATATCCCTTATTAAAATTATTTAGTCTATTAGTACGTTTGAATAGTCTGAATATTAGTACATTGAAATTGAAATTACGTTGAAATTGGCTTAGTAAATAATAAGTTATATATATATAAAATTTTTAGAATTAGTTATTTGGGAGTATACTTTTTATAATTGATTAATATTACTCATACTATTACATATTAAAAATTAAGCACATAAAAACACAAAATTTTTTATAAAACATTTTAGCGGTTATTTTTAATAAGAAATTAATAAACACGTTTTTACCACCATAGGTAGGGTTATGTGTTGATAACAAAATATTGGTCTAATACCCATTTTAATTTATACCAATCGGCTTAGAATCACTTTCCGAGTCGACATAACGATGTTCGTCCGTCTGTCCGTCCACGTAAACCATGAAAACAAAGTACACGTCGCAATTTTTTAAATAATTTAATGAAATTTGTTAGACAGGTATGTATTTTATGGGTCAAGGATGAAACCTATTAATAATCAGTCCATTATTGTACCTAGCCTCCATACAAATATCCTCCAGAAATTAGTGCTTATCAATCATAAATCCCTTATATATATATGTATAACTTTATTTTAATGAAATTTGTCGAGCAAGTATAAGTTTTATGTAAACATAAATATGAGTGCGAAATTGTTGGGACCATCCTGGACCAATATTTTTGGATGTTATAAATGTCATCATAAATGTATGATACCCTCCACACCTTAGTGAAATAGAGTATACAAATAAAAAAAAAAAAGGTTTGTGCGTTTGAAATTCTATCAAAAAAAAAAAAAAAAAAAATATTAAAAAAATAAACTTTTGCTTCAAAAAGTATACTGAACCAAAAAGGTACATAAGTACAATGAAAAAGTTCATTATCTTAATGAATTTGTGCACTAATTTTGACCCTATGTACAGGTTTATTGAAACGATGTATTGCCATACATTAATATTAAAATTCAATGTACAAGTTCATTGATTAAATTAGTTCTTACATTGAATCAATGACCATGTTCATTAAATAACATAAATAATTCCAGCGAACAGTAAATTGATTTCAATGAACTCATATTTTGTTCCAATGAAACTATACATTGAAAATGTATTGTAATAATAGCCTTGTTCTGTATTTTTGGTTTTTATTTAATTTCAAATTAAATTATATATGCCGTAAATATAAAAATATTACATTTCACTAAAAAATGTAAGTAAATAAAATGCATGTTACAGATGTGATCGTGTTTGCTTTGGCATTATTTTTATAAAGTAATTCCTGTTATAATTCTTTTTACCGAACACCGTAGCCGAACCCGAACGTTAGGTCGGACACTAACCATAACGAATTGTAATTCGCTTAGTGTCATCTATATTATCATTATTGCAACAAAAAAGTAACTGAGTGGTATTAAACAAATGGTGCTGCTAGTCCACTTAACCATCAAAAATCTTTCAGTTTTAAATGTCATAGTAAAAAAAAATATTTAAGAATACTTAAAACTGAAAAAAAATAGAGTCTTAAACAGAGTGATCGCATTCCAACAAAAAAGTAACCGAAAGAACAAAAAAGCTCTTATGGAGAGTATTCAAAAAAATATTACATATTTCATTAAAAACAAATAATAAGTTAATTTTTTTCTTCTAAATTTAAATATTGAAGTTTTTAACAAAATTAAAATTTCAAAGAATTTGAGCGATTAGTTTAATTTTTATTATATTAATTTATATTAACTAATTTTTTTGTGCGCAGTCCTACGAAAAAAATTTAAGACCTTAATATCCTACACAACTTTGCTACGAATTCCATTGTTTTTGTGCAATAAAATATTTTTTGGACATTTTCGAAATCGACCTAATATGAAACCTATGGCAATTAATGGACCAATCCATATAAAATTAGTTAATATTTTTCTTGCTTATATTAAAATAATTTGTGTGAAATATTACTGTGATACCGTCGCGAATTAAAGTGATTTACGAAAGTGGGCCTTATATGGGAGCTGTGTCTAATTGTGGACCAATCTTACTGAAAATATCCTCTTCGATTTATCTCTGAATAGAATTTATTCGTACCGAATTTCATTGAAACAGTGACTTGAATAAGGCAGTTAGCTTTAAAACCCTATTCCGTGGAATATTTTTATGGGGGCGTTGTGAAATAATGGACCATTCATGGCCAGTTTCAATAGCGTTATGCCAAAATAAACATATGTGTCAAATTACATCAAATTATCTTCAAAATTGATACCTATAAGTATAGGTTGTGCACAAGGTTTACATGGACAGACAACCAGCCAGCCAACCGTCTAGACGGACGCATGGACTGAGTATATAAATGGTGGTGCACCTTGTAATTTGCATACCCATAATCATCATAATCATCTAAGACTCCATAACATATATATGTATATTTTGGATCTTCGTAAAAATCTATGACGATTTAGCTATGTCCGTCCGTCTGTCCGTTATGAGCCAAATTCTAGAAAAACAGAGTGTCTCTCATAACTCCAGTTTATACTTTTCCGCAGATATCTTTTACAAAAAAAGCAGGTACATCAACAAAACTTTTTATAAATAGTTCAAAGACGTAAACTCGGAAATAAAAAATGGGCGTGGTCTACTTTACCGCCCACCACCCATATTACATGAAATTTCAAAAAGTTTCAGATAGCGGGTATATAGATTCGATAAGCGGAATATAACATCCTCACTTGTTAACATTATTATTACTATTATTCTTTTTAATAGCAGTAATTGGAAATGGTCTTATGCAGTTGTATTTGTCGCATCTACTCATACGCAGCGTATGAGTAATATGTTATAACTACACTGAGTATACATACTGGGTCAAATTTAAACATGATTTATAATATATAAACTTTATATAAAGCATATCAACAATTATATCCGTATCCGTATGATAAAAATATAAAATTTAATGATTATGTTTAAAAATTTATTTTTGATTTTTTCCATAGGACTACCTACATGATATTTATAGAAATGAGTCAAAACCTTTAATTTATGTCTATTTTTATTTGCTTTCCAGCTAGCAATAAATTAATTTTGTTCTAACAACAACTTTTAGTAATTGACATATGTTTTGTTATACTACTTCCAAGTTAATCTTAAGCCAATAAAAGTGTTTAGCACAAATCGTTAGGAACATATGTTCAATCAAATTATGGCACACTACACTTTTTGCATAACAAAACTAAGGAAAGAATATAAACTTTTTGATAAAACATATTGGAGATGGATGGAAAGATACATGACAATATAACAACAAATGAAATGATGGTATTTTGTTTACCTATATTTTACATTTATATATGTTTGTGTATATATTTTATATATCTATCAGAATGAATCATGTTATTTTTTTGGCAACATTTGTATTATAAGTTTTGAATTGTATGATTTAGTTTTGTTTGCATGTTAACAATAACAACAAAATTCTTAATATTTGTATAAAACAAAAATTAAGTAAATTGTTGTGTGTTTTTTGTTTACATACACATGTATTATGTAGGTATATCATAACTAAATGCTGCATCATCACAATATAATAACAGATTTATCAGTCTCCCAAAGGTGTATTACAAAAATACCCCCAACTTGGGATAATGGCCCAACAAAATTAGAATTTATTCATTATTTTTGTGTTAGAAATATTTGTTATTTTGTTATTGTTATTTTGGAATATTGAGAGTTTGTCATCTGTTTGCCAGTTAAATGTTAAATAAAATACTTCACATTATATATAGAAAGTAATCGTATGGTGCACCTTTACAATCAAAATTTGATCATAAACGACCTCAGCAATTTTCTTTCTAGTCTTCTTGTTCTTATTTTATGCGACACTAGGAAACCAGATGCCACAAATGACCGAGAATACAGACAGACAACACCGATGGATGTTATTTTTATATGACAAAAAAAAAAAAAAAAAACGACAAAACAATGTAAAAACATAAAAACCACAATCACTAGATAAATCATTTGCCAACGTTTAAACACACACATACACACATAGATGAGATAATAAACTACTTACATAGATATACTTATAATATATGCAATGTATAATCCACATATAAAATACATTCTTAAAATTAGTTTTTTTTTTTTTCATATGTATGTATTACATGTGTATGTGTTAAAAATTACAAATAAGTTTGTATGTATGTAAATGGCAAATGTAGAAAAGATTTGAATTTTAAAAAGGTAAAACGCACACAGTACAATACAATAAAATATTCTTTCTTTTCGCAAAAGTGTCAAAAATTGCTTCTATTTTCTTTTATTATAACGAAACAATGAAGTTTCTTCTTATCCTTTACGAGAAGCACGTAAATGGTCACATAAAAATCCCATAGATTTCTTACAATGCAGAGATTTTTCTGTGTATGTGAGTATGTGAAATGTCTTATATGTGTGCGTAGTTTTTTTTTTTTTTTTTTTTTGTTAAAACTTTTTTAATATGAATAATAAAAATGAATTGTATACATATGCACATTGACTAAACATATGTAGCTCATATGAGCTACACCCAGAAATTGTTTATGAACTCACTTAAATGAAAACCTTAAAAAAATATCAAGAAAAACAAAATATATAGTTAATTTTATGAGGGTTCGATAAAGTCAAGGATTCTAAAAAGAATTTCCGGTACTTTAAGTATCACATATGTTCGTTAGTTATAAGGGCCTTTGGAAATTTGATATCAACAGGCCAGCTTCAAACCCAATTCTATTAAATGGAAAGGGGAACTTTTTATAATCTTTAATGGCTTTCACTAAACTACAATATAATTTTTATAAATATAATTCTTAATCAAAAATCCTTAGAAAAAACGATGACTTTCTTGAAGATTATACGGAACATATCCATCAACTGTGTTAATTGTCTTTCGAATTGCATCACAGTCAACATGAAATAAATGCTATATTTAAGCAGAGATTATGTCAGATAAATATTTGAACAAAATTTCGTCTCCCTAAGTAGTAATCTCTGAGCACTTTCCTGCTTTCAATAGACGGACGAAAATAGCTAGATAGAATCAGAATCTTACCAAATCTTAATTTTTTCGATATGTTACACACGAACTGACAGACAAGGTCCTTAATTTATTTCAAAATCTTAAAAATTTAACAAAATTCAGGAAATACTCATATCACTATAAAATACACACAAAAGAATAATATCAAATTTTGAAATATATACACATTTTTCCTTCACAACATCTACAGATACAATGTGACAAACACATGCATATTTGCATACAAACACTTGGCATTAAACGTAACATCCGCATAAGGGACAGCACCGAGAAAAATTGTTGAAAATATATATTCTTCTACCTCCTAAAATAAAATATATCTACCAAAGGACTTTCATTGGATCCTTTTAAAATTTCTCTCAGTGCTATATTAGATGCATACCAAAGCAAGGTTGTACATACATACAAAAAAACATGTGTTATAAATATATTTATATGACAGAAGAGTTCAAGTTACGTGTTTTACTATTCGGATATTTTTATGCAGCTCGTGTCAAAAATTTAAAATATTGTTTGACATTATGTCTTCTGTTGAATAAACATGGTCACATAAATATTAAAAAAGGCAAAAGGGTTCCCCAATTCTTTTATTTCATCAAAATTCGATTTTCATGTAAAATCATAAGGAAATTAAAAACTGCAGTAGATTAATAAATAAGCTTACAACTCACAAAATACCGTTAATTTCTGAACACTAACATTTTTCAACAAAATTTGATTTTTTATATAAATTAATATGAAATTTAAAATGGCCTGTAGTTTCTTAAATAAGCTTCCAATTGAGAAAATAACGTTTATTTGTGATCACTTATATTTTTCATCAAAATTCGGTTTTTCATATAAATTCATATGAAAACTAAAATGGTCTGTAGATACTTAAATAAGACTCCAATTGAGAAAATAACGTTTATTTGTGATCACTTATATTTTTCATATGAAAACTAAAATGGCCTGTAGATTCTTAAATAAGCCTCCAACTGAGAAAATAACGTTTATTTGTGATCACTTATATTTTTCATATGAAAACTACAATGGCCTGTAGTTTCTTAAATACGCCTAAAATTAACAAAATAACCTTTATTTGTGATCACTTATAATTTTCATCAAAATTCGTTTTTCATATAAATTAATATGAAAACTAAAATGGTCTGTAGTTTCTTAAATAAGCCTCCAATTAACAAAATAACGTGTATTTGTGATCACTTATATTTTTCATCAAAATTCAATTTTTCATATAAATTCATATGAAAACTAAAATGGCCTGTAGTTTCTTAAATAAGTCTCCAATTAACAAAATAACGTTTATTTGTGATCACTTATATTTTTCATCAAAATTCAATTTTTCATATAAATTCATATAAAAACTTAAATGGCCTGTAGTTTCTTAAATAAGCCTCCAATTGAGAAAATAACGTTTATTTGTGATCACCTTTATTTTTCATCAAAATTCGTTTTTTTATATAAATTCATATGGAAACTAAAATGGCCTGTAGTTTCTTAAATAAGCCTCCAACTGAGAAAATAACGTTTATTTGTGATCACCTTTATTTTTCATCAAAATTCGTTTTTTTATATAAATTCATATGGAAACTAAAATGGCCTGTAGTTTCTTAAATAAGTCTCCAATTAACAAAATAACGTTTATTTGTGATCACTTATATTTTTCATCAAAATTCGGTTTTTCATATAAATTGATATGAAAACTAAAATGGCCTGTAGTTTCTTAAATAAGCCTCCAATTAACAAAATAACGTTTATTTGTAATCACTTTTATTTTTCATCAAAATTTGATTTTTCATATAAATTCACATGAAAACTAAAATGGCCTGTAGATTCATAAATAAACCTCCAACTGAGAAAATAACGTTTATTTGTGATCACTTATATTTTTCATCAAAATTCGTTTTTTTATATAAATTCATATGGAAACTAAAATGGCCTGTAGTTTCTTAAATAAGCCTCCAACTGAGAAAATAACGTTTATTTTTGATCACTTATATTTTTCATCAAAATTCGATTTTTCATATAAATTCATACGAAAACTAAAATGGCCTGTAGTTTCTTAAATAAGCCTCCAATTGAGAAAATAACGTTTATTTGTGATCACCTTTATTTTTCATCAAAATTCGTTTTTTTATATAAATTCATATGGAAACTAAAATGGCCTGTAATTTCTTAAATAAGCCTCCAACTGAGAAAATAGCGTTTATTTGTGATCACTTTTATTTTTCATCAAAATTCGGTTTTTCATATAAATTGATATGAAAACTAAAATGGCCTGTAGTTTCTTAAATAAGCCTCCAATTAACAAAATAACGTTTATTTGTAATCACTTTTATTTTTCATCAAAATTTGATTTTTCATATAAATTCACATGAAAACTAAAATGGCCTGTAGATTCATAAATAAGCCTCCAACTGAGAAAATAACGTTTATTTGTGATCACTTTTATTTTTCATATGAATTCATATGAAAACTAAAATTGCCTCTAGTTTCTTTAATAAGCCTCCAATTGAGAAAATAACTTTTATTTGTGATCATTTATAATTTTTGTAATTTTTTTTTTCATGTTTACATAAATCGCCTTAATAATAAATTATTCATTTTAAATATCATGTTTTTTGTAAAGTGAACTTTAGATTACAATTAATTTAAAATTTTTTGAAGTTGCTTCACTTATAATTATTCTCAAGTTTCTTTAGATTTTTTGCTTTTATTTTAAAACATTTAATTTAAAAATGGGGGAGTATACCCAAACCATAAGCTTCTAACTTCTTATGTGTTTTTACTCATTTCTTGTTTTTATTATTGTTATTATTTTTTTTTTTAAGTTTTTACGCTTCACGTTTTAAATTTTTTGTTTTATATAAGTTAGTACTTATGTTTCAATACATACATACATATGTACAACTGTATAAATTTATTTGTGATTGTGTGTATTTTAGTAAATGCGAATTCTGCACAACTCACATGGAAAATTATGTTGCACGTGATATGTTTTGATAATTTATAACCACACTACACATACACTATAAAACTCAACAACATCCTTGCAAATATATTTGTATACATATCTATAAACTCACCTATCTACTAAACATGCTTACATACATATATTTATACGTAAAAACAGTAACATCAACTTCAACGTTTACACAATAATCCGGTACATTTACTTCTTTGAGGCATCCTCAAATTAAAGTACATATTTTATTTTACTTTTTTTCAGGATTTGTTTTTGTATTTTATTTCATTTTATAATAACCACCTACACAACATACATACCTGACACACAAAAAGAACACATTTCGTACATTCATAGATTCAAAAATTTTATCTGTTATAAATGTTTCTGAAGACACGTTGGGAGTACACAAAGATTTAAAACATTTTATTTTTTAGATTCTCAAATTGTATTTTTGTAAGTATTTCATACTCCTTTTAAATGGTGCATAAAATGTTTTTTTCGTCTGACATTAGAAAACAATAAATCAAGATTTAATTCATGATGTTTCATGTTTATTTACTTATTCGGATAAATTAAATGCATAAAATAAATTATAAATTAAGAAGAAGTTTAATTTATAACTAAAACTTTAGACAAACAGCCCGACCATAAAATTGGGTTGCCAATGAACCAAATATGAGTGAAGTTAATAAAAATATAAATATGTTATATATGAAGTAAAAAATATGCAAAATTTTTTAAATAAAATATTATAATTGATTTTAAATGATTTGGTATTCAATTACATATTGCTATAGCAATGTGTGTCTTAATTATTTCACAAAAATACAAGTACATACTTTAATTTAGCTACATTCCACAAAGTACCTTAAAGTCTAATATGATTATATTTTGTTGTTGCTCATTGTCTTTAATATGAATCACATCGAAAGTCGTCGTTATCGTTAAAGTAACTGTCAACATTCCCTGAGGTATATTTGTATTCACACTTACCATAATGACAGTCAGCTAAGGCTTTTGTGTTCTGAATATCATTTCGCTACGTACATATGTATATGTATGTATATAAATACGTCACAAGAACATAATAAGACAACGAAGAATAAACTGTGGTAATAGTAGTATCAGGCATCAGTAACAGTAAATCGAGGATGAGTACACACGTTCCATATGAAATTTATATATTTACTATATACGCTCAGTTGCTCAAAACACGTTTAAAAACAAACATTTTACACGTTAAATGATAAAACCGTCTTATACGAATACATAAGTTTATAAATACACACAGAAAAAAGATTTGTTGGAAAATGGTTGTAATAATATAAATTTATTTTAAATAACCAAAAGTGTGTAAATCTAATGGATTTTCCATATTTACAATATTTATAACTTAAATGGAATGGAATTAGAATTCACACAATAATTAATTTAGTTATCTAACCCAATTGAAATTATTTTAAAATTTATTTAAAGATATAAAAATGACAACCGAATTGAAGCTATTACAAAAAGTTGTAGTAGTAGAAATTAATGGTTGCAGTTCTAAATTTGTTATAAAAATTCAGTAGTTACAAAAATTTAAACAAATTCGGGGATTACAATCGAAAATTTGGTAAAATTCATTAACATTTTGAAACAAATTATTTATATAAAAGAAACATTTGTGTGTTAAAATTATTTAAATGAAAAAATTTTAGATTCAAACCAAGAAATGGAAAATATGTACATATATCTTGTTTGATGGTTCTGTGGTTATAAAAAAATATATTCACGAAGTTCAAGTCACATGCTTTAAATTTTGTCGTGTTTGCAGTAATGGTAAGTGTAACTTATTGTCAAATATTTCTGCAAAATCGCTGACTAATAATAAATTTCTTCCAGACAATCATTAGTGTAATGTTTCAAACAGTGGAAAAATATCTGTGTCTGCCGTACTGGTGTTAAACGTTGTCAAGCTGTCTGTTCTCGATTCCCTATCTACTGCTATGGTTAGGTGTGAAAATGCAGATAAGAATTTTTGGAAGTGCCATTTGGGACAGGACACTAAGTAGTATAATTTAGTGCCTAAAAGTTGTCGAATCAGTTGACGAAGATTGAAGTCTTATAACTGTGATTTTTTTGATATCCCCTTCGTCAAAGAATGTACCAGTCTGAATATAAAAAAGACGTAATTAACAAATTTTCAAGCTTTAATGTTCGATAAGTCCTGGAGTGCATCATATCTTAAATAATGTATTATAATGTTATTTTATTTATTTCATCCTTTTTTATTTTTAATAAAAATATATTAAAAAAATAGTAATTCACAATAACGACATTAATAATTTCAATCCATATTACAGTTCAACTTTAAAATACTTTTGTGTGTACCGAATTTATTCAGTAGTCACAATTAAAATATGGCAAAAAATTCGGTTGCAACATTGAATCTGTTTTCTCTGTGTATATATTTTTATGAATATGTGTTTGTGTACATATCTCTGTGAATGTATGCGTGTGGTGATAATCAGGTTATTTAGTGCTATTGAGGAGAAGTAAGCTCTAGCGATTGTTGTATAAGTGCATCAATTCTCAGTGTCAATGTGTTTATATATATGTATGTGTTTTATGTAAAAAAGGTTTTTTTTTTTTAAAAAAATAAAATATAAAATACATAATAATTCCCTGTGTGAAATTTGTATTCTTCAGAGATTCCTCTCCCAGTGCCCATATACAAAACTAGAATTTCTCAAGGATAGGATCAGGTATCTATTTGAAAAAACATTTCTTTTCGTCTTATTTACAACAGGTTTATTTGCATTCGAAACATTTTAAGTTATTATAAACATTTTTTTATTTATTTATATACTATTAATTTTTTTTTTTTCTTGAATTGATTCCTTTGAGCAAAGGAATTATGCAATTTATTCCACTTAATGAAAGTTAATTTTCCATTTTCTTCAATCATTAATATTTTAATTTTTTGACTATTAATTGCTTTTTCAATTGTATAATAATGGTAATTTCATTATTGTCCCTATTAAAAGTTTTTACTTTTCAACTTTATCCTGGGGTAATTATTTATTTTAACCTACTTTTTCCTTTTAAACCCAATGGCAAAAATAAGGAAATTATTTTCATATATTTACATGCATATAAATAATAAAATACAATACAGAAAAAATATAAAAATATCCCAACAGTTTTTTAAATTTACCCCCTTTTAGACAGACATTTGCGTCTACACACCTAACTCATTCCAATATGTACATTTTTTTCTTTACCCCAACTTCGCACATTTTGTCAGCGAAAGTTAAGCAAAATGATACTCTACTGACTCTTTGGTAAGCATTGAGGTGGCTTTTTGACTCTTTAGCAAGCGTGGAGGTGGCGATTTATACTTTATTGACCCTTTGGTAAGCATGGTGGTGGCGATTGATATTTTACTGACTCTGTGGAAAGCATAAATGTGGCGATTGTTTTTTTTTTTTTTTTAGAAGTCACGAAATGGTCAGTACAGGTTGGGTTACTTGACTAACGGCAATAAATACATGGTAGGACATTTGGTTCCGATGCATCTTTTTTAGACGTGTGTAGTGTCAATTATCAATTTATTGACTCCTTGGTGCTTAACAGAGTCTTTAGTATTTTACTTTGTAAAAATTGATGATGCAATTGATAGCTCTTGATATATGTGATAAACCCTCCAAAGAATTTTTTGCTGGTAGGCAAAATTTTTGTTTTATGACCATTTAAACTTTTCTATTTTTGCACCAAGGTAGTTACAGATAAATCGAAAAAAATAATATCAATATAGTTCGAAGCTAAAATAATTTTCCATAATTGTTTAGAGCATTTCATTTGTCGTTTTTTCTTTAACAGCTTTATAAAAATGATTGGTTTACAAATTTATCATAAATCAATGTTACCGGAATGATTGGATTTTAAATAATAAATGACAGACTCAATTTCCATAAATTGGCTTTTTCGAACTACCCACTGTATTGCCACTTTTTGGTCCTTGGGTACCAATAGACTTGCTCCTAGGACATCCCCATTATAAAGTGACTAGTCACGTAGTTAGTAAAGTGACTAGAGGTGCCTAAATGTAGTCAGTCAAGTAACTGGTTTGCGACAGTCACCATAGACTGCTGGGATGTTGTAAGTAAATATGTAAAATAAAAAGTACATTAAAAAAAGACATTAAAAGTACCTAAAAATTAAACTAAACAAAGTATTAATTTTTTTTTTAAATTGTATGAAAAAAAGTAGGTAAATATAGAAGTAAAAATTCAAATTATCTTAAACACATTTTTATGGTACTTGCAGCTAAATTATTTTTAATTTTTTAGGATGCAATTGAGCCTGCGAAAGACAATGTTTATTCTTTAAATTAAAAGATATCACCTACACATTAAAGTGTCCCGAGGATTTTTGAGATTTCGACGTAAGAATTTGCTTAATACAAAAAATTATTAAAATTGGTCTTCAGTAACCTACCAGAGACTGAAAAATCATGGGTCCCATACACTTTGGTAAAACAAAAAGTTTTGACTTTATGCTGGTTATGGAAAACAATTTTTCCCATGCGATTTTGTTTCGCTAGAAGACTTTTTAAGACATTTTGATGAAATTTTTTTTGGAAAATTATCTATTGTCAACAGCACTTACTACAATGAAAATTTAGCCATAAAAGGAACAAAATTATATAATTTTTATCCGTTTTCAAGAAAAAATTTCGAATTTTTTTTTTGCGCGATCTGGCGGTTTATGAACCAACATTTTTACGAAAATATTTAAAATATTTTTTCTTAATTGGTTAAAATTTTTGATACCCATTTCAAGACAAAACTCAATACTTTCTTTGGACGAAATGTTCTAGACCCGCAACTTTCAATCGCTGCTAATTGGAGTAAAAGGGGTCTAAAATTTAAATTCAGGGAAAGGTGATATCAAAATTTTAATGATCACATTTGATTTTTTTTTTTTTTTATTGATTATTAGGTAAAAAAAAAATCTGTTTTAGAATTTTAAGTTTTTTTTTTTTTTGCAGTCCGTCTATACATAAGAGTTAAATGGGTCGCAAATTATGCATAATTCAGGGAAAGGTGATATCAACACTTAAATGATCATGTTTAATTTTCCTATTTTATTAGTTAGTAAAACAATGCATTTTTAAAATTATCAGATGCTTTTTGACTGAATGGTAATGTCCGTCCGTCTATACATTCGAGTTAAATGGGTCGAAAATGGCGCTAAATTCAGGAAAAGTTGATATTCAAATTTTGATGATCACGTTCTATTTTTTCTATTTATTAGTTAGTAAAAAATGCATTTTTTTAATTATAAAATATTTTTTTTGCAGAATGGCAATGTCCCTCCATCTGCTTATTCATTTGAGTTAAACTTTTTTTTTATACCCACCATTAAAAAAAAAAGGGGGGGTATATTGATTTTCTCATTCCGTGTGTAACATATCGAAAAAATCATCTAAGACCCTACAAAGTATATATTTTCTGGGTCCTGGTTAGATTCTGAGTCGATCTAGCTATGTCCGTCCGTCTGTCCGTCTGTTGAAAGCAGGATAGGGCTCGAACGGGATAACTTAGGGGGACGAAATTTGGCACAAATGTTTGTCCTATATAAGGTTTGCTTGGGATTGAAAATAGGCAAAATAGGTTAATAAACAAAAAGTTATGGGCCAAAAACTAGAAACACAGGGTGTCCGTTTTTTACTTTCCTGCTGATATTTCATAAACAAAAGCATGTACTACAACGAAATTTTGTACGTATAGTTCGAGGATTGATATAAACTAGGAAACCACAAATGGGCGTGGTCCGCCCACTTTACCGCCTACCTCCCATATAAGGTGAAAATCAACGAAATTGTGTTTAAATGTTCAAGGACTCCCTCCCGTATAACGTAGAATTTGAAAAAGTTGATGGTGGGTATATAGATTCGGCCGGGCCGAATATAACATTCGCGCTTGTTTTACTCTAAATTTGACTAAATATGGAAAAGACTTGACCAACATCTTGTAAAGTTGAAACTGTTGAAATTCCAAATGAATATATGGGATCCTGCTACTAAACTCCAAATGTTACTATATTCTGCTACGTCTATGTGAAATTTCATGTAAATTCAACCAGTCAATTAGAAGTTACAAATTTATTTCGATTAGGCCCCACTGTTTAATGTTTTCACTTAATCTGTTTTTTGTATGAAACCTACTGGAGTTTTTATTCGAAAAAAATAAGAATTTCTCAAATTGGGCTACACATGCGCACGATTTTCTTTTCCTTTTTTCATACGATTAAACATTATGTAACATTTTAAGTTGCATACCATGAAATTTATAAACTGTGTATTTTAGGACAATTTAAAAAAAGTAACAAAAATATTGGGACAAAATATAATTTATAAATACTTGAAGAAAAGTACACTTAAATACTATTTTAAATTTTTACTTTAAAAGACTTTTTATTTAAAATAAATACACTGAAACTTGATGAAAATTGAATTTTTTACTGATTTTCAAAAATTTAAAAAAATGTTTAACTTTGACAGTTCCCTACAAGAAAACAACACAACCTAGCTTAAAGATTTTAATTGATATTGAAAAATAATTTTGTCTACTTTTATTTGGTATCCAAATTTATTACAAAAATTGAAATTTCAAAATTAAATTAATAGCCAATTTTGACACATTTTAATTATCAATTAAATCAATTAAAAAAATAATATTTTTTTCCATATTAAGCTAATTTTTACGCATCGTTTGAGAGGTCTTCCTACAAAATTTTTGTCTATGGGACACTCTACTACACATGTACATTTTTTAAGGTCTACTACAAAAGGGTTTAAAAATCAAATTTAAAGTTAATAAATTTGTAAAAGAATATCACAGCAGAAGTTACCGTCTTTTGTGGTCTACCCACTAAACCCTTGAACCACTAGGTATCTGTGTTTTTCAAACTTAACTAAAAAATACCTGAGCTCTTATTTTATTTATTCAGATATCGCTAATGGCTCATAAATTTAAACAACAAAAATACTTTTTGGATCCACAAAATGTTGCGTATGAGTAACGTGTAGTACTTATAATACACATACATAGTCTAAACATCTAAAAGAATACCCAGCAAAGATAATATAATTACATGTAATAAAAACAATATTTTTTTGTTTGTTTAGTCTTCATGTAGGAATAGATTGTCCCGAACAAAAAAATAAAAAAATTATATGAAGAAAATTAAACATTTATCTTCAGTTGCGCTTGTTCAGGAAAGAAAAATTGCATTTGCCCCCCAAACGATCTTCATTTTTTTATTTCATCTTAAAAAGTTGTTCAATGATTAAATCATTTTATTTTTGAGATATTGTAAAAATATCTTTCTAAAAGTTTTAAAAAGATTTTTGCTGGAATGAAAGATATATTACATAAGAAATCGGACTTGATTTATATAAGTTATGATTTTTTCAAACTGTTACATACTAAAGGTAGTCAACTTTGACACCCTGTAGCTTATATCGTGTTATCACAGAATGACTACAAGATTAGTTTTCTGAAAGACTAGGTTCTCCTCTACAACTCTTCTATACATTTTAATTCGATCTGAGCAGTAGTTTATGAGATACAGATTTATTACCAAAAATTCTACGTTTGGTAAACCACAATTTTGAAATTTAAACAAATTTTGTAGTATTTTTGTATCTACCTTATCATTACACATCGCTTGAGCGGTTTTCCTGCATCAAAATTTCAAAGGAAAGGATGAGAAGCCTCATTTGAGAGAACTTCTTTAAAAAGCAAACCATTTATTAGCTAATAAATAAATTTAGTTCATTGTGACCTATTTTAGTTTCTGTTAAAAAAAATAAAACGCTTTATATTCATTGCAAAATATGTATTTATGTATATGTAGCAAACAGTTAAAGTACATTTTGCATTATGTCTACATATTTTATTTCATTGTTATTAAAGTAAAATTCCCAGCCATAATTTATTTACATTAAGCCACATCATAAATAATATCTAAGTAAATACAGACTCATTTTGATTTAAGTGTTTAATTTTATTTTATTCGTATTTCTTTTGTAATAAATGAAAATATACATAAATAAGTGTCTAAATAAATAGTAATATTTTTTGATATGAGTTCCTTCATTAATTATAACAATAGAAACAAAAGTTAATAACTAAACCAAACCAAAAAATACACACACTGCTACTGTACGAGTAAAACTCGTACAATAAAAGTTTTGCAAAGATTAAAAACACATTAATTTTTATTCTTCTTACAATTAGAAATCAAAATCTTAGAAAAAAAAAGAATACGTAAAGAAAACTACTCATAGAAATATTTTTATTTGCTGCAGCCACCTTCAAGTTTTATTTATAGTTTGTTGTCCTTGCCACCAGTAACACCATCTCCTCCAACACGAAATTATTTGTACGAGTTTGGGTACTAAGAAATATTCCTGGTTAGTTGATGCAGCAGTTGCTAGTTATCTTAAAGTGTAATTTTTGGTATGATTTTGAAAAGTTTGTAATAAATCCTTATAAGACACATAATGAGTGTTACGCCAAATGAAGTCTTTAACAGGTTGTGTATGAAAAGCCATCTGAAAAATGTAGACAAAAGCAAAAGAAAAAAAAGTAGAATTAGAAATAAAATGAAAAATGTAAGAAAATTGCAGTAACATAAATAAATAAATAATTACACAGGTTAACACATTTGGACAATGAAAGGGTATTAATTTTAAACCCTATAGGAAATTTATTATTTAAATTTAAAAAAATTAAATGACATTTCTGGATTTTTACATATTTTTGATCGAGTGAAAACTGAAATTTTTTATAATTTATTTTATTCTATACAAAATAATTCGGTATATTTTACATAAAACTTTATTATATCCCAGCCTTATATAAAAGCTTTTGGAAGCTTCTGATTACACGCAGAGAGAAAATATAGTTGTAGTGACCATAATTTAAGAGCAACATATTATGATTGGAACATAAGATCACAGCGAAAAATAGAAATGATTATAAGTAATAATTATTATGGTGTCCGATTTCGTGTTTTTTTTTTTTTTTTTTTTTTTTTTCATGTTCATTCATTATCATTCTAGTTTTTCATATACAGTGAAAGCTCCCATGGGTGGACAGCGATTGTCACGATGATTTTGTCCGTTAACTGGAGATGTCCGTCTATGGGATATGGTACATTATATTTTTTTACAAGGGGTAATTCTGTACTATATCTTTTTACTTCAACATTTAACATTGATTGTAATGAATTAACTTATAGATTCTTATTTATACATACTACATAACTACTGAAAAATCAAATGTTGGTTTTATTTACTGGACTATAATCTACTGACACAAAAAATATCTATGCAAAAAATTTCATGTTTATATATTCAAAAATGACATCAATATTGACAAAAGTCAAAAGATCGTTACATTAACTTTGTAAACGAAACAGATGTAAAATTTGTTCCATTTAAGAAATATTTTATATGGAAGGTATTTTATGATTTATCTATTTTTGCATAAAGGGAACATTTGAAAAATTTTAATTTAATTTTAAGGCAAACAACTTAAAATTGTGTTTTTTTTTTTTTTTTTTTTTTTTTTTCTTTTGCTCTGCGGCAAACGATTCCTCTAGGAAATTTTCAAAATAAAACGAGAGAAGATATAGTCGGTCAAGCCCGACTATATGATACTCTACACCATTTCGATCCACATAATTTTATTTTTATGTATATACAACATACTTGTGTTAAATATTAACATAATACTAACATTTGTATGGGATTATGCACGTTAGTGATTTTCGGGAGAGGAGTTTATATGGGAGCTATGGTCAGTTATGGACCGATCTTCATGAAGTTTGGCAGACAGATTTTTGCTGATATAAAACTTATTTGTACTAAATTTCATTAAAATATTCCTATTTTTAAGGCATCTATAAGTGTTAAAACTCTATTCCGGGAGGACATTTGTATGGGGGCTAGGTGAAATAATAGGCCGATCATAACCAAATTGAAAAAAGCATATGTACTAAATTTCATAAAATTATCTTTAAAATTGCGACCTGTACTTTGCGCACAAACTTTACATGGACAGCCAGCCAGCCAGCCAGCAAACCGAAGATTTTTTCTCTGCGTTACAACTTCTGCACAAACACACCCTACACCACCAAAGGTGGTGTAGGGTATAAAGACAAGCTTCACAACAAGGCAATCTTCATATGCTAGCATGTTACTCCATTTAAAAACGACAGGATGAACTTGGGAAAATGATGTTGATGACCTGGCGTCGATTCTTAGCAGCAAATATTTTTTTTATATGACTAATGACAATGTCGCTCCGCTTGTTGTGCCTTTCATTCAAAAAAGTTCTCAAGATTTGTAGGAATCTGTTGCCATTGCGTTATACAAAAAATCATGGGCCTATCATCGAGACGTAAGACATAGATAATTGGGACAAAATCTTTTTTTAGGGATCAAATTTTCATTTTCTCTTTTCTAGTATGAAGAATTTTTAATCAAATGTAAAAGTCAAAATTTAATTAAAACCAACAAAGTTAATCAAAAGTTAATTGAAAAATGAATAGTAAACTATTTAAATTCAAAAAGTATAAGTAAAGTTTAAATATGAATGAAAACACGGACAAAAATTAAAATTAGAAGCATCTCATTAAACAACATTCGGTACATTTCTTTTACCGTTTGTGATTTTTGTCCGGCTACGAGAGATGTTTTCTTTAAAAACAGGAGTCCGCGTTCACCCAAGAAAGCGTCCGCCTAGCGTAGATTTATTTATTCTAAAAAAGCCACCTATACCATGGGACCTAAAAAATTGTCCGCCTACCGGAGCTGTCCGGCTATTGGAGCTGTCCGTTAAGGGATCTTTTACTGTTATTGAACAATCCTACTACATTATCTCATTCTATCAGATTATAATTTTATGTTATTATATTACAATTCTATGTTAATATATTATGTTATTATACAACCTTGTTATATTATGATTCTTTTTTATAATATTATTATCCATTCTTCATATTGTTATGTTATCATATAGTTGTTCAATGTTATCATATAATTGTTCAATATTATCATATTGTTATTTCATTTTCGAAAATTATTATTCCATCTTATTACATATTAAAATAAAACGTTTTTATTTATATAAATTTTTTATTAAAAATAATATAGAAAAGTGTTAACTAACCAAAAAAAAAAAAATACATACACAAAAAAATGTAGTCTATGAAAAGATTTATCGAAGATAAAAACTATTCCAATTACTTTTTTAATTGTATTAATTATTAAATTAATCAAAATTAAAATTTTCTAATATTTCTTTCTTATTGTTTCAATTAATAAATTAATCAAATATAAATAAAAATAAGTGAATTGAATATAAAATTTTATTCATAGTTTGAATTTCAATTAATAAAATAATTGAATACGTATATTCAGAATTGACATTAAATTTTAGATTTTTCTATTTACAATTTGAATTTAATTTGTTAGAATACTTTGATTTTGAATAATTTATTTAATTATAAAAATACCTGAAATCAGTTTAAGATTCTAATTAAGATTTTTATTGAAATTTTTTCCAAAATATATTTTTCTGTGTATTATTTGTTCATTTATTATATTCATTTTTATCACCATATGTTGTTCAAATGCAAGATATTTTTTCTTTTTTTTTAACTAAAAGGATAAGTATTATATTTATTTGAAACATTTTATTGTTAGGGAAATAATAATATTAATATGGTTTTAAAACAGTTTAAGAACAAGGAAAGAAACTTTTTTGATTCAAATATATAAAAATTTTTATTGATTGCAAACATTAAACGACAAAATTTAAACAAAAACATTGTTATCATGAACACAGATTTATTCGAATCAAAGGAAATTATTAATGAGAACATAATATTACTGTAGTAATAATGCTGTAATCATGTTTTTTCTTTGCGTATACTGAGATAATAAAATACTGTTTGTGATCATTTTTATATGCTGTAGACTAATTTTACTTTTTCATAGTAACTGATATAAGTTTACTTTACCACAAGGTAGACAAAATTATTTGTAACCCTGTGCAAGTGACCCAACCAAGAAACCAAACCAAAGAAACAAACAAAAAATGTAATTAAAAACTACTTAGCTGAAGTAATAATATTTTTGTTCATAATAAGTATGCAATTAATTTCCTGACGTCTCTTGTTCGTTTTTGTTTTTACATTCAAATGATTTAAAATATTTCTCTGAATTTCGTTAATGCTCTTGATTATTATTAAAATCCCATAAAGGTATAAATTTATATTATCTGATTTAAAAAAATTATACCTACATATGTACATACCTTTTATAAAAAGTTTTCCTTTTACTTAAATCTTTTTCGGTATCCTTGAAGAAATACTTGCGTATACCGCTTAAATACGAACGAAAATATTCATTCCAATTAATTGTATTCGTATTGAATTGTAAAACTTTTTTTTCTTCTGGCGTCATCAATGCATCCAATTCAGCTATATTTTGATTGGTGAACATCCATTCTTTGAGACCAAACCAGGACATCATGTAAATGATTTTTGTTATCTTTGCATAAGCTTTAATATAACTTCAAAAAAAAAAAACAACAACATTTAAAATCTTGGAATGCATTCATCATTTGTATTGTTAAACATTATTCAATTGAATTGTATTTTATATTCAAAAGAGAGAATCATGCCAACTTTTCGTTTTTGAAAATAAATAATTGACATACTTACATGCATTTCTGTCCAGTAACCATGGCAATTAAATCTAGTACATAAGCCGGTATATGATGTAGAAAAATGGAGGCGGCATAATGTAATGGCTTCCATGGTATTATTATGTACGAAAAGCACCTGATCACCAAACAGCAAACAAACAAACCAAAGAAAAAAAAAAAGAACATTAAAAAGAAGAAAAATACTTACAAACAAACATGGCAAAACATATGCCTGGTAAAGTTATAATAATGACACTTTGTTCGTTCAATCGTTCGTCTATCTGTCCGTCCGTCTGTCCTTCTTTTGTTTGTTCATCATGGTGGAGATTTAAATACGTAATTTAATCTGTAATTTCATGGTTCATAACAATTCATTGTTAAGCTGGTGACACTCTATTTATATGAAATATTACAAGCATTTATGTAGATCATAATTCACCAAGTAATACACAAAACATACGACAAACTTTTTGAATTTTAAAATACGTTAAATTCACTTTAAAAGTGTAAAAAATATTTCAAAATATTATTAATTTTCGAAACATTTTGAAAAATTTTTAATAATATTTTGTATTGAATTTTTATGAAACATGCAACAAAAACTCTTATGAATTCTACATTTTATATGAACTTAATTTTATTTGCAATTTTTTAAAAAAGTTTTTCTTATATGGTAAGTACTTATAAAAAGGTGAACTATAGTCGACTTAAATGTATTCATAAATTTGCTAAAGTTTGTCTGCTTGTGTCATACTCTCAGATTTTTTCTGATATTAGCAATGTATGGCAAAAGTATGGCAGCAATGTATGTTGCATGTACTTTTTATGTTGCATACGCAAATGTGTACTAACCCAGCAAACAAATAAGTGTAATTTATAATTAAGAATAATTAAAAAAACTAATATTGTTTTTTTATTTTATTTATTTATTTAGTTATAATTAAAATTATAAAAAATAAAGGAGCACTAGCCAAGGAGTAACAAGAGACTAACATATTTGTCAAAAAACCTAAGTCGGTTGTCAAAAGCCTAAATCGTGCAACAACATAATACATGTAGTCAAATACATTTTTTTGTTGCTAAAGGAAAATGAAAACACATTTTGTTCACAATACAACGATTTTTTTTTTTTCAATTGTCAATCGAGAATTTCGCTTCTATATGTTACTCTATGGCACTAGCATCCAAGGCTTTCGGCAAAATATTGTCAAATATTTCAAAATTAATAAAAAGTTTTTCTGTAATTAATCAAGTAACATTACTGGGGAATCATTGGGAAACCTTAAACCTAATTTCTATCTGAATAAACTTTAGAGGCTAACAGTAATCACAAAATTCTTTATTTCCCTTTTTTATTTAGTTGAAATTTGATATTTTGGTAACTAGTGATTGAAGAAAATATGACTTAAATTTTTTAAAATTTTTCATGAATGAATAGTGTGATTCCCGAAATTGAGCCTTATATGGGAGCTATGGTAAATTATAAGCCAATTCTGATAAAATCCGATCTTAATGAAATTTGGCACAAACATTGATGCATATACAAAACTTCTTTTCACCGAATTTCATTAAAATATTTTCATGATCGTTAAACCCCTATAGCGGGAGAACTTTTGCTAGGTGAAATAATGGACCGATCATAATCAATTTTAACTAGCTTCTTCCTTGAGTCAAAATAATTATTCGAGACAAATTTCATCAAGATATCTTTAAAATTGCGGCCTGAACTTTATTCAATAAGTTTACATGGATGGTCATCTAGCAGGCCGGACGGGTGGTCGGACATCTTTAAATCGACCCAGAAAGAGATGCTGTGTCGAACGATATACATTAAGATGGGTATTGAATATTTTTTTTCTGTGCGTTACAAACATCAACGCAAACGCATAATACTCCAACCAGTATGAGTTTTTTACAAACCTTTTTAACCCTTATAATTGGATATCCCAAATTATGGTGGTGTTCTCCTGTACAAGAAAACTCTCTGAAAGTCAATTGAGACACAACAAAATATCGACACTGATGCAATTAAAACTGGCTGATAATTGTCAGAAAAATATATTCAGAAAAATCTTCTTTTTATGACAAACGGCTGATCCTACATTCAATAAAATTCAATGAAAAATTTTAAATAGTGAAAGTAGTGGTATAAACTAGTTTAAGTGTTGACTTTAGAATATATAATTATAATACGGGTAGGTCCACATTGTCAAAAATTGGACACTTCTGATATAAAAATATTTAAAATTTCTTTATATCTCAACCTAATTTTATATGAAACATATAGGTAGGTGTAGGTGTAAGTTATATCTTTTGTTTTAAGAGATATATGGCTTCAAAAATTAAAATTTTTACTTTTTGAAGTACCCTAGTGAAGTTTTTTTTTTCGCTTTAGCGTGTCTAAATTTTTGAAGTATTTTATGTTTTAATAACATTCTGAAAGATGAATTAATATAAAATAGCATGAAGAAAAAAAATTATTACTACGAAGACCAATTTTTGAAATCACATGTTCTAATATGCTTTTAGTTTTTTTATAATATAAATTTTTGTTCCCAGATATCGGATGGGAAAATATATAGAGAAATTGGAACACCTTTTTAGGACTAGACTTGATTAGTACCTTTTGTGGGACTCTAATGAGCGAAGCAGATCCGATTAATCGCTTTTTATTAAATAAATTGTTTATTAAATTTCGAGTAATTATTAAACAGAGTTACAAAATGAAAAAAATGTTCTGAGACACGGAGTTTCTCAGTCAATTCGGATACACGGTATTAATAAGTACTAAGCCCCTAATCCACTTTTTTTGAATTGTCTCTAGTTCTTGCGATAAATCGCGATTTGTAAAATTAAGGATATTGTACTATATATATTACAGCATATCTGGAAAACGACTTGTCTGATTTTGGTCAAAAAAATATCAACAAATTTTAATTAAAAGTGTCTACAAGTCGTTCCTACATTAATACAGCAGTTATAAAGATATTAACTAGGGTATTCACTCGAATATTGTTTGTTCGATTAATCGACAAATGAAAATAAAATAATTGTTCGATTAAATTAAAATCAAGAATTTCGAGTAACACTTTATTCGAGCAAATTATGCCGATTAATCGAATAATTCGAGTAAAAAAATATTTTAAATATTTGCTTTCTTAACTAGTTTTTAGGATGTTATAATTTTAGTTTTCCAAAAAATTTAGCTTTGTTTCGAATCTAAAAGTGGTACCATAAATTGGAATTTTATTAAAAAAAATTGTATTTAGTAAAAAGAACCAAATATATGCCTAAATTACAATACGTAGTTAAAGGTAATTTTTTAATTACAAAAATTAAATAAAAATATAAACGTCACTTTAAAAAATTATAAAGTAAAATTCAAATAATTTTAATAGGTATAAATAGTAAGAAATAAATTGAAGGAAGGTTCCAAAGAGTAACAAGAGACGAGACTAATTGTCAAAAACCTAAGTCGGTTGTCAAAAACCTAACTCATGCAACAACAAAATACATGTAATCAAATACATTTTATTGTTGCTACAAGAAAATAAAAACACATTTTTGTTTACAAAGCAACAATTTTTTTCAATTGTCAATCGAGAATTTCGTCTCTATATGTTACTCTATGGAAGGTTCTACGAATGAAAGTACATAGTTTATATACCAATAAACGCTCAGTCTGGTGTGATGGTTTGAATGAAATTTGTAATATAGAAGTAATTTGGATTTAAAAGTAAGTTTAGCATGTAAACTCTTTCTTTATGTTACGAATAGCTGAACCACTTTATCTAAAAAAAGGATGATTCAAAGTGCTTTTTATCATTTTCAAAATGCAATAACTCAGAAACTAATAAATATATTTTCGCAATTCTTTATGTAAAATATATACTGAGTGTTTTTTTTACATTTATTATTTTAAATTTACAATAAATTTGTCCATTAAATGGAGAAAAGTGAATAGTTCAAACTAAATGTATATTTGACTAATTTATTATATTTTCTTATATTTTTACACTGATATTGTTAAACATTTTTCCACAAAATTGAACTAAAACATAGTCATGATATCATTATAAAACAAATAAGAGTAAATTATCTTAAAATTATCATCTTATTGCCTTTTAAATATTGAACATAATTGAACAATGAATTATAAAACATTCCAAAATCTTATACCCAAAATAAATCTGGATTTAGTAGATCTTCGATACTAAAAAATATTGTGCAAACATTTTTATTATAACTAAAAGCTTCTGTTGTACATAGGTTAGTATGTGCCCAAATTAAAAAGTGAGGTTATGAGACAAAATCGCAAATTATTTAAATGGGTATCATTTTTTTACAGTGTAAAAACTAGTAATTTTACAGCGTCATAAATGTTACAAAAAGCACTTCAGATTACCCTTAATATAAAATTTGGTTAAAATTGATAGACCAAATTTGTTAGACCTATTTATTTAACTATCAATGAACATATTAAATATAGAGAAACTACGCCATTATCAAAGCAAAAGAAACAAATATTCATAAATATTTAGGCAAATTTTAATTTTATATTAATTTGGAAAGACTATTTCTTATTTTAAGATATATTTTTGTTTTCTTTTTGATAAGCATTGAAAAGTCGAGAAAAATTTTAAGGTATAAATAAATCGAACAACTCGAGTAACTTAAAAGATTTATTCGATTATTCGAGTAACTTAAAAACTGCATTTTCGAGTTATTTGATTATTCGAACAATGAAAAAGTCGAGTAAAATGAATACTCTAATATTAACCCTAGAATACTAACGTTATTTTAACAACTTTTTATACTCGGCGCTATTCTAAAAATATGAACAAGTAAAAATGGTTTATTTTTGCATTTATATATGAAAAAACATCTCCAGAATACTTCTCTGAAGGTTTAAAATTTTTTTTTTAAATATTAATGGATTAAGCCCGTTTAATACTAAAACATATTTCATTAAAATCGATGTATCAGTTTTGATTTTATTTATAAGTTAGTGGAAATATTCATTTACAAGTTACATATAAAAATTAAAAAAAAGAATAATAACAAACAATTTTTTTTTGAATTTTTTGATATTTTCTTGAACAAAATCAGAAAAGTCGTTTTAGAGATATGCTTCAATATATAGTGCAAACTCCTTACAAATCCCGATTTATGACTAGAACTAGAGTCAATTCAAAAAAAGTGGATTAGAGTCTTAGTACTTATTAATACCGTGTTTCCGAATTGACTGAGAAACCCCGTGCCACAGAATCAGTGTTTCCCGGTGTTATTTGTCTTTTTCTTCAAACGTTTGACTTTTGGCTTACTGGGTAAGCAGGTATGTATATTATATATGCTGCTTTTGTTGTACTCTCTTACATGCACATTCAACACCACCACTACAATCATCATATGGTTAGTAGGTATCAATATGTATTGCTGTATCGGTTTTAGGTTACACTGCAGATAAAGTTATTGAATGAAATAGTTTGCCAAGTATTTTGAGTTAGTTATGGTTCTATGTATGTAAGTGATTCTAACTTACATACACATAAATATAAACAATAAATGTATATTAGTGTTATTCAAATTAAAAAAATAATTATATTCAGCATTGTTAAACTCAGAAAATTTATAAAATATAAATCAATTTAAAGGAAAAAAATTAGTTTCCTTAACTTTTAAGCATATAAGTCGACTTAAGTAGTGATTTTATGATATCCATCCATCCTTCCGACTAAAGAAATGTCTATCAAAAACTCTAAATGTCCTATATTAATTTCAGCCTCTTATATTTTAATGCTATTAATGTAAGTAATATTTACTTTATATATAATCTAGTCTTAATTAAAACTTTATTTTATTTGTTACTGTTTTCTTTTTAATTTGAATCCTTCTAATGCTCATATTTATGCATAAAGTTGTTATTGTCGCTGTTTTTGTTGTCAGTGTTTTTTTTATTTTATTTTTTTTTATTGTGTTTTTTTCATAGACTCAACCCATAGTATTAAGTTTATAAAAAAGTTTGTCATTTCCTTCGTAACTATCAGAGATATTTTTGGAACAATCATATGCTTTTATTCTATAAGGAGTGCGATCGAAAAAATCTTAACACACGTTTTGCCTCATAACTTTTTTCGGAATCAATATTGAACATTTGTTTTATCTAGTTATCATGGAAAAATACGTCAGTTATTATTTTCAATAACAACTATGTTGATTTGTCGTGATTTTCATCAAAATGAGTGAAGAAAAAGATTTACGTGCTACAAATTATAAAAAATTTTCAAAAAAAAAAAAAAAAATCCAAATAGGTCCTACAAATTGGACCCAGAATTAAATTTCTGTCGTCAAACTGTTTTTAATAGTATTAAATAGTATCAGGAGAATTTGACCATTGATATGAAACCTTGTTCGGAAAGAAAAAAAGGACCATATGATATTGGGAAGGCCAGAAAATTGAAAGCATATTGAAAGGAACTCCAAACACATCTGGTAGAAAAGCAGCTCAGTTATCTCAGTGCTTCGACTATTTGTTGCGAAAATTTAAAGCTAATGCAGAGTTGATAACATATAAGGTTTAAAAAGTTCCAAAAAGAAATGCTGCAAAAAATTTAGAAGCCAAGAATAGGGCAAGGAAATTAAACCAAATTTCATACAAAAATACTAAAGGTGTATAATTGACGAAGAAACGTATGTGCTGGCAGAATTTTTGCAGCTTATGTGTCAAAACTTTTATATTGTTAATGCTCGAGGCAATGTTAAAGATAAGTTTAGGACCCAAAAGCAGCAAAAATTTCTTACGAAATTCCTGGTATAGCAGGGTGATTCCATGTCAAAACGGACAGCAATCGGATTTGACAACTCCGATTTCAATGAAATTCACTATAAGCATTGACCATTGAAAGTGTTTCCGAAAACATAAAATTTCAGACCCATGTTTCTCATCACTCGGGAAATATGACGGTTTAAAAAACGAAAAAATGTTAAAAACTTTACAAATTAATACTTATTTAACTCTTAATAACTTCTTAAATATACATGGTAGATCTTTATTTGTTGCTGCATATTCAAGACAAAGATATTACCTTCATGACGATATATACAAAGTGTTTTGCGTGAAAAGTTCAAAGGTCAAAGTTGGAGATAAAAAAATTCAAACTATTATATCTCAAAAACCAGTATTTTAAAAATGTTTAAAAAATTATATATTCTTGCCATAACTATTCTCCATATGAATATAAAATTTCAAGTTGGAGCCTTGTTGAGTTTAGGAGTTATGGACAAAAATAAAATCCAATTATTAATAACTCTAAAGCTATAGAAAATAAAAAGTTAATTTTAGTATAATTTTAAAAACAAGGACATGGCCTTAAAAATCATATATAGTGAGTTACTTTATATCGAAAGTTCAAAGGTCAAAATAAGACTTTCAAAATATATACACTTATATCTCCGAAAACGGTGTTTTTAAAATGCTAAATAAAATATACAATATTAAAACAACTCTATTTCATATCTGTGCAAAATTTCATGTTGGACTCTCATTTAGTTCAGAAGTTATGTAACAAAATATAAACTGAAGTCAAATTTTGTATATAAAATTTTATTTTTCTTTTAAATATGTGCCCATAGAAAAAATTAATTTCAAAATAATTTTTGTAAATATTTTAAATTTTACATACAAAAAATTAGTTTTTTTCTGTATTTTGCTTCATAACTCCTAAACCAATAGAGGTTCCAACTTGAAATTTGGCAGAAATATAGAGAAGGATTTCATTATACATATATTATGTATTTTTTAAGAATTTTAAAATACCGTTTTTGAGATATTAAGCTTTATTCTTTATATTATCGATTTTGACCTTTGAACTTTCGAAGTATATAAATATTTTACTTGTCGTTTTAAAGTCAATGTATTGTTCTATTAAATGAAATAAAAATAAGAATTATAGAATGTATATTTTAGAAGTTATAAACAATAAAGTGTGATTACTTTTGTAAAAAATTCATCCCATTTTTGATTTTTGAAACGTCATATTTTTGGGCCGGGAGGATTGTTTACTCAGAAAAATTGTGATTTGAGTAACACTTGCAACACTTAATGTCTGTAGCGAACATCGGAGATATCAAATCCGAAAATGTCTTTTTTTTGTCCGTTTTGATATGGAATCATTCAGCAAGCTTTTTGCAGTTGCGACAAAACAGGAAAGTCATTTGATACATTCGGATCTATAAATACCAAAATATCCACAAAGGATTATTTGCAAAAAAGACTTCTTTCGTAAGAGAGCACAACTTGTCCACATATTTTTGGACCCATTTGGTATCATGCCACTATGGTAAGAAAGCTCTGGAGTGGTACCAAAACAATAATATAGTTTTTGTACCAAGAGAGGTCAATTTTCCAAATTATCCATAGCATAGACCAGTGGAGTGATATTGAGCTCTTGTGAAAAGTGAATTGAAGAGCACAAAAAAGGTGTCCCAAAATACCGAAGACTTTAAAAGAAAATGTGCAGTCTGTTCCAAAAAAGTGACTAAAGCAACTATCAAATCTTTAATGAAAGGTTTACCAAAAATGGTCCACAAGTTCATAAGTAGTGGCTAGAACTATAAGAATTTTATTTTTCTGTGATCTGTAATAAATTATCAATTAAATAAAACAAGAACGAAAACCCTAAGATCAACCATTTTCAAGTTATTTTATATTATATATGTTAAGATTTTTTCGAACGCACTCCTTATGCATACATTGTATTTTATTAATATTTTTTTATTGAAAATTAATTTCAAACTATTTTTCTTTAAATTTAAATTATGTTAAAAATTTTAACCAAAATTTATAAACTTTCCAGGCAAGATAATATGTTTGCGAATGTATTATTATTTCTTTAAATTTGGAAAATAAAATTAAACAAAATGTAAAATTCCCAAATACTTTTAAAACTCTGAATATTTGATCAAATTTAAGTAGAACATCATAATGTAGCCAATATCACTTGCTGATACACATATAGTTGATATAAATTCTAATTTAATCCTAATTATAGTTAGTCAAAGGACATTAAGGAAATTGTATATGGATTTTCTACACAGATTTAGAATCAGTCACAAATCTATTCAATATAGGGCTTACGCTATTCTAATCTTAATGCTCATATTATAGTAAAGTGATACATTTTAATCGATCTAGCCATATAGTTTGTACAACTACATAAGTATTTATGTAAAATACACTTACATATATATGTTTATAAATACACACAAACTCACAAAAATGTAAATATAAAATATTTATCTATGTATGTATGTAATAAATTTGTTCTTGTATGTATTCGAATATAAATGCATTTGTAGTAGATTCCCTACATACATACTTTTATTGTTTGTTTTTTTGTATTAAAATCCATAAAATATGTCAAATTCATTCGAGCACAAGTCGTTAAAAAACCACCATTGAAAAGAATATAAAAAAAATAAAAAATAGAAAATGTTAAGGGGGAACATGAGGTGTTTTATTTATTATTTTATTATTATTTTTTGTTAGAGGGATACTAACAATTTTAAACTGCGAGTAAGTTAGAAATGCACAAGGAATAAAAACATAAAACTTTAACTTTGCTACTAAAGCTGTGACTCTTAAATGTCGGTTGAAAAAAAAAATACTAACTTACCCACTTTAGAAATGCTAACATAAACTTTTACATAGTTATATACATACATACTGCATATGTATGTAGATAAGTTGTATGTGTATATTAACATAAATGCATTTGAGTATTATACTAAAGTAAGAACATAAATTTACATTACACTCACCATTATTGACTTGTTGGCTATAAGTACTAGTGAGTGGTATTTTGTAGTTTAAATTTTTAAATATTGACAGACTATTTTAATATGTATTAGTCAGTAGCATTGCGAAAATATAATTTATGAAAATTAAAGTTTTTAAGTTTTTTTAATATGGATTAGATTTAGCGAATTTAATTATATCTCATAATAACATCGTATATTAAGGATTTGTATAACTTCAAAATAATATAATTTCTTAAACATGTTTATCTTTGTAGGGCAAAATGGAAAATGCTTGGATTTCGATTTTTTTTTTTTTAACTTGAATCTTATTTAAAAAATTTTCTCTTTACTAGAAGTACATATTTGAACATACAGATTTTGACCTTCTAAGACATTCAAAACTTATATGTATGTCTTTTGTCAGACGTTAGTCCTCTACTTTTAAAAATATTTTCTTTTTGAATTTAAAAACCTACAAAGTATTACCCACCAAAAACTTTGGTTGCCATGTAATGAGTTAAGAAGCTAATATAATGGCTCTCCACTACTCACACATTAGCTTAATAACTCATTATTTTAACACGGTGATGACATTAGAGGCAACTACTTACCCTATACATTACTAATTGTATAGGGTACAATAGCTGTTAAATAGCGCATTGATTTCAAAGCATTACTGAAGTCATGATTAGTAATAACAATAGGAACTAGTTGCATTTTAGGTTATAAATAAGTAATGAAATGTCAGGATATAAAATATTTTTTTGTTGTTGAAAAAAGATTTTTTAAATTTTAATTTAAAAAACTTTACAACAACCAAAAATGTAATTAAAATAAATGTAATAAAAATAAACTATTTTAGATTACAAATTAATTCATATGGAAATTTTGCCTTTCATTTATGTATCCCTTCTGCAAATATATGAATTGGTAACTGCATTATAAAAATCAATAAAAATTTATATTTTCAAAAATCTGCTCATAAATAATTATTTACATTTGGGTAAATAATAATTAGTTACTAAACAACTTCTATGTAATGCAGACAGTATGTTGTTGTCATTACAAAGTAACTACATTCGTAACTACATTTCATTATCAAGTTTTTGCTGGGTATTTCACATTTACTCACCACAATGCCTTATCAAAGGGTTCATGAAATCCCTTACGCGCCAAACGCATATATTGACCCCAGGTTAAGTTATTCTTATCAAATATATAATTATATACTGGAATTTCAGGACGTGTTTTTGACTCCTTTGTTAAAGCCTTATAGCTAAAAATATAAATAAAATTATATAACCATTTTTTTTATTAATTATCTTCATTATTTTTTTTTTTTATGAACCTACCGTCTAGCCACATCCCAAGCACTTGATATCATAGCATTAACACAATAATCAGCAGGCACCATATTTGCTTTACACTTGGAGTTACCATATATGCAACGCACTAAACCACGGGCCGACCATGTACAAAGACCTGAAGGACCATATAAATTATCTGTCCAACCGGGTATAGGATCTTTGTAAGTAGACATGACTATTGAAAAGAAGAAATAATTTATTAAAAAATTTAGTTAAACAAAGTAATTGTAAAAATTAAAAAAAAAAATAGAAAGGCCCCTCATCAAAATTTGATGAGGGGCCTTATATTAGATCTGCGGCCAATTGTGGACCGATACTTGTATTAAATGAAAAATAAAACTTACGAATAATATTACGTTGATACTAACGTTTAAATAAATGAATTTATGCACTTTAGGGTGATTCCAGATTGTAGGCCTTATACGGGAGATGCAGTAAATTATGGACCGATCCTCATACAATTTTATACTGTGATTATTACTTATATACAACTTATTTGTGTCGAATATTAATTTGATACTAAGATTTGTATGGGGTTTATGCAGGTTAAAGTGATTTTCGGAAGATGGGTTTATATGAGAACTTTGGTCAATATAGACCGATCATGAAATTTGTTTAAAAACTAACACTAATATAAAACTTTTTAGAACCAAATTTTATATTTAAGATATTTATGATCGTAAAACCCTTATTCCGGGTGGACAATTGTATGGGCTCTACGTGAAATAATAGGCCGATCATAACCAATTTTCTTAGGCTAAGTCCTTGTAGCATGTTTTTATTATTTGTGCCAAATTCGATGAAGATATTCTTAAAATTGCGACCTTTACTTTGTTCACACGGATTACATCGACAGATAGCTGCCCAGCCGACCAGACCAGACGGACAACATTTGAACCCGAGTTGAATTGAAATATAAAACTATTTTTAACTTGAAATATGAATGGAAAAAAATGAAAATTTTTTAGTCGAACAACATTGACTGAAATTTAAAGTTTTTCAAAATAGCTACATGAATATGACCTACTATGAGTATAACTTATTCACTTGTTCATACATTTTTTAATGTACTTGAATTTAACAAGTCCTTTTTAAAATTAAATAAAATTATTCCTTGTCACAAGAATATTTGAAAATATAAACTAAATATCTACCTTAAAATTGTATGACATTACTGATTTCTTTGATAAATACAGTAGCGAGCATTAAAAATGCAACACTATGTGATATGATCTTTATTCGCATATATTTTGCTTATAGCAAGTCCTAATGTAACAGTACTAATGTGATTTTATTATTTGTGGTAATAGATACCTGTTGCATATAATTTTGTTGAATATTTTTGTGCGTAACGAAAATTATTGAACGTTTAGTAAAAGCAGTTGAAAATGTGAGCGAGCAAAAAAAATGCAACTCTAAACAAATAAAAATGATTTTTAAAATTTTGATAAAAGTTGTGATTGGAAATGGTTGGAAACTATAGTGTTGTTAAAAAGCATGATTTTTCTATCGTTGCATATTGTCTAAGATACATGAAATCTACAAATAATATAAATATTTGCAATAAATTTCAATTTCATTAAATTTTGATATTTTTCTGAACTATTTTGGACATTTTTCAATAGAGATTGATATTTTTGTTTCAAAACCAACAAACATTTTCTATAAATAAGCGATCAAATATTTATGATAGTTTAGCTTAACTTCATAATTTATAATTGAATATGACCTTTCGACCGAAATAACGCAACCACTTTCGATCGTTATTGAGATGAAATCAACAGTGACATTATCGAATGCCCTGTATCGCTATAATGTTCAAATACCCCTTGATTTTGGTCCTGGAACAAATTCTAACACAAGGCAAAACAGTTAAGAAATATTCCTATTTTGAACTCTTCATATGTTGAAAAATTAAAAGTGCATCCTTCGTGATAATTGGACTATTGGACTTGTTTACTATTGGAAATTAATATTTAAGTAAGTATGTCTACCTAGACCGTCTAAAATTGAAATATATGGATTTAGAGTCAAATTAATTCAAGTTATCGTAATAGGCTCTTATTTCCATTATACAGTACTCGTAAAAATAATAAAGTACCTGCCTCTAAAAGTAAAGGTGGTAGTTTAATATAAATAAATAATATGTGTTTTGTTAAAAGGATATCCAGTTACCATATTTACATTATTAAATCAACGATTGCTGGTAATAGTAGCTTTGAATGGCCAAATGTGGTAATTCAGATAATATAAAATAACTACTGTTAAATGACTTGTATCAATTGTTACAGGCATGATTGTTTCAATATTGTTTCTTTAAGATAATTTTTAAGAATATTCATATTAGAAATACATATTAATATTATTTCACTGCAATTATCAGAATGTTATTCAAAAATATTCGAAAATTCTTAAAAAGTATGGATAAAAGAGTGTTTTCTTAATATTATTAATATCCTTTGTAGTTAAAATTACCTTAAATTTATATGTATTGGTAGTAATTAGTGGTAATACTACCAAATTATAGTTTTCATCATTTTTGCTTATTCTTTTGCAAAGAACTTTAAAAAAAAATATATATTATTAATTGTTCGTATGCGTAACAATTTGGAACAAAATGACATACAATAGTTGGCTAAGGCCGCAAAGAATAAAATCACAATAGAATTGGCTAATTTAATGACGTTCTAGCCCTAATCAATACGATCAAAAATCATATAGCCTAGCGTTGCATTTTTTATGCTCGTTACTGTATATCACTGCCATAATATATATGTAGTTATTTATCAAAATAATTTTTCTTGTGTCGTTTAAAACAAGAGGTCTTTAAAATATTATTTAATCTCTTCATTATTCAAAACTAGTATTTCAAAAACAATAAATATCAACACTTTATTTTTACCGAATAAAATTGGTCTTATTGTATTTTTTATTTTTTTACTTTTATTTTTTTTTATTTCCCTTTAGTTAACAACACTGATACTTATTTCCCCCAAACTAAGCACATAAGTGAACATTTTGTCTCATACCACAAAAACCGAAAAATATCTTAAAATTTGAGGTTAAACTAAAGCTCATTGTATTTCATTTTACAAACATTTGCAAAGAGAATGTCATAACTAAACAAATAAGAAAAATAAAATTTAGAATTGGTTTTAAACAAATTAATCTATAACACTATAATTTTTATATTTTTTTTTAAAATAGTATCAACTAGTGTTCTAGTCTATCAGTCAGAAGGTTGTGGGTTCGGTTCTCAGCAGAGGCTTTGAACTGTTTTACTAAAACGGGTTTATAGTATTCTTTGTTCGGTTAGTTAAATTGGAATATAAATATAATATAAATAGTAGAATTGGAAAGTACAGGACTACACAATTCACTTATTTCTAAAATAGTGATAGCTTTGGTAAACATATTTAGAATATTAAATTGTAATGTATAGTTTGGGAACCTTATATTTTGGTTTATAACATTTTACCCGCAAATGAGTTTATATTAAAGCATATAGTTAGAGTATAAACTTACAAATGTTCATGTCTCTGTATTTAGTTTGTTAGTTATTTGTTTATATCTCGTTTATTTTTTTTACTATTGCATCTGAATGACAAACTTTTGTTTGGTTTATCTATTTACATCTTTTGCTCTGATTCTCAGGACCAGAGAAAAAAAGTTTATTTTACTTTTATTTGAATTTTAAACATAAAGACATTTGCTAAAAAATTCTATATTCGAATTTGTTTATATTAGGGTCGTACAAAATTAAAAAGCAATGAACTTTGATCTTAACACCCCCTAAATGTTTAAAGTGATAAATATCTTATGAATTTTGAATTATTATGAGCATAAATACTAATAGATAATTTGGTAAATATATTACAATTTATAATTTTTATCAATGAGTGAATAAATCATAATCTTTATTTGCCCTGAGGATCGAAGGATTATTTTAAAAAACAATGATTTTCGAAAAATTTTTACAGAAGGTAATATTTTTCAATGAAGAATCAATGAATAATGTAATTTGATCCCAGAATTTCTTAAAGGACTTAACATTTAGCATTTTTGCGTTTTTTATACCCACCATCAAAAAGATGGAGGGTATATTAATTTTGTCATTCCGCGTGTAACATGTCGAAGGAATAATTTAAGACTCCATAAAGTATATATTTTCTGAGTCCTGGTTCGATTCTGATTCGATCTAGCTATGTCCGTCCGTCTGACCGTTTGTTGAAAGCAGGATAGAGCTCGAACGAAACAACGTAGGGGAACGAAATTTGACTCAAATATTTATCTTATATAAGGTTTGTTTGGTATTGAAATTGGGCAAAATAAACAAAATTTTATGAGCTAAAATTTATGGGCTAAAAACTAGAAACACAGGGTGTCCGTTGTAGCTTCATTTCATACTTTTCTGTTGATATCTCCCAAACAAAAGCATGTACGACAACAACATTTTGTACGGATAGGCGATATAAACTCGGAAAAAAATGGCCGTGGTCCGCCCACATTACCACCCATCTCTCATATAACGAAAAATTAGAAAAAGTTGATGGTGGGTATATAGATATATAGATTCGGCCGAGCCGAATATAACATTCACGCTTGTTTTCTTAATAAAATTAATATTTAAACATTAATAAAATTTAAACGAATAGTGATAATTTATTGAAATTTCAGCATAATATGTATAAACTTGTCCTTAAATTATACAATTAAAAAAATTCCCACTTTTCTTCATGAAAATACCCAAAATCCCAATCCGTTTAAAACGTGTTAAAAAAATTTACTTTTTTCATTGAAATGGTCACCCTGTCGTTATAAGAGGCCTCCATTAAAAAATAATTTTTGGGTATATATCTTACATATAGAGCAATAAAACTAAAATAATTCTAAGTCGATCCCAGCTTTGCAATTTAAAAACATAACAAAGAAAGAAAAACAAATTTTCCAAAATTGACAAAATTTGGATAGGGCTTGTGGACAGACCTTTGCCCCAAACTCATCTAAATTTACTTTACATGCATTTGCATTAAGATTTCTTTTGAAAACATTAAAAAAATGATAAAGTCCGGAACAAAAACCAAATTTTATCAGTAAATAAATATTTCCACCTTTTTTTTTTAAAGTTCTAACTTCAGATTAATACAACTTTTTAACGGATTCATATATTTATATGAATCCATTAAGCAATATTACTTAGAATCTTATAAGAATTTTTAGGGGCAATATTAAGCCCACCAAGTTATAAAAAAAAAAAAAAAAATAAAAAACTAAAAAAAAAAAAAAAACGAGGCTAAAAATTTATTTCGACCCGAATATCTCTTAAATTAAAAGTGATAACCTACACATGTAAGCATATTTTTTGTAGAGATTTACAAGGACTATCCATATATAAAATTTCTTTTCTGTCATATCATAAATGAATTTTTGACGATTTTTCAAAATTACATAACCGAGGTGGCCAACTTTGGAGGCCACCCATTTCCCCCTTGACCCGCTAGAAACTTGTACTCCACCAAATTAACTCGAACTTTCACTTCAGCTCTCAACATGGGAAATTTTATTGAGATACCTCTAACGGTTCAATAGTTACTGAAAAAAAAAGCGTTTTGGAACCACTGTGCATAGGTGGTTGGGGTATTATGCGTTCGTACAATCGATTCTGAATCGATTATATTATGAATAAATCTTATATCAATTTCTTGCAACCCCCTAATAATATCTTCCTTCTACAATGGACACAAAGCAACATACTTAACCACTGGGACATTATTTTACTCACTAATGTTCTTGTTTTAAAAAACAACGAAAACAAAAAAATGTGCAAAATAGTAATTTTTTATCATTTAGATTCTTTGCTACACTTTTAACAAACTAAAACCATTAACTGACTGTTCATAATGACTAGCAATGTTTTTTTTTTTTTTTTTTTTTTTGAAAACTTCATTCTTTTTTTTTTCCACCCAAAGGAGTTGTCTGCTCATGTACAAAAACGAACACAACTTATATTTAAAATAATGATGTTCCAATGTATCAAATATCAAGTAATAAGTGAAAAAAAAATAGAACAAACACTTACCAATAGGTGGTCTAAATATACCAGCCGGTAAATAAAAAGCTCTATGATTTACTAAATTCTCAGCACATTTCTTGGTCATGGTATAGGTATTGGGCATTTCACCTATAAGACAGGGTCTAAATTTCTCCAAAGTCTCATCATCAAAAATATGGAAAATCTAAAAGATAAATTAAATTAATAATTTTTATGAATTAATCTTTAAATTTAACATCATAAATCATACCTGCATAACTTTTTCATAGCCAATTTCATTTTCATAGACTTTTTCTTGAATTTTCTTGAGATTACAATTGCAATATAAAGTAGAAATGTGAACAAAAGACTAAAGAGAAAACAAAATCATATTAATTTCATTTCATAAGTTATAAAGCCTTATTAAGAATATTAGGCAACTAAATATACTTTAAAGTAATATTAAAAAAAAAAAAAAATTAAAATAATCGTCTTAAATATTGTTGATTTTTAACTTGGTGTTTATTAAATTTAAAATTTTTTGTCAAAAACAGTTTAAAGTAAAAGTATCTTAATTTGTGTAAAATATTTTTTAATATATAAATATTAACTTTTTCTCTTTTCAACACCTTTATACCTTTAAGTTTTTCATTTCCATTGCTAAATCCAATATTTTCTTTGTTCCCAAAACATTGATGTCGATGGCATCACCAATTTTTTCATTAAATTTCACAGAAGCAACAACATTGAAAACAATCTATAAAATAAATATAAAAAATAATAAAAATACGGAAAAATATGTAGGAACTGTATAAGAAAAAACTTGAAACATGCTTTCAATTAACTCATTGATGAACTATACCAACAAATATTTGTATTTACTATATTTTACTATATTTTTACAAATATTTACATAAACATGAAGCAGCTACATGTACAAGAGTAAATATCTAGATACATATGTATGTATAATATACTCTGCAATATATCTTTTTATTTACATGAATATCAAAAAATATCGAAACATAGTTTTGTATACGGAAAAAAAAGAGTTTCTTTGTGAGAAACAGTTTACAAATTCACTTATGTTATTATTTTTAAGAGATCAATACCAAGAAGCTCTGAACGTTTACGTTAGTTTTACAGAATTTAAAACTTGTTATTATTTTAATCAATCAATGTTACTATAGATTTTAATTCTAAATATTTTCTTGTTAACTTTATTCCTATTCTTTTTAAGAAATGCAATTAACTTTTTCCTCACTATTGCTACTTAAGTTTATTCATTCTGATTTATTTATAATATTACTGAGCCGAGATGTTTATAAAAAAGTCCTGAAAACTGCTAACCCTAAAAAGGAAACATACCCCACTTTAAACAAATGTATGCATTTCAATCTTTAGTTATATTTAGTTGCAACTGTATTTGAAATAGACTCATATACAAATCAACAAGTTCAATAACGTTTATCTGACTACATGAACGTATTTAAGTGGAAATAAAATTTAAAGAATAAAACATTTGAAAACTTTGTGTTTCATTTATTTAGTAAGTTTTCAAAATGGACAGTATTTTTTTGCAATATAAAAAAATTGTGGCCTGTTTCACATTAAGTGGTGTTAAATTCTTAAAAAAAAAAATAGTATGATATGAAAAGTTTAACAAGCTTAATAAAAATCATTTTTTTTTTACCACCTTTATATGGTGGTCACACTACTATATTTCAACATAGTTCAAGAACGGTTTTTCCATTTAGATAATTAAAACACTAAAAGAAGATTTTTTTTAAACAATATTAATATCATTTTGTATCTGCATAATACACGCAAAGAAAAAACATGATTCCGAAATGCTCGCGGAAATCAGGTGATGTTCCTAAATAGTTTATATGGCTAACACAATCAAATTATTGTGTTTTTGACTAAACTGAATCAATTATTTTTTGTTCTGATCATTTTAACATATGGTACTTTGTAATAATATAAAGTCGGTGTACTAAAAGAATAATATGTTTCATAGTAACATATTATTTCAATAAAATATTTGTATGTAATATTTTAATGCGAGGGGTGACAATAATATGCTCGTCTTTATTGTTATCTCTCTTTCGAAATAATTTACTCAGTCAGTAATGAAATCTTAAATGTGACGGACGTAAAGTGAAGAAAAACGTTTAAAAAGGTTCACAAAATTTTTACTAAAAAACTTTATTATTATTTTTTAATAACGAGATTCACGGAGTGCTGACGGAGCAAATCATCAATGTCCAAATTTAAAATTGGAAATATTTTTCGGTAAGTACAATAAATATCAATAATTCAGTGCGGTCAAATATAAAAATAAAAATAAAAAAATGTATTTGTACAAATTTTCTTTTAGGTGTGTGAATGTGAAAATGAATTTTCTTGAACGACATCGTCCAGTGAAGGCTGTGGTATATGTTTTTAAATTATTTTCTATTCGCAAAATTTAAATTAAAAAAATAATAATAAATAAAAATACATTTTAACCGTATGCATAGTATTATGATTGGGGGTATTATAATATTTAATATAGGGATCATGTTATATTTATGCAGTATGGTTGTGAGGACTATAATATATAAATGTTATGATTGTGAGGTTCATATTATATTAATATTGGATAGGACAATATTATGTTCACAAAAGGGTATAATAACTGATATGATTGAGAGAATCATAAACCTAAACATTAATGATAGTTACCGATTATGATTTGACCAACCATGGTTTTTCTTTGCGTGTAGTTTTGGAAGTATTTAGAAATTAGTAGCGGAATTTTTTTCTCATGCAAAATTGGAAAAATATATGGTCTAAAATATTAGTCTAAAAATTTAAAACGGCAAAAATCTTCAGTCTTTGAAACATACAGCATACTATGAATACAATAATCCTTAAAATTTATGAGAATTCTTCAAATTCTTATTAAGAAGGTTAACTTTTTTTTTCTGTCATAATTTCTTTTATTTTCATAATAATTTTTAAATACTTTAAACTTTCTTTGATATTAAAAGTTATTTGGTTTTGATCCAACCTTCGGAATATATAAATATCCTATGATCTGGGCAGTCATGAATAACATAGTTAAAGTTAAACTAAAAAATTTTAAGAAAAAGGCTAAAATGCAGAGAAAAAATATGATTGTGATAACTATAATCTAAGAGCAACATATTATGATTACATTATTTTTTGCTGTAAAAATTTTTATGATCATAAATATTAATAAACAAAATCGTCGTAAGGAAAAATTGTCCAACTTTATCATATTATGATCAGATTTTTTCATATTAAATTTAAAATGTTCATCATATTATGATCTAGTTTCATCACATTAAGATCTGATTTTGTAATATTGTGACTCAATTTACTTATTGTTCAATAATTACACAAGAAAACACTGATTGTGCGGCATGCGATTTCTCAGTGAATTCGGATATTCGGTATTAATAAATACTAAGCCTCCAAAGATTTTTTTGGAATTGAAGTCCTCACAATAAATCGCTATTTGTAAAATTAAGAAGGTTGCACTATATATTGAAGCATATCTCGAAAATGACTTGTTTGATTTGGTTCAATAAAATATCAAAAAAATCGAATTGCCTTTAAATTTTACTCACGTAATTTTTCAATACGCTTATTAATTTATGGAGATATTAAGCTTTAGAAAAAAAAAGGAAATTTCCTACAAAATTTGTCAAAGAAAAAAAAAAATATTTAAATTCATACAAATTCTTAAATGTCAAAAATTCAAATTTTTATTTTATATTTACAAAGATAAAATTGTTGCAAATAAAATAACTAGGGACCGTAACGATTATGAGTTTTATAATAAAAAATCACGATTTAATGATTATTTTTTACATTTTTTTTTTTTTTATAAAAAAAAAAAAAACTTTTATTTTTGAATTTTATTTTTTGCTCAAGTTATAGTCACTAATTTTTATTAAAAAAAAATTTAAATTATTTAAAATTGTTATTTTTTACGTGTATATATTAAAAAAATATCAAATTTACATTTAATAAATGTATATGAGAAATTCTTCAAACTCGTTTACTTTTGATGTTAAAAAAAATATGTCGAAAATTTTTAAATGGCACATCAATGATATTTAGTACCAAGATTTCTTGGCTCTAGTGGAACACAGATATGTTCGCGTGAATGACTTTTACCAAACGGCATCAATGTTATGGCGGTTTAAGATAAAAAGTTATAAAAAAAAATTTCCAAAATTCTGTTTACGGTCCTAAATCAAAAATTATTGCATTTATGTATTCTACAATGCTGTATCTAAAATACAAATTAAAAATATCGTGATTAGTTAGGTATGCGTGGATATATTAGCGATTTAATAATTATTAAACCTTCTTATAAAATTAGCAAAATTCAGTTTTTAGTCTTGTTCATATTTATCCATTTATTGCAAAATTCATAATTTTTTTTTTAAATAAGTCATAAGACAATGTCACTTATATACACTTTTTAATTGCACTTAGTCAAATCTCTAAAGTTGCATTAAATGAAAAATCGTCCTTTTTTTGAACGCCATATTGATTTTGATATAGGATATTAAAGCAGGTACAGATTGGCATATATCATCGCCAATTTTGATTAGCGCCTTGGATGTACCTCGACGATTAATGTTAAACTAAAAACATCGTGTTCTCAGCTCATGAAAACCGTTGATGAATATTTTCAGTGAAATTATATTTTCTGCGTAAGTAAAACTTTACACAGGAACTTATTTCAGTTTAACATTGATTTACAATACCAACATCAACTATAGCAAAATATGCAAAATTGCTGAATTCTTTAAAATAGCTATACACGTTCAGCAAATTAATATTTTAAAACGCCACAATGATTTTTAAATGTCATTTGGAAACCTTCTTGACGTGAATGGCTCCAAGAGTGTACCTCTTGGAGCCATTCACGTTTTTTCTCTTCAAGTTTGTTTACCTCCTACAGCATTTCTATTGAGGATATTTCTATTTCTATTGAATGATGCATAATTTCAAGAGCTATTAGGCCCTGTTTTAAATTTTGAAATATCCAAAACGGCGTAAAATCCCCAGTGAAAAAACTGCAAAATTTTTAAATTTTTTAAAATTTGGTTTCATGAGTTTTGCACAACATAATTTGACACTGGTTAATGGCACGCTAATTAAATCCATGCTGGTCCTTTTCTAAAAGTGTTTATAGTATACAGTGGGAAAGTTGGACATTTATGCTAAAATTTGCGTCACTTTTTTTGGAATTATTGACTTTGGGTGCTTGCCGGCACCACATTCAGGTCGTTTCGTTTCAGGTCTTGAATTTTTTTTGTGTTACACAATTAAGTGTTGTTAACATAACTGCATCAAAAGTTGTTTAAAAAAGTCAGAATTTAAAAAGATATTTGAAGTTGAAGGTCGGTTTCATAAAGGCAAACGTAAAAAGAGAATTGCCCATATATCTGATTTTAATTTACATTAACAAATATAGCTTTTAACAAAGTATCAGAAAACATATTATATCTGAAGTCACTCAAAATTACTCAAATTTAAAATAAACGCTCTCTTTACGCTTACAATATGTAACAATTCTGCCATCTTATATAAATAAGATAGGCATATTTATTGCTCTCCCAATACGTCATAAAATAACTAAAATAATCATAAGATTTCAGAAAAATTATCGGAATTTTTGAAAAAAAAAAAAAAAAAAATCAAAAATAAGTCATTTTTTTAGCAAAAAATAAAAGTCGAAAAATATTAAATTTATTTTAAGCAAAAAATAAAAATCTAAAATAATTGTTATTTATTGATATTTTTATAAAAATAAAAAAAAAAATAAAAGTTTATTACATAATTCGAAAGCGCGACCAAAAAAATAATAAAAGTGTCCTACAACATATTTCTAAAGTTTTTAGATCATTCAAATGTTTTTAGTTAAAAAATTTGTTATAATCGTTATTTACGGTCCCTGAAAATAACATATAATTTATTAAAATCAATGCATAAATTTTGATTTTATTTACAAATTAATGAAGGTACTAATTTAAAAACTACACAGAATTATAAAAAAATTAAATTTAATTTATAATTTAGTAGTATTTAACTAAATGAGAACTATAATAAAGTTGGTTTTTTATTAAAGCAAAACACTTAGCATAAAATAGTTGGGATTGACATAATATAGAAGAAAATATTAAATTTTTTTATTATTCAATAAATTATGTTTTTTTTTTTTTTTTTTTTGTTCAACCATAATATGCGTACTTTCTTTTGCATATTAATATATTTAATTGGGGTAACCATAATATATTAAAACTCAAACAAAAGTATTATTTTCATGATAACAATATTATTAAAATTAATTATATATTTAATATTGTTGCCGTAACAATACCGCACGATTGTGTTTTCTCTGTTGGTATTAATCAACAAATTTGATTCTATTATTGTGCATTAAAATTTATTTAATAAACATTTTTAAATTTTCAAAATAAACTGCAAAAAACAAAAACAATATTCAAAGTTTTTCAAATTAACTTCTGTCAAAATTATACCAAAGAAAGTAAGCTATTTTTATACATTTCATGAAGAATTATTACACGTTTTATTTGTTATTTTTTTTTTTTTTTTTTTTATTGATTTAAGTTTTTGAGATAAATCGTTACATAGAAATTGAATGAATTTGCATTACAAATTGCAACATATCTTGAAAACAAATTGATAGTTGGGTTTAATGAATTAACAGAAAAATTTTATTCGAATTATGTCCAATTTATACCAATATCATTTCAAAGATTAAAAAAATGTAATTAAAAAAAATATGTCCAAAGAATAAAATTTCTAAATATTTTTTCTTTTTTTTTATTAATCGTAAAAACCTTTTAATAGAAGAAGTCCACGTATGGATATAATTTCTTGAAGAATTTTACTTAATATGGATATACAATTTTGTATTGTTTTCATTAAAAATAAACTCTCTAGCAAAAAATATAAAAATCATTAATGTGAAAAATGTAAATTAAAAATTGGTAAATTAAAGGGTTTTAATACTTAAAATCTAACATTGGTTAAAAGTTAAAAAATTAAGAGCTATATGCTATGGAAAGAAAAATTTGCGATCACTAATACTTTTAACAATTTTGAGCATAGAAATCTAAAACCGCTTATAACTTTTTAAACAAAATAAATAAAATTAATCTCTGATTTTTTTTATAAAAAAAAAAAAAAAAAATATTAAATTTCTAACCTAACCTACTTAACTTAAAATTCATGAATTTAATTGAAATCACTCCTACATAATAGTTTCTATTGTATTTTCCAATGTTACATGTAACTAAATTTAAATAAAAATAGTACTTTTTTATACTAAATCCGGATTACAGAGTTGAAGTATGTAATGATTTGGGGAATGCCATCTGGATTTCTGAAAAATCCGTGCTACAGATGTCCGGATTATCGAGATTTATACTGTATTTATTTTTTATATTGGTCCAACGATTTTCTATATTTCAACACATTGGACCTTTGGTATTGATTTTCATACCATAATTTATTAATTGATTTAAACTGTGATTTAAAGTTTCAATCGCTCTAAGATCACCTGATTAAGATTCTCTTTGAAGTAATCAATTTTGGATTCCTTTTTAAATATTTTATTAAAGTAATATATTTTTCAATAGACATTTCTGCATACGATTTAATGTATAATACCGTATTTCGCGAAATTCAAGGCTTGCCATTATTGTTAAACGCTTTATATCAAGTTTGCGTTAAATAGAAACGAGTATTTCTAGATATGGTCACGTAAAGGAAGGGATACCTGTATATTAACTTATTTAAAATATTTTTCTAATCTTCCAAATATTTTTTAAGAGAAAACAGCGTCAAACAAAATTCAATAAATTTCCTTATTAAAGAAGAAAATACAATTTTTTTAATTAATGGCCACGTTTCGTCAAATATTTGACTAGTCTGAACGTGCATTAAGAATTTATGTTTTGCATTTAATGTTCTTATATGAATTGCAGTAAAAAAGATTTTAACATATGCTTAATAATGTTATTTTTTATGAACTCTATTGCTTATTCAAATATTTAAATAATCTTTGGTACTCATTTACCTCCCTAACTCACTTAAAATCGTAAATATTTCCTAAACTATTTATCCGATTGCAAAGATTAAGGTATCAATTAAAAGCTCTTAATGGCGCATTTATAAAAATAAAATTAAAAAAATATAAAAGTTTTATAAAGACAACTTTTTTAAATATTTTGTAATTTTTAGTGCAAAAAAATAATTTTTTTGTTGAAATATATCTTTTTTTAATAGCCGGCCTTCGGCCGGGCGGAAGGACTTTTAACTCTGTGGTATGTCTAAAAGCGGCTTCGCTAACGTAATTCTTCCTTTTTACTAAACTTTTTTTTATAACAAAAATTTTTTAATGCGAATTTCTTAGGGAAACTCGATTTTCAAAGCCCTATAACTTCCAAAATATTTAATTGCGCTGAAAAATTTTTACATCATTATTTTCACCGATAAATGTACTATCAACGGCGAAAAAAACAAATAAATCGGAGCTGAGTTAGGGAGGTTTATTTATGCCTAATCTTTAGTACACTATTTATATAAAATTATTTTTTGCTGGGATATAAAACATCACAACATAAAGTGTGTTATTTAAGCATTAACAAAATAAACTGTGTATCAAAAAAAAAAATAAAAGTACTTACCGCAACTTCATTACACAACAACTCACGATCTGAGGGAGCAATATCCAGATCAATGGCACTAAAATTGACATGAATGGGGTGAACCTTATCAAAGAGTTGAATATTTTCAGCACGTATCGTATCAAATATCTATGAAAGAAGCAAAGAATAAATACATTTTAAAGTTACTGCCAAACGCAACAACATCATCATGCAAAGGTGTCGGATACACATTTAAATCTACACAATGTATTCCTCACACTAACTGTGGTTTGTTGGCTCTTACCGATTCATTGAAATACTGTTCCAAACGTTGCTCGACAGACATGTTATTCTTGCAACGTATTAACATGTAAATTTTACGCACTTCAAAGGAACGTAATAATTTTTGTATTAATACTTTTCCCACGAAACCTGTACCACCTGTAATGAGTATGGTGGCATCTTTGTAAAAATCCTTGATGGGAGTTTTGCTATTGATATTGATGCTGCTATTGTTGCTAGAGGAGTGTTTGATGTTATTATTATTAACAGTCTGGTCATTGTTGTCAGTAGACGATGTATGCATATTGCTGTTGATGACATTCTTTGTACCACCACTATCATCACCACCACCAATGACATTTTGTGGGCTATTTTGGTTACACATACTATCCACCCCATTTACAGTTGTATTAAAAATACCTGTACAAAATTCATATTCGTTTGAGTTGGCCATAGAGGATTTACGTGGTAAAGCTGGTGACAATGAGGTCGATGATGAAGCTAAAGGAAATTATTTTTGATGTAATTTATCGTTAAGCAGCTTATCAGCTAAATATTCACATTTAAATATAAATCGACTTAATATTAAAATATATTCAAAAGATTTTCTTTAGATTTAAATTTACCATTATTTAAATTAAAATTTTCCATTAAAATTAAATTAAAGAAAAAACACTAATAACCGTTAACCTTACTGAACAAACTATGATAAATAAATGACTAAGAAGTGAAAAATTCTAGCATTAGTATTAAATATTTTTCGATTAGCCATGAAAATCGAAACATATGTTGACCAAATCATAAACACACAAACCCTGTATTAACCACAACCAATCAATCACACGTTCAATAAATTAATCAATAAATAACAGTTAGTTTTCTTGCAAGTAATTCCCACAATTCAATACTTGAATGTACGAAGAAGAATGACATGTTGCAGGACATTCATACTAACAAAAATGTGCATGTAAAAATATTTATTTGAAAACACGAACACTAGCTAAAGGCATACATACACATATACATACAGATAAGTGTAAATCTAAATTTGTTTCGAATGTTCTATATATCACAACATGTGTTTTTGTTTCTAATAAATAATACACATACATACAAATGTACATAAATAAATATTTTCTTTACATCCTGTCCGCACCAATTAAATTCATTCCCTGTGGCCCAAAAATGTTTCATTGACATAATTTTAAATTTTAAAATCAATTACAACAGGCTATTTATTGTACATACATATATAGTATATATGTACTTAGTAACAAAGAAAGGGGTAGTGTAACTAAATATTACACACATACATTAGTAAATTTCTATGTATTAGTTAGTAAATATAGGTTATGACGAAATAAATTTAATAATAGCCACTTAGTTGTAATGATATAATATATATTATATTTTTATATATTTAATTTAAAATAGAAATCAATTATTTGTTGCTTTTATTTTACAGAAATAGCACTTGACATTTTAGGTTAAAACCAATAAAATTCTAAATAAAAATATTTATCATAAATTACATACTTATCTAATAAATATTATTTAAATAAAAATTCCAACAAAATATTTAAAAACTTTTTAGGAATTTCATGAATTGATGTTTAACATTATTATTATTTTTGAAATAAAACTATTAAAAATAAAAACACTACAACTTTATTATTTCGGAATGTAAATAATTGAAATTTTGTACGCAAATAAAAAATATAATTTATAGTTCATTACCAAAATTTTTTAAAATGTATTTACAGGGGCTGGACGGTTTAATGTAGACTTATGAGATTTACATATGTATATATGTTACAACTATTTCTTACTAATTTTTAAATAATTTTACTATTTTAAGTGATAGACATACAGTATAAACTCGATTATGCGGATAATTGATTACAAACCACAATCCGAATTATCGAATTATCTGAATTATCGAAATCCTATTCTGACATGTTTATTGTTAAAAAACTATGTAAATATATATGTATATTGGTTATTTAATATTTGTAATAGTAAATTTACCAATATTTTTCATCTAATACAATTTATGTTTTAAAATTTTCAACAATTTTAGATTCGTCTTATACAAACTAAGTTGTATATACTGAAAAATATGATGGAACAAAAGTTAACTAAAAACGTAACAAAAGGCTCAGTGCGCAAAATTTTTTTATAAATTTCAATTCATATTATATTTAAATACAAAATTACCATCTTTTACTAAATCCAGATTGAAATATACAGTGAGTTGGACCGTTTTTTTAAATATTTTGTATTTTTTCCCATAGCAACATATAGAAAATGTGATATCATTAAAAGGCATTTGGAAGGCGCGTCCATTGGTGTATAAAGCACTACCAATAGTGACATCAATATATTTTTATTCCAGGAAACATCATATTTTTTAAGTTTTTTTCAAATTATTGTTTGTTATTTTTAATGAAAATTCTATTTTTTAAATTTTTAATTGCTTTTAGATATGAGTTGCTGGTGTCTATTTAATATTTATTTCAAAATTCTTCTTATTTCGTGGTTTATTAGACAGTCAATCTGATTTAACATTTTACATAAACATAGTCAATATGGGTATCAAAATTCTTCTTTTGATAGGAGCTACCAATATGAATTAAAATATTAACAAAAATTGCAATAATTCTATTGAAATCAATAAATAACATTAACAGTGAATTAACAAAAAATCCGAAAAGGACTTAAAATACATATATCGATTTTATGTATTGAAATCGTTCATTGATTATAAAACATTAAACAATATAATAAATTGCGGTTTTATTTGCTCCAGTCTTTGAGAGAGCTCCATGATTCTAATGAAATTGTTCAAATAACAGGTAAAATAATAGTTACGACTCTTTAAAAAACTCAATGAAGATTGTTTAGGCTGTATGTTTTAATTGCACAAGCTTTACTCGTAAATTGAATCACAAAAACCTTTTTTATTATTATTTAAGTTTTTACATTCTCTGTTAATGTTTTTTGTTACTACATTAATATTTTGGTATTTTCCGTAAATGTGTTAATGCGAACGATTACTTCTTATTAAAAGAAGAATTTTGATACCCATATTGACTATGTTTTTATAAAATTTTAAGTCAGACTGTTTGTCTGATAAATTGCGAAATTGAAAAAAATTTCAAATAAAAATTAAAGAGACACCAGCGACTCATGTCTAAAAGCAAGTAAAAATTAAAAAATGTGAACTTTCATTAAAAATAATAAGCAATATTTTGAAAGAACCCCTTAAAAAATGCGATGTTTCGTGGAATAAAAAAAAATACTGAAGTCACTCTTGGATATGCTTTATATACCTATGTACGCGCCTACCAAATGCCTTTTAATGATAACACATTTTCTATATGTTGCTATGGGAGAAAATACAAAAAATTAAAAAAAAAAAAAAAAATACTAGAAAAAAGACCTTTTTTAAAAACGGTCCAACTCACTGTATATTTCAATCCAGATTTAGTAAAAAAAATGGTAATTTTGTATTTAAAAATAATAATTTTTTAAAAACGGTCCAGCTCACGAATGATCATCAGTAGAACCGAAATACTTTGGGGAACATCATAAAACATACTAAGGTTCGTTTTGAATGAGCATATATGATTTTCCTTTTATATTTTATGTTCAATCGCACATAGTAGTAATTACTATATGTACGTCCAAATATATAGACAAAATTATGTATCAATAGCAATTAAAATCACCAATTTAGGTTGTGTCATTTTCATATATGAAGCTATCAAAGTTCCACATTTTGGAAAAAGAGTTTCGATGTATTTTTCTAAAATAGTCTTTTAAAGTTAAAATTTAAAATGGAACCATCACCTTTAGTTACTTAATTGTGATTTTTTTTTGAGGGCTTGTCCAAATATTTTTATTATTTTTTTGAAAATTATCCTAAAATACATTAATTTTCAACTTTAATGGAATGCAACTTAAAATGTTAAAGGATGTCGTTCTGAAAATTTTCTGAAAAATACAACATATTGTCTACTTTAATACTGTGAAAAAAATCGTGCGCATATATAGCCATATTTTAGAAATTATTTATTTTTTTCAAAAGAAAAAACTTCAGTAGCTATATGCAAAAACGAGATAAAAAGATATAGTCGGTCAAGTCAGACCATATTATACCCTACACCATTATGTATGTGTCAAATATGACCCCTCCTAGAATATTTGGATAAATACTTTTACTAAGTGTAATATAAAATATACAAATTCAGAATATTACGTTAATACTAACATTTATATGAATTTATGCGCTTAAAGGTGATACCCAAAAGTGGGTTTATATGGGAGCTATTACAAATTGTGGACCGAATATTAACTTGATACTAACATTTGTATGGGACGTTAAAATGATTTTCGTAAGAGGAATTTATATGGGAGCTATAGTCAATTATGGACCGATCTTAATGAAATTTAGCACAAAGATTAACACTTATATAAAACTTCTTTCTACAGAATTTCATTAAATTGCTATATTTAAGGCATTTATGATCGTTAAACCTCAATTCCGAGACGACATTTGTCTGGGGGGGAAGGTGAAATAATGTACCGATCATAGCCAATTTCAATAGGCTTCGTCCTTGTGCCAAAATAATTATTTGAGCCAAATTTCATCAAGATATCTCTAACATTGCGACCTGTACTTTGTTCACAAGGTTTACATGGACAGAAGGTGATTCTAAGTGGGTATCCGAAGATTTTTTCTGTGCGTTATAAACATCAGCACAAACGCATAATATCCCAACCACTTATGGTGGTGTAGGATATAAATAGCTTAAGTGCAGACTTTTTTCTTTGATTTATCAAACATGTAACAAATATCCTTATTGAGTCCAAAAATAAATGATATTGAATTGGAAAATTTTTGTATGTCACATTGTATAAATACGAGTATAAAGTGACTTGAATGCATGTAGAATGCGAGTAGAATTAAAATATTTTCATATACTTTAAAATAAATATATTTTGGTTCCTTATTTCTATAAATAAAGCAAAACTACTTCTAAATCACTAGTTCTCAAAGATTTTTAAATTTTCGTTATTGTTTCAATTCTAAAATCAATGATAGATGTAAAAACAAGTTCTAAAAATTTTTTTTGTTGACTTATATGTTTTTACATGTTTATTATGAGCAAATATAAAATTAGCTTGGCAATACTTTTTATATAGAAAGAAAGCTTTTTTACCTAATTGAAAAATTATCTAACTAAAGCTTTTATAAAGTTGAAAATTTAACTTATAATTACCTATGGTTAAAATCTTAGTTTAATTGTTGAAAAGCTTTTTACAATACACAGCTAATGAATACACAGTTTGACTCTTGGTTTTGATTCATAACCGTCAGATGGCGCCATAGTGTAATTTGGAAAAAGCATGCGCAAACTTTTAAACATACACTGAAAGAAAATATTTAAAGCATAAAGCAAAATAATAGGAATTTAAAAACAATTTTTTTAGTTTAAGAACACGCTACTACAGTGGAAAATTACCCACAAAATTATATAGCGTACGTAATTGGATTTTTTGTTGTAAACATCAGCAGTTTTTTATGGGAGATAATAAAATAAATTTTTTTGGAATAAAATGTATTATAGCTTCTCAACAAAAAAACGATGAAGTTCTTCCAAAAAAAGAACATTCTCACAACTTCAAAAGTGGAACAAAGTGCACATTTTAAACTTTTTTCGTATGTTCATAATAATTACTTACAAAAAAGTGAAAATAAATTAATTTTTATCAGGAAAAAATGGTAATAATTTCTAATAAAATTTAAATTTTAAAAATTTAAAAGCATTTTTATTATTATTATTAAATAGGGCAAAAACAGAATTTTTATTAAAAATTTGTACAAACATAGTTTTAAGAGAAGTGCTGCCGCAAAGAAGTATTAAAGAAATATTAAAGAAGTATTAAAGAATAACGTCCTACCAATGATAACCATGGGTTTTTGCTGGGTTGTAATTAGATAAAACATTTAGAAATAATTTTTTTTTTTACAAGTTTTTATTACAATTTTCTGTAAATTAATTGGTCTATTTTATATTACATTTAAATTTATATTACATACTATACAATATTTAGTTTTGGTTTATATTTACTTCAATAACACATAAACAACTAAAATTAGCTTTTTAAAAAAATTATTTATGAGATTCTTTAAAACAAATTATATTTACAAACTTAATTACAACACATTTACATATTTACAAGCTTTTTTTTTTATTAAGTTTAGTAAAATACATTTAAACAAAAATTAAAGATACAATTTACATATAGGTGTTTTTATGTAGAAAATATATTCCATTTTAATACTGATAATATGGTTTAATTATATATGGCACTTAAACTATTTTATTAGTATTTTAACTATTTTAAAAGTATTTTAAAAAAAATTTAAAAATTAGATTTTCATATTATTAATTTGCACACAAACACTTTAATTCTTATGTAAGTTTACACATTTAATTTTCATTATTTATCCTCTTTTCAGTAACTACTACAAATTTGATGCCTTTCGATTTAAACAATTTCGATTTTTCGATAAATTTATTTTTTTAATTTCGATCTTTTATAAATCACAGAACCTTTTGCTGTGATTTTAGGTAAATTTGTACTTTTTGAGCACATGATTTTCGATAATTTTAATTATATTTAACTTGTGTCTGTTAAAAGTTTTTGTTTTGAATAAGAACACAAATATTGACTAGATGCTCTAAGAGGTATTATATAGTTAAGAAACGAAGGTCTTATTAATAATACAGTTTTATATTTATCAGAGGTTTATAAAATTATTTTTATATGGACATATTCTTTTATAAATATTTGATAAATAAAAATGTGTATTACGAATAAAGCCACTAATGTTTAAGTTTGTGTGCTTAATATAAAAAAATAAACATTTTTTTACTAAAGTTCAGTTGTATATAGTTCGATTCTTTAACATCACAGATTTTAAGTTATTAAGTTACGTTTAAAATTTACATGTCATCGAACATGATTTACCCGTACTTTGTATGTGTATTTTTAACTTTTATGCCAGCTTTCTACAGCCTTCGTATAGATAATATAAGTCAACAAACTTTAAGACTTCGTGCCATTTGTAGACGTTATACGACAACTAAATGTAGTATCTTTAATTTGTTGCTCGTTTTTAAACTCAGCTGTAGCGTTTGATGCACTACGATTTTTCTCTTCTATTAAATTTTGATCTTCATCACCATCATATTCAATTAATTCAGGATGTAAAGGTTTAAAATTATTTCTCTGCCAAGACATTTTATGATTTGTAGAGTTATCATGATCGTTATTAGAATTAACAAAGTTATTTAGCAGAATTGTAGTGGTTCCATCTGTATGATTTACTAAGTGATTTTCTGGTTTATTTACTGTTATGGCTGCTTTGAGAGAGGCACGATTATAACTGTGGATGCTGCCATTAAAGGTGTTGCCACGTAAACGCATTTGTGTTTGACCGTAAGTGGATCGAACCGAACTAGCTCTGGTATGCATGGAGAGTGTGCGTTCATTGGCATCAAGACTGGTTTGAAAATGACAAAAACAAACGGCAAAACGTTTGTTGAATTCACGTTTGAATTTTTCCTGAAAATAGAAAAATAAATTGTTTATGGTATTGCGAGATAAATGAAATTTAGTTATATAAACTTTTTTTTCTGTTAATTCAAATTTGAGTGGTACATAAAATCTCCAAATTAACAGATTGTATATGCTTACTAACATAATACCGAAAGCTTACATTGTGAGCGTATACTATGGAGTTGTCTAGAGCTTTTTAATGTGTTAGTGAGAAACTATCCCAGTAGTAAAAAGAAGGGGTAAAGAGCCCTTCTAGAAGGCCTTTTTTATGTCCAGAAGACCTTCTCCCTGCATTCCATGTTCATTTCATTTTTACACGCGATTTCATTGGGAGGTAGGCCTTACACATTCGCGACCCGATACAGCCCTTCTAGAAGACCTTTTATTGAAAACTGCAAGCAGGCCTCTGTAGAAGTACTTAAAAGAGTCCTTCTACAGAAAGCCCTCTACAAGTCTGCACTATTTAATAAAATATTTTTCTATTTATATAAAATATATATTTTTTATTTTAAATTATTGTAAAATGTTTAAAACTTAGAAAAACAAAATTCAATACTAAAAAAAACATTTCTGTTAACTTTTGACAAAACATCTTAAGTCGATATAAGACAAATTATTTGAAAATGACATTTGTATAGAAATTGTTGATTTTTTATTTAATAAAATACTTATAATAAAAACCATAAATAAAAAATATAATTAACTTAGAAAATCACATCTTATTCAAGCAAAGAATTGGAGACAACTAAAGATTTATTATTCTTTTTTTGGAATTTCTGCTTTGAATTTTGATATTGTTTTTGTAACGGTTTCTGCACGGTTTTGCTTTTTCAAATACTGTAGTCTTTCTTTCCTTCTAAGAGAAGGAATTAAAACAATGTACTTTTTATAAATAGATTTGTTGTTGTTTAAAACAAGATATATTTAAAAAAATACAACTTCTTACGGTCCTTCCAAGAGAAGCGAAGTCGGAAGGTCTGTCGGATCTTTTAGAAGGTAGGGATGAGGCATTCATGAAGGCCTTATTAGAGAAGGCATGTAAGCATGAGCAACTGCATCTGAAAAAAAGCCTTCTTGGAGGCCTGCGCGGTAGAGGCCTCACAAATTTTACCGCTGGGATAACTTAAACTTATTTTTGAACATGAGGCAAGTTTAAAATAAGTTATTTTTCGAAAGCTTTTTTGGTTCTTGAAATTGATAAAAGATTTATATCGTCACCGAAAACGTAAAACAACATAACATCAAAACGTGTTATCACAAATTTTGGGACTTGTATCTCAAAAAGGGAGTGATTTTTTTTGTTAACAAGAAAAAAAATTGTTTTTTTTTTTTTTTTTGTTTACGAATTTAGATTGTAAATTATTAAAAATTTGGGGTAAAATTTACGAAAAATCTTTTTAATTATAATTTTTGCTAAAATTTGTATTGATGTGACGTTTATTTGTTTTTTTTTTTTTTGGTTCCAGAAAACACGCATTCCAAAAAACGAAACATATGTCATATAAACATATCTTGTTTGTAGAAAAATTCATTTTGATTTTAGAAAGGTTTTTCGTGCCTCCTGTAAAGGTATTAAAAGTGATGTAACGTTGTTTTGCATTTTCGGTGGCGATATAGTCTTAACGAGGGTGTGCCAACAGAGTCCCAAAGATGGTTATGAACATTTTTAAAAACGATCCTGATTCGTCATATCTGAATCGATATATATGTGAAAATAAATCTACTTAATAAGAAATATTGAAGTAAATAAATCAAAAAAAAAAAAAAATAAAAAAAATGTATATATATAATTGTGAATGCGATACATATATAAAGTCATATTCTTTATAATCACGATTTATATAAATGATACACCAAAATATGTGGAATAAAATTTGCTATCAAATTTTTATCCGCTCAATAGTTTAGGAAATATTTTGAATTAAATGTGCGAAAAAATTTTTTCATACTAAATTCAAGATTTCTTTTTTTTAATAAAACTTCTTTTTAAAAGTGAAAGCATCAAAAATGTTTCAGTTTATCATCTTTATCTCAAAGCTGATAAAACTACGAGTAAATAAAGCTACGTATCATAAAAATTGATGCACAAATCTTGACTGCATTTACAGTTAAGTTAGGATACCCATGCATACCTACAGTAAAGTGGATATACACTAGTGGGCAAAAAAAAAATTGTTTTCGTCATAAATAAAAAAAAAAAAAACAATAGATGGATTAGATGGAATTTAACATGCTAAATAACAATCAGCTTTCACTTTTTTTCTATCACGTATTGATTTTTTTTTATGGGCATGACTACTATGACCCCACCTTCAGGTTTGCCCTATTAAGATAAATTAAACTCCAATATATAGCGACTTAAATTGTCTTTGAGATAAATTTCTATAATTTGTTGTTTATTTGTTATTTCCGTAGTTATTCGGTAGTGAAAAAATTATTATTTTTTTTTTGGAAAATTGTTGAAAATTTTTATCCATAACTCTGAAACTCTTGAGCGAATAAAAAATATTGTTGACATACCTTGAAAACAATTTTCGTATACATCTTTTGGTGTATCATTTATCATTGTGTAAACGGTTCTTGAGTTATAGTCAAAATTGTATAAACCATTCTCGAGTTTTATAGTGTGACCGTGATGATATTAGTCATGCCCATAAAAAAATCAGTATGTGATAGAAAAAAAGTGAAAGCAGATTCTTGTTTAACTCGTCAAAATCCATCTAGTCCACCTATTTTTGTTACAAGAAAAATAAATTTTTTTTTTTTATTTTTGAAGATACATGTATCTTCAAGATACATGCCTTATTTTATTCGGAGCATTATCAGCTTTAAGATAAAGATGATAAACTGAAACATTTTTGATATTTTCACTTTTAAAATAAATTTTAGTAACAAAAAAATCTAAAATTTTGCATAAAATATTTTTTTTTTTTTTTTTTGACATTTATTTAAAAATAACTCTGAAACTATTGAGCACTTAAAAAATGAAGTTATGGTGATTTGAAGATATTTTTAGTCCGCATCTTTTGATGTATCACTTATGTTAATCGTACACACCGTTCTTATGTTATGAGGAAATATACTAGAGTAATGGTCTTGCTATGGGCGAAATATTAGACATGCCCATAATAAAAAATTTAGACCTGATATAAAAAAACAGGAAGCAGATTCGTGCTTAGCACATCAAAATTCATCAAGTCCAACTATTCGTCTTTGGTGGAGGATTTTTTTAATAAAATTATATTATTTTCAATTTTTAAATTCTCAATCGTAAAAAAATAAAAAACCCAGTTCATGAATATATTATCGAAAATATTTTAAAGAATTTTCTTTTTCATTTCCGAATATTTTGAAGATTTTTGTTTAAAATAAAAATCGATTCTTCAGCAAATTTTCGCTTAAAAATTCGCGAATTTAATTTTAAAATTATATAGGTACATATTTCGTAGAAATTTTTGTAGGAACTTTTTTCTTTCAATAAGTAGTTTGAAAATATGTTTGTGTACATAAAAGTTATTTGGCGAGTTTTATTTAACTTAAAAATTCGTATTCGCTTCTTCAAAAGATTTTTCGGTTTTTCTTTGAATGTTGGCGAATTTAAATTTTAAAAACTTTTTTCGTTGTTATTTTTTATTTTTTTATTTTTTTATTTTTTAGTTTTTTTTTTCCCACTACCTATAATCTATTTAATCTATATAAATTTCAATTCACAATTCTAACAAAAAAACGTTAAAACTACTTAAGAATAATTTTGTAAATAAATCGTAAGTTTTAAAATTTATAACACATATTTTCATCAGCAAATACTTCGTTAATTTAACTGAAAAAATCTTAAATTTTTTATTTTTTTCACGAATTTTAAAATTATTTCGGACAAATTCTTGTAGGAACTTTTTTATAAGTTCGTGAGTATTTTTTTTGGAAATTTTATTTTTATAAATTGCGAAAAGTATATTGAGTTATTTGACGAGTTTTATTTGAAATTTAATTTATTCGTTTCTTCAAAAGATTTGCTGTTTTTTTCTTTGAAAACTAAAAAAGAAAATGTTGAGCTTTATTAAAATATTTCTTGTTAATGCATTATCATGATCGGCATTATCTTGTTGTACACCAATGTGAAATTTTGGATGGGTGTAAACAAAAAACTCTCCATAGGAAGATCTTATTTTCTACTTAATGATCTTTTCCTAAAGAATACCTTTCACAAAAAATTAAAAAAATCGCTCGGACTTATTTGTAGTCAACCAGCCAAGAGATGGTCATTATACATTTTTAAAAACCTATTTTAGGGGCTTATTTGATAAAGTAAATGGATGAAAATTCGGCCTCTAATTATTGTGTTTCTCCTTATTGTACAAATTCGGATCATTTCCAATGAATTTAACATAGGCTTGTCATTGGAGGATGTTCCCTTTTTTGACGCCTATTCACTTAGTTGGAAGTCATGTTCCCGATGTCCCGATGAAAAATGTATTTTTATGGTGTTGTTTTAAATCAGTGCAAGGACTGTAATTTAAATTGCTTCTATGGAGTTATTTCCTTCGAATAGAAACAAATGTCGTTTTTAAAGTCAACAAGGTTAATATTTGCGATAACAGAAACCGTTCATCAATGTTTTGCAATAGTAAACTTCATTTGAATCGCTTTATAATAACATTTACGGATGCTGTTTAAATAACTTTTTAAGAAGAAGAAAATACTATTTGATACTTTGGAGGTAATACAAAAAGTACTTCCTAAAAAATGACTTCCATTTATTTTTGCTGGGATATTTTTAAACATTTATAATATACACTAAATTTTGATAACATGCATAGCATATTTTATGGGTTTATTATAAATCTATAAATGCTAATCCGCTCCCTACTTATTTTTATTTGCAATTAAAAAGATGTTTTTTTTAAAGGAGAATAGACCTATATGTTTAAAAGGTAAATAACTTAACGATATATTAAATTCAAATTAATCTGATATATTAATATGTATTCCCCATCTTACATGTAATGAATATTATTTGAAACTTTTAATGGAAAAAATTTTAGTTTAAAAATACTTAATTGTATTTACTAACATTTTTAGAATAAACAATTTAATCGATAATAAATTTGTAAATATGTTTTACATTAGAAAAGTTATCCCCAATTTAAAGCACTTAAATATGTCATACTATTTTTTAATTTATATGTCACATTACATATAAATGATGTCATGTCAAACGTTTGATATTTGACATTTTATTTCGTCTGCAACATACATACATATGTATATGTAAGTACGTGTATGTATATTTTCTTCCTTTTCACATGAATTAACATGTCAAATTCTATTTATGTCTTTAAATTTCTTATGCATTAGGAAAATATTAAAAACAAAACTTTTGGACACATTAAATATTAATAAAAGGGATATAGGATTGTCATATAATTTTCATTTTCCTTTTCCCTATTTCTATATGTTCTAAAGACAGTTAAGCTTCTAAAATAATATCTTAAGAACTGGGAGATCTTAAGTTATTCCTCTAACCTTACTTACATTATAAATACCATAGATAAAGGGATTGTAACAACTATTGCTCATGGCCAACCAATCGCAGCAAAACCAGACAATACTGATAAAATGGTATTCATTTATTTCCGGTATGGTCACATATAAAATATTGTACAATTGCAAAGGCAGCCAACAGAGTCCAAATACCACGACAACAATAATCAGCATTTTTATAACCTAAAAATAAAAGAAAAAAAAAAAAAAAAAAAACACAAAATAAACAAATAAAGCCTCGTGTTAATAAAACAACTCAAATGATACATATAAACACCACCAGCATTTTAACACAAACATACACATACATATAGTTTTATTACAATTTATGTTACTCCTTTTACCTTTTTCTTATTCTTTAACAATGTTATGTCTCGTGAGTCCTGAGCATTGCCTGGCGCTCGATTACCCCACAATCTAATTGTCATTTGTATGTAGACAAAACTGATGACGCAAAAGGGTACCAAATATTGTGCAAATACCAAAGTGTAACGATATGTCTGTAGTTGATTTTCGGACAAATTAACATTAGTGCAAAATGGTCTCGTTACATTATAAACAATTCCGTTTTCTAGAAAAAATACAATAAAAAAAAAAGAGAATTTAAATGAAATATGCAAATTTTATTGTTTTAAGAAGATTAAACGAGATGCTGAAAGTGTGAGCGTATGCAATTATATTTTATTTATTTGTTTTCTTTTTCTTAAAGTTTCATAAATTATTTAGAATTTCCAAAAACTGAAAATTTTACAGTTAAATGTACCTTTAATACGTTCATGAACTTCTTCCACACGAAATGCTATGGCACAGGGTATGGCAAAGGTGAAGGCAATCAACCAAATGCAGCCAATAATAAATTTTGAAACAAATTTAGTGGGACGAGCTCTAAAAAGAGATAAAATTATAATTTGGTATTTAAAAAAGAACATTATTAATTCGTTAATGATTTGATAATAAATATTATAAAATTAATAGCAAGTAAACAAAGCAGCCATAAAGCTGGCAGTTGATTAATTAGACCAGTAAGTGAATAAAACTTTTAGAGAATTGATTAACAGGGTAGGAAAATTATATAAAGTAATATAAAGATAAACAATATGTATTTGTTCTAATTTACCCTACAATTACAAATTATATTCTATCTTAATTGAGCGTAGAAACAAAAAAGTTTTAAATATTTTATTTTAGTTTTAAAAGTAAATGAATTCAATAGTGCAAGAAAAGCTCCCTAAAGAAATTATTTCATTTTAGATAATTGATTTTCTTGAATAGCTCATATTTTATTATAAAATCACAATAATTGATTTTATTATATTTATTATATACTTTAAAATTAAAATGTTATCAAGATTTTTCTTAGAAAATATACAATGTATTTCTTTATATTACTATTATTTTTTACTTTTTTTTACTGTTTCCAGTTAAATTGAATAAAAATACCCAAGTTTTTCTTGTACTCAAGTTTTTTTCTTGTGATTTAAGTTTGCATGTATATCATATTCCCTGTATGTCATATCTCTTATGTATTATTAGCGTTTTATTAAATATAATTTTTGTTAATATTATAATATGTATATATTGTATCATAAAAAAACCTTGATAATATAAAATTTTATTATAATTTTTGTTATGTATCATACCTTAAGGGATTTATAATTGCCCGATGACGATCTACCGCAATTGCTGTTAGTGTAAACACAGATACATTCACACTCAAAGCTTGTACAAAAGGACAAAAACCACACATAAACCAAGGCAAATTCCAACGTTGTAATAAGGCAGCTTGAAACTGAAATAATAAAATAAATTATAATATTAAAGAGATTTAATATATAAGTTCGGAAAGGTTACAGTCTATAACATTTAAAGCCGATATAAACCGATTTTGCTAATTTTCAATACCAAACAATTGAAAGAAACTTTTGAAATTTTCTTTCAACACGGACAGACGGACGGACATCGTTAGATTGTCTTAGATTTTCACGAGGACACATACATATACTTTACGAGGTCTTAGATAATTATTTCGACATGTTACACACGGAATGACAAACATTATTTTTTGATGGTGCGTTTAAAAAAAAAAAAAAAAAAAAAAGATTTTAGAATTGAATCAAAAGAAATAGGATTTTTGGCAAAATTTTGGTAAAACTTTTGGCAAAATTTTGAATTTCAAATCAAATTTCGGATTTTTGTGAAATTTTGGTTTTTGGAGAAATTATAATTATTTTCTCCGCAATTTCCGAAAGAACTAAGGAAAAATTCAAAAATGGGATCTTTTTGAGTTTTTGTTCATAAAGTCCACACTTGTTGCAGGTCTGGAAAAAGCCATTGCCAAACACATTAGATTTTCGAAAATTCCATTCCATTTCTAGATTTAAGCATTGGTATTTTAAAACATATAGACTAAGGAGTAATTTCATTTTAAATTTTAAAATTTTTGAGCCTTGGTTACTGATTTGGATGTGCATGTATAGAGGAGGACACACAAGCATGTAAAATTAATTTTATTAATTTTTATATCATTTTTCTTTTTTTCTAAAAATTGTCAGACCCATATATATATTTAAACGAGAAAGAAAGTCGGTCAAGCCCAACCATATGATACCCTACATCATTGTGTGCATCAAAATTCGGGGAGGGATCTTCTTTTTTCCCAACCCGTGGCCAATTGTGGACCGATAATTGTATTAAGTGTAAAATAAAACATACGAATACAGTATATTACGTCGATATTAACAAGTGTATGAATTATTCACTTTTGGGTGATTCACGAAAGTGAGCCTTATATGGGTGCTATGGTATATTATGGACCGATCTTCGTAAAATTTGGCACTATCGTTTATATTTATGTGGGATTGGAGCCTGGTCGCGTCACCAGATCTGGCAGACGTTGGTAACGAAGGGGTTAATATTACTAACGGACAGAATATTCTAGAATAAGATAGTAACTAGTCACGTAGGCTACAGACAAAATATGGACGAGACATCTTATAACGAAAGACGAACATTCTGGATGGGGACTTGCATTTTGATAAACGGACTTTTAATGGACGAGACAAGGATAGTTATATGGTTAACTCGCTGGGAACTTTCTGGTACTTTGAAATGTAGCGAGTAGTGTAGGAGAATTATATAAAAGGTAGTGTTGAAAGATTGAGAGTAGAGTGTTTGAGTTAAATTCAAGTTGTGAAAGTTGAAAAGTTGAGAAGTTGAAATTATCAGTTGAAAAGTTGTCTAGAACGTTGTGCAAAGAAGTTATGAGTAAATAATTAAAGTTGACCAGCGACATCCACTATATTAAAGTGTAAAATAATCTTAAGTTTTTATTTAATAAAATATACACAATTTATTATTAAAAATAATATAATTTGTGTTTAAATTAAAAGCCGTCAAGCTTTAATAATATAAAAATCCCACATTTATATACAACTTATTTGTGTCGAATATTAACTTGATACTAACATTTTAATGGGATTTATGCTCGTTAAAGTGATTTTCGGAAGAGGGGTTTATATGGGAGCTATGGTCAATCTTCATGAAATTCGGAATACGTATTTAAACTTATATGGAACTTAAATTTCATTAAAATATTACTATATTTAATAGATTTATGATCGTTAAACTCCTTTTCCAGAAGGACATTTATATGAGGGCTAGGTGAAATATGGGACCTATAACCAATTTCAATAGGATTCGTCATTGGACTACAGGAAACTGTGTGCCAAATTTCATTAATTTTTGTTCAAAATTCGACCTGTAGTTTGATTACAAGGTTTACATGGACGGACAGACGGACGGATATCAGAAAGCGATTTTAAGGCGATTGGTATAAATTAAGGTGTTTCTTAGACCAATATTTTTGGGTGTTACAAACATCAGCACAAACGCATAATACCCTTCCCACCTATGGAATAAAAATTCCATGTTTAATTAGGACAAATATGGTTGGCATATTTTGCGTTTGTGCTTAGGACATTCTCACTGGACATTTAACTCATGTTGTCGTGACTATAACTCGAAGTATGACAATTCACTATATTTTCTAAGTGCAGTCGTCGAAAATGGGACAAGACAATAACGTAGGCGATTTTGTTATCAAACTTGTCCTCTACATGCATATTATTAACGACATACTCGATGAAAGTGTCATTAATGGACATCTGGTCTACTGAGATAAAATTTTACAAAAATAAGTGTCGTTAAGGTATAAATCACAAAATATATTTTCAGAAGGATAGGTCCATAATTAATCTCTACTTCAATACTTACTCATAACATATGGTTGATATATACTAGGGTGATCGATTATTCGACTTTTTGGAGAAACCAGTTTTCGAATAGTTCGATTAGTTGGTATTTTGAAAAAACCAGTGCAACCGGTTTGAAATTCAGAAAATTTTTTATCTTTTTTGCAAAAGATAATATTTTTATCAAAAACTACATTAAAAAAATCAATAAATCTTATAAAATTCAAGTTAAAATTTAATAAATATAATTATTTTTGGAAATAACTACTAAATTGTAGGAAACTAATTATGAAAAATGAGATTAAATTTTACTTATCATAAACAGAAACCATGGCTTAACCCTGCAATACTAATGTACATGCATTTTACGTATACATTTTTTTCAAATCCTTATTAATCTCGTGCAAGTATTAACAGTATAAATTTGAATATAAAAATGGAAGTGTGGTTTAAAATGGAGGGAATTCGCCGAAAAATCTTAATTTATCATGAATTTTTATAAATAAAATCTTTATATAATTTGGAGGGCTTTTTAATGTTTTATTCTTACTTATTGAGTTTATTTTTTCGCTTTAACCCTTTTTAAAGGAAAATAAATAATAAAAAAAAAAATGCATGTTGCCGATATAACAACAAGAAATAAAGTGTTTTATACAGGGACAGAAAATAATCATTATTCTTGAAATTTTAAACAAACAAATCAGATACAAGTTTTCGCTCAATTTATAATCATTATTTTTTGATTTTTATTTTTTTACTCAACTTTTAATGATTATTTTTGATTTTTACTTTTTTTGCTCACAATATAAAACTTAACATGAGAAATGAAACTATTACGCAATTTTTAATAAAAAAAAAAATTCTCATCGTAAAGCAGATTTATTTACTAAAAGGCAAGTGTGATGATATGTTTTTCATCAGATTTTTTAAAAAATCTAATTTTTTTCTAAAATTTTATTTTTTTTTTATTAAAAATCAAGTTTTTTATTAAGAATAAAATTATTTGCAATAAATCAAAGTTTTTATTTAAAGAAAATTTTTTACTAGATAAAAGTTTAATTTCTCATGTTAAGTTTTATATTGTGAGCAAAAAAAGTAAAAATCAAAAATAATCATTATGAGTTGAACAAAAAAAAAAAAAAAAAAAAAACAAAAATAATCATTAAAAGTTGAGCGAAAAAATAAAAATTAAAAAATAATGATTATTTGTTGATTTTTATTTTAAAACTCATAATCATTACGGTCCCTGGTTTTATAGGAACCCATGTGTACGCCAAATTTACATATCGTTAGTATTAACGTATAAAAAAATATCATTAGTATTCTAGGGTTAATATGGAAGCCTGTCTGAATTGAACGATTCTACCGGTGAAACTTTTTTAATACATCTTTAAACAAGCGCGAATATATTCGGCCCGGCCGAATCTATATACCCACTATCAACTTTTTCAAATTTTACGTTATATGGAAGGGGCGGTAAAGTGGGCGGTCCACGCCCATTTTTTTGTTTCCGAGTTTACGTTGGTCCTTGAACTAATTGAACACAATTTCGTTGATTTTCACCTTATATGGGAGGTGGCCGGTAAAGTGGGCGGACCACGCCCTTTTTTGGTTTCCGAGTTTATATTTTAGCCCATAACTTTTTTGTTTATTAACCGATTTTGCCAATTTTCAATACCAAACAAACCTTAAATAAGGTCAATATTTGTGCCAAATTTCGTCTACCTACGTTACCATCAAAAAGATGGGGGGTATATTGATTTTGTCATTCCGTGTGTAACATGTCGAAGGAATCATCTAAGACCTCACAAAGTATATATTTTCTGGGTCCTGGTTAGATTCTGAGTCGATTTAGCTATGTCCGTCCGTCTGTCTGTCCGTCTGTTTAAAGCAGGATAGGGCTCGAACGGGACAACGTAGGGGGACGAAATTTGGCACAAATATTTATCTTATATAATGTATTGAAAATGGGCAAAATCGGTTAATAAACAAATAAGTTGTGGGCTAAAAACTAGAAACACAGGGTGTCCGTTGTAGCTTAATTTCATACTTTTCTGCTGATATCTCTTAAACAAAAGCATCTACCGCAATGAAATTTTGTATAAATAGTTTGAGGGTCGATATAAACTTGGAGACCAAAAATGACGTGATCCGTCTACTTTACCGCCGACCTCCCATATAAGGTGAAACTTCAACGAAATTGTGTTCAAATTGTTCAAGGACCAACGTAAACTCGAAAACAAAAAATGGGCGTGGTCCGCCCACTTTACCGCCAACCTCCAATATAACGTAAAATTAGAAAAAGTTGATGGTGGGTATATAGATTCGGCCGAGCCGAATATAACATTCGCGCTTGTTTTTTATTATTTTTATTAAATTATAGTTATTTTTTTTATTTTATAATTTTTCGTTAATGTCGATGGCGTCACCCCGAATCGAACCCACGTTCTTCTGACGTATCTTACGTTTTATAGTCGTCAACTCAAACCACTCAGCCACAGATTGTTATTTCGCGCGAGTTTCTAATTGCGCACTTAACATGCCTGTTAGAAATTGACTCTCAATTGATATTAAGTGAGTGTGGTGGTGTCAACTGGTTCTCAACTGGAACTTTGGTGATGAGTTAGGTGACAATTGGAACTCAACCGGTACTGAGGGACCGGTCCATTAGCGCAATTGCCACAAATTTCCCACCGGGATATTTTTAAAACATAAGAAATCAGTCTTTAATGAATATTTAAAAAATTATTCCAAAATTTTGATGCAAATATCAATATTTAGCAGAGACCGGATTTTAATACAAAAAAAAAAAAAAAAAACAATCCTTTTATTTTTATTTCAATCGAAAAACAATATTTAACGTTCAAAATATAATAAAAATCCATCATAATTTTTTTATTTTCTTCAATAGTTTTTTCATCATAATCGAAATAAAAAATATAAATATCTTTTCTGATATTTATTACAAAAGTAGAAAATTATTTTCAACTTTTTTCATCAGATGGAAAAAATTCTAAACAACAATTTCATTGAATAAAAAAAAATATTTTTGAAACAAAACAAAAGTATTAATACACAGAAAAAATTATTTCAAATTATTTTTTAATAAAATTATTAACAAACTTTATACTGGAATTTAATTATATTATTTATTAATGTAATTAGTTTTCTAATTGGTTTACAATTTTGTTTTAAATAAATTGACAGCTTTTAATATAATATAAAGAAAAATGAAAACTTTGTCTATAAAAATATGGAAATGAAATAAATTTAAGTCAATTTCTAACAGTTTTCAGTTCATTATATCTACGTAAGAAAAAGCACTAATAATAAAATTATTTATTCTGGTTATTAATATTATCATTTTGATGATTGGAACAAAATTAATTAAAAATTAATTAATATATGCAATTTCGTAAATGAAGTCCAATTTTACTTTTTTCTGTGTAAAAAAAACAAACATTTGAAATTTTTTCAAACTGATATTTATTTTTAAAGATATTTATTTTTTTCATCATGATGAATATTTATTTAAAAAAAAAAAAAATCCCTTACATATTTTTTTCAATAAATGAAAAAACATTTTGAACATTAGATATTTGATTGAAAAATAAAAAAACCGGTTTTAAAACCGGTTGGAAAACCGAGTCGATCACCCTAATATATACTGACTAAATTATTCCTTACTTGTTTTAACGTTTATAGGCACTATTTTGTTATATTATAGTCATAACCTGAATATTCCTTCATGAATATTTAATTATGTACTATATTTTGAAGTGGTATATGTGTTAATTTAAGTAAAATTGTTTTAAAAACCCATTAGGGTGGGTTAAAAAATAAATTATTTCAATTCGAAATATGTTGATCAAACTTAAGCTCGTTACGAAAATTGTCACAAATAAAGTTCATATATATATTTTTTTATGTATATATTTTTTTACAATGAGTTCCTTAACTTAAATCACCACAGTAAACTTGAATTTGAACCACCCTACGGTAAATATCCACATTTACAAACACATGTAAATGCACAAATATATTTGTGGTTATTATACACACATACAAATATTTTCATTTGGTCCTTTCAACTGGTGTTGAATTTCTAATTAATTGCAATGCTCATTTTTTTTCTTTTAAGTTGTTTGCTAATTTCTCACAATTTTCAACATTTCTCCTATTGTGTGCAATTCGTTTAGAGTCGTGGGGTTAAATTCATATATTTCTTGCTTTGTTTTAATAAAACACAAGAAAACAACTTAAAAAAAGAAATATTTCCTTCTAATTTCAAATGCAAAAGAAAGGGTAAAAATATTTGAAATACTTTGACATGTGTTTTAAATTTCCGAGGAGTTTGTGAATTTCTTAATGACAGTAGCAATAAAAAGAAAATCAAATATGTTGGCATGTGTCTGGTCTGAGATTAAATTAAAGGAAAATAATTTTATATTAAAAACAAAACGATAAAACAGACAAACAAATCTACAGACATAATTATTTATTAGAATTTTGTTAATGTTTACAAAGTGTTTGAATGTTTAAAATATATTTATATGTTGTATGGTAGCTCATGATAAGATTTATAAAGAATTTCTTCGTCCAATACAATTTTGCCAAAAAATACTAACAAAATCTCTATTACCGTTGCTAAATAAATTATTTACATTAAAATTTTTTAAATTAATCGTGGATTCTCAGGCTAAAATGTAAACATTTATACATTTCATTCTTTATGTTTTATTTATTATTTTTATAACTTTTTTTTTATGGGCATGAGAAAAATGTTGTACCATCAATATGTAGACTAAGATTTGCTGGTTGTGCTGACACTGAATTTTTCTAAGAAACATTAAAATTATATATGTTTTTTCATCATCTGTCCGTCCGTCTGTCTTGTATTTTATTAGACATTAAAATGTTGTTCTATTTAATAAAAAACAGCAACTAATTTATGGTTAGAGATTAAGTGTGATGGTGGTGGTGTTAAACTAATGAAAATTTATAGGATTTTGTATTTGTAAATAAACTAAACTTTTGATTTGCAATTAAACTTACCTGAAATGGCACACAAAAGAGACCTATAATTACATCGGCAAATGCTAAATTGGCTATATACATGTTGGTTACTGTGCGCATTTGTCGTGTAGTTGCCACAACCCATATGACCAAAGTGTTTCCAATTATTGCCAATATGCTAATACTGCCATAGAAAATTGATAGCAATACTATTATTTCAACAGGAGCAGAGTAGAGACGTTCTAAATGAATATAAGTACAAAATGTTGAAAAAAGTTTAAAACATAAAATTTAAAAGCAACATTAAATGTATAGCTATGATGATGTTTCTAAATTAATAACAAATTTTAGATGTTTACAAAAATATATGACAAATGATTTTTAAATATGTATGTATTTCATTTCCTTAACTTTACTACAGCTACTAAAATGACACAAAAAATGTTGTTAAGGTTACTAGATAGATTTTCCTTTTCTTGGCCCTTAAAATGTATATTTAATTACACTTAAGCATATATTTCTTTAGAAAAATTATAATTTATAACATTTTTTTTTATTGGCCTCTTAAACATGTGACTGAACTTCTTAAATTTATCTAAATATTACAATGATACTTAAGCACTTTTTTCTTGTTGAAAATCAACTTCAAAAGAAAATTTAAATACTACATACATAAATCCTAAGAGTAATAGAAACTTTTGTAAAGAAACGTTTTCAATTTTCATATTTTATGAACACGTTTTTTTATATTATTTATATAAGTTATTTACAGCATAAACATAATGGTTCTATCAGATACTTCATGTCGGTAACCTAAATATGAAAATATTGTAGATAAAATAGACAAAAAACATATTTAATACATTAGAGTGGTTCTTAAAAAATCCAAAACTCTGTGTATAAATATAATTTGTAGAGGGGAATATTATTTACTGTATCTTGGCCAAACTTAAACGAATTTGGATTAATGTAAAACTTTACAGTGGGACAGATTTAAATTTTGGAAATAAATCTGTATCTACTAAATTACTGTTCGAATCGAATTGAAATGTGTGGAAAAGTTATAGAAGAGGACATAAGCGTACAGAAAAATAAATTTATAGTCACCCTGTCATATTTAAGCTAGAATATTGAATTTTTGATTTATTTACTCGACTTTATTTCGTTTTTTGGCTAAGTCCTGGGGTTTATGAGGGAACATTTTTTTAAAATACTATATAATTTGTTATATATTTCGAAATTATATGCTGAAAGAAATCTTTTATTATCTCAGTTCGTCTAGACGTGAAAAACGTTCAAAATCAGCACTGAAATTAGTATGAAAAATTGCTATTTTTTACAAAAATAAACAAAAAAAAAAACAACTTTTTTATTTATTGACATTATTATGTTATAAAAAATAGATTTAGATCGATTCGAAACTAATTTGTTTCCCGTCCGGCCAAAAAAAAATATGCAGAAGTGCAGATTTTATGAAAAGACAATTTTTTAAACAAGCTTTTTAAATTTTTCAAAAATGTATGTTAGCATAATAATTTCACTATTATTTCTTATGCAATGTATAAAATAAATATCAATCTTTTATTCCTGAAAAAAATCATTTCAGGAATAAAAACATATTTTTGGAAATTTTTCATAAATAATCTTTGAAAATAATTTGTTGAAACTTTTATATTTTATTGAGGTAGTTAATTTTGACACTCTGTAGCTTATCTCATGTTATCACAGGGTGACTACAATATGAGTTTTAATAAAGATTAGCTCCTTCTCTACGATTCTTCCATACATTTCAATTCGATCAGACCAGTAATTAAGGATATACCAGTGTTGCCACCAAGAATGTTGCTAACTACACATAACCGATGGTCAAATTACACATCTGAAGAAAACTACACATGAAATTTTATTTTAACATAAATAAATAACCATTAAACATATCATACATTTTTATAAATACAATGTAATATTAAAAAAAAAAAATTCAATAATTTTCAGAATAAAAATATTATGTCGAACTATGTTCCAATTTATTATTTGGAAGTATTCTTTCCTTTGTAAAAAAAATGGTTAGAGTGCTTCGGATTACATTTTATCTGTTTTCAAATTAATTAGATTACAAAATATTATAACATTAGAAAAATGTAAAAATAAAATGAACTGAATTACTTTTTTTAAATTTGAAATAATTGTTTTCCCATTAAATAAAAACTTTTTTGGCCAGTATAAATTTATATTGATATTAAATTTCTCGTTACCTTAAAGTGTGTGCATATTCTTTGGTTGAAAAGATTGGACAATTTTGAGATTAACAATATCTACAAGAGTAAAAATATTATCGGTTAAATCAAATTTAGATTTAATCTGATTTATTTCTAAGTAAAATTCCCCATAAGATTCAAGTACAATTGTTTTTTTTTTTTTTTAACAAGTGTACAGTTTTTTATGAAAGTGTTGTAAAAAGAAAATTTGGCAAATTAAACTAATTTTTAAGAAGGAAAAATTAACTACATTACACTGAGACTTAAAATTACACATAGATTACACATGAAACTAATTACACATGGGCTACACATGTAAATAAAAATTACACACGATATTTGCAATTACACATGAAGTGGCAACACTGGGATATACAGATTTATTATAAAAAAACTTTGTGTTTAGCTCCACTGTGCACTGTGTCAAGTGGTCATATGTTTTTGACAGGAATCATTAAAAATATATACAACATAAACGTGCTGTTAGATAAATGTAATGCTAATAAAAATAATGCAAAAATGTTTATGGTCAGTGAATCATGACTTTATATATGAAGTCTTTTATGGACATTGTAAATTGACATTATCAAATAATTTAAAAAACGAGAAGAGAATAACAACAATATACTTTCAAAATGTAATAAAAATAAACTTTTTATTTTCAATTTTAATAAATATTTTTCTAAACAACCTATTTTGAGATTTTCGGAACTAGTAGATCCCTAAATTGTAAGTAAATTTAAGATTTTCTAATTGATTTGGAAAAAAGAAAAGCCTAGCTTTTTAACTAAGTACATTAAAATATTTTATTTATACAAACTCTTAATTAACAATGATTTTTTAAACATTTTACAATTTATTTTTCAAAAGGTCCACTTTGTTGTAAATTTTTTGAATTTTTTTCTTTAAGACTAAATATATTTATGCACAAAATTCTAAATGTTATTTTGTTTAAAATAAAGTTAGATATCAATTTTTAAAAACGCTTAATAACCCGAAAAATTATTAAACATTTTCTAAACTTTATAAAAAATTCTTCATGGATTTTAATACATTTTTGTTTTGTTTGATTTGTTGCATACTTTTTGGGGCAAACTAATTAATGTTTCCAAAGTTTAATTTATTTCAGATAAAATTGAATAAGTTTAACATTTTTGTCGAATTTTTAAAAACTAAATCTTATTATGTTAAAAACAGAAATGTCTTTAAAAATCTTTACATCATTGCATAAGCTTTAATAGGTAAATTGATAATAAATTGCAGTTAAAAAAATATTTATATAAAATAATACAATTCAAACATCTCCAACACATAAAATCTTACAGCACTGTGATTCAATTAATGTAAATTTTTTAAATTTCATCCTCTAACATAATTTAATTTAGGTTAAAGTGTACCCCAATGTAAATGAATTTGAAAAACTCTAGTAAAACATATAAATATGTAAATATGTACATGTTATAATCTGTTAACAAAAGTAACACCAGTTGCCGCAACACATAATAATGTAGTACATATGAACATTAAACTTGCCCCTAGCTAAATATTTTTTTTATATTTTGTTTAATATTAAGGCAAGAAATTATGCATCAAATAGAAAAATAAAAGACACTAATAGCTTTAAGTGTTAGAATAAACATAAAATTTTAATCTTTGACTGCTACCAATTTTAACAAAGTCTTTTTTAGGGACGCGTCTAATGTACAAGAAATAAGCTGTTAACAACTAAAAAAAACAACAGTTGGCGCAGCACATATTACTTCATGTTATTTATTGTTTGTGTTTTTGCATACATATTAAAAGGGCTTTTAATATCCCTGTTTTGCGAATAGTCATGGTGGCGAATACGTGTGTTGATATTATCTTTTTATATTATGACACAGTGGGTCATATAATAAAATCAAAATCTTTAAGTTGGGTAAAAGTAAATAAGTTGGGTCCAAGTAAATAAGTAGAAGTAAATTTCAATATAAGTTTACTTCAATCTCTGGATTCGAAATGTTCGAAACAAATTAAAAGGTATGGAAGAATTGTAAGGGAGAACCTAGATTTTCAGAAAAATCATCTTATAGACACCCTGTGATAACACGAGAAAAGCTACAGGGTGTCAAAGCTGACTACCTAGTATATACGAAAGTTTAAAAAATCGTAACTTCTACAAATCTGAATGCTTAGTTCCTCTCCTACAACTCTTTCATATATTTCTATTCGATCTAAAAAGTAGTTTAGGAGATACAGATTTATTATAAATAAAAATTGCGTTTGACCCCTCTGTGCATTCGAATCATTTTCGGATCTCTGAAATATTTCAATAGACCCAGAATATAAAAACTACACGCAGAGAAAAAATATAGTTCTACGTTGTCACTGTTCTTATTTTAGAATTGTGCAGAAAACATAATTTTAGAGGCTGTGATATATATGTTTTATGTTTACTACAAAAATAATTTATTTAATGAAATATTTAATTACAACAACCATACTATGGTTTCTGCAACTATAATAATTCTTTCAGTAAGCAAAATCTTATTTTTATTTTTATATCATACACTACCATAAGTGAGAGGGAATTATGCGTTATTCTAATGTTTGTAACATCCAAAAGTACTGGTCTAATGTATACTAATACGCTTAATATCACTTTCTGAATCGATTTAACAATGTTCGACCGTCTGTGTGTCTGTTTGAAAATAATTAATTGAAATTTGGTGCATATGGCTTTTATGGTATTCGTCACACAAATGTTCTCCCGGAATAGAGGTTTAAGAACCATAAATGTCTTAAAACTTTTAATGAAATTAAACACATATGTTTATACCCTACACCACCATAATACACCAATTATGTGTTTGTACAGAAATTGTAACGCAGAGAAAAAATCTTCGGGCACCCACCTTAGAGTATACCGTTCGGCTCAGAATCACTTTCTGAGTCAATTTAACGATGTCCGTCCGTCTGGTCGGCTGGCTGTGCATGTAAAGCTTGTGCGCAAAGTACAGGTTGCAATTTTGAAGATATTTTGTTGAAATTTGTTACATATTGTTTTTCCAATACAAGGACGAAGTCTGTTGAATTTGGTTTGGCTCATTATTTCACCTAGCCCCTATACAAATGTCCTCCCGGAATAGAGTTTTAACACTCATAGATGCCTTAAAAATAGGAGTATTTTAATGAAATTTAGCACAAGTTATTTTTATTTTTATATAAGAACAAATCCGTTTGCCAAATTTCATGAAGATCGGTTCATAATTGATCACAGCTCCCATATAAACCCTTCTCCCGATAATCACTTTAACGTGCATTATTATTATATAACACAAACACATAACACAAATAAGGTTTATATAAATAAAAACAAAATTATTTGGATTGGAATGGTGAAGGGTACCATATGGTCGGTCATGACCGACTATACTTTTCTCGTTTTTATTATAGCAAGTTAATATTTCTCATGTATAAGTTTTATATTAGTAGAAATCATAGTGCAAAATTTTGTGAAGATTGGCCCCTAATTGATCATAAGACTCATTTCTGTGAATCACCTTAAAGTGCATAAATTACATAATACTTATATGCATACGTATGTTTCGGCGCTGCGAATTGTGGCCCCAGGAAATTTGGCCCCAAAACACTAAACGAAAAATTATCCCAATTATGGGACAATATTTCGTAATGAATCATTTCTCCAAAGTTTTTGGAAATATAACTCCAAAAAAATACAATATTACCCCAAACTTGAAATAAAAAATTAGCCCAATTATTGACAAATTTTCATAACGAAAAGTTACCCCAAACAAAAATTAAATATTACCCTAAACTAAAACTAGAAATGACACAAATTTTGGGGTATTTTTCATAACAAAAAAAAATAACGAAAAATAAAATTAAAAATTCACCAAACAAATAAAAAAAATAATTTTGAATTTGTTTAACAATATATTCGAAAAAAGAGAAAGAAGAGGGTCCTTAAACCCTGTCGAAGGCCGGCAACACAGAAAAAAATTTATTAACAAAAAAAAAAATATATATATATATATATATATATATTATAATGCGTTCTGAAAAATTAGATTTTTAAGAGTTGAGGAGTATTTTTTTAAAATTATAACCTTAATTAAAAGGCTTTCATTCAAAAATTATTAAATAAATTCCTACAAAACTGAAATAATTTCTTAATTCCTTAAAAAATTAAATAAATTCCAAGAAAGTTCTTTGGCCGTCATTATCCTTCGAAATATGTAATTTCTCCCACAGATATTGTGAAATAATATTTTTCAAAAAACCGCCCTATATAAAACTTTTTTATGGGGCTTTTTTTCATTTGATCTTTTAAGGCATCTTTTCATTCCAATTTGGTCCAAATTCACCCCAAAAAAATGAGATCACAAAATGGCCCAAAAATCGAAGAAATTTTGCCCCAAAATTACGTGTTGTTGTATCTCATCTAATTTTTGGGGCCTTTTTTTATTTAGTTTTCTGGGGCCATATTTGGTGGGGCCACAGTTCGCAGAACCGTATGTTTCATAGAAGTATACACTACGCTTAATACAAGCATCAGTCCATATAAGAGCCCTCCCCAAAATTTGATTGACATACGCAATGGTGTAGGGTGTAATATGGTCGGGCTTGACCGACTATATATTTTTAACATGTTTTTTTTTTTTTTTAGAAAATTTAGTTCTTTGATAAAACAAAACGAGATTTTTAGTAAAAAGTCCGATTATTACCTTTTTGACGAAGAAAATATCGAAAGGCTTTCAAAAATAATTTTTTCCGAAGAAAAGGAAAAGAAAAATTTTAGGGCCTTACTCGTTATATTGACTTTATTATACATACATATCTCTCAGTTAAGAGCGTCTTCAGAAAATTGATTTTATCGGACAGTCGTGCATATGAACGGATACCGTAATTACGACTCCTTACCTATGAGGTTTTGGTTCTAACAATAAACATTCTAAATGAAATTTCATTAAAATTAAATATTTTCAAAAAATTATTTGCCCACTGTGATATATTAAAGTTCATACGTACTTATGTGATTGACACACTTTGTCTGGCAAAAAAAAAAAAAAAAATCACTTGTTATAACAATTACCCAGTGTCTTGTTATATGAACACCTTTTATACAAAACAAATCCTCTTTAGTCACCATCACAAAAAAGAGTTTGTTTCATTTTAAGAGCACATTCGAAAAATTTTATTAAGCAACATATGCCACGATGTAAAACATAAAAATATGAGATTTTGGCAAACTTTTAAAATTACTTTGGCACAGAAAACAATGGCTTTCGAAAAACCTTTCAATATTCTAAGACATTAAATTATATAAATATTAGACCAAAAATATTTCGCTTATCTTTAATAACATTAAACTTGGATAATATGTAAAAGTATCCAAATATATTTAAAAGGAAAAAAATATTTAATTTTTAAACAAAAATTTGCGAAATTTTTAAATTAAAATAAATTTAATTTTTAGGGGGAGAACACAGTTACTACCTACATATATATATTTTTTTTTTGTTTCTCTAGGCTTTCGTATAAACAATAAATAAAATTTATATTACTTAGAAAATTTGCTAACAGTCATAAACGAGTATGTTTGTAAGTGTAAGCTATTTTGATATTGTATAGCTACTTTGTAATAACAATAGAATGCAATCGTATATGTTAGACGATGAAAAAAAGATGAAAGTAATTTTTATAAAATGAAACCTTTTGAATGATAGATAGCAACAGTTTAAATATAATGTTTTGTTCTTTTATTTTTTTTCTTACCAAATTCTTCCTCCTCCAAAATTTCATCAGGTGGTACTCTTACAATTGGAAATTCATCCATTGCTAAACGTTTTCCTTTTTTTTCAAAAGTGCCTTTGTAGATTTATCTTTGTAGTATCAAATATCTCCTTCAATGAACATATAAGTCGTTAGAGTTCTTTAAGGGTTAAATCCCTTTTTTGTCTGCTATTTGTTGCTTTAAAATACAGTTTTTAAGGAGTTATTTGTTATTTTCTCGAGTTTTTTTTTTCTTCTTCAAAAACTGCTCACATGTGCCCAGGTTTTCAATGCTCCCCTTTGTTTTCTTTTTTAAGCCAGAAAATACTAAAATACCTGGCTGAACGGCATTTCACAGGTGACTGAAAATAAAGGGAAAAAGAAATCAAGAGGGAATAAAATTAATATTTTTATTGTATTCTGTAGCATACCATACATACTACAATGTTTTGAAATTTTATAATTTTTTTATTTCGTACTCTTTTGCACACAGACAGACATAATTATTTATTATGGATTTATAAGAATACAAATTACACGTTTTGGTTAATGAATGACAAATACACAATTGATTATTATGTCTACAAAATGTACGATTATATCTTCTGACAAGTAAATGTTAACACTTATTTTAAATGGAGAATAAAAATCAACTATGCTTAGAAAAGAAATGTATGATGGGTGTAATTTAAAATAAACATATAACGACCCATTACATGTAAATTTTTGTATTAAATAAATGGTTATAAATATATATAAAACAAAAGTAAATTGTTTATCAATAGAAGAATGGGAAGTAATACCTAGTTGTTATGTCTTGACATTAAAATGCTAAACAAATAAAATATTTTGATTTTAAGATAACCCAGCGAATTTAATATGATTTAATTTGGTTGCTCTACTGCTGTTTGACTTTTTTAACACCAAAAATATTCTTTGTTGGGTTGTAAATTTTACAAATTTGTTGTCATTAGACCAAAATTATTTTCAATCAAATTTTTATCTGAATCAAACGATTTGTATCTTTTTTTATACTAGTACACACTTCAACAAAAGTTGCAAGGATATATATGACATATAAATTTGATTTTTATACATTAGGGAGCCCATAAAATATTGTAAAGGATTTCCCAATAAGTGCGGGTCAATATAGACATCTCATACGGTCATGTTGGTAGATGTTACAAGAAAAAAATAGTTTTCTTACACAGTTGTGTTCATGGTGTAAAATGAAAGTAACCTCGTAAGCCCACCTGATTTACAATTTTTCATGTACGTTTCGCGCGAAACTGTCAAATTTTTTGTATTTCTATGTAATATTATTTTTACGCGTTTATTTATTCTTCTTCTTCTTTTCTTTTACTTTAAAATTATGTTGTTATTAGAGCCCTGCAAACTGTGTCTTATAAGGCTGTACAAGCCACTTGATATTTTTCAAGTGTTGTTATCAGTGTGTGTGCGGAGTAATAAATACTGTTCTGCAGGCACTTAAAACCATACAAATACTGCGTGTGTGCTTCAACTTTATGAACAAATCATGAGTGTGCTATGATAGCGACCAAACAAGCCTCTCAAAGGCTTGTATAAAAAAATACAAGCCTTTTGACCACTTGTTTGCTTCAATAAGGAAAAAAATTGTGTTTTCTTTTTTATTAAAATTATATGTGTGTGTGTGCGTTCATGACTGTATAAAGTAATTTCGTAAGTAAAACAGTCGTTTAAAAGTATTGTTTATAAACTTATTGTTATTTACGATCAAATAAATTATTAATGTTACTAGTTATAACAATTTAAAGAAACATGCATTAAGTTTTATTAGTAAAAAAAAAATTAGGAAAATTTATTAGTCAAGGAGTAAACGTATATGGAAACGAATTTGAAAAATGAAAAGACATTGTTCTATATTATTTCCTTTTAGTTTTAAAATAGAATGATTACTTAGTAAATATAAATTAAATGCAATAAAATCTATCATAATATAAATAAGTACAATTTTAAAATTTTTTATAAACATACAATTAATTATAAGACTAACTTTATTTAAAATATAAATAAATACTAAAGATAAAAATTTTCTAACTTACATATGTAACTGACAGTTTCAAATGTCAACTTTAATTTTTTTACTTTTTTAACTCTTAATAAAGAGTATTTTTTAATAACTTTATGAATTCACCCTTTTACATTTATTTAGAAAAGAAGAACCAACAATAAAATATAGACATACTGTATATATGTGTGTGTATGCAAGAATATTTATAAACAACCACTTTTTACACATTATGAAGATTTTTTGCCACACACAGCAACTACGTATTACAAAAAACAAACAAATCATTAAGCCCACTTGAAATCTTTAAATCATTTCTCAACGTCTTGTATGATTTGCTTTTTTTTGCCACACCACTTGCACCACTTGTTTACGATAAATGATTTGAACGCACGGATTTGCAGTCGCTCATACACAGTACACACTTGCTTTGCTTCGGGCAGCGAACAGTACGAACAGTATTTATTGTTGTTTTTGCACATGTTGGCTATGAAACACACACTTGAAATTCAAGTGTGTTTGCTTTTCAAATCATCTTGCGCAGGAGACTAGTTGTTATACTCTCAAAATTCCTGGTTATCAAACGGTGACTCAGTGTTCCAAAACGACCTATACCTTCGTATAAGAAGCAGGAACTTGAATCTATATATCTCATTTAAAAACACATAACCTCAAAGGAGGTAAAACGAAAGCATATGGCTAATGAATCCACACCAACAAACTGTAACTCGGTACAGTACGCGGTACGCTCAACCATCAACCAATGCGAGTGAGCCGAAAACACTCGAAAGCCGATAATCACGAACGGCCTGATTGTCCTTAAGCGATAATGGCAATGACGCACTAGATGCTACCCAACCAAGAACTGTTTTTTGTTACTGCTTCTACTTCTTCATTTTCTCAGTTTTTTTTTTTTATTCGTACTTTTTGAAATTGCGTGCAGTGGTTTCACGGTTTCATAATAATAAAATACAAGCAACTGTTGCTTTTGTAGATGTGCGGTCACTTTATAATAACATTATGTTTTTGCTATAATTAAAAATGTTATTAACAAAAATTTTTGATTTTACACAGTGTTTAAATATTCAGCACCAGCAAAACTTTTTCTCCTTATGACTATGCAATAAATATTAAACTGTTTCATTTTTACTACACGCGGCAACTAAAATTATTCCAAATAGAACTTCGTGTTATTAGTAACAATGCACAGTGGGGCCAAAAGCAAAATAAATGGTAATAAGTCTGGAACTTCGAAACCACTGAAGCGATTAAGATGAAAATTGGAATATTGATAGCAGTGCGTAGCAGTGTGTATAGAGTGTAAATATGTCCATGTAAACATAATTTACATTTGTTTGTTTTATTTTCAGAAAAGTATGATAAAAATTTTAAAATATATAAATTTTTAATCCATAGTTTTAAAGAAGACAAAATTTCCTTTAAAATGATATATAATATGACTATGTTGTGTTTGGAACGTTTCTTGTAAATAAATTTGAAATTAGCAAAGAGTTGCAAATTGTAAAATCTTTCGTTTTTATACCCACCATCAAAAAGATGGGGGGTATATTGATTTTGACATTCCGTGTATAACATGTCGAAGGAATCATTTGAGACCCCACAAAGTATATATTTTCTGGGTCCTGGTTGAATTCTGAGTCGATCTAGCTATGTCCGTCCGTCCGTCCGTCCGTCTGTCTGTCCGTCTGTTGAAAGCAGGATAGAGCACGAATGGGGCAACGTAGGGAGACGAAATTTGGCACAAATATTTATCTTATGTAAGGTTTAGAAACACACGTGAAATACTTTTCTACTGATATTTCTTTAATAAAAGCACGTACGCCAACGAAATTTTGTACGTATACTTGGTGGATCGACATAAACTCGGAAACAAAAAATGGGCGTGGTCCGCCCACTTTACCGCCCACCTCCCATATATGAAGATAACAAGAAGATTTAAAATTTTTTTTGGGTTTTGCTTATTTGAAATTGATTTACTAGAAGCGTTATAAATTCAAAATAGTAATGTTATATATCATTTTAAAGGAAATTGTATCTTCTTTAAAACTATGTATTACAAATTTATATATTTTAAAATTTTTATCATACTTTTCTTAAAATAAAACAAACAAATGTAAATTATGTTTACATGGACATATTTCATAAATTTGAACCTGAATATTTCCTAAATTTTAGGAAAATTGCCTAGTGTAACTAAATTTACCGGTAGGCTGTCATAATTTTTTGCAAGAACTTTAAGAATATATAGTTTAATTCATAGTTTATATAGTTTAATTCACAGAAATACTGAAATCAACAATCAACTTTTTTTTACAGACTCAAAAAGTTCAACTTCTCATCCAAAATTTATCATTTTTGACCACTGCTGGATGTAGGGTGAATGTTCTGAACTTTTAAGAATTACACTTGCACATTTTCTTGAGGTCCAGTCTTTCAGAATATGCCAAAAAATATTAAAGCTTTAACAAAATTGTTTAAAAAAATTTAATATATAAAATTACTTTTTTGGCAAAAAATTGCAATTTTTGAGACCTGATTTGAAATTTTGTTATCGAATTGAGATAACAAAAAAAAAAAAATTTTATTAGCATAACTTAGAAAATTGTAGAGAATTTCAACATATTTAAAAAAAAAAAAAAAAAAAAAATTGTAGAAATTTTATTTTAAAAGTTATGGAGCAAATCGCATAAAAGTCAAGGCCAAAAATGAGAATTTTATTTTTTGAACTTAAATATATTTTATATATTTTTTTTTGTCTTGCTTAGGAGAATTCAAAAATGTAAAAATATTTAAAATCGGTTAATATATGTAAAAGTTATAAGCCCCGATATGTTTTTAACCCTCGATGTGGTCAATTTTGGGCCACTATAGCGGTGTCCGTGCTGCAGCTACAGACTCTATCCAACAATATTCTGAAAGCCTAGCTCCTCCTCAATCGATATTTCAAGTTTCAATTAAATCAGTTCAGTGGTTTCAAAGTTCGAGACTTATTACCATTTATTTTGCTTTTGTCTCCACTGTGCCCTGTAGCTTATTTCATGTTATTACAGAGTGACTACAAGATAATTTTTCTGAAAGTCTGGGTTATCCTCTACAACTCTTTCATACATTGTAATTCGATCCGGCCAGGAGTTTAGAAGATAAATGTTTATTACCAAAAATTTTATGTTTGCCCAACTGTGCACAAAAACGAAACTTTATGCCGAAAATTCTCTGCCTTCCATCAAATTCCAAACTACAATCCTTATTTTCTTGGGCTACTAAAAAAAAAAAACTCACACACAACTTCTTTTACTCCAGTCTATTGAAATCATCTTTCGCTAGGCCACAGATCACTGGTGGTATTGTTAATATATCTATATATCAGATAAAATCATCACAATTTTGCTATTGAAAATTATCAAAATTATATAGCAAAGTTATATATAAAAAAAGAGAAAAAAAAAAAAGATATAGTTGGTCAAACTCTATCATATGATACCCTATACTATTTTGTGCAGGGACTTCTTTTTTCTAGACCTGTGGCCAATTGCGGAGCGATACTTGTATTAACTGTAAAATAAACATCGATACTATCATTCATATGAATTTATTCAGTTTTGGGTGATTCCCGAAAGTGTGCCTTATATGAGGGCTATAACAAATTTTGGACCGATCTTCATAAAATTTTGCATAATTTATATTTATATAAAACTTATTTGTGTCAAGTATTAACTTGATACTAACATTTGAATGAGATTTATTCTCGTTAAAGTGATTTTCTCTAGAGAAGTTTACATGAGGGCGATGGTCAATATGGACCGATCTTCATGAAATATGCCACACAAATTTAAACTTATAGGAGTCTTACATGTGATAAATTGCATTAAAATATTGCTATATTTAAGGGATTTTTGATCGTTAAACCCCTTTTCCGGGAGGACATTTGTATAGGTGCTAGGTGATATAATAGACCGATCATAACCAATATTCAATAGGCTTCATGATTGGACCAAATTTCATATAATTATATGCATAATTACGACCTATAGCTTGATTACAAGGTTTACATGGACGGACAGACGGACGGACATTGTTAAATCGACTCAAAAAGTGATTCTAAGGCGATTGGTAAAAATAAAGGTGGTTCTTAGACCAATATTTTTGGGTATTATTAATATCAGCACAAACACATAATACCCTCCCCACCATTAAACAATTACTTTTTCAGCAAAATATACACTTTAAAGCCTACAGATAAGATACTGAAAATTTATTTATTAAGAATACAATGATTTCCATTTTTCACAAATATATGGCTTTTTTTATATAAAAAGATTTGTACATATATAACAATCGAGTCAGCCAAATCTTTTTAAGGATGATGGTGGCATCCCCATCTTAATATATGTATATACTGACCATCTATTATATTGATGAAATAAATAAAAATTTTGAAGATAATTTAATGAAATTTGACACGCATAGCTACTTTTTAACAAGAACAAAATTAATTATGTTATGCACATTTCTCCCCTTAGCACCTTCATATATATTAATTTATATTTAATTTATATACAATTTTTTAATTAACTTAATTAAAAAAAATAAATTTTAAATTGAAAATCTTGTTCCTTAAAATATGGTATGAATGGAAATTTCTTAAGTTTTATTAAATATTGTTTTGTTTTCACATAGTACTTTCACATTTATATTTATTCTTTGAGTTTTTATAAAAAGTTTAAAATTTTTTGTCACATCGATCTTATCAAATAAAATACATACTATTATTTACATTCTAAACTATAATCAGACATAAAAATTATTATATCGTTAAAAAAATTTTATGAAAATTTCGCTTTTACAAAATATTATGATTTCTATGAAAATTTATTCAACACACTTTCCTTTCGACATTAAACAACTTTCAGTTTATATCTTAAGATTAAAATTATTCAATGTAATATTTTGAAAATCGTTTACTTTTTTTAATAGATATTTTGTACCATTTAAGGAAAATTCTTTAAATATTTAAAAAAACACTTTACTAAAAATTTATTTTACTTAATTATTAACACATACATAAAAGTAAATTTTCATTTTATATTTCCGCATTTAGTGTATTTTAAGGACATAAGTATCTAAAGTAAACTGAATATAAATTTTTAATAACATTTTTCTTTTCTAAAATGATGCGTTTATGTTATTAGTTCCGTTCCGTTTGATATTCTTATAAGACTTGAACGCGTGCTTGTTTACCGGCAACTGATTTGTAGTTGTAAATTTTGTACGTGCAACCACCCACGTTTTGGTATGAAATAACGTTGCTCATACGTAAATGTTGGCGGCAACGACAAACTTCAAACAACATTTATTTATTCACTTAACTATTGCAATAATGCCAAAATTAGACAGAAACATTTGTATAAAATAACTTAAGAAATACTCCTGTGACTTGTTATACATTTGCTTAAATATCAGCAGGTTGTCAAAGTTTAAGGGCCAAAAAAACTTTGTGATATTTTAAAATGATTACAATTGAGAAAATGACAAACTACTAATAAGATAAACCAACAAGGGAATTATTAAAAAAAAAAAAAAAAATGAAAATTGATTTTATATGCAAATTGGTACAAAGGTTAATCAGTTTCATAAAGGGTTTGAAAGCAAAATAATTCTAAGAGACTTTCAATAGAACAGCAAATTGATATTCACGTTAAACTTTAATGCAAGGGATTATTTATTAGGAAACATAAATCTTTCGTCTATAATTTAACTGGTTTACACCTTCTAAGGAATAGTTGAAGTACATTCTACTAAACCAGTCTTAATATATTAAATGTAGCGTACATTATTCATACAACCATTATGTTTGAATCAAACATGTTGTTTACAAAGTTTATATGTGTATTTCTTCTATGGGTTTGTTATTTTGTTTAGTTCGTCGTCAATGTTTTGTTTTTCTTGTGTTCAAGTACCATTTACAACATTTTAAACCTACTTCATTACTTCAATGTAAAATAGCGAAAACAGAAAATTTTCAAGTAGCTTTTCCTATTTCCTGTTTATTTTTTTTTTAACTTTAAGAAAAATATTTGCTATATGATAGAATTTTGTCATTGTATTAACAATTAGCTTTAAACTACTTATTGTATTTGTGAGCTTCTTTTAATAAAGTAACAAAAAATAAGTAGTACAATAGAATCACGCAAATAGGAAATATGAAACACGTGTTGTTAAAGGCACAAATAACAGAAACTGCAGTATTTTAAAATTGAAAAGAAAAAGTATGGGATAAAAATAAGGACAAAATACGTTAAAAACAGCTTTTCCCGAAATTCCGTAAAACTTTCAGTTTTGTCAATAGCACTAATGCTTAGGGAAATTTGTTTTACCAGTCTTGTCATTAATGAATAGTTGGAAAAATATTTTAAGACTTTTATAACGAAAACAAAAAAGAAACCGCATTTTATTAAAGATATTTCTTGAGATCTATTTTACCATAAAACCAATTTTACGGCTAAAACTTAAAATTATCAGTAAGCGGGCTAAAATAAATTAAACGATTCCCACAAAAGTAGTAAAATTTTTTCTAATACTTTAAATGTTAAATATAAAGTAGTTAAAAAGTAAATTTATTCTGAAAATATTCAGTTTATCTCAAATAGAAAATAGTCCCTTAATTAAAAAAAAAAACCAAATTAAAAATTGTAAATACAAGCATTATAGTTATAGTCGGGTTAACTCGTCCTCGTAATAGCCTATATCACACAATGAGGCCAATTGTAAAAATTTTGGTAATAAATGTTTTTTTTTTCTCCTAAACTTCTGGTCGGATCGAATTGAAATGTATTGAAAAGTTGTAAAGGAGAACCTAATCTTTCAGAGAACTCATATTGAAGTCATCCTGTGATAACACGATATAAGCTGCAGAGTGTCAAAGTTGAATACCTATAGAATGTAAAAGTTAAAAAAAAAAAAATCTTTTATATTTCTGCACCCGGCAAGATAAAGAAAAAATAAGCTTACTCACCTCAGTTATGTCTTACAGTTAAAAAGAAATTTACGCTTCAATTTTAAAGTTTTGATTTTTTGCCTCGACTCGTTTTTCGGGAATAAGCTTTGGAGTATATGAGAACATTTTTTTAAAATGTTTTGTAATTTGTAATATATTTCAAAATAATATGCTTAAAAAGTTTTTGGATTATCTCAATTCGTTTAGATGTGAACAATTAGCTTATGAATATCAAACAGAACCCTGATTACCGATCAAAAAGTTGATTGGCAGACTGTAAAGGCTCCATTACTCAACCGTAAATGTAAATGTAGCGAATCAGCTTATTTGCTTATGAGAATTATGTGTGTATGTGTACTAAAAAACGTAATTGTTACGTAATGTAATTAGGTCGCTCTACGTTTTTACGTGACAGCTGTAACAACAGTGTTGACAGATTTTTATTTCATTATACTAAAACTGCGTAAAAAATTGCTTGTAAAAGGACAATTAGTTTTGCTGTTTTCTTCACTAAAAATTTTTTGAAATAATTTAAATAAGACGTAGAATCGAATATTTAATTTAAAATTCAAAATTTTTGTCATAAAAGCACAAATTTCGTTTTGTATACGAATCGCTGAAATACAAACCAATAAATTTAGCGATTTTCAATTTGAATTTGATCCACTGAAATATGTGTAATTGACATCACCGATGTTCATGTGTACAAAACAACAACAAAGTATTGGCTACATTTACGTTTTTAGAGTAATTATCCACTTACGTTTATCTTTACATTTACGTTTTTACATTTACATTTACGGTAGAGTAATGGAGTCTTAAGACCCTAGACAATAAAATACGTATTTTAAGAGAAAATTCGTATATCTCTGGATGAAATTCGACTCAATTATTAAACTGTCAGCATCTTTTATCAAAAAAAAAATTTCGAAAAGGTAGTGTGAAGATACACAAAGTAAAAAAAGTTGCTAATAGGAACGATAGAAAAAAATATGTAGGCAAAGAAGAGGACGAAAGTTATTAAGATTATTTTTTTTTTTTTTTCTTTTTCAGAAATGTGAATGCGTCTAAATGGCAAAAAAAATCAAAATTGCCGAAAAAAAATTTTATTTTGGCAAGCCATTTATAAGTGCATGGAAAAAAACTTTATTCATTACAAATAACACTTTTAACAGAGAAATGTACGAAATGAGAGCTGTATAAAAAATATTAATTTCCATCTGTAGAAATCACAGCAAATTCCAGTGTTTCCGGCCTGATCTCGCATCTCATCATTACATCAAAAAAGTAGCTTAGTGGTATCAAACAAATAGCTATATACAAAGTAAGACCAACCCGCAGAACTGCTCAAAATTCGGTCCATTCGAAATATATTGGGTAGTAGTAAAAAAATATTTAAAGTTGAGTAAAAAATAAAATAGAGTTTAAACAAAAATGGACCCATTCCGACAAAGTAAAAAATAAAATAGAGTTTAAAAAGAAATGGACCCATTCCGACAAAAAAGTTACGGAAAACACAATAAAGCTTATATTTAGGGTATTCCAGAAAATATTAACTATTTTAGCAAAAACTAATTAAAACAATTTTTTCTTTTAAATTTCAAATTTGAATATAACATACTTTAACAAAACAAAATTTCAAAAAGATTAATCCATTAATTTCATTTTTATAAGTTGAATTACATGAATTCGTTTTTTCGTGCGCAGTCCTTAGTATGAAAAATTGTTGTTCTTTTACAAAAATAAAAAAAAAAAAATTTATTATTTCAAAAGACAGTAAATGATCAATAAAAAAATTTTAAAATGATTTTGATTTGATTTTGAAGTTTGCACCTTACATCCAGCATTGGTCAAAATTAGTTTTATTTCTATCGATTAATAAAAATAATATCACACGAGTTTTTTTTAATTTATTGATGATTATGGGGCGGATTTATATGCAAATGCATGTTTTTTTTTGGAGCATTTAAAAATGATCTTATGTTGTTATCTATCCGAATCAGACATTTTACTAAAAAATGGCATTGATTTGTTAGTGTATATTTCTGCATATTTTGTTGAAAATGCATATTTTACTTAACAATGCATATTTTTATTGCATATTTTTCAATTTTTTTTTTTTTTTTTTTTGGTTTTTAAACATTTTTTTATTACAATCTTATTTTTATATTTCTCATTTTGAGGTAAAATGCAAGCACCCGAAAACTTATTATTTTTATTGTTCAATCAATATAAATATCTTTATTGTTCAAAAAATAATTTTTCATTTGTTGAAAAAATTTTTTTTTAATTTAAATATCCATTATGATGAAAATAATAAATATCTTCAATGATTAATATCTTTAAAAATAATTATCAGTATGTAAAAAATTTCGAATGATTTTTTTATTCATTCTTTTGATTTGTTTCAAACATATTTTTATTCAATGAAATTGTTGTTGTTTAAAATTTTTTCATCCGATGAAGAAAGATGAAAATAATTTTATACTTTTGTAATAAATATCACAAAATATATTTATATTTTTTTATTCCAATCATGATAAAAAAAAATTAAACTATTGATGAAAATAAAAAAGTATATGATGGATTTTTATTATTTTTTGAACATTAAAGATTGTTTTTCTATTGAAATAAATATAAAGAGATTGTTTTTAGTATTAAAATCCGGTCTCTGGTAAAATGTGCATAACTAGCGATTTTTAGCACTCATTTTCTGATTATTCTCAAACAAGTTAGAATAGAATTTGGTAAGAATATTGCATTAAATTATAAAGAAAAGGTTGTTAAATATATATTTAGGATAAAATGTCGAAAGTAAAAACGCCAAAAACTTCAGTTTTACATAATTACATGTTAGAATTAAAGAAATTTTTAAAACTGACGGTAAAATACTTTTTTGCAATAAAGCAGTCAACTATGAAAAGAAGATCGAAAAGCAATCAGAGTGCTTCGTAATCGTTGTTGACGATAAATTCGCAAACAAATTTCAACTTGGATTTATATGAAGTCTTTATATCTGCAGACATCCCTTTAAAAAAAACTATCTCATCCAATTTTATTGAATTTCTTAAAGACGTACAAGATGCTTAGAAAAAGTTATGTGGAAAAATTGTACAAAATTGTGGAAGAAATGAAATCTTTTTTATATAATAAATTTCTACGGATAAGTATGGACGAAACAACTAACATTACCGGCCGGTACATTGTTAATGTAATTGTTGAAGTTTTGGATCACGATGTAGAAAAGTAGTTGCATGTAAAATTCAGAATCAATTACTTTACGTTCAGATGATATTTCGCGTTTAGATGAATACTCTTTTTCTGAACTATAATTATTCAAATACGCTCCTATCACTTCTGTTGACGTTGAAAGATAATTTTCAATGTATACACATTTTTTACGCCAAAATAGACAATCATTTACATTTGACAACTTAGTAAAAAATATGTCTGTTTATATAAATAAAAACCTATCTAACTAAGGATGTATTAAACTCAATGTCACTAATATAAGTTTAAAAAATGTGATATTAAGGAGAACAAATTTAAAAAAGTACAAATAATTAGTATTGATCTTTTAAAACATAGCTTTAGTTGTTAAAAATACAAAATGTATTGCTTTTCATAGCTTAAGATGGACTGATTTTTGTTTTTTCTTATGAAATATCTTATTTTTTTCTTTTTATTTATTAAATATTAAAAAAAAATAATAATAATAAATGCATATTTTTTAATTTTTTAGGGTATATTTTGAATTGTTTAGTGCATTTTATAGGCACATATTTTCCAAAAATAAATGCATATAAATCCGCCCCCTATTGATGATATTTAATCATAAAATAGATTTAGATCGATTTGAAACTAACCCTGCAAAAATTTTGTGGTAATTGTAGTAATGGACCGGTCCCTCAGTACCGGTAGAGTACCAAAGTTCCAGTTAAGAACCAGTTGACACCATCACACTCACTAAATATCATTTGAGAGTCTATTTTCTGACAGGCATGTTAAGTGCGCAATTAGCAAATCGCTCCAAATAACAAGCTGTGGTTATGTCGTTAGAGTTTAACAGCAGTATTCAAAAAAACTAATGTATGTTTGATAACGAGTTACTAACTTTTTTGTATGTAAATTTCCATAAGAAAAAGTTAGTAACTCGTTATCAAACCTACATTATTATTTATTATTTTTTTTTTTAATACGGCTGTAAGACTATAAAACGTAAGATACGTCAGAAGAACTTGGGTTCGATTCGGAGTGCCGCCATCAACATTAACGAATAATTTTAAAATATAACTTAATAAAAATAAATTGAAGAGAAATAAAGAAATAAATAAAAAAAAAATTTAAAAGTAAACAATTTTCTTAAAATTTTTATTATATTAATCGACTTCGAATATGTTTTCTTGGACCAGTCCTGTAACCTGTCCTATGACCTGTCCCAAGGTGCTAATTAGCCACCTCCAATGACAACCCCATGTAAAAGTGACAGGTTCCTACCATATAAAGTTCCGAAACTGGAACCGGTCACTAGTCTTGATAACATATCACGTGACTAGTTTTGAACCGAATCTTTTTCCTCTAGGAAAATTGCTTCCCGCTCGGCCAAAAAAGAATGCAGAAATGAAAAATTAATGAAAAAAAATAAACATGTTAAACAACTTTTTTAAAGTGCACAAAAAAGCATATTAGCATAATATTTTCACTACTATTTCTCATGTAGTGTGTAAAATAATTACCAGTCTTTCATTCCTGTAAAAATCATTTAAAATGATTTAAAAAACAATTTTTGGCAATTTTTTAAAATAAACAAATTTTTCAATTAGACTTGATTTGTGGAACTTTAAACTTTTTGAAACTTTACATACTCGAGATGACCCATTTTGACACCCTGTAACTTATTTCATGCTATAACAGGGTGTCTACAAGATGATTTTTCTAAAAGCTTAGGTCCTCCTCTATAACTCTTCTATATATTTCAGTTGGATCCGGCCAGTAGTTTAGTAGATATATGTTTATAATTAAAAATTTTGCGTTTGGTCTCTCTGTGATGTTGATTAAAATGTCACTGAATAATTACCATTTTACTTTTAGGCTGACTGAATAGTAATATTATGTATTAGAAAAATTATTAGCATACAAAATATTTTTGCCAACATATCGTTAATTTTTTAATTAGCAAGAACTAATAAATAAAAAATAAAAGTAAATAATATTTTTATGTGTTTTAATTTAAAGACCCAAAATACAATTTTCTGTTTATTCTTAACATTGTTTTCGGGTTTTAATTATAACCTACACCACCATAGGTGGGGAGTTTGTGCTGATGTTTGTAACACCCAAAAATATTGGCCTAAGACCAACCTTAATTTATACCAATCAGTTCAGAATCACTTTCTGAGTCGATTTAACAATGTCCGTCCGTCTGTCCGTCTGACCGTCTGTCCGTCCATGTAGACCTTGTAATCAAACTACAGGTCGCAATTTTGAACCAAAATTTATGAAATTTGGTACACAGGTTTCTTTTGGTCCAGGGACAAAGCCTATTGAAATTGGTTATGATCGGTCCATTATTTCACGTAGCCCCCCCCCCGAAAAGGGTTTAACGATTATATATCCCTTAAATACAGCAATATTTTAATGAAATTTGGCACATATAAGTTTCAAATAAGTGTGCCGATTTTTAAAAAGATCGGTCCATAATTACCCATAGCTACCATATAAACCCCTTTTCAGAAAATCACTTTAACGACCATAAATCCTATTTAAATGTCAGTATCAAGTTAATATTCGACACAAATAAGTTTTATATGAACATAAATGATGGTGGCAAATATTACAAAGATCGGTCCATAATTTACCATAGCTCTCATATTAGGCCCTCTTTCGGGAATCACCCAAAAGTGAATAAATTCATATAAATGTAAGCAAAAACGTAATATACAGTATTCGTATGTTTTTTTACACTTATGAGTATCGGTCCATATTTGTCTAATAAAATACCCCTCCCCGAATTATAATGTACATAATCGTGTAGGGTATCATATGGTCGGGCTTGACCGACTATATCTTTTTCACTAGTTTTTTAATGAAATTATACTTTTTAAGAACCAAATTATTAATCAATAAACATCCAAATTTACTAATGATTTTATTGATTTTTTTGTTTTATTTTTATGATTATTTTAATTTTTTTTTCGCTTTCGGATTCCATAAAATCCCATCCAAATACAAACTACAATAATTTTTTTATGTTTTAATAAAATTTTCGTAAGACCTAAAGATTTTATCTGTTGCAGCTGATGCTACAATAAATTCGAGAAAACTAAATAAATCAAAATATTAAATTGCATTACAAAGCCCCAACAAATGTCTATCGTATTATAATTTATTATTGCATTTAATATAAAATTCTATATTAAATATGTATCCACCAACATTTCGAAACACAAAACGTGTTTTAAATATTTAGTTAAAATATTTTTTTTTTTATAATTTTTTCCTTTCAAAGCAAAACAATTCAAGTAGGAATTGTCAAGAATATAAAAAACCAACAATTCTATTATTAATTTTAACAAGATTTACACATTATGTTGAGAATTTTAAATACTTTTTATCATTTATTACATGTGTAATATGTCACATACATATATTTTACAAAATTATATTTTTTTATTTAAATATCATAACAATCCCTCTACGACAAGTGATTACTTTTTTATTAATTAAAAAAATATAAAAAAAAACATAAGGTGTTTCTTTTTTTGGATAGATTACCAAAAAAAAGTTATTTAAATACAGATTTACTAAGTTTAAGGATATCATTTTATTTTAAAAATTAAATATTATTTATGAAGTTTTTTATAATTTTAAAAAATTTTAAAAGTTTATAAACCATAATATGTTTTAAGTCTAAAAAGCAGGGATTTAATAGACTTTATTTATTTTTTTAGTAGAACAAATCTGTTTACTTTGTTCTTTGCTTGACATACTTAGATTCTTTTATTACTATTACCACAGAAATATGAGAAAAAATCAAATATTTTTCACACATACCACGTCATTTTATATGTTGGAATAAAAGTTTGTTATCAAAAATTTTTTTATTACTATATGTTTGCGTTTGTTATGATGTAAATAAATTTTTTAATTAAATTTTAATAATAAAATCGATATTTACCCCACCTACAATTTTAATTTATTGTGACAAAATAAATAACATTAAATGAGGGGAAACAGTTAGGACAAAGAGGCCTATTACAAAACCTCTAATCTCAGTTCAATTCGGAATCATGTGTGGCACAATTTATGTTTAAAATAACTAATATCTGTCTATGAAATTAAGAGTTTGTTTAGTTGAAAGCAATGATAATACATAGTTCATTCATAGCCAGTGTTCATAGAGACAAAATTTCGGAATAAACTATTAGCAAAATCCAGCATCCATATCGGTTTAAAAATATATAAAGAAAATGTAAAAATACTAAGATAAGTATATAAGATTCGACCAAGTTTATCCCGAGTCAAGTCTTATTATCTTATTACTGAAACACTTCTGGCGAAGTCATTTAAAAACTTTTATTGAACAAACATTTAAAATTGTTTACTTAAGTACTTAATTCTTTAAATAAAACACTTTTAAAACATATTATAAAAATAAATTCTAAATAGTTATTAAGTGGAAATTGCTTTTTAAATTAGAGGCCTAACCTTTTAAAGGCTTTCTTTTAATTACCTGTGGAAATGTTCAATTTTACACATACTAGCACACATACATATGAAGTTAATACTTTCATAATATTTTGGCAAAAAATATTAATATTCATGTGTTAATGTGTCGTATTCTTAAATTAAAGTTACTGATGCGTAGCTTATGGCTTGAATTTACCAAAAAAAAAAGAACCAAAAACAAATGTCAGGTAAATTTTAATAATAAATAATCCTTCTAAAGAGATGTTACACATAAAATTAGTTAATTAATTTTCTCCAACAGTTAATAATTGTCAAATAAATTAAACCAAAAAGGAAGTGTTTTCAAAACTTTCGTTTTACTTTTGAAAAAGTTCGCTGCTAAAATTAATTATTATTAAATAAAATGCTAATAAAAGGAATTTTTCTCTTCTTAGTCATGTCAAAATTTCAAAATTTTGGTATTCTTTTTTAGTTTAAAAAATCAATCAAAATATGTACATATATAAAAATCGAAACTGTGTTTGTTTGTTTGGGCTTTATAGAAAACTAAACCGTTGGACAGATTTTCTTTTTATACCTTACACCACCATAGGTGGTTGGGGTATAATGCGTTTTCACTGATGTTTGTAACGCACAGAAAAAATTATCGGACTCCCACCTTAAAGTATACCGTTCAACTCAGAATCACTTTCTGTGTCAATTTAAGATGTCTGTCCGTCCGTCTGGTCGACTGGCTGGCTGTCTGTCCACGTAAACCTTGTGAACAAAGTACAGGTCGCAATTTTAAAGATATCTTGATAAAATTTGGCACGAATAATTATTTTGATACATGGACGAAGCCTATTGAAATTGGTTATGATCGGTCCATTATTTCAAAAATTGATCTACAATTAGCCTCATATGGTCGGTCTTGACGGACTATAGTTTCTCTCTCGTTTTATTTTTCGATAGGAGCCAGGGCAATGTTATCGCCCATACAAAATAAATATTTATTATAACATATTTCCAGAATTATTGTAGATAAGGTCCTGAGATTTGGTGAAAATAACTTTATTATCAATTAACATAATTGAGATGAAAATGGGACGGACGAGTAAATCTAGGGGGAGTGATAGCCCTCATATAAAGAAAATACTATTTATCCGATAACTTAAATATTGTAACAGCAACAGTTTTAAAATTTTACGGGAATATATTCCTCATCAACTACTAAACTTATAATGAAAATGCGATGGGTAGGACCAGGAGAAATGGTATCCTCCATACAACGAAAATATTAAATATCGTATATCTTAGGAACTGCTACAGCAAAAGTAAAATAAATAAAAAATTTTTTGTAGGAATAACTTTCTCAAAAGCCTTCATAAGTTAAGATTCAAATTTGATGGGTAGGACCAGGGGAAATGGTACCCTCCACAAAACTAAATATTCTAATGATTAATGGTTTATCTAAATAACTATTATAGTGAGAGCTCTCAAATTTTGTGGGAACAACTTTTTTATCATACTGCATTTAGAAAATTAAATTAAGATGGATAGGGCTAGCAGGAGGGGTAGCTCCCAAATAAAGAAAAAATATTTTCGCTTATCTGAAAGAGTGATTTACTGAAATTTTAAAAATTTGTATAAATAATTTTCATATAAAATTTGCAAAGAACGGATAGGCCGAAGGGAGTATTATATATCCAATATAAACTAAATATCGCTTAAAAGAAGGTAGAGAAGCTCAACGGGTTAAGCTATAACTAAAATGAAAATGAAAATTTGGTCATATATTTGACAAATGTGAACAAAGCTTAATATGCACAAGAATGAAACTCAGAGCAAAAAGTCTAAAAATGCGTTTTGACCGATATCTCGGATACTAATGAACCAATTTTGTTAATTTTTTCAAAAAACAAAATTAAAGAATGATTCTTAATTTTCCGTGTAAAAACGAAGTCAGTAGCTTGTTGAGGAGCTTAAAAAATCCGACAACAATAACGATTTTTGGATTATCTTCGGAGGTTTTTTATAATTTTGCTCATTTTTATCATCGTTCTCCTGAGGAATATTTATACAATTTGATGTATAAAACTGATTTCAACAGACATCCTTATATAAACCTCCATATCAATAAGGATCCATAATATATATACATACTTTTTAAGGTTTCAGATAAATATTGTAGAAATTACAAACGGAACGACAAACTTATACATACACTTTACACCTGTGGTGAAGGGTATAATGAAGGAGTACCAGAAGACTATTAAAATCTTCAAAAGAGTTTACAATGTTAGTTCGAATTTCGGTTTATGGCCTCTTGAAGTTCCAATTTTTTGGAAATATTTATATTTTATGAAATATTTCTATGTAATTTGTAGATTAGTATCTTTATTAATTTTTGAATAAAATCAACATTTATTCATTGATTTGAATGAAATACGCCTTTTTTATTTAAAACAAATTTGTATTTATGATTAAAGGATAAAATCTTGAGCTTTTGATATTAGCGAACCTTTGTTAATTAATTTATTAATTTTAATTTTTTTTTTTAATTTTGTAGAAAATTATTAATTTTTTTCAGAAAATAGGCTCTGAACGTATTAAAAAGTAATGTAAGAATGACTTAAAGACAATTTTAGTTAAATTTGTTTTCATATATTTTTTTAGTAAATTCTGCTAAGTATATTTCGAGATATACTTTAATATAAGATGCAACCTCCTTAATTTTACAAATCGCGATTTATCGCAAGATCTATAGTCAATTCAAAAAAGTGTATTAGAGACTTAGTACTTATAATACCGTGTATCTAAATTTAATGAGAAACCCTGTGCCGCAGAATCAATGTTTCCCTGTATAGTCTTAAAATTTTCAAAATTTGTCCACCGTTTGTGCTTTAACAAATCTTATTGAAGGTAAAGACGATTAAATATCCCATGTTGGACACTCTTTTTCTTTTTTTAGTATTTTTGTTTGCATGTATAAAATTTTACAAAACCAAATAGATTAAAATAAATTTAACTAACAATAATGGAAATATATTTTTTTAAGATTTTTTACTTAAAATCAGTTATTTACCATCAACTTATTAATAACTCTTAAATACATTATTAAAAGTTTATAAACTCTTCCCTACAATAGGTACTTACTTTATTTTAATTCCCCCATTTAATTTGTTTATTAATCCCATCCACTTGGTATAAAAATTTAAAAACAATCTGCTAACGTTTTAAATAAATATTTTTAAAATTAAACAAACATTTAAACACGTCTGTTAGATACTTGTAGAAAGAACTTTATACATAAATATTTTCACTATAAACAAAATTTCCGTTTATGCCGGTGCACTCAATCATTTATTTTTAATAAATTTAATATTGATCTTAATATTTGTAATTACTCAAAATTATTAGTTGTTGTTTTTATTATGTATTTTTACAATTAGAAGAGTGTATTTTTCGTTTTTTTGTTTTTTTTTCTTTTTCTTTTTTTGTGTATGTCTGGCCAACCTAAATGTTACTAAACGACTGACGCTGAGCTACAAAAAAATAAAACAAAAGACTGTTTCATCTTTGGGGGCTTCTGTGTATCTGCTGTGGCGGTATCGAAATTCAATTCAAATAACAATATTTTTTTTTATCAGTACGTAATTCAATAATGAAATTGTGTTTTTCTTTCTTTTACTTTTTTATTTTGTTCCTTTTTTTGGTTTTCTTTTGCGGTTTGCCAAAAAAACAAATAGTATAGAACGGCAGAAAATATCCACAAACAAATAAAGCACCCACCAACCAAATTGATACGTACGTATTCTTTTTTTTTTTTAACAATTTGCATTTGGTAGGAAAATTTCGGTTTATGGAAAATAATTGTATATTTGTAGATAATAAAAATAAAACATAGTAAATGGGAACTGCAAGCAGTGTTGCCTAGAGTATATTACTGAAGAGAGTTGTTATGAAACGGGTACTAAATATAAAAATTGGTTGAAAAATAGTTTTATTTTTCCAAGTTCCTTCGACTAATATGATTCGCAGATTTGAGTAAAAAAAAACTTAAAAATAATAATAATAATATTAACTTATTTAGATTTTTGTTAAATTCAAAACTTTAGTTGAATTAAATAGAAGCGATTTGGGCAGATTTTGTGAATAATAAAATGTTTGAGGATTTTTTTCTACCAAATTTTTTGTACGATTTTTTATTTTTTTATTTTTAATTATTCATTTTTAATTTTGGAATAAAAATTTTGTCAGTGGATATTTATAAATGAAATTTTACACCAGAGTAGATTTTTTGGTGCTTAGTTTTAGGTATTATTTGTTTTTTTTTTTTTTTGCATTTATTAACAAAAAGCCTGCAATTACCAAAAAAAAAAAAAAAAAACTTTCTAAAATTTCCAAAAATGGGATTTTTTACCTTTTTTACTATATCTCTCGAACCGATATCGGGGAGCAAAAATTTCTATTACCAAAATGTTAAAAACACATTAATCTAAATGAAATATGTAACTTTTTTTAATTCCAGCTTTGCGATTTGAGAAATTGAGGCGAAAATTGAAAAATCATGAAAAAATAGGTCGAATTTGGGAGACCCTAGTTATCTCAGGAGTAAAATTTTTACAACTTTTTTTCCTTCACATAATTTTCTATAGAGCTATCTTTCAGAAAAATATAAATACTATATATGTTACTAAAGAAATTTTCTTTATAACTAAAAAAGACTGTAACTACTTTTCGAAAAAAAAACATGGCGAAAAATCGTCTTTTTTCAAAGATCAATTTGAAATGCATATAATTTTGGTTCTGTAAAGATTTTTGCAATTTTTTATACCCACCATCAAAAAGATGGAAATCGTTTAAGACCCCATAAAATATATATTTTCTGGGTACTGATTAGATTCTGAATCGATCTAGCTATGTCCGTCCGTCCGTCTGTCCGTCTGTCTGTTTAAAGCATGATAGGGCTCGAACGGGACAACGTAGGGGGACGAAATTTGGCCCAAATATTTATCTTATATAAGGTATTGAAAATGGGCAAAATCGGTTAATAAACAAACAAGTTATGGGCTAAAAACTAGAAACACAGGGTGTCCGTTGTAGCTTAATTTCATACTTTCAGCTGATATCTCTTAAACAAAAGCATGTGTGACAACGAAATTTTGTTCAGATAGTTTGGGGGTCGATATAAAGTTGAAAAAAAAAAATGGGCGTGATCCACCCACCTGCCATATAAGGTGAAACGTACAAATAGTTCAAGGATAAATATAAACTCGGAAACAAGAAATGGGCGTGGTCCTCCCATTTTACTGCCCATCTACCATATACAAAAAATTAAAAAAAGTTGATGGTGGGTATATAGAGCCGAATATAACATTCGCTCTTGCTTCTTTATATAATTTTGTTATTTCTTGTTAATAAAATATAAAAATATTTCCAGAAAATCGAGTGAAGTTTGGACCCGCTATAATGAAAAAAATTCATCAAGGTAGATCAAAATGTAAAAATTGTTATCTTTGAAGCCAAAATCGTAAACTAAAAGAGATAAGATATGCATACGACGATGTTTTTTTTTTTTTTTTTTTGTAGATCTCTTCCAATAGAATCCAGTTCATGTAAAAATATTTGAAATCGATTCAGATATAACGAATCAGGATTGTTTTTAAAACGTTCTTACCCGAATTGACCAAATTTGGGACCATGAAAGTCTATATGATCCAAACTCAAAACTTAAGCTCGCCCACACTTCTACTGTCACTTGTTTTAGTATAAAATGTATTTTTAGACATTTGGTTGCTAATCCAGCGCTCTAGCCAACTGATCCACGTGATTGTAAATTATTCTGCTTTATACTATTGAGTACTTATTTATGTAATTTAGAGATGGCAAATTAAAATGACGCCTCCATGCCAAGAAACTACTTTAATAAGTAGTTGTTATTACCGAAAACCAAAAAGTTTTTGCTAGGATAGTTCAAGGACCAATATTACCTTCAGACGTTTAATATTTGATATTTAAATTAAAACTAATAGCGTTTTCTTTTTTTCCGCCCTATGCCCTCTTTTGTGTTCTATTCTGAAAAAAGTGTAATACTTTAAATGGGTCGGATGTTCTTTTCTAATAGTGTTGCCTTTAAATTTAAAAAATATGTTACATGTTTTATCCTCAAAAAAAGTAGAGGGTGAACATGATGCATTTTATTAACTGCACACTGAAATATTTAGCTGGAAGAAATGCATGTTTCCCTAAATTATGAAAATTTCACAAAAAATTCCAAATATTCACCAAAAATCAAAAATTTCACCAAAAATCAAAAGTTTCACCGAAAATGCGAAATTTCGCCAAAAATTAAATATTTCACCAAAAATCTAAAGTTTCACCAAAAATTCAAAATTTCACCAAAAATTTTAAAATTTCACCAAAAATTTTAAAATTTCAACAAAAATTCAAAATTTCACCAAAAATCTCCTCAATAATTTAGTTTTATCAAAAATCCAAAATCCGATTTCTCTCGATTGAATTAAAAATAACACAAATGCAGAACTGGTCTCAGATTTTTTTGGTATATTGTAATCATAAAAATGGTACCATTTTATTAGGGTGAAGGTAACCCTTAAAAAATGTTACACAGTAACAACTTAAACTACTTAAAACTTTTTATGATCTGAACACTGGACAGCAAAAAAAAATACTTTCCCTTCTTTTTCCGTACTAATTTGTTAATAACTCCAAAACTGGTTTGTAGATAAAAAAAATAATGTTAAGGTGACTTAAATATAATTGACTAAATCGGAGAACCTATTCTGGAGTTGTAGTAAAATATACTCTTGTATTGACCTTATTAAGGGGGAGATAATAGACATGCCCATACAAAAATCACGACCTGACGAAAAAACTGAACTGCTAAACACGAACCAGATGTGTTTAGCAGGTCAAACTCCATTAAGTCCACTTGTTATTATATTATTATTGCCGACTATTGTAAGTGTAGATGTCAATTCTGATCAATGTAATATGGATCAAGATTTTGTGAAACATTTTAATTAGAATTTTCGAATGCAGACTATACTAAATTAAACTAACAATAAAAGATAAATATTAAACGTAAAGATTAATGGGGTCTTTTAAAATTGTAAGAAATTTTTTTTCGGAAGAGAAACAAAAAAATTAACTCTTTTTCTACGAATCTAAAAATCTTCTACTAATCTTAAAAAATTTATTATTATTATTATAAAGATTCCACCCCATTCCACTCCCATCTTTAGATTATAATTTTTCTATAAAATACATATTCCCAAAAGTCTTTAGAAAATTTTCTGAAAAAAAATTAATTCTACTCGGCAACACTTATATGTATGTCGTAGTAAGAGTATCAAACTACCAGCACTAAGTTTAGTTGATACAACAAGTGTGCTCGCTGCTAAAATACATGAAGGTGTGTATAGATGTTGTTTATTGTCGAATAGAACAAATTCAGCTAAAAGCACCCGTCGCACTCGTAACATGTTGTTGTTATTGTTTTATTTTTCTTTTACCGATTCTTTTATTATTTGTTTTGGTATTAACAATTGATTTAGGTAAGTAAAATTGTTTTTGAACATCTAAAAAAAAGTGATCGTATTACAAATTTTATTTTATTGAACTCATTTATTGGTGCGTTTTTATTATCATGTGTCTAACAATATAAACGTTGGAAAAATGGGTGGAGGTGAATGTGGCTGGAGAGTTGTTTGTTTGTTTTGTGTGTTTTCCTGGAATTACCGAAATGGCTTATGAAAATCCCAACAACAAGATACAAGTTGCCAAATATATAAATATAAGTTTTATTGTCTCGATATTTGAATTTTGTTTAAACATTAGCCAAAAGGAAACCAAATTTTGTAAATGTCATATTAACAATGACAGTTTTTTTTTTTTTACAAACAAACCCCTTAAATATTTTATAGCTGATAATTGGTTTAAATATTTTCTGAGAACATGTACACAAATATTTTAAGAAATAACCTAAAGTTTGTGTTTACATCTTTAAATTATTAATATTAAAAGCTGTTATACTATGTAGTATGTAGGTATGTATGTTGTTTTTATTCAAATAACACTGTTCAACATTTTACGTACATATAAGGTAGAACAACCATTCAAATGTTTAATAAAACCCCTTAAGACTTTTCTTCATTTTGACTTAACTTGGACAAAATTATTTATACTTTAGTTATCCTAAAGAATACAAAATTTCATTGATGCTTAGAGTAATTCAGTTCATTTGTAATTTTCTATTTTATTTCAATTCCTGGAAATTTTTATTTAATATTAATTCATTTGTTTGGAAAATAATAACGTTTCTTGCAATTGACTGCTTATTATAATTTCTTTTACAGATTTTGGTGAGTTATTGAACTTTAATATTTACAGCTGTTACGATGTTTATTGATACATATTTTTAAATTAAATATTTCTTTTAATAATTTAATTATTTTAAATTTTTCATCTGGTTTATTTACCCACAATATTTACCATAAGCGGTAGAATTGTTTAATCTTTTGTATTGCAAATTGCAAAGAGTATTTTAAGAATAAAAACAAATAAAGCAACATGCTTATGGAAGATTGCTAGAACATTTTTCTGTACTTAAATAAATATAAAAAAGTAAACATATTATTATAAAGTTGTTTAACGAGCAACTTAGTCCTCCTAAAACAAAAAATTGTTTTAATTGGAAGATAATTAAGAAATGTCCCGATTTTTGCAATCAGGCTTAAAAAGAAAAATTTGCTCTTCTCATATAACCTTAACTCAAGCTGAATATGTAAATTTATCACAATATCTTTACGTATACTCAGGGAAAAAATTTTTCTTTATCTTGCCAAGCACTTTACAGATATATAAAAATATTTAAAATCGGACTTCATTTGTAGAAGTTACGATTTTTTGAAAGTTTTACATACTCGAGGTAGTGAACTTTGACAAACTGTAGCTTGCAACACAAAGAATATCAGACTTACCGTGAGCGCTTGAAGAATGACCACCAATCGGCATTTCGATCGGAGAAATATTAACAGCCGAATCAGCCTCTGTTTAAAGTAAATAAATGTATCCCTAAAGATCTAACTTAATTTCAGATGATATAAAATTTGTTTAAATTCTTCAAGTCATTCCCACAAATGTCACGTGGAAAAGCTTTTTTGGTATTTCGATGTAGGAAGACACCTCAAACGATGTATATTAATAAGCAAAATACAGAGAAAATTATACTAAAAAATGTTTAATTCATCCCCAAATCCCAGAAAATTACAAGTCTGGTACATTTTGGAAAAAAAATTCGTATATTTTGGCGAAATAGATTTAAAAAAAATCATAATTTTCAGCTTGTTATGGAAAAAATATTTTTAAATTTTTGCCCATGCGATTTTATTTCTCTAGACAACTATTTAGTGCATTTTGGAGAAAACATTTTTTGAAAATAATTATTATAGTATTTACTACAAAACTACTTTTTAATATTTTACCCATGAAAGGAACACAATTATGAAATTTTTATCCATTTTGCAATAAAAACGAAAAATGAAGGTATAGTTGGTCAAGCCCGACACCATTGTCTATGTGTACTAAAACTCGAGAAGGGGCCATTTGTGGAACGATATTTGTATTAAGTGTAAAATAAAACATACTAATACAAAATATTAAATCGATACTAACATTCACATGTATTTATGCACTTTTAGGTGATTTCTGAAATTGGGTCTTATATGGGAGCTATGGTAAATTATAAACCGATCTTCATAAAATTGCACTGTTATTTGTACTTATAAAAATTTATTTGTGTCGAATATTAAGTTGATACTAAAATTTTTGTGGGACTTATGCACGTTAAAGCGATGTTGGGTAGAAGGGTTCATATGGGAGCTGTGGTCAATTATTTACCGATCCTCACAAAATTTGGCATACGGATTCCTATTTTTAAGGTATTTATGAGTGTTAATACTCTATTTCGGGAGGACATTTGTAAGGGAGCCAGGCTTCGTCCTTGTGCACAAAAATTAAATCATATTTACCAAATTTCATATTTTCAAATTATCTTCCAAATTGCGATCTGTATTTTGCGCACAAGCTTTACATGAACAGCCTGCCAGCTGACCAAACGGACGGACATGGTTAAATCGACTCAGAAAGTGATTCTTAGTATACTTCAAGGTGGGGGTCTGAAGATTTTTCTTTGCGTTACAATATTTGCACAAACACATAATACCCCAACCACCTATGATGGTGTAGTGTATAAATATTGAACTTGTTTTACGCAAGATGTACGATTTATGGACCAAAATTTTTGCGAAATTTTTTTTAATATGTTTTTCTTAACTGGCTCAAAATGACGAAGAAACAAAATGTTCTACTAGACCCGTGACTTTCAATCGCTGCACATTAGGGTAAAGGGGGTCGAAAATGGCGATTAATTCAGGGAAAGGTGATATCAATATTTTAATGATCACGCTTTATTTTTTTATTGATTATTAGTTTAAAAAATTCAGTTTTAGAATTTTAAGATTTTTTGGCAGAACGGTAATGTCTGTCCGTCCGTCTATTCATTAGAGTTAAATGGGTCGAAAAATGTGCATAATTCAGAGAAAGGTGATATCAACATTGTAATGATCACGTTTAACTTTCTTATTTATTAGTAAGTAAAAAAATGCATTTTTAGAATTATAAGATGTTTTTTGGCTAAATAGAAATGTCCGTCCGTCTTTACATTTTGATTAAATGGGACGAAAATAACGCTTATTTTAGGAAAAATTGATATCAAAATTTTGATGATCACGTTCTCTTTTTTTTCTATTTATTAGTTAGTAAAAAAATGCATTTTTAAAATTATAAAATATTTTTTGACAGCATGGCAATGTCCGTTCGCCTGTCAATACATTTGGGTTAAATGGGTCGAAAATGCCATTTAATTCAGATAAAGGTGATATCATAATTTGAATACTTTCATTCGGTTTTCATATTAATCAAGAAGTGAAAAAAATATATTTTTTTAATTTTAAGGTTTTTTTGAACAAATTCTAATGTCCGTCTATCTGTCCGTCTGTTTGTTAATTTTTGCAAACTTTCCAATTCAAAGTCGTTTTACTTTTGACTCATTAAAGGTAACGACTCAAAATTTTCTTTGTTTGATAGATAATTTTACTTTTTAACCAACTGCATAAAATATAATAAAATCGGTTGAAAATATTTGGCTATATATGGAAAAATCTTAACCAAGATCTTGTAAAATTGAGATTTTTGAAATTTCAAATGTATATAACTCGAAAAATATATAAGATAAGTAGTACACGCAAGTATGTTTTCTAAAGGGTTTATCAAGGACTTTAAGGTGATATAAAAATCTTGGAAATCAGGTAATGAACAAAAAGTTGCTAGTGGTTAAACACTTTCCATGACAAGTACCCTATTTTGAACGCCCATAGTTCCGCTCTTGATGCGTATATTGGATCCGTTTATGTGAAATTTCATGCAAATCCAACTAGACGATTAGAAGTTACAGATTTATTTCGATTCTTCCCTACTGTTTAACGTGCGATAAAGCAAAAAAATGTCTGCACAAATCAAATCGGGCTATATACATATGTGCACAATTTTTTTTTTTTCATAATATTAAAGTGGACAATATAGACTATTTTTTAGAGATTTTTCAGAATAAACATCCTGTAACATTTTAAGTTGCATTCCATTAGGACAATTTTCAAAAAATAACAAAAATATTAGGACAAAATATAATTAACAAATACTTAAAGAAAAGTACACCTAAATATCTGAAGTTGATGATTTCATTTTAAATTTTTACCTTAAAATAATTTTTATTTAAAATAAATACACAGAAAGCTGATGAAAATTTAATTTCTTACTATTTTTCAAAAGTAAAAAATCTTAACTTTGACAGCTCCTCATAAGAAAACATATTATGATATTGATACATAATTTTGTCTATTTTTATTCAGTATCCAACTTTATTACAAAACTTTAAATTTTAAAATTCAATTAAGCGCCACTTTTGACACATTTTACCCCAACGTGCGCTGGTAGGAAACTGAAGATAAATTTTAAAATTTTTTTAAATATTTTTTACATATTCAGTATATTATTACGCATAGTTTGAAGGTCTTCCTATATTTTATTTTTTTTTTTTTTTACTGGGCACTCTAATGTACAATAAGATGTATAATTTCGTCCAATTCTCTGTGTCGTATGTCAAACATGGTAAAATGTGGATTTCACACTCTGTGTCTTGTTTAAGATAGCAAAATGCAGACAATTATTCTAAAGGTAAGAATTGGTCTGATTTATAAAAAACTTAATAACAGATTGTAAAAAAATTTTAAGAAAATAAATTTTTGCTTTCGGCTATAGAAAGTACTCAAAATTAATTGAAGGGCCATAAGTAACTCTGACTATTTATGTAGGTACACAATCAGTTAATAAAATAAATAATGAATAAATAAAATGATTCCTAAAGTAAGTAGTTCACAAGCATTTCCATAACATTTTATTAAACACATTTTTTGACTCTTAAAAACTATTTTAATAACTAAAGAATTTGCATTGCATTATTCCACTCCTCTAGATAATTTACTTTTTTAATTTATAAATATTTAATGCTCGCAAATAAAATTTATTTACACATACCATTTATTTTTGTTAATTCAATTCGATTCAATACAATTCACCCATGTAAATAAAAATCGTAATTAATTTATTATCAAAATAACAGGTAAATACCTTAAAATACATTATCTATATAATATAATATTGAAGTTATCCAAGTGAACAATACAGAAAAAAAAATTGTAGAATAATAAATTCAAATCTATGTGTACACAAATGTTTAATGCGAAAATGAAAAACACCCAGTTTTTACGATTTTCTCAAAGCTCAATGATGGGTGTTTGTTTATACAATTATTATTATTATTGACAGTAAAAGTTAATTATATATGGGCCATAATAAAGTGACGTGAATCAATTAATAGCACATCGACAACAAGAACAAAAAAAAAAAAAAAAATCATGTGAACGATAAAAACATTAATCATGATAATGTTTATTCTAAAACTTAAATATGGTATGGAATGTCAGGAAACAATACTTTTAATCCTAAGAGTTAGAGAAACAACAGATTAAGAAAATATACAACTTTTAAAGAAATTAAAAATTAATTGATCAAATAAATATATTTCCAATAAATAGTTGTCTGAAAAAGGCATCGTAAATTTAATGTTTTATTGTGTTTATCTTAAACCACTTTGATCAAAAATTATGTAAACTTAAGTATTTAGGGTATATTTAATTATTTAATACATATGTATGTAGGTATGTAGTATATTAGGCTGCTTAACAATTTGTATAGAAAGTAATAATTTGTTGAAAATTGTAGCGTTTACTATGAAGAAGAAATGATGCGGTTCCTGGGACCAAATTACATTATTACGTATTAAGCCCAAATTACAATAACGCGTAGTCAGCAGCAGTGTTTGCTGACATAATCAGCTGATCATTTAGAATGCACTGTTTTTTATGGTGTTGTTTACATTTGGTCAGCAGAAGTTTATAGTACTGTTTCATTTAGTCCTGTTTCTAAATTCACTGCGCTGCTTTCACATTGAGAGCGAGACAAAGAGAGTGAGCAAATAAACGAGAGACTAAAATGCACAAGTAGAATAAAGCAAGATGGTAGTTGTAAATTTTTGCTGCATACGCTTAAATGTAATTATATGGGCAGCAACATGTTATTCTGACAGTGAACAGCTGATAATTTTTACTGATACTATTGCTGACTACGCGCTATTGTAATTTGGGCTTTAAGGACATGCGAATTTCACATATTAACAATATTTGTTGAATAGATTTGATCTATTATTAAAATTCTTAATAATAAATACTATTTAATATTTATCATGTCTGGAAGTTTTTTGTTTTTTTTTATTTTATTTATTATATACCTACTTTATATAATAAACATTATTCATCAACATTTTTATCTAGTATTAAAATTAACTAAAAATAGATTCATTTAACATCTGTTACAAACACCAAATAAATCATTTTGGCCAAAACATACTACAATAAAATAGTTCAAGGTATTGCTAGTGTTAAATTGGAAAAATAAATTTTATATATATTTTTTTAAGCATATTTTTAGGCTTTTGTTTAAAATATGTTTGATCTTAGATTTAAAAACAATTTTTTTATTTTAAAATTATCTTCTAAAACAATGGTTCTATTAAATATTTATTAAAAAGAAAAACAAATTTTTTTCCCATCATAAACTTTAAAAACGTGTTTTATAAATAAAATATATTTAATAAAAAAATGACAAGTTTTATTTTTTCAAATACTTAACAAAAGTTGACACATTAATTGGATTTGATGAATTTTTCTCACAAAACATCAACATTTAAATGTTGTCTAAGACAAACGACAATTGAATTGAAATTAAATTAGGCATGCAAATGACTCACTGAATAGAAGTAATCAATCTTAACAAAACAACATGTGTGTAGTAAAATACATCAAATGATTAAAAATTAGACAATACACACGCATTGTCTGTCTATATATACATATGTATGTGTATAATATACACAGCGGCAAATTTATAAAATTTTTTAAATTTAATTATTTTTAAAAACTCTTAAGCATAACCTCTATAGCTATAAGACGCACGATCTCTTTCCCTACTACCATACTGATCGTTAGTATATTTTGGTAAACCATATTGATCGGTGTTAGTATAATAACCATAACCTAGATTTCTTTGTCCTGTATAGCTAGGATTCCAATAGCCATAGTATTGTTGTAAACCACCATTACCTCCATAACCACCGTAACCGCCATAACCACCTCCTAATATGTTGGTGCCAGTTCCAGCAGGGGGATAATAATTGTTAGTTGGATAATATGATCCTGTATTTGTTAGGGGATATTTTCCGGTTGAAGGATAATAACCTCCATTCGTATTGTAGTTATAATTTGGATAATAACCAGGTCTATTATAGTTGGGATAATAACCAGTGTTGCCATAACCAAATAAGCTTCCAAGATTGAGTACTAGAAAGAAAGAGAAATTTAACATGTACCAAAATTACTAAGTATTTTCCTGTATAACTTTTGAAATATATCTTAAACATCGATCAGACTCAAAGATAAATATGTCTGTAAATTGAAAATATGTATATTTTTGGCTAAATATTTCTGTGAATTTGGCCAGTTGCACTGAAAGTGATTGCACTATTTGGTTAATGAAATAAATACCTTAATGCTCTACTGCTATAATAGTGCAATAAATTGTGAGAGTATTCAGCTTTTCACTAAATCGCACTAGCAAAAAAAGAAATTTGATTTTAAACTATTTGCCATTGTTATAGTTATAGTGGTAGTGAATAAATGCTTCATTCACTACCACTAAAAAATGTTAGTGATATTGCCATATTTTTTACTATAACTAAATTTAGTGGTAGTGAAAAAATGTTCACTACACTCAATAGTGCAAAATCAGAACAGTCACTACACATAAGCTGGAATTAAAATTTTTTCTAATTACTAATTACTTTTAGTGGGAAAAAATATAAAAAAAATTCACTACTGCTATGCTGAGGCTGATATTTTTCAACTCACCACTAAAAAGTAAAGATTGTAGTTAAAAATGTTGCGCTGTCACTAAGTATTAGTGGAAACTGAAAATTTAGTGCACTACCCCTCAACACTGCTATGAATACAGATAAAAGGATTTGTTCCTAAATTTTATATTTAAAATTTCGTTTGGCAACAGATTTTTATGAACGTAATTTACGTGAAATATGAGAATATTTGTATTTAACTTGATTTGTGAATAATTAAAAAAATCGATTAATTTTCGATTTATGAAAAATGTTTTCTTAACAGTAAACCTTGACTAGATTATAAATTTAGTAAAAACTTTCGCAATAGTTTAAATTTTTATTTATTTATTTTTTTTTTTTCATTTTTTTTTTTTTTTTTTTCGATCAATTGTCTTTTTTTTTAGAAATTTTCGATCAATTTTCTTTTTATAGGAAATTGTCGATCAATTTTCTATAAATTTTCTTTTTATAGGAATTTTTGATACATTTTCGATCAATTTTTCTTTTTATAAGAAATTGTCGATCAATTTTCTTCTTTAGGAAACTTTCGATAAATTTTCTTTTTAAAGGAATTTTTGATACATTTTATTTATGTAGGAAATTTTCAATCAATTTATTTTTATAGGAAATTTTCGATCAATTTTCTTTTTATAAGACATTTTCGATCAACTTTCTTTTTATACAAAATTTTCGATCAATTTTCTTTTTATACAAAATTTTCGATCGATTTTCTTTTTATAGGAAATTTTCGATACATTTTTTTTCTTAAAGAAAATTTTCGATCAATTTTCTTTTTATAGGAAATTTTCGATAAATTTTCCATGTAATGGAAAATTTCGATAAATTTTCCTTTTAGGGGTAATTTTCGATAAATTTTCTTTCTTTCTTTTTTATTGAAAATTTTTACTAAATTTGCCTTTTTTAGAAAATTTTCCTGTCATAGAAAATTTTTAATAAATACCTATTTTTTATAAACTATTTTTAATAAATTTTCTTTTTGTAGAAAATTTTTAATAAAATGTTCAAGCTTATGTTTTTGTTGTAGAGGTCAAAGGTCATACTGTCATAGAAAATTTTTAATAAATACCTATTTTTTATAAACTATTTTTAATAAATTTTCTTTTTGTATAAAATTTTTAATAAAATGTTCACGCTTATGTTTTTGTTGTAGAGGTCAAAGGTCATACTTTTATGCAATAAATTATTTGTATTTTAAAAAAGCTAAATATAAAATTGTTTCAATCCTTTTTATGCTATCAAAGGATTTTTTAACTGTTCATATACACTGTGAAAATTATTTCTTTAAGATTAAAACGTGTCGTAAAATCAATAAAACTTAAGGAAGTTCATGAAAAGTTTGATATCAAAATTGGTCCCTGGCAATTTTGATTCATATTATTTATAAATACGGAAGAGAAATTACTTGAAATATTCTGTTTTAATTAGAAATCATTGTAGCTCTTATTGCAGAAAAACTTTATATTGATTTTATTACAAATCCTAAACTTTGTATCATTTTTCTTTAAGGATTTGTTAAAAATTAGTAATGTATATAAAAAAGTTTTAAATTTAGAGATCAATAAGATAACTAAGTCTTAAATCAAAAATATGTTAACCCATTTATAGACCACTAGTAGTCATTAGTATAAATACAAATTGAGATGAAAAAAAAAAAAATAAAAATAAAGTCGCCTTAATTCGGAACAACAAATTAAAAAAATAATAATAATTTTAACTAACTTGTCTTTAGATCAGACTGCAAAATATCTATTGTCATTTTGATAGTTTACTTAATGTCAGTAACCTAAATACAATATGTTGCTTAACATTGCACAGTGGGGCAATGGTAAGCATCGAAATTGTTTTCCAAAACATTTCGATTCTACCCCAATGTGCATTGGTCCAAAGGGTGGAGTAAATAATTAAAATTCAAAAAATTTTTAATTATGAAATTTAACTAAGGCCTTTACAATTAACAGTTCTTAAATAGTCATAATGTTTCAATTTGATCAAATCCTGTTAGTTTACATAGAATGAACTTAAAGAACTTTTTTTAACTTTTGACCACGACTGTAAATTATTAACACTTAAATTTTTGTTAAAGTTTTTAGCAGTTAAATTTTATGTTAAGATAAGTAGTCGTACTTTTTTAATTTATCTTATTACTTAAACTCCCATAATAGTTTTCCAATTATGATATTATTATTTGAATTTACTCACATTTTGCTGAGGTAGCTGACGTTTGTAAATCGTCATTTTTTGCTGTTGCTTCAACATTATCCTTATTAATTACTGCAGCCCAGGAACAAGATAAATAAATAAACAGCTAATCACCAGAAAATAAAAATTATATAAATTTGTATTTCTTTATACATTTATGTACATTTGTCTCTATCAATTGTATATATACTAACCATTAATTTGAACAAAGTTAAATGAAAACTCATTATGTATTATTTAAAAATGTACAAAAACAAATAAAATATTGCTAAAACAATTGTTTTTAAAACTTGAGAAACAGCCAAACCGAAAGACGTTTAGAACAATAATAATACTAATTTCCAGAGTGGAGTTGTATTTATATTTTGTAGTTTTCCGGATGAGTTAATGAGTGACTATTTTGCAGGTGAATTTAAAATTTAACAAATTTTTTTATTACTCATGTTTGTTTCATTTGTTTCTTAACAAAATTCATCAATGAAATACTTTGGAAAAATAGGGTGTATTGTTTATTAAAACAACATAAATATTAAAGAGCTATTTAAAAATTATTACTAAAAAATAATAAAAATAATGTTGTAGCTCAGTTTGTGCATAAATATTAACGTAGCAAGCTGGGTGTCAATGTAAATAGTACATAATATTGGTTGGTAGATTAAAGGGCATTTTTAACTTTATTTTAAAAACAATATTTCAATGTTAAAATGACATAAGCCTACATTTACAATGGAACACTTAAAAATTAATACAATATCATATTTAAAATATTTAAACTAGTTGTTCCTTTAGGTATTTTTCACACTGTTAAATCAAACATATTTAATACTCTTATTTTTCCTACATAGATTGTGAGAATTTTAACAAAATGTGTAGCATATTGGTGTGAAGGCGGCATTTTTTAAAATAAATTTCATAATCTTTATTTGCCCACAAACTGTGTGCCCAATATAATTAATATTTACTTTAAGCAATTAAAGTAAAAGAAACAAACATCTTTAGTACTTGCAAATGTATTTTGGTAAGATTTTCAAAAATAAATATTTATTTATATAAATGACTTTATTTTAAACCATGCGATATACAAAAAAAAAAAAAAAAACTGTTGACAATTTTAGTTTTTGCGACCTTGGTTAAGGTTGATATTATTTAAAATATGGTTATAATATTTAGAAAAGTTCTACCTACATTATTTTGTAAATATAGAGTATATACGTACATCTTGTTTAAAAATATTGTTGTAAATTTGCAAATACAGCTTATGATGATGCCACTCATTGTACGGCAGCACTGATAATATTAGTCAAGTAAAAAATAATTTTTTTTTTTTTTTCGAAAAATAGTGAAAAATACCACAAATATTTATGAAAAATCGCCCACAACTAATGTTATGATAAAATTGTAAACATAATCATTCGCATCCATAATGAAAATAACTTTAGCATGGGTGGGATTCTGGTATAGATTAAAACGGTTTACTAGAGCAGGCCTTCGGCAGGATGCAGAGGTTTTCAAATCTGATGTATTTTAAATCCCGGCTTCGCTAAATATAACTTTTCTGAATAGGATTACCTTCTCATTAGAGATCGCAATTTCCCAGACTTTTTGATATCCCGGAATAGCGGGAAAAACTTTTCGACTTCCCAGGATACTGTAAGTAATACTACTCTCATTATTTAAACAAATTATACACTAAAAGGTTATGAATTTTTGCAGATTTAAAACAGAATTGTAAATGTACTGAGAAAAAGTAATTTGATCAATTGCTCAATCTACTGATTACTTAACTCGTGTGAATGCTGTCGTGAAAGAGTTTGGTGGATATCGACACAGTATTTTTACGAGTAATCTTATTTAAAAGATATGTACCATAAAACAATGTCGTATTTGCGACAAAAAATAAACATACAGTGAACTCTCGATAATGTGAACTAATTAATGTCGGGGTAGTTCATATTTTCGAATTTGTTCACATTTTCGATTTTGATTTTTTTTATATATATTACTAAGTTATTCTTTCTAAAAGTCATTTCTGCAAGGAATGAAAATGCAAAGATTACTAAAAAAACTTTTTGTAATTTATTTGGAACATAAAAAGTTTTTAAAAATCCATTTTATAAAGAGTACATACGTAGTATGTACATAAAAAACAAACAAAATATTACGACAAAAAAATAAATAAAATTTACAATGAAAAAAGATAGGTACATACATATATAATTAAATATGGAAATAATCGGTTATTATTTTCTGTTTTTTCTTTTGTTCGACCATCTTATTTACCGCCAATTCCCTGATTTTTTTCAATACTTTAATGTCAGTTTGATCGACCATTTGAAATTCAGCCCATTGTACAGCTTTGTTAAAAATTTCGACAGCTTCTTTGGCTTTAATGTTGTTTTCAGGCGCTTCAATAAAACAGTCGTCATCATCGTCGGATTCTTCAATTAAATCATTTTCATCAAATGGCGTGACGTCCTCACAAGGATTATTGATCCAATCTCTAATGTTTACAGCAGTAAATACTTCCTGAGGGCACAATGTCTGTAGAAGATCTGCAGCAGTATTTTCTAAAAATCTAACCTCTGATTGCCACTTTTCTTTTAAAACGCTCAAAGGAACATTAAATTCAGGATCGTCTTCATCATTTACCATATTCAAAATATTTTTCCAACAGTTAGATAAAGTTTCTTTACCAACTCGGTTCCAGGATGCCTCTAGAATAGAAACTCCTTCTTTAAGTGTGAGTTTTTTCATCGATTCAAGCAAATCCCCCTCTTTTGGAATAATTGTTGCCAGAAGACTGTTTGGTGATTCTAATTGCATTTTGATCCATTGGCTGGATCAGAGCCATTACATTTGGAGGCATGAACATAGCTTCTATGGAACCATCATCGGATTTAAGGTCGGATTCTGGTGGATGGGATGGGGCATTATCTATTAGGAGTAAAGCTTTTACTAGTAATCCTTTCTTCGTTAAAAAATCTGTTACCTTAATGAAAAATAAAACAGTAAGAATCCCAATTGAACTATTTTTACATGTTTACTTACCTCTGGCACAAAACATTTAATGTGAAACCATTCTTTAAAAATGGAAGAAGTCATCCAAGCAGACTTTGAATTTCTGTAGTTTACGGGACAGATAAAATTTTTAAAACTGCGAGGACTTTTCGATTTTCCTATTACTAAAAGTTTTATTTTATGAGATCCTGACGCATTTGCACAGCATAAAAATGTTATCCTTTGCTTTTCCATTTTTGCACCTGGAGCGCTTTTCTCCAATGACGTTACATATGTCTTTTGTGGGAGAAGTTTCCAATATAGACCAAACTCATCGGCATTATACAACTGATCATTGGATAAACTCAAATCTTCTATCTTTGCTTTCAATTTAATTTTAAAAGGATTTACGAACTGAGATTGCGCAGAAAGTTTTTCACCGCTTATCTGAAGGAGCCGAATTCCGTATCTCTTTTTAAATTTTTGTAGCCACCCATCGCTAGCATTGAAGTCATTTCCGTTTTCACTTATGTTTTTGTGAATTTGTTTGGCTTTCTCTTTCAACATCAACCCACTCGTAAAGTTTTGCGTTTTCTGGGTCCATAAAACGTATTGTTCACACATTTTAAAATATTGTCTTTTTTATTTTTTATTGAACATATCGTTAATTTTGCAACATTATACTTTTTACTTAACACTGTAACACTCGATCCTTTTTTTAAATATTCCAAAATTTCGCATTTTTCATTTAAGGATAAAAACTTTCGACTGTTTTTAGACATTACTAATTTTAAAAATAAATTCACGAACCTACCGCAACAAGTTACATAAAGCGACTAGCATTAAATACCTTTAATGGCATACTATGGTGTTTATTAATTCGGGGATTCCCAACATTAAAAATAAATGCTTCTACAAATTAAAAAATCCCCAAAAATTAAAAAAAAAAAAAAAAATTGTTCACTATTTAGAGCGCCCATATAAAAAACTGAGTGTTCACATTAGTGGATAGTTCATTATATTGGATGTTCACATTACCGCGAGTTCACTGTATCAGAAATTAAATTTAATAATTCTAAAAGTAATGGCTGATGATCTTTTCCAAAATCCTTCGGTGTAATTCAAATATGAGTTAAAACGATATTAAATTGTTTGTTGCTTCAATAGGTTATACAACATTGTATGAAAATATTAAAAAGGTGTTAAAAATTAAAACATACCTTCATAAAATTTTGAAAGCGAGCATCATCGAAATAAAATCAAATTTCATTACAATTTGTATTTTGTTTTTACACAGAAAAATGTAAAAATGGACTTCAATTACGAAATTTTTAATTGATTTTGCTCCAATCATCAAAATAATAATACTAATAATTGGAATAATTAATTCTATTATTACTGTTTTTTCTTAAATAGATATAATTAGCTGAAAATTGACTTGAATTTATTTTATTTCTATATTTTTATAGAAAAATTTTTAATTTTTACAAAAAGAAAATAAAAACCAATTAGAAAATTAATTTTATTAATAAATAATATAATTAAATTCCAATATAAAGTTAGTTAATAATTTTATTAAAAAATAACTTGAAATAAGGACTGCGCACGGCTTATAACTTTTGATGTGTTGAAAAATAAATAATTCTGTTAACTGATTTACATATGTCATTGTGCTCACTAGCCCTGTGCTAATGGTTATAGCGAAACTAGTTTTTCTTAAAATGAAAATGAAATAAAAAACACCAAAACACATAATTGAAAATATTCATGAAATCTTACATCGGTTATTTAAAACAATTGCTAGGAAGGCAGTTGTGTCAAAAAATACAGTTTCTTGGGTCATAATATTCTACAAAGAAGTCACGGTCACTGAATGGAAACCTGGTAGTGGAAGAAAAATAGTATGTTAATGCTATAGGACTCAGACAAAATAGATAGGATTTTCAGAGAAAACCCACTCATCTCTGGAAGAAAAGTGTCACAAAAAGTTAATTGCTTTGAATTTTTATCAGAAAAGTTGAAAGGAAATCTAGCCTGAAGACGTATAAAGTACAAAAAATCCTAATAGAAATACAAAACAAGAATTTGGAGTTAAAAAAATAACGTGAAAGTTCTTCAGACGAATTTTTTCCGTAATTATGATTAGTGTATAATATCCGATGAAATGTTCGTACAGGCTAACTTTTTTCAACTTCCTGGCCAGGAATTCTATGGCGCAGATGTTAGAGGGAATATGGCAGAAAAATATCGTGTATCAAAAAAATCAAAATTCCCAAGAATGTTTTTGTTTTGGGAAGCCATATAATATGCGGAAAAGAAGCACTTCATTCATAAAAAATGGTTCCATTAACACAGAAATATACGTGAATGAGTGCCTTTGGAAAAGACTTTTCCTTTTCCTAAGAAAATACAGTGTATCCACTTTTTTCTGGCCTGTTCTCGCTTCTTCTCATTACAGCAACAAAACAATGGAGTGGTAAAAAAGAAATTGTTAGTGTTTATGCCGAAAGACGCTAATCCATAAAATTGTCCGGAACTCCGAGCAATTGAAAGATATTGGGCTCTAGTATAAAATAATTTAAAGAACATTAAAAGCTCAGCTTAAAATGAATTGGAGTTTAAAAATAAGTGGATTTATTCGAGAAAAAAAGTGACCGAAACACAACAAAGCCTTTAATTATAAGAATTCTGGAAAACATCAGATATTTCCTTAAAAATCAACAGAAAATAATTTATTCTTTTATGTTTACAACTTGAACATACACAGAAAAAAGTAAAAATGGACTGCAATTACGAATTTGCTTTTATTAATTAATTTTTAATTGATTTTGCTCCAATCATCAAAATGATAATATTAATAACTAGAATAATTGATTTCATTATTATTCTTTTTCTTAAAGACATAACGAGCAGAAAATTTTTGGAAATTGACTTAAATTTATTTTATTTCTATATTTTTATAGATAAATTTTTCATTTTTCTTATATTTTATTAATAACTGTCAATTTATTTAAAAAAGATATTGTAAACCAATTAGAAAATTAATTATATTAATAAAAAAATATAATTAAATTCCAGTATAAAGTTAGTTAATAATTTTATTAAAAAATAATTTGAAACATTTTTTTCTGTGTAAGAGTCAATAATAAAAATATAATTTAAAAAAAAAATCGTCTATTGGTTTAGTTTCTATAAGCAGATTTGTATGCACGGATTTTTTCGTGCGCAGTCCTTATCTTTTTCTGTGTAGTTAAAAATAATATGAATAACTAAGATTTGAAGGACTTACTACTTTTTGTCTTAACTTTCTTAATATTTTATAAAATTTTTATTATGAGATAAATTGCTCATGTTGTTGTATGTTAAAGATGATTACACGATTGCTTCAAACAGTTATATTTTTCACTTGCCGAATGTTAGTACTGACATTTTTGAATTCATGCATGGAATGACTCTATAATTCCATTTAAATCATCTAATGTTTTGTATATAAAACCTAATTAATGAAATTGTGGTTAAGATATAGTTCCCACCTGGATATTTACCATAATCTTATGTAAAACATTACACAAATATATAAGTTTTTGTTAAAATTCATGCAGATTTCTTCAATTTAAGTGATTCTAAATTCCCGGGAATCCCAGCCAAAATTCCAGGGAAAGCGTGACAAGAAAATTTTCAAATTTCCTGGGAATCCCGAGTCGGGAAATTCCATGTTGCAATTTCTACTTCTAATGCATGTTATAAAAATTAAAAAAAAAAAATTATAATAATAATAAGAGCTAAAAATCACCCAAAATATCAAAAATTTGTTATCAAAAATGAATTATAGCCCAAAAATTATGAAAAATCACCAAAAAATGTTGGGTTATTTTTCATATAAAGTATGACCCAAATTTTTGTGGAAATTTTTTGGACGATTTTTTTATATTTGATTTGGGCGAATTAGCTTTGGGTCATTTTGCTGGCAGCCATTTTTTTTATATATACTTAATAGTTATAGAGATTTTTTCGACTGCCAACTTTTTCATCTCTGGGGTATTTCAAACCCTGGATTCGCTAAGTCAAAGTTGTTCCGAATAAAGAAAATCTAAAATTATTAAAAATCCTGCAAAATTTGTATATAACTTTCCTATATAAAATATGACATAAATTTATGTCGGAATTTTTCGGATAATTTTTATATATTTGTTTTGATTGATTTTTATTTTATTTTTTTTATCATTTTGCTGGCAGACGTTTTTTTTTAAATGTTCTTTTAAAATTAAATCGGTAGACATTTTTACTTTGTTTAATTTTATTATTTTTTTTTTTTTACTTAATATTGTGTCAAACATATTTTATGGTAACTTTCAAATAATTTGGTTACAAAGACGAATTTTTTATTACTACAAGCATAATATGATTCCTGCAATAATAAAAACAAATAAAAAATAAATTTAACAAGTATATTAGTTATATTAAATGTTATTGGCCACCATCTGCAACTTTTTAAAATTTCACCCCCTATCTTGCCTTCAACTGACAGTCAGAGGGACAGACGGATGGTTATCATTGGATCGTCTTAGATTTTTACGAGTATCCAGAAAATACAGTATGTTAAAAAAATGTTTTTAAATTGAAAGAAAACAAGATTTTTTCAAAGTTTAGTTTTAAAAAAGTATATAGTTTTTAGCTAATGAAATCAATATATTTATATAACACAGAAAACATAACATATTAAGATTTTTTTTATTTTTTATTTTAAAATCCTTTTATCCAATTTATTTCTTTTGAAAATTACATTACATTTTATGAGAATTTACATTAGTATTACAAAAATTGAATTAATTAGGCTTTGCCTTATAATATACATATACATATACATATTAAGATTTAAACTATTAAAAATAGAGCAAAAACTAAACAAATACTAAAATTTTAGTGTCAAGAAATTCTTTTTACATTTACTAAACTGGTAAAGAAATTTCGGGATTTAAAAATTAATGTGGCAAAAAAATTAGCCCCTACATAGCCCTTTTTCAGCAGCCCTGGTGTATATTTGCCAAGTTTCCTTAACTTTTCTTCATTCCAATCAGCTGAATATTTTAAATAGACCTCTATTACGAGATATAAGCTCCAAAGTTACGTAATTTTTGGAGCGATTTAATTCGCAATTAAGTATTTGCCTTAATAAGGAATATAATTATTTAATGGTTAAAATAAAGTCCAAATGGGTTTACACCCTTTAGTTTTTTCACTTGACATACTATAAATAATTTATGAATCACTCCTGTTATAATTTATGAACTTGAACGCATGTTCTTGTACTACGTAATTAGCAGTGTTGCCAGTTTAGCATTTTTAAGGCTAAATCTAGCCTTTTTATTTTGCTTTTAGCCTCAAAATTTTCGCTTTAGCTGCCAGCTTTTTTTTCTAGCCTTTTTTGATTTTTAATATAGCCTTAAAAAAGCTAAAAGCTTACTAAATTTATTTTAACAGAATCATATATTTAAGCATTTTTGTATATTAATTCGCAGAAAATATCGAAATTATTTATATTTAGCGAAAATTTTCGTTCCACAAAAAATATTATGATTATTTTTTAACAAACTTTATTACCCATAGATACTATTTAGATTATATTTATAAATTCTCTAAAATATCTTTAAGAAATACCAAAAACTAATAAGAACAAAAAAATAAATGCGTTTTTTTAATAAAACAATATATTAGCTTTTTTTTGGATTTATTTTTTGGGACATTTAGCCTTTTCTGACCTTTTTTAAAGTCTAATTTAGCTTCTTTTTTCTCAAGTCCTGACAACACTGCTAATTAGAATCATCGCACTGAAGCCTTAGTGATGATAATTATATTCCAAAGTTTCAAGAATTGTTTCACATAGCAACAAAAACTCATAGGTAAAATCATTTCCTTGACAGGTACATTAAAGGGTATGTGTAGTTTTTGTTGTTGTACTTTCGAAATAACAATTATAATGAATTTTTTTATGGTAAAATAAAATAATAATGTTTTGTTAATTGACATTCTTGACATACTGTATATACTTTATGGGGTCTTAGAAGATTATTTTGACATGTTACACACGGAATGTAAAACCCAATATAACCCCCAACAATTTTTGATGGTGGGTATAAAAATTATACGTTTGCAGTAACAATGTTGAACTAAGAATATTTTTTTTCTGCGTGTAATTATGTGTACTTGATGTTTTATAGAATGGTTTATAATATTTTTATTCATTGTCCCTACTTTTTGGAAATCGTGTGACCTTGGAATTATTTAATTAAATGAAATGGATTTTATTTTTGCTAATTTGGTGTAACTCGAAATAACAAAATAATATGAAAATATTGAGCGGATAAAAAAAAATGTTTAGATAACTTAAAAATGCTTTTCTTTAGTTTTTTTATTAATCTAAATTGTAAAAACCATTCGGATTTATGCTACTACATGGCCATTAGTATTGCCCATAAAAAATCAAGATCTTACAGAAAAAAAATATGCAGATACAGCGCGTCAAATTCCATTTAGTACACTTAAAACTTCAATACTCTACCGTAAATGTAAACGGAACGTTAGTGGACGGTTAATCAAAAAACATAAATTTAGCAAGTACTTTGTTTTTGTTTTGTAAACATCAACATCAGTGATGTCAATTACACATATTTCCAGTAAATTTCTTGCAGTTTACAAAACTTTAGATTTATTGGTTTTTAGTTTAACGTTTTGTTTACAATTTTTAATTTTAAATTATTGTTTCAACTCTACGCTTTATTTATATTATTTTAACAATTAATTAACTGAAAACAATTTTTCCAATTAATAAACTTTTTCCAGCGATTTTTTACGAAGATTTAGTATATTAAAATCTAAAGCTGTCAACACTGTTCTTACAGCTGTCACTACCTAATTTCATTAGGTCACTACGATACATTTACGTTTGTGAGTACCCATATGCTTATATCTCTCATAAGCAAAACGTTACATTTACATTTGCGGTAGAGTAGTGAAGCCTTTAGAAGAAACATTTTTTTTATCCACCAGGATGTCTTTACTTAATTGTAGGTACACATGGGTATTTTCACTAAATTGTGAATAAAATAAATATCAGTTGGCTCGATAATATATTTCTTGTGGAAAATATATATATAAAATATGTAGAACCTGGATGTTACTATCCTGAACTACATTTGACAAATTTAATAACTCCAAAGTTATTCTAAAAAGAGTGTGAACAAAATCAGGTAAAAGCTGATCAAGAACCAAATATTTTGGGGGGAAAGTGAAATAATAGGCCGCTCATAACTTGATAATTTCAATAAGCTTAGTCCTTGTACCAAACATTTCGAATTCCATTACGATATCTTCCAATTTGTAATCTGTACTTTGTAAATTGATTTACATTAAATTGTAGCCCCTATAGATAATGCAAATATGCTGACAATTGTGGATTATGTATAAGTAACGATCATATCCTTAACTGATACCAGTCAGCTTGTACATCTAATTTTGTGTTTCCCATTTTATTGAAACTTCCTGTTACTTTTCGAATTTAAACGTATCTACATGCAATCCCCACAATTAATTTTCTTACTTACTATATACTTACCACTTTCTTACCACAAAAAATCTAAATTTCATATTTTTTTTTTTTCAAATTTCATAAAATTTAATTTTATTATTTATATTTTTTATAAATTTTTCGTTTCAATATCAATATGGAAATTTCTTCACAATATCATGTTAACAAAGAATGCTCCATTATTTTTCATCATTAATAAAAACAATTTTTTTTTGTTTTTCTTTTTTTGTATTAAATAAAAACTATTAACTAGAAATTAAAAAAAAAAAATAATGATAATGATCATAATAAAACAAAATAAAAAATAATATTTAAAAATACGTAAAAGTAGACAATAATGAACAACATTTCACAAATCAAATAATAATAAAACAATATTAATCAATAAAAGATTTACAGAAGAAGATTATATCGTTAATATCATATTATTATTCCATTCATTTGTGTATATTATTTTGGATAGATCCTTGGAGAAGGAGGAGGAGTTGGAGGAGAACTTTTAACAAATTTTTAGTAACAAATACATACATACATAATACAATTAAGTAATAAGTAAGCAAATAATAATAAAGTAAATTATTAAAATAAAAGCGAACACTTTACAATGGTCATATATTTTTTTGTTTGTTATATCATTTGAGTTAGTAGCTAAACGCATTGGGAATTTTTAAGGATGTAGGCAGGATCGGTAGACATGCGGGAGTCAGGATTCAGGATTGGATTGGCAGGAATTGGGAAATCGGGATTTTTCATTTCTTGGACGGGATAATTTCACTCAAAAGTCGTTTATTCTTTTTTCTCGTCTGTTTCAGCAACTACAGCCACCTTTTCAGGTTCGGCTACAGTGGTCGTTTTTGTTGCAGTCGTTTCGATTTCCTTGGTCTCTGCTGTAATCTCCTTGTCATTTTCTTTTTCATTCACTTGGCCTTCAACTTTTGTCTCTTCGGTCTTAAGATCAGTCGAGTCACCACCAGCACTTGTAGTAGTGGCGGCTGCTTCATCAATTTTTTCTACTTCACGTTTGTTGTGAAGATGTTCGGGAATGTTTTGGGTACAGGAGCAGGGACACATGCATTGATCTTTTTTAGCGCCATTGGGGAAAATGGAATTAAGGCTAAAGCCGAAGGGAATTGAGGCTGGTTGTACTCCCAATGGATTTTGAATGTGTTCGCTTAAAGTTTGTTTAGAGTTCTCGTCGCATTTGGTATAGGCAGCTTCGGGCAATATGATGACAGGCATAAAAGCAACAATGGCTCCTTTGGGAATCTTGTCGCGAGGATAGTATGCGGGATAACCGGGTACTTGAGGAACAACGGGAAGTTGTTGCAACAGTGCCATCGAGCTCACAATGCTTTCAAAGTTTGCTTGGCCATTGAAACCGCCATTGGTTGTAAATTGTTGTTGATTATTGTTGCTGTTTAGGAAGGAAGAGGAGGAAGGATTGTTGTGCTGTGATGTAGAGAAACCATTACTGGTTGAGGAGGAGAAGGTGGAGGAAGTTGAGGTTTTAGATGAATGAGCCTTATCAGCTAGACACGGGCAAAAGTTGTCATTACTCTGTGTATGGAATGGGGAAGAAGTGGGACGGGGAGTTACATTATTTTCTTTACTAACTTGCTGTGTATATGTGTCGGTCTTGGTCACAGTTGTGATTTTCTGTTCGGGCTTTCTCTTCTGATACTCATTATTACTTACATACGTACTAGTAACCTTTTCAATAGTCTTTTCCTTGTTGCTCTGATTGAATGGCTGTGGCTGTTGTCCGGTGTATGTATTAGTTATTGTCTTGTCATTGCCTTGCGTTACAGTCTGAGTTGTTACAACCTTCTCGGGTGTTTTGTAAGCAGTCGTTATTACCTTTTCAACAGTTATGGGTTTAAAATTGTCATTGGTATTAGTATTAATATTAACTACTTTTTGAGTGGTTGTAACTTTTTCCTGAGGTTTTGTGTAAGTATTAGTCGTTGTTGTTGTGGTAATCTTTTCAACTACTTGGGGTTTACTAGGTGTGGGTGTATTGGTATATCTATTCGATTGAGTTGTCACAATTGTCTTTTCTTTATTCAATTCTATTTTATTATTACTATTATTATTACCATAATTTTGATTAGTTGTCGTCGTTGTGGTGTAGGTCGTTTGAGGCTTATCCTTCTCAGTAGTGATAGCCAGGGCCTGTAGTTTTCCCGTGTTTGTTTCAGTGTATGTGTTTGTTGTGATTTTTTGTTGTTGTTGTTGTGGTGATTGGGGTTTAGGAACGGGAACGGGAGCGGGAGAGGGAGAAGAAGGAGTAACATATGTTAGTTTAGTATTAACATTTTTATCAATATTATAATTATTTAAATTATTATTATTATTGTTATTCTTATTGCTATTGATTGTGTTTGTGGAAGTTGTGGTAGTAGTAGTTGTAGTAGTGACCTTCTTTTGTGTGTTGTCATTATTTTGTTGATAATTGGACACAAAAGATGTCTGCGTATTGGTATTCGTTGGTGGAGCTTTATCTACTTGATATGAAAAAGTGTTATTAGTTTGAGTTATTTTACCATTTTTCTGATGAGGAGGCAAGTAACCAGGAACAGACAATTCGGATTCTCTGGGATCCTTGGGTTTCTTTGGTGGTCTGGGTGGTTCACGACCGTGGTTAGGTGGTCCTGGACGATCGGGTCCGGGTGGTCCTGGACGACTAGGTCCAGGAGGTCCGGGAGGTCCGGCATTAGTACCACCAGCAGGACCATAAGGACCAGGGTAATGAGGACCAGGAGGACCGTATGGACCAGGAGCAGTTGGGCCTGGAGGTCCGGGAGGTCCATATGGGCCAGGGGCAGTTGGGCCGGGTGGTCCGGGAGGTCCATATGGGCCAGGTCCAGTTGGTCCGGGTGGTCCAGGAGGTCCTCTTGGTCCCTTAGGTCCTTTTGGTCCAGGTGCTGTTGGTCCTAGAGGTCCAGGGGGTCCTGGTGGTCCAGGAGGTCCTAAAATTAAACAAAGCAAATTTAATTAGTTTTAAAAATATTTATTGAAAATATTTTCCATGAAATTACCTCTTGGGCCACCAGGGCCTTTGGGTCCACCAGGTCCTTTAGGTCCACCGGGTCCATTGGGGCCACCTGGTCCTACACCGCCGCCATTTCCATCGCCTCCAAATCCGCCTTCACCGCCAAAGCCTCCATTGGGTCCTACAATATGAACGTATGGTGGTGCTGGGGGGCCAGTGGGACCTTCAATATGAACATATTTTCCAGAATCATCATGATAGTATTTACCCTCTTGTATGCCTAAAACCAAAATGTAAACCGATTAGTTAAACATTCCATATTAAAACTCATTTAAGGGTCTCTTACCTTTATATCTACCATCATCATAATTATTTTTATATTTACCATTTCCTAAATAAAGAAATGTGTATAAATTGAAAACAAAAAATTAGATTAGAAACATGAATATAATATATTTTATATTATTTGGGTTTTAATATTACTAGTAGCTACCACTAAATCAAGATTCTTACATAAGTACATCATACTAAACTAACTAAATCAAAATTTTAATTAACATTTACATAATTATTTAAACACATAAATGGTTCATTCTAACATATATAAATAGTTAAATACATAAATAAATATAACTAAAAAGCTTTAAGCTAAAAGCCCTTCACCATAAGCCAACCAAAAACAAAATTTATTGTTATATAAAAAGCCTTAAGATCTACATACGTTCAAATGTACGAGTATTAAGGCAACGTTATGGATACCTCTTTACCAACTCTACCAAAAAGCATAATGTTACGTCAAAAGTTCAAAAGAATGATCAATTATAAATGTATGTTTGTATGTATCACACAACACTCATCATGTAGCAAATGATTTTGTAGAGCGTGTATGGGGGATTGTGTAGGTATGTGAATGGGTGGGCGGGGTGTGTTTGTGTATTTGTAGCGGTGTCAATGTAGATGCAAGTGAGAAAGTGCAAATCAATATCGAATATGTATGTAGCTATAATATATACAAATATGTATGTAAAAATTATCTGTTATGTCTTGGGTATTCTTTTCACTCTTTTAAGGTAAAACATTTGAGAAAAATAACGTCAAAGACAAAAAGAAAAAAAAAATTGAATGAAAAGATAAAAGAGAAACAGAGAGGGTAAAGTGAAAGTGTGCTTGAGCAAAAAGTTGCAGTGCCTTGAAATCAAAAAAACAATCCCTAATCAAAGTTCAATATTTCATGGATATGTAATAAGTAAGTTCTCCTAAAGTGCTGTTACGATTACGGTCATTTGCTCACATTATTCTAAACTTTCGTTTTCATAAATTGCTGAAAATAAAAAATAAAATCTTAAAAATATAAAAATAAAAGATAATAATTAGCGTATGATGATATTATTGCGAAAAAAAAAAACTCAAAAATATTGAACAGAAAAAAAAAACTTAATAATAAATTTAAAAATATAAGAGATCTATAATGATCACAAGAATATATATATATATATTTAAATGGAGCTTGGATGCACACAAATATACATACATACATACAATACCATACAATACAATACGATACGTAGGTGCATATGTGTTTTTGTACGAAATACATATATAAAAAAAAAAAAAAAGAAAAGATTGAAAGTGCCACTGAGCTTAAAGTTTTGTTATTTTGCATTCTGATATTTGATTGATTGATTTATTTTTTTATTTTTAATTTTGCTCTGAAGTGTTGTTAGTGCAGTGCAGTGGTGGCGTTTGTGAAATGTTTTAAAATAGGTGGAATAGTTTGAAAAAATATATAAGAATTCGTCCAGTATTGTTTAAATGAATTTTATATTGCATATAAATATAACAAATATTGGCATTCAATGTGTGGGTGGTTATAGGAACAATGTTGCAATGTTGCATTTGCATTTGCATTGATTTGATTTGCGAATATTTTCATTTTTGTGTGTGGCAAATACGTAAAGAAGCACTTAAGACTGTAGTAGATAGAGTGTATGATTTCGATTTCGTAATTTGTGCGCGCACTCCAAGCTCCGGTGTTAAGTAAAAGTGTTTGCTAACCTTCTGTGTATCCGATGGCCCCAGGAAAACCGGTCACCGAAAGTCCTTCCTTGTGTATGTAAAGAGCATCATTGCTGGCTGCATACTGTCCATTTTTATCGTTACCATTTCCAAAGTTTTGGCCATTACCAGAGTGTTGACCATTTTGACCGCTTCCAGAGTATTGACCGCTTCCAGCATATTGACCGGGTTTTCCTGGGGATTGGGGACCTGGGGGTCCTGGTGGTCCATTGCCGCCGGGTCCAGTTGGTCCAGGAGGACCTGGTGGTCCGAATGGTCCTTTGGGACCTGGGCTGGTGGTACCGTGTGGACCAGGAGGTCCAGGGGGTCCAGGAGGTCCGGGTGGTCTATTAGGACCGTTAGGTCCAGGGGGTCCATTGGGACCAGCTGGGCCAAAACCTCCAGCACCACCATTACCGCCAAAACCTCCAGCACCACCACTACCACCTTGCCCTCCATTACCACCGAAACCGCCATGTCCTCCTTGGGCACCAACTACATGATCGTAGGGAACAGGTACGTGTTGATATTGACCATTATCATCTGAAACACAAACAATCTAAGGGGCTAGCACCAGTTCCTTCCATCAACTTGATTAAATAATTCGCTCACTTTTGTATTTTCCGTCACCGCTATATTTTCCACTGCCACTGTATTTTCCATCACTACCAGGTCTCAAGGAAGCCAAAGATTGGGTAGATGGTGACTGAACACCTGGAGAGCCTTCGAATGTATGACCCTTACCGGTGTCAAATAAACCTGTGCCACCAATGACACGCTTATTAGTATTATCACCGTATCTATGTATCTGAGGACTCTTTTGGTCCGAACCCTTGATCACTAGTGTGGGGAATTTAGAAAATCCAGGAGCTACTGCTTGCTTTCCCTTGTTCTACAATATAGTTACATATACAATGTGTTTTATTCACATTAAAATCTTTAATATAATTTCGACATAAATCAACATACATCTTCTACGAAAATCAAAGGAATATTGGGGCGGACACCACCTTCAAATTTGCCGCAACCAATGGGGAAGTAAAGTTCATTCCACTGCAAAAGAACACCACTACTTTTGCCAGTGGCCGGATCATCAGGAGTGGGATATGTAACTACAGGCTTTTCGGGCTCAACGGTACGATAACCGTGATTATCAGCAACATAATGTGTAGCGCGTAAAACATTGTAGGGATCGATGTGACCGTAACAGCCGTAAGTGACACCATCGGGACCACGTGTTTCGTGATGGAAGTTACCGGTCTTACCAATATCGTAACCGTAACGGTAAGCGTCTTAACATGGGGAATATTTAAATTTTTGGGTTTTTTGTTATGTTGGTGGAAATTTGATATAAAATTTTATGAACAACCTAACATTTACATATATAACGTCTCCTAACCTAAACTATACTGAACTGAACTTTGTGCGACACAACCGAAGATAAAGGGATTTTTCTTGGGAAGAGGAATATGTTTTGAATAAAATGAAGCGGCAAGGAAACACTGCTCGCATAGATAATGAAGGAAAAGCAAAGGATTTTAGAAGGTAAGGAATATTTTTACAGGGATTAATGTAGTTATAAAAGGATGTTAGGATATTTCGGTTTTGCTAATACACAATGCAACAAATTTTATTATTTACTTTAAACGGCTCAAAGGTTTCTTTAAAGGAATAAAACATATATTAATTAATAACTTATTTTGAAACCATTGAGCCGAAATTTCTTTGTTGCACTGTGTTTTGCATGTCTAACAATTTACAGTTCGTCTGTTCTAGTCCGTCATACAAGTCAGGCTCTACTATTTTAATTTAAGAGTAAGAAAGAGAAGTTTTATTATTATTATTATTATTTGGATGATGTGATTTTTTGTTTAATTCACAGATTAGATTTGTTTTTGTTTCTGTTGTTTACTGATTTACTTATATCTGGATTTTAAATTTGTTATTTAAAATTTTGTTTATTTCTTTAATTTGTTTCGAAAAAAAAAAATAAATTAAAATTAAAATAAAAGTAGATGGGTAAGAGGGGGGATGAGTATGCGAAGCTGATTATGTACTACGAACTTCCACTAACATACAATACATACAGAATAGTGTGTGGATTGATATTGTGGCTTGTTTGTTTGACTGATTGATTGACTGATTTTGTTTTATTGTTGTTTTTGAGAGAGGGGGGAATATTTACAAGTCGATAGAGATATAGATATAGTTTGAGACGATCACTATAAGATGTACTGTTGATAACTGATTACTACTGCGTTGTATTTGGTTGGTTGTTTGATTGGCTGTTTGCTGGTGGTTTTCTGATTTTATTTGGTTTTAGTAGTAAAAGCTACAGGTTATTTAAATAGTAAAAAAAATTTTGTGGGTTTCTTTACTTTAAAATAAAAAAATAAAAAAAAATTTGGTTTTGGCTTTTTGCATACTAAACACTACAATTTAGCTACAAAATGGATTAGATATTTCATTTCATCCAGATTAGATCAAAATTAAAACGTGTTTATATGAATATTTTGTTTGGTATTTTTTTTTTTTTAAGTTTTTTTTTAGGCTACAGCACGCTACGTTAAATAAAAAATAATTGACATTAAATAAATGTTGCTAATGCTATTATTTTTCTTTTTTTTTACAATAAAAACAAAAAGTATAACATAAATATTTGGATGTTTTTGGGTTTAACTTATATAGTCTAATACAAAACAAATACAATTATTTAATTATTATTATTATTATATTTTTCTATTTACTAAACATAATAATTTAACAACAACTAACTACAAAATTATTAGTTAAGTTAATTAGTTTCGAATTTGAAGTTATCATTAAATGAATTGAAATTTTTGTTTGTTTTGTTTTAATTACGCACCAAATTCTAAATAAAGGATTTTTTATTGTAAATTTACTTGATTTTATTTAAGGAAACGAAAAAGAAATTTTATGAATTTTGTTTCAAGAATAAAATAATGTAGCTTTAAATTGTTAATACAAACAAACTAAATGAAACATTATAATATTCTATAGGATTTTTTTTTTTTTTTTTTTTTGAGTATGAGGATCAAAAAAAAAAAAAAAAATTAATAATAAAAACGGTAAATGTATGTAGATAGATAGAGAGTGAGTGAGAGATAGAGTAGTCAACAGTAGTAGAGGATAGAGAACTAAACAAATGTCAAAACAATTTTGGTATTTTTTTCTAAATGAGAAACAGGATTAATTATTTAATTAATGTGTGGTTGGTATGTGAAATTAATGAGTCAGCAAAATAATGGAACTACGTTTACTTACTGGTATCAAAATTTGAGGAATAGTACTGTTTATTGGTAGTTTTCTGATCTTTAATATCGAGAATCAGACGACGGTTCTCTGCATCTAATTTAACAGAGAGCGCGCATTGCACTAAAATGCAAGCGACGGCCTAGAAAAGAAACCATAGGAAAAAAATTATTTGTAATAAATTAGAAAAAAATAAAAAAATTATAATAAATAAAAAATATGTAGATATAAAATATAAAAAAAAAAACTTTATTATACCCTACCCCTGAGATTAAGCTAATATTTATTTGATATGATTTGCTCTTAATCATCGTTTTACTTTTAATTTTATTTTTACAAAACGCATTTAGTATTTATACTAAATTTAAAAAGTCACTGAAACTGAAAAATATTCCGCTATTTATTTAAATTTTAAAATCCGTTATTATTGTAGCAAATACAGGAATTATATTTAGTACCAAAAAAAAAAAAAATATTGTTTGAGTGTATTTGTTTTTAGATTTCAACACCAACATCAATGTCAATTAATATTGAAGTTCACCAAATAAATACAACGAAATAAGACAATAATAACCAATTAACGACAGTTTATTTGCGAATGTTAAAATTTTTGTGTTGTTTTTTCGACACTGAATTTTTTTTTATAATATTAATTTTATTTTGTATTTTTAAGCTGCTGCTTGTTTTGTTTCCAGTTATTGAGATCCGGTTCAAATAACGTTTCTTCTTCTAAATGTCAAATGCACTCACTCATTTTTGGTTTAATTTTATTAATTTTTTTTTTTTCAAAAACATTTTTTTTAATTATTTAACTGCATGCTGATTTTGTTGTTTTATTTTTATTTCTGGGATAGTACACCAACTACAAGGCAACTTAATAGCTGATGAATAATTTGCATGCTGAATAATTAAATTTTTTGTTTTTGTACTAAGAAACTTAACAAAAAAAAAAAAAAAAAACGCACTTGCGTAAATGTCATTTACACATTTGCTAAATTAAATTCAATTTTCTGCCATTAAATGCTGCATAATGATTATGCAATGTTAAAAAAGTAACTTTTGCTGTTTGATTTTAAATATTAATATCAACATAAACCCAATAGGAAATTTAAGCCTTACATTAATCTTAATTAAAGTAATAAAAAGTCAATAAAATAAAATCATAATTAGTAATTAATTAATTATTATTATTTTATTTTTTTTCTTAAATGACAAACAGCTAATTTTATTAAATTGACATTGATTTAAATTCATTTGCAAATTTAGAGCATACTATTTTTTTAATTAAATTTTTCCTATTGGTTTATAGCTGACACAAAATCCCTATACTTAAATGCAATTAATATACACTCATAAATTGCTTTATAATTTGTCTATTCATCTCTTGTAGTTTTTTTTTTTTCAAAGAATCATAACAATTTTTGACATTTTAACATAAATTTATAAAATAATATTGAAATTTTTTTAAATGTTTACCTTGAAACTGAAACTTCTTATGTTACCAACTATTAATAAATATTAAATTAAACAATAAAAATTTGAAATACATAAACAAATTGTTTATAATTTTAATGATGATAAAAATTTGCCAGAACCCAGACTATCAACATTTAAGTTAAAAAATTTTTGACAGCTATTGTTTAATTAATCAACTGTCAAAATTCTTCAAGAAAACAATGTGAACAGCGTTGGGATTTATGACACGTTAATTTAAGAAATGTTTAAAGAAGAACTATGAAATTTAATTTTTTTTAAATGCCAACATATTGAATGACTAGCAGACTGACTTTATGAATGTAATACTCGTATTAAAGCAATTGTCTGGTTTTAAAATATACATTTCTTTCTTTTCATGGTGTTTAGTTAGATTATTTGTCTTTTTATTTTTTTTGGTTTCTTTGAAATTTGTTGTTTAAGGGCGTGTTAAAAGTCTCTCGTTAGTGTTTTGTTGCAATTAAACCATAAATTGTGTTTTTTAATAATAAGAAAAAAATTTATAAAAAATAAAATGAAAAACGTATAGGTTAAGGTTAGCTTGTCAATAATTGGTTTTCCTTTTTTAACTAAGTTTCTTTGACTTTTTTTATCATTTGTTATTTGAAAGACCATAACAAAATTTTTCAAATAAGGAAACTATTTGAGTAAATAGTGGCTTGAGTAACATTTGATTAAAATTTGTAAGAGTTGAATTGATAAATATTTTTGTCTAGTCAAGAGACATAAAGAAAACCCACATAAATTTAAATGATGATTTTTCTTAAACATAAATTTATAGGGTTTATAATGGATAAAACCCATTAGGAAATTAAGCATCTCTATCTAAAGCTTTCTAATACTTTTTGAGTTCTCGTTAAAATTGATCAACTTTAAAAGCTCTTAAAGTACTGTGTATTCAATAAAATCAATTTGTATGTATGCGTATGAAAGCATATAATCATTTTCCCCTGAAAGCTCCATTCGTGGAAAGAAAGCTTGTTACAAACCCTTGACCTTTAAAAAGCACTCAGCATAACAAGAGAATATGAAAACGTACAATATTTCTATGCTATTTACAATTTATCCTACTGAATTTTGTAGCTTAAATACAATTCTATATATTAAATAGAATCAGTTCGTATGAAAGTATGGAATTTATTTCCTTTTAAAATCTTTTCAAGCACTCAAACAAAAGTCGGCAGAATAAACTTAGCAGAACAATAGAACAAGAAAACCTACGACATTTTCATGCTATTGACAAACTGCTAATTTTATCCCACTGTATTTGGAAGCTTAAAAAAATAAAGTATGGAATTAATTCCCTCTAAAAGCTCTGTTTGTGTAAAGAAAGCTTGTTACAACTCCTTGACCGTTAAGAAGCACTCAAACAAAAGTCAGCAGAATAAACTTAGCAGAACAATAGAACAAGAAAACCTACGACATTTTCATGCTATTGAAAAACTGCTAATTTTATTCCACTGATTTGGAAGCTTAAAAAAATCTGTGTATTAAACAGAATCAGTTCGTATGAAAGTATAGAATCAATTCTCTCTGAAAGCTTTGTTTATGTGAAGAAAGCTTGTTACCACCTCTTGATCTTTACAAGCACTCAAACAGAAAAGTGCATTAGCATAAGAAAACCTACATTTCCCTGCTATAGACAAACTGCTGATTTTGTCCTACAATATTAATTCGTATGAAAACATAGAATAAATTTCCTCTGAAAGTTCTGTTCGTGTAAATAAAACTAATTTGAATCTGTAGACTTTTGTTTGAAAACTTTGTAAAGCTTTAGGAGTTGTGACAACCTTGACCTTTACAAGCATTCAAACAAAAGTCATCAGATTAAATTTAGCAGAACAATAGAACAAGATAAGAAACAAACTGTTGATATTGTTCTACAGATTTTTGTTGCAATAAAAAGATCTCCATATTTTCCTATAAAATGAAAGTTGTGTCGATTTTTTATGTTCTCTCCTTAAAGCCAAACGAAAAATCTTATTGTGTAGAGCAGACGTCAGCGTCCACAGCTTTCAGGGGCCGAGTGTTAATACTAAAAAAACACAATAATGAAGGCGACAAAACATTAATTAATTTATTAAAATTTTATTTCCACCCCTTAAAGTCAAACGACAAGTCTTATTGTGTACAGCAGACGTCGGCACTCACAGCATTCAGGGGCCCAGTTTCAATACTAAAGAAAACGCAATAATGATTTTTAATAAAACTTTATTGCATTTATATTAATTTTCATCTTATATATTTTCTTTTTGTAAAAACATATGAATAAATTCATGGTCTAAAACAGTGACCGGCAACCATAGCCCCCTGGGGAATGAGTTTCATTAAATATTTTCACACATACAACACAAAAGTAATAAACCTTTTTTTTCAAAAAAGTGCCTAAATCTATACTTTAAATAAACACCCCCTTAAATCCCATTTTTAACCTTCTCTCTTCGTGCCATTCTATACTGTAAATCCACCTTAAAACAAATATTCTCCTTAGCCCAAAAAAATCTCCACAAAAATGAGTCATATGTTTCAACAAATTACCTAGCAGCAATCACATAATATAAATATTTTTCAATCTTAAATATCATACCAAAATTTCAAAATTATGATTTTCCTTTTGTTATACTATATTTTTGCAAGCCTAAGGGCAACACAAATACATTATTTATACCCACAATATATATTTAGCTATTTGGTATATGTCAAATTGACAAGCTTAACAAATTACTAACAAAAACTAAAGAATAAAATTAAAGAAAAAAAAAAACAGCTAAACACATTAATCTATATAACAAACTAACCATTTTTATGCTCTGTACTACTTGAGAAGCTTAGGCAGTGATGTGAACGCCCCACTGATATTGTATATGTATATTACGTGGCTTAACTTCAGCAAACATCACGTTTTTTTATTTTATTTAAATTTTTTTTTTTTTTTTTTTTTTGCCTTTTTTTTCTCATAGGTCATTTGTATGATGTGTGCAAACAAAATGAATTGATTACTGTCCCCCTGCCTACCTCCCCTCCACCCCGCTAACCACCAGGAGTGTTCAATAATCATGTTTAATCAGAACCAGTTAAGAGCAAGTACATATAATGGATGTACACACATTGTAAATTTAATGTCGATTCATACTTACAAACAAACTTATAATAATGATTGAATATTAAATAGTTTCAAAAAAAAAAGTTTAACAAAAAATGTGTTACAAGCATTATGCGTGCAACTCAAAAAAGATACATAGACAAGTAAGCTCATCATGACATTTTCTTTAAAAAATTTTATTTGAGAATGTAAGTGTATGAGTATGTGTGTGTGTTTGTATGTTTGTAATAAAATAACTGACATATTTTTTTTCTTCATATAATCGAAGCTTAAGTTTTATTTGATGGATTTTTGCTTTTGAAATTCTACAAGTTGTCAGTTAAATTAAAATGCAGGCAGACAGACGGACAGACAAATTTTAATCTGCATTTCCGAAATGCTTAATTATGTGTTAAATTATTTTAAAATATCTAATATGTATTTATATTTAAGAAAATACTTAACGGTTGAAGTTTAAACAAAAAACAGCAATAATTTAGTTGAAAATTTAATAATCGTCTGATAACCCGTGATTTTCTTATTATTTTAAGTTAAATGTCAAAAGGTCAAAATTAAAGGGATATGGGAGTTTTTCCTAAAATACTTAAGCAAGAAAATGTACTAAAACTTTCACTATTATGGAAAAAATTTTGATTTCGTTCTTATAACTTCATATAACTAATTATTTATATACGATTTAAAAGCTCATTGCCTCGTCCAATGTCAACAGGACAAAATTTCCAGTTTGTTAGTTTGTCAATGACCTTACAAGAATATGATAAAATCTAGTGATCAGCGTTCAGCGGAGCTTTTGGAATTTCCTTTAGAGAATTTATTAGAATTAATATTTGAAAACAAAGTGGGGCTTCACTCTCAGCTATTATTTTATAGCTGCAATTCTGAGTTCGTTTAAGAGAGAGAGGAGAAGCGAATATTAAGTTTTTACCAAAGTATATACACTAGGGCGGCTCAAAAAAAAAAAAAAAATTGTGCCAGTTACCCTCTACAATAAAAGAATAATTACTGAGGTTTCCAAAAATGCAAAAATTATTCTTTTATCACGCCCCAAAATACCACCCTTTTTATTTTCTGTGTATAGTCTTGCCATTTTAAGTCCGATTGCAGAATGTAATATATCGCTGTTAATGGCTTAATAACTGCTTAAAATTTCTCTTTGATGATTTTTTGAATCTGACATCAAATTCTAGATGTCAATTCTGGTATCTCGAATACATTCCTCCTAATTTCCAATTATTTTCATTTATAATAAAGGTCCTTTATACACCTACTACTTTTTGCTTTGAAATGAAATACTTAACATTTTATGCATAATTAATAAAATAAGAAAGGTTTAAGAAAGTTGAGGTTCACACACAGTAATTTTAATTTAATAGGAGAAGGGAATATTAAACTTTTACATTCTCTTCACCTCTTTTGCCTACGAAGTCAGAATTGCGGCAAGAAAAATTGCTGTGTGTGAACCCCGACAAGCAATTTTATTTAACATAAGTCTGTCAATGCTAACATTTAGCCTGACAAATGTATGATCAAGTCAAAACTGCTGTCATCAAGTTTCAGTTAAGCTTTTTGGAATTTCCCTAAGAGAATTTATTAGAAATAACATACATCTTCTAAAGAATTAGTAGACAGTGTTTTATTAGCTACTTAATTAAATTAAAAACAAGATTAACTAGATTAATAAATATTTCTAGTTAAAGATAATAATCAGGCAAATATAAACTTTTTTAAATTCTCATAAATATTTGTTTTATTTTGAAAGCTGTTATTTTTTATTACTGTAGCTAATGAATTTAAACTGTCTGTTTCTCTATGTCGAATGAAAAATTCGTATCGAATAAATGTATAGAAAACATTTATTCGAAAATAAATTAAGCAGACCCATCATTTATATTCTTTTTTTTATATAACAATCTAACAAATAGACCTGAATGTTCTTAAATTAAAAAAAAAAAAAAAAAAACATATTTTAGGCTTCAATAAATTTTGCACTAATACATACAAATAAAAGAATACATACAATATAAAGAACAAAATTATTCACATAAACTATGTATGAGACGATTTGAAATATTAAAATGTCATTTTATGAATTTATCTTGGAAAAAAACTATCTTTATATATGCCTACATATAAATGTCTTACAAATAAATTTAAACATTTTACATATTTATGATCTTACCCAAACAAAAAAAGAATAAACATATTCATAAATATATAAATTATCATAACTTGTTTGTTTTTTAATTCTTTTTTTTTTTTATTAAAGTTAGAATATAACTAAAATTATTATATAACATAACATAAAGAACATCATCATCATTGACGTTATACAAACATTTATGGCTAAACAATATTGTTTTTATTTTTTATTTTAATATTTGGTAAATGTAAATAACTAAAATTGGTTACTATTTAATATGAAAAAAATGTTTTTTACATGAATGTAAAAAAAAAAAAAATCTAAAATTCAAACTAACTTGACCATCATTTTACGCACTTATAAATTTATGTCTGTAAATTAATTTATTGTAGCATCAACTAACTAACTTTCGGCTCGTTTAGTTGTCGTTTTGACTTACTGACTGCCTGCTTGACTAGCTAACTGACTACCTTTACATTTGTCTGTACCTTTTGGAGAAGGTCAACCAGACAACATTATCATCATTCATATTCTTTTGCTATTTTGGAATATGTCTAAAAATTATTTACTTGACTAAAATATTTCAACAAATTTTAAGAATTTAACAGAGTAGCATCTCAAGTGAATTTATGAGTTCAAGGCAAACTTTAAGAAAATGTCTTTGGTCACATTAACATTTGATTTAAAGTAAATAATTTTTTTTAAAAGGGGTTTAAAAACGTTACTTTCTAATCACAAATTTCTGGTCTTTTTTTTATTTTTGGCAATTATTTTATTTCAATTTTGATCATTTTTAAGGTGATGTTAATTATGAAGGGGAATAATACTTTTTGTCGGCTTGTCTCAGTTTTAATTTTAAACCAGTTTTTTTATTTTTGTAAACTCTATACGCTATAAGTATTTATTTCACCATATTTTGTAAGATGCACTTTTGAAGGTCTTTTTTGTTGTTGGTATGTATGTTTTTTTAAGTCAGTCGTACAGTTAGTGAATTAAATGAACTTGAAATGACAATGTCCATTTTATGTTATTTTCCTTGCTGTTATTTTTAAATTTTTTTTATTTTAAATTTTTTAAAATTTTAGGTATCCTATAGCTTTAATGAAACTTTAGTTATAAGTGTTGCGTGTTAAATTTATTAACATGTCGTTTTTAATAATTTTTATTGTCTTGTTTTGAGGTTTCCTTATCTTGTACAATTTTACAATTTTTCTTTGATTATGTAGGGTTTTTACAGCAAATTACATTACATGGCATTACATTTAGTTTTGTAATAACATCCCTGCTGTTAGTGAAATTAGCTGCATAAATGCGACTTCTGGCATATAAAATTCCAGCTGTTACCAAAATCAGCAAAAAAGTATCTAGTTACCTTTTAGCTTAACCATAACCAAGAAATGAAGCTGCTCTTATATAAGATAAAAAAAGTTTAATGTTTTCTCTCTCCTACTAAAGTCTAGTGATTTCCCTGGAGTTTTATAGCTTATTATGTAAGAATTAAAGAAATTAGTGTGTGTTTTTTTTAAGGCAAGAAATGCCTCGGAAGTTTACTTTATTTTTAATATTCAAAAGCCTTTAAAAGGGAAATTCGAAAACAGCATTTCCCAAATATAGACTAAATTCAGAACTTTCCCATAGAGTTGTTCCAACATTAGAGAACTAAAATTAGTAGCTTTTCAATGGTGCCAAAAAAAACTACAACAATTTGATAGCATTAAATTTTTTTAAATTTTCCAAAAAATTAACAAAATTCCGGAGGTGTTTTCCTTGGCATCTCTCATAGAGATTAAAGGATATAAAATATTTATTAAATTCAGAACTTTCCCATAGAATTGTTTCAACATCAAGAGAAATAAAATTAGTAGTTATATTAAAAGCTACAAAAATTTCATACTATTAAAAAACTGCTAATTTTGCACAAAAATTAGCAAAAGTACGGAGATGTTTTCCTTGGCGTCTCTCATAGAGAGTACATGATATAATATGAATTTCTCGCAGATTAGATTAAATGTCCACAAAATAAAATCAGTAGAATCCTAATTATTTTAAAAATCTACTAAAGCTCTCTTAGTACTTTTAATAGCCAGGTGATTTAATCCTGCTAATATTTGTTCGAATGTTTAACTCTCATCTTTTTAGTATCAAATATCTATGGAACATAAACGACAGCTGTTAAAAGTACTAAAATTCCTACGACATTTTAGTACTATGCATTGGCACTCTGTCGATTTTGTCCTGTTAATATTTGAACACAATGTCAGTAGAACACAATCAGCAGCTTTATTATAGTATTAAGAACCCTACGAAGTTTTAATACTATCAAAGAGATGCTGATTTTGTCTCGTTGACACCAAATTAATTGTATTTGAAAGTCAGCAAATGACCTCAAGTTCTTTAAAGGGCTAAAGCTATAGTCACACTAAATAAACACTTGATCAAAGACAAGATAAAATATTTTAAATTACCACAATTCAACAATATTTATATGCTGCTAATTAACTAAATTTATGAGAAAGTCTAGAAGAGTAATCTACATTTACTTAGGAAGCTAAATATTAGCAGAACACAATCAACAGCTTGTTTATAGTATTGAAAACCCTACGACGTTTTAGTACCACCAAAAAGTTGCTGATTTTGTTATGCTGATACCAAATCAATTGCATTTAATAGTTAGCAGATGACCTCAAGTTCTTTAAAGGGCTGAAGCTATGTTCACACTAAGCGAGTATTTGTTAAAAAAATAAGTGACCTCTTGTTTTAAATAAGAAAAATAAAAAAATAGTATGCAGTTCAATATGGTGTAATTGCAACTATTTCAGAAAATCCTTTTCTATTTAAAAAAGGAAAGTAAGATATTTTTATTAATTCATATTGCTAAGGTAACTGGAATTTTACCTTTGTCTTATCATGAGATTTTTGACTTATTTGATTATATTACTTCTTCTATACTCTTGGTTTCCTTTTTGGTCAGCAGAACACTATCAGCAGCCTGTCCATAGTACTAAAAACCCTACGACATTTTAGTACCATTAGCAAACTCCTGATTTTTTCAGTTGATATCAAATGCAATGTAATTGAATAATAAAATCACCTAAAGTCCTCTAAAGGCTTAAACAATGGTCACATTAAGCAAATATTTGAGTAAAAATGCATGACTAATTGTTTTTGAAAAAAAAAAAACTGCAGTTGTTTAAGCTTCCAATAAAAATGTATAAATCATACAACTATATTTATAGTATAAATATTAAAATTGTTTTTCAATGTAGCAAATCTCTTCCTTTAAAACTGCATTAATATTCACATGAGCAGCAAACAATAAAAATTAGTTATAGTCTATTAGTAATAATATTAAATACAGTTTTAAAGCCATTAAATACAATTTAGCTTAAATTGTTTTTTATTATAACTTTTATAACAAATTTTATTACTAATTTTAATTTTTATTTATTTTTTTTATTAACAAAAACAAAAATATTTTTGGCAAATTATTGACAAAAAAAAAAAAATAATTATCATAATCAAATTAGGCCTCGAAGATTTTTGATTTTTTGGTCATACTACATTTTTTTATTTTTTATCAATAATATTTTATGTGGTTGTGTTGTTGTTTTTGTTAATATGTATTTGATTTTATTTTGTGGTAATTTTTTTTTTTTTTTTCTTAAATCAACCATCAAATTTATATCCGCATTGAGAGCTCATCATTTAACAACAAAAACAAAATGTTTAAATATACTTTTGTATATGATTTTATTTAAAACAACCTATAAAACCAGATACACCAATAAATACTACAATAAAACAAAGATTTAAATAAACGTCTTCTTAGTCGTTGTTGTCTTTGTCGTCAGGTTTTCAATAAAAACAAAAATATTAATTATAAAACTAGATTTTTTCTAAGAATATTCACACATTCACACACAGATTTTTTTTAACAAAAAAAATAAAATGAACAATAGTTCGCATTAATATATTTGGAAATGATGTCATACTCTAAAAACAAACTAACTAATTTAGCAAATTAAACTAATTTAATTTTTCCGGCATCTTTAAAACTATATTTAAATTTTCTGGATTAGAAAAAGCAAAAGAAAGAAATAATAAAAATAATTCTAAACTTTCAAGTTATCCATAATTCTTAAATAATTTGTTTAACATCCGCTTTAAAATATAAAAAAATAAAAAATAAAAAAAAAAATATGTGAGAAATAGCAGTTAAATAAAATAATATTTATTACAGCTATTAATTAGGAGAAGGTGGTGTTGTTGAACTTGCTAATTTTTACTAAGGTGGTCGTCGGCCTGTAACTAAACACGTCAAGTGCTAATTTGTGGGGAATAATTTATCTATCAATTTATCTTAATATTCAGCATATAATATATGTAATAATTTGGGGTTTTTTCACACTTCAACATAATTGTCTTTTATGATATTTTAGATTTTAATTTTTGTTTTTTGCTTTTGTTCTATTTAAAGTTCATCTAAATTAAAGTCAGGTTGTTTCAAATAATTAGTTCTCAAACCAAAAAAAATAAAAAATTGGTGTGCGTGCCAGCTTTAACAATTTTGTCTGTAAAAACCATCAATTTCTTTGAAAATTTATTTCTTAGCAAAAATTCTAACGGTTTTTTTGCTGCTAAAGACATTTTTGATAACATTAAAATGCTGACAACCGCCCATTAAATAGTCATTAATTGTTTGTTAGTAAAGAGAAGAATTGCGTCTTGAGGTTTTGCTGATTAACGTGTAAGATATAATTTAAAGCTTGAAATCTATTTATATTGAAAGATATTTCCGGTAATGGCAAATTTTATTGCCAAATATTATTATGATCAATATTGTGGTACATGAGTCATTATTTTTAATTTTAATTTTATAAACAAAAATTAAATTTTGTTTGTTTTATTATTTAAACAAAACCTTCTAAAATGAGGTTTAGGAATTTCCTAATTTTAAATAGAAATTAAATAATATTACTAAGGTAATTTAAATTTGACTTTGGTGAAATGTTTGCAGGTCTAAAATCAGCATTTTGACAATTATACTGTCAAAACTACGCTATTTCCGTAGTACGCCAAGTACTCTTGACAACCTGCTGATTTTGTTATGCAAAAATTTCAACGAAAACAATTAAAACTATTTTGGGGATTTTGATTCCGTTTAGTATCTCTTGACATAGGTCAAAGGTCAGCAGAAAAAACTGACAAAATGACATCCTGATACTCTTGTCAAAATTTCAATACACAAAAAAATATTAAAAAAGAAAATTAATTAAATTATTAATCAGAATTTTAGAATCATTTCAAATATTTTTTATTATTAAATAAATAATTCAAAATCAATATATTTTAACAAAATAAATTCAGATTTTATATACAAAAATCTAAAATCCTATTTCAATTACGAATAATACATATTCAGTTATTTTATTAATTGAAATTCAACCAATGAAAATAATTGCGTATTCAATTTATTTACATTTGATTAATTTATTAATTGATATAATAAGAAAAATAATTGAAAGCCTTTTAATTGTTTTATTTTTAATAAATATATTAGAACATTTGAATTTTGATCAATTAAACAATTAATACAATTAAAAAAATAATTGAAATTGTTTTTATGTTTAATAAATCGTTTAATACGACCATATTTATTTTGTGAACAAATAGATTTAAACTATTTTTTGGGATTTTCATTCGGTTTCACAAAACCAATTAGAATATTCTGTAATAGATCATTAATCAGCAATATAAAAGCTTTAAAATAGCATGGAATTTTCATGGAAAATTTCCTTACAGCTTTTATGCAGAACTAAAGACAATCTGCTGTTTTGTCATGCTGCGAGTCTTACGTAATTCATGAGACTTTTATTCTTTTTTTTTTTACATCAAGCTTTCTGATTTTTTTTTCCTTTCTTTTACAATCTGTCAAAGGTCATAAGGTCATTAAAAGCTTTTCAAAAAATTAGCAAATTGTCAATAGCACTGACATGTCATAGGTTTCTCAGCACTTCTAATAATCTACTTATTTCAAACCTATTGACATTTAGGCAAATATAGAACAAAATCAAGGAGTGTGATCCCACGTAAGGAAGTCGAATACTTAAGGTTTAATGACATTACAGCCAGCTTTCAGCAGACAAAACTATGAAATTTACCTACTTTTTCGCATTTCATTTATTGACCTTATTTCATAGCAATTTGCATAAGAATGTTAATAAAAGTCTTATAAATAGGTTAATAAGCAAAAATTTTATCATTGACCTGGAATTCCCCATTAGAAACCTTAGGCAAAAGAATAATCTCACAAAAATATAAAAAAAGAGAGTTTATATTTTAAATAATTTTTGTTTCACTCAATCTTTTTTCTATATTAAAAATATCAAATGACATCATTTTGAATCTATAAAACGAAATATATATACTTTTTAATTTCTTCACAGCTTTTTTTTAAACAAAATTTCGCTTTTATTCGAAACGAATTAAAAAGGGAAACCACATTCAAGTCACCTTTTAAGAAACAGTTAATTTGCATAAATTGTCTCTTTTTTTTAAGAAAAAGAGACAAATATAAATTTATATTGTGCTGTATATTTAGCAGTAGTAATAGATTTAGAAAGAAGCATTTAGATAGATATTTTGGTTAATATGTATAATAAGGCGTTAGTTTTGCATAATAAAAGCTAATTCGTGTTTTGTATTTGTCAGAGATTTGTAGCAAGTTTTATTTTATTTCTTATTTCTTAAAGCAGGCAATAACAATAACATTCACGCATTCACACTCATCAATACTATTAACATCTTGAAAGAAAAAAAAAAAAAAAAAAAAGAGTCTTGAATGTGACGTCTATTAACAAAATATTTTTGCTATTATTTATTTAATTTATTAGAAAAATGCTATTGTTTAGCTAATATTAGAGTATTTTGTTATAAATGTTCAAGGTTTTATTTAATAAATAATAAATATTTTAGCAAAATTTTAAGCATTTATATAAATATATTGAAAACAATATGTCAAAATTTTATCATGTTAGAAAAAGATTTTTAAAATATACTTAAAAAAAAAAAAAAAAATCTTAAACATTTGTTTTAAATTTGTTTAAGGAAGTGAAATTATTATTATAATTATTTATTTAACTAATTTCATGGGAATATTACCATGGTGTAACTTAATTTATTTTATTGTTATCTTCCATAAAAAAACACGAGACTTTTATTTTTCATACCGTGAATAATACTGAACGCTTACATTATTTAACCTTGATTTAAATTTATTTTATTTGTAAGATGTAAATTCAATTTCTTGTAATTCCATACCATCATTTATTTAATAGTTTATAAATAATATCATATTATGTGTGTTGTAAAAAAAGGGCGATTTGACATTTATTAAAAATTATTAATTACCTTGAATGTAATTTATTTATTTATAATTTTATTAAATTATTAATTTTTAATAATATTAAACAGTTAAACAATTTTTTGGCTCCCACACCTTTAAAAACTAATTATTTGTTCCTATACAAGGGCAGATATCAGCAGGATATGTCATTGATTTGTATAATTTTTTATTAAGTCAAACTTCAAAATCAGGGCGAATCTATACAAGATAACGTAAGCTAAACAGTTGATTATTAATTTTGGTTGTTAAAGCTGTCAAACTGCAACATTAACGAATTCGCCTTATAGTTATTTTTGTACAACTGTTGTCACCTTCCATACATTGATAAAAATTTATCTGGTATATACTCTAGATTAATACTATTTGTAATCGGGTAAATAGATTTGCAATTGTTTAATTAAAGGTCAAAGTTCTAGCTATAATATCAGTGGGATCATATTTTAGCAAGAATCTATTTATAATTTTCTTTGACTTACATACATTTGGTCAAAGGTCAACTGATTATGTTGTAATGTAGCTACCTTAAAATGTCGTAGGTTTTATAAGAGAGTCAAGAATGTGATCTGGATTTTTAGTCGAACATTTGATCATATTTTATCATGCAGTTAGGCATCAGTACTGAAAAATCGAAGGAAATATATTTATATAAAATATTAAAAGTCAACCGATTATTACAGATCAACAGGACAATATCATTAGGATGTAAATAGTACTAAAATGTCGTAGATTTTTAGTACTATTAACAACCTGCTGATATAAGAGCTTTAACAATGTGCTCCGTGTTTCTGAGTCGAGTATTTCAGTCATAGGAAAGAAATATTGGTACCTTTTTATTTCGTCCCGCTTTTATTACTTATGTAGTTGATACCAAAATATTCGAAGTCAAAAGAACAATATCACCAGGATGTTAATAGTACTAAAATATCATAGGTTTTTAGTGCTATTAACAACCAAATGACATAGGAAAGTAAAAAAGTGATGAATGTTTTTAGTCAAGCGTGTGATCAAATATCATCATGCAGTTTGTCCTCAGTACTAACAAGTGCTTAGGAATAAATGTTTTAACATTTTCTCGATTTGGTCCCACTTTGTATAAATAAGTATATGTAATGTGAAAGCTATGCAATTAGGTTTTTTATATGTCAAGGGTTAAGTTAATAATGGTACCAAAATATTCCAGATCAAGAGAATAATATCACCAAGATGTTAATAGTACTAAAATGTCGTAGGTTTTTTATGACCAACTGATATAAGAAAGTAAAAGAGTGATCAATGTTTTTAGTCAAGCGTTTTATTCAAATATCATCATATAGTTTGTCCTCAGTACTAACAAGTGCTTGGAAAAAAGTGTTTTTAAATTTTTTCGAATTTGTATCACTTTGGTTAAGTAAGTATGTGTGATGTGAAAGGAATGCAATTGGGTTTTTTAAATGTCAAAGGTTAACTTAATAATGGTAACAAAATGATGCTGGTCAAGAGCACAATATCACCAGGATGTTAATAGTACTAAAATATCGTAGGGTTTTTAGTACTATTAACAACCAGTTGATATAAGAAAGTATAAAAGTGAGCAATGTTTTCATTCAAGCGTTTGATGATCAAAATCATCATGCAGTTTGGCTTCAGTACAAAATGTGCTTGGAAAAAAGTGTTTTAAAATTTTTTCTATGTTGTCTCAGTTTGATTAAATAAGTATGTGTAATGCAAAATGTCAAAGGTCAAGTAATTATTGTTGCCAAAAAGATGCAAAAGATACCAAAATATTCGAGGTTAAGAGAACAATATCATCAGGATGTTAATAGTACTAAAATGTCGTAGGGTTTTTAGAACTATTAACAACCAGTTAATATAAGAAAGTCAAGAATATGATTAAAGTTTTTAGTCGGTCAAATGTCAACATGCACTTAGAACTCAGTTGGATTGTCGTTGGAAAGGCAGGTTTGTAAGTCCCAGTATGTGATATTGAGTGGAATTTAAAATGTCTATAGAAAATGTCGGGATTCAGCGTTATTAAGTCTAAAAAGTCCTTAATGTCTTTAGAACCATTGACAGCCTGATGAGATAAAAATGGTCAAGAGTTTTAAGTCAATTATATAATCAAATTTTATCAAAATAAAATATGCAGATATCATAACTTTAGTACTATCATTTGGTAAGAAATGTCGTAATGTATGGATAGGACTGATCAAATATCTGGACAGCATAATAAATTTAGTCAGATTTAAAAACGTATGCAAGTTTCTAATTCTGCTTTATTTGATCAGCATTTATGTTAAGAAGTGTCAGATTAGTTTTCTTTGTGAATCTAGATGAATAAATCATTTATGGGGTCAAAGGTCATAAAGTAAAAAATGTCATTAAAGCTAAAATAACTTTGTAAAGAAATAATGTAGATTTTTTGTATTTTTTCCAAAATGTTGGAATTTCTCCTGCTGCCAGGATAATGAAATCCTTGAAAGCTTTTACCTGATTTTTGATTTAGGTTATAGGTCATAATGTGTCAAGCAAGTGACATTGAAATTTAAATATATTTTACAAAGAAAAGATCCATTTAAAAAAAAATCAATAAATTCTTCTGTGATTAGATTAATTCCTGGAGAAAGTCACGTTAGCAGAATGTCAATATTACTAAAATATCGTAGGTTTATCAGCATTATTGACAAGCTGTTAATTTTAAACAAATAACCTTTGAAAGATTTCATGAAAATGTTGTTCAGCTTTTATAAGGTAAAACTCCATTTTAGCAAAATATTAAAAATATCATATTTAAAACAAGTTTACCATTTCAGGGAATTTTTGCAATATACTTTAAAGTATATCCATTTAATTATTAACACCTTTTTAATATTTTTAATAATTCAAGAAAAGACCTTGAAAGCCAAAAATATTGCCAATTTTTTTAATAAATAATTAATAAATGCATTAATTAAACTAAAACTTTAATATGATTTTATATAAACCTAATTTTGTAATTTAAATTGTTTAAATAAAGTTTAGATTTTGACACTTTCTGTGACAACAACGACCTTGCCTCATTAGCAACATATTTACCTAGAATTTGTTATGTAAATTTTCTTTTAAAATTAAACATTTAAGTTTTCATTTAACAGGTGTGTAATTTGCAATAATTTAAATAATGCAATCATTAAATAAAATAAATCTTAAGAAGCTATTTTGCAAATATTTTAGTTTAAAGTTTTTCTTTTCCTCCAAATTTGATAGGTTTTCCCCCCTTAAATAAATGAATCATTTTAATATTTATTCTAAGACAATTTAATTTAGTTTAAGTAATTAGCAGCTAAAATTATGAAATTCAGAATTATGGTATTTTCTCTCTCTCTTAAATATGAAATGGATTGAAGTCTCTAAAAGCTCTGCTTAATAGTATTGCAGTAACATTGAATATTTACGCGACTGCGCGCCCATCTTCATTAGAGACGTATAAATTTCTACACATAGATACAGCACACATATTAGATATACATATATACTCTTAAATATTATTTGTTTACATTTTATTAGTGGATTTTTTTTATATTTTCAATATATTTTTATTATTATTTATTTTTTTTTTTATTTTATTTATGGAACCGGATTTTAAAGAAATAATATTTAAATTTTTTTCTGTGTTAAGTATGAATTGTTGTTTTTTTTTCTTTTAAATGACTATTTTAAATTAAGTACTGTTTTGATGGTCTAATAATATTCAAAATCTAAATTTATATAAATATTTATAAAAACGCTTTTCAAACTAAATTAATAAAAATTTTCGCTGACTGGCAAAAATTAAAGCAAAATAAAAAAAAAAAATATTTTTATTATTGATTGAGGAGAAAGTGCCTTAAGGGTTTGGTAAATGGTTTATCATTTTAAAAATAAAAACCATAAGTGCGTTCAAAATTATTTAAAATTATTACATAATAAAAATAGTTTTGCCTTGATGTTTAAGTTTCATTGTGTTACTAATACATTGAAGAAAACAAAAGTATTTATATGCATTTAAAAAATATTTAATAAGAAATCATTGAAAACCTAATATTTTATTATAAGCAATTGACATTTTAAATTAACATCATAGCTATTTAATAAAATAAAACTACTTTGTTGCGAATAGCTAAAAATTGCTTTTTACTATTTTATTTAAAACGAAAAGCTTTAAGTACGCTTACAAGTTCTTAAATTATGAAATAACTCAATATTTCAAGTGTCAACACTGTTAAATAAGTAATTAGCGTGTAAATTAAACTCAAGTGGTGTAGATAGCAGAAACACAGTTAACTAACACTTGTACACAGGTAATCAATAAGAATATTTTAATTTCAGTTATTCTCTTATTATTTTTTTTTTTTATAGAAATAAAATTTTAATCCATATAGTTTTTTTTTAAACACTCACCATGCAAAACACTGCACGCGCCATTTTTTTAAAAATGTTTATACGAACAAGTAATCACAGCTATTTTTGTAAATATAATTTAATTAACGTTCTGGAGATCCAATTAATAAATCTTGAAGAGAAGAAAAAAAAAAATATAAATTTTTAATTTAACTTTTTTTATTCACTTTTGGTTTTATTTTAAATAATTATACAGTTTAATGTTTTCATTTAAATAAACAAATGTCTTTTATTTTTTTATAATTTTTAAAGTCTGTTTTTATTATAGTTTTTTGTATGGTAATCCTTGGTCCTTTAATTAGTTTATTTTTTTAAATTTAATTATTTTGTTTATATAATTAAATAAATATTTCTTTTTTATATTGTTGTTTTATTATTATTATTTAGAAAAAAAATTAAAGAAAAAAATTACAATTTATTAAAGCAAGTTAGTATTTAACCAGAGACCGTACCGTTTTGATCGATCTATGAGAACTGAAGAAGATCCGTCGCAAACTTTGCAATATAAACAATGTTTTGTGCGCAAGCGTCTGTGCCGAAAACAAAGAATTAAACACACACACACTCTGCCAACCAGCCAGACAGCACGAGATGCGTTGTGAAGTTGATGATGATGTGTTTACCGAAGAGTATTTAGTATAAATTATCAGCAAAAGCGGTAAGACAACAGCATCTGCTTTTTTTTTGGCAAGTGAGCTGGCTAGGTGTGGAATAATGTTGCCAGATAAAAGGCTAATACTTTAGGGAAAATTAGGATGTCAATTTTTTAAACGACTTTTTAAATTGCACTAAAAAGTATATGAGCATGATTTTTTCACTATAAATTCTTATGAAATGTATAAAATAAATATCAATCTTTCATTCTTGCAAAAATCAGTTGAAAAGCTTCAGACACCAAATTTTTGGAAAATTTAAAAAAATAAACAATATTTAAAAAAGTTAATCGAATATTACGAATATTATATCGTTAAACGTATATGCACATATGGAAATGCCTATATGTATGTATTATACAATTTTTAAATTTTATTTTAAAATGCCACAATGATTTTAAAATGTAATTTGATAACGCGATACTATAGCTTCACTGAAATAACGTTGCGAGAATGCCTCGCGAAAAAGGCACTTCTTGGAGCCATTCACGTTTTTTCTCTTCACGTTTGGGTACCTCCTACAGCATTTCTATTGAGGATACATTAACGAGATATACATATGTCAAATGATGCATAATTTCAAGAGCTATTTGGCTCTGTTTTGAATTTTATAATTCCCGAAACATCACGATTTTTGCATAACATAATTTGACACTGGTTATTGGCACGATAATTAAATTCATGTTGTTCTTTTTCTACAAGTATATGCTACATTAGAATAACTGTACACTTATGCTAAAATCCGCGATTACAGCAATCAAAAGAATGAAAAAAGAAAGTTTAAACAAATTTATTGCTAAAAATTTTGCATTTGGACCTACCGTGCGATACAAATATCATAATTTGACTATTAGAATTATTTTCCATAAAATGAAGAATAAATTTAAAAGGAAATCAATTTCAGATCATCCCTTTATTGTAAAAAATCCTATTATATGGAAAATAAATCGCTAGATTTATTGGTTTGTATTTTAGGAAAGAAAGAAAATTAAAGAAAATTTGTGATTTTATGACAAAAATTTTAAAATATTGAATCAACACTTTTATTTAATTTTTTTTGTGAAGAAAACAGCAAAATAATTTGGACAATTGATAAACTTTTTACAGCAATTTTTTACGCAGATTTAGTATATTGAAATAAAAAGCTGTCACGTAAAAACGTAGAGCGACCTAATTTGATTAGGTTACTACGTTACATTTACGTTTTTAAGTACACATACACACATAACTCTCATAAGGAAAACATTTACACTTACGGTAGTGTAACGGAGCCTTTGGAATTGACTACTTCATCCACCAATTTAAAAATTTCCGGCGAATATTTCAAAATTTGCTCAGCCTTTTTAAATCACATTTTCAATTATATATTCAAATTTATAAGTGTCAATACTAACGATACGTACAATTTACATATAAAATGTATACTCTTAATAATAACGATACGTAAATTTTGCGTAGTAACTTTTTTGTATTTGCATTCAGAACATGTAAACGTCAAAAAATTAATTATTTTCTTTTTAATATATGTTTAAAAACTCTTGCAAAAAGAACTTCGGAAATTTCATACCGTTAGGTTATGACACACGAGAGTAAGAAGGATTTAAAAAACATTTGTGTGGAGGCAATGTTAAATAATGAACCAATCATAACCAATATCAATAGGCTTTGTCCTTGGACTATAAGAAACCTGTGTATGAAATTTAATTAATTTATGTTTAAAATTACGACCTGTAGTTTGATTAAAAGATTTACATGGACGGACAGATGAACGGACAACTTTAAATCGACTCAGAAAGTGATTCTAAGGTGGGTCTTAGATCAATATTTTTACAAACGCATAATACCTTCCCCACCTTTAATGGTGTAGGTTATACAAACGTACTTTTTTACCGGAAAAAAAATGTTCTCATCACAAAACCAATATTTCGACAAAAACAACTAATAGCCTGTTTTTTTATGTCGAACGAATGCTTTCTTTCGCCTTCTAAGCGAATATTTTTTTTTTTTATATTTTTACGATAAAAAGTTACTCTGAAAGAAAAATAAAACAAAAACAATACGAAAAGACGTAACTCCATGCGAACGAAATCGTAGGAAATACAGAAACCCAAAATTATTCGAATTCGTTCGACTTGCTTTCGTTCGCTTAGATTTCGACATAGAGAAACAGGCTACAACTTTTGATCACATAAAATACTTTTCCTACAAAATCGATTTCCTATACAAAAACAATATTTAACCCAAAAAAAAAAAATCCATTTTGAACACAAAACCAATGATAAAACCGATTTTCACCAAAAAAATCATCATATCATTATATTTTTACGAAAAGACTGAAAATCAAAAAAATACAAAATTTCGACAAAATACAATTTAATAAAAAAAAAATATATCACGAGAAACAAATTTTTCACCCGAATCAAAAAAAAAAAAAATGTTTTCTCAAAAAAATCTATTAAAAAACGGCTTTATAAAAAAAAATATATATATATATATATATTTTAAACTAGGAAATTCATTCCTTTAATTTACGCCATATCAACAAACAAAATATCTGGTAACTCTCTTGTTTTCACTCTCTGTCCATTGACTTCTCTGTTAACAATATTTGTAAAAAAACATCCCAAAAAATATCAAGTAATTTTTTTTTTTTTTTTTTATCATATTTAAAATGAATCTCTTTGAATAAAGAGGCATTTAGGTAAGAGAAAGCAGCCCTTTGACGGGACTCTTGAAAAATTACACATAATTTTTATAATTTCAAGTTTTAGCTTTTTTGAGATTTTTTTTTCAGAATTCATTGAAAATCTCAGTTTAAGATAGTATAAAACAAATGGACTTTGTAAAGAACTACGTCATTTATAATACTACATATTTCAGTAAATGATTCAAACATCCTGTTTTTAACTTGATTTATATTAAAAGAGGGATTTGAAACAAGCACTTAATCATTATTTCCTTTATGTGTTAAGATCAAACAATATTTAAGGAATTTTTATAGTGAAGTTATTATTACGTGATAGTTTGCAGCACGCACAAACTATTAAAAAGAGCCTGAGTAGGAAATTACATAAATACAAACATAAATTAATAAATACATATATATGTATGTATTTTTTGTGTGTATGTACAGGACTTTAATTTTGATTAAAAGTATTTAAAAATTCTAGCTTTCAAAATTAAAGTTTAAAATTAATAAAAGGAAGTCATAAATTTCTTTAAAACATTGATTTACATATGTATGTAGTTATTAATAATAATTCCGAAATATTTGATTAATAAGTGGATATTTGATAAAGTAATTTTAAATTAATATAAATAAATCAAATTAAGTAGACATAAAATATAAATCCAATGTTTTTGTTTTATAAACATTTTGTTATTAATTATATCATATTAACATACGCACATATTTTATTTTATTTTATATTTTTTTCTAAATATTATTCGTACAATAATTTTAGTATTTTTTGTTTCATCTTCCACTTATTATAGAATTATTATTTAATTTTTTGATCATTTCCTTCTATTAAAATCTTATTAATTATTTTCTATTCGAGACTGTTAAGAACCTGTTGATTAAAAGGTTTTTAATATAAATTTAAATTTTTTGTATTTTTATCTTAAAACATCTAGTTTTTCTCGTTTTATATAATTTGCCTTTTTGCCAAAAAAAAATTCTTAAAAACTTCTGGTTAGAACAAGACATTCAAAAAAATACCACAATCGATATGCATAAAATAAATAAAATATTTATAGTCGTTTTAATTTAGTGAAAGAAAGAATTTGAAAATTTAATTTAAATCAATTAACTTTTGAAGGAGATATTAAGAACTCAGATATAAGAAACTTTTTTAAACAAAAATAAAAGTCGGTATAAAATTTACCCTAAACGAAAGTTTTTCAATTATAAAAATCAAATATATAATTTTAGGCCCTTATACTAAGCTTAATCAATGAAGAATTTTATGTTATGATTTAAGTATGAATATTTGTAAATAATTTTTTAATTTTTAAAAATATTTTTTTATTATTTATATTGCATTTAAATATTAAGTTTATTTTAATTCGTTCTAACCCGTTTGCTTTTTATAAGTATTTATAAAATGCATTTATATTATTTTATTTAATCTAATTTTAATTATAAGTGTGTGTATACATAATTAATTTTTAATATTTTGAAAAACAAGTTAATTTAATCTAAATTTCTAAATACAGGAAAATCATTGAAAAGATAAGCGCTTCATTTAAATAACAATTTCTTAAAATTAAAACTTGCAAACTATTTTATTAGATTTTTTTATTTCATAACATCTAATGGTTTTGAAAGTTTTTAATTAGTTTTCATAAATTAAATATATTTTTGGATATTATGACTTCATTAGAAAGGACAAGCTTTTTAATTATTTATGATATTATTTCCTATTATTTTCCAGTTCGTTAATCAAGTAATAAATTACTAATTAAGCAGATCAGAAAAGATGCGACTAATTCAGAACTTTCAGGTTAATATTGCCCGATTCACCAGAGAAACTAAAAATGTGCTCTAAAAAAGTGTTTGATAAAAAATGCTCTTAAAATTAAGAAATATGCTTTATTTTTTTACTAAATTTTAAATTATTTATTACACGGTATACACTGATTTTGCGGCAAGGAATTTCTCAGTCAATTCGTTTAAATGACTCTGGTTTTCGCTATTTGAGGCACATATCATTGCTATTTTTAAATTAACTAGGTTATACCATATATTGAGGCACATATCGTAAACGACTTGTCTAATGCAAAAAATCCTATTAAAAATATCTTCAACAGTTATGGAGATTTTAAAGTAGGGATGTCAATTACATTGCACAATTGTGCTGGCTGAGTTCACACGTATTCTTACGCTCTTTCATTTAATCGTTGCTGAGAGTGCAAAGAGTACAAAATGCACTGGCAAAAATTGTGAAAATTAATTGTTTGGTAATTAATTTCTTTAATAATATTGTTTTAAGATAAAGTTGGAGAAATGTTTTTACTTCAATATTAAAAAATTTCAGTGTAAGGAATACGAAAATGCATAAAAATAAGTTTTATGTAACAATAAAGAACCATGTATATCAGAAGTATTATATTTATTAAACTTAGCTTTTCTTTTAGTGCATTTTTTTTTTATTCTCACAAACACAACCATATTTTTAGTCACTGTCAAATTGCTTACAAAATTTCCAAACAACTTTTTTCCAAAAATTATAAGAATCCTTATGGTTAACAAATAAAAGAAGACAAATTTGATTCAAATCAATGCACGCTGCACAGTGTGTGATTTTAACAATTTAGCTGATCAAAACCCCAAAAATTTTTTTTCGAGTTTTGAAAAAAAAAAAAGTTGGTTATTCTAATTAAGAACCTTCCATATAACTGAAAAATATAAAAAGTATTAAAAAAATGTTAACCGTTATTAAGTAACGGCACCTTGAACAGCACTGTAGTTGAAGACAAATATTATGCGAAGTATTTTTTTGACGAGAAGTTCAATTTTGAATGCTTGTAACTTTTTTGTTTTAAGCAGGATTTTTATGAATCTTTTTTATTTTAAAGGCTGATGTGTTATCTATTACAGAAAGTAATAAAAACTTATCAAAGAAACAATCGTGGGGAATTTTCGGTCTTCAACTTTTTTGTAATTTTTTTGTCTCTATATTAATTTTTATTGGACAAAAACTAAAAAGTCCCGTTATCTAAATAGCACTTTCGTAATTGCTGATAGGTGGTCTTCCAAAATTAGTAATAAAATTTTGCCCCAATTTGCACCTTTTCAATTCGCAAAGCAATTTACTAATCATGTGTCAACGTATTTCTTACCAACAAATTTTTGATGTTTGGTTTCTTGCATCAAAGAAGAGGAAAAGTTTGAGTGTTATTGAGTTTATTTCTGGAAATAGTAGTACAACATCAAACAAAATTATTGATATTGATTCAATAAAATCATTTTCAAACAAAATAATTAATAAAATCAATTCAAAATGGATGTTAGCGAATAGAATGAAAGTTCGGTTTTTACACTCAAATAGAAATTGGTTGAAGAAAGAGATTGATTCGAATTCAGGCAATGCTGAAAAGACTGCAGAAATTATTGGTCTAGATGTAGAATTGGTAAATAATTTTCATATTATTTTGGAAACACTCGGATGTGGTCTTGACATTGATTCTGTTGCCTAGAAATATTTATCTGCAAAACTATAAATGGTTTTATATGTCCGCTTCACTACATAAAATTGTATTTCATGGGAAAGATATCATTGAAAAATGTATTGTACCTATCGGCCAATTATCCACAGAAGCCCAGGAGGCAAGAAATAATGATTGTAAAAACTTTCGCGAACAATGGAGTCCTCTAGAGAGGACTCCAATACAGATTTGCTACATAGACTATTAATATCATCAGATCCATTAATTTTCAGCTTACGAAAACCTCCAAAAACTAAAAGATCAAATGTAACACCAGAAGTTGTGTTACTGTTAAAAAGCCAGAATATATGTATCTTTTGATGTTGCTAATGAATAATTTTTATTAGTTCAAATTTCATGCATTCATACATACATTCACACACACATATTCTTATTAAAATTTGATTGAATTATATGAAAAGTAGGCGTGGCAGTTGTCCGATCACGACCATTTTTTTTCACTAAAAAAAAGATTAGTGTTACGAAAATAGTTTGTGCCTAATTTCATCAATTAATTACAAAAATATAAACTTTTGATCACTCAGAATGCGAAAATCTCACATTGTGCGCTGGGTCAAAATGTGTCAAAAATTTCGATTAAAAGAATTTTGAAATTAAAATTTTTTATCAAAAGTAATAATTGGATACCAAATAAAAATAGACAAAATTATGTATCCATAACAATTGAAATCATAAAGTTAGATTGTGTTGTTTTCTTGTACGAGGCTGTCAAAATTCAAAATTTTGGAAAAGAATAAAAAATTAAATTTTCATCTACTTTTTTTTTTTTTTGTGTAATAAAATATATTTTAAAGTAAAATAAAATATATATAGAGTAATTTTTTTAAATACTTGTTAATTATATTTTGTCCAAATATCTTTGTTACTTTTTTTAAAAATCGTCCTAAAATGCTCTAATTTTCAAATTTGGTGGTATGCAACTTAATATGTTACAAGATGATTGTTCTGAAAATTTTCTGAAAAATAGTATATATTGTCTACTTTAAAACTGTGAAAAAAATCTTGCGTATATATAACACGATTTGAAAAATTATTATTTTTTAGAAAAAACTCCAGTAGCTCTCATACAAAAAACATCTTAAGTGCAGACTTTTTCTTTGTTATAAATGGAAATAAATTTGTAACTTCTAATCGTCTAGTTACACGAAGGATCCTACATACGTTTCCGGAGCGGAGCTATGGGCGCTCAAAGTAGAGTACTAATGACTTAAATCTCTTGATAAACCCTTTGAAAAACATGCTTACATGTACCATTTATCTTATATATTATTCGAATTATATTCATTTGAAATTTCAACAATCTGAATTTCGTTTTTTTTATATAAATTTTCAAAGGATTTTGTTATATTTTATACAATTAGTTGAAGAACAAAATTATCTATCGAATGAAGGAAATTTGATATATTTATTGAGTCCAAAAATAAACGATTTTGAATTGGAAATTTTGAAAAAATTAACAAACAGATGGACGGAATGACGGAATGACGGACATCTGGATTCTCTAAAAAGATCTTAAGATTCCAAAAATATTTTTTTTTTACTTTTTAACAAATGTAAATATAAAAGTATTAATATCACCTTTTCCTGAATGAAGCTCCATTTTCGGCCCATTTAACCCCAATATATGGACGAACATTATCATTCTGTCAAAAAAATCTTATAAATCTCAAAATGCATTTTTTTACTTACTAATAAATAGAATAATATAATATGATCATTAAAGTGTTGATATTACATTTCCCTGAATTAATTCAATTTTGCTCTAATGTATAGACGGACGGACATTACCATTCTGCCAAAAGAAAAATCTTAAAATTCTAAAAATTAATTTTTGCCTAATAATAAATAAAAAATTAAAACGTGATCATTAAAATATTGATATCACCTTTCCTTAAATTAAGCGCCATTTCTGATCCCTTTTTCGCCAATATGCTATGCATAAATTTTAAAAATTATATAGAAATATTAAAAGAAAATATTATATATTTTGTAATTAATAATTCGTGTTCAACAATAATAAATAATTAATTGGAACCATCATCATCTACACTGTATTTGGCATAAGATATTTTTTCTAGTCATGTAATAAAAACATACTTACATGACTATTTGAAATCATCATGAATATTTGGTGCACATTTTTCCACATTTTGGACAAATCTAAAAGTCAATATCTGAATGATAATATTTGATGAATATAAAGTCAAAATTAAATAAAATATATCTTAATTCCTTATTTTAATTAGAAAAACATTTTTTTTAAATAAGTGTTTGCGCAATTTTGATCAAATATTTGCCTAGTGACCATAGCTTTACATTATGAAATCAAACATTATCTTCTAACGACATTTCCTAAAAATTTTCATATCTTATAATTTGTATAATGTATTAAAAATATTGTATATCATATCAATATTTGTAATAATCGTTACGATCGAAAACTGCCCATATCACTGATTAAAAGTCAAATAATCACATTTGATATCGATCGATAATCCTTTCGATCGGTCGAAATTGAATACCGTAATATACAACCTGATGTTGATATGTTAAATATATCAAGTAACTGACATTGAGCAATTTGTTTTGTTCCAGTTCCAAAACCTGTTGCGGAGTGTGGTATTTCAACGACATTTTAAAGTAACAGGTCACTTTCATATAAGTGTTAGAATTGCAATTGATCCTTATCCTTATTACTAGGAAATAGAGATATTAATATTGTTTAGGGCTAATGAAACATGCATACTTCACTTTTATTCGCTCTGTTTTTACACTCTTAAGGTTAATTGTTAAAAATTAATTAATTTTTTATCTTTTTGGATTTTTTTTTTTTTTTTTTTTTTCTTTTTACTACATAAACATGTGTATTGCTTCTAAAATCATTGTCGATAAGTGTTTGAACCCATTTATTAATTTATTTAAATAAATTTACTGAAAATTAATGTTAATTTAAATCAATTTAAAGATAAAAGAATTACAAGCCCAGATAAATGTAAAAGAAACATGTCAGATGTCAAAAACATTAGTCGTTTTAATAAAAAAAAAATCGTTAATTTACTTTAGATACTGAGAATGTTAGTAAATTAGAATTAAAATTGAAATGGTACACAATTTTAAATTAACAACAAAAACTACTGCATGTTGCAATATTTTTTAACTAATAAATTTTGGAGATACTACTTTCGTATGTAAAAATAAAACAAATGTTTTTTAAAGATAATAAATTTAGCTATAGGAATCTTAAATTATTCCGTTAAATGTTTAACAAATAAAATTTTAGAATTCCCACAATTAATTAAATTTACTATGTTTTGTTTATAAATGCTTTTAAATTAAAAAGTTTTTATAAATATTTATTTAACCAACCCTTGTTTTCCTTTCTGAAATGTTTCAAGTTCTAGAACTTTTCATTAATAAAGTATAAGATAATTATAACTTATCTTTAATTTTCAAATTAAATTCTCTTTGTTAATAATTTCATGACAATTATTAATTTTGCAAAATATTGACACCACATATTTTGAGTCATTGTTCTTACATTTTCAGGTTTTTTGTGAAAACAATAATAAAAACATCAATAAATCGCTCTTCATTAAAAAGGTCAATGTAACAGTAATAATTATAATAAATATTTTAAAATATTTTTTGTAATAAATTAGCAATAATATAATATTTCTCACTAAGTAATATTAACATGAATCATCTTATACATATGAAACATTCTTATTAAAATCGCCCACTATATTTTTAGGAAAAAAAAAAAAATTCCTTAATGTTTCAACTTATTTTATTATATTGATTGACTTTAAAAATTTTAAAAATTTGAAAATATCATTGATATATGAGATTAAAAAAAAACAGCAACTTGATATTATAGTTAATTCGTTTATGCAAATGCTAAATTTTAAGTGGAGTTGAAATTTTTCATTCTTGACATTGATTTGATTTTGAATTTTTTAATAAACGAGTTTAGAAATAATTTCACAAATTCTGTATTCCACTATCTACATCCGTTTTCATTCAAAGGTATTTTGTTGTCAATATTTTGAAATAAATATTTAAAAATTTAATAGCCGTTATAAAAGTTTAAAAGTTGAATTAACTTTATTTACATAAAAAATTTAAATTGATTTTATCTATCACCGATGCACATTGGTGTAAAAGAGGTCGAAAATTGTGCTTAACTCAGGGAAAGATGATATCAATATTTTAATGAATACGTTTTATTTTTTTATTTATTATTAGGTAAAAAAAAAAACATTTTTAGAATTTGAGGGTTTTTTTTTTTGGCAGGATAATAATATCCGCCCCTCTATACATTTGGGGTTAAATGGTTCGAAAATAGCGCTTAATTCAGGGAAAGATGATATCAATATTTGAATATATACATTTGGTTTTTATTGATAGAAAAATAAAAAAAATGTTGCAAATTTTCCAATTCAAAATCGTTTATTTTTGAACTCAATAAAGATGTAAAATGTTGAACTTATTTTTCCTATGTACAAACAATTAGGGTTAAATACCTTAAGTTCTTCATGTAAAAAATTAGATAAAGTGAGTAAATCCAAGTACATTAATAATACAACATCATAACGTTGCTGCAGTTCTAAAGACACCTACTACTACTGGTCTATCAGTTCTATTTTAGTTCAGTTCTAGTTCAGTTCTAGTTCAGTTCTAGTTCAGTTCTAGTTCAGTTATAGTTCAGTTCTAGTTCAGTTCTAGTTCAGTTCTAGTTCAGTTCTAGTTCAGTTCTAGTTCAGTTCTAGTTCAGTTATAGTTCAATTGAATTCCTATTAACCAGCTCGGAGATGATAATACAGTCCGGCATATTTGTTCAGCAACTATAAGCTCTTGAGAATTAAAAAAATTGGCACAACCTACATATTCGCTGCCGCAAATTCTTATTTCTACATGCGTAACAGCATGGAGACCACGAGTGTTGTGTATTAAACTTGTGCAGCTAGATGTAAAATTAAGATCAATACTTTTTTGATAGAAAGTAGAAGTGTTTATCTATAAAATATTTTAATTAAGAATCTTAAATATAAATTAGTTTCATTAATTATTCATAAGCTACAGTCGTGGATTTTAGTTTTGCAAAATTTTTTTTTTTATATTTTAGCACAGATTAAAATTAGCAAAAATATATATACAAATCATAAGCTTTTTTGATTACTTACTATTGAAAATCCAAGCCACACCCAAAAAACTACAAAATTAAATTTGTCTGTGTGACAGTTTTAATATTTATGTGATCTCAAATGCCATCAAAATATAAACAAATAAAATATAAAATGAAAATGCTTTAAATTAGTAATTAATTTATGTATGCTGAATTAAAACCATATTAAGGTCTTTTTTGTTTTGAAAAAAAAAACTATTACTTTAATTTTACTTTTTAAAGTTTAAAAATTATAAAATTTCATAGAATAGCTGATATGTATTTACTTCTTTAATAAAAAATTAATATGTAGCTTTAAAGAGTGTAATATATATTTATTTTCTTCTATAACATTATTATTCCTTAAGCCACTTACTCTAAAAGAAGAAACAGCAAGAAATTCATGAGTAATATAGATATGTAAAATATTATCTCAATCTGTGTAAAATGAAACTGTCTACAAAATATTCATACTGTTAAAGCTTTACAATTGTGCATATTTCCAAGGACAATAACTGCTTTACATTTACTACGAATATTGAAATTCCGAAGACACCTCAAGAACACGTAATGCAACATTATGAGTCATTCAACTTAAAAACATACGATATGTGTGAGTGTGTACACATTCACAGCACTGCTAACTTAAAAATTAAACATAAACATAAATTAAGGAAGATTGTCATTACCTTGGATATGAACTTTCGAGGTTATAAAGGGTAATGGTATTTTTTCCATTCATGTTGAAATCCCTATCAAAATATCAAAATGTAATAGTACTCGTATGTAAAAAATTGCTACAAAATAAGAGTTTAACAAATAAAACATTTTTCTTTTGTAAATATTTTATTTCTTGAGAATGTAAAATCTTATATTTCAGCATTCTTTACACGTTTTTTATACACGTCATACTTTAAAAATGTTGAAATATTTTTATCTTTAAGATAATTATTTTGGGGAATTCTACTTCAATGTCAATACAAATTAAAAGTAAATGTTACAGTTGTAAGACTTAAAAATGTGATACATATATCCTTTTTTGGAATTTCCAAGAAATATCATAAAATATTGTAGCAAAGAAAAGAAAATTTTAATGTTACTTTGTTGACAACAGCAAAGTTTTCCAATATTATCTACTATTTAGCATTCTCAAGCGTAAAGACCAGCTTAATAGTTGAATGTACAATAAATCTTTTAATAAATATCAGTTACATATACTACCAGCAATAATTAATAATAAACCTCTTAAAATATTAAAGAAATCTTTGTAATATGTAAATTATAACTGTGTATAGAATTTTATTATTAGTTTTTATATTTCTATGTAGTAGAATTAGTTAAAATCCAAATTAAAAGTTTGTTTATTTATTTTATTAAATCTCGGAAGTAAGCATTAATCAATTTCGATATAAATTTATATATTTAGAAATGAATCAAACTCGAATTTTAATACACGCGTCCTCAGAAAAAAAAAATAAAAAATAAACCTGCCAGATTTTGTTAATATGTTTGTGCCCTCTCATTATATTCCATTCTATGATGTGGCTCAACCTTCAAAAAATATTTATTTATTTATTTTTTTCTTTTAATTATATTATAACGGTTGAAAGCGAAATAAAACAAGATAAACAACTTGTTTGATAAAAATACAAATATGTGATTTATTTAAAACAAAAGCAACAGTAATAATGTCTCCTGGTATTTTGAAAAATTTATACATACATATGATTCTTAAGTAGGCAGAAATGAATTCTAGGTAGAGATTAAACACTTACACTTACAAATATAACGCAGTCTAACTTCCCTCACTTAATTTCCGGCTTTAAAAGGGAAAACGTATTATTATTAATGTTAAGCTCATATTTGAAAAAGAAAAAACTAGTTTTATTTAATTAATTACTTAATTTGTTGATTCTGAATTAAGCAACATTCTTTCTAATTAAATATTAATATTAATTATTTCACTAATTGATCTTAGATAACAAGGGCTAGAAACAAAATATTTAGTATCATGATTCTTTTAAATTATATTCTGGCTCCTTTTAAGGAAGTTGAATGAAAGTTGTTCACCTGTCTGTTGAAATTATCTTTTTAAAGACTCTTAATAACTTGAGGTCATGTATGATACCTCAAAATATCAATAATTCTTCTTAAAGTTTTTATATTGAAATTAACGACAATAATTTATGAATTTATTCTAAGAATTTTTGGTTTTCAAGAAAACCGGAGTTTCCTTTAAAAAAAAGGTGTTTGATTATAAAATTAATTTTTTCCAAAATAAAATTTTTCCTCAATAATAAAACCGATTTTTAGGTATTCCAAAGCATATTTTTGTAAAAATACCCATCAAAAATTTCCACTGTCAAATAACGAGTTAAAATGCTATTATGATAACACTACACTGCTTAATAGGGTGATCGACATGGTTTTCCAACTGGTTTTAAAATCGGGTTTTTTTAATGATAATTTTCCTAATGGTGCGGTTTTTTTTTTAAACACAAAAAACCGGTTTTGAAAATATTTTTTCATTTTATTTTAAAAATCACATGTACCTACTATACTGATAGTTATTTAACTGTAAATTTACGAAAAGTTTATTTGCATTGACTTCAGTTCATAATATTTAAGAATAATTTTTTAAATTTTCATTTAAGTTCCAAATTTAAAATAATAAATTATTTCTTATTAGTTTGTAATAAAATAGCGGATCTTTTCCAGAAATCCCTCCATTAGAGTTTTTATTGTGTTTCGGCAATTTTTTTCCTGAAATAAGTCCACTTTTTTTTATTATTTTTTTGGTACTCCACGCCACATTCCCTTTAGTATCTGCAACTTAGAATTCATGACCAGGAAGTTGCAAAAAGTTAGCCAGTACGTACGTTTCATCATCCAACAATCATAATTCTGGAAAAATTCGTCTGAATTATTTTTGCCCTCAGTTTTGCCTCCAAATTATTTCTTGTGTTCCTATCAGGAACTTTATGTACCTTGTCCGTCTTCAAGCCAGATTTCTTGTTAATTTTTTGTCAATAGATTCAGAGCATTTTTATATTTTTAGAAAATAGGCTTAATATCTCTATAACTGTTAAGCGCATAGAGTAGTATATAGAGACGAAATTCTCGATTGACATTTAAACAAAATTTGTTTTGTAAACAAAAATGTGTTTTTATTTTCTTTTGGCAACAACAAAATGTATTTGATTACATGTAACCTAAGTCGGTTGTCAAAAACCTAACTCATGCAAGGTTTTTGACGACCGACTTAGGTTTTTGACAATTAGTTTCGTCTCTTGTTACTCTTTGGTTAAGCGTATTAAAAAGTACACAGAAAAAATTAAAAATGGATTTCAATTACGAAATTGCTTATATTAATTAATTTTTAATTGATTTTACTCCAATCATCAAAATGATAATATTAATAACTAGAATAATTGATTTTAATATTACTGCCATTTTTAAATAAATATAATGACCTGAACATTTTTGGAAATTGACTTAAATTTATTTTATTTCTGTATTTTTATAGACAAATGAAAATGAAATTTTTCTTCATATTTTATTAACAGCTGTCAATTTATTTAAAAACAAAATTGAAAACCAATTAGAAAATTAATTATATTAATAAACAGAGACCGGATTTTAATACTAAAAAACAATCTTTCAATCGAAAAACAATCTTTAATGTTCAAAAAATAATAAAAATCTATCATGATTTTTTTTATTTTCATCAATATTTTAATTTTTTTCATCGTGATGGAAATAAAAATATAAATATCTTTTGTGATATTTATTTCAAAAGTTGAAAATTATTTTGAACTTTTTTCATGGGATGGAAAAAATTCTAAACAACAACAATTTCATTTGAATAAAAAAATATTTTGAAAAAAAAAAACAAAAGTATGAATAAAAAAACAATCATTTGAAATTTTTTTCGAACTGATATTTATCGTTAAAGATATTTATCGTAAAAGATATTTATTTTTTTCATCATTGATGGATATTTATTTTAAAAATAAAAATCCCTCACATATTTTTTTCAACAAATGAAAAAATATTTTGAACATTAAAGATATTTATTTTTATTGAAAAATAAAAATAAATCGTTTTCGGGTGCTTGTTAATAAATAATATAATTAAATTCCAATATAAAGTTAGTTGATAATTTTATTAAAAACTAATTTGAAATATTTTTTTCTGTGTATAGTAGTATTATAAAAATTAATTTTATTATTTCTGAGAATAAATTACTTTGCTCTTTTCTGGTTTTAGATTTTAAATTTAGATATTTATTCCCTGGATTCACCGTAAATTTTACATGTATACAAATAAAAAGATTAATCATGTTAAACTTTTTATCACATTAAAGTTGTATGTTAATTCTATTAGAAGAATTTGTGTTACTTAAGGTTAATAATGTTAAAGTACTAAATTAAATATTTAATAAAATAATACGAAAAACAACTTTCACAGTGAAGCCATTCTCAAATTTTTTTGGTAATAAATCTATATCTCCTAGATTCCTAGTCAAATCAAATTAAAATGTATATAAACAAGTTTGCAATCGTAAATTACCTTATTGTCTCTTTTTGGCGGTACTAAAACAGAGTTTGGGGACTATAATTAGATACCAGCAGAATGGAATAATTGCACGCAGAGAAAAAACATGGTTACAGCATGATCACTACAACTATTCAATGATTGTACAGCCGTTTTTCATTGATTTGAATAATACCGTGTTCATAGTAGCAACGTTTATGTTGACAAGGTTTGTTTATACTCAGTATGATGAATGTACCACATATCGTGGTACAAATCAATATAAATACAAAAACATGGGATTGTACATATTATAAAATGGGATTATGTATATGATAACATGAGATTATATATATGATGAAATTAGTTCATATAAGGAGTGCGATCGAAAAAATCTTAACTCATAACTTTTTTCAGAATCAATATTAAAAAATTTTTTTGATCTAGTTATCATGGAAAAATACTTCAGTTCTTATTTTTAATAACAACCATATTGATTTGTCGTGATTTTCATCAAAATGAGTGACAAAAAAGATGTCCATGCTATAAAATATTAAAAAACTTCAAAAAAAATCCAAATGGGTCCTACAAATAATTAGCCACAGAATTAAATTTCTGCCGTCAAACTGTTTATAATGTTATTAATCAGTATCAGAAGAATTTGGCCATTGATATGAAACCTGGTTCGGAGAGAAAAGAAGGAGCACATGGTGTTGGGAAGGCCAGAAAATTGAAAGGATATTGAAAGGATATTGAAAGGAACTCCAAACACTGGTAGAAAAGCAGCTCAGTTATCTCAGTGCTTCGACTATTGGGTGCAAAAATTTAAAACTAATGCAGTGTTCATAACATATAAAGTCCAAAAAGTTCCAAACAGGAATGCTGTAAAAAATTTGGAAGCCAAGAATAGGACACGAAAGTTAAAACCAAATTTCATACAAAAATACTCAATTTGTATAATTGACTAAGAAACGTGTGTGCTTGCAGAATTTTCGCAGCTTATGTGTCAAAACTTTTAATTGTTAATGCTCGAGGCAATGTCAAAGACAAGTTTAGGATCCAAAAGCAGAAAAAAATTCTTACAAAATTCCTGGTATAACAAGCTTTTTGCAGTTGCGGCAAAACAGGAAAGTCATTTGATACATTCGGATCTATAAATACAAAAATATGCATCAAGGAATATTTTCGAAAAAGATTTCTTCCTTTCATAAGAGAGCACAACGTGCCCACATATTTTTGGACCCATTTGGTATCATGTCACTACGGTAAGAAAGCTCTGGAGTGGTACAAAACAATAATATAGTTTTTGTACCAAGGGAGATCAATCCTCCAAATTGTCCATAGCTTAGACCAGTGGAGAGATATTGAGCTCTTGTGAAAAATGAACTGAAGAGCATAAAAATTGTGTCTCGAAATACCGAAGATTTTAAGGAAAATGTTCCAAAAAAGTGACTGAAGCAACTATCAAATCTCTAACGGAAGGTTACCAAAAATGGTCCACAAGTTCATTAGTAGTGGTAAGAACTATAAAGGTTATATTTTTCTGTAATCTGTAATAAATTATCAATTAAATAAAAAAAAATAATGAAAGTTCTAAGATCAGCCATTTCTAAGTTATTGAATATTATACATGTTAAGATTTTTTCGAACGCACTCCTTATATGATAAAATTGTATTATTAAATGATAAAAACATGATGAAATTGGAAGCAATATTTAAGAAAAGATTATAAACCTTACTAAATGAAAAAATTATAACATGGAATCATAATAAAAATATACTTATTTTTAACCGTAATCATATATTACAATCATAGTATGTTGCTCTTAGTTTATGGTCACCAGAACCATATTTTGTATTTGCGTTTCATCAGCATTCGTGGTGTCTTAACCATCTCGGTTTCATTGAAATTTAAACACTATTAAAAAAGTAGTAGAGAAGGACCTAACCGTTCAAGAGTTATCATGTAGTCACCCTGTGATAATACGACATAAGCTACAGAGTGTCAAAGTAGACCAAACAACTTGTGTATGTAAAAGATTCAGAAAATCATAACCTCTACAAATCAAGTCCGATTTCAAAAAAATTTTATATATTATTCTAAGTGAGATAAAACAGTTAAAAAGATATTTACGTTTGAATTTTTGATTTTTTGCCTCGTCTTTATTTCGTTTTTGGGGAATAAGTCCCGAGATATTTTAAAAATTTTTAAAAGATATTCCATAATTCCAAATACATTACAAAAATTTTAAAATCTTTGAAATCTGAAAAACTTAATGATAACACTATTGGCTTAATATTTTCTGTCGGAAGCAAAGTCATTTAGTCTGAAAAATTTCGAATTACCTAACGATTTTAATGTAAAAATATTTTGAACTCTTTATTAAAGAAGTATGAATTAGTTGAATAATTATATAAACATATTGTATTTTTTCGGAATAATTTCGTTTTGAAATTATACGATAATTGAAATAAGCATTCAGGGATGTTTCCAATTAATATAGAATTAAACGATTTAGATTTTAAATAATAGGATTTCAAGATTTTATTAGGATTCAAAGAAAAACGTGACGTTAACCTTTTATTGGTTGCCAGGAAAAAGACCGGAAAATCGCTAAATCGTTTTCTTTAGCGATCTTCGGGTTTTCGAAAACCTACTGACAATTATTGTTCAGTGGCAATGAATAAAATAATTCACAATATAAATATTTAAATTATAGCAAAATTCACAATTATTTTTTACATTAAATATTTACATTAGGTATAATAATAATTACTTTAAAAATTATATTATATTTCAATAGGTAATATTCAATTAATAATAAATTCAATTGGTAAATAATTAAAATGAGATTATTCTGATTTATTTTTATTGTTCAAACATAGTTTGAACATGGCGCCGCCCTTGCAGGAATGCAACCATTTAGTAGCCCGAGGAACAAAGAACAGCCGCCAACGACTTAATTGCCTCAGATATTACGACGGTATTTGGAACCGCAGATGTTGTCGTTGGTTGCTGTTGATTAACTTGGTTACGACGTTTTCGTTGACGAAGTTGTTTCGTTGTAATAGAGCTTCGTTGTCTTGGGTGTAAAAGGCTATGGTGGAATGCATCACATTTCTTACACCTCTCCATTGAAGGGCATGCTCGCCAGTCGTGACTTCGGGCCAAGCAGTTGATGCAATATCTGTGGTCTTCTACAAATTGTTCCCGTTTTGGAACATCCATTCTAAGAAATTTTCGACAACTTTTTAGAGCATGATATTTTTTGCATAAAATGCATTTATATACATCGGTGATACGATTACGATTATTTTGCTGGTTCTGACGGCAGTTGTTGATAGTGTTGCTACTAGTATGGCTGCGTCGATGGTTGTGGATATTTTTGTTGCGACTGCTGTTGTTGGTGTTACTGCTGTTGTTGGTTTGGTGAGAGTTGTTACGGTTACTGATGTGACGATTGTTGTTGCGATTGTGGCGATTAGAATTGGTTCGGCTTCGGTCCATTTTTGTTGTTGAGCAAATCTATAATGAATGAAATAATAAATGACTGAAGTGAACACTTTAAGATGTGTGAAATGGAAATAATAGGATGAGTGATATGGTGATGTTAAGATGAGGAAAACTATGATTTATAAATGAATGTGAAAAATTTGAATACTTATAAAGTAGCTTCGGAATTCTCTTTTAAAAAAGGTAGATAGCACAATTTCACAATTGGTCGTGTTATAATACCTGACGCGGTGCGGACGTCAGCGGTACGTATATTATTATCTACACCAGGATAAGTGGTTACAATCCTACCTAACCGCCACTCATAAGGTGGTTGTAAATCGTCTATTATTACAACGAGGTCTCCTACTTGGAGATTCGGAAGGGGGTTCTTCCATTTGTAGCGTTTGTGGAGTGATTTTAAGTAATCTTCTTTCCACCTAATGGAAAATTGGTGATTAATAACTTTCAGTTTTTCCCACCGGTTAATGAGAGAAATTTTGTCTATTCCTGGCTCGGGAAAAGCCATAATTGGCGAGCCTCTTAAGAAGTGACCGGGCGTTAGGGCATTTAAATCAGAAGGATCTTCTGACATAGCAGAAATTGGACGTGAGTTCAAAACTCCTTCTATATAAGTGAGAACTGTTAAAAACTCTTCAAAATTGAACTTGTATGCTCCTGCTACACGTTTTAAATGATATTTAAAAGATTTAACCGCAGCCTCCCATAATCCTCCCATGTGAGGTGCGTGAGGAGGGATGAATTTCCATTCAAATCCCTGAGTTACATACTTTTGCGATATATCTGCTGAAGCAGATTGAATAAATGATGTAAACTCACGACATAGTTCTCGACTGGCTCCAAGAAAATTACGACCATTGTCCGAAACAATTTTGTGAGGAAGTCCCCGCCTCCCGACGAATCGTGTAAATGCGGCGCGAAATGCCGCTGTGGTTAAATCAGAGCATGCTTCGAGGTGAATAGCTTTTGTGCTGAAGCATACAAAAACGCAAACATATCCTTTAGTATAAGGGGCTTTTCGAACTTTAGACGTTTTTAGTTCGAAGGGGCCTGCAAAATCTATACCTGTGGTCTCAAATGGTACAGAAAGAGTACATCTCTGATGAGGTAAAGGAGCCATTATTTGTGAGCAAGGTTTTTGTTTGAATATAATACAGTTCTTGCAGTTACGAATTATTTTCTTTACTCTGATTTTTAGACGGGAAATGTAAAATTCGGTTTGAATCATCCTGCACATTTGATTACATTCTGCGTGGAGCAGAAGTAAATGCAGATTAGTTAAGTAAAGTTGGCAAAGACGCGAGTTGCCTGGTAGAATCTTTGGAAAACGCTCATTGTATGGTAATGAAGACTCTGACAGTCGTCCATTAACTCTCATAATTCCATCGGAATCAATAAATGGGTTAAGGGTTTTTAGAGAACTATTGTTAGATACTGGTTGAGAATCTGAGAGACATTTATATTCTTCAGCATAAAATGATTTTTGAGCTAAAATAAGAAGTCTATTTTTAACAAATTTTACTTCATTGTGGGTAAGAGTTAATGATGAGTACACGGTATGTGTTTTTTGTCTGTGAAGACTTTTAGTGAAAAATCTAAATATATAGCACAGTACTCTTAGGGCTCTTGGGTATGAAGAGAAGTTTTTTAAAAAATCATATTTCTCAACCGATACGAGAAGTGTTTGTACTCTGGGTTCTAATATTTGAGATTTTAATGGATTTCGAGAAGGCCATTCTGAGGGAGGATTTGTGAGCCATACTGGGCCATTCCACCATAAAGAGTTAACTGCTAGATCTTGAGGTCGGCAACCTCGAGTACCCAGATCTGCGGGGTTGTCATGGGTAGGTACATGGCGCCAAGTGGCTTTAGGTAGTAGATTATGAACTTGAGACGTTCGATTGGCCACATAGGTTTCCCATGTATGAGGTGGCTTAGACAACCATCCTAATACTATTGAAGAATCGGTCCATAATATAATTTCCGTATTCTCCAAGTGAAGTGATGTAACTACGTAATGCACTAAATTTGCAAGTAATACAGCTCCGTTCAGCTCTAGTCGAGGTAAACAAATAGTTTTAATGGGAGCCACTTTGCTTTTTGCGACTAATAAATTAGAGCATGCTATGAACTCAGTCTTTTGGCATCTAACGTAAACAGTTGCGCAATATGCTGCTTTTGAAGCGTCGGCAAATCCGTGGATTTGAATCTGATCGGAAGGATCATATTGGATCCATCTCGGGATTGAAATTTTTTCTACATGGGAAAGATCAGAAACTAAATTATTCCACAACGAAAGAGAATCTAAGCCGACTTCTTCATCCCAGTCTAAACCTTCCAGCCATAATTGCTGCATAAGCATTTTGGCTCTTACAATCACAGGGGTTAACCATCCTGCAGGGTCAAAGAGCTTCGCAACTGCTGAAAGGATTGCACGTTTGGTAACCTTCTCCGCTTGAGAAATGGGTGTGAACGAATAGCTGAAGGAATCGCAAAGTGCATTCCATCTGATTCCTAATGTTTTAGTGGTGCTGGCATCATGAAACCGTAGAAAATTTGAATCATAAAGATCGTCTACGGGAAAATGAGTTAATAATTCAGTACTGTTAGCAGTGATTTTCTTTAAAGGGAATCCTGCTGACTCTAATGTGGTTTTAAGTCCTGTTAGTGCGTTAAGAGTTTCGTTTATTGAATAGCCGCCAGACAGTATATCATCAACATATGTCTCCGTTCGGAGAATATTGGCAGCTTTGGGGAATTTAGACTCTGAATCGGAAGCCAGCTGTAGTAAAGTTCTTATTGCCAGAAATGGAGCGCAATTTACTCCAAATGTGACGGTATTCAACTGGTAATCTTTAAATGGGGCATTGATATCTTTCTGAAAAATGATTCTTTGATAGGGTCTATCTTCAGGGTGTACTATAATTTGTCGGTACATTTTCTGAATGTCACCGCTAAATACATAAGGATATTTTCTGCAGTTAAGTATTATAGTAATGAGGTCTCTTTGGAGTGTAGGTCCGGTATACAGGATATCATTTAGCGAGAACCCAGATTTTGTTTTGCGTGAAGCATTGAATACAACCCTAACCTTTGTTGTTTTATGTTCGGGCCTGATTACCGCATGATGGGGTAAATAAAAAGAAAAGTATTTGCTATCTTCAACAACCTCTCGATATGATGTTTCCTCCATGTGCTTAAGAGTGAGGTATTCTTCTAGTACTTGGTTATATTGTCCTAAAACTAAAGGATCTTTTGAGAGGGTCATTTTCATACGAGAATATTGCCCTAAAGCTAATATTCGGGAAGATCCTAAAAATTTAGTTTTTGGGAATTCCTTTTTAAAAGGTAATCTAACAATATATCTCCCATTTCGATCTCGTGTAGTGGTTTTTTCGTAAAAATGTTCACAAAATTGATCTTCGTTAGATATGGGAGGAGAAACCGGAAGTTCTTCTTGCTCCCAAAATTTTCGAAGCAGATCATTGAGCGCTGAATTATCTGAGGGGACCAGATTAGCGTTAAAAGTGTGAACCGTTTGAGTAGTAATTGGACCACTTAATACCCAGCCGAAGACGGTGTTATAAGCAGATGCTTGACCACAAACATTTTTCTTGATACCTTCAGTATTAATAAATCGTTCGCAGTCGTTCCCGAGCATTATATCGATTTGTGCTGATTTGTTAAAAGTCGGATCTGCCAAGTCGAGATGTGATAAATCTGCAGAATGTGGAAGTTCGAATGAAATGGATGGTATGGGTTTAGCGATTTTTGGTAAAACTATAGCATTTACTGGGAATCTAAAGTTGCATTTTTTTGAGTAAAGGAGGAGATCACATTCTTTAGTTGCAGATCGTGACATACAAGCCACTCCAGATACATCGTAATAAGATTTCTGAGTGGGAATTTTGAGACGTTGCACAATTCTTTCCGATAAAAATGATCTTGTTGACGCAGGATCTATAAGAGCCCTAACCATGAAAAGCTGACCCATGTGTTCAATATGCACTAAAGCGGTTCTAAGTAATATCGAATTATTGTCAATTGAAACGTTTGTATGTACTTGAGAGCTTTGGGATTGTTTAGAAGTTGATGGAACTACTGGAATTTGTTCCTCATGAGAACGAAATTCGGAATTGGTTCGAACTGAATCTTGAGAGTAGGTTTTAGGAGATTGTAAAACGCTAGAAGAATTTTGAGCGCTGCTCGGTTTGATTAGATGAAGTGAAGTGTGGTGGTTCATTTTACAAATGAAACATGTGTTTTTGCTTGGACATTTTGCTTTAATGTGAGTTGGTGACAAGCAATTGTTACAAATTTTATTTGCGAGAACATAGTCTATTCTCTGTTGGACGGTAAATCGTCTGAATTTGGGGCATATTCTTAAATTGTGGTCACCTGAACATAATTTGCACTCATAACTTGTTTTTTCTTGGGAAGCAAAAGATTGAGTTTGAATATGAGGTATACAAGAATTTGGGAGGCTCATTCTATGTTTCATTGTTTCCATACTAGAAATTCTTTCTACAGCTTCATATCTGTCTTTTAAAAACGTTTCTAATTGTGACCATTTAATAATGGAGCGATGATTTTTAAGGGATTGTTCCCAAAGAGAGAGAGTTTGCTGAGGGAGTTTTGAACGCACCAGAAAGACAATGAAAAGGTCACAGTGCTCTATTTTTATGTTCAATGATTTAAGACCTTGTAAAACATCGCATACAGTAGAGTGTATGTTCTGGAGTGTTTTACTGTCTTCTGAGGTTGCCGCGGGTATATTATATAGAGTTTGTACAAGTTGATCACCTAATTCTCTTTCGTTTTCGTAGCGGTCTTTAAGTGCTTCCCAAGCAAGTTCAAAACTAGCATCGCAAAGAGGGAACCGTTTTACTATTGCACCGGCATCACCAGCTGTTTTTCTACGCAAATGGTATAATTTTACAACTGGAGCACAATTTGAGCCATTGATATATAAAGCTGTGAACATATCTCGAAATGATATCCATTTTTCATAACTACCCTCAAAGACTTCTGTGTCACATGGTGGAAGCTTTATGGGGTTGTTTAAAATAGGAACAGACTGGCTTTGAGAAGGTAGACTCATTCGAGAAGAGTGCGGGTTGCTTGTTTGAGTTATTTTTATTAAATCTATCATATGGGATCTACAGATATAGTACGATTCGGAACAAGCATTAAAATTAACTTTGGCCTCTTCCTTAAGCTCTTTTGAGTTTTCGGATATCAGAGAGAGCATAAAATTTTCGTATGATATTTCTAATTTCTTCCATCTATTGTCTATATCATTGAGTTTGGTTTCGAGGATAGATTCGGTTTGATCTTGAATATTTGTTTTACTAAAACTATCGCAAAAAGAAAGTAAATGATCAGAATCAAAAATGAACTTTTCTTGAAAATTGCTATTTTTAGCTGTACCTTCGTTTGTAGGTTTTGTAGACATGATGGCAATATAAAGAAATTAGGTACAATTGAATTAGGGATTAGATACTTATTAGCTGAATTAAGTTTGATTTTTAAAATAATTCAATTTATTTAATTAGACTTTTCTTAATAGTTTCCTTTGTGTCGGAATTAAATTTATTTGGTGAGTGTGAATAGACTTTAGATGTATATATTTATATACTATTGCAAACAGATCGCAATTAGGGTTTGAATTTATTTTATATTCACCACTCTTTAGTTTGCTTGTGATGTATATTATGCAAATATACGATTGCTTATAGGGTATAAACAATTAGATTTAAATAAAATGCTATTTAAATGATTGTAAGAAGGCTTTGGGTTTTAAGGAACTAAATAATAAAGATTGTTATAAAACAGCTCGGTATTAAAGTTGCTTAACTTGTATTATAGTTTTACTAAACTTGTGTATACAATTTTTATTTATTAAATTAAATTAAAAAAAATATTTTCTATTTAAATTTTGAGATTTGTTAAGAAATAACAACAGGCTAATTTTATTACCCGATATTTCCTCTTTATAAGCATTCAAATTGAAATATTTAATAAATGAGAAAACAATAAAAATTAAGATTTGTCAACAAACCTTGTTTGTAGTTTGATGCAATGTGTTTTCTTTTTCTCAGCTTTCCAAATTGATTTATGTTTTAATAGTAGTAAAATTTTTTTACGATTAAGCTGCAGCAATAATTCGTAAGTAATTCGACTGTGAAGTAAGTTATTGTTAGAATCAACATAAATTTATTTATTCAAAGTAAATTAAATATAGTTGGTATTTTTTCTGTTTAAACTGAGAATTTTTAAAAAAAGGCAATCTGGTAACCCTGGAATATGTTTTGTTTTTTCAGAGATGAGCGATTTTTTTTAAAACTTTGGTACCATTTGCTGATGAATTTGTAGAAGCTCTTTGCCAATTTGGCTTTAGAAATTGTATTTATAATTACTTTAATTTGTTCGTAATAATAAATTTTAACTATAATATTATTTTTCTTTTGTTTATATTAAGCGTTGAACAATTTAGTTTTGTCCCTTTTTACTATTTGTACCATCACTGGTAAGAATGTGCAAGTAATGTTAATAAAGCGAGTTTTCTTGTATGTCTGTTAAAGTATAGCTTTTTAGTAGAATAAGTTGAATTTTTCTTTTTGTATTGATTTTTTCGTTGAGAATTATGTATTTCTCTTTATGAATTTCAACCAATATTAACACAAAGAGAATAAAATATATAAAATAATTAAACTCCTCTTGTAAAAAAAATGTATGTACTGTGATTTTCACGTTTTCCTTTACTCAAATTAGTTGTTATCACTAAACAAGATCAAATAACTGGAATTAAGAGAGCAGAGCTAACAGTCTTATTGGAATTTGATTCTCTTATGTCATGAGAGTATGAAAAACATACATACGAAAAGGTGGTTGATTTTTTTTTTCTTTTTAAAATTGCAATTAATGTTTTTTCTTTCTTTTATGCACTTTTTTCTTTTTTGTTTTTAGGAATTTAAACAATTTAGTTTTATGTTTTTTTTTAATAAATGAAAATATATATATATAATATGAAAATATGTATACTTTGTATGTTTTTTTTTTTTTTTTTTTTTTTTTTTTTTGAGACTTACGTTTGAAGCAGTTCTGACGGTTCTGATAGGAATGTTTACTTACGACGGTGGAGGATTTGCCCAGTAGAATCTTATTGGTGAACACAAATTTTGGGCTAAGAATGTGACTTCCTGGGATGTTTTCTTTCAGCCACTTTTTATGGAACCGAATTTGATTGTGGAATATACTTGATGCTTATAATATGACGAACTGATGGTTGATTGGTTACTATATTTCTGTTTAGTGCTTATGTTTTTTTTTTCACAATTTTTATTAGGTTTGATTTTAATTATAAACTGGAACAGTTGATTTGGCTTTTTCAATGCCTGTTAATTTATGTTTGCTGAGTGATGGCGAAGCCTGGTTGGTTAAACTTGTTGAATTTTTGATTATTTTTTAACTGTTTAATTTTTCCTTTACGAATGTTTTTAATTCTTTGTTGGCACACTATTTTGATAATTATGGCATAGATAATGGTTGCTCGCGTTTTTTATTTGTATTAAACTTGTATTCTTTTTTATTTTATAGTTTTTTTTTTTTTTTTTTATTTTAAAATACGTTTGTAAGTAGTTATTTCACTTGTGCTATTTTTGATTTTGAAATGCGTTTAATTTAATTTCTTTCTTTTTTTTACATATAGATTTCACACGTTCACTTTGATTATTACTATTTATTTCTTCTCTATTCCTTTTTGTTATTTCTGACCTACGCCAACTTTTTATGAGTTAATTGGTTTCTTTTTGAGTAGAGTTGCCAATAATTAGTTATTTTTTTTTTTTCGATTTGTTTAATGATACTTGCTGATTCGTAAAAATTTAATAATTTTATTTAATTATTAATTTTTATATATTTCTTTACTCGAAGGACCATGTATTTTTTCGGAATAATTTCGTTTTGAAATTATACGATAATTGAAATAAGCATTCAGGGATGTTTCCAATTAATATAGAATTAAACGATTTAGATTTTAAATAATAGGATTTCAAGATTTTATTAGGATTCAAAGAAAAACGTGACGTTAACCTTTTATTGGTTGCCAGGAAAAAGACCGGAAAATCGCTAAATCGTTTTCTTTAGCGATCTTCGGGTTTTCGAAAACCTACTGACAATTATTGTTCAGTGGCAATGAATAAAATAATTCACAATATAAATATTTAAATTATAGCAAAATTCACAATTATTTTTTACATTAAATATTTACATTAGGTATAATAATAATTACTTTAAAAATTATATTATATTTCAATAGGTAATATTCAATTAATAATAAATTCAATTGGTAAATAATTAAAATGAGATTATTCTGATTTATTTTTATTGTTCAAACATAGTTTGAACACATATATAAATTATAAATATTCTACAAATGACATAATTACAAAACTTTATTAATATTTTGATATATTGCTCGAATACCTTTGTTTTCTAAACTGAAAAATTATATTTATCCAACAAAAATTATTAATCTTATAAATTTTAATCGAATATGTTAATTCGAATGACAACCTTAGATAACAGAAATATTTGCAATATACTATATTATAGTAGATTAAATAAATATTTTTCACACACATACATTCATATACATACATATGTAAATATTTGACAGCTATGAGTAATTAATTTATATTCTTAAAATTAAAATACGTTTTATATGTGTTTTTAGGTCGATTTTGTTGTTGGAATTACCTTATTAATTCTCCCCAAAAGTCATTGTTTAAATTAAAACACAAATGTCTTAGAATTAATTTTTTATTTTTATTTTTTTCTCAAAAATAGCGTCATTTTTATAACTGTAACTTTTTTCTTATTAACAAAATGTCATGAAATGTTTAATCCATATTAATATAATTTTATTATTGTTGTACTCACCTAATAAGTTGTATGAATTGTTTTTAATATTTATTAATATTATACATAATAAGTATTTATACAAATATAAATATTTAAATCCAAACAAAATACAAATTATTATTTCATTTAACTAACTAACAATATAAACATAGTATGTAAATCATTTGATGATTGGTAATCGAAAAGGAATTGTTTTATTCTTTTTTTTTCATTCTTTATTAATGTGAATACCAAAGTCGTTGACCGTTTCTTGATGACCTTCCATTGATTTAGTTAAATTAACTACAAAAATGTTATTTTATTATTTTTTGTTAAATTTAATAATTTTGATTAGCTAAAAATAGCTATATTTACTATAGTAGTTCCTATATATAAAATTTGTATTAATTATATAAATTATTTACTTACTACAGGTAATAGATGCTGAATGATGGATTTGAATCAAATAAAATATCATTCTTAGAGGAATATAATGTTATTTTGTGTAATTTATATTAATACTAAAAAAGATTTATTTGAATTAATATAAACATGTTTTTGTTTATAACAATAATACTCGTGTTAGCTGAAATATTGCAGTTATGTATTCATATATTCATTTTGTTATAAATAAATACCAAGAATATAATTTAAATATCTTTTAGTTGTATAAATCAAATTTATTATTATTTTTATGTTAAATATTTAATCCGGATAAAACATTGTTAAGTAAAACGAAGAAAAAAGAAGCAAAATTAATTCATAAGAAATTTATATTTTTTCTTTCATGTTAAACTAATTTATACCTGAGAAGATAGGTGGTGCAAAGCTATTAACTTACTTTAGTCTAAAATTTAATTAATAAGCTTCAGGCTTTATATAATTTTTTTTGTATGTAAGTTCCCACAGTTTAAAGTTACATTTGAACATCTTAGTTTGTTTTGTTCTTGTAAACTTTTAATTTATATAGTATATAATTTATAATAATTATAAATTAAATATTTATTGATTTTTTAAAGAAAGTGAATATTCTTAGATATTTAAATTTTATTAAAATATCCACCTCCATTTTAGATAATTTTTGCATTAAAAATTCATTGATTAAATTAATATCGTAAAATATATTTTAACTACATTCATGACTTTAAGAGTCTTTGCAAAAAAAAAAAAAAACTAATTTCAAGTTATACAATTCTACAATGGAATTTCTTAAGCTAAAAGCTCCAATTAATTTATATGGTTTTTAACATTTCATATTTATTTATTATTCATACATATGTTTGTCTTTTTTTTTCTGCACTCACATACACATAAAGACATAAATATTTGTATAATATTGAAATTAATTTAAATATTGAAAAACGAGATTAACCACTAAATCCACTTTTTATTTTTAACTAAAATTCAATATTCTAAACAATATACGAAAAATTATTGATTTAAAAGAACATTGAATATTAAATAAATTTAATAAATATTTAATAGAATATACACATGTATCTTCTATAAGACAAAAAAACATAAAAAATTGATACTCTTAATATAGACTTTTTTACATAAAAACTAGTTTTTTTATAATAGAACTAAAATTAGTAGTTAGTTTATTATTCTTATAAAATCAACTTTAATATAAAGAAAAAAAAAGACAAATTTTAGCATTAATTTTAAAATCTTTTAGGGCGCCACTAGTTCTAGGTATCTAAACTTATATAACAAATCGAATTTAAATTAAAAAACACTTTGAATATTTTTTATCATATATAAGATCCTCTTATAGTTCAATAAACCCTAAAGAAAATTAAAATCAAACAAAATTTTAATTTCACTTAAATTTTATTTTATAAAAATATTAAATTATAATATAAATTAAAGTTATAACAGTAACAATATCAGTTATGGTAAAATCAAGTTTTAAAATTTTACTTTCACAATAATACAAAAACAATTTAAATTTTATTGTTACGTTTACCTATAATGGAATTAATAAAACATTAAGCTTATAAGTAAAAGTTCTAAAATGCTTTCAAAAAAAAATATATAAAAATCATTTAATGTTATTTTTGCTTTTTCTCACAGAACTTTTTAACAATCTAGATTATAGATAAAACAATTCTGTCTACAATTGCTAATTAACACTTTTATTTAATATTCTAAATTGTTTAAAGTAATATAATCTAATTGTTTAAATGTTATATAATATCAAATACTTTTTTATTTTATAAGAGTGAAATCAACTACTACTAAACATCTTCATTTAATATGGCCATACGATATTAAACATTCACCTACGTGTCTACACCATTTCCAAAATATTTCTCATTTAAAAAAGAGAAAGATATAATTGGTCAAGCCCGAAAATTTGATACCCCAAAACTTTGAATTTGCATTAAAATGATTTCCAAAATTTTCGGAAATGGACCTTATATCGGACCTATGGCAATTTATGGACCGATCCTTATGAAATTAGTTAATATGATTTCTACTTATACTAAACTTATTTGCGTCAAATATTTAACTTGCAAAAATCGCTCATAAATGACAGTATCATGTAATTTATGTACGATTTTTACAAGTTAAAGTGATTTTCGAAAGATTTTCGAAATGAGAGCTATGCCTAATTGTGGACCGATCATCCTGAAATTTTGCACTCCGATTTAACTTTTTATAGAACTTTTTAACCAATTTCAATAGCGTTCGTCGTTATGTCAAAATTAAAAAAGTAAACAATTTCATCAAATTATTGAAATTTTAAAACACTATTATAGGGTACTATAAAGAGAAAATTTGGAATAAAAGTTTCTTAATTTTATTATATCGTGTACAGATGGAATCTTGTACATTAGTATCCTAAAGAAAAAAAATTAAAAAGTCGCTTCCAACGATGTGTTTATTATGGGAATATAATTTGAACAATTTTTTTTTTTAATTCATCTTCAGTTCCCAAAAAGGCTTGAACAATATATTTTTTATTTTCATTTTTATTTTGAATTTGCGAAAAAAAGAAATATTCGAGTAGTCGAAGAACTAAAATATGCAAAGTTTTGAACTGTTGAACAAATTTAAAGCAATCCAAAATTTTAAAATTACGATTTTTTCAAATATATTTGGGGTATTCACAAAGTGTGTTATCATATCGTATTGTCATAATGTCATAAAATTTTAGTTTATTTCACATCAAAGCAATAACAATATTTTTTATACAATGAAATATTTTAGGACATATAACAATACGACAAGATAGCACACTTTGTGAATCCCCCAATTATACTTTCCTCGATCATAAATAATTTATTTTGATTGAAATATTCTGGGTTTATACCTTGTTGAATTCCCTAGTTTATGATCTTTCCAAAATGGTCAAAATCAAAAAAATATTTCCCTACATTTGTGTAGCTTCCACAATCTAATAGAAATAAACCAAAAATTTTCCAAAATTTCTAAAAATATCATTATGAAATTTTTTTTTTTTTTTAATAATTATGAAATTTATTTGATTTTGTATGAAAAAAGTTAAGGAATAAATTTTTATGTTAAATCATACATAAGATATTCACCAGAATGCACCAAAAAATATCTCCTAATGATCAAAATTTCATTAATTTCATACTAAACATTTGAAAGGTCTTCCTACATCGATATCACAAAAAACAACTTCTGGGGACACTTGAGTATCCCATATATTTTTAGTTTAAATGGAATTCAAGCAAATGAAAATTAAAAATAATCTATTGGTACTTTCACAATTTTTTAATTAAAAAATAAACTTCACGTTTATACTGCAAGAATTTTATTTTGCAATATTTTTAACTGTAAGCAGAAGATGCGTATAAACGTATTAATAGATATGTCCCGTATTTTATAGTAGGTACTCTGTTTTCTCTAAATAAACAAAAAATGGGCATATTTAACCATTTTGTCATTTTTTACATCATTTTTTATAAATTTGAACCACAGATAAAATTTAGCAACTGATGGAATAGAATCGCACATAGGATGTTTTTTATTTAAAGTATAGTTCTTAATTGAATTTTGTGTGAAAGAAATAAAAATTCTATTGACAGGTCCAAAATCAGTGCATTACGAAAATCACCGGATTTTATGTAGATTCTGTAAAAACAAAAAATTATTACCTTTTATTTATACCCTACACCACCATAGGTGGTTTTTTGGCACGAATAATTATTTGGGAAATTGGTAATAATCGGTCCATTATTTCACCTAGCTCACATACAAATGTACTCTGGGAATGTTGGTTTAACGATTATAATGCCTTAAATATAGAAATATTTTGGTGTAAACAGGTTTTGTATAAGTATAAATGTATAAGTATAAATCCCAAATTTCATGACGATCGGTCTATAATTGACCATAGCCTCCACGAAAACCACTCTTCCAAAAATCACTTTAATGTGCATAAATCTCTTACAAATGTCAATATCAAGTTAATATTCGACTAAGAGCCCAAACACAACCAAACGGATTTCAACGTTGTTTTCCGCTCTAAGAGAGAAATGCAAATTAAATGAAGATGGAATCCAACAGCGGATTTCATATATATTTTGTTTTTGTTTCTTTATATTTTTTGTGTTTGGCAACAACAAAACCACATATATAAACAAATATTTATCTTTCTCTGTTAAATTCCATACATAAAAAATAAAAGGCAATTCTATCTATCTCTTTCTTTCTTATATAAATTTAATGTAAACTTATGTGATTCATTTTGCAACAACGGCAACACTGACAGAGAGGGAGAGTGAGAAAATGAGAGCTTTTGAGAATCCGTTGTGAAATTAAAATAGATTTTAATTTCCAGCGGATTCCGCTGTGTTGTTTTAGTTGTAAAATCTTCATATAAAAAAATTATCCGCTAGGTTGTGTTTGGGCTCTAAAATATGCTTTATATAAATGGAAATCACAGTATCAAATTTTATGAGGATCGGTCCATAATTTACCATAGCTCCCATATAAGCCCACTTTCGAGAATCCCCTTAAAGTAAATTCACATAAATCTTCTGTATTCGATTTTTTTATTTTGCACTTAGTGAAACAATCGGTGCATAATTGGACACAGGTCTATAAGACCCCTCCCCGAATTTGTATGCAGGGTATCATATGGTCCGGCTTAACCGACTATATCTTTCTTACTTGTTTCAAGTAAACATCGTTTTTTAGTTTTAGTTTATTTCACATCAAAATTTTATTCCCAGCAAAAAAATGATGCTTACATAAGCGATAATTAAATAAAATTTCAAAAATGCAATACAGTAAGTTATGGATTCTGCACAAAAAACACTCTTCCTTACCATAGTGCTCCAGAAAAGAAAAAAAAATCTCATTCTATTGCTTCTAGGCGGCCACCTGATTGATTAAATTTTTTTTTTTAATTTTAATTAAATATATTGTCATCCAATATATTTAATTAAAATGTGGTGTTTGGGAACTTTATTCTGGACATCGTAGTTGATTGCGATGCTCCTTTGTGTCCTACCAGCAGTCTGACGAATGCTCCCCAAGAGGAGTCTTATGCACCTATGATAATTTTTTTCACACTTTAAAAGAATTTATTAATACACCTGTTGACGATTCTCGTTCATTACCATCAAATTTATAACACAGAACTAAATCTTTATTAAATCCTAAAAACTAAGGAAGTTCCCAACAAACCCAATAATATCGTAATTATATCATAACATAAGGTACACTCTTTTATTTTTTGTGATTTCAGAAAATTCTGCTTAAAAAATATAATCTTCATATAAAACATAACACAAAATATTTTTTTCTACAAAAATTTTCAATTAATTTTTATTTTCCTAAAAATGTTTGAAGTTTTTTTTCTAAGGAAATAATTATTACGATATTTTATCATATAATTTAAGAATTATGATATCATTAATGATAATGATAATGAAAATTTATTTTTTATTTTTTAATTGTACTTTGGAATTCAGAAAACGAAAAAACGCAAGGAAAATTTTAGTATCTTAACCGATATTGATGTATAAAACATATTTCTGCGTCTTTATTGTCCTTTAAAAATTAAAGCACAAACGGATATTATGTTTCTTGCTTTTTGGATGACAATATATAACACCGCAAGTTATTTCAAGCATTAATCTGGATAACATTTTTGTAAAATTCAATAAAATAAGTAAAGTAATTTTTCCTTTGGAAATGGTGTATACTAGATAAAATTTTTGTGATTCTCGCTTTCAATAGTACCTTTAATTTTTTTTTTTTTTTTTTTGGTTACTTTTTTATTGCCACCCCTGGATGACAGCATCATTTAAACTTTTTTAACAGTCACAAATTGAACAAAAAGCTTTTATCATCATTTTAATTAGTTTAGAACTGGTTAAGACTAAAACAAACACAAACAACTTTTATTTAAATAATTTAATGCAAATTAAAACAAAATTTTCAAAATGCATAAATTAACAAAAATATTTATAAATGTTAAATTCCTTTGTAGTTAAACAACCTACTACAAGTGTGAAATAAAGATTTTATTTAAACAAACAAAAATCACATTCACACAATGATGTAATAAATATCCTTAAAATACTTTACTACTGTGTATTAACATTGGCAACACATACACACAATTAGTAATGGAGACACATACACATACAATTGCCTAACAAGTTATTAACATTTAGAAGTTAAACTTGTTGACCTTTGCAGGATTTGCAAATAAATTCTAATATTCTTAGTCATTTTAAAATGACATAAATACAATTTGGAATTTTTGTGGACAAATTGCAAGAGAGATAATAATTCTAAATGAGAGTGTGTAAGAAGTTCTTACTAAGAACCGGATATACTTATAAGTATATTGTATACATAAGCATGTATGTATGCATGTACTATATATAAAATATTGTTAAGATATACAATGGATACATACATACATTTATATGTACATATTTATTTACTAAAAAGTGTACCAAATTATTTATTAATCTGACAAACCATCATAAATCAAATCAGTTTATTCATCTTAATAAACATTTTTATTTTGTTTTTGGGATTTGCAAATGTCAACGAACAATGACAAATGAATATAAACACACACTTTAAATGTTAAAGTAATACCAAACACATACATAAGTAGGTACTCTTTAAATGGTTTTAATAATTGTCTTTTTTTACATTCTTTTCACCATATTGTTTCATTTAGCTTAAAATTTAGAATTCCCAGTGATCTAATTTTTTAACATCTTGAATGATTTTTTGAAAGGAAACCAAAATTTGTTTGAATATTTATTATTCACACTCTACCCACAGGTTTTCATACATATTTTAGCCTTGGCAAATACCACTATTTTATTATTTTGTTTTTGTGTGGTGAATAATTTTAATACTTTTTGATACATTTTATTTATTTATTCGTTGTTTTAAGCAAAATTAATAAAGATTAATTTTAAACATTCTTTCTTTAATTTGCTAATAACTTTATCTAATTTTTATTACCTTTACTTAAACACACGCAAAACTTTTAAAGAATTTTTGTATAAAGTTCCGCACAAATATTATTAAAAGTTTAATAAACAAATTTAATAAAAAAAATAAAAATTTGAATAAAAAAATATATAAACATGTCAAGAAAACTTCTTTGCTTTCTAATATTCTTGTTTAATTTTTCATCTTTATTTGAAGTTTTCCGAGCACTTTTTTTTAGCTAAATAATATAATTCATATTTTAAATTATTACTTTATATTTATGAAAAAGTTTAAAAGTTCTCAACATATAAATAAATTAATAAATCATTTAGAATAAAAGAAGAATCCATGAGATCTAGGTACAGATTATGAAATTATTTTATAAATAAATTTTAACACAATTGGCGCCAACAGTCCGTTAAAATAAGTCGCAATAAAAAATAAAAAAAAAAACTATGATTATTCATAAAATTAAAATAAAATTTAAATACTAAAGTATTTTAAATATATATAAAGCTATAATAAAGAAAAAATTGTTTCCATTCATAAAAAATAAATCTAAATAATAAAATTCAAAAGATTTTAATATATTATAATAATATTATATACTTAAGTAAACTGATTATTTCAAAATACATATATTGTATTAAAAAATACACATATCTTTTGCTAATTTGTATGTCCTTTACCAAAGGTGCCAAGGTTATATATTACCTTTAAATTTGTTATTACGCACAGAGGGGTGTAATTGAGAAAAATGGCGATTAATTGAACATGACAAATTAATATTTTGAAAAAATAATTGACTCTAGGTGAAAGTAGATAAAATAAAGCACTATTATCTTTTCAAAGAAATTTTAAATTTTGTCCACTCTTCGATTCCACAATTTTCATCCGATTTTATCAAGCGATACCTTTTTGTTTTACAAATGAAGTATAGAATTAGATTATGTATTAAAAAAAGTATGTCTTTTAATAAAGTGTGGGTCAAAAATAGATGTAAATTCAAAATAATAGAAGAAAAAATTCAAAAACTGAACTTGTGTCTTAAATATTCAAGATAGTTTTGCTGTTTATTTAAATGAATATGGGCAATTCTCTTTTTACGTTTGCCTTTATGAAACCGAACTTCAACCTCAAATGTTTTTTTAAATTCGGACTTTTTTAAACAACCTTTGATGCAATTATGTTAACAACACTTTTTGCTGTAATAGAAAAAAAAAAAATTCAAGACCTGAAACGGTTCGATGTGGTACCGGCAAGCACCCAAAGTCAAGAATTCCAAAAAAAAAAAAAAAGTGTTTGAAACTAACAAGTTATTTTCCTTTCTTTTGATTGTTGTTGTAATCGCAGATTATAACATAAGTGTTCAATTCTTCTAATGTAGACTATAAACACTTGTAGAAAAGGACCAGCATGGATTTAATTAGCATGCAATTAACCAGTGTCAAATTGTGTTGTGCAAAAGTCGTGAAACCAAATTTTAAAAAATTTTAAAATTTTGCAGTTTTTTCAGTGGGGATTTTACGCTGTTTCGGGTATTTCAAAATTCAAAGAAGAGCCCAATAGCTCTTGAATTTGTGCAACGTTCGACATCGACATATATCTCGTTAAAGTGCCCTCAACAGAAATGCTGTAGGAGGTACCCAAACTTGGAGAGAAAAAACGTGAATGGCTCCAAGAAGTGCCTTTTTCGCGAGGCACACTCGCAACGTTATTTCAGTGAAGCTAGAGACTAGCGTTATCAAAGAAGGTTTCCAAATGACATTTAAAAATCATTGTGGAGTTTTAAAATATTAATTTGCTAAACGTGTATAGCTATTTTAAAGAATTCAGCAATTTTGCATATTTTATTATAGCAGATGTTGGCGTTATAAATCAATTTTAAACTGAAATAAGTTCCTGCGAATTTCACTAAAAATATTCATCAACGGTTTTCATGGGCTAAGATCGGGATTTTTTAGTTTAACATTAATCGTCGAGGCACACCCAAGGCGCTAATTAAAATTTGCGATGATATATGTCAATCTGTAGCTGCTTTAATATCCTATATCAAAATCAATATGGCGTTCGAAAAAAAGTACGATTTTTCATTTAATGCAATTTAGAGATTTGACTAAGTGCAATTAAAAAATATATATAAATGACATTGTCTTATGACTTATTTAAAAAAAAAAAAAATATGCATTTTGCAATAAATGGATGAATACAAACAACACTACATCACTAGAAACTGAATTTTGCAAACTTTATAAGAAGGTTCAATAATTATTAAATTGCTAATATATCCACGCATACTTAACTTATCGCGATATTTTTAATTTGTATTTTAGATACAGCATTGTTGAGTACATAAATGCAATAATTTTTGATTTAGGACTATAAATAGAATTTTGGCAAAAGTATAAAAGTATACTAATCGACTCAGAATCACATTTTAAACCGATCTAACGATGTCCGTCCGTCCGTCTGGCTGGACGGCTGGCTGTCCATGTAAACCTTGTGCACAAAGTACAGGTCGCAATTTTGAAGTTAATTGAATGAAATTTGGCAGATGGTACTTTTATGATACAAGGACGAAGCCTATTGAAATTGGTTATGATCGGTCCATTATTTCACCTACCCCCCATACAAATGTCCCCCCGGAATAGAGTTCTCACACTTAAAAATGTCTTAATATTAGGAATATTTTAATGAAATTCGGTCCAAAAAAGTTTTGTGTAAGTACCAATCTTTGTACCAAATTTTATGAAAATCGGTCTACGATTGACCATAGCTCCCATATAAACCCCCCTTCCGAAAATCACTTTAACATGCATAAATCACATACGAAAGATAGTATCAAGTTAATATTCGACTCAAAGAAGTTTTATATAAGTAGAAACATTATTGCTAAAATTTATAAGAATCGGTTCATAATTTACCATAGCTCCCATATAAACCCACTTTCGGAAATCGCCATATAATGTATAAAATCAATAATATATTATTATTAACCCATTATTCTGTACTTGTATACTTTATTTTAGATTTAATAAAAGTGTTGGTCTACAGCTCTAATATAAATACACTTTTCGAATTTGTGTGCTCATACGCAATGGTGTAGGGTATCATATAGTCGGTCTTGACCGACTATATCTTCTTCTCTCGTTTTTTTTTTTTAATTTTTATCTTAAACCACAATAACATTGATGCCGTTCGGTAAAAATCATTCACGCGAACTGATCTGTAATCCACTAGAGCCAAGGAATATTGGTACTAAATATCGTTGATGTGCCATTTAAAAATTTTCGATATTTTTTTGAACATCAAAAGTAAACGAGTTTGAAGAATTTCCCATATATACTTTTTAAAAAGGATAATTTCTTGTCTTTCTAATACAGTTTAAAAAATTTAATTTGGTCAACTGGTATTCTAGATATAAAATTTGAAACCGCGAAGTCCGAAAAAGCGTTCATTCGGATATAACTCCCGAATTTAAAGGTATATTTAAAATTCTAAAAATGGTATAATAATCTACTGACCATTATCTATAAACTACACTATATTATATTCAAATATTTTTACTGTTGTAAAAAAATATTTTAAAAATCGCTAAAGTGTAAAATTAATTTGGATTTCGATATGCTCTACTTCTATTATTTTTATGCAATGACAAGTGCACAAATTACAAGCATGTACTCATTTGTGCTACATAGTGTATGTAGGTGAGCTATGGTCAATTTTGGACCGATCGTCATGAAATTAATTGTTGCGATTTTTGCTTAAACAAAACTCACCAGTTCTAAAATTTTAGAACACATTTACAAGCGTTTGATACATTTTCGAATTTCTCTCGTTTATATTTAAAACGGCGAACTATTATTATCTTAGTGCTGGTTATTGATGTACAGACAGCCGGACAGACAGTTATTTAGGCTAAAGGAAAATATTTATAAATTTAGAAAGTATTTATTTGACGAACTGATGATCTAATTATTACAACCAAATTATAAAAAATGCTCTCGACCCCTTCCCTGAATTAAACACCATTGTTGGCCTTTCTAACCCAATGTGCGTTGTTGCGTTTTCGCATTACTAAATTTACCATCTGCTAATTTATTATACCCTACACCACCATACGTGGTTGGGGTATTATGCGGTTGTGCTGATGTTTATAATGCATAGAAAAAGTTATCCAACACCTACCTTAAAATATACCAATCGACTCGGAATCACTTTTTAAATGGATCGATGTCCGTCCGCCTGGCTGGCTGGATGGCTTTCCATATAAACCTTATGCACAAAGCAATTTCGAAGATACGAGTATTTTAATGAAATTTGACACATGGTACAAGGTAGATTTATGATACAAGGACGAAGTCTATTGAAATTGGTTGTGATCGGTCCATTATTTCACCTAGCCCCCATACAAATGTCCCCCCAAAAAAGAGTTTCAACACTCGAAAATGCCTTAAAAATGAGAATATTGTAATAAAATTCGGTGAGAATTACTTATTTCGTATAAGTAATAATCCTAGTACCAAATTTCATGAAAACCGGCTCACAATTGACCATAATTCCAATATAAATCCCCTCTTCCGAAAATCACATTAACGTGCATAAATTCCATACGAATTTTAGTAATAATCGACAAAAATATGTTTTATGTAAGTTGAAACAATATTGCCAAATTTCATAGAATTCAGTACATAATTTAGCATAGCTCTCATATAAACCCACTTCCGGGAATCGCCCTAAAGTGCATAAAATCATCTAGATGTTATCAACACATTATTTTATATCTGTATATATTATTTTCAGTGTTGCCACTTTGTGTGTAATTACACGTGTGTAATTTTTATTTACATGTGTAGCCCATGTGTTATTATTTCCATGTGTAATCTGTGTGTAATTTTAAGTCTAAGTGTAATGAAGTTAATTTTTCCTTCTTAAACATTAATTTAATTTGACAAAGTTTCTTTTTACAACACTTTCATGAAAAACACTCCACTTCCTCAGAAAAAACTATTGTTCTTGAATCTTGTAGGGAATTTTACTTAGAAATACATCAGATTAAATGTATATTTGATTTTACCGAAAATTGTCCAATCATTTAAACCAAAGGAAATGCCCATACTTTAGATAATGACAAATTTAATCGCAATATAAATTAAGAGTCAGAAATATACTGGCCAAAAGTTTTTATTTAATGGGAGAAAAATTGTTTTAAATTAAAAAAAAAAAGTAATTCAATTCATTTTAATTTACGTTTTTCTAATGCATCAGCAGAAAGATTATTTAGTAATCTGATTAATTTGAAAACAGATAAAATGTATTCCGAAGCAATATCAGCAATTTTTTACAAAGGAAAGAATACTTCGAAATAATACATTTCATGATTATAGTTCGATATAATATTTTTGTTCTAAAAATTATTGGAATTTAAAATAAATAATTTATTAACATTTCCGGGTCCAAAAATGTTATGATTTCTAAAATTCTCTAAAAATATTTCCAAACAAAAACATATAGTCACCCAAATCTTCTGAATTTGTCATCAAAATTTGAAAAATAAACTGAACCAAATTTAAAAAGTTATCTCAAGGTAATAGGGTAGTGGTTGGAAATGAGTTAATATATTTATAAGCGTTTGACCTTTTTTGCAGGAAAAATTTTATATGAAGGCCGACAGAATCAATTGTTCGATTATAATCAATTTAAACACGTTGGATTATTTACCCATGAAAACCTCACATACCAAATTTCAATAAATTATTTTAAAAAGACATTAGCAGAAATTTTATTTGGCTAAATAAAATATGTAACTTTAAAAAGTTTTTAAGAAACCCGAAGATCCATATCGGGCATAATCGTCAAAGTTTTGCTATTTATATTCAATAGGGTGGGTCAGTTTGTTCGAGTGAGAAAAAACGTAACAGGCGTATAGCAAAATCGAAATCTGCCATTACCTAGCAAAATGTTCAAAATAGCGTTCGAGATATAGCTTTCCAAGACTTAAGGTTTAACCTTTATTTATAAAAAATGTGGAATGCCATTTTGAAGGCATTCCACATTACCTCATTACCTATTATTTGAAACCTAATTCGGATCTGTATCTTGAGTGGTTTTTGAGATAGCAGCAGTTATATCAAAACACTGTTGTTAAATTGAAAGATTTTCCCCAATTTCCATGTCTCTCGGCGCACAGTGTCACATTTGGCAGTTTTAGAACGACAAAAATCCAGTTTTGGAGTTATTAGTCTGAAATGATATATTCTGTTAGTAGATAAGAATTTAAACACTCCCACTTAAAATGGGCGGGTAGAATCACTGCCACTCCCATACTGAGAAAAATTACTTTTTGTATATGATTTTTTGACATATTTTTTTAAATTTTATTAAAATAAAAGATAATTTAAAAGTAGGCGTGGCAGTATCTAATCACACCAATCACAATATAACATTTGCGTAACAAATTCTTAAAAAATTGCTAATATGAGGTACCGCATATTTTTCTTTAATATTTTCAAAGATCGCAAAAAGTCGCAGCCAATATTCTCAAATACAAATTCATAGATGTTCTTTTATATAAGAATCGTATTTTTAAATTGGAACTCGTTTGAACTTTTTAGTTACAGTCCATTAAATATAGAATATCCGAATAAATATATTTTTTTATATTATGATTTCTATTAAATTGAAAACAATATTTCCAGTATTGATTTTATAGCCTATCAAATTATAATAGAATAATTTGAATACATTTATTATTACATGCCAAAAAATTCATATCAATATCTGCAGTATTTGCTGAGATATTTGAAGTTGAAGTTAACATACTTCTTTACAAAAGTTGTAAATCAAATTAAAATATTTTTAAAAATTTAATCTTTGGAAATCCATAATTCGCGTTATAGACACTTTCCAATACTTTAAGTATTTTTTCCATAATATATGATATGTTAACTATTAAATGCGAAAAGATTTACTGCAATGAATAAGCTTTCATTTTCGCATTTTTGTCGTTCTAATTTTGATAAATGTGACACTGTGCGGCGTTAGCTAAGTTTTGATTTTAGACCCATAGTTTCTTAGATAAGTTTTCTTAGAACTTATTGTAGATTACATTTTTGCTATATGCCTATCTACAAAAAGAATTGACCCACCTTAATATTCAAAGTTCGATATAGCAAATACCGATATAACGAATATCCATTATAACGATGGAGCAAATATTTACATTATATACCTTCTATAATGCTAAAGAAAAAATTTCACATCCGATATAACAAATTTGAAGACAAATAGTTCCTAAGTTGCTAAAATATTATAATTATATTTTTTCTTAAATAAAATACAATAATTTAAAAAAAAAAAAAAAAAAATTCAGGAAAAGTACTATTTAAAAACTTCTTTTTTCCAAAAATAAAAATAAGTAATAATTTTCAGTAATAGACCAACTTTCACCAAAAATAATTTTGCAACAAATAAAACACAAATTTAAAAAAATTAGATTTTTTTTTTTTTTTGACAATGTCAAAGAATTTTTTAAAAATGATTTAAAATTTAGTCTGAAAATAAATTTATTTGAGTGGGGTTCTTTCTATAAATCGACTTCACTTTTTGTCCAAAAATCAACGTTTTTATTTCCAGACAGTCGAATAATCGAATAATAAATGCAAAACCCTTAAGGTTTCTTCATTTTTGGGAAATTACTTTTTAATCTTTTCAGTATACCAGTATTCCAGTTAAATTGTTGGTTTCTGACTTTGATATTAAACAAAACTCTGATATAACGGTTTGGATCTTAGCTATTTACATAAAGTGCTACCAAGTCTCACCATATTATACTACCTTGATAAAGCTGCCATATCAGTTAGTTTTCATCTTAGCAAATAAACAAACCACACTAAAAAAAACACAAACACGACGAACAAGAAATTGGTTCGCGGCGAATATGCAACACACAAACTAATGTATTTATTATGAACCAGCGGTTCGCCGTTGTTCGAGATTCGCTTGCAAACGCTTGCAGTGGTTCGACGCCTATACTTTTATATGAAGATGACGACAACAGATTTTAGGCAGGGGTATCAAACACCTGCAAGCGCATTTGAAATACACATAAATTGGAATTTGCAGGTGCTTGCAGATTCTCGCCGCGAGAAGAAAATCTGTGATTTTCTCACATTGTGAGATAAATAAAAGTTCAAAGAGAAAATTAATAATATTATTATTTATATATTATCATTTATATTAAAAAATATCGTTATTTTTTAATAAAAATTACTGGATGATTACGAGATTACTACAATTATATATAGAGTATTATTATAAAAGCATTTTAAAATTATTGATTATTAATTGAATTTCAAGTGTTCACGTTATAAACCAAATTGGTTATGATCAGTCTATTATTTCACCTTGAATTCATGTAAATATCCCGCCGGAACAGCGTTTAAATACTCATTTTATACATTATTTACGCTACGATTTTGATGAAGTTTGGAACAAATCAATTATAATAGAGAAAATCAGAATATAACATTTTATCGCATAAAAGTTACATTAATAGTTATATTTGACAGAAATAAATCTTATATAATGATAGGAACAGACAGAAGTCATTTTCGAAAAACTCGAAAATTACAGCGACAAATTTGGCAAATTTCGGCAAACAAACATGGCGGTTTTACATGCATTTTTCAAAAATGTTTGACAAATCGTGTGCCCTAGGTCGGCAAATTTCGCAAATGCACTTGAAATATACATAAACGAAAACTTCCCTAATTTGGCAAATGTAAAGAATAATTCTGCTTCTCAGTTCTGCCGCAGCGCAAAACAAAATAAAATTCTAATTTAAAATTTTCTCTTTCATTGTTTTACTTGTGAAGTACAAATCATCTTATGACGGATTAAATCAAATTGAAATTAAATTTTAAAGTTTTGTGAAGTTTTTTTAAATACAAATTTAAAACTTATAACTTTTTTGAAATACATCTATATATGTATATATATAAAAGAGTAACGTTACTGACTGACTGAGTCATGATCCCACAGCCCAAACGGATAAAGCTAGAAATTTGGAACGGATATAGATATATTGATCCACTAAGACGGGATTTTTGGAAATTCGAATGTTTAGGAGGTAAAAAGGGGAAAAAGCGGGTAAAATCGGTAACCTTATAACTTGTAAACTAATAAAGATACAAAAAAAGTTGAATAGTTATCGTTATTCATTTAAGAAATAATTGTACAGGTGTCTGGTACTTTTTTGAAAATCGGCCGTTTTAGGGAGAAAACGGGTAAAAACTGTCTTTTGGTACTTTTTTGGCGTATTCATAACTTATCAAAATATGAGAAATTTAAATTTAGTACTTTTTAAAAATTCAAACGTTTAAGGGGTAAAATTCGTACCTATTTTTGGTACTATTTACATAAAACATTTTTTTATATTTATTGAAATATAAATATTTTAATAATTAGACATTTTTGGGAATACAGTTTTTGATACTTCGATGGGTGAAAAAAAAAATACCAAAAAAGAGGGAAAAGCCGGGAAATGACATTTTATTCAAACTTTATAATGAATTCTCAATAACATTAAACATATAAACATGTAATTAAGAAAATGTAGATAAGAATTTACAAGAGTGATGAAAGATGTAGCAATTCAAGAGGATGGACTTCGTGGTAATTTTTTCTTGGTACTTGGTACTTTTTTTTTCATTTTCTGTAATATTTTACCTAGAAACATAAAACTAAATACACATGGTCCGATGTTGGAAAGATTCCACAAGGGGAACTTTGTGTTACTTTTTCGTTCTTCTAATGGTACTTTTTGAATTTTCTATAATTATGAACATAGATACATGAAATTAGGAATATGTGGTCCTTAGTTAATGAGAATCCATAATAGAGAATTTTGTGGTACTTTTTTGTTCTTCTAATGGTATTTTTTGAATTTTCTATAATTATGAATCTAAAAATATAAAATTAAGGACATGTGGTGCTCAGTGAATACGAATCCATAAGAGAGGACTTTGTGGTACTTTTTTCTTCTTCTATTAGTATTTTTTTGCATTTTCTGTAATATTTAACTTAGAAACATAAAACTAAATACACATGGTCCGATGTTGGAAAGATTTCACAAGGGGGAACTTTGTGGTACTTTTTCGTTCTTCTAATGGTACTTTTTGAATTTTCTATAATTATGAACCTAAAAACATGAAATTAAGGACATGTGGTGCTCAGTGAATACAAACCCATAAGAGAGGACTTTGTGGTACTTTTTTGTTCTTCTAATGGTACCTTTTAAATGTTTATTATTATGGATCTTAAAACATGAAATTAAAGAAATGTGGTCCTAAATGAATGCGAATCCATATGAAGGGACTTTGTTGTACTCTTTTTGTTGTTCCTATGATACTTTGTTAATTTTCCATAATTATGAACTTGGAAACAGGAAATTTAGAACATGTGTTCCTAAATGAATGCGAATCCATAAGAAGGGACTTTGTGGAATATTTTCGTTCTTCTAATAGTACTTGAATGTTCTGCAATTTTCATCCTTAGAAACATAAAATTGAAGATGCAAGGTCCTAAGTGAATCAGAAACCTTAAAATGGATTTTGTGGTATTTTTCTTTATTCTAATATACTTTTTTGTTAGAAAAAAGGCCGGGGTATCAAACACCTGCAAGCGCACTTGAAATGCATATAAAACTATTTTCAGTTGCTTGCAGAGTCTGGAGTTGCCAGATTTGCCGATTTATCTGCATTTTGCCGATTTTTTAACATAAAAATTCCAAAGAGCGATTTGTCGATTTTTATCTTCAAAATGACGATTTTTTAAAATAGATATTTACATCACTATTTTAAATATATCCCAGCAAAAAGTGATCCAAAAAAAAAAAAGAAAAATTATTATTTTAGTATTGGCGACAAGATTGTTTTTATTATTGAAATATGCTCAAAAAAAAAAAAGCGTGTACACATAAAAATAAACATTATTTTATACGTTATTTTATAAACTTAACTATAAAAGAAGAAAGTAATAATATTTAATATTAAAGAAAAAAAAAGGATCTTTTTAGTGTAACAAGTGCAGTTTTTTTTTTTTTTCTTCAATGTTAAAAGAAAAATTTATAAATTAAATAAAACATAATTAAAACTATTCAAAATAAATTTTAAATAGATCTAATTCAGATTATTTTATTATTATTGGTGAATGATAAGATTATTGTTGTGCTTTTATATTGGAAAATAAATTATAAATTATAAATTGGGCCTCCGTCAGAAAATACTTTTTATGTGTATACCTTTCATATAGAGTTATAAAATTGCAATTTGAGAACATAACAAAAAAAAAAAAAAGAAACAAATTTTTCCAAAATTTATAAAATTTTAAGGGTTTTTGGGCTTAACTTTGCCCAAACTCCTCCGGCTTTACTTTATACGCATTTGCATTAAGATTTATTTTTAAAACATTAAAAAAATATAAAGCCCAGAACAAAAAACTAATTTCATCAGTGAATAAATATTGCCACATTTTTGAAAAAAAAAAAAAAAATTTAAATTTGTTTAAAGTTGCAACTTTACATTAATATAACTTTTTAACGGCTTCATATATTTATATGATTCCTGCAGCAATATTCTAGAATTTTTAAGGAATCTGGCAAATATTTTAGAAAAAATCTAGGGACAATGTCCGAATATCTCTTAAGCTAAAAGAGATAATCTACATATGTAAGCTTATCTTTTCTGTCATATCATAAATTAATTTTTGACAATTTCTCAGAGAAATTACATACCTGAGATGATCAAGTTTGGATCCCACTACCCACCTGGCTTGCTAGAGACCTGTGCTCCATCGAAACACCTCACCTCTGACCATGTGATATATTTCAAACGGTTCAAAAGCTACAGAATTATTTAAAAAAGACGTTTTGGAAACTGTGTACTACTGTGTACTACGAATAAAAATTTCTCCCAATATTCCAAAACGAATCAATTTAAAAAAATGTAAAATTTTCCTAATTTTTAAATAAAAAATTCAAAAATATTGATTTTATAAAAAATAATAAAAATTGAGATAAAAATTTATGTTTTCTAAAATTTCTCAATTTTTCAATAAAAGTACCAATTAGCAATTAAAAGAATCAAATATCCAAATATGCAATAATACTGACAAATTCAGTCTACATTAAACAAATCTTAATCTTGATAAAATTTTGACGTTTGTCTTGACAAAAATTCGTCTAATGTAGACTCGAAGTAATAACAAAATAATGCAACCGCTGGGTTAACATCGTTTATACGTTGCGCAGCTGTCAGTCGCAGTTGAAGCGAAAGTATTCTATGTAGGCACAAAGAGAATACATATTAATCCATTAGACGATCTGTGTAGAACAGAAATTGAAAATTTCCTTGTTGTGTATGTCAAAAGAGCGAATTCTCTCTGCTATGAGTGCTATGGGTGCCTACCAATGCTTTAGAGTATTGAGTATTTAAACCCAATAAAATACTAGCTTTTCAGGTGGTTGGGTCGAGCCGCCGATTATTTTTAAAAGCCGCCATGGAAATTTTAGCTTAACATGACTTAAATACAGCCGCCGACTTTTTTTTTTTTTGGTGACTTTTAATAAATTCAATGTAAAACCTTTAGTAAATTCATTATATTCTTGAAATTTAAAATTTTAATATTAATTTTTATTTTTAGAATTTTTATAACTTTCCTTATGACATTTTTACCAGAGCTGCTGTCTCATGAATTTTAGCGGCAAGAACCTGCTCCCTATGGCGATGAAATGTGCTACAACTGACGAATTATGCTGCGCTGCACTGATGCATGAAACGACGTATGATCCATGATGGAATTAGTTTAACAAGGTGTATGCATAAAAGCAACAACTACAACAATGAAAAAAAAAATTGTGTAAATTTTCTTTTCTTTATTATTATTTTATTTTTATTTTTTAAAGAGAAAATGAATACAAAAAAATTCGAAGAAAATTTAAAATAAAATTTATTGACTTTTAGAAAATAATCCTTTTCATTTAATTATAATTAAACTGTAAATACATGCATACATATGTATATTTTTAAAATATATTTTTGAGCATAATTTTAGTTTAAAATTAAAAAAAATATATATATATATATTTTCGTTTTACCTCAAAAACTTCTTGAAATTTGTAACTTTTTTTGTTAAAAATTTATTATGATGAACTTTTCTTTCTAAATACTCATACGAATAAAATGTATAGGTACATATTGCACACAAACATATTGTTCATGCAACACTTAATACGCCAAAGTTTAACAGACCCAAAAGAATTAGAGACTTCAAGAACTTTGGTTTGGGTTTTTTCATTACTTCTTTTTTAAGTTTTTCCCCCTCATGCTAAGGTTGATGGAGCACCACAATCTATGTTTCATTAAATCACTAACAATCCAAACACTATAATAATCATATTCCATATGTGAATGTCCATATTAACATCCATTAACTAGGTTTACATATGTATGTGTTTCTTTCAACGTTTTTATGTGTAGTGGTGTTATCATGGTCTTAACCCATAAATATTTAAAAATTTGTTAAATTCGTTAATGCTTCCATGATCAAGTTAATGAGTCTCTGTCTTTCGTCTTCAGTTAAGACTTAAAATACACAAACACTATTTTTTATTAAGAAATCTTTATATGTAAGTCAAAGAACACACGCCAAAACTAATTCTTATTTCTTTGTAGTTAATATGGGTACTTTGTATTTAGTTAATAAGTATGAATATGTAAAATATTCATAATAAAAAATTGTTAATTTAAAAAGAAAATGCAAAATTTAAAAGAAAATATTACTACATAGTGAGGAAGGGCTTGTTTTATGGTAATAAATTTTATTTAAGAATACAAATTTATTTTTTATTGTTTTTGTGAATGAAACCGTCTTATCTAAGAAAGACTTTGGTTATATTATGGCACGAGTTAAAAATATTAGAGTGGCACTGATTAACATAATAGTATTTTTGTAAAATGTTATGAACAATATCAAAGCTTTAAAGTTATATAACACTGAAAAAAGTAATTTTAATGAATGAAGTACATTAACTGAAATTCATAATTTTTTTTACAAGAATTAATTTAATAATAATTTAATGTACGAATTCATTGTTTCAATGAACATATTTATTAAAATTCAATGCAAAAATTAACCCTATTATGAACATTGCATTGAAACCAGCCATTAAATTTATTACTTAATAAAATAAGTAAATGAGTTATTTGATTAAATGTATTAGCACATTGAATTCGTTTATTCAGTGTACTAATACATTGATTTAAATAAGAAAAAGCATTAAGCAATGAACAAAAACATTGAATCAATGAAATATTTCATTAAATTATGTTAAAATAAATTCTTTCTAACAGGAAATAAAGTTAAACGTAAAAAAGAAACGAGAATTCGAGCAGCATAATTGAATACACCAAATAAAATGAATTACTTAAAAGCAGGAATTTGGAGACTTGCCTTCTTAACATGTAAGTTTAATAATGTTAATAGTTTTAAACAGTTTTTAAAATATTTTTTAAATATTTAACTTATATTTGTGTAGATAAAACAATAAAGATGCAAAGTAATGTGTTAATAGCCTCAAATATCATGATTTCAAAAAATATCGTGAATTCAAAAACCAAATGGATTCTAGACGTAAGTATTCATAAATATATAAAATATTTTAATTTAATTCTTAATAAAAATATATTACAGACTGATCAAGATTTGGACACTACATCCGGTGATCGCCATGGTATTCTTTGTAACTATCTGGAACATTTTATGAAAATGAGGGAATTTCTATTGAAAAAAAAATTAAAGGTAACTAGTTAAACAAATTTTCAGTAATTTAAACGAATTTTAAAAATATTATTTATTAACTTTTTTTCGATCAGTATAATGCTGTTGCCATATTAATGTGGTGTCTAAATGGATATTCCATACCATCATTGAATAATATAGAGAAAAACAGGAAGTACTTTATAAATTAAATAACAAAGCAAACACGAAAATATATTTAATTTTTGCTTATATTAACTCAATATAATACAATTTTATCTTTTAATTTGAAATAAAATAAAAAATAAAAATACAGAACAAGCCTATTATAATATATTTTCAATGTATAATTTCATTGGGACAAAATATGAGTTCATTGAAATCAATGTACTGTTCACTGGAATTATTTATTTTATTTAATGATCGTGTTCATTGATTCAATGTAAGTATAAATTTAATCAATGAAACATATACATTGAATTTTAATATTAATGTATAGAATCACATTTAGTGTACAAATTCATTGATTCAATGAACTTTTTCATTGTATTTATGTACCTTTTTGGTTCAGTTAATAAGCTAATAATATAATTGTTTTGGGCTTGAATACTAAAAAGCAAGAAAACATATCAAAAGATGTTAAAAACCTAAAATATCTTGAAAAATTTATAAATATTTTTCCCCCCTTTGTCATCACTACTTAGAGCCCATTTACATTGGGGATTTCTCTTGGAAAAAATCGCTGCAACTTTTACGTTTGTAGGCAAGAGGTGTAGATAAGCAATCGGGGTAAGAAAAGTTTATTTTTAATTTTTCTGATTTCTTGTTTTTTGTCAAACATTTTTTAAAAAATTTCACAATACAAAACTTCAAAACAAAATATCATAAAAAAAACGCAGCAATAATCCCCAGTGTAAATAAGCTCTTACATTAGAAATTGAGGACATTTTGTATTAAATCAATAACATTACTATATATTTTTGTTTTTTAAATTTTATTTTATATATTTTTTTTTAATTTTAAAAGTAACTCTGATGGATTAGAAGTTCCCTAATATGAGGCATGTTTCAATTGTTGAATATTTATGAAGATATTAAAAGCTCTACTTTGATCATACGTTAAATACACTGTACAAAATTATATTGTTTATAATTTTAATAACTATAATTCTGAGAATTGTTTTCAACATACAGACATACATAAACTTCTCAACCCATAAAGATTCTGATTACAAATGGATCTTTAGTGATAGGGAAAAAGTTGAATCACAAACGTTTTGGATACAAATTAATAAAAATATGGGATATATGTAGGGTTGTCAGAATCGAATTGTAATCTAACTTGACATACCCGAAAAATGAGCTTGATATAAAATAAAAAACTTGACAATCGGCTTCCGCCAAAAATTTTTTTTTTTTTTTTTTTTGTATGAAACCTATATGGAAGTAGGTATGTATATAAAAATGTCGGTACAATAAGGATATAGTCCTGTACAAGTTTTACTTTCAGGGTGTAAATTAAAGGCATTTCATTCAGTAAAATTATCACCCTCGGTTTACGCGTTACTTCATTTACGCAATTTCCTTATAACACGGTTCAATAATAATGAACATTTCTTTAATTTTTATTGAAAAATAGATTATTTCAAGAAAATATTTAAAAAAAGGATCCAAAAGTAACCAGATTACCCAAATAGTATATAAACAAAATAATAATAATATTATTGAACAAAAATTTTCAAATTATGTCAATTGTGATTGCTTGGAGCAACCTGAAAGCAATTTTTGCTATCAATGACATTTTGACAAAATTGATTAATTCAAAGAATCTCCAGCAGGTGTTTTAAAGCCACTAAAACATTTCCATCACATTTTAAACCAATTAATAAATTATGGTATGAAAATCAATACTAAAGGTCCTATGTGTTCAAATTAGAAAATCGTTGGAACCGATATAAAAAATAATTTCATGTGTTATAATTTAACACGATTTTTAAGTCCCAAACAAATATTTTTCATATATTTAGTGGTTTACTCTGAACCTCGCTTTACGCGTTTTTAATTTACACGTATTGCTCCTGTCCCAACAAGCAGTGTAAATCGAGGATTACCTGTACTATGCATAACTACAAATTGTTTTCAATCAAGCTCATTCAAGGCTGCCTGGCAACCCTAGATATATGTTTAAAAGGATATTATCTTATTTATTTTTATTATTTATTATTTTTTCATTAAAAAATAAAAATATCTTTACTGTCATATTTTTTCTTCAAGTGTATTTATTATAAATAGTACAAGTTAATAGTATAAGAAAAAATAATCATACATATGTATGTTTGTCTACATATATTTAAAGCCCAGTTTCAAAAAAATGTATCAAACCGTGAAGTAATAATAAATTAATACAAGAAGAAAAACAGCGGTTGCTATTTTTTTGTACATACATACATATTACATACAAATTTTTAAACAAACATTAGGGAAGCTTACAAAACTAATAAAAGAACTACTAAAAGAAATGTTGGAGGTAAATTTAAAATGTAGCCTTCCTAATAAACATGTAATTGTTTTTAACATAACGTTTGCATTGTACGTACTTACACTATCGGACAAAATAAAGTGCGGTTTTTTACTCTTGCCCTTTTATTTCATAATAATTACCTTCTATGTTCATTATGGTCTACTTTTTCGGTGTCCAGGCATTTGTCGTTTTATATTCTATAATTTAATAAACAAAATAAGTTTTTAAAATATGTGCATTTCGAGTTTGGAGTAAAAAAATCCATGACCAATACCAGGTCATGGATTTTGTGCAACAAAATAAAGTAACACTTCACTTGATTTCTTAAATTTGGCTTCCAATTTTCGAATTTTTTGATACAAAATGGAAGACATATGCTTAAAAAGTGCTAAATTTTAATATTCTATTCATTAAATTATATTCAAACTATTATTACGTTTGGAAAATATGGATAAATCCGGCCATATTATCGGAAAGTCTTCGACCACAATCCAGATAAGGAAAATAAGGTAAAATTAGTGTATTTGTCTTTAAAGTGCAACATTTAAGAATCTGAGGCTAAACGAATCATTTCGTTATACAAAATAACAACTCAAAATGAAATTGAGAAGAAATTGAGGGGGCAGAAATCTTAAGACTACGAAGTAAAATCGTAACGATATCAATATTCTCGCCAAAAGAGAATGAGTTTCATTATCTAAACCGGTTTCTCTGTACCAGTTGAGCACCAATTCACACCTAACTCGTCACCAAAGTTCCAATTGAGAACCAGTTGACACAAACACACTCACTATTAACGTGCTCGTTAAGTGCGCAAATAGCAATTCGCGCGCAATAACAATCAGTGGCTGAGTGGTAAGCGTTGAAGACTATAAAACATAACATACGTCAGATGAACATGGATTCGAGCCGGGGTGCCGCCATCGACATTAACGAAAAATTATAAAATTAAAATAAACATAATTTAATAAAGATAATAATAAAAAATAATGTTTAAAAAGTAAATAATTACCGAATTTTTATAAAATTTTTATTACAATAATCGTTACTGAACCTGTCCTCTTGGACCTGTCCTAGGACCTATCCCGTGACCTGTCCCAAGGGGCTAATTAGCCACCTCCAATGACAACCCCATGTAAAAGTGACAGGTTCTTCTCGTATAAAGTTCCGAAGCTGGGACCGGTCACTAGCCCTGAGAACCTGTCACGTGACTAGTTTTGAACCGGTTCTCTTTACTCTAGGGTAATTATAAATATATTAGCTTTTACTGCCAGGAGAAAGCTCAAATATATGAGTTTTAGAAGTACATATTCTAAGTAAAAGTCACATCATTGTTGTGATAATATAATAAAGTGACTCTAACAGAAAAATATCCGTTAAAGTCCCAGAACCATTCTAAAATGCTGTTATTTGGATGAATAAATAAAAATTTGATTAAAACTTTTAGAAAACTGAGAAAATTTTGGAAACTGCCATGGAAAAGTCTAAAGTTTTGAATTTTTGTAATAGGAGATCGTATAAAAAATGTTTTCTTAACATTAGTACATATGAAACCCATTTGTTTGAACCTTGTCTGGACAGTTAGGATAGTAATTATTAAAATTACTTTCTCCTTTATCTCTCCGCTTAGAAAAATGAGATCCTTTTACTTCGCAGTATTAGGGTTTCTGACCCCTCAATTTCTTCTAATTTTCATTCTAAATTGTAATTTTGTATAATGAAATGGATCTTTTGGCCTCAGATTCTAAAATGTTGAATTTTAAAGACAAATACACTTATTTTACATCATTTTCTTTATCTGAAGTCAAAAAATCTTATTAGATTGTGGTCGAAGACATTCCGATAACATGGCGGGATCTGTCCTTATTTTTCAAATGTAACAATAATTTGAATAGAATTTAATGAATAGAATATTAAAATTTAGCACTTTTTAAGCATATACCTTCCAATTTGTATAAAAAAATCTAAAATTGCAAGCCAACTTTAAGAAATTAAGAAATTAAATAAAGTTTCACTTTATTTTGTCGCACAAAATCCATGACCAATACCATACTTTTACTTCATACTCGAAATGCACATATTTTAAAAACTTATTTTATTTATTAAATTATAGAATATAAAACTACAAATGCCTGCACCAAAAAAGTAGACTATAATGAACATAGAAGGTTATTATTATGAAATAAATAGCAAAAGTTAAAAACCGCACTTTATTTTGACCGATAGTGTATATCAGTAGTAAGTTACTATTTACTTTTACAACCAATATGAATGTGCATTATGAGCTGTGCTTCTTCATGTGTTTTTTTTTTTTATTGTTTTCTCTCCCTCGAAAAATCAAAAATAAATTATTTCAATTCATACGTAATACCGCTTGTAATAACTACTACAACTAAATTTCTTTGGTTATGGTGACTTATTGGGGAGTTGTAAACCAACAACAATAAAAAAACAACTAAAGAGGAGGCCTGTTTTTGCCTTTGTAATAGTTCGGCTCAGCTCTTTCAGTAAATCAGTTAATAAGTTTAAGTTTGTATGCCACCTGTTCAAGCGTTTTTATTAAACGTCCGCTTAATTGGGCCAGTCATTTTGATAAAGGTTTGCTTTTCAGCATTGTTGTAGGTTTGTACCAACAAAATCACTGAACCATCCACCAGTTTATACCTTTTACTACTGACAACCACCACCGCCACCACTGATCGCTGCTAGCACAGACCCATATACTTAGCAAGTGTGAGTACATGTGTATGTGGAGTGTGTAATTGAGTTCTTTTTTTTTTAACAAAAAAATCAAAGTAAGAAAATTAACGATTAAAAACTCTAGTTTTAAAAGTAACAAACATTTGTTAGTTTACCATCTCCTAAAACACATCGTTTGTTCTTAAACATTATTTCAACTATTTAAATAAAGGAAACAAAACTATTTTAAATCCTGCTAAATAGTATTAACTGTTAACAAAACCGGAAATGTAAAAAAAAGTGTGGCCAAACAGTTTGAGATTTAAACAAAATCATAAAATTGCTCTAAATATTTAAACGTAAACTAGATAATAACAATAAAACCAACTATAGTGTCAAAGCCATAAATATTTAAATTCTTTTTTTTTTTTTTAATAAAAATAAAAGAATTATCATAAAATCGACACAAAATGAATTTAAACAAAAACAGAAAATAAAACTAAAAATCATTCAAATTATCATAAACTGAAGAGAGTGTTTTCTTTTATCTTCTTAATACATGAATATAAAATATTTTTGTTTTTGTTAAGCACGTGCTTGTTGTAAACTGCATAAATTAAATTATTTTTTCTCTTTAATTTAAATCTAAACAAGAATCAGTTGACAATATTGTTTGCTTAAGTTATGACGTTGTTTTTGTTTCGTTTACATGAAATCCAAAAAAGAAGATAAATAAAATTAAGAAAATAAATATTAATTATAAAATAAAAACAAAAAATAAAAAAGAGAAATTAATGAAAAAAAAGTGTTTAAAAATTTTACAACCGTGAAATACAAAAATGTGTTTATTTTAAGCGCATTTTTGTAATAAATAAATAAAAAGTTTTTAATGAAAAATAATAATAAATCTGAAAGTGAATTAATGTTTTTAATATAACTAATAATTAAAAAATAATTAACAACTAAATATCATGCTGCTGTTTAAGAAATTGTGCAAGATTCATCAGAATTGTAATAGACAAGGTAAAATAATTAATAAAATTTTGAATAAAACTTTTTTTAAAGCATAAACAAAGATATTAAAAAATAAAATTATTTGTCATTTAACGCATTTGGTTAGGTCCACGCTTTTCGCTGAAGATAGGATACATATGTATGTAAAACTTGTTGTTATATTAATGATGTATTAAATGAAAATTTCCTTATTTCATTTAATTTACCTGTACTAAGTAAGCAATTTTGATTTGCACATAAAACGAGCTGAATGCCCCTGCGTTGCATGGGATTTAAAAGGTTAATAAAAAAATTATAAAATGTAAAAAACTGCTTTGCCCCTTCATTTTCAAATATCAATGTTTCCCGTAAGTTTCTTTTCAGAAAATTAATAAAAGTTTGAAGTGTAAAAAACCTGCAATATTTTCGCTATTTTCATCAATTTAATTTTAATTTATATCCTATAGTTCCTTCCAGCCTAAAGTTCATCTATATTTAAAATTTCGTTAAAATCGGTTCAGCGGTTTAGGCGTGATTGCGTCACAAACAAACACACACTTGATTTTATAATATTAATATGAATTTCCCGGATTTTCTGATTTTTCAGGATATCTGGGGTTCCCAGGATTGCGGATTTAAAACTATTATTATCACTACTGTCATGAATGTTGCTAATGCAAAGATTTACAACAGGATTGTAAATGTCCACTTAATCTACTGATTAGACAACTCGAATATGGATATCGATATAATACTAAACAATATTCTTATTCTTAGGTCCTGATATTGTAAAACGAAGTTGGGAAAAATCCCTACATGTAGGTATATTTTACGCTAAATGACCACCGTAGAGTAAATCGGACAGATTTTTTGTTTTCCTAAAAATGTAGGTACTTTTTCTGAAAGTCCACTTTTTTGAAATAAACATCTGAATTCTGCATTTTTATACCCTACATCACCATAGGTGGTTGGGGTATTATGCGTTTGTGCTGATGTTTGTAACGCACAGAAAGAAATATCGGACCACCACCTTAAAGTGTGCCAATCGACTCAGAATCACTTTCTTAGTCGATTTAACGATGTTCGTCCGTCCGTCTGGCTGTCTGTCTGTCCAAGTAAACCTTGTGAACAAAGTACAGATCGCAATTTTCAAGATATCTTGATGAAATTTGATAAAAGGACCAAGCCTATTGAAATTGGTTATGATCGGTTTATTATTTCACCTAGTCCCCATATAAATGTCCTCCCGGAATAGGGGTTTAACGATCATAAATGCCCCAAATATAGCAATATTTCAAAGAGTTTTATATAAGTGTCAGTCTTTGTGCCAAATTTCAACAAGATCGGTCCATAATTGAACATAGCTCCCATATAAAAAATCCCATACGAATGATAGTATCAAGTTAATATTCGACACAAATAAGTTTTATATAAGCAGAAATAACATTGCCAAAATTTATGAGAATCGGTCCATAATTTACCATAGCTTCTATATAAACCAACTTCCGGTAATCGTCCTAAAGGGCATAAAATCATATAGATGTTGGTATCAATACATTGTTCTGTATTTGTATAATTTATTTTACCTTGGTCTACAATTGGCCACAGGTCTAATTTTTAGCTCATACACAATGGTGTAGGTTATCATATAGTCGGTCATTACCGACTATAGTTTCTCTCGTCTTTTTTTTTTTTTTTTTTTGCTATTTTGCATAAATTTTATTATTTTTTTTTAGGAAAATAGGCATAATAATATATGAATGAGTTGTAGACAATTTTAGTTAGAATTTTTTTTAAATAAAATCAGACAAGTCGTTTTCGAGATATGCTTCAATATATGGTGCAACCTCCTTAATTTTACAAATCGCGATTTATCGCAAAAACTAAATTCATTTCAAACAAGCGCGAATGTTATATTCGGCCCGGCCGAATCTATATACCCACCATCAACTTTTTCAAATTTTACGTTATATTTGAGGGGGCGGTATAGTGGTCGGACCACGCCCATTTTTTGTTTCCGACTTTACATTGGTCCTTGAACTATTTGAACACAATTTCACCTTATATGGGAGGTGGGCGGTAAAGTGGGCGGACCACGCCCACTTTACGGTTTCCAAATTTATATCGACCTCCGAACTATACGTACAAAATTTCGTTGTCGTACATGCTTTTATTGAAGAAATATCAGCAGAAAAGTACGAAACGGACACCCTGTGTTTCTAGTTTTTAGCCCATAACTTTTTTGTTTATTAACCGATTTTGCACATTTTCAGTACCAAACAAATATATTTGTACCAAATTTCGTCCCCCTACGTTGCCCCGTTGCCGAAAGCCGAAAGCCTGCTTTCAACAGACAGACGGAGAGACGGACGGACATAGCTAGATCGACTCAGAATCTAACCAGGACCCAGAAAATATATACTTTCTAGGGTCTTAGATGATTCCTTCGACATGTTACACACGGAATGACAAAATCAATATACCCCACATCTTTTCGATGGTGGGTATAAAAAGTTACTTAGAGGCTTTGTATTTATTAATAACATGTATCCGAAATAAATAAGAAATCCTGATTTCCCTGATATATGACCTAGATAATTTTAATAAATAAATTATTTATCTGGCATAATTTAATAAAGAATTCAATCGTTATTTGTAGCTAAGGCATACACATTTACATTTTTCTCTAAATATAAATATAAAATAAAGTATCTCAAGTATACTTTTATACCAATTCAGTGCACTTTAATCACCACAAATTTTTAATTACACCATAAATTCGTACAATAACAAATGTGAGTGACAAAACGTCTGTTAAATATAAATAAAAAGCACTACATAATCGATTTTCAAAATCAATACAGTAATGTCGAAAGTAAATACCATCCTACTCATCTATACAGGTGATGCTGCAACATAAAATCATCTTGGAGTATTTTTAGTTTTTTATTCTTTTTATATTTTTTGTGTTCAAACATAAAACATACTTACTTAATGTTAACAACAACAAGAAAAACTAAAACAATCAGAGAGAATTTAAAGCCGATTAAATAAAATACCTACTAAATAAATAAAAAATAATAATAATGAAAAGAAAATAAAGAATTTAAAAGTGTTGATACCACAAAGAAAGAGACCACACCACCAATACTACCACCATGAACATAATTAACGTTAACAGCATCAATAGGAGTATTATGATCAGTTTTATTTGTTACAATACTAAATAGCAAAAATAACAACAACAATATGTATTAGTTATAGTAACGGACGAACATACAGACAAAATCAATAGTTGTTGAATCGATCGATTGAAGTCAAAGCAATTTAATAAACTACAAAAATAAAACGAAGTCAAACGAACCAACCAACCAGAAAATAGTGTCATTCTAAATGAAATTTAAATGAATGATATCGAAATTCAAAGATTTTTTTTTAAATACAAAGAAATTTAAAAATGAGCAGAATTATAATTGTAATATAAAATTGATCTACAACACTAAATTCGGGATTCTGACTTTTTATCACGATATTACTCGATATAAAACAAACGCGGAAAAATTTAACGAAGCGTCGATAGATTTCCAAAATGTTTATATTTGTATTTATTTTTAAAATATTTTATTTGATTCTTTTAAATTTCTGTCTAAATATAAACAAATAAAATCCAATCGGCCAGACAGCGAAAACAACCTGTTGTCATAATTATACCTCTCTCGTCCACTAAAACAACACATTAAGAGTGACTGGTGTTGATGATCACAGTCATTAACATCAAATAACCACAACTCAAATTATAATAAAATCTTATGAACATAAGATCCAAACAAAATTGAACTAAATGCTAAGGAATTCAACAAAAGTAAGAGTTTTTAAATTGTTAGCAACGAATAAAATGTACCCTTTAAGGAAATGTCATAGAACAGTAGGAGAATAAAAATTTTTGATTATAATCTTTTATTTAAGTTTAAGAAATTTTGTTGAGATTTCAGCTAGAAATGTTTCGTTTAATTTAACTCTATAACTGAGCTTACCATTTTCTAAAGTAGGGTACTTCCCGAAAGAAGAGCAACATATAATATTCCATAAGTCAGATCAGTGCTGGTAGAGGGATTACAAAAAAAAAAAAAAAAAAAAAAAAAAAACAAACATTGTCATTGTGTGAAATATAAAAAAAAAAAATGTTATAACGACGAACATTTAAATACATGTCATTGTCAGAAAAGGTGTTTTTTTTTTTAATTTTTATAAGATACAAGTGTAGGTGTACACTGAAAAAAAAAAAAATAAGCGGAAATGTTATATTCGGCTCGGCCGAATATACCCACCATCAACTTTTTCAAAATTTTACGTTATATGAGAAGTGGGCGGTAAAGTGGACGAACCACTCCAATTTTTTGTTTCCCAGTTTACATTGGTCGTTGAACTATTTGTACCCAATTTCTTTGATGTTTCAGCTTATATGGGATGTGGGCGGTAAAGTGAGTGGACCAAATCCATTTTTTGTTTTCAAATTTATATTGACTCTCGAACTATCTGTACAAAATGTTGTTGTACATGTTTTTGTTTAAGAGATATAAACAGAAAAGGACACCCTGTGTTTATTTAGCCCATAACATTCTTTTATTAACCTATATTTTCCATTTTCAATACCAAACAAACCTTACATAAGATAAATATTTTCAAAATTTTGTTCCGTTCGAGCCCTATCCTGCTTTCAACAGACAGATATACGGACGAACATAGCTAGATCGACTCAGAATCTAACCAGGATGGTGAGTATAAAAATTGGGAATAAAAGTAACTTTTAAGAACTAATGTATTTCAAATTAAATTTGACCTGAGTAACATTGAGGACCTTATGAAAGTTAACGGTGTCAACAAATTCAACTTTGCATAAATCAAAGCTGTAATTAAATTGTATTTTTTTTTTTTTTTTGCACTTTTTATTTTTACAAAGCAATTTGTCAGCTAAACAAGTGATTTCTTATCTTTTTATCAAATATTTGCCAAGTGTGACCATCGATTTAGTGCTGATTTGTATTTATGTTTAAGATCACATTAAACAAATATTTAACGAACAATCGAACAGGTAAAATTAATTAATATATACATTTGTTAACACAGTGATGCCAGATAAAATTTAAGAAAAATCCCTCTGTTTAATTGAAAAATTCCATTTTTTCCCTTTTTTTGAAAAAAATGTTCCCTCCATTTTTCCCTCCTCCTTAAAATCGCTATTTTTTAATAAAACTAAAAAAATTTTAGTAAAAAATGCAATGAAATTTACATAAATGTAGTTTTTCTTTTTAATTCAATAAAAAATATACAAAAACATTTTAAACAAAGAACGAGAACACTGAAAATATCCATTCGGCAAATTAAGATTTGTTTTTTTAAATGACTGTGTATGATAATACTGCATTTTTTGTTTTTTTATTTAAAATGTTTGTCGTTTTTTGAGGTAAATTTAGACGTTTTAAAATTCCCTTTATTTTGACAAAAATTAAAATTCCCTCCCTCTTTCCCTTCGACTAAAATTTTCCTTAAAAATTCCCTCAAAAAGGGAAAATTCCCTCCATCTGACATCACTGTGTTAACACGAAGAATAACAGTGATCGACAAAAAAATCTTCCCACAAAGACAAATAGTTGGACTTGATGGATTTTCATGTCCTAAACATGAATCAGTTTTCAGTTTTTTTCCATTCCATAAAAATATCGTCAAGACACTCTAACTTCATTTTTTTATGTGCTCAATAGTTTCGGACTTATTTAAAAATTAGAGTAAGAAAAAAATGTTTCATGATAAAATTCAGTTTTTTTTTAATCAAATTTCTTTTGATAAATGAAAACATTAAAAAAGTTTCTGTTTATCATCTTTGCATCCATCAAAATGGATGCAAAAATCTTGATTTTATTCACAGTTAAGTAGAAATACAGTGGGTGGCAAAACTATTTTTTTCTTTCTTCTTTAACCCTTCGTCTTACAAACTGGTCTGGCCAGACCAATTGCAGATTTAAATGTTGTTTTCAAATATTTGTAATTTAACTAGAAACTTGAAATTTCAGGTACCCTCCTACAATTTTGTTTTCTAACGATCTATGAAAAAACCAGAATGATAAACCCAACACAAGGATAGTTATGAGGATAAATTAGTATACATGTTACATACGTTCGTGTGGAAACTTATGTGGTTTGACGATGTTATTCGTTCTTTTTTTTTTTTTTTTTGTATTTTATTTTATTAAAAACTTTTAAACTGAGATCTTATCAGTTTACACGTGTTATTTTATGATTTTCCACCTATTCTTACATATTTTGTTTTATGAGAGAATTACCAATAAAACCTCAAATGTTTGAAACAAAAATTGTATGCGTTTGTAGACTCAAAACAAGGAGAAGAACGTAACGTTTATCGATGGGAAAATGTAATATCTTGCAAAACTATGTAGTAGTGATGCTAGAATATAGTAAATATTACAAATGTAATAATATAAAAAATCACCAAATCCATTAAAATATATAGAATTACAGAGCTGGTCTGGCCAGAACATATTTGTTACGAATGTGACAATTGTATGACGAAGGGTTAAACAAAAAAAGGTAGACTATATGGAATTTGATGAGCTAAATAATAATCTGCTTTTTTTTTTTCTATTACGTACTAATTTTTTTATGGGCATGACTAATATCACACTATAAAACTCGACAATGGTGTGTCGAATTTAGACTATAACTCAAGATTTTGATAATGATACACCAAAAGATGCAGCCGAAAATTGTCTTCAAAGTATGATAAGAAAATCTTTTTAAATCGCTCAATAATTTCAGAGTTATGGTTCAAATTTTTTCCATTTTTCAAAAAATATTTTTAGATTTTTTTCGCTACTAATTTCGAAATAACTACGGAATTATTAAGTCAAAAAAAAAAAAAATATATAATTTAAATCGCTATCTACTGGAAATTGGACAAACCGTTCTCAAGTTATACAAGAGTGACTGCCTAAAGGCGGGGTCATAGTAGTCATGCCTATAAAATAAAATCAATACGTGATAGAAACAATGAAAGCTTATTCTTGTTTGGCATGTTAAATTCAATCTTATCCACCTATTTTTTATCGGCCTGATGGGAAAAATTTAAAACAGATTCGTGTTTAGCATGTCGAATTTCCAATTTTAGTCCAATTTTTTTTTTTTTTTTGAAGGAGGACGAAAAAATGCCGATCAGTGTTATGTATCATATTAAATGGTTATAGATTGTTTATCAAGTATTTGCCTAATGTGCCTTTTATATAGGGAGAGTAGCATAATAAAAATATTCTCAAATATCTCCATACTTTCATGTCATATGAAAGTTAATGACTTTTTTTATTCTTCCTGTAATCCAAGTGGGTATGTTACTCTTGACCTATCGTCCGGAAATAGTAAAAAATATTTATATAATCTCAAATGGTGTAGAGACCAGTTTTCCAAATGAAAAGGATAACATAAAAACAAACAAAAAAAAAAAATACTATAAAATATATAATCCATTCAGATAATGTCTCATTATAGACCAAAAACTGCACTTTTATACCTCCAAACTGAGATCACAAGGATAATTACCGTTTGCAACTTCTTTATGGTCCTTCAAGCCGGATGTTAGTTGGTAACGCTTTTAATAATAATAATAAAGTACGTGGAAGTTGTCTATAATATATGCTGTATTCGGTAGTGTTATCTAGTAGATACTTCCGATTTTTAAAAACAAAGTCTTTGATTCAAACTAACAAATATATTTAACACCTTCAATCGATATTTTTTTTTAATATATAATTTCTTTTCTTTCTATGTCTATTTAAATTTAATTTTCAAATTTATTTAACTGTCTCCCTGGTTGATTTGTTGTGTTTGTGTTTAATAAAAACAAATCCAAAAGAAAAATAATAATATTGATGTGACATCATGGGTGGTCATTATTTTAAATGCCCCGAGATCAACAGATAACATTGATTTATATTAATTTGTTGTCTGTCTTCTCTTTCGTTTGAACTCATTGTGAACTTTAACAGAAAAAAAAAATATAAATATTCAAAATACACACATCTTTATTAATGAGTTAATACTGAAAATAATAATTCAAAAGAATTAAAAAATAAAGAAGCTTAAACTTAAATAGTTTGTGATGCAAGAAACCTAAAAAATAAATTGTCACAGTTAGTTAAAATTTTAATAGATAAACATAAAATGTGTAATTTAATGGCACTTGAATAAAATAATTTACATATAAATATAAAATAAAACATAATAAAGTAGGGAGATTTTAAATGATTCACCATTATATTCAAGTAATTTAATTTGATTAAAATAATCATTGGATTTTTTGCCTGAGTGTATAGATTTCATTTTCGTTAATAAAATTTGAATTTATTATTATGGTTTTTATTTTTATTTTTTTTACTTATAATAATTTTATTATAGATATTTGAAATACTCTTAAACATTTTAACTTTAATGATTTTTTTAACATAAAAATTTATTATACCAAAAAAAAATATATAAAAATATGCTAAGATAATTTTGCTTAAAAATCAGGTTGCTGCTTTAGTTAACGAATTTAAAATTTAATCGTTAATTAAATTTAAATTTATTATTAAAAGTCTTTTTGAAAATATTTTAATAAAACGTTTGCTTAATAAAAAACGGTTTCTGCTGAAAGAGATGAAAATATTTATGAGCTTAACGATTAATGCTAAAATAAAATGAAAGCTAAAATTTAAGTATAATTTTATTTTTAAATATGATTTGAGAGAGAACGATTACAAGCAGTTTTAATAGGATTCATCCAGAAAACAATAAACCTTAAGTGCTAAATTATATAGACTTGTCTCCAAAACTCTGAGCGGTAGTTACATAAAAGAAGTGATTTCTTAAAAATTTTACATTTCCTTTATGGTTAACATTGGTCCACAGTAGCGCCTATAGGTAAGCAAGTACATACTAAAAATGTTTCCATTTTTTCGTTACCGTTCCAATTGTATTTTTGCTCATCTTAGAAAGTTCTTAATAAACATATTTTAAGATGAAAAATCTCTTTAAGATTTTTTGACACTTAAACAACAGCCAACGATTACACGTACATTTTCAAAATGACTTTGAACTCATTTTCAATACCAATAGCCATAACTTAAACGTAAAACATTTTAATAACAAATGAAATATTAACGACTGGTCACTTACAAAAAGCAAATAAAGAAAAAAGAAAAATTATGCCAAAATACAAATAATTGCTTAAGCACGAATAAAGTAATACAGCCACACAACAACAAAAAAATCAATCCACGCAATAAGAACATCAATATCCTGGCAACAATACAAACAAACATAAGCTTTGAAACGAAATTCCAAAAAAAAAAAAAAAAAATATTTACTAAGACATTCCACTTGAAGTTTTCTGCGAGAATGAAATGAAAAAAAAATCAACAAAAATTATACAAATTTATAAACTTCATGATCAATATGAACTAGTGTACTCTGGCTGGTACTTGTATTTACTCTAAGTATGTTTGTATGTATATTAAAGAAATTGGTATGTAAGTAAGTAAGTAAATATGTCTGTCCGTCCGTCCGTCTGACTGGTCAAATGAAATGTAATGTAATGAAAATACTTGTACAAAAGAAATCTCATGGAATGTTGAGAGATTTTGTGAATTATTATCTTGGCAACTACATTGAACAGCTCAGGTCACGATTATCGTACGGTACGATCCATCGATCGTATGCTCGATGTAGTGCACTTTATAAATATTATTTTGTTGTTTTTTTTTTTATATTTTATTATATGTGTATGTGCGTTTTCTTTTCGGCTTAGTGTTGCGGGGGATAATGACGATTGTGCGATGTTGATCATTATTATCATCATCTTGTTGATTATTTTATTTTGTTCGTCGTTTTTTCTTTAAAAGAAAATGTATAAAAAATCCTGCGTAATATAATGCAATTTATTTGGTATTTTTTGGTTGGGAGGGATATTGCACTATGGGTTAAAAAATATATATTATTATAACCACCATAATTCCTTGTGTAACATGTCGAAAAAATAATTTAAGACCACATAAAGTATATACATATATTTTGGATTCTGGAAAGATTCTGAATCTATCTACCTATGTTCGCCCGTCTAGACTCTGGTGTATAAATGTCATAGAAAATGTTTAACCACTAGAAAATTTTTGTTTCTTACTTTATTTCCAAGATATTTATATAAACTTAAAGTCCTTGATAAATCCTTTAGAAATCATTCTTTCATGCACTATTTCTTGTATATATTCTTCGAAATATATTCTTTTGAAATTTCAACAATCTCAACTTTGCAAGATGTTTGTCAAGTCTTTTCCATATACATATATCCCAACATTTTCAACCGATTTTATCATGTTTTTAGCAATTTATCAAAGAACAAAATTATCTATCAAATAAAGAAAATTTTAAGTCGATATCTTTATTGAGTCAAAAAATAAGTGATTTTGAATAGGCAAGTTTCAAAAATTAACAAACAGACGAACGGAAGGACGGACATTAGTATTCTCAAAAAAAAAAGTCTTAAAAAATATTCCAAAAATATATTATTTTTTACTAAATCTAAATATTTAAGTATTGATAACACCTTTCCCTGAAAAAGGCGCCAATTTCGACCCATTTAACCCAAATGTATAGACGGACGGACATTACCATTATACCTAAAAATCTTAAAATTCTAAAAATGCATTTTTTTATAAATAAAACGAGAGAAAAATATATAGTCGGTCAAGCCCGACTATATGATACCCTCCATACACCATTGTGTACATTATCAGCCCAATCATAAATATTCCCAAGGAATTTATTTCCCACGAAAAAAATCTTTTTTGAGAATTATTTCCCTTAAAGCAGTTAATATAAAGGGAAATTTATTTCACAATAATAGAATGGGAAAAAGTGAAAAATCTCACGCGGAATTTTTGTTTATGATTGGGCTGTATAATTCGGGGAGGGTTCTATTATTAGACTTGTAGCCAAATGTGAACCGATATTCATAATACAAAATATTACCTCGATGTTAACATTTATATGAATCTATTCAATTTTGGGTGATTCCCGAAAGAGGGCTTATGGTGGTGTAGGGTATAAAAAATAAAACGTGATCATTAAAATACTTAAAATTAGGATGAAAAAGTAATTTCTTTTTTATGGCGATGTCCATGAATTCCCCATTAGATACTAGAGTACTTATTTTAAACAATCAAATAAGTAGTTAATCAAATAGTACAAACCTACAAACACTACAAAACTACAAAATTACTAAAAAATAAAAACAAAAAGATGGATCAACTCAGATTTGTACCCAGGCAAAAATTTTCGTAGATATTTCAAAGACTACTGCCTTACTCACTACGCCTTTAATACATTTAATTTGTGTGCGTTGTTAATAGTTTTAACATACCAATAGAAAATTAAATTGTAGAACTAAATGGACTTGTTATTTACTGATAACAAGTTATTCCACTACTCAAAGAAATGAGAAAAATAATGACAACTCATTATCAGGTAATGAGTTTGGTACGAAAAGTCAATAAATTTTTGCTGGATAGAGCTCGGAGGTGACAAATTTGGCTCAAACATTTCTCTTATATAAAGTATATTTGGTATTGAAAATGGGCAAAATCGGTTAATAAACAAAATAATATTAGAAACACAGGGTGTCCGTTGTAGCTTCATTTCATACTTTTCTGCTGATATCTCTTAAACAAAAGCATGTACGACAACGAATTTTTTTTACAAGATCGATAAAAACTCAAAACCTAAAATATTTTATGATTTCGGCAAATCGCATATAGAAACAATGAAGATTGAGTTAATTTTCGTATGATATCAAAACGAGGTTTCAAAACATGTATAATTTAAATAAGGACTTTGGCAAATTAGATTAATTATCCTGATCAAAAGGAATTGAAGCAGAAAAGTGTGAAAGATTTGTTCCAGTTTGCCCTTAGTAGCTGAGATAATAATTTGTCTGCAACTTAATAAACTCATGATCATATTCTATCATCTTATTGATAGGTTACTTGAGCACATGTCTGTTGAAATCAATCTAATAGTGATATCAGATTAGTTATTGGCATATCTAAAAGATCAATAAATCGAAAATATTTCTAAAAATTTAGCTATTGAAACTCAACAAAATCAGTTCATAAATGGCTGAGTTATGAGTTTTTAAGACCCTAAATTTAATGCAGTTACATAGAAAGTTACATATATGTAATTTTTCTATAGAAAAATTTTAAAAATCACAAAATCATTTTTTATATTTTTTATTTTCTATGTTACTTGCAAAAGAGTATTTTCACTAATTTGTGAATAAAATTAAAAAAAATATGCCTTATTTCATTTGCTACAAATTTATCTTTATGATTAAAGAATAAAAATTTTAATTTTTGTCACTTTCGAATTTTTGTGATTTTTCGAAAAAAAAAAATTTCTTGAAATTTTGTATAAAATTAAATTTTTTCTCAAAAGATAGGCTTAATATCTCCATAACTGTTGAACGTATTAAAAAGTAATGTAAGAACAACTTAAATAAATTTTAATTATAATTTTTTGATATATTTTTGAATAAAATCAGACAAGTAGTTTTCGAGATATGCTTCAATATATAGTGCAACCTTCTTAATTTCATATATCGCGATTTATCGCGAAAACTAGAGTCAATCCAAAAAAAAGTGGATTAGAGGCTTTGTAAATAATAATGCCGTATATCCGAGTTGACTGCCGCAGACATTTTTTCTCATTTTGTAACTCTGTGTTATTAGGGAAATTTAGTTAATTTCAGAAATTCAGAAAAAAAATTCCGAAACTTTTTTTAAAAATATCTCCGCCATTTATGAACCCATCTTGCTGAATTTCAGTAACAAAATTCACCAAAGGATTTCCTATCGTATGGTGTATATATAATATATGACAGTTATTGGTGGGCTTCACAAACTCCATTTCAACCGACAAACCAACGGACATAGTCCTATCGACATCATTTCTTACAAGAATCTAGTAAATACATTATAAATCTCTGACGAAAATTGTGGAAATTACAAATTACCTGTAATGAAGGGTATAAAGAAAGCTATTTTTTATTTTGAAATAAAAATCGATTTTTCGTTAAAAAAAAAAAATCTTTTTTTACCAAAAACCCGGTTATCATTACTTAACTTTCCTAAGTAAAAAAATCGAAAATAACCATTTTTTTATAAAATAATTTTAAATCAAAAAAATAGTTTTCTTTAATTTTTTCTTAACTGCCATACCATAGTGCTTTTTTTCTGCCAGCATATGGTAAATAATCTTTAAATCATTGAACTTTATATAATAAACTAATTTTGATGATCGTTATTTTTCTTGAAGGTCTTAAACTTAATATATAAATTGGTTTTCATTTACGGCCACAAATACCCAAAATGTGGGAGGTAAACAGAGGACAAAAGAGCAGAAGAGCGGACAAGAGTCAGAGAGATAAAGAAAAAAACTTAAAATATTTTAAAATATATTGAACAATTTGTTGATCTGCCAACTTATAAATAAAATGATTTGCAAGGTCTATGTAGCTGTTGGTGATGTTGTTATTAGGTGTGATTACCGCCATTATAGGTTTATGACTTAAACTCTTCAATCTAGTGATCTTGAGCATTTTTCTTTATTTCATAGTTCATTATTTTATTTTGCTTTGTTGCAAAATATATCGATTTATGATCGTTCGTTATGATTTTTTTGGGTTAAAAATATAAATTTCTTCTTTTTTTTATATTTAATTTTGTTGTAGTACTTTTAAAAACTTGTTGTTTTATTTTAAGAGATTTACTTGGCTGTTTGTAGTTGTGATAATAGTCCACTTTAAAATATAATCATGACCTTAAGGGCATTTATTTTCATTTCCAGCGATTTTAGCCCATAAACGGTTACGTATAAAATACAAAAAGATTGGAGCATAAAAATGAAATAAGCAAACATGAAGAGCAAAATGTACAAGAATCTAAAAAACTGTAATTCAAATGTAATAAACTGCTGATAACAACATGTTTTAACTGTTTTATATATGTAATTTTATCATTACTCACTTTTTCTACTTAGATAGGTACTAAAGAAAAATTTTACATAATCTCAATGAGATGATTGATTACCAGCAAATATTGATGGTTACCACCAAATTCTAAGCAAGTGAAGCAATAGTTTTATTACCAAAATTTAAAGGAAGAACTAAAAACTATATATATTTTTTTTAATGTGTTTCCCTTTTCTTTATTAAATTCCGTTTTTTTTTTTTTTGTTTTCGTTTAATTATCAATTCATACATTTATTGCTCTTACAAAGTCAACATTTTAATCATACTCTATGTTAGGCCAGTTATTTATAAAAAAATAAAAAAGTGAAAATGATATTAAAAAAAGATTCCATTCAAAATCTGAAACAAAAAAAAAAAAAAAAAAAAACAGAAAATTATATTAAAAACTCCACCTGCACGCCCTATCAGGTGTTTAAACATTTAACAACTTAAGCCGCAGAATAAGTTTAAGATTTGACATCTTAAATTCATACGCAACACAACACACACACACTCTCTACTTAAAGGCTCTACAAAGCAGTGTGAGTATTAACTGGACTCCCCTTTTGTAAAAAGATCTTTTTGTTAAGCTGGTCATGTTATAAGAATCCTAAAAATTAAAAAAAATAGCATTCGCATGAGGCGAAAATTTAAGGCGGTTACAGCGTATTAACTTGAGTGCACTAAAGTTATGGAACTAAAACAAAAATTAAAATAAAATAAAAAAAAGATGCAAAAATCTTTAGCATACCATATGGATATGGACGGGCAGACAGATGGACGGACATACATATTTACCAAAATAAAACTATAGAACAAAAAAACATAATCCAGCATCAGCAACCTCTGACCGAATTTTATTTTTGTTTTTTTTTTTTTTAGATAACTATCGGTTGGCGTGCAAATATGCACCAGTCTAAGAAGGATCATTTATTTTGCTTTTATACCCTACAGCTAGTAAATTTGTAGAGGGAAATTAAGTAGGCTTTTGAGAAAAACAGTTCATTATAAACATATTTTTTTTTTTTAATTTTAAACTGGGAAAAATATATTTTTCTTAGACTTATTTCAAATCTTTGAGCTATCAGCAGACTATGAGTTATGATTTAAATGGAAGAAAAAAACGCAGATTGTAGTCATATACTAACATAAGTGCTCAAATTCTTTAAATATATTTCTTTATACAAAATACTTTTTATATTTAACTTTCTTGAACAAAAATTATTTAGAAAATCTCGAAAAGATTTGTAGGTAAAAAAAGGAATTTCGTAGCTCATCTGGAAGTCCAAGAAGTAAATTTTCTGAAAAAGTCACTATTATAAAGGGTTTTGATCTAATTCGGTTATTAATAGAGCGGCTTATGATAGTCAGTTATTGAAGACCTTTAGAAGTTTGACATAACAGACATAGCGATTGCTATTATATAGGCATATACGGAATGATGATTTTTAATATCTGATAGACCATATAAAAAGCTGAAAATAATATCTGTCCATCCGTCTGTCTAATGAAGTAAACCCACGATATATGATATATGTAGTCTTGAAAAAGACTACAGACGTATAATCAGACAGTATTTCTACTTTTATACTTATAAGGATACAAAATGTTTATAATAAATAGAAACTTAGACATTTATGGAATAATTTTTGTTCTTAGTACCTGAAATGTCTTATAGAGAAGTAGAAATAATGTCTGTCCGTCCGTCTGCTTAATGAAGTCAAACCTCATTAAGTGATAGTCATATATCGTGGGCTTACTTCATTAGACAGACGGATGGATAAAATTATTTCTACTTTTAAGATCAAGAATATTAGCACTTAATACAATCTCAGACATATATGGCATGATTTTGATGCTTTTCAATAACTAATATATTGCATAGAGACGTCGAAATAATGTCTGTCCATTCGTCTATCTGTCTAATGAAGTCATTCCTTGTTAAGTGATATACAGTAGGGTGATCGACGCGGTTTTCCAACTGGTTTTAAAACCGGTTTTTTCAGTCAATGTGCTGTCGGTTTTTTCAAAATGTTCATTTTTTGAATGTCGACCGGTTTTTTTAAACACAAAAAACCGGTTTTAAAAATAGCATTTTATTTCAGAAAACATGTACTAAATAGTGATATTTGATTCGAAATTTAGGAATAATTTTTTAAATATTCATAAAGAATGATTTTTTATGTTTTAAAAATATAGTTTAAATCTAAATTGGAATTTATTCTGTAAAATTAAACAAATAAATAATTAATAATTATCCTGTATGAAATTTTTTAACTATTTTAATATCTGTAATATTTTTACACCCAATTTAATTTTTTTAATCGAATATTTCCTTTATTTTTTAAAGGTGTTGTGTTAAAAAAGTCACCTGCAGAATCGTTTCAATTGAGACAGGCTTCCATATTAAGCCATGGTTTCTGTTTATGCTGACTAAAATTTAGATGATTTTTTTCTACAATTTTGAAACATAATTATCTTCTAGTCATCTAGATATATAATTTGCTTAGCATTTTTTCTCTTTCCAGAGCTTTCTAAAGCTCCCAAACGACGCACAGTGTGCGATTCAAAAAATGAAATGGAAATAATTATTTAACTTTGGAACGGCTGTTCCGATTTCCGTGAGAGTAGAGGTGTAGGCAAGTTTAAGTTTTGAACTTGGACCATATAGACCTACAGGGGGCGAGTCCACAGGGTCACAAAATTGGACACCTCGGGTGTAAAATTTGTTAAAAACGATCCTGATTCCAATGTTCCATAATTATTTCCATTTAGTTTTTTGAATCGCACACTGTGCGACGTATAAAATTAATATTTGGCTTAATTATAAAACTTTTCGTCCAACAAATCCTAATGGAGCCATATTTTGAAATTTTTATCAGGGATCGAAAATACGTGGATATATATATATAGATTTATATATATCTTTCTTAGGCATTGTTTCCTCTCCAAAGCTTTCTGAAGCTCCAAGACGACGTAAGAAACTAAAAATCGGCTTACTTATAAAACTATTCGTTCTACAAATTCTAACAGAGCCAGATGTTTCTATCAGGGACCGAAAAGTCTGATATTAAGAACTTTTGAATTGCTATACTTATTGTTTGCTTTCCAAATCCTATCAAAAACTGATTCTGTATTTCAGCCAGGGAGCTCATTTACGACGATTTTTTTTATTTTGAAAGGTTTACGAATTTAAAACTTTAATCAATATTATCCCAATAAATTCTAACAGCATCAAATAATTGACTTCGATTAGGGAGAGGAAGGTGTCTAAATGTTGTTCATATTTTTTTCTTTTAATTTTCGGATTTGTTTGTGCATATTTTCATTATTATATTACTTTTCCTGACATTGTCAGGCTTTTACGCTTGTATTTAATAAATTTTAAATTGATTATAAGAATTATTGATTTTTTTTAAGAAATGTAGTCTTTTGATATAAATATTAACTTCTGCAAAAAACCGGTTAACCGGTTTTTTCTAAATTTCAAAAAGTGCAACCGGTTTTTTTAAAATACCAACTATTCGAACTATCCGAAAACCGGTTTCTCAAAAAAACCGAATAATCGATCACCCTAATATACAGTGATCCCAAATCGATTTTTTGGAAATAATTCTGTAACTTGTGAAATAATGGAGATATCTACATAAAATTTCACATGGTCAGAGCTGAGATACTTTCGAGTTGATTTGGATGGGTTCACCGGGTGACAGGGGTAGACTTGAATGTAAAAAATGTACTTATAGGTAGGCCTTGTAAATCTCTAAATACTTACATGTGTAGGTTTGCTCTTTAAATTTAGGAGATATTTAGGTCAATGAAAATTATACCATCTTTTTTGGCTTCGTTTTTTAAGTTTTTTAATCTTGGGGGCTTTAATTTGGGTCCTACAATGTTTTGAAAGTAATCATTAGATTTCTTACAAAATTTTAAATAATATTATTGTAGGAATCATATAAATATATCTATCTGTTACAAAGTTATATTAATCTAAAAAAAAAAAAAAAAAAAACCTTTTTGGTGTTATTTTCCAAAAAGGTGGTAATTATTCTAAAATATTTATTTATTTTTTTTGTTCCGAACTGCAGAATTTCTCGTAATGGTTTCAAAAGAAATCTTAAAGTAAATACGTGTAAAGCTTTGTGCTTTGGGCAACGGTTTCCAACCAAGCCCTATCTAAACTTTGTAATTTTTTAAAAAGTTTTTTACATAAAAAAAAAATATATTGGCTATATGTTGGTTAAACATACGCTCATTTTTGGTTTCCAAGTTTATATTGACCCTTGAAGTATTTGTACAAAATTTCGTTTTAGTACATCCTTTTGTTTAAGAGATATCAGCAGAAAAGTATGAAATGAAGCTACAACGGACACCCGGCGTTTCTTGTTTTTAGCCCATAATTTTTTTGTTAATTTTTTTCCCCATTTTCAATACCAAACAAACCTTATATAAGAAAATATTTGAGCCAAATTTCGTCTCCCTACGTTGCCACGTTCGAGCCCTATCCAGCTTTCAACAGACATACAGACAGCCAGATGGACGGACATAGCTATATCGACTCAGAATCTAACCAGGACCCAGAAAAAATATACTATATGGGGTCTTAAATGATTCTTTCGACATGTTACACACGGAATGACAAAATCACTATATCCCCATCTTTTTGATGGTGGGTAAAAAATGGAATGACACACTTATATTTACCTTAGCCACCTCTCTTTATTGAGGAATCCTTTTTTCCGTTTTGATACCAATAAAAATCATTATAAAAGTACAAACTCTATTTGACCTTCGACCCCGAGAATTAGTTGATAATTGCTTTTGATATTGGCCAAACATTTTCCAACTGATAATTTTCCAATAGATAATTTATCCTATATCATTAAACCATTTATTAATAATAATAAAAAAAATGTAGCTCTATTTTTCGTCGTCTTTAATCCCCAGCAAACATATATTTTTCTCCCCATATTTACCTGATTTGTTTGTGACTTTGGTTGTTGTTATTCTACTCGTAATTTTATTTCATACATTTAAACGACCAAAACAAAATACCACACAAAACAATAACAAATGAACAACAAACTGAAACTGAAAAGTTTGCCTTGGAGGTTCTGCTTTTTCATACTTGTTGGCGTTGCTGTTGTTACTTCAAGCCCTGGGAATTATTGAGGGCGAAATCTAAGGCACTGCTGAACTGCTTTACAAAAACTTAATACAAAATCTCTCATATACTTACACTTCATACATATGAATAACAGCTAAATTTATGTATATTAATTTTTGAGTGTTAAATATTTTTATAGTTTATGAAGGCAAAGTGGTGGTGTGGTGCTAGTGGTATTGGAGTTGGTGCTGATGATAATAACGATGTTGTTATTGTTTGTTGTTGGTGGTAGTGGATCGTGGTGTAATGTGAAACTAATTAAATTAAAAAGAAATTTATTTTAACATCTTTAACATAAAGTTTCTTCCCCTTTTTTTTTTTTTTTTTTTTTTTTGCGAATGTGTAGGTACTATTTCTTTCTGGTGCAAAAGAAGGTTGGTGTTGTTTTTATAGTACTTACATATTTCAAAGGAATTTCTTGATAATGATATAAGTACAAAGATAGATGTGTATACACCAGTGTTGCCAGTTTAGCCTTTTTAAGGCTAAATCTAGCCTTTTTATTTTGCTTTTAGCCTCAAGATTTTCGTTTTAGCTTCTAGCTTTTTTTCTAGCCTTTTTTTTATTTTTAATATAGCCTTAAAAAGGCTAAAAATTTAATAATTTTATTTTTACAGAATCATCAATTTAAGCTTTTTTGTATATTAATTCGCACAAAAAATCGAAATTATTTATATTTAACGACAATTTTCGACTGCGGCGCTTCGTTCTACAAGAATATTATGATTATTTTTAAACAAACTTTATTACCCATAGATACTTTTTATGTTATATTTATAAATTCACTAATATATCTTTAAGAAATATCAAAAACTAATAAGAACAGAAAAATAAATGCGTTTTTTAATAAAACAATATATTAGCTTTTTTCTGGCTTTATTTTTTGGGACATTTAGCCTTTTCTGACCTTTTTTAAAGTCTAATTTAGCTTCTTTTTTTCTAAGGTCCTGGCAACACTGGTATACACATTTAATAAACAATAAAATATAAAGACAGTATGATAGACTTAAAGTCTGTCAGTTTTAAAATTGTTGAGTTATAAGTATCCCTGATTTTGATAACCCTCTTTAAAACTCACACTTCTCATTATTTTGCTATAATTTAGGGGCTGTTTGTGAAGGGTATTTAATATACAATTAATATAATAGTATGAGTATGTTTTACTAGTATGGCTTCCTGTTTAAGTATGTGAAATAGGAAACACTCAAAAATCAATTAAAATTGTAACTTTAGTACGTGCTTCAGAGCAAGACAGTAAAAAATGGTTTATATAAAAGAAAAGGAAAAAATAAAATCCAACTAAAAACTGCCATTTAAAGAGACTTGGTAAACAATAAATTTATTAGTTTTTTTTTTTTTTAAACAAGAAGATTATCCCTTGTAATAACATTTGTAAAAGGAATTAATTTTTTATTTCGCAGAATTTATTAGATATTTATTGAATAGAAAATTTTAAAGAACTTCAGGCAAATAATACTTGTCAGAAACAAAAAGCAAGGTGTAAAAAGTTTAATTAAACGAAACAACGAATACTGGTCTAAAAATGTTAACGTTAATAGTGATTTAATAACACAACCAGGGACTGTAAATAATGATTATGACAAATTTTTGGACCAAAAAATTAATGTGATCCAAAAACTTTGGGAACATGTTGTGAAACACTTATACAATTTTTCTTAAACGCCCTCGTCAAAGTCGAAGTTCACACACAGCAATTTTTCTTGGCACAATTCCGACTTCGTAGACGAGAGAGGTAAAAAGAATGTAAAAGTTTAGTATTCTCTCTCTCTCTGCTATAAACTCAGAATTGCGTCAAGTAAAATTTCTGTGTGTGAACCCCGACAAATATGTTAAAAACTTTTATTTTTGATTTCTACAAAAAAATTAATAAATAACATTTTAAATTTTTATTTTTTGCTCAAAATATAACGATTATTTTTGATTTTTATTTTTCAAATATAAAATCACGATTATTTTTATACCCACCATCAAACGATGGATTGATTTTATCATTCCATGTGTAATATGTCGAAATAATCATTTAAGACCCCATAAAATATATATTTTCTGGGTCCTGGTTAGATTCTGAGTCGATCTAGCTATGTCCGTCTGTTGAAAGCAAGATATAGTTCGAACGCGACAACGTTGGGGGACGAAATTTGGCTCAAAAATTTATCCTATATAAGGTTTGTTTGAGATTAAAAATGGGCAAAATCAGTTAATAAAGTAAAATGTTATTGGCTAAATACTAGAAACACAGGGTGTCCTTTGTAGCTTGATTTCATACTTTTCTGCTGATATCTCTTAAACAAAAGCATGTACGACAACGAAATTTTGTTCAAATAGTTCAAGGACCAATGTAAACTCGTAAAACAAAAATGGTCCGTGGTCCGTCCACGCCCACCGCCCCTCCCATATAACGTAAAATTTGAAAAATTTGATGGAGGGTATATAGATTCGGCCAAGCCGAATATAACATTCTCGCTTGTTTTCTTTTGCTAAAAAATTATAATTGTTTTAGTGCAAACTAAAACAAAATAATTTTCAGGAAAAAAAGTTTTTGAGAAAAATAATAATAAATGAAATTGAAAAAAGATTCGGCTGTGCCGAATCTTTGATACCCTTCACCATATTACCATCTTATCGACATCATATTACCATATTACCGACAAATAATAAAATTTTCGCCTTAACGTATGCTTGCATATTTTCACATATATAAATCTAAATTTTTTTAAACTACGAAAATTTTAATATGAAAAAAAAACAATCCTAGCAGGCTTTGCTTTTAAAAAATAAACAACAATTCCATATTTATTTATTTTTGTATGTGTGTATATACAAACTGACTGCATATACAAAGAACAACAACAACACTGTTATTCATTATATTACTGCTGTTGCTAACTAAACTACTTGTCTTATAGGCAAAAACGTCACTAATAGTCATTACAATGCTTAATATACATGTTTATGTATGAACATATTTATGTATATTCTTAACAGATATGTTAAATAAAATGTTATAAAAATATTTATGACTGATCTATATAAAAATAAAAATCTGTAGCTTGAACAAGGGCTTCAAAAATAAAAAATTCGTTTTCCCCGATATCTCAGTTATTACTGAACCGATTTATTTCATTTTTTCAGAACAAAAATTCAGAAAATAATTTCCGAGCCCCCTTTAAAAATTCGAAGTCCCTGGTATATACAGAGGCTTTAGAAACTGAAAAACCGGTTCTAAAAACCGGTTTCCAATAGCAAAATTCTCGAAAGTATTTCCGATCGTTTGATATATATATTATATATGTCAGTTATCGGTGGGCTTCATAAACGCCATTTCAACCGACACACGGACGGACGGACATGGTCCTATCGTCATCATTTCTTACAAGGATCCCGAAAATGTAAACTTTTTAGCTCTCCAACGAAAATTGTGGGAATTACAAACGGAATGACAAACTTATATATACCCTTTACACCTGTGGTGAAGGGTATAAAAATAGTCATTATAATTTGAGCAAAAAGTAAAAATATTTTTTCACCAAAGAATAATAATTAAATTATGAAGTTTTGCTATATTGCTTATAATCGTTACGAACCCTGAACACAACATTTTCATTAACAATTACAATCACTTTCCTTTCTTATTATTCTTAAGTCGGATATCACGGTTTCACCAGGAATACAATAAACTGAGTAATATAGAATTTTTATACTTAATTATCTATAGTGGACTAGAAATAATGTTTCTTTTGGATTAGTCGCATAGATAGTGAACGAAGTTTGTTTATCTAGCCCATATACGAATTTCATTGAATAGTGGAAAAGAAAAAAATCACAGAATTACTTAAAGAACTAAATTATGCAAAACTTTTGCTTTGGTAATTTTTTAAAATAGTAATTAAAGAAATAATATTAAAACAATTTCTTTAGTGAAACCACTCCTCTATTACGCCCAATTAGAAACAACTATATTACTACGTACCCAGCAAAAACTTTGCTTGCCATATAATGAGTTAAGAAGCTAATATAATGATTCTTCACAACTTACACATTAGATGAATAACTCATTATTTTAACATTAGAGGCAACTACTTACTCTATATTATTACAGGTAAGCATTTCAGATGGGCAAACTATCAAATCTCTAATGGAAGGGTTAACAAAAAAGTTCCACGAGTTCATATGTAAGTATTGGTTAGAACTGTAAAAGTTATATTTTTCTGTAAAATTCCATTTAAAAATGACCACTAACAAAAATTTTATTGCAAAATTAATAATGAATAATATGCACAAAAACTCAAAACAATTCATCTTCGGTATTTTCTTTTTGCAAAAAGACTTGATGAAATTTGTCGAATAGAGCATTATCAATTGTTTAAATAAAAATCAAAAGAAAACTACTTTGGACAATAAAAATATCCTTGTGATATTTAATCTAGAATTCAAAAATTGCAAGAGTTTTTTCTTTAAAGGATCCAAACTTAAATATTTTCTCTTGGAGTATTTTTTTTTTTTTTTTTTTTGTAGCAATAATGTTCAGTTTAATATTTCACATTAACTGATGCAAACAATTTTAAATGATAAAGAAACAAAAGAATAAACCTACCTGAGTTAACAAAATACTTACTAAAGATTCTCAAATATAATAACACGATTTAAACTTATCGTTCAATTATAAGATCATAAAAATAATTTTAAAATCGATTTTTCAAAATCATAAAACTACAACATGTTCAACACCTTTTTTTCTGAAAGGATCTTTTAGTTGTATAAACGAATAATAAAAGCAACAAATAGTACGAAGATAAAGTAAATTGAAATGAAATATGTAATTTTCCAAACAATATTTATTTATGCCTTTTTCTGGTTTGCACTTAAAATAAAAACAATGTTGAAAAAACTAATGGGCTGAAAAAATTGAAATGTTTTTTTTTTTTTAGAAGAATAAGGTTAACAGAAAAATAAAAGAGGGAGAGAAAAAAATCACGCAAATCACGATCAAACGATTATCAAAAAAAATAAGAACAAAAAAAAAAAAAAAAAGAAAAACTTAAATCGTGATTGATTGCGTACCAAAAAAAAACAACTAAAACAATCATTCAAACCATACATACCTTTATTAAAACCCAATTTTTGTATTAAGGATAATTTTTTATTTTTATTTTCTCTTAAAGTTTAAGAGCAATTTAAAAAAATTAGACTAAATTTATTTTATTTAGTACTAAAATAAAACAGTTTTAAATTTTTCAATGCCAAGACCAAAAACAATGAGCCAAATAGAGATAAATTGTAGCAGTCACCAAAGTACATAACATAATGGGAAATCCAAATAGGAAAAAATCCACAAATGAAAAACGATAACCATGTTGTTCTGCCACACCCGAAGATACCACATTAGCCGAGGCTCCTATTAAGGTGCCATTGCCACCAAAACAAGCACCAAATGCTAAGGCCCATACCAAAGGCGACAAAGGTAAATTTAACTCCTTATTTTGACTTAATTTTACTACTATCTTAATCATCATAGTAGTAACAGGAATATTGTCCAGAAAAGCTGAAGCTATTCCGGATACCCAGAGGATAATTAAAATGGCCACCAAAAGGCGATAATTAGTGTTGGCTTTTAATATTAATTTAACACATATATCCCCCAGGACACCTATAAGACCTAATTCCGTTAGAGCTTCCATTAAAATAAACAAACAGGCAAAGAATAACAAAGTAGACCATTCCACTCTAGACAAAACAGCTTCTATATCAGTATCAGCTAAAATTAACAGGAGTATGGCACCCACTATAGCACTCCAGCCCAAAGAAAGATGTTGCAAGTCCGGCACAGTGTGTAGGAAAAATAATACCAAAACAAATATAAAAGCTATAGAGGATTTTATTAGCAGCACTTTATTACGTATGGGATAAGAAGCTTTCATTTGTTCCAAGGTCGATTTGTAATCCACCTCAACATATACTCCCTTGGTTTCCAATTCTTTAAGTTTTTGTCTTAAAACTTGTGCCTTTTTCTGTAAAGTATTTTGTACAATTTCCTCATCGGTGGTAGTGGGTTGTATATTTTGGGCAGCCTTTTCCCATACCTGAATTTCATGTTTTAAAGCCTCTACTTCCACAGATTGTTTATTCATATAAGCCGATATTTTGGGATATTTTATATATAAAAAACCAAAAGTGGTTAGCATACCCAAGACAACTCCTGGTAGCATATGAGCTATAAAGTTGCCAAAATTTACACCATTGTCTTCCACATAATGATTAGTCATTATAATTATATTGGGAGGATCTCCCACCGGTGTCAAAGCTGCCCCCACATTTGAATATATAACCATACTCATTAAAACTGGCACAGGATTTAGATTGGTGACCTCACACAAGCGTATGGTTACAGGGGTCATGAGCAACATCATGGTAACATTATCCAAAAAGGCCGATAGAAAAGCGGTAAAGAAACATAAAACATAAATCAAATAAAATAATTCACCTCTGGCCAATTCATAGGCCAACACAGCTAAGTAATCAAATATACCCGATTCTGAAAGTATGGCCACCAAAATCATCATGCCAAATAGCAGCATTAAAGTCTCCACATCCAGCCATTTCAAAATTGTGGCCGTAGAAGGTCGATCATTTAAGGCGGACAATATGCCTATGGCCAAAGTAGAAGCCACTACCGAGGCTAAAGTGCGATTTATAATTTCCCATATGATTAAAACATACAAGAATATTAACACCATAGAGCCATATATTATGCCCAAAGTCTTATCCACGGGAGTCATATTACAAGACAATTTCACAGTTAAATCTTTTTCTATGTTTGTATACATTTTCAGATATAATTTAGCTTGTTGGCGATATTTGCTAATATCTTCCGTTAGATCAATATATAGATCTTTGGTAACTCCCAAAACATATTCCAATTCTTGAGGTCTTTTAATTAATATACCCCTTTTATGGGAGATAATTTTTTGTTTTTCATCTCCTATATCCATGACTACTAGTAAAGTCAATTGTGGTTGATTTACTTCTGGCATAATTGTTACATCTTGCTCCACATGAAATGGTCCCTTTAATACAACTTCCATGGCCGATTTTGTGGCCGGTTGAACATATAATGGAAAAAGTTTGTTCTCTTTTGGTGCTATAGCCAACAAGACAGGATGATCTATTTGTTCTTTATGAGTTACTATGGCTATGGTATATATACACCATATAATGAATAAAATTGTAACTTTTACCCCATGTTTTATGAAAGCTTTCCAACTCTCTTGGGCTGGTAAATTTTCTTCGGAAAATGCCACATCAATACGAACTTTTTTGGGAGCAATTTCTTCCGCTTCATATTCTACATCAGGTAGATCATCTTCATTATCTTCAGGATCATTTTCATTAGCACCCGCTTTTAAACGTTTGAGGTAGATATTTTCGGTAGAAGTAAGTTTATTTTTAGAGGAAAAATTTTCTATATTTAAAAGATCTTCGCTCATATTTTGTTTAAAAAAATGTCAAGAAATTTATAAACTTTGTAGAAAAATATAAAGAAAATAATAAATTAGATTAAAAAATATTTAAATCCGGTTTGGAAAATATGTTTATTATAAAGAACAAGGTAATTATAACACAGAGTAACAAAATGAAAAAAATCTGCGGCTCGGGGTTTCTCAGTCAATTCGAATACACGGTATTAATAAGTACTTAGCCTTTAGTCCACTTTTCATACTCTAGACTACCATAGATGGTTGGGATATTATGCGTTTGTGCTGATGTTTGTAACGCACAGAAAAACTCATGGGACCCCCACTCAGAACCACTCTCTGTGTCAATTTAACGATGTCCGTCCCTTATTTCACCTAGCCCCCGGAATAGGGGTTTAGCGGTAATAAATGCCTTAAATATTTTAATAAAATTCGGTACAAAGAAGTTTGTATAATTGTTAAACTTTGTGCCAAAAATCGATCCATAATTTATCATAGCTCCCATATAAACCCCTATTTCGGAAATTTCATTAACGTGCATAAATCCCATACGATTGTTAGTATCAAGTTAATATTCGACACAAATAAGTTTTATATAAGTGGAAACAACATTGCCAAATTTAATGAGAATGGGTCCATAATTTACCATGGCTGCCATATAAACCCACTTCCGTGAATCCCCTAAAGTGTATAAAATCGTATAGATATTAATATCAACGCATTATTCTCTATTACATTTAGTAAAAGTGTTGGTCTACAATTGGTCACAGGTCTAATATATGTAAGTCCCCTTCCCCAATTTTCATGCTCATACACAATGGTGTAGGGTATAATATGGTCGGTCTTGACCGAATTGTTCTTTATTTATCGTTTTGAATTGACTCAATTTCTCGCGATAAATCGTGATTTGTAAAATTACGGAGGTTGAACCATATATAGAAGCATATCTCGAAAACGACTTTTCCGATTTTGTTCAACAAAATATCAAAAAATCCTAATTAAAATTGTCTTCAAGTCATACTTACATTACTTTTTAATGCGATCAACAGATTATAAGCCTATTTTCCGAAAAAAAAAAATAAATTTTACACAAATTTAAAAAAAATAAAATTTCGAAGAATCACAAAAATTCCAAAATGTTTAAAATGAAGATTTTTATTCTTTAATCTAAAGTTAAATTTCACATATTTCATTCAAATCAATGCATAAATGTTGAATTTATTCAAAAATTAGTGAAGATACCTATTTGCAAATTACAGTGAAATATTAAAAAAAAAATAAATCATAATATAATTTGTCTCTATCGCATTTTCTAATCGTTATGTTTTTTTTTTTTTTTTTTCTTTAACAACCTCACACCTAAAAAAGTTTCTAAAAAGAGCACAATTCTTATTTATGATATTTATTCAAATAAATTAATTTAATTAAAATCATTTACCATTTTAAACAGTTTAAATATAATTCTCATAGGAGGTAAACCACAATGTCGCCACTACCATTTAAAACCTCATACTATCCTAAAATAAATGTGCATTAGTTTATGAATGCATGTAATTATGTGTGTATAGAAAAACAACACCAAAAATAATTAAATTAAATAAAATTATATTTAATGAGTATTCTAATGGGCTAAAAGAAAAAAATAAACACATACAACAGGAAACTTTTCATGTTCATAGTTATCGTTTGTAAGGGTCCTTTTTTATATTATGAACAGGGAAAAGGACACGGAGAAAATTATGAAATTAAAAATAAATCTTAAAATAAAATTTTATTTATAGGTCATATATTCTTAAATTTGAATAATATTTATTTGATTTTCTTTAACCTAATTTTGGTTTTAAGTAATTTATTTTTTCTTCTTCTTTTGTTTTTTAAATAACATTATTTTCAGTGTATTAATTTACACCATTTTGTTCAACCCCCCAATTAATTGCACAAAATGTTGTACACAAATTCAATTTCATATAAAATTTTATGTTTTACATAAAATAAGCAAAAGTACAGTTAGGATAAATAATTTAGTAAATAAATTATTAGTGTTATATTTTGAAAGAATAAAAATTGTTAGACAAAATTTGCACATTGGATCCAATTATAATATAAATAGCACCTGTGTTAATGAAATAAAAAATAAAACTGAAATCAGATTTTTTCGTAAAACATTATATTTTCATAAAATATTCTAAATTCGATAAATTTTCTTTTTATAGCAACTATTTGATCAATTTTCTCTTTATAGGAAATTTTCAATCCATTTTCTTTTTATAGGAAATTTTCTTTTTATAGGAAATTTTCGATAAAATTTCTTTTTATAGGAAATTTTCAATTAAATTTCTTTTATAGGAAGTTTTCGATGAAATTTCTTTTTATAGGAAATTTTCAATGAAATTTCTTTTTATAGGAAATTTTCGATGAAATTTCTTTTTATAGGAAATTTTCGATGAAATTTCTTTTTATAGGAAATTTTCGATGAAATTTCTTTTTTATAGGAAATTTTTGATGAAATTTCTTTTTATAGGAAATTTTCAATAAAATTTCTCTTATATGAAGTTTTCAATGAAATTTCTTTTTATAGCAAATTTTCTTTTTATACAAAATTTTTTATTAATTTTCTTAAATTAAAATTTTTGATAAATTTTCATTTTCGATAAAATTTCTTTTTATAGAAAATTTTTGATAAATTTTCTTTTTATAGGAAATCCATACATTTTTTTTTATCGAAAATTATAGATTAGTTTTTTTTATAGGAAATTTTCAATAAATTTTCCTTTTATAGGAAATTTTTGATAAATTTTCTTTTGAAATGTTCGATTAATATTCTTTTATTTTAGAACATTAAGAAAAACCTGGCACAGAGAGAGAGATTTCTAGCAACATTTAGAGTTATAGAAACGGACCTACCACACAACATATTTGTTCGAATATCTCATTATTTCCCTCAGGCTGATTAACGCACTTAGTTCTATAACGAGTTAATATTTTTATTACTTGAAAACAGAACTAAAACCCATAATCTCCATTTAATTGCTACTTATTTTTTCATGTCTTTAAAAAGCCTCATATACACCATTTTTTCAACAACTTATAAAGGATTAGAAATTTCAATTTAAGCTATTTTATTTCTCATTTTTTTGGTTCTTGTTGTTAGCTTTGTTTTCTAAAACAATAATTTCATTTCGTTAACATCTGTTGGCATTTCATAGCCAAAAAAAGGGGTCTACAAAAAGATAACTTTGCAAAACACCGACTTTTATAAAAAGTTTTATATATATATTTTTTTTTTTTTTTTTTTGAGTTTAGCCAACTTCTTCACCTCACTCCCTTCACCAACCAAATAGCCAACCCATCATCTTTTCATTAGTAGATTTTGTGGAAATTTTCTATTTAGGGGTAATTTGCGAAAAAAAAAATAATATAGAATCTAAAAAAGTCTATTCCAGCCTTTTAAGCTTTTTAGAGGGTATTTAAAAGGCAACAAACAACATTTTAAAAGGCAAACGAATGAAAAGGAAACAAAATCTGGCTGCTGAATATAATTTTTTAATTTTTAATTTTGGTTAAAAAGTATGAGGTCATTTACCCATAAATTTTGTCTTAAAAATATGGCTGCTTTAAGTAACATAAAACATATAAAACAACAACAACAATAACAAAAAATTAACACATTTCTTTCCCAGCCTTAATAACAACTAATTTCTAGTAAGTATTCTTCCTTTTTCATTTCCTTATTAAAATTATGGCATTAGCAGGAGAACTAGAACAACAACAACAACAACAACAACAAAAATAAATTTAACAGACAGTTTTATTACTTTGGGTGAAAGAAGAAACAGCTAAAACAAAAAATGTCCTTTTGTGCCACATCTTAATGACCTTGATGCCTAAAATTATGCTTTTGAAACACGACTTAAGAATGACTCTTATTATACGCATCCACACATATATTTAGCTAAACATGTGTGTTGGTTTGTGCGGGTGTAAATGTAAATGGGTGTGTGCAAATGCTTGTGTTTATGTGTAATAAAATGTGTGAGTTTTAACATAAAATTTATATTCATTGTTGCCTTGTGAAACAAGCAACAAATTATATGAAATGTGTACAACAAAAGTTACAACAATAATAACTCTATATAAAATCTTTTTTACTAGCAACAACAATATAATAATACATACTGCAAATTATATTTTGATTGTAAAAATGTATTAAAGTTCATATGTATATATGTATGTTGTATATGTATGAGAAACCTAGTCTGTTTGTTTATGCTCATAAAATCAAAAACAGGAACATAGACATAAACCATCAGTAACCTCAGTAGACGCTCTAAGAGGAAGTTGTTCCTTTTTTTCCTTCATACATATTTTTAGTCCTCCGGCTGTGCTTTGTACACAGTAATGATTTTATTACAGCAACATGTTGAAAGTTCTTATTGTTTTCTTTTTTTTCGTTTCTGTTTTGTTTCCATTTTTTTGTAGTTTGTTGCTGTTGTTTACGCAGACATTTATTGCCTGGAGGTGAAAATGTGCAGGCGTAGGCAATGGTGAGAAGAGATTGGTGGTGGTGGTAGTGTGTAAAATAAAAACTTCCGAGATCACCGTGCATTTGTTACGTTAATAGTTTTGTTCTATTTTATTTCACGTAGATATTCCTACGAGATTTTTGAGGGGAAGGTTCCATAGAAAATAAATAAGTTATGGTCAGAAAATTTTTGATGTACATTAACCCTGCAAGGCTACACTTCGTCGAATCGACGACGCATTTTTCAGTGATGTCGTTTTTTACTAAAAAAAAAAGCAGTACGTTAAAAACTGAACTTTTGGTAATAAGGTGGACGGAAAAATAAGTTTCTTATTTTACTTCATTTATATATAAATTAAATAACTCAAAAAGTTTTATTTTGGAAAATTTTCAAGATTATATTGTGAACAAAAACTTTTTTAAAATCACCGTCGACGATTCGAAGAGGTGTAGCCTTTTCGTAATAAAAATAAGTGTAGGTTAAATAATTTAAGCTCCTTGATAGATTTAAATACTTTTTAGAAAACTTCATTAACATTTTGAATAGCTTTGTATAATTTTGTTAAAGCATATTTAATCAATTTGTCTAAATTACTTTCTTTTATTTTCAGGTGAGTTATGGCATCAAATATTTTATTTGAAGATGGATAAGTATATTTTATACATATTTTTAAAATCGCCGGACATAGAACGAAACTTTAAACCATTTACATATCATACAGTAGGAGATTTTATATTTTTTCATGAAGAATATAATTATTATAAGTTTTATGGGAAATTAATTATATCATAACTATTATAAATCAATTCTCATCTTTTCTACTTATTCGTAAATATTAATAAATTAAAATTTTTTTATTTGAATAATAACTATTATCATCAAAAAAATATACTTATCGACAAAAGTTGCTCTTTAATTAATAACAAAGTGTTGTAAACTAAACTAAGGAGGTTGCACCATATATTGAATCATATTTCGAAAACAATTTGTCAGATTTTATTAAAAAAGTATCAAACAAATTTAATTAAAAAAAAAATAAAATTTTATACAAAATTTCAAAAAATTCAAAAAAAAAAAAAAAAAATGTATATATATATATATATATATATATATATATATATATATATATATATATATATATATATATATATATATATATATATTTATCATAAAAATTCCAAAATATCAAAAATTAAATTTTTTAAGATAAATTTCTTCCAAATAAAACAAGATATATTTAATTCAAACCAATTCATAATTGTTGATTTTATTCACAAATTAGTGGAAGTACTAATTTATAAATTACATACATACATAGAAATATTTATTAAAAAAAAGTAAAAAAAAGTATTTTGTGATTAGTGTTCGTCGCTTACGAGATATAGTTCAATATGTGGGCTTAGTTTCCGAATTAAGTTTGGTCCTTTAGATATTTTTCAAAATTTCGTTGATGTACAAAAGATATGGGCCAAAAGTTATAAACTGGAGTTACGACTGACACACGCGCCCAGCCCTTTCCTGCTTTCAACAGACAGATGGACATCGGTAGATAGCCTTATATTTTTACGAGCACCCAGAATATATATATAATTTATGGAGCCTTAGATGATTATTTTGAAATTATACACGGAATGACAAACCCAACATAACCTCCATAGTTTTTTCTCCCTAATCGAAGTTATAAGATTTGAAGCCGTTAAAATTGTATAAGATAATGCTTAAAGTATTAAGTTACCAAACTTTTTAAAATCACAAAAAAATTCGGCGTAAATGCACTGCTCCCCGACGAAATAAAAAATCAGTTTCCGATAGGATTTGGAATACAACCAAGAAGTGTATATTTAAACTTATTAAAACCAAAATCGACTTTAAAAAATATTACGTCAAATAAAAAATAAATCCGCGTATCTCGTATAAGTAAGTCGAGTTTTATTTTTATACATCATCTGAGACCTTCAGCCATATAAAACAACTAGAAGGACTTCTAGTTAACTAACTTGCTCTCAAAAAACCTAACACAGCTGTCAAAAAAACCTAACTATTTGTATGTGTTAGTAGAATTTTCTACAGAAGTAATTTATGAAGAGAGTAATTTTTTTCTGCTGAGCGAATGAAAAGAGTTGGACTTCTAGTTGTTTTCTATGCCTTCAGCAGTGTTGCCAGAAGATGTAATTGGTAAAGTGCTAAAATGCATTCACCATATTTTTATAAATTGTCAGTGCATTTTAACTTCTTAAAATGCTAAATCTAACACTGAAAGTACTAAAATGACAACACTGGCCTTCAGCTTCTAAATTGTATATAAATCTGCGTATCTCCGATCCCTGATAGAAAATTTAAAATTTGGTTCCGTTAGGATTTGTAAGACGAATATTTTTATAAGTAAGCTGAATTTCACATCATCAACATACTTACGAAATTATATATAAATGCACGTATCTCACCTCCCTGGTAGAAATATCAAAATATGACTGTAGATCAAACAGTTTTATAAGTAAGCCAAATTTAAATTTTCTATGTCATCTGGAAACTTCAGAAAGCTTTGGAAAGAGAAAACATGCTAAGAAAGTTATATAGTACTATATTATAGAAGAAGATATAGAGATAATAATTATAATCCAATTTTTAAATAACTATTAAATGACAAATTTGTTCAACGGCCACATAGCAATTTTTATTCCTTGTAAAACCTTAGAATTTCATTCTCCTCTCTCACCAACGAACTCAGAATTGCGGCAAGAAAAATTGCTGTGTGTGAACCCCGACTTTTCTTTTACACATTCATACTAAATGTAGAAAACGTTTAAGTAAGAATACACATGTCACAAATGTGACGTGTTCTCTCTGTGCCGAACACTGATCGAAATTTGATTTAAATCGAATTAAAATTAAACAGGAAATGTTTACCTTAGTATATTCGTGAGAGAAATTAAGCAAGAAATTTTGACTTTAGTAGATTAGACTTGACTTTGACTTAATGAATTAATTCTTAAAGAATTCATTAAATTTTTGTTAATTCAAATCTTCTACAAATTGAATGAAAATATTTTTCTTTCATTCAATTTATAATATATTGTTTTTTAATCTTTTACAAAATTAATTAAAAAATATTCTCTAAAGCTAATTTGTAATAGATTTGAATTGAAGAAAATTTGAATGATTCAATATATTTTTAAGCTTGAATTGTATAATTGATGAATGAATTCTTTAAGGAATTAATTCATAACAGAATTAATTCATTTCATATTCAATACAAAGAATTTAATTCAATGAATTAAATTAATTCGAATGCTTTAAAAGAATAACTAGGATAATAAGTTTAATTCGATTTAAGAAAATGAATTAAAGAATTAATCCTTTCGAACCTTCGTTAATATTAATGTAGAACTAGATTTATATCAAAACTAGGTTTTATTATTTTTAATGTAAGAAATATATTAACTGTAATTTATTAGTCCCGGATTTGATTTAGTTAAAAGCTTTTTATACCCACCATCAAAAAGATGGGGGGTATATTGATTTTGTCATTCCGTGTGTAACATGTCGAAGGAATCATCTAAGACCCCACAAAGTATATATTTTCTGGGTCCTGGTTAGATTCTGAGTCGATCTAGCTATGTCCGTCCGTCTATCTGGGCAAAATCGGTTAATAAACAAAAAAGTTATGAGCTAAAAACTAGAAGCACAGGGTGTCCGTTTTATACTTTTCTGCTGATATTTCTTCAACAAAAACATGTACGACAACGAAATTTTGTACGTATAGTTCGAGGATCGATATAAATTCGGAAAACGAAAATGGGCGTGGTCTGCCCACTTTACCGCCCACCTCGCATGTAAGGTGAAAATCAGCGAAATTGTGTTCAAATACTTCAAGGACCAATGTAAACTTGGAAACAAAAAATTGGCGTGGTCCTCCCACTTTACTGACCCTCCCATATAATGTAAAATTTGGAAAAGTTGATGGTGGGTATATAGATTCGGCCGGGTAGAATATAATTCGCGCTTGTTTATATTTGTTTAGAAATTTCTAATAACAGCTGTGTTGTAGATTTTTAAAAATTAATAAATTAATCATTGTGTCGGTTGTTATGGCATTTATGAAAGCTCCCGATAACTTATATACATCAAAATATCGACAAAACTACCGAAAAGTAATGTATGTAGGTATTAGCCTCATAATTTAAATATTTCTTGAATAAATAAACAATTGCGATGAATTTATTAAATATTTTACGAAAAGCTGTTTAGTTATTTATGGATATCCATCCCCTTTCTCTGAGTGCACTTTTCATCTCAATAAGATAAATTCTTCTTTATGACAGCATATTTTTATGAAAAATATTTTTGTGCTATATTTTTCTTTTATTTTTTGTTGTTGTTCTCTTGTTTTAAGTAAAAATTATGACACAACTTTTATTTTATTTTCTCATTTTATTCTTTTCATTTAGTTACTTTTTTATGTGTTACCAGGAGTAATATGCAACAACGTATATCTAGGTACTTTCTTGTATTTATTTATGTACAAGTTTTTTTATGTAAGTAAATTAATGTATGTATTTGTTTCGTTACAAAATTATAAAGAGATCTTCCTCTTAAACTTATATGATGCAGCATGTTCTATGTATTCAGGCAATTTATCTTAACAAAATAATAAAAAGAATGTTTTATAAAATACTTTACATATAGTACTTTTTGTCCACACACACATACAGTTATAAATATGTTGAATGTATATATATTTTATATTTTAACACATACTTATAAAGAAATTTAAATAGATTTAACTTTTAAGCAAAAGAGCTTAAGTACAATTTTAAATATTTTAAATTAATATTTTTAAAAGTTTTTAATGAAAAATAGGTTAGCTACTTAGGTTAACTATATATTTAAGAACCTTAATGTAACCTTTCATTAAACAAATGTAGCTATAAATTCTGTCAGTTTAATTAGAAAAGTACAAATATTTAAAATTGAGTTGACTGTTGAAAATTGTTGTTAAGACCTTTTTATTTTCAATATAAAGCAACTTTATTTCATAAAGTAAGTAGTTATAATGTTACATAAAGAAACTTTTCTCTCCTGCCTTTTCACGACACCGACGATGAAAGCACATCATAAATTCCCATGGAATATGGCTAGATTTTGTTTGGCCAAAAAGCAAACATCGTTCCAAAAAACTTAAAAACTAAAGCAGATGCTTTACTTTACTTATTTTTTTTCTCTGCACACTAAATGGCGTTATTCATTTACTAAATGAGTCTTATATGCAAAATGGAAAAAAAGAAGATGGGAAAATAAGGAAAAAATCTGCTACAAATTGTTGAAAGCTACTTTTTTTCTTATTTGTATGGAAAAGCGTAATGAAAAAAGTCATTATATTTAATTTTAAGAAGCTTTATTACACATTATGAAGCATATTTGTTTCTCTGTTTTTTGAATGGAACTATTCATCTTTTTTTGTTGTTATTTTTGTTGCTGTTGGTTTTTGTTGTTTTTGTTTGTTTTTGTTTTGTACATGTGTGAGAATATAAAACTTTTCAAAAATTAATTTTGTGTAAAAATTTAAACAATTGCTAAATGAATATTTAATGTGGAAAATAAAAATTATGCAATATTTATAATATAATTATTTAATGTGAAGATTTCTTAAATTCTCTCTCCGATTTAAATATTTTCCAAATAAATCGTGTTTCTAACTCTAACAATAGAATGTTAGACTTAATATTTTTGTGAATAATACTTCCATATTTAATGTAGTTCGAGTCAATCAGCTTTGTACACCTGAGGATCGACAACATCCAACTCTTCAAACATCAACATCAATTCCACATAAAACTGAAGACTCTAGCGTTGTCCCGACACTATGATTTAATCGCACTAATTTCCAAATAATGAAGCAAATACTGTCCAATGTGAACTGGTATGAAGTACTATCATTTAACGAAGATAGAAGAAATTTTAATGAAGTTATAAATAATTTTTATGCCATACTAGAGATATACACCGCTAAGGCAGTTTCTTTGAAGAAACAAATTAAACTACCACGCTGGCATGGTTAAAAAATCAAATGATTCGTTTGTTGAAAAAGTTTAGAAAAAATAATAATATGTTTGACCAATGTCAATATTTTATTGCTAGAAGCTGTTATAATTTAGAAAATAAGAGATGTTATAATAAGTATCATCATAAATTGAAATTTGACATTAAACGAAACCCGAAACTGTTTTATAATTTTATTAATTCCAAGCGAAAAATTTTCTCATACCCAACTACAATGATAGTGAATTGTTTTCCAATGATAAAGACATAGCAAATGTATTTTTTTTTTTTTTTTTTTTGCATCTACTTTTCCTCGAGGAGACATAATAATCAATATCCATTTGCTATCCCACATTCATCATCATCATTAATATTGTCCCTGGATGTTGAAACAGTTTTTAAATATTTAAAAAATGTAAAAAATTCATTCAGTCCTGGCCCTGATGGTATTCCCACATATATCTTGAGAAACTGTGCGGAAGTATTATCAATGGCTCTTATTCACATATATACCCAACAAACCAAATGTTATCGTAATGATATCATAACGATATCATTTCGGCGATAAAGTAGCCCGAGAATGATATCATTTATAATTCTAAAATGATATAGGTTGCTTTCTAAAAGGTACACTCGAAAATGATATCATAATTTTTGAAAATAACGATATTAGTAATGATATCGTTAAATTTAAGCAGCGCGATAACTTAGCAATATATGCAAGAATATATACATATATATGTAGCATAATTGGACGACTTATAAATATTCTAAATAGTTTAAAATTAAAACGACATAACAATAATAAACTAATGTCCATCCTGCTTCATATTTATATTTAATCCAAACAAATTTCCTCTTGAAATCCAAGCTAATATTGATTCCTTTGTATGGCCCCTTTTATTTTTTGCGATTTTACTAAAATTTGCTGTAAAAATATAATTTTCATATATTACATAACATAAAATATTGTTTTTTCCACAAAAATTTTCAATTTATTTTTATTTTCCTAAAAATATTTGAAGTTTTTTTCTAAGGGAAAAATTATTTCGAAATTTTATCATATAATTTTAAAATTGTGATATCATTAATGATACTGTATCGTTTCTTGGTTTGTTGGGTAATAAATAACTCTCTTAAGTTCGTTATTTTATAGTGCCGAAACTAACAACTGAGATCGTAGTGCCAAAACTAACAACCGAAGCAGTGGTATCGGGACTGACGACCGAAGTTGTAGTGCCGAAACAGACGGAGCAAAGCCGCTGTGTTCGAAACAGACAATAATGCTGTGCAAGGTATCCCCCTGACGCTCGGACCTAAGCCGCTGATGTTACGATATCAAGTATCTTGAAATAAGGCAAGTTATAACGTAATATCAACTGTCTTAGATTTTTGGCAAATTAAATCGCAACTACTTCATTCAAACTTAGTGTACTTATGGGAATAATTATATAAACTTAATGAGAATTATTGAATCTCATTTCTTAGAACAACAATAAGGGTGTTCACAACTAAGGTATAATAATAATAGGTTATTCACAGATGAGGTAATATAAAAAGGAAAAAAATAATAAAATGTATGTAATAACGTTTCAAGGTATAAATTCATTTATACCATCATCTACAAATCTAATGGAGTTAACATCACATATGTAATTCCGGTTTTCGAAAAAAATTGCAAACTGATATAGTATATACAGATTTTAGCAAAGCCTTTGACAAGGTTAACCCCGATCTATTAATTGCTAAAATAAATGCAACTTGCTTAAATTGATTTGTTTCTATCTGAAGAATCGTAAACAATATGAAATATTAGATTGCACATCGTCGAAGTATTTGAACATTACTTCCGTAGTCTCACAAGACAGTCATTTTGGTCCACTATTATTTCCACTTCTTATAAATGATCTTCCTAATTCCATTCAACATTGTAAGATCCTAATGTATGCAGATGATATAAAGCTATTTCTAACTTTATCAAATAAAGAAGACGTACTAAATCTACAATCCGATATATTTAGCTTGAATAATTGGTGCAGTTATCTAGGACCCACAATATAATGTTTACATTCGTTAACTTCAATCAGTCCAAAAACAGTTTATATTTTTTGCCTACGAAACCTAAGTTGGGACCGTGATTCAAACCTTCCTCCATATTTTAGCCATTTGGCCCTTATAATATTTCTAACTTTAAAAATATTGCCAATGGAAATATTGATTCCAAATATCTTATTAGTAAAGTATTCTTTAATGTTCCAAATAGACAACTTAGATCATATTATCCACTTTATATCGATTTCTATAGATCCAATTTCGCAGATTTTGATCCATTTCGTAGAATATGCATCGAAGTGAATAAATATTATGACCTAATAGATTTGCTGGTACTGAAATTAAATAATTATTAATATGCTATTTTAATTCCAATAATTTTGTACACGATAATATTTAAGCATAATGGAATACGTATTTTCCGTGCCGCTACACACTTAATTTGCATTAGTGCATTATGCATTATGAGTACGATTATATTTTCCAAACTAAAACAGATATTAACTCAATTTCTTAATTTAAACGGTCCCAAGATATGTCTATTTACTCATAATTTTACGAAATTTTAAAGCAAATTGCTTTTTTTCACTTTTATTTTCAGTGTATTTCGATAAATTCTGAAAATTATGTAATAATTTTGACATATGCTGATAGTACTTTAGAAGTTCTTTAGAATCGCATTGTTTTGATTTTGATAAAACTAAAGGTCTGTTTTTAAGATTGTTTTGAAAGTGTTAAATTCAAACTTCCTCAGATTTTTTGCGCATTGATACAAATTATTAAGACGAACAGATTTAATAAAATCAACACATCAACAAATCACACATCAACGTTGGTGTCAAAAGAAAAAAAAAATAAATTTTAATATTTTTATTTAAATTTTAAAATTTTTTGATTTTCCTCATATGTATTTTTGGTTCATATGAAACTTTTAAGTCTATTAGTGTTCACAAAGGGATTTGTTAAGTCTTTAAAAGGCATTTTCAAATTCAGATTTTAAATTCTTAAAATTCTTAAATATCTTTAAAATATATTTAGTATATTTTTTAAACATCTAGTATATTTAATTCTAAAACAAAAATCTCTTCTATATTTATTTTCCTGCGCAATAAACTGTAACGATATTTCCACACAAAAATCTAGTAAATTTTTATGTACAAAATACAAATATTATTATGCATCATTATTTTATACCATTTTGTACAAGAAATTGTAGACATTTTCCGGTAATTATGCTACAATTTGTTTTACAATTTCGTTTGCTGTCTTTTTTTTTTTTGGCAATCCCTTGAGTAGCTTCAAAAAACAACAACAAAAACAAACCCACAGAAACACAACAAAAAAAGCTTAACAACATTATTATACGTTTACACCAAGATATGCTTAGCAACATGTTGCTAAACTCATCACTAGCAAGAAAAATGCAGATGCTGTTTGTAAACATCTTCAAATGTCAATGTGTATAAAAAAGTATGTATAAATGTATGTGTTAACTCGAGGGGATTAAGCTTTTGGCGCGTATGGTATGCGATAAATGAAGAAAGCAGAAACAAAGCAAATGAACAACAACAAACAAAATAGCACAAGAAAAAAAATTATATACAAAAAATATTTCACATAGTTTTGTCATTGTTGTTGATGTTGTTCTTATAATATTGTTGCCGCATTTGTACAATTCAACATCTTATTTTATCAGCAATGAAAACGTTTCTTTGCCGGCTGGTTTATTTCAACATCTCACCAACATCATCATCATTATTATCGTTGTCGTTGTCATTGTTGTCATCAGCATAGACAGCATCTTCATCATCATTATCATCAGCCAGTCGTAGTAGTCAGGCAATAGCAACAAGTATAATTTTAGAAAAGTTGATGAAACCTGTAAAACTGTATCTGAACATTTTTGGTTGTAACAAGTTGCCAGCTGCTGGGCCACATTTGTTGTTAGTTCGTTCGTTCATACTCGTCCTACAACGATTTTGTTTGTTATGCTAAAACGTGCCGAGTGTTTTCATTTATGTGAGCATGTGTGTGTATGTGTATGTTTGCATGAGTATTTGTTGCTTATACGGCCAAAAGTTATTTCATATTGTCGTAGTACACGTATATACTTTAATAGAGAAGTGAGATGATACATTTTTGTTGGATGATACTTCCTTGAAAATATGTTGAGGGAAAGGTACTTTTAACTTTACTTAGAGTGCTTCGATAGCAATTTTAGTACTTAGAATTAAAAAAAAACATTCATAGGGATCTAATTTTAATTGGGATTATAATTCTAATTAAAATTTAAGTCCTTATGAAATTCGTAGAGACGAAATATTGAGGGGGTAAATGAGGAAATATACATTTCAAAACTGCGGACTTCGTTTTTTAAAGATCAAGACCGATCATATGCTACCCTACACCATCTGTATAAGCTAAAAATTAGACCTGTGGCTAATTGTAGACCAACACTTTTACTCAATGTAAAATAAATTATACAAATCCAGAACAATGTATTGATACTAACATCTATATGATTTTATGCCCTTAAGGGCGATTACCGGAAGTAGGTTTATATGGGAGCTATGGTAAATTATGGACCGATTCTCATACAATTTGACAATGTTATTTCTACTTATATAAAACTTATTAGTGTCGAATATTAACTTGATACTATCATTCGTATGGGATTTATGCACGTTATTTTGTGATTTTCGGAAGAGGGGGTGTTGTTAAATCGACTCAGTAAGTGATTCTGAGTCGAACGGTATACTTTAAGGTGGGGATCCGATAATTTTTTCTGTGCGTTACAAACATCAGCACAAATGCATTATACCCCAACCACCTATAGTGGTGTAGGGTATAAAAATTTTCAAAAAAAAAAAAAAAAAAATATATATATATATATAAAAAATTTCACAATAAAAAACTGGATTTTCCGTTTTTTAAATATGGCGATTTTTTTTTAAATATAACATCAAAATCCAAAAATCAAAAAAGTTTTAAAAATGCCTGTAAAAGAACAAATTGTGGAGTGGAAAAATACTATTTCTACTATTTATGGACAGATTTTAGCAATATTCAATAGCAACATTCTCTGAAGCCTTATAATCTTCATAATTGATGAAAATGGAGCGGGTACATCTAGTGGGAGTGATAGCCCTCATACAAAGAAAATATTAATTATCGGAAAACTTAAATATTGTTACAGAAAAAGATTTAAAATTTTACGGGAATAACTTTCTCATCAACCACCAAACTCAAAAAATGGTGTCCCCTATACAACGAAAATATTAAATATCGTTTATGTTAGGAACTACTTACTACAGCAAAAGTTTAAAAATGTTGTAAGAATAACTTTCTCAACAACTTTCATAAGTTTAGATTCAAATGCGATGGGTATGGCCAGGAGAAATTGTACACCCCATAGAAAACAAATACTCTTAATGGTGTATCTAAAGAACTATTACAGTGAGAGCTCTCAAATTTTGTAGGAACAACATTTTTATAATATTGGATTGATAAAATTAAAATAGGAGGATAAAGAAAAAAAAAAGAGTGATTTACTGAAAGTCTTAAACATTTTTATAAATAATTTTCATATCAAATTTGAATAGCTAGTCAAAGGGAGTATTAGCTCCCATACACAGAAAAAATTATTACCGTCTTTTTTACAATTAACTCAGTTGTTTAATTTTGCATCTAAATTTAATAAATATGTTCAAGAAAAAATAAAATAAAAAATAAATTTTGGTATGATTTTTTTTCCTATACACATTTTTAATTCATTCAATCATCTACTTGATTGATTTAATTAATTTTTTAATTGAGAATTTTTTTCTGTTTTGTATTTTTTATAGTTTTTAATAATTGATATAATCATTTTGGTGAGAGGTGCAAATTTAAACAAGTTTATAATTGAATGAATTATTTTCATATATATTTGTTAATTGGTGACTTTTTTCTGTGTATTAAATAATAAAAATTATCGCATCAAAAGGGATGGTAAAGCTCACCGGGATAAGCTAGTATATCATATCTTTTTGATTTGAAAATTGTCAATAAATCTACTTTCTTGACGCCAAAAAGTCGAACATGCGATAATAGCCGAAAGTAGTCGGAAAAAAATTAAAAAAAAATTTATATATATACATATACATATATATTTTATTTAAAAGGAATAGTTTCTTAGCAGCTTTTATTTATATATTTACATCATTTAACAGTTCGTAACGTAAATGCATACTTTGTGTTTAACCATCACTTTCATTCTATGTTAATTAATCAATATATTTTATTGCATTGTATTCATTTTATATTCTTTAAATTTTTATAAGAAAAATAACAAAAAATAGTCAAAAGTGTCGAAAATAGTCGGAAAAAATCAAAACTAAAATAATCGAAAAGTCGGAAAAATTCGAAAAGTCGACTATTCCAAAATTGAAAAAAGGTGAAAACTTCCAACTATAAAACCCTAATAAGAACCCTGAATATAATGCCTATCCACGGAAATATTTACTCTTTTTAAAAATAATATTACTTGGCAAAGAAATCGGTACAAAACAAGTGCCATTTTTTTATAAAATTTATCAGTTTTAAAACGCTTTAGTTTTAACTTTTAAGTATTAGTAAATGTAATATGTTGTCGGTTCAAGAAAAAATTGACAAACAATTTTATACAAAACACTTAAAATTTAAAACTCAAAGTAAAGTACCTCGGGATGTAAAGATTTCAATAAACTGAATTAAAGCATGTAAACGAAAAAAATTTTACATTTTCAAATGTAAATATTTAAGTACCTATATAGGGTAGGTCAAAATCCAAAGAATACAAATATGTTTATTATTTTTGCTTAAAATTATCAGTCTCTGAATAAATATAAAAATTGCAAAAATTCAAAAAAAATTTTTGAACACGTTTTCCACACCATATATTAAGAGCTTTTGTAAAGGTTCACAATATTTTTACATTTTACACATTTTTTTATGTCAACCCTGGATGTAAAATTTTTTAACTGGTTTTAATCCTTGTTAATTTTTTATAACACCCATATTCAGTGTTTTTTACGGGTTTTTATTATAACCTCTTTCCCGATTCACTTTTCGATGCCAAATATAGCCGAAGTATTAATCAACACACTATTTAGTATTTCAATTGATAGATTATGACATTGTCTTTTCTTTGATGTATCATTTACAAAAATTATCATTGTTAAAATAGGATTTTTTTTTTTTACTTAAAGTTGGTTGATGCAGTGTTCAAAAAATTTGCTCAAAATTAATTTTCTCTTATTTTCCAATTTTTAAGAATATGAATTAACAGTTTGGATTTAATAAAAAAGTATTACATATTTAAAATCTTTGGACTTTGCAAATTCAGAAAAGTATTCGATCTATATCATATTGCTTATAGCGACTGAAATATTTACGTATTTAAAATGTAAAAAATTTTTCGTTTACACATTTTTTTAAGAAATTTGTCCAAATTTTTTTTCTGAATTTTTGCAATTTTTAAGATATTTCGTTGACTGATATATCGAAACTCAAAAAGTAAATGTTTATATATTCTTAAGACTTTACAAAATCAGAAACCTTTTAGCGTTTTCCAATATTATATACTAGGACTTAAATATATACAAATGAAAATGTAAACAATTTTTCGTTTACATGCTTTATGTGAGTCGATATGCACTAAAAACTTTTTTAAAATTCTCAAAAATATAAAATTATAAATTTAATTAAATAAAGTTTTAGTTGAGATTTAAATTCAGATTTTATGATAAAAATTTCAAATGTCAATTTTTTCGTAAACATGTCTTATATATGAAACATCTAAAATGATTAATTCTTCTGATATTGACTTTAATCCTTAATAATTTTTGTAATAATATTATCCCAACAAAATATAAACTGAAGAAGTAATGATTTTAACATTGTGTTATTATTGGAAGGAATATGTTTTTTTTTTTTTAACCCATAGTTGTCATTGGTAGAATATTCTTCTTTTATATTTCTTATTTATTGCTTTTGAAGTACTTCTCTTAAAACTAATTGTTAACATTTGTTTAAAAAATTTCAGTTTTAGCCTTATTTAAAGATAATAAAAATGCTTTAAAATTTTTGAAATTTTATTTTTCTTAGAAATCATTAAACTTTCCTCTCGCTAAAAATATATTTATATTCACTTTTTTGGAAGTAATTATTAACTTCCAAAAAAATGCTCAAAATATGAACTTAATTCTACTTTTGAAGTGGTAACAATGTTTTTCTTTGAAAGCACTTTATCTTTTATTTACTGAGATTTTAAGTAAACGGGTTACAGATTTGAACTCATAAGACTTGAAACTAAGATGTTTTAGTACCATAGGTCTAATTGTATAATCATGCATAGTATAATAATAAAGTACTCGCACATCTACAAAAACAACAATTGCTTGTATTTTGTTAGTGTAAAACTACTGCCCACAATGTCAAAATGCTTTGAACGGAAAAATGAGAGAATGAAGGAAAGCAAGAGTAAAAAAACTCGAAAAAAAATTTTACATATGAATACAAAAACAATTTGACAGTACCGCGAGGTTTGCCAATGAAAAAATTGTAAAACAGCTGTTCTTACGAGTATACTTTATATCCTTTGGGAATTATTCAGTGCTATATAAATTAAATAGACTTTGTTTATACTCTTTAGTCCTTTTTTATTACCATAGACTTTCGACAGTTACTTAAAGGGAAATCGAATTTTCATACCAAAATGTTCAGAATTTTTTGGTGCTCCTCTCAAAGGAGTAAATAAAAATTAAAAGAAATACAAATATTGAAACATATAATATGTATATTTTGTCTATATTTGCTTTATATAGAAAATAATTGTCCTATTTTTACTTGTTCTAACAGTTTTTAGGACAACCACAATTCACATTTTAAAATTATTATTTTTTTTTTTTTTTTATTTAAGTGCTATTTATTTGTTTCTAATAAGTACCTTAAAAAAATAATTTATTGAAGAAAGTACCAAAATGGAAAGCTTTTATATATCGTATGTACTTTATTTCATAAAAAGTACCAACATTCTTCATACGACATGCATCTCTGTTACTCGCACTTAAAATATTCGAAGAACTTTTGTTTAACTATGAAATATGCTTTTGTTGCTGTTGTTATTAGTGACGTTGTTGTTATTGCTGCTGCTGTTTTGTTGTTATGTGTAGTAAGTATCTGTTGGATACACGTTTGTTTTCATTTACCATGCGAATTTGAGCTCCACCGTTTTATTTTTTTTTTTTTCACAAACCAAAAACATCTGACGTTGAGTCGACGACTACGACTGCAGGAACAACCAACGACGAACACATGCCCAATGTGTTTTTTTTTTTTTTATTATTATTATTTGTTGCGAGTATTTTGTTGTTCATGTTGTACGTTTGTTGCAAATCTTTAACCTGTCATTTTTATAGATTCAGTCTTCGTTCGGCATTGAATGCGGGTGGTTCATGATAATTTTCTGTAGCCAACAAAATATACGCCTTAAAGAAAATATTTTTATTAAAAGAAAACTTTAAACATTTTTTACGTTTTTCATTTCTACGTAATACTTACTACTCTGAAATTGAAATATTTTTGTTAAAGTATTTGTAAGTTTATGTGGGTGTGTGTGAATGAATGAATGTGCTGGGTGTGTGTAATGGCCATGGCAGGAGTATTTATTTGTTGTTTGTGCTACCGGCATTTTATTATTCTTCTTTATTTTTTACTGAAAAAATTTTAATTGTATCGTTCGTACATTTTAATGCGACAAAGTAAACAAGTGTGAGAGCGTATGTGAGTGTAATTGAAAGTACATGTATGTGTGCTAGTGTATTTTGGTTTATTTGTGAGAACCAGAAACGGAAATAAAATTGTTTTTTCAGTTGTTATTTTTTTGTTATGCTGCTTTTCATTTTCAATAATAAAAGACCGTTACATTTTTTCCTGTTGTTATTTTTTGTTGCTCTCTTGTATTGGCCTGTGTATGTGTGTGTGTAATGTTATTGCGGGTAAATTTGTGTAAATATTTAATGTAAATTGTGTTAATAGTGTTGTCGTTGTCGATTTCGATGTCGTTATGTTGCGGGTTATTCCTTTGACATTTTTTCCCCCCAGCTTTTTTTAATGTTCTTGTAATATGTTTTTAGTATATGTGAGTTTGTAGGTGTGGTGTGTCAGTGAATATTTATAATTTAATTAAATGTTAAATCTTATAGCATCTCTTTTACATTTGTACCCATATAAATCTAAAGAGCAACAACACTCTTAATGTTAGTTAAATTCAATAAACATTTAATATTAATGGGCCTATTGAATCACTGATAATGTTTACGAGTTTTTGAAGTGAAATTTAATTATAAAAAAATAATGTATAAATATTTTATATGAGAAGAGAAAATAAATAGAAATAAACAAACCAATATAGCGTGTTGAAATAAAAACAAAGAAAATAAAAAATAACAAAATTATAAATAACTCAATAAGGATAAATGGATTTTTGGAGAATATCCAAAGGAAATCATTAAAAAAAAATAAATTAAAGGTAAGCTAGATAAAAGATATTTAATATTAACAGAAAAATAATTAAGTATGTAAGTTGTGTTAAATGAATTTCATTAATATTTCTTAATTGTTTTAATTAAAAATTCTATATTTTATGAAAATTATTATCGAAATTGTTAGTTATTTGGAAGAGAAATTGCCTTCGGATGTTTATTATTTTCTATTAACTAGGAACTATTGTAAAAGCTATTAGTTTACTTGGACTTAAAAGTCTTATATTTTTTTTTAATTGAATATTTATTTAATACCATCAAAAAGATGGGGGGTATATTGATTTTGTCAATCCGTGAGTAACATATCGAAAAAATCATTTAAGACCCCATAAAGTATATATTTTCTGGCTCCTGGTTAGATTCTGAGTTGATCTAGCTATGTCCGTCCGTTGATCCGTCTGTTGAAAACAGGATAGGGTTTGAACGGGACAACCTAGGAGGACGAAATTTGGCTCAAATATTTATCTTATATAAGGTTTGTTTGGTATTGAAAATAGGAAAAATAGGCTAATAAAAACAAAAAAAATGATGGGCTAAATACTAAAAACACAGAGTGTCCGTTGTAGCTTCATTTCATAAAAGCATAAACGACAAAGAAATTTTGTACAGATAAAAATTATTTAAATATATTTAATTACAAATTATGCATAAAAAATTATTTATTAAAAAATATTCGTTGAACACAAGTTTATAAAACTGTTTTTTATTGAAATTATTACAATCTGTATTCACCAAACATTTTCTTTATCAAAAGTTTTTCACTAAAAAATAAAAAAAAAAAATATATCGACCATTCCAGGAAAGAACGCCCAAAAAAGGGTATTTTTTTACTTGATGGCTTTCACTTTCTATAAAAATTTGTATACAATAACTCCATTAAGCCTTTTATCTATTTCAGCTTTCAGTTTTGTGAAATTGCAAAAACTCGCGATTTTATTTCGCTTTTTAATTTTCTCAAAAACCAACAAAATTTCAAAAGTATGTAACTTTGAATAGCAATATCTCTGGAAAGACTTTGTGAATTTTAATGATTTAAACGGCCTTAAAATTTCGTATATGGCGGCTTTAAGACGAATATTTTAAAAATAAAGAAGATATTTTAAAAATGCATTTTAATGCAATTGCATTTTTCAAATGCACTTTTCTTTAAATATGCTATTAAAATTTTTTAATTTTTTAACATAAATGAAAAGTTTGGAATCTTTACATTAAAATAAAAGTGTCAAATTTTTGGGACGCGAAAATCTTATAAGCATAATCCAATTTTTACAAAAACATGTTTCAAATTTTTCATATAAAATTGAAATTTTTTCTTGTTTTTTAAATTTTCTTTAAAATTTGTATAAAAGTTAACAAAATATAAAAAGTATGCGATTTAAAATATTCATATCTCTTGAAGTTATTGATGGATTTCTGTAATTTAAAAAGTATTTAAAAGGCCATTGTATATTTTTTGTGTAATTTAGTCAGCATTTCAAAAACCACGTCTTCGATCCATAATATTTTAAAAATATGAATGCAGTTTTTAGATGCATTTTTGTTAGTTGCGAATTTATTAAATTTTAATTTTTCAAAATTGTATTTAAAAATGCATTGTTTATTATAACTTAGAACAATAAATAGTCTGATACATAAAGTTTTACTATTTTTCAGGATTTTTTAAAAAATAACACAATATTTTTTTTTTAACAAAATACGTAAAGATACTCATAATACCAGATAAATATAATTTTTATATGAAAAAATTTAAACTAGTTGAAGAAAAGGGGAAATTATGCACAGTACATGTGTGCGTCCTAAAAATTTGAGATTTTTATTTTAATGTAAAGATTCCATGCTTTCCAAATACGGAAAAAAATCAACAAAATTTAATAGCATATTTAAAGAAAAATGCATTTAAAAAATGCCATTGCATTAAAATGCATTTTTAAAAAAATATTTTTTATTTATAAAATATTCATGTTTAAGCTGACATAATTATAATCCAAACGCCGTTTAAATCACAAATTTCTGCCAAGCCTTCCCAGAAATATTTGTATTTAAAGTTGTATACTTTTGAGATTTTTTCAAAAGTGAAAAAGCGAAATAAAATCGCGAATTTTCAGAATTTAGCGAATCTGAAAACGGAAATATTTATAGATACCCATAGACCTTATACGTATAAAATTTTATAAAAATCGGAGGACACTTGGTATATTTTTGGGCGTTCTTTCATGGAATGGACGATATATAAAATATAAAAATTTTATTATTTTTTAAGTTTGCACCAAAAATTTTTACTATAAATTTTTTATTGAAAGGTTTCACCAAAACATTTTTCAAAAAAATTTAATCAACTATTTTCACCAAAAATGTTTGTTAAAATTTTCACCAAAAAAATTTATTAAAAATAAAATTTTGGAGCAAACATTTTTTTTTAAGTTTGCACCAAAAATGTTGCCTATAAATTTTTCATTAAAAGGTTTTACCAAAATATTTTTCAAAAAGAAAATTTAATTAACTATTTTCACCACAAATGTTTCTTAAAAAATAATTTTTTTCTAAAATTTTTTCACAAAAAAAAAAAAAAAAAAAAAAAAAATCATTAAAAATTTCAAGACACAATTTTTATTGTTTTAATTTTCAGCAAAAATGTTTGGTAAAAGTTTTCACTAAAAATTTTGCTTAAAAAATTTCACCGAAAAAGTTTTCCATAAAAATTTTGCATTAAAAAGTTGTACCAAAAGCTTTTAAAAAAATAATTTTTACGAAAAATTTATTTATTAAAAATTAACAACAAAAATATGATCATTAAGAAATTTTCACAAATGATTTTTTTCGTTAAAATTTTTCAAAAGTTCAACAAATTTCAATAAACAATTTTTCATTTTATTTAAATTTGTGATTTTTTCATATAAAATTTTCACCAAAAATTATTATTAAAAATTGTATATTAAAGGTTACACAAAAATTAAAATTCATTAAAAATTTCACCCAAAATTTTTCATAGGAATTTTTACCAAAAACTTTTTAATTTATTTTAATAGAGAAATTTTTATTAATTGGAAATTTTCAACAAAAATTTTTATTTACCAAAAAAGTAATCAAATTTTTTACAAAATGTTTCATAAAAAAATTTTTAGTTTTTTATTAAAAATTTCATAGAAGACATTAAAAATTTTCACCAACAACTTTTATCTAAACATATTGTATAACCAAATTCTTAAAAATTTTTTGTATAAAAGAGTTTTCATGAAAACCGAACAAAAAATATATTAACAATTTTTAAAATTTTTTTATTTAACCAATTTTTGGTTTAAAAAAAAAAAAAATTAAAAAAATAAATTTCATAAAGAAATTTTTAAATAACCGCTAAAAATATTATCTATTTATTAACAAAAAAACATGGTTTTATTAAAAATAGTCACCTACATTTTGCATTAAAAATTTTACCAAAACTTTTTTGAAAAATCTAAGATAAAAACTTTTTCATTTCAAATTTCACAAAAAATACCTACATATATGTATATTGAAAATATTTCATTGAAAATTTATTTAATTAAAATGTTTACAAAATATTATTTTTTAAATTTTCAAATTTAAAATTTTCATATTTCTCCAAAATTTTTCAATAAAATTTTTTATCCAAAATTTTGTACATATAGAAAATTGAAAGTGTTTATAACAAAACATTAACCAGGAAAATGCCAAAAAAATTTACTCCAAATACTTCAAACAAAATTTATAAAAAAAAAAAAAAAATTGGTTGAATATCTTCAATCCTGTCTGAATGATTAATTTCCTAACGTAACTTTAATCGATTCCATTAAAAAAGAAACTATGTACTAATTTACATACATATTTATTTATTTATTTATTTATTTTTTTTAATCGGCGTTTAAATACCAAATTTCAGTATGCTTAACTCTTACTCCATTGCTATTACCAAGTTTTCTATATATTCCCATAAAAACAAATTACTCATACTAAAACCCTTACACCCTTTTTTTCTTTACTATAACTACCTTTAATATCTTTTCTCATACTCTCCTTTAAATTACAATTTGATTTCCTTAAACTTTTAAGCGGCTTTAGTGTCATTTGATTCTTCTAAATGTATTTTATACCTTTTCATACGTACATACATACCTACCTACATATTTAGAATGCAAACAAACAGTTAAATATAAAAGCTTTTGCTCAACATATTTAATGTTATTTACTTTCAGTTAATTAAAATTAACTTCACACTCTTCATTTTATATACAACTTTCAATGGAAATTCTTAAAAGCAAGAAAACCTCTATAAATAAATAGTTTTCCACTGTACATAGAAGAGAAAAAAGGACTATATATGGTTAAATACTATTACAACTGTAACTATTTACGATTAAAAATAACTGCAGAGCACAGCACATACTAATACTATTAAATAACTTGATGGCATGTGTTTTTTTGTAATGGTATACAATATATCACCTAATTTTTAATAAAACTTCCTTTTAAATGCAAACAAACTAAACAAAACAAGAAAAAAAAAAAAAGCACACACTATCATACATTTAAATATTTTCATATGTGTGTGTATACAAACACATTCACACACCTGCATATAAAACAAATTGTTGAAATTTTCACACATACAACCGTTAAATAAACACGACAAACTGACTATTTTTCAATAGTTGTTGACTGACAATCACGATTACGTTGATGGCAATGATGAGTCTGTCTGTCCGTCTATCTTTGGATGATGTTAGCGGAGCTAAAGTTAAAACTGGGAAATGTTGATGACGACGATGACGTTGATAATGGTGATGAAAATAATGTTGATGTTGGTGACACTAATAGTGTTTGCTAATAAATTATTCATAAATGTTCTTGTATGGATGGCTACAAATACCATCCCATACAAAGGCAAACACAGAGATAAATATTTATAAAACTTTAGAAATACAGATTGGGGAGAAAAGAGAGTATGAGAAGAAAAAAAGTTGTTAAATGCAAAACAATTTTGTTATAGAAAACTGAAAAATAGTTATAGAAAACTTAAGCCTTAACAATTTGAAAAGATTAGTTTTCTTATGTGAAACTAAATTGAAGGTGATACATCATCATCATGGTTTTAGCTGTTAGTTTCAGGAAGAAAACTAGGGCTAACAAATTTAGCTGTATACAGCAAAGTATGTTTTAGAGGTTTGTTTGTTAATGTAGAGTTTATTGTAGATCTTAATCACTGCTGGCGAAAACAGTTCAAAAATAAGAACCAACAACTTTAAATTTTTTAAATCGAGATGGGTATTTTAAAATTTGAAAAATTCTCAAAACATAGGACTGAAGTAGAATTTAACTAGAACTGAACTAGAATTTAACTAGAACTGAACTAGAACTGAACTAGAACTGAACTAGAACTAAACTAGAACTGAACTAGAACTGAACTAGAACTGAACTAGAACTGAACTAGAACTGAACTAGAACTGAACTAGAACTGAACTAGAACTGAACTAGAACTGAACTAGAACTGAACTAGAACTGAACTAGAACTGAACTAGAACTGAACTAGAACTGAACTAGAACTGAACTAGAACTGAACTAGAACTGAACTAGAACTGAACTAGAACTGAACTAGAACTGAACTAGAACTGAACTAGAACTGAACTAGAACTGAACTAGAACTGAACTAGAACTGAACTAGAACTGAACTAGAACTGAACTAGAACTGAACTAGAACTGAACTAGAACTGAACTAGAACTGAACTAGAACTGAACTAGAACTGAACTAGAACTGAACTAGAACTGAACTAGAACTGAACTAGAACTGAACTAGAACTGAACTAGAACTGAACTAGAACTGAACTAGAACTGAACTAGAACTGAACTAGAACTGAACTAGAACTGAACTAGAACTGAACTAGAACTGAACTAGAACTGAACTAGAACTGAACTAGAACTGAACTAGAACTGAACTAGAACTGAACTAGAACTGAACTAGAACTGAACTAGAACTGAACTAGAACTGAACTAGAACTGAACTAGAACTGAACTAGAACTGAACTAGAACTGAACTAGAACTGAACTAGAACTGAACTAGAACTGAACTAGAACTGAACTAGAACTGAACTAGAACTGAACTAGAACTGAACTAGAACTGAACTAGAACTGAACTAGAACTGAACTAGAACTGAACTAGAACTGAACTAGAACTTAACTAGAACTTAACTAGAACTGAACTAGAACTAAATTAGAACTGAACTAAAACTGAACTAGAACTGAACTAAAACTGAACTAAAACTGAACTAAAACTGAACTAGAACTGAACTAGAACTGAACTAGAACTGAACTAGAACTGAACTAGAACTGAACTAGAACTGAACTAGAACTGATCTAGAACTGAACTAGAACTGAACTAGAACTGAACTAGAACTGAACTAGAACTGAACTAGAACTGAACTAGAACTGAACTAGAACTGAACTAGAACTGAACTAGAACTGAACTAGAACTGAACTAGAACTGAACTAGAACTGAACTAGAACTGAACTAGAACTGAACTAGAACTGAACTAGAACTGAACTAGAACTGAACTAGAACTGAACTAGAACTGAACTAGAACTGAACTAGAACTGAACTAGAACTGAACTAGAACTGAACTAGAACTGAACTAGAACTGAACTAGAACTGAACTAGAACTGAACTAGAACTGAACTAGAACTGAACTAGAACTGAACTAGAACTGAACTAGAACTGAACTAGAACTGAACTAGAACTGAACTAGAACTGAACTAGAACTGAACTAGAACTGAACTAGAACTAGAACTGAACTAGAGCTGAACTAGAACTGAACTAGAACTGAACTGGAACTAGAACTGAACTAGAACTGAACTAGAACTGAACTAGAACTGAACTAAAACTGAACTAGAACTGAACTAGAACTGAACTAGAACTGAACTAGAACTGAACTAGAACTGAACTAGAACTGAACTAGAACTGAACTAGAACTGAACTAGAACTGAACAAGAACTGAACTAGAACTGAAATAGAACTGAACTAGAACTAAACTAGAACTGAACTAGAACTGAACTAAAACTGAACTAAAACTGAACTAAAACTGAACTAGAACTGAACTAACACTGAACTAGATCTGAACTAAAACTGAGCTAAAACTGAACTAAAACTGAACTAAAACTGAACTAAAACTGAACTAAAACTGAACTAGAACTGAACTAACACTGAACTAGATCTGTACTAAAACTGAACTAAAACTGAACTGAAACTGAACTAGAACTGAACTAAAACTGAACTAGAACTGAGCTAAAAGTACAGTAGAACCGAACTAAAATTAAACTAAATTAGTATTGAGGAAGAATTAGTCAAGTTGATTGTGATGCGATAATGATAAATATTTATTTAATCTTCAATACTTAAGTTTTTGTTTCAATGTTACGAAATTATCTTAAATAAAATTCCAAAAGGTCAAAGGTTCAAACGAAATATTTACATATGTAATCTTTATAATAGTTGAATACATATTTCACATTTATATTAAAAATAATACTTACTTGTTATATAAAAGATATTTTCGATTATATATCTTTATAAGTCTGTACTCTCTTTTGTCTGCAAGCATTTTTCCTATTTTTTTTTTTTTTTTTTTTCTTTATTACAAAAACATCAATTGTATCAGGGCAAATATAAGTATGGCAGTCATTATAATCAAACAACTGTAGCAATTGAAATTGTATTGATACTCGGAAATACTTCTCTGTTTGAGGATTTTGGCATTAAAAATTTTAACATGTAGTTTTATCATCTATCAATACACATTCATTCATTTATACTAAATAAAATCGGTGGAATTTGTCATGATGAATGTATAAAAATGTTTATAACACCATGTTTATATAAACTTATATAAAACATGAGTATGTATGAAGTAAGAGTATTAACTATTACACCAGCAAAATATGGTTAGTTATTAATTGAGAGAATTAAAGTGAATCATTTGGGAAATAAATTATTACAAATTTAGGTTTTATAAAAAGAAATAAGTAAACATTATTACTAATGTTTTTTTTTTTATTTATAAAAATATTTAATTGATTTAAGTCTTGTTGTATTTAGTACATTATTTTTGTAATGGATACTAAATATTTACTTTATGGTAGTGACAAGTATTCAGCAATAGTTGTTAATAATTTGGCTATTTAATTGAAACTAGTTTTGTTTAACACAGCTTAATTTGTAAAACTATTTATTTAAGTGATAAAATTGTTTATTTATGTATGTTCGAAAAATTTACAAAAACAAAAAAAAACTTGTGGTTGTTAGTTTGTCGTACTATATGGAACATTTTAAGGAATATAAGTTAAATTAAATTAAATAGAAATACTATAGTATTAAAAATAGCATCAAAATTATTTATACATGTCAAACTTAAATACCAAATGATTTAAAAATATGGCAGAGTCAATTAATTTGTCCCCAAATTAAACACATATATTATTTAACAAACCGTTTCCTAATAGTTGAAATTTAAGGTACTTGATGTATTTCTTTTATAACTATTTTTAATATTATTTAAGATATGTAGTTTTAGCTTGGCTTTGGACAGGCATAGATAGATATTATAAGAAGTTTTAAAGTTTAAACCAATAGGCCTAAACTTCAACTAAAATAGGGTAGCGCTCATACATTTTTTTTGGGGAGACTATGTAGTCATTTCTCTCTTTGTTAATTTACATTTGCTTTGTTTAATAACACTGCTTTAAGTTACATATTTCCCTTTAGGCTCTATGTCATAATCACTTTTTAACACCCTATTTAACAAATATTTTTTCTATGAGTGTTTTATTGGAGGTTACAAAGGGAGTCAGTCAAAGTGAAAGAAAAGCAAGTGATAAAAGTTCATTCATTGAGGGTGTAGACTGAATTTGTTTCCATTTATTTGTTCACTAAACCTAGTGTGCTATAGAAGCTTTTGTTGTTGGTGTTACTGCTGTTGCCATTGCTTTAAGAATGACATGGTATGTAAAGGTCTTAAAGGTGAAAGGACTTTGCTATTAAGATGACGCTAATATCTGTTATATTCTATTCTGTATATCGTTCTTCTGTCTCACCCTATGCTCCTCAACATATTTTATTTACCATTTCCAGACAATAGGACGTCACTTGAAAGTAGTAAACAAGAATAAAATATAAAAAAAAGAGTAAAAAAATATGTCACACTCGTAGCATACTAGTATGAAATTTAAATTACTACATAGTAGGTACATGTTCTATGTACGATAGTTAGACGTGGAAATGCGAGACTAATAACTCGAGTCAAGAGTGTTGAAAAGTAAGCAAGAAAAAAAAATATGAAGTAAAATATTTATAAGGCAAAAGAAAATTAGAGGCATAATAGTCTTTTTTATTCTATATTTAGATAGAGATTCTATGATGGGGAATTTAATGTTATGGTACTTTTTTTTTTTTTTTTTGTACCTTTAGTTAATTTTTTTAATACACTGTGTGACGGTCATTCTCATACATGAAAAAAAAAAATCCATATATGCACGAAATTAGAGACCATATATAGTAAAACTACTTACTTAGTTTTTCCCTAGAACACTAAATTTCCTCTAAAAAGGACTTCAAAGTTTCGAAGGATACATACGATACAAAAAATGTATAAAATATTCTCAATTAATATATCATATTAATATGGGCATCAAATGAAAGCCTGCAATATATATAAGCATTTTTTATTTAAATATTACAGCAAAAAAACTTAAGAAAATATCCTTTTGAAAATATTATCTTTTACTATTTATTTTCAAAATCGTTATATGGATAAAACTAGAGACATTCCATGGCAAAACTGTGTAACCAGTTTTGCTGCAGAATGTCAAATTCCCTCTCGAAAAGATTTCAAATGATGGTGTCAAATGAAAGTTAAAAATACCTGCAGTAAAATAATATTTTTCATTAAAATGTTCCGGTACAAAAATTTAAGAAAATATCTTTTTGAAAATTTAATCTTGTAATATTGCATTTATTGCTTAATTACACACTTTATATAAAGGATTTTTTTCTTAACATTTTGTTCTGCAACATTTAAGTAAAAACTTTTTATACCATACACCGCCATAGGTGGGTAAGGTGTTATGCATTTATGCTGATGTTTGCAGCACGCAAAAATATTGGTCCAAGACCCATCTTAATTTATACTAATCGGCTTAGAAACACTTTTTGAGTCGATTTAACGATGTCCGTCCGTCTGTTCGTCCATGTGAACGTTGTAATCAAACTACAGGTCGCAATCTTGAACAAAAATTAATGAAATTTAGCACACAGGTTTCTTACAGTCCGAGGACGAAGCCTATTGAAATTTGATATGATCGGTCAATTATTTCACTTTGTCCCCATATAAATGTCCTCCCGGAAAAATGAAATTTGGCACATATAAGTTTTAATAAATTTGCCGATTTTTAGAAAGATCGGTCCATATTTGACCATAGCTCCCATATAAACCCCTTTTCAGAAAATCACTTTTACGGGCATAAATCCCATTAAAATGTTAGTATCAAGTTAATATTAGACACAAAATATAAACATAAACGACAGTGCCGAATTTTACAAAGATCGGTCCATAATTTGCCATCGCTTTCATATAAGGCCCTCTTTCGGGAATCACTCAACTGTGAATAAATTTATACAAATGTTAGCATCGTAATATTCTCTATTCGTATGGTTTATTTTACACTTAATATGAGTATCCGTGCACATTTGGCTCCAAGTGTAATAAAAGACTCCTAACCAAATTATAATACACACAATGGTGTAAGGTATTATATGGTCGGGCTTGACCGACTATATCTTTTACTCTCGTTATACCCACCATCAAAAAGATGGGGGGTATATATATTTTGTATTTTCGTGCGTAACATGTTGAAGGAATCATTTAAGACCGCATAAAGTAAATATTCTATGGATCCTGGTTAGATTCTGAGTCGATCTAGCTATCTCCGTCTGTTGAAAGCAGGATAGGGCTCGAACGGGACAACCTGTGGGGATAAAATTTGGACCAAATATTTATCTTATATAAGGTTTATTTGGTATTGAAAATGAGCAAAATTGGTAAATAACCAAAAAAGTTATGGGCAAAATACTGGAAACACAGGGTGTCCGTTGTAGCTTCATTTCATACTTTTCTGCTGATATCTCTTAAACAAACACATGTACGATAAAGTTTAAAATATTTTCAGCACCTAACAAGTACTTTTTTTTTATCAAAATTTAGTACCTATTGGAAATGTTAAATTAACATCTCTACTAACAGCTATTTACTCTAACAGATTGTGAATTTCTCATACATATGAATATGTAACAATTCAGCAATTATATGCATTTAGGTAAATACGAGGGAAGATTAACAGAAGAAAAAAAATATTTAAAAACTCTTAAGGCACTTTAATATACATAACAGTTTTGATACTAAAATGTTAACATGTTAAATTAACTGAAACAATTTTCAAAACTATTAAACTAAACACCCTCGTTTAAACATAAAAAGGATTATATTATAACTTCAAAACTTAAGTAGTAAAAAAGTATTTAAAATTGATTTCTTTGTTACTTTTATAACCACTTAACAAGTGTTTCTCTGTATTTCTTAAAATTTACTTATTTACTTCCTTAATGCCTCAATAACTAAATAAATTTATATAAAATTTCAAAAATAAAATAAATTTATATTCAATTTATCGTTGTTATTTATTGATTTTAGCTCTTGTTCTATTTTTTAATAATGTTACGTCTAATATTTCAAAAATAAATTTTTATGAAATTCTCTTTTATATCCGGTTTAAAATTACAGCAAAATTTATTTGATTTGATTTTATTTTATTTATTATTTTTATGTAGATATATAGTGCTGCAGCAACAAAAAAAATCTTTATTTTATTTTCTATTTTTTGTACGCTTGATTTATATTTTATTTTCATCTCAATTATTTGCTTTAGAATATATTTTCATTTTGATTTGTTTATTTTTTACTTTTTTTTTTTTTTTTTCAATTTTTTGTATATTTGCTGGGAATATTTTTCATTTTTAGCATAATAAAGGCTAGAGATTCTCGAGTCATACCAACCAACCATCAACCCACAAACATAGCAACAAGAACAACAAATCGTTATATTAAGTGGAGCACGTCCATTTTGCATTATTTAAAATTTGTATTTATCAGTAATTGTAACCGTGAGAACAAATAAAATTCTACGAGTATTTGTCGTTAAAATGGAATTGTAGATAGATGAATTTAAGTATAATAATAGTATTGAAAGCACATCAATTTGTGTCACAAATTGTGATAGTAGTAGTAATAAGGGAAGCGGAAAAGTTGTTGTTTTTAAAGCTATAGTAAAATTTCATTTAAATATTTAAAGAATTTTCATTAAATGAAAATTTTACTAAGGTAGAATTTCATTAATTTAAATAATATAAAATAATATAATATAAAAATTTTTAATGCTAAAAGCGATGGAAAAATGTTTGATCAAATATCTAGAAGACAACACAGATTCCTTCTTGCGTCCTAATCAGTGTTGTCAGGATTTGAGAAAAAAAAGAAGCTGAGTTAGACTTAAAAAAAGATCTGAAAAGGCTAAATGTCCCAAAAAAAAAAGCCAGAAAAAAGCTGATATATTGTTTTATTAAAAAACTCATTTATTTTTCTGTTCTCATGAGTTTTTGGTATTTCTTAAAGATATTTTAGTGAAAACATAAACAGTTTTATGGGTAATAAAGTTTGTTAAAAAAAAATATATATGTATAATATTTTGTAGAATGAAGCGCCGCAGTCGAAAATTTTCGTTGAATATAAATAATTTCGATTTTTTTTTTTTTTTTTTTTTGGGCGAATTAATATACAAAAATTTTTAAGAGCCCAAACACAACCTAGCGGATTATTATTCTTTTTTATATGAAGATTTGACAACTAAAACAACACAGCGGAATCCGCTGGGAATTAAAATCTATTTTAATTTCACAACGGATTCTCAAAAGCTCTCATTTTCTCACTCTCCCTCTCTGTCAGTGTTGCCGTTGTTGCAAAATGAATCACATAATTTTACATTAAATTTATATAAGAAAGAAAGAGATAGATAGATAGATTTGCCTTTTATTTTTTATGCATGGAATTTAAGAGAAAAAGATAAATATTTTTTTATATATGTAGTTTTGTTGTTGCCAAACACAAAAAATATAAAGAAGCAAAAACAAAATATATATGAATTTCTCTCTTAGAGCGGAAAACAACGTTGAAATCCGTTTGGTTGTGTTTGGGCTCTAAGGCTATGTCAAGAATCAAAACAGGCTAGGCAAAAAAGCCAGAAGCTAAAACGAAAATTTTGAGGATAAAAGGCTAGATTTAGCATTAAAAAGGCTAAACTGGCAACACTGGCCTAATTCATAGGCATCAAATGACACATGGAATAACCTGATAAATTTCAAAATATCTAATGCTGTTGCCAAAAAATAAACCCCTTTAAATGTTTTTATCAATCTCCACTTTTGTATCCAATATATTTAATCAGAAAATAAACCAAAGGATCATTTACATTAAAAGGAAATTTTCCTATAAAAGTAAAATTTATTTAAATTTTTCTATAAATATAAAAATTAAATAACAAAATTTACTGAAAAGTTCCTACAGGAACAAATTAATTGAAAATTTGGTATAAAAAAAATGTATCGAAAATTCTCCTTTAAATGTAAATTTCAAGGAAAAATTTTAGAACACATTCTTAAATTATTAGTTCTAGAACTGGTGTAATCAGAACCACTTCAGATTATTTAATAACATCCTTAGAACTAGTGGTTTCACAATCAATTCTGGAAGTCATTGAGAAAAACCATATTATGATTCTATATACGTTTTAGAAAATATTTTCCAGAACTAGTGCTAAAGTACTAATTCCTTATAACTTCTACATCATTCCTCTGAACAAATTGTTGGCTCCAAAATGACTTTCTTCAACAGTTAAAAAATTTCAAAAATTAAAAAAAAAGAAAATTATATTGATTTAAAAAGTGGCTTCTAGGTGGCTCATTATAAAAAAAATATATTCTAAAACTGTTTCCTAATGCTTCTATGGCTTATGTTCTGAATATGATAATTTGGAAAAAAAAATCGTTGATTAAAGAACTAGCTCTAGGACCTTTCCATAGAATGGGTACTTGAAAGGTAACACTTCAACAGAACTAGTTCTAGAGGTGACGATTTCAAACAAAAAATATTTGTTGTAACGCCAAAGTAGATCGAACCAGTACAGGCTATTTTCATACGTTCTGGAACTACCCAGCAAACATAAATATAAGTCATTTTTAAGGAAGTACATTTTTACTACTTCCAAAATATCAACAGGTATAAGTTTTCTTGAGCTTAAGAATTTTAATTACATCCAAAGATGTAATTAAAAATTAATTCAAATTAATTTTTTTCAAATATCTGTTACGAAAAACTAATTTTATTAAATAACCCAGCAAAAAACTTTGCTTCTATTTTTAAAAGCAACAACTTCCTGTATGCATTTCAATGAGCATTACCAAATAATACCTCAATAACTAGTATTTAGTATATATGAAAGTAATTGTTTTTTCTTGTGCGTAAAAAAAAATCAGCATCCAAAACAACTCTTTTGGAACCCAAATAAAAACTTATGCAATTTTGAACTTCGCGAACAAAATTCATCAGTTATAGCACTAAAATTGGAAGCTGTTTTTCATAGTGATTTCGCTTACAAATCGCGTTATTTAGTAGGCGAAGTTTTTGCTGGGAAATTTATTGGTTTATATACAAATTTAATCCAATTTCCCTGCAATGATAAAAATAAAAATCTAAAGAATCAATTTTGCATAACATGGTGAAAATGACTTCCCATTCAGTGAATAGATATCAATAAAAAGAACATCTTCCAATAACAAGCCTATGTTAAATTCATTGGAAATGATCTGAATTTACACTATTTCTGAATCACAAGTTCAGGATCTTATTGACTTCTTGGTATGTTCTTTTCTTTGCTAGATAGTTAAAAATCAAATAAAATTTTTGAAATTTTAAAAAAGTTAAACGAAAAGAAAATTCATTGAAAATTTCCTATAAAATGACAATTTATCGAAAATTCCTTATAAAAAAAAACTCATCGAAAATTTCCTACAATTTATCGAAAATTCCTTATAAAATTTTTTACAAAAATAAAATTTATCGAAAATCTATAAAAGAGGATTCCATATCAAAGCGGACAAAAAACAAACATTTTCGGATTTGATATCTCCGATTTCAATGAAATTCGCTACAGATATTAAGTATTGCAAATGTTGCTCAAATCACAAACTTTCTGAGTAAAAACTCTTCCCGGTCCAAAAATATGACGTTTCAAAAATGAAAAAGTGGTTGAATTTTTTCCAAAAGTGATCACACTTTATTGCTCATAACTTCTAAAATATACATTGTACAATTTTTATTTTTATTTCATTTAATAGAAAAACAGATTGACTTTAAAACGACGTGTAAAACATTTATATACTTCAAAAGTTCAAAGGTCAAAATCGATAATATAATGATAATGTAACTCTTCTCTATATTTGTGCCAAATATCAAGATGGAGCCTCTTTTGGTTTAGGAGTTATGAAGCAAAATACGGTAAAAAGAACATTTTTTGTATGTAAAATTTAAAACATTTACAAATTTTTTTTTTGGAAATTATTTTTTTCTACGAGCACATATTTAAAAAAAATACAATTTTATATACAAAAGTTGACTTTAGTAACAAAATACATAACTTCTAAACTAAAGGAGTGTCCAACATGAAATTTTGCACAAGTATAAAGAAGAGTTGTATTAATATTTTACCATTTTATAGATATTGTTTTCGGAGATATAATGGTTTATTTTATGTAAGTCTTATTTTGACCTTTGAACTTTTGATCTAAAGTAACTCACTATATATCATTTTTAAGGTAATGTCTTTGTTTTTAAAATTACACTAAAATTAACATTTTATTTTCTATAGCTTAGGAGTTATTAATAATTGGTTTTTATTTTTGTCCATAACTCCTAAACTAAATAAGGCTCCAACTTGAAATTGTATATCCATATGGAGAAAAGTTATGTCAGCAATATATAATTTTTTAAAAAATTTTAAAATACCGGTTTTTGAGATATAATAGTTCGAATTTTTGTATGTCCAACTTTGACTTTAGACACCCTGATATAAGTAAATTATGTTAAAGAATTTAATTTATTATTGAAAATTTAATTCTAAAAGAAATAAGACCCAACATTAAAACTGAAAACTATTTTAGACAACCTCCCTTTCAAGAAGTTAAATATATATTTACGTTCATAAATGTATATTGAAATATTTCCGTTATGCCCTCTTCAAGAATGATTGCAATTTAATTAAGACATAAACACTATTAAAGCTTTAGGCTCAAGAGCATAATATATTAAAAATAAGTACTTAATATTCTCACTAGTTGACCGTTTTACTACCAGGATACATACAATCATATGTACACAACCTCCAAGATACTATCCTCTGAATAATCTTTTTATATGAACATAACATTAATATATGTATAATTTATTCCTTGTATGTATAAGTATTACACCACAATATCCTCTTATAAATACCTCCTATAAGTACACTTTTCTTGATTTATTAATTTTCCTGCATTAACTGTTCACCATTCTTATTAATAACCATTTAATTTGCTTTACAAAAATTCCTTTACCCAAAAAAAATGAAAACAAAAGTTTCTGCCCATTAAGGATAATTTAATTAAACTAACCACAATGAAAAAGTTCTCCAAGGAGTTTTTCTTTTACCTAGAACTTTAACAAATTTTATAGGCAAAATTAAGAGAAATTAACCACACAAAAATTGTATGATGATTTGAAGTTATTTTAAAATGAAAATTAATTTTCTAGAAAAACTTATTAAGCCGCAAGAGAATGAAGAAAAATCGAGAAAGAAAATAAAAGTCAATAATGCAAAAAAAAAATAAACAAGGATCTTCAAAAGACCAGGTACAATAGCTGGCTAAAAGTAATTTGTTTTTTTTTTTTTACCAAAGATTATTTTGTACTTGAACAAATATAATGATAAGGATGATAAATACTCATACTAAAAGTTATATAACCAACCAGTCAGTTGGGATATTAAACTTTTGTTAAATACTGGTACAAAAAAGTATTTTTATTAGTATAAAGTCCATAAAATATATTTCACTTTTAATATTAATAAAAGTAACTCCCCACACAATTTTTCTAAAAAAAACAACGCAGAAACAAAAAACAAATGTGAATTTTTTATAAAAAAAAAAAATCTGCAATAGAAATAACTGAAAACCGTATTGAAACTAAAGCGTGAGTAAAAACACCTGCTGTGGTAGTATTATAACAAAAAATTTGAAAAAAGAGAGAAATATAAACAAAACAAACAGAAAAAAAACTTAGTTATAATGTGCCTGTTAGCCAAAACTCTTAACCATTAAGGTTGGTTGTTTTTGTTGGTTGAAACGTCCAGAAATGGCAAGTAACAATACAATACAAATGCTTAACAACAGCGGCGGCAGCACTATCCTCAACAGCCTTTGTATAGGGAATAAAATGAAAACATATTTTAAACAACATTGAAAACCGAATTGGTTAGCAGCCATAAACATACTTATTTTAGCCAGGATGATGATTGTGTTGATGATTTTTATCAATGATTGGTAAATAATTTAAGTTTTCAATGGATTGCGCGCTTGGTTGGTTAGTTGGTTTGTTGGCCGGCTGGCGACCATGACCAACTCATGCATGTATGTAATTAAACATACGAGGGTTTGGGCAAAGATATATATGGATATAGTGTTTAGAAAGTCTTTTTTTAATTGACCTTTGGTTCACATTTATTATAAAAAATAATTTAAAAATGTCTTACATTGACTTGCCTCTAATTCGTACTGAAATAATAGTCTGATTATAATAATTTTCAAAAGACTTTGAAAGGCTTTTCTTGTAACCCTTTCATTAGAGATTTGACAACTGTTTCAGTCACTTTTTTGAAACAGTTTGCCCATCTCCTTTCAAAATCTTTGATATTTTGGGACACATTTTTTTTGCTCTTCAATTCTCTTTTCACAAGAGCCCAATATCTATCCACTTTTCTTAGCACCGGACAATTTGGAGGATTGTCCTCTCTTGGTACAAAAACTGTTATTGGTTTGTCTGATGTTGGGTCTTAAACTTATCTTTAACATTTCCTCGAACCTTAGCAACATAAAATTTTTTTACCCGAAAGCTACGAAAAATCTGCCAATACATATGTTTCGTTGTCCATTATACAAAATAAGTAGTTTTGTATGAAATTTGATTTTAATTTCCGTGCCTTATTCTTGGCTTCCAAATTTGTTGCAGCATTTCTGTCTGGAACTTTTTCGACTTTGTACGTTTTCAAGTCTGCATTGGATTTATGTTTTCGCACCAAATAGTCGGAGCACTGAGCTAACCGAGCAGCTTTTCTACTAGATATGTTTGGAGCTCTTTTCAATACTTCCATGACTTAATAAAGTTTAAAGTGACATAGTTTCGGTTCTGTAAAAGATATTGATTTCAATATTCTTCCAGATAACGAATAATTATGTCAGCTAAGCAATGTAATTCAGACGAAGAAAATCGAGTTTATACTTTTTCTGATTTTTACATTTAAAATAAAATTTTTGTAAAAAATTGGTTTTTTGAAGAACTATAAATATTTTATCTGTAATAAAATCTTTGTTATTAAAGATATCTTAACGAAAAAAATGGGTTTTTTCACATTTTTGGCTATAAAATCTACATTGTTCCGAAGTCCCGTAGATTTTGATTAAAAACTTTTAACAACAAATTACTGATTCTTAAACTGCATTCCGTTTGCGGATTCGTGCTTTGGGATTTGAGAAAATATAGACTAAAGTCAAAAATTTCATATAAATTCGGGAAGGTGTGTACCTTGACCATTTGAGTTATTGGGCTTGATTTTTATTTTAGAGTCTTCTCTGTGAAGATACCTTTCAGAAAAGTATAAAATTATTATATGTTGTTAAAGAAAATTTTATTTTAAAGAAAAAAGAGTGTAGATACTTTTTCGGTCAAAAAAAAAAAACACAAAAAGTAGTCAATTTTGCAATTTTCAAATTCAAAATCGTTTATTTTTGGAATCGGTAAAGATATCGACTTTTTATTTTTTTATTCAATAAATAATTTTGTTCTTTAATTATATATAGAAAAAACAAATGAAATAGGTCGAACACTAGGATATATATGAAAAAAACTGGACCAATAACATGCAAAATTGAGGTGCTTAAAAATTCAAACGCAAATAACTCAAAAACTATAAGAGATGAATAGGACATACAAGCATGTTTTGTGTAGGTCTTATCAGTGCCTACAATAATGTATAAAAATATTTAAAATTGGACGAGAAAATTTGGCAAGCAATTAAAAAATTTTTATGTCAGAGGTACCCAACTTTGAGCCCCTTTAGATCCGCCTCTGAGGGTATGTACGGTCCCCCTTCCAAACTACATCAAAGAATATTTGCAAAAAATCTTCCTTTCATAAGAGAGCACAATGTATCTACATATTTTTGAACCGATTTGGCATTATGTCACTACGGTAAGAAAACTATGGAATGGTACCAAAATAATAACATAGTTTTTGCACCAAGAGAGGTCAATACTCTAAATTGTCCGGAGCTAAGACCAGTAATGAGATATTGAGATTTTGTGAAAAGAGAATCAAAGAGTACAAAGGATTTGCCCCAAAATATCGAAGATTTCAAAAGGAGATGGGTAGACTGTTCCAAAAAAGTGATTGAAACAACTATCAAATCTCTAACTGAAGGGTTACCAAAAAAGGTCTACGAGTTCATAAGTAGTGGTTAGTATAAAAGTTATATTTTTCTGTGATTTGTAGTATAATTTCAATTAAATAAAAAAAAAAAAAAAAACAATCAAAACTCTAAGATCAACTGTTTCCAAATCATTGAACTTTATATATGTAGTTTTTACTAAAAATTAATCTTTTTCCAAAAAAAAAAAAAAAAAAACAATTTTCACTCAAATTTCACAAAAAATAAAAAACAATAAGTAATTTTTTCCCAAAAAAATCTTTTATAAAAACAAAAAAACAAAACTTTTTTACAAAAATACCAATTGTTCTTATTTTAGATTACAAAAAACTAATTAATAACGAAATATCAAGATATAATATTATTTATTTTTACTTTTAACCGTAAATTTTAAAAAAGCTTAAATTTTAATTTGAATAACAAACCAATAAGATTTAAAATTTCATATATTTATCCGAATTTAAAAATCTGATTATAAATATGTAAATACATATAATTATAAATAACAAGTTAATAACCCTAGAGTAAAGAGAACCGGTTCAAAACTAGTCACGTGACTGGTTCTCAGGGCTAGTGACCGGTCCCAGTTCCGGAAATTTATATGAGAGGAACCTGTCACTTTTACATGGGATTGTCATTGGAGGTGGCTAATTAGCCCCTTGGGACAGGTCACAGGATAGGTCCTAGGTCCAAGAGGACAGGTTCAGTAACGATTATTGTAATAAAAATTTTATAAAAATTCGGTAATTGTTTACTTTTTACACATTATTTTTATTATTATCTTTATTAAATTATGTTTATTTTAATTTTATAATTTTTCGTTAATGTCGATGGCGGCACCCCGGCTCGAACCCATGTTCATCTGACGTATGTTATGTTTTATAGTCTTCAACGCTTACCACTAAGCCACTGATTGTTATTGCGCGCGAGTTGCTATTTGCGCACTTAACGACCATTTTAATAGTGAGTGTGTTTGGTTCTCAATTGGAACTTTGGTGACGAGTTAGGTGTCAACTGGTACAGAGAAACCTGTCCATTACTGCAATTACCACAAATTTCCCGCAGGGAAACTACGAGCTTAACCCGGTGCGCTTCGATATCCTTTATTAGGCGGTATCAAGAGTTTTAAAAAAGTGGGCGTACAATGTTGGCCACCACCTCCGGCACTGGTATTATCTATGTGAGAAAAAATCTTCGGACACCCACCTTAAAGTATACCGTTCGACTCAGAATCACTTTCTAAGTCGATTTAATGATTTCCGTCCGTCTGGTCGGCTGGCTGGCTGTCCATGTAAAGCTTGTGCGCAAAGTACAGGTCGCAATTTTGAAGATAATTTGATGAAATTTGGTGCATATCCTTTATTCAACACAAGGACGAAGCCTATTGAATTTGGTTATGATCGGCCCATTATTTCACTTAGCCCCCATACAAATGTCCTCCCGGAATAGAGTTTCAACACTTACAGATGCCTTAAAAATAAAAATATTTTATGAAATTTTGCACAAATCCGTTTGTCGAATTTCATGAAGATCGATTCATAGCTGACCATAGCCCCCATATAAACCCCTCTCCCGAAAATCACTTTAACGTGCATAAATCTCATACAAATGTTAATATTATGTTAATATTTAACACAAGTAAGTTGTATATAGGTAAAAACAAAATTATGTGGATTGAAATGGTATGGGGTATCATATGGTCGGGCTTGACCGACTATATCTTCTTCTCTCGTTTTATCTAAAAACCGTTTTTTACCTAAGAATCGAATTTTTAACATAAGGATTGGGTTTCTCCAAAACAAAGGCATACTTATTAGTACATCCACACAAAACTTCTTATAAATTCTGAAAATAAAAATTTTACTAAAAATTTCATAATTCCCTTAACACTATCTTTTTAGTAAATTAAATTCAGCAACATATGTATTTCAATGGCAAATTAATATTTTAATATTGTAACATACTTTCAAATTCCATGTATTATTTCCGTTTTACTTTTTTTTTAAAAAGAATAGAACAAAATTGGATTAAAATTGCATGACTATGTTTTTTGCCCTAACAAGCTTAAACTTTAATTCTATTCTTCTTTTACATCTACGTACATATTTTTTGTTTCATACTTATATATGAAAAAAATAATTTTCATACTTCAACAAACAGAAAAAATGTAATAAAATTTTTAGAATTTTTTCTACTTTTATATACCATAACAAACCTAACCTCATGGGTCCTCGAAAGAAAAATATAAAACAAAAAAAAAAAAAAAAACACAAAAGTAGATAACTAAAAGTAATATAAGGTATAAAAAAGCAGCATAACATAGTATAAAGAAAACATACTTACTCCATAATCATAACAAATAAAAACGTAGAAAAAATTCTAAATCAAATAACACTAGAATAGCATTTTAATGTTTTTCCTTTCTATGTCTATATGCCTTTTTATTAAAGGATTTCTTTTCAGTATTTTCCAAACAAATAAATAGAAAAAGGAGATGTTATTCTTATGTAACAACCTTAAAACGTTAAAAGGCTGTTTTCACATGTTTTGTTTGTTTGTTTGTTTTTTCATTATTTTATTTTAAAAATCAATAGGAAAATAAAGACGTTGTTTCCTTGACAAACCCACCCACACCTCTTGAGCTGAAGCACATTTTATTGTCAAAGCTTTGTTAGTGTAAATGGTAAATGGTTTCGGGATATAAACCCTCTTAAACAATGACATGTTTAAGGCACATTTATCATTTGTAGGGATAAACAGGGAAAATAGCGATCAAGTTGTTATTATTAGATTCCTATGATGACAATATTGATTGAAAATCTATTTAATAATTGAAGTAAAAATTATAGGGGAAATTATAAAAATCGTATGTCAAAGAAAATTGCATTTTTATGTACATAACTAACAACTATTAATGCAACAACATAATAACAGAGATGATTATAGGAAAAATCCTTTTTTGATATAATCATTGTTGCTAACACTTTGTCGCCCTGCCATGCAGAGTATGTTTTTCAAGCTGCCTTGTTCTCTTTTAACACAACAAACAATCATAATATTGTCTACTGCATTGCTAAATTTATGTATGAGTTTGTGGAGCAGAAAAAAAAACATAAAAAGACACTAACCAGCCCGGCATACAGATGTTTGCTCAAGGCCATGTTAAATTTGGATTCAGCCATCACCAGCATCCGTTGTAGAAGAAAAAAAATCAAAACCAACACAACACTGCTTAAATTATCTTTGGCAGACAAATATTTGACCAGGATAATGCAGAAGTTTTTGATACAAAATTCATACACACATACACACAAATATACATTCGCATACATCGACAGTTGTAGTCTTTTTTGATAGCAATTATACAAAAACAGAAAGCACACATACTCTTTGGGAGAGAAATTCATTCATCTGAGAAAAAATAATATGTTTTTTACCGTCCATGGTGTGTTTAAAAACGAGGGTAGTTTAAATAAGCAAAAATTAAAAATTTAAACAAAAAATACTTTTAATATTTCAGGTCTTTTATCAAAATAAATTTAGGTAGATCATAGTTGCTTATGACGCTGGAATACTACCATCTTTTCCATCAATCCCAGATGAAAAATTATGAATAGTTTTATGGTCTCCTGTTTTAGTCATATCTGTTTGTATGTTTAAAATTCCATCACTTAGGCCAAATATCTGAAATCTGAAGAGAATCTAATTTGGGATTCCCCTCTACATTTTTAAATAAAAATTACCACTTTTTCTTCCAAAATATTTTAAAGAAAATTTCCAATAAAATGAAAATTTATTTTAATAAATTTCCTTAAAAGAAGACGAGAAAGATATAGACGGTCAAGCGCGACCATTTGATACCCTACACCATTGTGTGCACAAAATTCGGGGAGGGCTCTTCTTCTTTCTAGACCTCTGGCCAATTGTGGACCGATACTTATAATAAGTGTAAAATAAAATATACGAATACAGAATATTACGTCGATTCTAACATTTATATGAATTTATTCACTTTTGGGTGATTCCCGAAAGTGGGCCTTATATGGGTGTTAGGTGAAATTATGGACCGATCTTCATAAAAATTTACTGAAGAGTGGTATATAGTATGGGAGCTATGATCAATTATGGATCAATCTTCATGAAATTCGGCACACAGATTTAAACTTATATGGAGCTTATATTTCATTGAAATATTGCTATATTTAAGGGATTTATGATCGTTAAACCGCTTTTCCGGGAGAACATTTGTATGGGGACTAAATGAAATAGAAAAACGATCATAATCAATTTTAATAGGCAATAAGAAACCTTTGTGCAAATTTCATTTATTTATGTTTGAAATTGCGACTTGTCTACTCAGAAAGTGATTCCCAGCCGATTGAAATAAATGATGGTGGGTCTTAGACCAATATTTTTGGGTGTTACAAACATCAGCACAAACGCATAATACCCTCCCCATCAATCCATCAATGGTGGTATAGTGTATAAAAGTGAAATTTGTGGACAAATTTCTAAAAAAAATAAATTTACCGAAATTTTCCTATAAAAAAAGAACTTACCAAAAATTTTCTGTAAAAGAAAAGTCTATCAAAAATTGTTTCCAAAAATTAATTTATTCAAAATTTATCGAAAATTTCGTATAAAACAAAAAAATAAAAAAAATATTGAAAATTTCCCGTAAAAAAAATTTTAAATTTTCCTGTAAAAAGAAAAATTACTGAAAATTTTCTAAAAAAGAAAATTTATCAAAAACTATTTCTAGAAATAAAACTTATTGAAAATTGTTTCTAAAAATTCCTTTAAAAGAGAACTCTTAAAAATTGCCTATAAAAGGAAAATTTATCGAAAATTTCCTATAAAAGAAAAATTTATCAAAAATTTCCTATAAAGAGAAACTTTTTTGAATATTTTCTATAAAGAGAAACTTTGTTGAAAATTCCCAAAAAGAATTTTTACTATAAAAAGAAAATTTGCTATAAAAAGAAAATTTATCGAAAATTTATCCTACAAAATTTTCTATAAAACAAAATTATCGAAAATTTCCTATAAAAAAATTCATCGAAAATTTCCTATAAAAGCTAAATTTATCGAAAATTCCCTATAAGAACAAAATTTATCAAAAATTTCCTATAAAAAGAAAATTTATCAAAATTTCCAGAAAAAAAAAAACAAAAATTTTCCATATAAAAAAATTTATGGAAAATTTCCTATAAAACATAAAAAATATTGATAATTTCCCATAAGAAAAATGTTTGGAATTTTCCAATAAAAAGAAAATTTATCAAAAATTATTTCTAAAAATAAAACTCATCGACAATTGTTTCTAAAAATACATTTTTTGAACATTTCCTATAAAAGAGAACTTTTAAAAATTTCCTTTAAAATTAAAATGTATCGAAAATTTCCTATAAAAGAAAAATTTATCGAATATATCCTATAAAGAAAAACTTTATTTAAAATTTCCTATAAAAGAAAATTTCATATAAAAAAATGTATCCTATAAAATTTTCTATAAAAGTAAATTATCAAAAATTTCCTAAAAAAAATCATAGAAAATTTTCTATAAAAAAAAAAAAAAATATAGAAAATTTCTTATAAAAACAAAATTTATCGAAAATTTCCCATAAAGAATATTATCTAAATTTCCTATAAAAAAAATTGATCGAAAATTTCCTATAAAAAATATTATCGAAAATTTCCCATAAAAAAATTATCGAAAATTTCTCATAAAAAAAAAAGATTATCGAAAATTTCCTATAAAAACAAAATTGATCTAAAATTTCATATAAAAAGAAAAATTTATCGAAAATTTCCTATAAAAACCCAATTTATTCAAAATTTCCTATAAAAAAAAAAAAAAAATATATAGAAAAATTCTCTATAAATTGACAATTTATAATTTTTTAATAAAAGAAAAATTTATCAAAAATTTACTATAAAAAGAAAATGTATCGAAAATTGCTCGTAAAAAAAGACTGTATTTAATTTAAAAAATTGTATTATGTAAATTTAAATCCCCTTATCTGTTCGCAAATGGCCGTCACAGATTTTTTCGATATTATAGATTTATGTAATCTAATTTTAAATTTAGACACATGACATCTTGAATCAGTTGGATCTTGTACAAAAAAAATAAAAAATATTGCAAAGATTTATTACTGGAACCTGTTGCTCATTCAATTAACTAGTCATGGGAATTTGTCATCTTTGACTGAATAATGGAAAACAAGTTTGGCAGACACCACCAAAACGATAAGCACGAAATCCGACCTAATTTATCTAAACAATTCGAACTCAAAATCCTATTTTGGTAGAAAATTCTATAAAAATTAATTTAAACCTATAAAATGCAAGAAATTTATTTTTAAATTTAATTTTAACTAAAATATGTATGTATTTATAAGGATATAAAAAGTATTTTGTATCATTAAAACGAAATCGCAAAAATTCCTAAAATGCTTTCTTCACTATTTTATATCAAGTTCATTTAATCGAAATTCCCTAAATAAATATAAAATTAAGAACCTTTTTTTAAATATTTAATGATTTCAAAATTAGATTTTTCAAATTTAGGTTATGTTTTTTCCTCGATAATAGTCCTTTTATATTTTATGGCCAATAAATATTTCAAATATCTATTTATATTAAAAGCAAAACGATTTTTAATTTATTAATACCAAAAAAAAGGAAAAAGTCAAAATAAAAAAAAAGGAAATAAAGTTCAACCAAAAATCAAACGTTGTGCTTCGTTACACCTCAATAAAATAATAAAAAAAATCATCTTATATTTTCTATAAAAGAAAAAACGCCAAAATAAGGCAAGAATAGGAGGAAAAAAACTTTTAACAAAATTATTACGACAAGTAGCTAACAAAGTGGAAAAGTTCGTACAAAGAATTTTATTACATTTTTGGGTTGTCTATAGGAGTAAATTGTAGTTATATAGGGGTGGTAGGATGACTACCTTTGAATCTTAACTTCATAAAACACGTGTCAATTTTTTTTTTTTTTTTTTTTTGTCTATTCAATTGTTTTTTGCTGTTTGAAATAATAAAATAGACAAGGAACTGAAAAAGTTTTTGGCCATGAATTTTGATTTTTTTCTTTTGCCTGTACATTTCTTTATCATTGTAACACCAATTTCAGAAGCTGTACAAGACAACATTTTGTAACCAACAAGTTTATGTTTTTTTTTTTTTTTTTTTGTTAAATATAAAGAAAATTTATTTGCAAATTTTCTTCTACAAGATTTCTCCAACAACATATTGTAGGAAACATCAAAAACATTGAAAACTGTTTAGCTACGCAATATGTATGGCTAAAGAAACAAAAACTTTATTGACAGTTTAACGTATTTTATACGTATTCCTAGTTAAGTGTACATAAATATATTGTCAGTCCTACAACCCCATCCTTACCTTTAAGGATTTTGTTAACGTTGTGTTAAGTTACAATGAAATAATTTGCTACGAATTTACGATTTTCATGCTAAAGAAATATCCTTGTCAGAAAAGTTTTCTTTTTCTTTCTATTAGTTTATGTATTGTTAGCATTTCTTTAAGCTTTAAGAACTTGTTGCATATTTTATGGCTGGTAAATTAAACGTTACATTATTTTGCTGTTGCTGCGTAATTTCCTATTGTAAGTTTTCTTTTTTTTTCGTTTTTGTCCATTTTATTTGTTAGTGACATTAGACTGGATTTTACAACTTAATTGTATGACTTTTTGTGGTTTTAGTTTATGTACAATTATCTACCAAAATACGCTTTTTATGAGTTTCTGCTTCATGCTCCTTTCAGTGGAGAATTTTATTTTTAGTATTTCCTGTACTCTGGGGACTGGTGTAATAAAATATTGTAGTGTATTTATTGTATACGCATAGGGTTTGTATCGTAAAATTAAGTATTGTATAAATATGTTATTCAACTAGCTGAATTTTATTTGGCTAAAAAGTTTTTCTTTTGTTAAGTCATATATAATTTACAGGTAACTGTAATGTAGTTCTTTCAATTACAAATTCAGTTTGAAAATTTAGTTTTATATAACTTTTGTGTTTTGCTGAATTGATTTTAGTTATAGGTTTGTTTTTTATAATATTATGTGCAATTTTATTATCTGTATATAGATTTTCCCTATTATGAAAGTTAATGTAATTTTATTAAATTGTCTAATAATATTAAGTCACTAAATACACCATGAATGCTGATGAAGTGATGCGGAGCATAAAATATGTATTCCACTTTGCTGGTAACTTATTACAGACCACAAGTTCTGCTATGGTATCGCTAAATAGAGGCAAAAAAGGCAGTTAGTAATTGTAACTTAGTTTATGGTCCTCCGAATCAAATGTCGGTTAATAACGCAGCAACGCATATTGGGATGTTTCTATATGTAAAATTTTACTATACTCTGCTACGCCTATGTGAAATTTTATGTAAATCCAACCAGCCCACATTGGAGTAAAAGGCATCGACAATTGCTCTTAATTCAGGGAAATGTGATATAAATAATTTAATGATCACATTTTTTTATACCCTAAATCATAGGTGGCAAGGGTATTATGTGTTTGTGCTGATGTTTGTAGCACCCAAAAATATTGATCTAAAACTCACGTTAGTTTATACCAATCGTCTTAAAATCATTTTTTGAGTCAACTTAACGACATCCATCCGTTTTTTGAATTTTAAGATGTTTTTTTGGTAGAAAAATAATGTCCGTCCGCCCGTCTATACAATGGAGTTAAATGGGTCGAAAATGTCGCTTGCTGTAGGGAAAGTTGATATTAATAATTTAATGTTTATGTTTGGTTTTTATATTAATGAAAAAGTAAAAAATTTTTTTTTTTTTTTGAAATTTAAATTTTTTTTCTTGAGAGAATTCTGGTTCCATCAGTCTGTTTGTTAAATTTTCCAATTCAAAATCATTTATTTTTGGACTCAATAAAGTTATCGACTTCAAATTCGACGTTATTCGATAGATAATTTTGTTCTTTAACTAATTACAAAAAATATAATAAAATCGTTTGAAGATGTTTGGCTATATATGGAAAAATGTTTGACCAACATATTGCAAAATTGAGATAGTTAAAATTGCATTGAAATTAAAATGCATTTAACTCGAAAACTATTAGAAATAAAAAATATATGTAAATCCAACCAGCCGATTAAAAGTTACAAATTTATTAACAAAAATGTTCGAATCCGTCCACTGTGTAATCTTCTATCTATATGTATATGTATATATAATTTCCTAAACATTTTTTTTTTCAAAAGCTTTCTGAAGCTCCCAGACGACATAGAAAACTAAAATTTTCGCTACCTCAAACGGACACAAATTTTAAAATGTATATCAGGAAGCGAAGATAGACGGATTATATACATATTTAATTTCCTAGGCGTGTTTTCTCATTCCAGAGCTTTCTGAAGGTCACAGATGACGTAGAAAATTAAAATTTGTCTTATTTACAAAACTTTTCGTAGCATCTTTTACCAGATCAGTATTTTTTACCAAAAAAAGAGTTGTTAATATAATTGCAAAAAAATATGAAGGCAAAAGAGTGGACGAAAGTTAAAGAGATACATTTTTTGTCAAAAATATGAATGTGTCTGAAGGGCAATATAAAATACATACTGTCAAACTTTTTATAATACACTGGTTAGAAATTCCATATCATGATATTGCAGGCAATGAAGCTAATTAATATCGTGTAAAAAATCAAAATTGTCGAACAAGTTTTTGGTCTGGCAAGCCATTTGCCCGTGCGGGGAAACAGGCACTTTGTTCATAACAAATGACATTTTTAACAGAGAAATGTACGAAAAAGATTTCTTTCCATCATTAGAAAGCGCAGCAAATTCTAATTTGTCTGGCCTGGTATCAAATGGTATCAAACAAATGTTGCTGCTATTTACAAAGTGAGGCCAATCGACTAAAATTTCTAAAACTCAGTCAATTTAAAACGTATTTCTTTAAAGTATAAAGATATTTAAAGAACATTTAAAACTGAGTAATAAATAAAATATAATTTAAAATGAAATGGACCCTTTCCGACAAAAAAGTAACCGAAAACACAATAAAGCTAATATTTAGGGTATTCCAAAAAATATTAAATATTTTAGTAAAAACGAATAAAAAATAAATTTTTCTCTTAAATTGAAAACTTGAATATAACCAAAGAATACTAAGAATGGAAAATGTGTCAATTTGGTACAACAACAACATTTCTCTCTCCTCACATACAAGTTCTGTGTGAATTCAACACACTTGTGAGAGAGAAAAACAACACAAAATAAACAAATATTTTCCTTAAAATGTAAGAAAAATTTCTCACGCAACACATTTTTCCGCTAGCCCCCAATTTTTTTATTATTTTTTCACACACATTTATTGTATTTTGACTCCCGTTACACGAATATTTTCCACAAAGTGAAAAAATATATTTTTATTTTATTTTTGACATTACTTTTTTGTATTAAAAATAAAACAGAATATAAAATTATTTTCATATTCATCAACAAAATGCCAAAAAATGTAATTATATTACTATTTGTGGATGTAATCCGCAACAAAAAATGAAAATCTATATTCGCATTGTGATGAATTATATTTAATAATTTTTTAATACTATTTTGTGCAACTATGTTTTAGTACTAATTCATCTAAATAAAATTTGACTAACATAATCTTAAAGTTAGGTTTTTTTTGACAAGCCTTCATTTCCTAGTATTCTGTAAATATAACAATATTTTACGAAACAAAATTTCAAAAAGATTAACCCATTAGTTTTATTTTTATAAAGTGATTTATATGCACAAATTTTGGGACAATTTTGATAAAAATAATAAAAATTTTCGGAAAAAAATAAATAATTAAATACTTGAGGAAAAAGACACTAAAATACTTTAAGTTGAAGATTCCATTTTAAAATTTTGCTTTAAGAAACATTTTATTAAAAAATGGTACAAAAATGTTTTTAACTTCGACAGTTCAGTCCAAAAAAAAAACAACATATCCTAGACCAATGATTTAAATAATAAATTTTGTCTATTTTTATTTGATACCCATATTATTACAAAAATTTAAATTTTCAAAATTCATTTAATCGCCAATTTTGACACACTTTACCCCATTGTGCAATTATTGAAAATTTAAATAAAGTATTAGAATTTCGTTCAAAAATCAATGAATAAAAAAATTAATATACAAATTTCCATTCCTAAGTTCTAGAAGTAATTGTAAAACGAATACACTTTTATCTTAGGAATATTTAGTTTTCACTATACTAATGCAACATTTAATGAAAAAAAAAAAAAAAAAAAAAAAAAAACATTTAATATAAAAAAATTATGTTTATTAATTTGTACTATTATTTATTACATGACACATAAAATTAAACTTAAAATATTAATTTTGTTGAGGCATAAAAGTATCCATGAAACCCTTAACAAAATGTACCACAGGTTTGGGCAATTCCAATTCTAATGTTAAAGAAGACTTCTCAACACTCTTAACTTTAGCAACATCTTTTACTTCATTACTTTCAGTTTTAACAGTTGAGCTGCTGGTCACATCTTTTTTTGGTTCTTTAGGCACATCACTGATATTATCTTTCACCAAAACATTTAATGGTTCCTTTACCTCTACAGCTGATTTCTTAGCCTTTGGCACAGTATCTATTTTGTCTTCCACTTTGACATTATCCGCATTTAACATTTTAGTGGCCGTTTGTACAAATTGCCCCTGAAATGGATATTTAAGAGGAAAATATAAATGCAATATCTGAGTATTAGCCGGTATAGTAGCCTGTTCTGTATCTTTATGAACTTTGGGAAATTTTAGGAATTCAGCACCAGTTATATAAGTCCAAGGTTTCCAATAATTGGGTGTAGTATTTTCTGGTTGTGTGGGCTTATCTTTATCCGTTGTTTGTTTATCCGCTCCAGGATCATTAGTTTTGCCACGATGAAATAAAGCATTCCAAAAAGCTAGATCCCTAGATTCAGGTGTTGATATTAGAGCATCATTTAAGGGTGGCCTGGTTTCTATAATACGATTAGGACCAAAGAAATTTGTGAAATTTGGTCTCCAACTCCAGGGTACTGCAAAAATGCCAAAACCAAAAGTACTTTGTGTTTGATTGCCATTTGAATTGGTGGTTGTAGTGGTGGTGGTATTAAAAGGATTGATGAAAAATGTGGGAAATAGTGGTAAAGGAGGTAGTGTAGGAAAATTAGGAAACCATGCTGGATTCAAACCAGGTCTTTGAGTAATAGAAGGTCTAGGTCTTGTAGGTCTTCTAGAAGTTATTGGCCTGATAGGACGGGTGGGTCTTGGTGTTATAAATGAAACTGAAGGTTTAGTTGTAATATCGCTGGGATTTTGAGTAATGGGATTAATAGTTGTTGATGGAGAGGGGGAAGAAGTTGAAATGGTATTTATGGTATTCGGTTGAGTTTCTGTTGTAATTATTTCAGGAATTCTTTGTGGTTTATCAGAAGTGCTGGATTCTGTAATCACTTCTGTAGTTGTTAAATTTTCCTGTGCGTTTTCTTGACTTGCTTGATTATTTTGTGTCTGATTTACATTTGTTAAAGCAGCTTCATTTGTTATGGTAATATTTTGTGAATTCTCTGAATCTTTATTAGAATTTAAGGGTATTTCTGTAGTTTGTGATTCAATTTTAGTTTCTTCTGTTGTTGAAGTCTTATATAATATTTCTGTTGTACTTTCAATAATTTCGTTATCAAAATTTTCAGAGGGTTTAGAATTTTCTATATAAGGATCTTTGTGAGAATTTTCCAGAGAATTGTTATTTAAGTTATCTGTAAGCTTTTCGGTGTTAAGATTGCCAGTGGTGATCGGAGTAGTAAGTGATTCATTTGACTCTTTTACTCCTTCAGGGTTTATTTCTATTGGAGTTAGTTTGTCTGTATTTGTAGATTCCTTTTCTTTATCTTTTAAATTGTGCTCTTTTTCTGCAACTAATTTTTCGGAGTTTATTATTTCCTTTTCATTATCCTTCAAGTTATTCTCTTCAGTGGGAAAAATTTGTTCATCTCTTGGTTTATTAATATTATTCAAAGTTATTTTTTCAGGTTCCATTATCTCATTCTCTTTACCATTTGAATGTTGTATTTTTTCAGAGTTCAAGGAATCTTTTTCTTTATCTTTTAAATTATTCTCTTGTGAGGGTTTCACTTGCGATTTATTCTCTTCTCCTAGAATTATTTGCTCATCTTCAGAGACTAACAAAGTTTTCAAATTTTTCATTTCATTAGTTTCAATATTTTCGGAATCTATAGCTATTGCTACTTTAATTAAATTTTCTTGTTTGTCTTGATTTTTAAATTCTTCAGTTTTTGATTTTAAATTATCTTTAGTTTTTATTACCTTTTCGGAGTTAATGTTCCCTGAAATTTCTTTATTATTTGAATGAATTTTCTCACTATTTTTAATTGTTTTTAGATTTTCGTAGATCACTTTAGATAATTTATTTGGAATATTTTCACTTTTATTTGATACTAAATCATCCTTGTTCAAAATTTCTTCTTGTTTAATTGTTGGTATTTCTAATTCCAATTCCTTATCAGTTTGCGTAAATTTGTCTTTGTTTCCTTCAGAATTTTCCGTAATTTCTACATCTAAAGCTTTTACCAAATCCAAATTTTGGTCTTCATTTTTACTCTCAATTTCATTTAGTTTATCTTCAAAACCAAAATCTACAGCATCATAAGGTGGCGCTATTAAATTATCCGAGACTTTTGTTAAAGTTTGTATAGGTTCTATTATGTATTTTTGAGGAGTTCTTAAAGCTTCTAGACTTAACGGAACCACTTCTCTTTTATATAAAATGCGAGCTTCACTTATAAGGAATAAACTTAAAATGCACAGCAATTTGAATTTTCTTAGAAAATCCTAAAATAAAAAAAAAAAATATTTTTTTTTAGAAATTTAAAAAAAAGGGAAGAAGAAGTTCATGAACTTACCATGTTGTTTTCTACATCAATACTAATCACTGAAAACATTTTAATATTTTATTTATATACTCAAAAGAAATTTCCAGTTTTCTTTGTTTGTTTTTGAATATTTTTTTTTTCAAATGGCTTTCAATTTCTATTATTTATAATCATCATGTTTGCGTGCCAGTGTGCGTGTAAGACCATTTCTTTTTCATTTTTTATTTGTAAAGTGGAGTTTAAGTAGATTTTGATTTTTTTTTTTTTTTTTTTTTTTTTTGGAAAAATTATCATTATAGTGCACTAATTATAATGCACATTCAAAAAGGTAACCAAGAGCTGTTTTTTAATAGTCTATAACGATAAGAACTTGACATAAAAAGCAGCAACAGCAGAAAAGTCAAACCAAACACAAATTCTTTTTAAATGCTTTATGAAATTTCACTCTCGAAACCACTTTAAATAATATTTTTGAATCATCACTGTTGGGGTCGTCATTATTCTTTGATTGGTTGGGTTTAGGAAAACATATCTATATGGTGATTTCCATAAATATAAAAAGAAAATGTCATTTTTATATTTATTGCTTTCACTAGTTTTATTTGTATTACCCAGATTTTATTCAAATATTTATGTATTTATTGTAAGTAATTAGTAAGAAAATTTAGAATTTAAAAAAGGTTTATGGTTAATTATTATGTTTGTTTAAAGATAATGGGGTCAAAGTGCTGTTAAAGTAAAATGTAAAAAAAGTACTTTTTTATGACAATAAAATTTAGTTCTTTATCTTTCGTATCAGCCGGAAATTTAATACAAACTATGGTCAAGTAAAATTATACAAAATTTGACAGTAATTCCCCCCTAAATAGTTCATGTTTGTTTCGGGTTATACGTAAGAATGTAAAGTTAAGTTCACATTACGCTACTATTTGACGATTTTTGCAGAACTTTTTCTTAATATGAACACCAAATATTTTTAAGAACTAAACAAGTAAACAGTCAAAAATATTTGCCTTAAGTTAGAAATGTGACAAGTGAGAACACAAGGTGTAAAATATTTGCCATTATTATGAGCGAATTTTTATTTGATCTTACAAAATAAATAGCAAAATGAAACTTGGAATATCTATAGAAGAGGAGTTAGTCCGGGTTCACACACAACAATTTAACTTGCGGCAGTTCTGACTTTATAGGAGAGTGAGGAGAAAGGAATACTAAACTTTTACATTCTCTTTTCCTCTCTCACCTACGTCAGTCAGAATTGCGGCAAGAAAAACTGCTGTGAGTGAACCCCGACATAGTCTTTCAGAATATTGTTGGCTAGAAACAGCAGATTTTGTTCAAATAAAAATATTTTCCTTACGTCAAAAATGTGAGAAGTGTGAATACAAGGTGTAAAATATTTGCCATTATTTTGGGCAATTTCTTATTTGATCTTATAAAATAAATGTAAGATCAAACACGACAAAGGGGGCCAATTGCAAAATAAATGGTAATAAGTCTGGTTCTTTTAACCCGCCGAATTGATTTTAATGAAACTTGGAATATCTATAGAAAAGGAGTTAGTCTTTCAATATATTTTTGGCTGGAGTGTGCAGCGGGAGCATGGCGCTACAGTGGGCCAAAGTTGACTACCTCAAGAGTTAAAAACATATCGGAACTTGTAAGTTTTACAAATTTGGATCGATTTTAAATATTTTTTACATTTCTGAATTCATCTTTGCAAGACAAAGAAAAATCTTGCTTACTGTGCTAAATTATTTCTTATGATCTAAAAATTTTAATTTTTGGCCTTGACTTTTATGCGATTTTGTCCCATAACTTTTAAAATAAAATTTCAAAAATGTTTTTAAAATGACGGTGAAATTCTCTTTAATTTTCTAAATTGCGTTAAAAAAAAAATTAAAATATTTTCATTATCTCAAAGAAAACGAGAAAAATATAGTTTAGACCGACAATTTTATACCCTACACCATTGCGTTTGTGTACTAAAATTATTTCCGAAATTTTCGGAAATGGACCTAATATCAGACCTATGATAATTTATGGACCGATCCTAAAGAAATTACTTAATATGTTTGCTGCTTCTATTAAACTTATTTGTGTCAAATATTACCATGATACTGTCATTTATGTGCGATTTTTTCGAATTAAAGTGATTTTCGAAAGTGAGCCTAATTGTGGATCCATCTTCCTTAAATTTTGCACACCGATTTATCTTTGTATCAAATTTGTTCCTACCGAATTTTGAATTGAAATAGTAACATAAATAAGGCATTTAGCGCTAGAACCCTATACCGGGAAGTATTTAATGGGAACGAAGTGAAATAATGGACCGATCATGACAAATTTCAATAGCGTTCGTCGTTATGACTAAATAAACATATACATATGCCAATTTTCATCAAATTATCTTCTAAATTGCGACCAGCACTTTGTACACAAGGTTTACATGGACAGACAACCAGTCAGCCGTTCAGCCAGCCAGACGGACGGACATCGTTAAATCAACTCAGAAAGTGATTCTGAGGCGATTGATATATTTTAAGGTGGGTGTTGAGATATTTTTTGTGTGCATTACAAACATCAGCACAAACGCTTAATATTGGTGTTGTAGGGTATAAAAATTTCAAATTAAAAATTTGAAAACAGGTTTCAAGAATTGAAATTTTCTGCCAAAAAAGTAACTTTATATATTTATTTTTTTTTAATTTATTAAACAACTTAAATTTCTTTGGACATTTTTTGAAAGACTGGATCTTAAAAACGGGTGTTAGTGTAACTTTGAACGTTCTCCCTACATTCAGCAGTGGTCAAAAATTACCAATTTTGGATTCAACTTTTTCAACCTGTAAAAAAAAATTGTTATTGATTTTGTTACTTCTGTAAATTAAATTAGATGGTTTAATATGTTTTTAAAAGTTTTACAAAAAATTATTACAACCTACCGCTAAATTTTGGTCACACGAGTAATTTTTGGAAAAAAACACCATATTTTCAATAATAAAAATTTTGACCTCTTAAAATATATTGTAAAATTATATATATTTTTCTTATCTTTACATTTATCAATTCTCCATTAACTACTTTATAACATGTGTAAAAATTATGTTGATACCTATAAGCATTTAAAGAATTTCAGGCTCAAATTTATGAAATATGTCTCGCAAAACAAAATTTGCATTTGTTTGTTTTATATTAAGAAAAATATGCCAAAAATTTTAAAATAGTAAAATTTATTATATATAGTTTTAAAGAATATACAATTTCCTTTAAAATGATATACAATATGACTATTTTGAGTTAATTACACTTCTAGTAAATTATTTCAAATAAACAAAACGTAGAAAAATTTTTGGAAATTACGATCAAATAATTTGTGTCAAATATTTGGCTAATATGAACTTAGCTTAAGTATAAAAGAATTTAATCTTAGTTCATTCACTTTCTATATACAACTTCTAGGCAACAATTTCATATACATATGTATAACAAAAACCATATAACAAATTTCAATCTCCCCCACTTATTTGATTTGCAGGAGCTTTGAGACTCAAAACAACATTCTCAATAGAATACGAAATTGTTAATATTGTAGCAATCGAGCAGAGACGGAGCCATAGCAATAGCAAAAACTGAAGTAGAGTAAAAGCTTAAACAGCAGCTAACAAAAATCCCTTCACATAATACAATTATTCATACATCAATAAATAATAAGGTTTATTTTCCAATAGAACTTGTAAAATATCATAAGAATCAGGAAAAGAAATAGCAGGCGAGGCTGGAAAAAATAAAACAATAATTTTTTTTTTAGCTGCATGAAAAAAAAAAACTAGTTGAAAGCAATATTTCATGAAAAAATAACAAAATTTTCCGCAACACTCTTCTTGTTTATCTCTTTAAACAGGCTGGCTCTACTTTTGCCCAAGTTTTATATATTGCAAATAAATAACAATGATCTTTGTAGGCCACACACACTCTCATAAACATATACGAATATATACTTACACTTACATACATACACATGTATAACAAATGAAAATGTAACTAATTACGTATTCATTAAACTACGGAAATGCTATACAAACACTATTCTACTCTATACTTCAACAAAATACAATACAAAACTCACACACTAAAATATTGTACTTGCAAATGGAAATATGTAAATAAAATAACAGTAAATCGGCAAACAGGAAGTAAAGGCAAAATAAGGATAATCAACCAATATAAAATATATCAGTATATGTGTATATGTGAATTGTATTGAAGAAAAATCTATTGCAAATAAATTTGCTTCGAGTATGTTATTATTTGTAAGAAATACAATAAATTGCTATAAAATTGTACAAATTAATATTATATTTAAAGGATTTTCTGACAAATTAAAGGCGTTTCATTTGTAATTCATCATTAGTAAATACATAATTAATCATTACTAGAAATTGATAGTAATCAAAAATAATTGTAACAGAATATCAAATTTTATGCTTCAATATTTTGCCATTTACTTTATTTGGCAAAAATAAGGTTTCGTTGCTAATGTAACAATTTATTGGAGTTTAAGTATATAATTGTAACAATTAGGAAGGTGTTAAGAAAATTTAAAATTTATTAAGTTACATTTTAAGTATTATTAAAAACTTTTTTATACCCTATTATGCGTTTATGCTGATGTTTGCAAAGCACAGAAAAAATTGTCGGACCCCCACCTTAAAGTATACCTTTCGACTCAGAAGAATCACTTTCTGAGTCGATTTAACGATGTCCGTCTGGCTGTCTGTCCATGTAAACCTTGTGAATAAAGTACATGTCGCAATTTTAAAGATATCTTAATTAAATTTTGCACGAACACTTATTTTGACACAAAGACAAAGCCTATTGATATTGGTTATGATCGGTCCATTATTTCACCTAGCCCCCATACAAATGTTCTCCCGGAATAGGGGTTTAGTGTTCATAAATGCCTTACATATGGCACTATTTTGATGAAATTCGGTACAAAGAAGTTTTGTATAAGTATTAATATTGTGCCAAATTTCATGAAGATCGATCCATAATTCACCATAGCTCCTATATAAACCTCTATTCCGGAAATTACATTAACGTACATAAATCCCATACGAATGTTAGTATCAAGTTAATATTCGACACAAATTATTAAGTTTTATATAAATAGAAACAACATTGCCAAATTTTATGAGAATCGGTCCATAATTTACCATAGCTCCCATATAAACCCACTTCCGGGAATCGCCCTGAAGGGCATAAACTCATATAAATGTTAGTAAACACATTGTTTTGTATTTGTATATTTTATTATACATTTAGTAATAGTGTTGGTCTACAATTGTCCACAGGTCTAATATAAGTCCCCTTCCCGATTTTTTAGGCTTATACACAATGGTGTAGGGTATCATATGGTCGAACTTTTTCATGAGTTAATAATTTTGTATCTTCATTTAAGCTTAAGTTTATTGTTATTATAATTTTTGTAAAATACAGAAAAAGTGCTTGATCACTTTACATATTATAAAGTCTTAAGTAAAGATCTTTCCAATTAGCACTAAAGGCACAATGGATGCTGATGACGATAGTAGCGAATCAGAAAATGCATTCCATCCTGCTAGTGTCTAATTTTATTATAATTAAAAATTTTAAAATTCTTATAAATCGTAAAGTGGAAGAAATCAAAATCTATGATCACTGATCAAATTAACTAGTTATTTTTATTTAAGTTGTCCGCGTATTCATATAGTTATTTTTATACCCACCATCAAAAAGATGGGGGGTATATTGATTTTGTCATTCCGTGTGTAACATGTCAAAGGAATCATTTAATATGTTTTCTGGGCCCTGGTTCGATTCTGAGTCGATCTAGCCATGTCCGTCCGTCTTTTCGTCTGTCTGTTAAAAGCAGAATAGGGCTCGAACGGGACAACGTAGGGGGACGAAATTTGGCTCATAACCTGTTAATAAACAAAAAAGTTATGGGCTAAAAACTAGAAACACAGGGTGTCCGTTGTAGCTTCATTTCATACTTTTCTGCTGATATCTCTTAAACTAAAGAATGTACGACAACGAAATTTTGTACAGATAGTTCGGGGGTCGATATAAACTTGGAAACCAAAAATGGGCATGGTCCGACTACTTTACCGGCCACCTCCCATATAAGGTGAAACATCAACGAATTTTTGTACAAATAGTTCAAGGACCAATGTAAACTCGGAAACAAAAAATGGGCATGGTCGGCCCATTTTACCGCCCATCTCCCATATAACGGAAAATATGAAGAAGTTGATGGTGGGTATATAGATTTGGCCGAGCCGAATATAACATTCGCACTTGTTAGACACTAGGGATATTCAAAAATACTATAAGCTAAAATAATAATAAAAAACAGCTACAACGAACACCCTGTGCTTCTAGTATTTTGCCCATAACTTTTTATTATTAAGTTAAATATTTAAAAATTAAAACAATTTTTTTTTTAAGATATTTATATAATTCATATTAAACACTATTTTTTTACGTTGAATTTTATTTTTCTATGGTGTTTTTCAGTTTAGATTTGATTTTTTAGTACTATAAAATATTTTGCAACTTTACTACTTTTTACTCTGATAATTTTACAATTGGTTCTAAAAATATTTTTCTGTGGTTGTTGTTGTGTTTACAGAAATCGATGCTATATTGCAAAGGTCTAGCAAAGTTGCAATTTCTGTGGTGAATATCTTTATTATTTTTGTATATCACAGTGGAAATCTTTCCCAGTTATTAAAATTGTATGAGGATTCTGTCTTTCATATGACAGACTTCATAAAAGTACATTCATCTAAATCAAATAAAACTTGATGACATGATTTATTTAAAAATAAAAATATATTCCCCCATAAAACTATTTTTATATCTTGTCTTACATATCCCTTTCATTTAATTGTTTTTATCCTTTAACTTGAAGTCATGTCAAATGTGTACTACTCCAGTACATAACTTTATGAGTTTATTATGACAACATTAACTTATTACGCTTGAAATATTATATGACAGTTTAAAAATGTTATTTATCATGTAGGTATGTAAATCTTTTTAATAAAAATACTTTCATACAAAAAAATAACGACAACTTTAACATAATGTTCTCTTGTCTATAAAAAGACAAATTATGTACAAAATAAGATTAAAAAAAATAGTCACCTGTATGTCATTATCAGAAACATCTTGGTTGTCTTGTAAAAGTTGTCTGGCTTTTATAAAAGGTATACATACATACATACATATTTCTTTCATAAATAAATAAGAGATATACAAATACATACTTATGTATGTGTGTATATTTAAAGAGCTTTGTTTAAGTTTAATTTGTAGGTAAATTAATTACTTACAGTTTTATTTAAAAACCACTCAATCATTGTAGTCAAACATAATCAGAAGATGAAAAAAAGCAAATTACTATATTAAGATTTTTATAGGTAAACTTAGTAGGACCAACTATAAAAATATTTATGTATGCATTTAGTTGATCTAAAATACACTTTAAATTTTTTATTGATTATTAATTTATAAATCAAATCTTAACATTTTTTCATATGCTTAACAGGGTGTTAAATAATCATAAAAATAATGCAAAGCTTGCTCCCTGTATATTTAAAAGAGATTATACTTAAAAATTTTCCAATATAAGTCGGTCACATTAATATTTAATTTACTTTATCTATATATATATAACAATTAATGTGTGTTTGTTTGTATGTATATATGTATGTATGTTTGTTTGAAGTCTATAGCCGCCTAAACGGCTAAACCGATTTTCTTGAATTTTTCACAGTGTGTTCCTATATGCCTGGAAGGAAAAATAGGCTACTTTTTATTTTGAAATTCCATGTAGGCGAGGTGCCACGCCCACTTACTAAATAACTATTAAAAGTAGTATATCTCGGAAATTGGTAATACTAGAGTCCTCAAATTTTGCACGAACAACTTTGACACCTATATGAACATTCTGGAAATAATTAGGCGAACTAGCAATAGGGGGTGTGGCACATCCCACGTCTAATATTACTTGCCAATACCAAATGCCGTAAATTTAGGAAACTATAACAGTTACATTTCCCAAATTTTGTGCAATAAACTTAAGTGTCAATGTGAACATTTTGTGCAAAAATGGGCGGAAAAGAAATAGTGGGCGTGTCATTTCTCATATAAAGTTAATACCAACATTTTTATATCTGGGAACTAAAAAAAATTAGAGAGCTCAAATTTTGTACGACTAGCATTAGCTTCAATATGAATATTTTGGACAAAAATTGGTACACTAGCAATAGTGGGCGTGGCACCTCCCAGATAAAGAAAATATTAAATTATCATATCTGAGAAAATAACAGTTAGAGTTCTAAAATTTTGTCGGAGCCACTTTGGTATCAATATTAATATTTAAGAAAAATATGGGCGGACTAGAAGTAGGGGGCATGGTACCTCCCATATGAATTAAATGCAAAAGTTCGTATATCTGGGAAACTATTGGAGTTGGAATGCTCAAATTTTGCACAAAGAATTTCGATATCCATGAAAACATTTGTCTAATAAATTAGCGGATTATGGGGGTATGGTCCCTCCCATAAAAATTAAATACAAAAATTAGTATATCTGGGAAACTTAGAGCTTGAATTTTCACGGGAAACATCTATCTATCTATCTATCTATCTATCTATCTATTTATATATCTATCTATCTATCTATCTAATTTTTAAGAAAAATGTTATATTTTAATTACTAAATAAATATATTTTTTTAATCCTTTAATTACTATGTATTTCATTTCGGGGGGTGGCGAAGCACACCGGGTATTAGCTAGTATTATAATAAAAATTAAGCTACAATATGAATATATTTACACATGACATATATTACAAGCAATACAAGTAGTATTTTTTTCATATATTTTCATGAATGAATGAAGATATTAAACCATAAAAACTCACTTGCAGATATTGCTTAACAATGGGAAAAGTAATTGTTAAACAATATAAATAACTATTTTATATTTTTATTATTCCTCTTTTTATATTTCGTTGTATTGTGTTTGTTGCATGATTATGATTTTATGGATGTCATGTATAATTATATCATCTGTTGGATTTTATGATTTACATGAAGGAAGTTTGTTTAACAGATTTTCTTATTATTTTTTACTTTAATAAGTTCCTCCATTGTAATGGTGTGTGTCAGTTGTTGGTTTTGTGATAATCCATTTTATTATGTCTGCCGGTCTATTTAACTTTTTCAATATTTACTATTCCTGTTTATGATTATTTCCTGTAAATGCTGAAGATGTTGCTTGCTGTTCACTCTAGACTAAATATATTTAGTTGAGACAATTAATTAATATGGATTTTAAAGTTTTGCGAATTTGTGTGTGAGAATTTGTCACATTATATTAAATACATACCTGTAATAGATTAGTTCATATGCTATATAAATTGTTGGTGATGTCATAGTTTTAATAATGAAAAAAAAAATTAAAATTTTTTAGGAAGTTTTACTTTTTTTTTAATACTGACTGTAATATTTTAAATAATTAATAAATAATACACAAATGTATTGTATTTTATTTTGTATATCAAGTTATTACTGTTTTATACTTATATAAAAATAATTTTTATTTCTTATCTTTTGCAGGTAAGGATTCACAATTAAAAAAAAAATCATTTAAAAATTAAGCACATGTACATGTAAGTACACGTACGGAAAACTGGGTAAATTTTTCGAATTTTTAACGAAAAAATTAAAGTTGGTATTAACAATTAAATTGGAGGCAAAGAAGTCATAATTATTTATTTCCTTGAAATTTTTTCAGATATATAGTTGTGTCCAAAATTAAAAAAAGTTTGTTGAAGATCGGTCTTTAAAAAAAAAGTTGTGTCCGATTTTCAATACAACAGGATAATGGAGAACTATTTTGTTCTCCAAAAATTTTTAAATATTTTTTGGTATTTCGTTCATCAATACGCTTCGTTTGAGGGTTCTTCCTACATCGAAGTCCCAAAAAAGCGTTTTCTCGGGACACTCTAATGAACAATCTACTAACCAGCCGACTCGACTCAGAAAGTGCTTCTAAGTCGAATGGTATACTTTAGGTGGAGGTCCGAAAATTTGTTCAGTCCCTTACAACTTTTGCACAAACACATAATAATAAAAAAGATATTTTCATATTTTTAAAACCAAATATGAAATAATATGCTATTAATCATATTATGTGCTCTAACAAATCGATCTAAATTCTTGTAACATATATTGTTGGCTTAAAAAGTGGAAAAATGTTTACTTCATTTAAACTTAAAACTTACTCAGTACATTATATTGATTAAATTCTATATTTACTTAATTAAATTATAAAGAAATTTTTCATTACATTTTAAAAAATTTTATATTTAAATTAATACTATAAATAAAAGTTTTAATATTAATATTATCTTATCAGTAAATAATACAACTAAAACTTAACTACTCCCATTCATCACCTATCTCATCATCGTCTATAACTTCTTCTTCTAAATCGGGATAATCTTCTTCATCATGTCGTGAAAAATGATTAAATATCAAATCACCACCTAAACCAGCGCTACCAGCTTGAGGTAGACAATTGTCACAATTTGTATAATCATCATAATTAGTCTCGCCATAACCACTGCCAAATCCACCACCAACGCCGCCTCCGCCACCGCCACCACGATGAAGACGGTAACCATGACCATGAGCATGATGACGATGATGACGACCATGACCCAAAACTTTAACACCACCATTACCGCCTCCTCCTCCACCGCCGCCTGATGTCGATAAACCCGTATGATGTGTTGAATACCCCATTATCTTATAAATAGTTTGTTTTGATGCCTTAGCGGCATTATCACTATTACTATCCTTTCCCTTATTATGAACATGGGTATAGACAGTATGTGTATGATGGTGGGTTCTTATTTTCATGGGTACATGTATTATAAAGCGTTTACCATGTACCACTTTACTCTTCAGCAGACAGGTGGGCATTAGTGAGGAGTATAAAATAATTAAAAGAAAAACTTTTATCACTTTAAATTTAATAGCCAAACGATTGTGATGATGAATCTGTAACATTGAGATAGAATAGTTTCTAAATTTGTTTTAAAGGAAATTAACACGTTTTTAGTGTTTTTTTTTTAATACACACACACTTTGAACATTTCGTTTTTGTAATTTATTTTTAAATTTAGTTTAAAATCCTTAAATGTTACTCTGGCCTCTAAAAGCTTTCAACTGTTTGTGTTTGTTTATTTTGCCAAAGTTTTATATAGTTTATTGCAATTGCTTATGAAAATGTAAAATTTTAAAAATTTAAAAAATAAGTTGGTTTCTAATTAAGTAATTATGTTATTTTTATTATTTATTATACGTTACATTAGGTACCAATACTTTGTTTGTAGTCTTGTCGATTTAAGCATATTTTATTTTGTTATCGTTTGTTTCTCATTTAATTAATTAATATTGGGCGATGTTGTTTGGTTTTTGTAGTATTAGCAATTTTTCTCAAAGTTTCTTTTACTTTTTGTTTTTATTTTATTTTTTTTTTTACTACTTTCATGACTTTGGATGATGATCTTAAAATTTGCAAAATTGCATCTCATTTATTTAATATATTCATATTTTAAGTTTACTTTATTGAACAAACTTTACAAGTATGGTAAAGTGAGGGGAGGTATACCTTTAAGTTAAAGGGTTCGTTATATTTGAAATTTAAATCACAAAACTTTTTCACAAAATTAAATTATTTGGGTTCTTGAATCCGCAATTCGTTTGTTAGGCTCCGTTTTGTGATATTAGATAAAATGGGATTATGTATGACAAAATGGAATCAAAATATATTACAATGGAATTATAACAAAATATAATTAAATTACGTTATGATAAAAGCATGATAATAAAATAAGTTTATATATATGGTAAAATGGGATTATTAAATGATAAAAACATGATGAAATCGAATCATTAAATGATGAAAAAAATATAAAATGGAATCATAATAATAATTACGTATAAATATACTAATTATTATCCGTAATCATATATTGCAATCATAGTATGTTGCTCTTAGTTTATGGTCACTAGAACCATAATTTTTCTTTACCTTTATTATAAAGATATGTATGAGAAAAATTAAGTTATAAAGTCTGTGTCTTCATTGGTCCTAGGGAATAAAAATCTATAAGAAAATTTTAGAGCAGGATCTAAGCTTTTATAAAAAATCATTATGCTGTCATAAGAAGAACACAGTGCACAGTATGAGATTTTGGCAATTTAGTAGGACAAAATTAAAGTTTTTAAATTATTATTTTGAAACACCTCAACAACAAATTTTTTAAAATAATAATATTTAATAGATATAAGATCGGATCATATTTTATAGTGATTCCACTCATAATAACATATTAATTCCTTTTCTAAGTTTTTTTACGGCAAGCATTATACATCGTTGGAAGTTAAGGACTTTCAATTAAGCTATAAATGGTTGGAGAAATGTAAAAGTTAAGAAACATACAATGTCATCAAGAATGTTCCCAATGACATATTTCTTAGATAAGTCAATTTTGAGTTTCTTTTCTAAACTTTTTACGGCAAGTATTATACATCGCTGGAAAAGAACAAATTAAGAGCTTTCAATCAAGCTATAAATGGTTGATATAGATGGAGAATGACAAGTAATTTTCATTTTCGGTAGATATTTCATAGAAATTTTCATATCATGAATATGAAGGTTAAGAATCACTTACATATTATATGCTAAATTTGGATGTAAAATTGGTCAAATTGAAAAGGATCCAGACTTACTCCTATTAGATAATTGAACCTGATTTTCAGAAGAGGGATTTTATATGGGAGCTATGGTCAATTATGTTCCGATCTTGTGTTTGTTTTGACTTTATAGAAATCTAAGCCGCTGGACCGATTTTTTTTTTAATTTATTTTTTCATTCTTTATTTTTCGATAAGAACAGGGTAATGGTAGCCCCCATAAATATTAATTATCACATATCCTGAGATTTATTGGAAATAATTTTTTTTATCAATTTACATAATTGAGATGATAATGGGACGGGTAGGTCTAATGAGAGTGTTAGCCCCTATACAAAGAAAATACTAATTATCGGATAACTTAAATACTGTTACAGTAAAAGTCTTAAAATTTTACGGGAATATCTTTCTCATTAACCACCAAACTCAAAATGAAAATGGAACAGATAGGAACAGGGGAAAAGGTACCCCCTATACAAAGAAAATATTAAATACCGTATATCTTAGGAACTATTACAGCAAAAGTTTTAAAATTTTGTAAGAATAACTTTCTTAAAATACGATGGATAGGACTAGGGGGAATGGTACCCCCTTACAAAGCAAATATTCTTAATGGCATATCTAAAAAAATATTATAGTGAAAGCTCTCAAACTTTGTGCGAACAACTTTCTTATCATATTACGTTGCTGAAATGAACATAGGGCGGATAGGGCTAGGAGAGGGGTAGACCACATATAAAAAAATCACATACCTGAAGGAGTGATTTACTGAAAGTTTTAAAAAATTTTACAAATAATTTTCATATACAATTTTTAGTAGGGCGGATTGTATTAGCTCCCATATAAAGTAAATATTATATATGCTAATTCTAATATATATTATAAAAATGAAGTGTAAGTTTGTTTATTTGTGTGTCAATCACGTCTAAAGGACTAAACCGATTTTCACGAAATTTGACACGCAGATAGTACCATTGCCACATTTTATGCCCACTTTTTAGAACTCTTAAATGGTAGTAAATATTTGATATCGCCTTATAAGGGGATTTGAAGCGCACCGTGTTAAGCTCGTACCAATATAAAATTTGTACCAAATTTCATTAAAATATTGCTATATTTAAGGAATTGATGATCGTAAAAATACTATTCCGGGTCATTTGTATGGGAGCTACGTGAAATAAAGAACTAATTATTAGGCTTCGTCCTACAACCATAAAAGCTCTGTGTACGAAATTTCATGGAACTATTTTCTAAATTGCGAACTGTACTTTGATCATACATAAACAGTTAGATGAACAGAAGAACGAACATCGTTAAATCGACTCAGAAAGTGAGTCAAAGCCAATTAGACCAATATTTTTGTGTGTTACAAATATATATCGTCAATTCCACAAAAGATTTATAAAAAATGTCAATTTTTTTTACGGAGGGTCATCCGATTTTGTTTATATTTGGTACACATTTAAAGATCTCCGTTTTTATTTTGAATTTTGAAAAATTCGCGAATTTATTCGCGATTTAATTTTTTCAAAAAGTGAAAAAAAATGACAGAATTGTCTAACTTTAAACATCAATATCTCAAAAAGTTGTTAACGGATTTTAATGATTTAATTTGCATATTTAAGAAGAATAAGTCCACTATAAATGTAATAATTTAAAAATAATATTATCGTTTAAAAATGCATTCATAATGCAAATGCAATTTTTGGATGCATTTTTGAAAAATTTCTACCCTTCCGATTTTAATTTTCTTTTAATATATTAAAAAGCAATATCTTTACTATAAAATACAAAAAGAACTGTTCTGGGACAATAAAGTCTATTTTAAATATTTTTTTCAAAAAATTTTTTTCATTTTTTTTCATACAAAAATTAAAATTTGTTTATAAATTTTGATTTTTAACTTTTTTGTTTATACTTTTTTAGTAATATGTGACTTTAAATATTTATAACTCCTTAACTATACGTAGGATTTTATTGATTTAAAAAGTAGTATAAAGTTTATTACAATAAATATTGTAAATTATATTGTATAAATCAAAAATAATTTTTTTTGCTAATGATGCACTCACGAAAAGAATGCAATTTTCGGATGCATTTTTATGAAATTTTTACCCTTTTGATTTTAAATATTTGTGCTTAATATTGAAGACAAATATGTTTATTATATCTGGGATAAATAATTTAAAGTTAGACACTTTTGTAATTTTTTTCACTTTTTGAAAAATTTAAATCGCGAATAAATTCGCGAATTTTTCAAAATTCAAAAAAATAAAAACGGACATACATATTTAAACGGCTCCATAGCGTATGCGTATGCCAAATATTATTAAAATCGGAAGACATGAAAAATATTCTTGGGCGTTCTTTCATGGAATGGACGATATATTATTATGATAATGTAGGGTATAAAAATAAATTTGGTTTTTAATTTATATTCATAATTTTGATGTTGAACTAAAGGAAAAAACTAAAACGAAAGTGAGTTAAATCACTAAATTCAAATATTCAGATGCCAATAACACGCTAACAACATTTAAGATTTTTAAAAATAACTTTAAAAAAAGAATTAAAATTCTTTAAAGTCGGATGAACAAAAAAATTTACAAGTTTTTTAAAAATTTTATTATAAATTTTTCTATAAAAGCCTATACAAGGATACAATCATTTTTTAAGAACTTTTCATTGTAAAGATAATAAGATTTAGTGTTTCAAATTGGACAACAATTGTAGAGCTGATACGATTTTATCTGGAAAAACTTTATTAAACTTTCCATTAATTTTTAATTTTGCCCCAAAAAGTATGCATCAAATAAAACATGAAATAAAATATTTTATCTTTAAATACATACGCAAAAAAATATTAACAAACTATAAAATTAAAAAAAAAAAAAATTTGAGTTTTTAAACAATTATGCTTTCTAAATTAATTTGAAAATCTAAACTATACTTAAAATTTAAGGAGCTACTAGATTTTTAGAAATCTACGAGATCTAGAAAACCTCAAAATAGTTTCTCCAGAATATCTCAAATTGTAGAGAGTGTTTCGAACTTTTTGAAAAATTTTATAAAATGTGAAATAAACTTTATGACGACTGTAACGAATAATGGATCAGAAGATTTTTTACTAAAGTTCTCCTCCTTTTTTCTTTAAGTATTTCTCCCCTGTGCATGTTACTAAACAAGTTATATTTATTTAAAAGTAATTTAAATCAAGATCTTCCTTTATGGTTACTTCCCTGCACAATTATACCTCATTTCCATATCGTTTTACCATCATTATGTTGTTGTTATTATGTGGCAAAGAAAAAAAACTAAAGGCGGCACAGCACGAGCTACTTGCTCCCTCAACTTATTCATCGTCATAGTAAAATATTTTCTGTGTTGTAAATACAAAGCAATTATTGCACAATTTTACACTTTGGAAATAAAATAATAAAAGAAAAATATAAAAACCACAACAAACAAAAAATCGTTATGCACTAGTGAAATGATAAAGTTATTCTTCCACCTAACTTCCTTCCTTCCCAGTCAACGTTATAACAAACATTGCCACCATTATCATAATAGTAATTACAAAACTGTTTATGGTAACACAATATTACAACAAATATTTATTATGGCAATGTTAATATTTGTATATGAATATGCATAAAATATGCATATTATTAATTATAACGAATATTTATTAGTTTTTGCATAAAAATAAAATCAACAAATAAAAATTAAACACAAAACTAAATGCATACTTCCGTTTTTTTCTAAAAGGTGGCAACAAAAAAATTAATAACTTTTAAATTAAAAACTATGAAGATGGTGTGTGGCATGCCACCTTATGTTTTTCAAAAATTATTTAATTGAACTTAATGGGGATTTTTTAAAGCAGTTAATTTACTTTTAACACAATTAATTTTATTAACATAATTATGAGATTGTTTATTAGATAGACATGCAACAATTACATTTATTTTAAATAACACTATTTTGGGTTTTAAAACTTATTAATATTTGCCATTTTATTTTGACTTATTATGAGTTTTCAATTTAGGTATTTAGGCACTTGATGGTTATATTTAAAGTGAAGTTTATGGAGTAAAATAGACGTTTTTAATTTCACTGTGCTACTATATTGGATAAATATTTACCAAATAACCTAGTGCAGATTTTAGGTATTAAGGAGAATATTTTTATTGCCTACAAATAAAATTTGTTTTAGTACAGAAATAAAATTCTTATTTTGATACTAATAAATCTATTATTGTTTAAAATATTGAGTCGTCTGGGAGCATCAAAAAGCTCTGGAAAGAGAAAAATGCTTAGCAAATTATATATATAGAAGTCTTTTGTAAATCTGTTCAAAAATAAGCTTACACATTTGTAGGTTAAATCTGTTAGTTTAAGAGATATTCCGTTCAAAATAATTTTTTTTTCTCCTGTTTTAAATTGTTTAAAGTATTCACTAGATTTTTTACAAAATTCTAAATAATATTTCTGCAAGAATCATATAAATATATGAATCCAGTAAAAAGTCATATTAATCTGAAGTTAGAATTTTAAAAAAATTTCATATTTTTAATGTTTTTTTCCAAAAAGGTGGCAATATTTATTCACTTATAAAATTAATGTTTTTGTTCTGAGCTACTTTGTTCTTAGAGCAAAGTTATTTTCACAAGCCCTATACAAACTTTGTCAATTTTGAAAAAAAAAATTATTTGTTTGTTAAATTTTCAAATCGCAAAGCTGGGATGACTAGCATTTATCGCGACTACTCTACTCGCGACGTCTTAATTTTTAAATTGCAGGTTCTATAATCGCGACAGTTTACGAAAAACGGGTTCTATTTTCGCGTTTTTTTTTTTTTTTAATTTGATTTCAATGTCTATTACCAAAAAAGGAAAATCCCCAACTTTTGGTATATTAACATTTTTATATGATTTTAATCTTTAATTTTGTCATTTGTTGTGTAAATACATCTCTTAATATGGGAAAAGTTCAACAAATTTTAAAACCAACGATTTCTCAAAAATTATAGATTTGTAAGTGGAGATTCCATAAATTCAATTTGCGTGAATTACAAGTTGCATAAATTTTCGGTTTACCGCATTATAAAGCAAGAAAATTCATTAAAAAAGTTCGTACATAAAACAGAAAGTAGCTCTGACAAACATTGCAGAACATCGTAAAGAAAGCTGAGTACCCAAGAATGGAAAAAATGCTTTATAAGTGGTTTGTAAAACAAAGTGAAAAAAAAATGTTCCAATATCAGTAGCGATTTTACGATCAAAAGCCAGTCATTTGTATTCCAAAATTTATCAAACCAATTCAGTTTTCAATGCCAGTGAAGGATGATTGAAGAAATTTAAGCGTCGACATGGAACTAGATTTTTAAAAATTTCGGGCGAGAAATTGACTTCGAAACCTCATCTTATTGATCCATTTGTGAAAGAGTTTAAGGATTACGTTGATGAGCATGGGTTGACTCTTCACCAAATCTACAATGCCGACGAATCCGGTTTATATTATAGGATGCTTTCAAATCACACTCTTGTCATATGTAATGAGAAAACGGCTCCCGGAAGAAAAATATGTAAAGAGAGAATAACTTTTTTGCCCTGTTCAAATGGGAAATGGCACAGACAAACTGAAATGGGTGCTTGTTGGAAAATCGAAAAACCCACGTGCCTTTAAATGTTTTTTCAATAATCCAGTAATAACGTCTGGATAACATCATTTATATTCAAGGACTGGCTATATCCCGAATTTGTTCCCCACGTAAGTGTAGTAGTAAATTCCGTAATCACACACAGAAAAAAGATTAGTTGGAAAACTGTTGCAATTATATAATTTTTATTAATATAATTAAAGTTTTATTTCAATTATTAAAAACCATATACTTCAATCGATATTTCATAATTATAGATGTTAAAACATATTTATATTGGTATTATAGTTCCTGCTAATATTAAGTTTGTTAATTTGACCAATATGTGTCTTTATAAAATAAGATCTACAAATTCAGTAAGGAAGAGTGAATTGAAAAAGCTTTTATAATAAATAGTAAGATGTAGCAAGAAAAAATTTATTTGTAATTTCATCTTTTTAATTTAGTAATATGTTTTCCATTACAGCAGTCACTATTTAATTATATAGAAATATAATTCGGAGACCTAACTGAAAAAGTTAGGTACCATGATAGAATGATTGGTGTTTTATTATTTTGACATTTTGTATAAAAAATATTAAAACATATTTTTTAAATACAAGTAAGGAACAAATGAATACTTCAAATTGAAATTTACAAAAGTTTCATGTTATACTTCTAGATATTCACAATTCATTCCTATTACATATGCGCCTACAGGAGAAAACTGATATGACTTTGGTGTTAAATGTGCTGATAAAAAACCCAGTTAAGCGATATATGCAAGATATTAGTTTACAGATCCTCTTGTTTGGAATTTGCATACAAACGTATATATGTATCAGAATTAGATATAAGAAATCTGTGCCTTTATTAAACAGTTTATAGAAACCAATGCAGAAACAGAAGTTCAGAAGTTATTGGGTGGAATGTGCTGGCATATGGACCTGTACGAGTTTATACAATCATTAAACAAGGATGTGTATTAAAGTTAATATTTTATATAAAATAAAATATATAAAATAAAAAGAAAACATTTTTTTATTTGTTAGGCACGAATATTCGTTTATAGCAACCGTTGTTTTCCACAAATTCGGTTATTATAAATAAAGTTTGTCTTCGGCGTATCTATAGTATTATACTGGCAAACGAAATATTCTGCGATTGTAACCGATTTACACAATAGTTATTGGAACCGACCGGATTCGATTGGCAAAAAATTCGGTTGCCACAACGAATCTCTTTTCTCTGTGCAGATACGGAATCGGAGGATTTATACGATAGTGGTCATGAAGAAAACAAAATTAAAATTGACGATTGTATAACATCGATAAACATATGCATACAATGGGCTTTGGAAAAAGCCAACAACAGCACTATATGAACTACTTGATTCAGCTGTTATTTTAAAAAATAATACTCCATTTTTTTTTTTTTTTTTTTTTTTGTTTTAAAATTACATAAAATTTTTTAATAAAATTTTGGGTCTGTTATAGCGAAAATTTAGTTTTCGCGACAGGTCCGGTTTCTAATTAGTCGTGAAAATCGAGCTTGCACTGTACCTAAATACATATGTAAGGTAAACACCCAAAAAGTATTTTCTGATGGACGCCTCTTAAAAAGACAGAGTGACGATTTCAGTGAAAGAAGAAAATTTTTTAAAGATGTTTTCCCGGATTGAGATTTAAATTTAAGGAAAAGCTTATCTGTATTATTTTAAAATTTCAATACGATATCTATGTTCGTTTAAATTTTTTTCAATATAAATATTAACATTATGTTTCAAAAAAGATTTTCAAATCATAATTTTTCCTTGTACGAGTTATGGTCTGAAGAAATTTGGCCGAATTTAATATTGAATGTTTTTTATGATTTGGTATCAAAAAATATGTCCAATGTATTTTATGAAAAATGTAAACATATCACGTGCAGCAATGCAATGAACAGTGGGACAGAATCGAACATTTTTGAAAATGAATCCGTAACTTCTAATCAGCTGATTGGATTTTTATAAAATTTCACATAGACGTAGCAGAGGAAAAGGGACCCCACATACCCCTCAGCAGCGGAGCTATAGGTCGTAAAGCAGAGTACCTATAACATAGAAAATAGTTTCAATTGAAAAAAGTTAAATTAATAGTTTTATTCGAATGTTCGAAATTAAAATATATTAGAATAATTCGTTATTCGAAAAATACCATTTTAATAATTCTTCAAATAATTAAACGTAACAAATTGTTCGAAAAAATTATTCGAATAATTTGAGGGAAACTTTATTAAAATGTAATTTACCACGGGTGACCAAATTTGGCGCAAAAGTTTTTCTTGGTTCATAAACAAAAAAATCGATGTCTTTCATAACTCAAGTTCATATTTTTTCTCGGATATCTATTAAATTTATGGTAAATAAATCAAAAATAGATGTGATTCGCCTACTTTACCGCCCTAAATTTAAGCTTAAAGATGGTGGGTATAACAAGTCGATTATAAAATTCATACTTGTTTGACATTTATTTTATATTTCTGTCAAAGCAAAAATATGTAAATTTGATATCGAAAGGAGTTCCTTCAAGAGGGGTATTTGCCAGAATAACTGAAATTATATACTTTATCCCAGGGGTTCTCACAAGATCTTCCTTCGCGACCCACTTGACCAATTTAAAAATCAGATGACATGTTACGTAAAGATAAAATAATTAAAAAAAATAATATTCATACAATGTCGCAATTGTATTTATTCCATGAGGTCTTTAATATCCACAAAAGATCGATACTTTGTGTTGATCGACAAAAGAGCAAACAAGGTATTTAAACATAAGAATGTATATTATTAAACACCGTTGTAATAGTTTTTGGACTTCTGAGCCAACAAGTGGATAAACTTTGCTATATTTCAACTAAAATGCTTTGAAATGTGTTGATACAGAATTAAATGTTAGTCATGAGTTTAAATCCTCTTGTATTTTATAAGACAAATCCTTTCAATATGGATTTGTCCGCTTTTAGTTATAAAGTCGTTATTCTAATAAAAGTTAGGTTTCTTGTGAAAATTCGATAGTTTTATAAAATTAAGTTATATCAGGGTTCAACATCACTTTATTAATTTGATCATTGTTGCCTTAATAAATCATAATATTTTCATTCGAAGCTCGGGTTCCTTTATTGGTTTTTCACTTAGCTGATGCTTAGTTGATTCTTAAAAGAACTCATTTTAGAAAAAATGTGTTTAATTTCGTCTTTAATTTGGGGATGTTTTGTATAAAGATATATTCCATTTTTAAAAAGTTCAACATCTTACTAATATGTATTTACTTACATTGAAAAATTGTTTGTTCAGGAATATTTTTCAAAATCTCTTCGCGACCCCCACGAATGTCCTTACGGACCCCTTGTGGGTCGAGGACCCCCATTTGAGAACCGTTGCTTTATCCAAATACGTTCGAAATTTAGTCATCTTTCTCAAAACATTTCTTTGTAAAAAGTTTCTTGAATAGATGAATATACACTGCCAGTTTTACTTTGAAAGGGATTTAAAAACAAAACTCTAAATCTTTACATCAGATATAGAGTATCATTCGTATGTTTATTGTACATATATTCCACTAAAAACTCAACTTTTAATCTAAATTCTTCTTAATTTATTAATTTTTATGTGAACACAGCCAGCCTCTTAAGCATTTTATGATAAATTTGCCATAAATTTGTCTCAATCCTTTTTGTACAATTTAGATTATTTGACAGTTACGGTGTATTTCTTTTGATTTTATTTATAGAGATTTTAATTCCACAAAATGCAACACATGTTGTGTGGAACAGACAACAAACAACAAAACAATGTTGTAATTGTTGTACATTCAATCATAAATTTCATTTAATATTTTTGCTTTTAGTAACAACATCTTACCGCCGTTCAACCGCAATGAAAATAAACACTCATTCATACAACTTTATACATATTTTACATAAAAACCACATTTAGAAAAAAACAAACAAAAACGAAAAAAAGTGTCATTTTAACCATGAAATTACCATAAGATTTGTCAGTATTATAACCAAGTTAAAATGATAACAGGAAAATCTACACCAGAGATGACGACAACAGCCAACACAACCAACAACTCTTCTTCTAGCCACACACACACATACTCAAACACATCACAGCAAACATAAAATCCAGTAACATGGGTGACCACACAGTGAAATGTGTATGACAGTTATTGCATCGTATTAGTTTAGTATACTGGTGCTTTTTCTTTCTCCGATCATTCCTCTAGGGACAGAATTGGATTGGTCTGTTAGTATGGTGTGTGTGTGTGTGTATATGTGTCTGTTAATATGTATGGATTTAATACAAAGTCTTTCTAACAAAACAACATGTGTCACATGAATATCAAACATTTAAAATTGACAAATAAAAATTATGAATTTATATCTTTTCTCCATTTTGGTTAAAGACAAATATCAAAAAGTTGCTGCTGCTAAGGCTCCTAGAGCTGTTATTTTGTCCTCAAAGCAAATAAGTGAAAAAAATGCTGTTTGTTTCTTAAATGGTCTTGCTTTCCACTGCTTTTCTTGAACCATCATTAAAACAAAAAAATATTTTGCACAAAGTTATCTGGTATATTATTTTATATATTTTATATGTGTAATTAAGAAAAAAAAAATAACTTTTTCGTTGTCCTTTTTTTTTTTGTTTCTCTTTTATTTATTTTTTGTTGGTGAATTTCAAAGGCGTAAAGTTTTTCTTTTTATTTATGTGTGTTTGTTTTATCAAAAAAAAAATCTTTATTTGTTTGTTAAAAAATTATTAAGCATAAATAAAAATTTTAATATTTATTTGAGTTTATTATTTATTTACACACTTTACAAGTAGGTAATGAAATATGTTTTAAAGAAAGGTGTTTATGATTAAGTTTATATTTTATGATGGGATTTAAGAGATAAAAGAAAATTTTATTTTGCCTTAAAACGCCAAATATTTTTTCAATTTAATTATATAAGGAACTTTAATGAGACCTACTGAAAATTGTATGTTCTAAATAATATTTCATTGATAACTCATACAGACCTTTTTATTATTCCATTGCACAGTGGTCCCAAATGGTTTTTTTTTAACAATTTTGTAACTTGTGAACCGTTGGAAATATCTAAATAAACTTTCGCAAGGAGTAAAGGCTTCTAGAGGGTCACGGAGGTATAGGATAGACCTCGAAAGTTGGTCACCTCGGGTATGTAATTTTTTTTTAAATTAGATTTTTTACAAACTTCTAAATATTACTGCAAGAATCATATAAATATATATATCCAATAAACAATTATATTAATCCGAAATTGAAACTTTAAAAAAAAATTTACATTTTTGGGGTTATTTTTCAAAAAGGAAAACAATATTTTTTATACCCACCATCAAAAAGATGGGGGGTATATTGATTTTGTCATTCCGTCATCTAAGACCCCACAAAGTACATATTTTCTGGGTCCTGGTTTGATTCTGAGTCGATCTAGCTATGTCCGTCTGTTGAAAGCAGGATAGGGCTCGAACGAAAAAACGTAGGGGGACGATTTGGCACAAATGTTTGCCTTATATAAGGTTTGTTTGGGATTGAAAATGGGCAAGATCGATTAATAAACAAAAAAGTTATGGGCTAAAAACTAGAAACACAGGGTGTCCAATTTATACTTTTCAGCTGATATTTCTTCAACAAAAGCATGTACGACAACGAAATTTTGTATATATAGTTCGGGGATCGATATAAACTCGGAAACAAAAAATGGGCGTGGTCCGCCCACTTTACTGTCCACCTACCATATAAGGTGAAAATCGACGAAATTGTGTTCAAATAGTTCAAAGACCAATGTAAACTCGGAAACAAAAAATGGGCGTGGTCCGCCCACTTTACCGCCCCCTCCCATATACCGTAAAATTTGAAAAAGTTGATGGTGGGTATATAGATTCGGCCGGGTCGAATATAATTCGCAATTGTTTTTGTTCTGGACTGCAAAATTTTTGTAATGTTTTTAAAATAAATCTTAACGCACATGCGTGTAAAACAAAAACGGATGCTCTCTGGGGAACGACTTCCCCTCAAGCCCTCTACAAACTTTGTCATTTTTAAAAAAGTTTTTTAATTTGTTTTCTTAAATTCAAAATATATTAAAGCCGATATCAAGAAAAAAATATATTGACAATATGGCCCCATATGTTGGTAAAACACACAAAAAATATCTAATGAGTCACACCTTTTACAACGGCAGGGTAACCATTTTAATGAAAAAAAGACAATTATTGAAACAAGTTTTACCCGGACTGGGATATTGGGTATTTTGGTACAAAAAGGTGGAAGTTTTTTTTTAATTTGTTGATTTTAGAACAAGTTTATCTATATTGTGACAACTGGAATACCTTTACTTGTTTAAATTTTATTTAGCTCCAAATATTAACATTATTTTCCAAAAATATTCTTAAAATTCAAATTTTAAGTTTTTTTCTGGTCATGGTCAAGAGATGTTCTAACATTGGAAGTGTACCCTCTACCCCCGTGACCCGCTAGGAGCCTTTACTCCTTCAAATCAACTCGGAGACACCTCAGCTCTGACGATGCGAAAGTTTATTTAGATATCTCCAATGGTTCACAAGTTACAGAATTATCTAAAAAAATCGTTTTTGGTCAAATGTCAGCAGGAAAAAAATAACATTTTAGCATTTACGTAGTTTACTACACGCAAACTGTCAATTAGAGTCTAGAAGACCCCGTTTTGACACTAACCTAAAATGGTATAAGATTTTCGATAATCTTCGTCCCTGGATTGTAAGAAACTTGTGTGCCAAATTTCATTAATTTTCGTTCAAAATTGCGACCTGTAGTTTCATTACTAGATTTACATGGACGGATAAGACGGTCAGGCGGACGGACGGACAGACATCGTTAAATCGACTCAGAAAGTGATTCTAAGCCGATTGGTATAAATTAAGATGGATCTTAGACCAATATTTTTGGGTGTTATAAACATCAGCACAAACGCATAATACCCTCTCCACCTATGGTGGTGTAGGGTATAAAAAATTCAAAGTTAAAATTTCAAAACAGGTCTCAAAAATTGCAATTTTTTTTGCCAAATTTTTTTGTTCAACTTTGTGAGCTTGCAAAAAAATTTATTGTTAAAATTTAATTTTATAAAATCCTTCCACGTTTAACATTAAAAAAATAACAGCTTTTTATAACCTTAAATTTCATTACTTATTAGTAACCCAAAAAGCAACTAGTTCCTTTTGCTTTAACTAATGACTTCAGTAATATTTTAAAATCAATGAGTTATTGAATAACTTAAAAGTAATTAGTCCTTGTAATGACATGTGGTAACTAGTTGCCTCTAGTGTCATCACTGTGTTAAAATAATGGGTTAATATGTAAGTAGTGTAAAGCTAAAGTTTTTACTGGGAATAAAAAACGTTACAAATTATATAGAAAATTTGTAAAGGAGAACCTTAACATTCAGAAAAATTGCCTTGATAATGAGCTGCCCATTACCTATACCAATTTGAACAAAATTTCATTCACCTAGGAAGTCCTCCGCGAGCTCTATCATTCTTCCAACATACGAACATGCGGACGGACATTGTTAGATAGACAAGGAACCAGAATATATACTTTTTTTTGACATCTTACACATAAAATGGCAAAACTATATACACCCCCATCGTTTTGGGTGGTGGTATACAGCACCTTTTTACACAAATCTTCATTCTTAAAAAAAAACTGCCCTTTTAACATAAGTTTTTCTTCTCTTTTAACAACTTTAACAACTATTTAAATATTTAACTTAAAAACTTAATTTCTTAACTTTCTTTGCTGTGTGAAAATATCCCTTATAATTTATTTTATTCTGCTGATATTACAATAATAAATTTTAATTGCCTAATTGCTAAATAATTATATTTAACTTGTTCAACATAAAAAGAGAATGAAAGTTTTTGCATTAAAAGAAAAAAAAAAAACCACAAGAAAAAATCTTATCTTTAACACATTTAACTATATACCGACATGACGCTATTACCATAACTAAAATCTTACTGCTGCACTTTTACTCCTGCTGCACTCTTCACTCTGCCCATCATAAAAGTTCATAAATTTTCAACTCTATTGTTTTCAAGTACTTAAAGTAAAACTTTTTTTCTAGATTTGATTGTTAAAACAAAAATCTTAGTTGCTGGTAAGAGTGAAGTTGTTGCAACTCCTACTTGCTGCTGATGATGATAATGATGTTGATGTTGTTGATTTGAAGCTACTGCACATTTGTTAAAGGGAAAATTTTCAACCCTGCAGCAAAAATATATTCAAACTTCAAACATTACTTACACTCGTAAGTATATATTCGTATACATCAAACTACTGCAATTTTTGGAACGCAGTAGGGGCAAAATGTTGTAAAAAAAACAGAAAAAAAAGAAATGAAATCAAATTGTTTAGTAGGTAAAGCTTTTCATCAAAAAAAGTTTTGTAGTATGATAGCAATAGAAAGAGTGTTTTGTTAGAAGATGTTATTTCAAAATACCCAGAATACTTCTAAAATTTTTAACCTAAATTGGTTTTCAAATAACTGAGTTATCGTCGACATTAGAAAATATTACAACAAAAAAGTAGGATATAGAATTCTTAAAATCCACTTTTTGAAATCCGTTGTAATTATTCATACATATGTGCGAACATATACGTTTATATACATACTTATATGTATGTAACTAATATTTGTTTATACTTTACTCTCTGTCTCTCTCTATGTATGTACGTGTGTGGTCGTGTTAATAGAAGGAAGGATGTATGGAAGAAAGATTGGTTGGATAGATGGATGGATGGTTGAATGAATTGACGTTTGGTTAGTTAGATGCAATACAAACATTGAAAATTTTCTAGATAAACTTCCTGTTTGGGTGGCCGCTTTAAAAACTTTAACAATATCTGTATTGTGTGCGTACCTTTTCGTATGTATGTGAGTTATTATACTCCTAGATTGTCAGTAGCATATTAGAGCGTATAAATATTTCATTTTCATTTAATTTTTTTGGGAAAACTTATTTAAAATTTAAAGGTTTTTAGTTTTTGATGTTTTTTGAGCAACAAAAATTCATTTCACTTCCGCAAAAAGAATCTTGAAAAAGATTTTCTTAAAATGTTAAGAAAGTTTTAGTACCAGTGTATAAAGAATACAAGTTTGTTAGCGAAAATACTCATCATACATACATAAATTAAAAGTTCATTGCTATAGTAAACTTAAGCTAAAGTCATTGTCGTTACAAAGAGATTTTTAAACAGCTTCAATATCAAAGAGTTTCTTAGCAGCTTTGTAAAAAATTCTAAAAATCTTTATTATTTCAAAAGAAAAAAATAAACTTTAACAATAGAATGAAGTCTTTTAAATTGTACTTTATTAAATTTTAAATGATTTTTTGTAAGATTTACTGGCAAATAGTTTGGTACATGAGAAAGGTTATTAACTTTGAGATATAATATTTAATATTCTAGTGTTCCAAAAATTTAAATAAATTTCTTAAGTCTTTAAAAACACATTTTATCAATTTAAATTGAAATTTAAACAAATTAGTGCAATAAAAAATTACAAAATGCTTCAATAAACCTAAGTGCCAGCAATTAAATTTTCTTATAATTTGCCATTTTATTTTACTACAAATTACAAAAATAAAAAAAATATTCAAAAACAAATAAAACAACTCAAAGGAACTAGAGAATATATTATTTGCAAAAAAATAATAATAATAAAAAATATATATATGTATGTACAGAATATTATTTATCACAAATAACATCAAAGATTTTTCCAATCATGAAACAAAAAAAAAATACCCTTCTTCGCATAAAACACAAGAAGCCTTTCTTTATCAATTTATGTGGGAATCCTCTTTTTCACATCCTTCAAACGGCAAAGTCAGTCAAACGTATACAGATGGTTTACTGGATGGATAGATGGTTGAATGAATGTCTTTGACATCGATTTCTTTGTTTTTTATATTAAAATTTATATACCAACATACATATTGTTATTTATATTTACAATATAAATATATATGTATGTAAATATATATGTATTTTACAAATCGTATGTAATACAAGTACTTTGTGTAGTGTATTTTATTTATTTTATATTCTGTAATGCTCTTGAAATTAATTTTAAATATTAAATTTAAAGTGAGTATTAAACCAAATATAATACTACAACATCTAAAGTAACAATGGCCCAGAAGCAAAATGTTGTTAAGAGCTGTTCGTTATAAGAAATTTTCTTTATACATATATTTCTATTTGACTTAAAACATGGTTTAAAAACATGTAGTATATGAGAAAATTCTACAAAATGTTGATTTTTTAAGGAATTATTGAAAAATTTATTCCTCAAATTTTCAGAAATAATTAATTGAATTTTAGAGGTACTAAAATTAAAAGAATAAATTAAAAATATATCTTTAATAACTGTATCTATATGAGTTGTCATTCCGTTTGTAATTTTTGTAGTACAGTTGAACACGGTTATAATGAATCTGAAGGTATTGATAACTTTTATTCATTATAAACGTAAATCATAATAAATTTTAATGATACCGAACCATGATCGACTATAATCATCCGAGGGATATTGCGTTATTTTTGGTAATGAAATCTTAATAACAATGTCGGTCCATCCATATAACACACGTCCATGTGATAATTAAAAAAATCGGTTAAATTCCTGAGAATTCAAAGTTAACAAAATTGGTAAAAAAAAAATGGCAGATTTGGAAATAAGGAACGAATAAAAAATTGGGTTTTACTTACTTCTATAATTCTGTTCTTTCACAGAAATTTTCTTAATATTAAATAAATCTTTCTTAATTTAAATAGGAAAAAAACTACGGGGACATTTCCTCTATAATTATACCCACCATCAAAAAAATGGGGGGTATATTTTGATATTGTCATTCCATGTGTAGCATATCGAAACAATCATTTAAGACCCTATAAAGTATATATTTTCTGGGTCCTGGTTCGATTCTGAGTCGATCTAGCTATGTCCGTCCGTCTGTCTGTCTGTTTAAAGAAGGATAGGACTCGAACGGGACAACAACGAAATTTGGCTCAAATATTTATCTTATATAAGGTTTGTTTGGTATTAAAAATGGGTAGAATCGGTTAATAAATAAAAAAGTTATGGGATAGAAACTAGAAACAGAGGGTGTCCGTTGTAGCTTCATTTCATATTTTTCTGCTGATATCTCTTAAACAAAAGCATGTATGAAAACGAAATTTTGAACGGATAGTTCGGGGGTCGATATAAACTTGAAACCCAAAAATGGGCGTGGTCCGCCTACTTTACCGTCCACCTCCCATATAAGATGAAATGTCATCGAAATTTTGTACAAATAATTCAAGGACCAATGTAAACTCGGAAACAAAAAAATGGGCGTGGTCCGCCCATCTCCCATATAACGAAAAATTTGAAAAAGTTGATGGTGGGTATATAGATTTGGTCGAGCCGAATATAACATTCGTGCTTGTTTTTTATTGGTTTTATATTTTATTGTTTAAATACTCTACAACAAGTTTGAAAAAATTGCAATAATTTGTTTGACTCTTGTGAACCTTTTTTTGAAAAAAGTGCAGAAAAGGAGGTTTTTTCAAAAAATATATTCTTTTTTTTTTCAAATTTAAAAAAAATATATATATAGTTTCTCAAACAAGTAGGTTAGGTTAAAAGAGGATCACACAGAACTGTGTGTGTTCACAAGACTAATGATGCTGATCCATAGTGAATCCTCAATAAAGAGAGAAGGAAAAGAACAAAATAAAAAATATATATTTATATAAATATAATAAGTTTCCTAAGCTCCACACAAATGGTACTCCTCTTTGCAGCCAATCCTTTGATTCCTTGTCAATCCGTTCGCAGTCTCGAATGCCGTTACATGTATCTTTATTGCCTTAATAAATTTCAAGATCTTTAATGGACTTATTGCTCTTAATTCTTCCAAGTTCAGAAAAAAAAATAAGTATCAAAACATTTAAATCTATAGCGTGATAGTGCAGCACACTAGCAGAGAAAATGAAATGTATCCTCTTCCTTTTCGCTGTACCATCTAGTCCTGGATAAATGTCTTCACATGCACTACTCGATTCTATATCTGCCCCAGTTGTTGCTAGTTCATTAGCTGTTTCGTTACCTTGAATATTATTGTGACCCGGTACCCAGCACATTTTTAAAAAGTGTTGTTCGTTGAAAACTCGTAGATCTCTTTGATCTAAAATTCCTTTTACAAAGTGCCCTTATGGTAGCCTGACTATCTTAGTATATTGTGATGTCGCTTCTATTGAGCTATTTTTAATACCTAACATTCCACAGAAAACTCTACTTCCCGTTCCATTCTCTTTTCTAGAACCATCAGTGTACACCTCAACACCATCTATGTTACGATTATTGTTCTCCCAGTCTTCTCTCGATGGTATAATCGCTGTAATCTCCTTATCCCACCGAGTTTTAGTTGCCATGTAATCAAACAAGTAAGAAATTTATAGACGGTCACGCCTGACCAAATGACACCCTACACTATTATATATTTAGATCAAATTTAATCTTTATTATTAATTACTATTTTTATTTTTATAAAAACATAAACAAGGGAGCCATGGTCAATTATGGACCGAATCCAGAGGTAGTCTTATGTACCAATGATATTTTACACTTTTAATTAATTTATTAAAATAGTAATTGTCAATTCTATAAAAACAAGTTTATATCAATAAACGGAACAATATCTTTTTCTAACTTTTCTATTTTAATGGGAATATATTTTTTAATTATCATTAATCTAAATGACATTATAACGAATCTTGTTTCACACTGTTTTCTCTTACAAAACATTTGCAAGATCAAACAACAACAACAAACTATTTTTTTGTAGAATCAGTGGTAACACAAATTAGGTCAAATATTTGACAGTAGATCGCGCTACTGAATTAACTTTCACTTATTTTTAGGAATTGCTCATATACATAAGCAGAACACATGTGTTGTTGTATTTGCCTGCATAAGTACAAATAACCCAGCAAATAAAAGTACATAGATATTAATATATTCAATTTTTACTCTAAATCGAAATATTTAAGTTACCTTTATATAAATTATTTATTTTTTTTTTAACAGATTGTCATTGTTTAATATTTTGGAACACATTTTTTATTTTTCCATATAAATGTTATTGGTGTAACATTTGCATATGTTTGAAAATGGATATTATATTTTTGGCATTAGTACTTTTATATTTATACATAGTGGCATAAAAGCTGGCATATTTGGAAATCTGCAAAGCAATGTCAGGTTCTTTAAATCGTTAAAATAAAAATTTATTTTATAATTTTTATTACGAGCGAAAATAAAGATTTTATTAAGAAAATTAAAAATGATTTTACTACAAAACCCAAAGGGATCGATCACAAAATAAATGGTGGTTAATATAAACATAAGATGCATAATTTTCACATTTAAAATGTCACTCAGACATTTTATAAGCTTGGACCATACCAATCCTGGTGACGATTTAACGATTTATTTTACCAAAAAGAAAGTAAGGTTCCTCTCCTTTCCGATTTGTGGACCTAACATAAAACCCAAACAATTTTGAATATTGAATATTTTCAGTTACACTGTGTACGTATACTTTTTATACACGCATACCAACTTATAATATTACTTACTCGTAGTGGTGCACGTAGGGATGCTGTAGTAGATTGGTATGTATGAATGAATTTGAATGCTTGTCCTTTAACAATGGTTCTTATGTAATTTGTGTTTGTACTTATTTGTATTTTTTTACTCTTTTTTCATGTTTTTCTTCTTCTGCAACAGTTGTTAAAAATCCCTTAATTTCCTTTATTGTTTTTAGTCGATCTCCCATTCTTTTTCCTTAAAGTTTTTCTTTATTTTTGTGAAATTTTTTACAACATACAATTCTTATTGTAGTTGGTGGGATTTTTTTGTTTGTTTTTTCGTTGTTGTTATGTTTTAAACAACATCCTGGCAAATATTAAAATTTTATTCATTGTTTCAAGTCCGCACACACATACACATACAAAAATAAACGAAAGAATAAAACTTATACTTAAAATAGAGGGCTAGAGACAACAACAATAACAACGACGACAGCAGAAATATACAAAAAACAAATAAAATACAAAAAACTGCAGAAATAATAATTCACATTACAAAAGCTCCCAAGAGTCTTACCCCAATTCCCTTTATTTATTCTTGTTCTTATATTTGTATTTTATTTCTTTTTTTTTTTTTTCGTTAAAAACAAATACGAATAAAAAATATGTTTAAATGTGTATTTGTATCTACATACAACAAACAGCATTACATTGTAATTTATACCAAGACAATTTAGTGGGTAACAACTGATATTCCGTTGAGTTATTACATATAAATTATCATCATGCTACATTTATGATGCCACAAAAAAAAACACACACATTCTACTACATACATATATATACATATACCCAGAAAGTTACGCCAAAGGTTGTGTTAAGGGTCGTTTAAATCTGTGATGTACAATTAACTATCTATGTATATGTATGAATGTTGTAATATTCAAAAGCAAAAAATTACTTAAACATTTTTTGATTTACTTTAAGGTTTTAAAGCTTCCACATCAACAACAAAATGGTTATGTAATATTTACTTTGTTTGTAAAAAAAACAGTGAACAGATCCTGTCATGTTTGAATTTTATTGCTCAGGGTTACGGGAGCACAAACGAGTAGGTTAAATTAAACGAAATACGCTTTCCAAAGTAATACTCTGTAAAATATGAATATTGATGATGAAGGCTGCTTTCATTGAATTATTAATTTTTGATATAAATACATAGTATTCTACGTGCTGAAAGTAGATAAGGAACGTGGAGAGGTACTTAAGTGAATTGAGTTCTTTAATAAACTCTGTATTGATTTGCTGCAAATTTGGAGTAAGTTTGGGGTTTTTCCCCAAATATGGAATTTAAATTGAATACTTAAAATTTGCAATAAGTTTCTGTGTTATAAAAAATGGTTAAAAATTTTGATTTTATTGATTTTTTGACAAAAAATTCTTATAAAAAAAATTCATTCGAAATTTTCGATACATTCTTTTTTATGAAAAATTTTCAATAAATTAATTGTCTTAAAAGAAATTTTTCAATAATTTCTCTTTTTATAGGAAATTTTCTATAAATTTTCTTTTATAGAAAATTTTCGAAAAATTCTCTTTTTATAGAGAATTTTCGATAAATTCTTTTTTCATAGAAAATTTTTGATAATTTCTCTTTTCATGTTAAAATGTCGATAAATTTTCAAAAAATTCTCTTTTCATAGAAAATATTCGATAAATTCTCTTTTCATAGAAAATTTTCGATAAATTCTCTTTTCATGTTAAAATGTCGATAAATTCTCTTTACATAGGAAATATTCGATTTTCGATAAATTCTTTTTTATAGAAAAGTTTCGATAAATTCTCTTTTCATAGAAAATTTTCGATACATTTTTTTTTATAGGAAATTTTTCATAAATTTTTTTTATAGGAAGTTTTCGAAAAATTCTCTTTATTCGAAATTAACGATAAATTCTCTTTTTATAGAGAAATTTCGATAAAAACTTCTTTTTATAGAGAATTTTCGATAAATTAATTGTCTTAAAAGAAATTTTTCAATAAATTCTCTTTTTATAAGAAATTTTCCATAAATTTTCTTTTATAGAAAATTTTCGAAAAATTCTTTTATAGAAAATTTTCGATAATTTCTCTTTTCATGTTAAAATGTCGATAAATTTTCAAAAAATTCTCTTTTTATAGAGAATTTTCGATAAAAAATTCTTTTTATAGAGAATTTTCGATAAATTCTCTTTTTATAGAGAATTTTCGATAAATTATCTTTTTATAGAGAAGTTTTGATAAATTCTCTTTTCATAGAAAATTTTCGATAAAATTACTTTTTCTATTTCAGTAGAAATTTTCGTTAAATATTCTTTTTATACTCACCATCAAAAAAATTGGGATATATTGGGCTTGTCATTCGGTATGTAACATGTCTAAGAAATCATTTAAGACCCCATAAAGTATATATATTTTCCGGGTCCTGGTAAGATTCAGAGCCGGGTCCTGCTGCCTGTTGAAAGCAATATAGTGCTCGGTGGGAACAACCTAGGAGAATGAAATTTGGCTGAAATATTTATCTTATATATATTTGGTATAGAAAATGAGTAAAATCTCTCTTAAGAAAAGCATTACAACGAAATTTTGAACAAATAATTCGAGGATCGATATCGACTCGGAAACTGTATACAAATATTTCAATGACTAATATAAACCTGAAAACAACAATGTGCGTTTTCCTATTTTATTTTAAATATATTTTTTATATCCTACACCACCATAGGTGGGGCTCCAAGTCTAATAAAAGACCCCTCTCCGAATTTTGATGTACTCAATAGTGAAGGGTATCATATTTTTTGTTCTCGTTTGAATATAGAAATTTTCGTTAGATATTATTTTAATAAAAAAGTTTGTTAAATATTCTTTTAATTGAAATATTAGTTAAATTTTCTTTTCAAAGGAAATTTTTATTAAGAAATGTTTAATAATTTTTTTAAAGAAATTTGTATACTGAAATTTTTTGCTATTTTTGCTATAAAAAAATCAGAAGAATTCATAAACATAACCAGGGCAAGTTTTTCAAGCTTTTCGCTTGGAAAGTAAGCATTTGCATATTTCAAATGAATTTCACAAAAAATACTTATATTTTAAATCTTTGCATAAATTTGCATATAATATAATGGATACAAAAGTTAGCTTTCTTAACAAAAACATAATTTTTTGGTGATTTTTTGGAGTTTAATCAAATGATTTCTAAAATTTTTTGTGAGTTTTTTGAGTACATTGTAAATATTGTAAAGAAAAAAAATAGGAAGCGACAAATATGATACTTAAAATTAAAATAGTTATATTTTTATAAACATCGAAATTTATTTCAGATTGAAAGTTAAAAAATGCATATTTGTGCATATTTTCTACACATTAATACATAAGAATGCATAAATTTGTTGGTTTTTATATACATATTCATGCTATTTTTGCATATTTCTGTGCATATTATACCATTTTTTCGTGCTTTTTCAAGCGCATATTTCAATTATTTTTGTGCATATAAAAACTTGCCCTGGTTATAAATAAATAGTTACTAAACTACTTATATGTAATGCAAACGATATGTTGTTGTCATGAAAGGTAACTACATCCGTAACTACATGTCATAACCATGTTTTTGCTGGCTATTTATTAAAATTTCTTTTCAAAGAACTTTTTGTTAAATTTTCTTTTTAAAGACATTTTTGTAAAATTTTCTCTTTAAAGAAATTTTTTGTTAAATTTTATTTTAAAGAAAATTTTTATTAAGAATTTTTTAATTTTTAAAGGAAATTTTCATTTAATTTTATTAAAAAAATACTATTTTTGCTATAAAATATACTGAGGAATTCATACACATAAGTCATCTTTCTTTATTTTAATAAATTCCAACAAATATCTAAACAAGGACATCACTTGTCAAATTATTTAGTTCAATTGTCAGAAATTGAACTCATTACAATAAATTGTCTCTCTATAATTTTATTACTTGATACAAACACATTCATACAAACACACATATGTACATACATAAACTGTCATTATTCACACATGTTTAATGAAAATGACAATTATTTCCAGTTGAGGTAAAAACGTAAAAAGAACATCGTTTGTCAATTTACTATCCAAGTTTTACTATTCTACTCCCATATAAAAATAAAAAGAAAACCTAAAAAAAAAAAAAAAACGTTCAAAGAAAATATTCATAAATAGCGCGCTAATCATTTATGGTAATATTTCTTTCACTAAAGGACTAAATGTGAAAAAACATGATTTGTAAGTAAAACATTTTGATGACTCTATTGCAGCTGCAATAACAAGGTATCCTTATAAGAAAATATAAATTAAAATAAATAAATGTCTTTATAAGTAATAATGTACATTTAGGAGACCTTCCCTTTTTTTCAAGTCTTTAAGTGTTATAAATGCAAAATCAATTTAAACAAACACACAAAAAACCAAGTCGCATACAAATCAATTTAATTAAAATTTTCATCACATCTTTCAATTAAATGGTTAATATTTTCATCAACATCATGTCTTTTGGTAAATTTGTCACCCATTAGCGTTTATCACGTGCCAATTTAATGATTTTTCATGCATTTAATGATTAAACAATAAAAATGAGAAGACAACAATAAAACAGCAAGAAAAAAACTCGTTTCACACTTTTTCTGGCCATAAAACAACTGCAACATACAACAACAATGAGCAACACAAAACTCACATTCATATACATACATCATGTGAAATGTATGATCAACTACTCTTTTGCTGGATAATGCATGAGCATGACCATCATCAATAAGCAACATCTTGATCATGATCATTATTATCCATCTCCATCATCAATAACATGATCAGCATGCAACATTCACAACATTCAATCAGTCTTCAGTCCGTCACTCACTCAACAAACCAACATGAACAAGCCGAAAGTAGAATCTTATAATCATTCCATAAATAATGGAAACTAGTTAAGACAAGTCATATGGACATACTGAGGTTAAGAGAACTTGTACTCTTTCAGAGAGGTATAGACAACAAAAAAGTATGTAGTTGTAATAATGGACAGACAATTCAGTGTCATTCAAATATGATTGGTGATGACAAGGTATGTATGTTGTTGCTGTTGTATGATGTTGGAGTATCGTTTGATGTGATACTGGATGGGACTTTAATTGAAGCGCATAACTAAACAAATCACTTTCTTTCTTGTTGTTTATACCCTACTACATATCCATAGGTGTATGAGTTAATACATACATATGTATACGATGATTTTGCTATAGATAATATCAAACAATTTTAGATCAAAAATTATTAATTTTAGAGTAGTTTTAAAAAACGACTAATTTAGAAGGATCTACCCTTGCCATTGTTAGAAAATTACATATTTGTGCTATTATCTTTACAATGATCTTCTTTGATATACATATTCTTAAGCACCTTTGTATACCTTTCACCACAAGTGTAAAGGGTATGTATAAGTTTGTCATTCCGTTTGTAATTTCTAAAATATTCATCTAAGACCTCAAAAAGTATATATATTCTGGATACTTATTGATATGGAAGACGATATAACGATGCCCGTCTGTCTATTTAAATAAGTTTTTAGAAAGCCCCAGTTATCGGATATATAAGTTTTATACATCAAATATTCCTTTGAAGAACGCTATTAAAAATTAGCGGCTTCGTTCTTGCACGGAAAATTCAGAATCAAAATAGGTCCATTAGTATCTAAGATATCGGCCAAAAAACACATCTGTAGACTTTATAAGCTACGGGTTTCGTTTTGGTAATTTTAGATTGGTCATAAATATTTTTCTAAAATTTCGGTTTTGTGAATAAAAGAAATCTGTCTATAAACAATCGAATTATTGGCAAATCTTTTTTTAAATTTATTTAATGGCAGCTTTGCATATTGTTGTTGTTTTTATGGGCATCCGTCCATCCAAAAACGCATTTTTTGAATTTTTTGTTATATTGAACGGTTACAAATATTTTTATAAAATTTCGGTTTTTTGAATCAACCAAATCGGTCCATAAATAACCTGGTTATAAATAATCCAGATATCGGTCAAAACGCATTTTTGGACTTTTTTAAGCCCCTATGTATACTATGGTCTTCGTTCTTGCACAGATCTGTCACAAAGATTTGTTTCGAATTTTTAAGTCAATTAATACCCATTTTTATTTAATTTTATTTAAATTAATATATTAATTTTTATATAACATCCCAACTTGGGTGAGGGGTAAGATTCGGTACTGCCAAATATAGCACTAGACCTAGTTTTATTTAGAATCGTATACTCTCAAAACTCATAATGTTGGCAAATTTCAAATTAAACAAGCCAGAATGTTATATTCTGCTTGTCCGAATCTATACAATTTTTTGTTTCCGAGTTTACATTGGTCCTTGAACTATTTGTACAAAATTTCGTTGACTTTTCACCTTATATGGGAGGTAGGTGAACCACACCCATTTTTGGTTTCTAAGTTTATATCGACTCTCCAACTATTTGTACAAAATTTCGTTATCTTACATGCTTTTGTTTAAGAGGTATCAGCAGAAAAGTATGAAATGAAGCTACAACGGACACCCGCACGCCCATAACTTTTTCGTTTATTAACCGATTTTGATAAATATTTGAGCCAAATTTCGACATAGCTAGATCGATTCCGAATCAAACCAGGACCCAGAAAATATATACTTTATGGGGTCTTAAATGATTTTTTCAACATTTTACACACGGAATGACAAAATCAATATACCCTCTATCTTTTTGGTGGTGGGTATAAAAATGATTTATTTTTGGACGCGGAAATGGTAATGACATAAATTTTTATAAAAAAGACTGAACCAAGATTTTTTTGAAAAAAAATAAATTTTAAATGAAAATAACTCAATAACTAAAAATAATAGATACCAAAAATTGCCTAATTTGAGACTCTGTAACTCCGCTCCTGAGAGGTTTGCGGAATCCACCTTCTAAATTTAAAAAAAATTTTGTGATTTATGTTTACTACAATTGAGTACATTGGAATTTTTCGTATATCCTTATCAAAAGGAAATAATGGCCACGGTTATCTTACAACTGTATGAATGAAATCGGCACTCCTCTTGACTTTGGTTTTTTGCATCCGATTCGAGGGACCATAATCAAGTTACAATTAATAACTACTCCGGTTATCCCCATATAGCGATACCAACGTTTTCAAATCCCTTAGTTTTACAAAGAAAATTAATTGCAGGATGTTGGGTCTTAAAATAAAACAGTTGCATTATTATTAACCCCTAAAATTGATGTGAATATAAAACAGATTCGATTTAAATAATTCTATTATGACTTCTAAATTCTTGATCTTCGCAATTTGGATAATATAATTCTATTAATCAAGGATATTTTGTGAACAACCTAGCCCACCTAAAATTCCCATAGCCCATGCTTTTATACGTTTAATTTAATATTCCTGCTCTTGTTTTTTGTTTTCTTTTTATACCCTTCACCACAGGTGTAAAGGGTATATATAAGTTTGTCATTCCGTTTGTAATTTCCACAATTTTCGTCGGAGAGCAAAAAAGTTTATATTTTCGGAATCCTTGTAAGAAGCGATGACGATTGGACCATGTCCGTCCGTCCGTCCGTGTGTCGGTTGAAATGGCGTTTATGAAGCCCACCGATAACTGACATATATAATATGTATGTCAAACGATCGGAAATGCTTTCGAGAATTTTGCTATTGGAATTCAGCAAGATAGGTTCATACAATGCGGAGATATGTTCAAAAAACCGGTTTTTTGAACCGGTTTTCCAGTTTCTGAAGCCTCTGTATACACTACAGACTTCGTTTTTACAAAGAATTCTCGGACATTTTTTTCTGAATTTTTGTTCTGAAAAATTGAAATAAATCGGTTCAGTAATAACTGAGATATCGGACAAAACGCATTTTTTATTTTTTGAAGCCTTGGTTTAAGCTATAGATTTTTATTTTTATACAGATCGGTCACAAATATTTGTATAAAATTTCAGTTTTTTGAATCAGGAAGATCGGTTTATAAATGGTGGAGATATGCTTTAAAAACCGGTTTTTAGAAACGGTTTTTTAGTTTCTGAAGCCTCTGCATATACCAGGGACTTCGAATTTTTAAAGGGGGCTCGAAAATTATTTTCTGAATTTTTGTTCTGAAAAAATTAAATAAATCGGTTCAGTAATAACTGAGATATCGGGGAAAACGAATTTTTTATTTTTGAAGCCCTTGTTCAAGCTATAGATTTTTATTTTTATATAGATCAGTCATAAATATTTTTATAAAATTTCGTTTTTTTTTAATAAACCAAATTCGTTCATAATCAACAGAGTTATGGCCCAAAAACAAATCTGTTAAGAATATAAATACACCAACAAACATGTATATTAAGCATTGTAATGACTATTAGTGACGTTTTTTGTTTTTTGTATAGACAAGTAGTTTAGTTATCAACAGCAGTAATATGATGAATAACAGTGTTGTTGTTCTTTGTGTATTCAGTCAGTTTGTACATACAAAAATAAATATATATGGAATTGTTGTTGTTTCTTTTTTAAAAGCAAAGCCTGTTATGATTATTATTTTTTTTTTTTCATATTCAAATTTTCGTAGTTTGAAAAAAATTTAGATTTAGAAAATATGCAAGCATACGTTAAGGCGAAAATTTTGTTAATTGTCGGTAATATGGTAATATGATGTCGATAAGATGGTAAGATGGTAATATGGTGAAGGGTATCAAAGATTCGGCACAGCCGAATCTTTTTTCAATTTCATTTTTTTTTTTTTTGGATTCCACTTTTATTCTATTGCATATTCATATATTCGGATGTGAACGTTAATATAAGAGGAAGTTTCATACAAACTCACACATCATTGTTTGCTTGTGTTTGTATATTTGAATGTATTTTTTTGATATGTAATAGAGCCCTGCAAACTGTGTCTTATAAGGCTGTACAAGCCACTTGATATTTTTCAAGTGTTGTTATCAGTGTGTGTGCGGAGTAATAAATATTGTTCTGCAGGCACTTAAAACCATACAAATACTGCGTGTGTGCTTCAACTTTATGAACAAATCATGAGTGTGCTATGATTGCGACCAAACAAGCCTCTCAAAGGCTTGTATAAAAAAATACAAGCCTTTTGACCACTTGTTTGCTTCAATAAGGAAAAAAATTGTGTTTTCTTTTTTATTAAAATTATATGTGTGTGTGTGCGTTCATGACTGTATAAAGTAATTTCGTAAGTAAAACAGTCGTTTTGTTTCAAATGTCAACTTTAATTTTTTTACTTTTTTAACTCTTAATAAAGAGTATTTTTTAATAACTTTATGAATTCACCCTTTTACATTTATTTAGAAAAGAAGAACCAACAATAAAATATAGACATACTGTATATATGTGTGTGTATGCAAGAATATTTATAAACAACCACTTTTTACACATTATGAAGATTTTTTGCCACACACAGCAACTACGTATTACAAAAAACAAACAAATCATTAAGCCCACTTGAAATCTTTAAATCATTTCTCAACGTCTTGTATGATTTGCTTTTTTTTTGCCACACCACTTGCACCACTTGTTTACGATAAATGATTTGAACGCACGGATTTGCAGTCGCTCATACACAGTACACACTTGCTTTGCTTCGGGCAGCGAACAGTACGAACAGTATTTATTGTTGTTTTTGCACATGTTGGCTACGAAACACACACTTGAAATTCAAGTGTGTTTGCTTTTCAAATCATCTTGAGCAGGAGACTAATATGTAAGTACTTATACTATCCCTGCAAACATTGTCTATTGCGGAAAACACTAAGAAAAGTGTTTCAGAAGTTGAAATTTATTGCCAAAGTATTATAAAAATCATCTTCCGTCGGGAAGAACTGTTCCTCGTGGAACACAATCGACAATCATATAGAATTCACTAGGAAGTGACGCCTTGATAAAAAATGTATCTTCCAAATGTTTGAAGGGATTATTTATGTATAGATGAATTCATGTTAGTGTACACGTGTATGTTAGTAAAGGTATTAAAAAAATTTCTGTTGATTTTCTACAACATCACGAAAATTCGATTAAAATACCAAAAAGATTTTTAACTTTATTTGAAATTTTTTTTGTTTTTTGTACGTTGCATGTTAGCACACATTGTTTAACACAAACACACCCAAACTTTATATACCTAGATTAGTGTACTGCCAAATAAAAACCCATAACATGCAACATAACATTATTTGAGTAATAAGAGGAAAACAAGGGCTTAATGTTTAAAACTATGCACAAATGTCAGAGGTTTAAAAGAATGTATATAAATTACATAAAATCGGAAAAAATAAGGTCAAAAGTCAATGGTTCAAGTGCAAACCCTAATTATAATACCTTTATGGCATTTTATACAGCAGTAGAAGAAGTAAGTTTAATCTCATTAAAGTTCAAAAGTTTTATATCCACAACACTCTTCTCTCACATATCAGATTTGAGTCGTGTATTTAATTTTCTCTGAGAGTCTCACAAAACATTTGCAACTTTTTTTGAAAACCTAGTTTTTTTACAAGATCAGCGAATATATTTGCTATTTCAAGAGCCCTTGAATTGAAATTACAAATATCTGATTTTTAAAACTCTTTCATTTGAGCCATCAATAAATTCTTTTAAATCTCCCAAATATCACTATAAAGTGTGCAAAGGTAGATAAGTAAAATTAATTTTGGCATGTTAGGAAATCATTATTGTTGGAATGGTTTTTATGTTCGCTTGTATTTTATTTTGTTATTGTGTATAGCATCTGAAAATACTATTGACATTTCCCTAAGGGTAAATCAATGTCCTTAGATGACAACATCAACGACAACAACAACTTAGTCTTTTAGACAAACTTTATGTCAGTCAAGAAGATAATCAACCTATATAATCACAAAACAACTCAAAAAAAACTAACACACACAAACAGGTCATGAATTGTATTAAAGCCTAGGAAGTCAGTCAAATAGTCAACCAACCAAGGCTGTCAATATAACAACATTATAATAGTGGCCACACGATTTCATTCCTATTTTTTTTATTATTTTTTTTTTTTTTTTCATCATTTTGACTTCATCAGCGCACAAAAAGTTCTATGTTCTTATGTTTTGTTGTTATTTGGTTGTACGAATGAATGTCTTTCACTTTATTGAACACTTCTTAGGAAATATAGTTTTATGCTTAACAATGCTGCTGCCCAACAAAACCAACCAACTAACTAACCAAACAGCCTGTTAGACAGCCTGCCTTGTGGCATAAAAGGTTTTATACTATTCTTAACAAATTCCTTAAATAACTTTGTTAAATTAAAGTTAAAACACTTAAAGAAAATTATTAAATTAACTGCTCTATTAATTTTTAACTTGGATACCTTTAAAAATTATTTAATTAGGTTTTACTACTTAATTGTATTCATTTATTACTCCAGTCCTTTAAACTTAAAGTTAAATTTTATTTCTTTCTGTGTATTATTACGAGTCTATAATTTAGCAAATCAAAAAGGAAAAAAATAATAATATTGAAGAGAAAAAAATCATTGAAATATTCATTGGTTTGAATATTTCCTGAAAATATTCAATGGCTTTGGTTAATCATGTGATGATGATGATTTCGTTACTGCTGCTGACTGATATTTCTGAGGTCGTACAACTGCCTCAATGAGGCATAATATGTGTTTGTAATGTGGCACAAAAAAAAAAAGCAGTTACAGCAACAATGTTGCCTTCAATTGCCATATTTTGATTGAACTCAGTCCATCAGCTACATCCACGGAATTCACTATAATGCCTTTATTTTCATTTTCGGCAGGGAATAGAAAAAGGGTGATTTAAAAAATAATGTTAAATTAAATTTGAAAATTGCCTACTTACACTACATGAAACGAAATTTCAAAAAGCTGGTCTTATTATGAATATGAAAACTAAAATCCTTTATAACTCGGTAAATATTGAATTTTTTGAGAGAATAAGCGAATTTCGTGATCACTTGTGTTTCACGTCAAACATTAATTTTTCAGTCAAAATTGATACGAAAACTAAAATCCTTTATAACTCCGTAAATACTGTGTTATTTGAGAAAATAAGCGAAATTCGTAATCACTTATGTTTCACATCAAAAATCGATCTTTTAATCAAAATTCATATGAAAACTAAAATCCTTTATAACTCGGTAAATACTGTTTTTTTTTTTTTTTTTTTTTTTTGAGAAAATAAGCGAATTTCGTGATCACTTGTGTTTCATTCCAAAAATCTATTTTTGAGTCAAAATTGATATGAAAACTAAAATCCTTTATAACTCGGTAAATACTGCGTTTTTTGAGAAAATAAGCGAATTTCGTGATCACTTATGTTTCATTCCAAAAATCGATTTTTGGGTCAAAATTGATATGAAAACGAATTTCGTGATCACTTGTGTTTCATTCAAAAATACTGCATTTTTTTAGAAAATAAGCGAATTTCGTGATCATTTTTGTTTCATAGCAAAAATTGATTTTTGAGTCAAAATTTATATAAAAACTAAAATCCTTTATAACTCGGTAAATACTGCGTTTTTTGAGAAAACAAGCGAATTTCGTGATCATTTATGTTTCATTCCAAAAATCGACTTTTGGGTCAAAATTAATATGAAAACTAACATCCTTTATAACTCGGTAAATACAGCGTTTTTTGAGGAAATAAGCGAATTTCGTGATCACTTATGTTTCATTCCAAAAATCGATTTTTGGATCAAAATTGATATGAAAACTAAAATCCTTTATAACTCGGTAAATACAGCGTTTTTTGAGGAAATAAGCGAATTTCGTGATCACTTATGTTTCATTCCAAAAATCGATTTTTGGATCAAAATTGATATGAAAACTAAAATCCTTTATAACTCGGTAAATACAGCGTTTTTTGAGAAAATAAGCGAATTTCGTGATCACTTGTGTTTCATATCAAAAATCGATTTTTGGGTCAAAATTTACATGAAAACTAAAATCCTTTATAACTCGGTAAATATTGCGTTTTTTGAGAAAACAAGCGAATTTCGTGATCACTTGTGTTTCATATCAAAAATCGAATTTTGAGTCAAAATTGATATGAAAACTAAAATCCTTTATAACTCCGTAAATACAGCGTTTTTGGAGAAAATAAGCGAATTTCGTGATCACTTGTGTTTCATTCCAAAAATCGATTTTTGGGTCAAAACTGATATGAAAATTTAAATCCTTTATAACTCGGTAAATACTGCGTTTTTTGAGAAAATAAGCGAATTTCGTGATCACTTCTGTTTCTTACTAAAAATCGAATTTTGAGTCAAAATTGATATGAAAACTAAAATCCTTTATATCTCCGTAAATACAGCGTTTTTTGAGAAAATAAGCGAATTTCGTGATCACTTATGTTTCATTCCAAAAATCGATTTTTGGGTCAAAATTGATATGAAAACGAATTTCGTGATCACTTGTGTTTCATTCAAAAATACTGCATTTTTTTAGAAAATAAGCGAATTTCGTGATCATTTTTGTTTCATAGTAAAAATTGATTTTTGAGTCAAAATTTATATAAAAACTAAAATCCTTTATAGTCGGTAAATACTGCGTTTTTTGAGAAAATAAGCGAATTTCGTGATCACTTGTGTTTCATATCAAAAATCGATTTTTGAGTCGAAATTTATATGAAAACTAAAATCCTTTATAACTCGGTAAATACTGCGTTTTTTGAGAAAATAAGCGAATTTCGTGATCACTAATGTTTCATTCCAAAAATCGATTTTTGGGCCAAAATTTATATGAAAACTAAAATCCTTTATAACTCGGTAAATACAGCGTTTTTTGAGAAAATAAGCGAATTTCGTGATCACTTGTGTTTCATATCAAAAATCGATTTTTGGGTCAAAATTTACATGAAAACTAAAATCCTTTATAACTCGGTAAATACTGCGTTTTTTGAGAAAATAAGCGAATTTCGTGATCACTTGTGTTTCATATCAAAAATCGATTTTTGAGTCGAAATTTATATGAAAACTAAAATCCTTTATAACTCGGTAAATACTGCGTTTTTTGAGGAAATAAGCGAATTTCGTGATCACTTATGTTTCATTCCAAAAATCGATTTTTGGATCAAAATTGATATGAAAACTAAAATCCTTTATAACTCGGTAAATACAGCGTTTTTTGAGAAAATAAGCGAATTTCGTGATCACTTGTGTTTCATATCAAAAATCGATTTTTGGGTCAAAATTTACATGAAAACTAAAATCCTTTATAACTCGGTAAATACTGCGTTTTTTGAGAAAACAAGCGAATTTCGTGATCACTTGTGTTTCATATCAAAAATCGAATTTTGAGTCAAAATTGATATGAAAACTAAAATCCTTTATAACTCGGTAAATACTGCGTTTTTGAGAAAATAAGCGAATTTCGTGATCACTTGTGTTCCATTCCAAAAATCGATTTTTGGGTCAAAATTTATATGAAAACTAAAATCCTTTATAACTCGGTAAATACTGCGTTTTTGAGAAAATAAGCGAATTTCGTGATCACTTGTGTTCCATTCCAAAAATCGATTTTTGGGTCAAAATTTATATGAAAACTAAAATCCTTTATAACTCGGTAAATACTGTGTTTCTTACCAAAAATCGAATTTTGAGTCAAAATTGATATGAAAACTAAAATCCTTTATATCTCCGTAAATACAGCGGTTTTTGAGAAAATAAGCAAATTTCGTGATCACTTCTGTTTCTTACTAAAAATCGAATTTTGAGTCAAAATTGATATGAAAACTAAAATCCTTTATATCTCCGTAAATACTGCGTTTTTTGAGAAAATAAGCGAATTTCGTGATCACTTGTGTTTCATTCCAAAAATCGATTTTTGGGTCAAAATTGATATGAAAACGAATTTCGTGATCACTTGTGTTTCATTCAAAAATACTGCATTTTTTTAGAAAATAAGCGAATTTCGTGATCATTTTTGTTTCATAGCAAAAATTGATTTTTGAGTCAAAATTTATATGAAAACTAAAATCCTTTATAACTCGGTAAATACTGCGTTTTTTGAGAAAATAAGCGAATTTCGTGATCACTAATGTTTCATTCCAAAAATCGATTTTTGGGCCAAAATTGATATGAAAACTAAAATCCTTTATAACTTGGTAAATACTGCGTTTTTTGAGAAAATAAGCGAATTTCGTGATCACTTGTGTTTCACATCAAAAATCGATTTTTGAGTCAAAATTTATATGAAAACTAAAATCCTTTATAACTCGGTAAATACTGCGTTTTTTGAGAAAATAAGCGAATTTTGTGATCACTAATGTTTCATTCCAAAAATCGATTTTTGGGCCAAAATTGATATGAAAACTAAAATCCTTTATAACTTGGTAAATACTGCGTTTTTTGAGAAAATAAGCGAATTTCGTGATCACTTGTGTTTCACATCAAAAATCGATTTTTGAGTCAAAATTTATATGAAAACTAAAATCCTTTATAACTCGGTAAATACTGCGTTTTTTGAGAAAATAAGCGAATTTCGTGATCACTTGTGTTTCATATCAAAAATCGAATTTTGAATCAAAATTGATATGAAAACTAAAATCCTTTATAACTCGGTAAATACAGCGTTTTTTGAGAAAATAAGCGAATTTCGTGATCACTTATGTTTCATACCAAAAATCGATATTAGGGTCAAAATTGATATGAAAACTAAAATCCTTTATAACTCGGTAAATACTGCGTTTTTTGAGAAAATAAGCGAATTTCGTGATCACCTGTGTTTCACATCAAAAATCGATTTTTGGGTCAAAATTGATATGAAAACTAAAATCCTTTATAACTCGGTAAATACTGCGTTTTTTGAGAAAATAAGCGAATTTCGTGATCACCTGTGTTTCACGCCAAAAATTGATTTTTGAATCAAAATTTATATGAAAGCTAAAATCCTTTATAGTAGGTAAATACTGCGTTTTATGAAAAATCAAGCGAATTTCGTGATCATTTGTGTTTCATATCAAAAATCGAATCAAAAAAATTTTTGGGCCAAAATTGATATGAAAACTAAAATCCTTTATAACTCGGTAAATACTGAGTTTTTTGAGAAAATAAGCGAATTTCGTGATCACTTGTGTTTCACATCAAAAATCGATTTTTGGGTCAAAATTGATATGAAAATTTAAATCCTTTATAACTCGGTAAATACTGCGTTTTTTGAGAAAATAAGCGAATTTCGTGATCACTTGTGTTTCATTCCAAAAATCGATTTTTAGGCCAAAATTGATATGAAAACTAAAATCCTTTATAACTCGGTAAATACTGCGTTTTTTGAGAAAATAAGCGAATTTTGTGATCACTTGTGTTTCACATCAAAAATCGATTTTTGGGTCAAAATTGATATGAAAACTAAAATCCTTTATAACTCGGTAAATACTGCGTTTTTTGAGAAAATAAGCGAATTTCGTGATCACTTATGTTTCATTCCAAAAATCGATTTTTGAGTCAAAATTAATATGAAAACTAAAATCCTTTATAACTCGGTAAATACTGCGTTTTTTGAGAAAATAAGCGAATTTCGTGATCACTTGTGTTTCATTCCAAAAATCGATTTTTGGTTCAAAATTGATATGAAAACTAAAATCCTTTATAACTCGGTAAATACTGCGTTTTTTGAGAAAATAAGCGAATTTCGTGATCACTTGTGTTTCATTCCAAAAATCGATTTTTGGGTCAAAATTGATATGAAAATTTAAATCCTTTATAACTCGGTAAATACTGAGTTTTTTGAGAAAATAAGCGAATTTCGTGATCACTTGTGTTTCATTCCAAAAATCGATTTTTAGGCCAAAATTGATATGAAAACTAAAATCCTTTATAACTCGGTAAATACTGCGTTTTTTGAGAAAATAAGCGAATTTCGTGATCACTTATGTTTCATTCCAAAAATCGATTTTTGAGTCAAAATTAATATGAAAACTAAAATCCTTTATAACTCGGTAAATACTGCGTTTTTTGAGAAAATAAGCGAATTTCGTGATCACTTGTGTTTCATTCCAAAAATCGATTTTTGAGTCAAAATTAATATGAAAACTAAAATCCTTTATAACTCGGTAAATACTGCGTTTTTTGAGAAAATAAGCGAATTTTGTGATCACTTGTGTTTCACATCAAAAATCGATTTTTGGGTCAAAATTGATATGAAAACTAGAATCCTTTATAACTCGGTAAATACTGCGTTTTTTGAGAAAATAAGCGAATTTCGTGATCACTTATGTTTCATTCCAAAAATCGATTTTTGAGTCAAAATTAATATGAAAACTAAAATCCTTTATAACTCGGTAAATACTGCGTTTTTTGAGAAAATAAGCGAATTTCGTGATCACTTATGTTTCATTCCAAAAATCGATTTTTGAGTCAAAATTAATATGAAAACTAAAATCCTTTATAACTCGGTAAATACTGCGTTTTTTGAGAAAATAAGCGAATTTCATGATCACTTGTGTTTCATTCCAAAAATCGATTTTTGGTTCAAAATTGATATGAAAACTAAAATCCTTTATAACTCGGTAAATACTGAGTTTTTTGAGAAAATAAGCGAATTTCGTGATCACTTGTGTTTCACATCAAAAATCGATTTTTGGGTCAAAATTGATATGAAAATTTAAATCCTTTATAACTCGGTAAATACTGCGTTTTTTGAGAAAATAAGCGAATTTTGTGATCACTTGTGTTTCACATCAAAAATCGATTTTTGGGTCAAAATTGATATGAAAACTAAAATCCTTTATAACTCGGTAAATACTGCGTTTTTTGAGAAAATAAGCGAATTTCGTGATCACTTGTGTTTCATTCCAAAAATCGATTTTTGGTTCAAAATTGATATGAAAACTAAAATCCTTTATAACTCGGTAAATACTGCGTTTTTTGAGAAAATAAGCGAATTTCGTGATCACTTGTGTTTCACATCAAAAATCGATTTTTGGGTCAAAATTGATATGAAAATTTAAATCCTTTATAACTCGGTAAATACTGCGTTTTTTGAGAAAATAAGCGAATTTCGTGATCACTTATGTTTCATTCCAAAAATCGATTTTTGAGTCAAAATTGATATGAAAACTAAAATCCTTTATAACTCGGTAAATACTGCGTTTTTTGAGAAAATAAGCGAATTTTGTGATCACTAATGTTTCATTCCAAAAATCGATTTTTGGGCCAAAATTGATATGAAAACTAAAATCCTTTATAACTTGGTAAATACTGCGTTTTTTGAGAAAATAAGCGAATTTCGTGATCACTTGTGTTTCACATCAAAAATCGATTTTTGAGTCAAAATTTATATGAAAACTAAAATCCTTTATAACTCGGTAAATACTGCGTTTTTTGAGAAAATAAGCGAATTTCGTGATCACTTGTGTTTCATATCAAAAATCGAATTTTGAATCAAAATTGATATGAAAACTAAAATCCTTTATAACTCGGTAAATACAGCGTTTTTTGAGAAAATAAGCGAATTTCGTGATCACTTATGTTTCATACCAAAAATCGATATTAGGGTCAAAATTGATATGAAAACTAAAATCCTTTATAACTCGGTAAATACTGCGTTTTTTGAGAAAATAAGCGAATTTCGTGATCACCTGTGTTTCACATCAAAAATCGATTTTTGGGTCAAAATTGATATGAAAACTAAAATCCTTTATAACTCGGTAAATACTGCGTTTTTTGAGAAAATAAGCGAATTTCGTGATCACCTGTGTTTCACGCCAAAAATTGATTTTTGAATCAAAATTTATATGAAAGCTAAAATCCTTTATAGTAGGTAAATACTGCGTTTTATGAAAAATCAAGCGAATTTCGTGATCATTTGTGTTTCATATCAAAAATCGAATCAAAAAAATTTTTGGGCCAAAATTGATATGAAAACTAAAATCCTTTATAACTCGGTAAATACTGAGTTTTTTGAGAAAATAAGCGAATTTCGTGATCACTTGTGTTTCACATCAAAAATCGATTTTTGGGTCAAAATTGATATGAAAATTTAAATCCTTTATAACTCGGTAAATACTGCGTTTTTTGAGAAAATAAGCGAATTTCGTGATCACTTGTGTTTCATTCCAAAAATCGATTTTTAGGCCAAAATTGATATGAAAACTAAAATCCTTTATAACTCGGTAAATACTGCGTTTTTTGAGAAAATAAGCGAATTTTGTGATCACTTGTGTTTCACATCAAAAATCGATTTTTGGGTCAAAATTGATATGAAAACTAAAATCCTTTATAACTCGGTAAATACTGCGTTTTTTGAGAAAATAAGCGAATTTCGTGATCACTTATGTTTCATTCCAAAAATCGATTTTTGAGTCAAAATTAATATGAAAACTAAAATCCTTTATAACTCGGTAAATACTGCGTTTTTTGAGAAAATAAGCGAATTTCGTGATCACTTGTGTTTCATTCCAAAAATCGATTTTTGGTTCAAAATTGATATGAAAACTAAAATCCTTTATAACTCGGTAAATACTGCGTTTTTTGAGAAAATAAGCGAATTTCGTGATCACTTGTGTTTCATTCCAAAAATCGATTTTTGGGTCAAAATTGATATGAAAATTTAAATCCTTTATAACTCGGTAAATACTGAGTTTTTTGAGAAAATAAGCGAATTTCGTGATCACTTGTGTTTCATTCCAAAAATCGATTTTTAGGCCAAAATTGATATGAAAACTAAAATCCTTTATAACTCGGTAAATACTGCGTTTTTTGAGAAAATAAGCGAATTTCGTGATCACTTATGTTTCATTCCAAAAATCGATTTTTGAGTCAAAATTAATATGAAAACTAAAATCCTTTATAACTCGGTAAATACTGCGTTTTTTGAGAAAATAAGCGAATTTCGTGATCACTTGTGTTTCATTCCAAAAATCGATTTTTGAGTCAAAATTAATATGAAAACTAAAATCCTTTATAACTCGGTAAATACTGCGTTTTTTGAGAAAATAAGCGAATTTTGTGATCACTTGTGTTTCACATCAAAAATCGATTTTTGGGTCAAAATTGATATGAAAACTAGAATCCTTTATAACTCGGTAAATACTGCGTTTTTTGAGAAAATAAGCGAATTTCGTGATCACTTATGTTTCATTCCAAAAATCGATTTTTGAGTCAAAATTAATATGAAAACTAAAATCCTTTATAACTCGGTAAATACTGCGTTTTTTGAGAAAATAAGCGAATTTCGTGATCACTTATGTTTCATTCCAAAAATCGATTTTTGAGTCAAAATTAATATGAAAACTAAAATCCTTTATAACTCGGTAAATACTGCGTTTTTTGAGAAAATAAGCGAATTTCATGATCACTTGTGTTTCATTCCAAAAATCGATTTTTGGTTCAAAATTGATATGAAAACTAAAATCCTTTATAACTCGGTAAATACTGAGTTTTTTGAGAAAATAAGCGAATTTCGTGATCACTTGTGTTTCACATCAAAAATCGATTTTTGGGTCAAAATTGATATGAAAATTTAAATCCTTTATAACTCGGTAAATACTGCGTTTTTTGAGAAAATAAGCGAATTTTGTGATCACTTGTGTTTCACATCAAAAATCGATTTTTGGGTCAAAATTGATATGAAAACTAAAATCCTTTATAACTCGGTAAATACTGCGTTTTTTGAGAAAATAAGCGAATTTCGTGATCACTTGTGTTTCATTCCAAAAATCGATTTTTGGTTCAAAATTGATATGAAAACTAAAATCCTTTATAACTCGGTAAATACTGCGTTTTTTGAGAAAATAAGCGAATTTCGTGATCACTTGTGTTTCACATCAAAAATCGATTTTTGGGTCAAAATTGATATGAAAATTTAAATCCTTTATAACTCGGTAAATACTGCGTTTTTTGAGAAAATAAGCGAATTTCGTGATCACTTATGTTTCATTCCAAAAATCGATTTTTGAGTCAAAATTAATATGAAAACTAAAATCCTTTATAACTCGGTAAATACTGCGTTTTTTGAGAAAATAAGCGAATTTCGTGATCACTTGTGTTTCATTCCAAAAATCGATTTTTGGGCCAAAATTGATATGAAAACTAAAATCCTTTATAACTTGGTAAATACTGCGTTTTTTGAGAAAATAAGCGAATTTCGTGATCACTTGTGTTTCATATCAAAAATCGATTTTTGAATCGAAATTTATATGAAAACTAAAATCCTTTATAACTCGGTAAATACTGCGTTTTTTGAGAAAATAAGCGAATTTCGTGATCACTTGTGTTTCATATCAAAAATCGATTTTTGGATCAAAATTGATATGAAAACTAAAATCCTTTATAACTCGGTAAATACAGCGTTTTTTGAGAAAATGAGCGAATTTCGTGATCACTTGTGTTTCATATCAAAAATCGATTTTTGGGTCAAAATTTATATGAAAACTAAAATCCTTTATAACTCGGTAAATACTGCGTTTTTTGAGAAAATAAGCGAATTTCGTGATCACTTGTGTTTCATATCAAAAATCGATTTTTGAGTCGAAATTTATATGAAAACTAAAATCTTTTATAACTCGGTAAATACAGCGTTTTTTGAGAAAATAAGCGAATTTCGTGATCACTTATGTTTCATTCCAAAAATCGATTTTTGGGTCAAAATTGATATGAAAACGAATTTCGTGATCACTTGTGTTTCATAGCAAAAATTGATTTTTGAGTCAAAATTTATATGAAAGCTAAAATCCTTTATAGTCGGTAAATAATGCGTTTTATGAAAAATCAAGCGAATTTCGTGATCACTTGTGTTTCATATCAAAAATCGAATCAAAAAAATTTTTGGGCCAAAATTGATATGAAAACTAAAATCCTTTATAACTCGGTAAATACTGAGTTTTTTGAGAAAATAAGCGAATTTCGTGATCACTTGTGTTTCACATCAAAAATCGATTTTTGGGTGAAAATTGATATGAAAATTTAAATCCTTTATAACTCGGTAAATACTGCGTTTTTTGAGAAAATAAGCGAATTTCGTGATCACTTTTGTTTCATTCCAAAAATCGATTTTTAGGCCAAAATTGATATGAAAACTAAAATCCTTTATAACTCGGTAAATACTGTGTTTTTTGAGAAAATAAGCGAATTTTGTGATCACTTATGTTTCATTCCAAAAATCGATTTTTGGGTCAAAATTGATATGAAAACTAAAATCCTTTATAACTCGGTAAATACTGTGTTTTTTGAGAAAATAAGCGAATTTCGTGATCACTTGTGTTTCATTCCAAAAATCGATTTTTGGGTCAAAATTGATATGAAAACGAATTTCGTGATCACTTGTGTTTCATTCAAAAATACTGCATTTTTTTAGAAAATAAGCGAATTTCGTGATCATTTTTGTTTCATAGCAAAAATTGATTTTTGAGTCAAAATTTATATGAAAACTAAAATCCTTTATAACTCGGTAAATACTGGGTTTTTTGAGAAAATAAGCGAATTTCGTGATCACTTATGTTTCATTAATATGAAAACTAAAATCCTTTATAACTCCGTAAATACTGCGTTTTTTGAGAAAATAAGCGAATTTCGTGATCACTAATGTTTCATTCCAAAAATCGATTTTTGGGTCAAAATTGATATGAAAATTTAAATCCTTTATAACTCGGTAAATACTGCGTTTTTTGAGAAAATAAGCGAATTTCGTGATCACTTGTGTTTCATATCAAAAATCGATTTTTGGATCAAAATTGATATGAAAACTAAAATCCTTTATAACTCGGTAAATACTGCGTTTTTTGAGAAAATAAGCGAATTTCGTGATCACTTGTGTTTCATATCAAAAATCGATTTTTGGATCAAAATTTATATGAAAACTAAAATCCTTTATAACTCGGTAAATACTGGGTTTTTTGAGAAAATAAGCGAATTTCGTGATCACTTATGTTTCATTAATATGAAAACTAAAATCCTTTATAACTCCGTAAATACTGCGTTTTTTGAGAAAATAAGCGAATTTCGTGATCACTAATGTTTCATTCCAAAAATCGATTTTTGGGTCAAAATTGATATGAAAATTTAAATCCTTTATAACTCGGTAAATACTGCGTTTTTTGAGAAAATAAGCGAATTTCGTGATCACCTGTGTTTCATATCAAAAATCGATTTTTGGGTCAAAATTTATATGAAAACTAAAATTCTTTATAACTCGGTAAATACTGCGTTTTTTGAGAAAATAAGCGAATTTCGTGATCACTTGTGTTTCATATTTAAAATCGATTTTTGAGTCGAAATTTATATGAAAACTAAAATCCTTTATAACTCCGTAAATACAGCGTTTTTGGAGAAAATAAGCGAATTTCGTGATCACTTATGTTTCATCCAAAAATCGATTTTTGAGTCAAAATTAATATGAAAACTAAAATCCTTTATAACTCGGTAAATACTGCGTTTTTTGAGAAAATAAGCGAATTTCGTGATCACTTGTGTTTCATTCCAAAAATCGATTTTTGGGCCAAAATTGATATGAAAACTAAAATCCTTTATAACTCGGTAAATACTGAGTTTTTTGAGAAAATAAGCGAATTTCGTGATCACTTGTGTTTCACATCAAAAATCGATTTTTGGGTCAAAATTGATATGAAAATTTAAATCCTTTATAACTCGGTAAATACTGCGTTTTTTGAGAAAATAAGCGAATTTCGTGATCACTTATGTTTCATCCAAAAATCAATTTTTGAGTCAAAATTAATATGAAAACTAAAATCCTTTATAACTCGGTAAATACTGCGTTTTTTGAGAAAATAAGCGAATTTCGTGATCACTTATGTTTCATTCCAAAAATCGATTTTTGGATCAAAATTGATATGAAAACTAAAATCCTTTATAACTCGGTAAATACTGCGTTTTTTGAGAAAATAAGCGAATTTCGTGATCACTTGTGTTTCTTACCAAAAATCGAATTTTGAGTCAAAATTGATATGAAAACTAAAATCCTTTATAACTCGGTAATACTGCGTTTTTTGAGAAAATAAGCGAATTTCGTGATCATTTTTATTTCATAGCAAAAATTGATTTTTGGGTCAAAATTTATATGAAAATTAAAATTCTTTATAACTCGGTAAATACTGCGTTTTTTGAGAAAATAAGCGAATTTCGTGATCACTTGTGTTTCATATCAAAAATCGATTTTTGAGTCGAAATTTATATGAAAACTAAAATCCTTTATAACTCCGTAAATACTGCGTTTTGGAGAAAATAAGCGAATTTCGTGATCACTTGTGTTTCATTCCAAAAATCGATTTTTGGGCCAAAATTGATATGAAAACTAAAATCCTTTATAACACGGTAAATACTGAGTTTTTTGAGAAAATAAGCGAATTTCGTGATCACTTGTGTTTCATTCCAAAAATCGATTTTTGGGTCAAAATTGATATGAAAATTTAAATCCTTTATAACTCGGTAAATACTGCGTTTTTTGAGAAAATAAGCGAATTTTGTGATCACTTGTGTTTCATTCCAAAAATCGATTTTTGGGTCAAAATTGATATGAAAACTAAAATCCTTTATAACTCGGTAAATATTGCGTTTTTGAGAAAATAAGCGAACTTCGTGACCACTTGTGTTTCTTACCAAAAATCGATTTTTGGGTCAAAATTGTTATGAAAATTTAAATCCTTTATAACTCGGTAAATACTGCGTTTTTGAGAAAATAAGCGAATTTCGTGATCACTTATGTTTCATTCCAAAAATCGATTTTTGGGTCAAAATTGATATGAAAACGAATTTCGTGATCACTTGCGTTTCATAACAAAAATCGATTTTAAGGTCAAAATTGATATGAAAACTAAAATCCTTTATAACTCGGTAAATACTGCGTTTTTTGAGAAAATAAGCGAATTTCGTGATCACTTGTGTTTCTTACCAAAAATCGAATTTTGAGTCAAAATTGATATGAAAACTAAAATCCTTTATAACTCGGTAAATACTGCGTTTTTTGAGAAAATAAGCGAATTTCGTGATCATTTTTATTTCATAGCAAAAATTGATTTTTGGGTCAAAATTTATATGAAAATTAAAATTCTTTATAACTCGGTAAATACTGCGTTTTTTGAGAAAATAAGCGAATTTCGTGATCACTTGTGTTTCATATCAAAAATCGATTTTTGAGTCGAAATTTATATGAAAACTAAAATCCTTTATAACTCCGTAAATACAGCGTTTTTGGAGAAAATAAGCGAATTTCGTGATCACTTGTGTTTCATTCCAAAAATCGATTTTTGGGCCAAAATTGATATGAAAACTAAAATCCTTTATAACTCGGTAAATATTGCGTTTTTTGAGAAAATAAGCGAACTTCGTGACCACTTGTGTTTCTTACCAACCTCGATTTTTGGATCAAAATTAATATGAAAACTAAAATCCTTTACAACTCGGTAAATACAGCGTTTTTTGAGAAAATAAGCGAATTTCGTGATCACTTATGTTTCATATCAAGAATCACTTATAATTCCGTAAACGCAGCGTTTTTTAAAAAATAAGCGAATTCGTGATCACTTATGTTTCATAACAAAAATCGATTTTTGAGTCAAAATTGATATGAAAACTAAAATCCCTTATAACTCCGTAAATACAGCGTTTTTTGAGAAAATAAGCAAATTTCGTGATCACTTGTGTTTCTTACCAAAAATCGAATTTTGAGTCAAAATTGATATGAAAACTAAAATCCTTTATAACTCGGTAAATACTGCGTTTTTTGAGAAAATAAGCGAATTTCGTGATCATTTTTATTTCATAGCAAAAATTGATTTTTGGGTCAAAATTTATATGAAAATTAAAATTCTTTATAACTCGGTAAATACTGCGTTTTTTGAGAAAATAAGCGAATTTCGTGATCACTTGTGTTTCATATCAAAAATCGATTTTTGAGTCGAAATTTATATGAAAACTAAAATCCTTTATAACTCCGTAAATACAGCGTTTTTGGAGAAAATAAGCGAATTTCGTGATCACTTGTGTTTCATTCCAAAAATCGATTTTTGGGCCAAAATTGATATGAAAACTAAAATCCTTTATAACTCGGTAAATATTGCGTTTTTTGAGAAAATAAGCGAACTTCGTGACCACTTGTGTTTCTTACCAAACCTCGATTTTTGGATCAAAATTAATATGAAAACTAAAATCCTTTACAACTCGGTAAATACAGCGTTTTTTGAGAAAATAAGCGAATTTCGTGATCACTTATGTTTCATATCAAGAATCATTTATAATTCCGTAAACGCAGCGTTTTTTAAAAAATAAGCGAATTTCCGTGATCACTTATGTTTCATAACAAAAATCGATTTTTGAGTCAAAATTGATATGAAAACTAAAATCCCTTATAACTCCGTAAATACAGCGTTTTTGGAGAAAATAAGCAAATTTCGTTATCACTTGTGTTTCTTACCAAAAATCGATTTTTGAGTCAAAATTTATATAAAAACTAAAATCCTTTATATCTCCGTAAATATAGCGTTTTTTGAGAAAATAAGCAAATTTCGTGATCACTTGTGTTTCTTACAAAAAATCGAGTTTTGGGTCAAAATTGATATGAAAATTTAAATCCTTTATAACTCGGTAAATATTGCGTTTTTTGAGAAAATAAGCGAATTTTGTGATCACTTGTGTTTCTTACCAAAAATCGAATTTTGATTCGAAATTTATATGAAAACTAAAATCCTTTATAACTCGGTAAATACTCGTTTTTGGAGAAAATAAGCGAATTTCGTGATCACTTGTGTTTCTTACCAAAACTCGATTTTTTGAATCAAATTTAATATGAAAACTAAAATCCTTTACAACTCGGTAAATACAGCGTTTTTTTGAGAAAATAAGCGAATTTCGTGATCATATATGTTTCATATCAAAAATCATTTATAAATCCGTAAACACAGCGTTTTTTAAAAAATAAGCGAATTTCGTGATCACTTATGTTTCATAACAAAAATCGATTTTTGAGTCAAAATTGATATAAAAACTAAAATCCTTTATAACTCCGTAAATACAGCGTTTTTGGAGAAAATAAGCGAATTTCGTGATCACTTGTGTTTTCATTCCAAAAATCGATTTTTGGGCCAAAATTGATATGAAAACTAAAATCCTTTATAACTCGGTAAATACTGAGTTCTTTGAGAAAATAAGGGAATTTCGTGATCACTTGTGTTTCATAACAAAAGCCGATTTTTGGGCCAAAATTGATATGAAAACTAAAATCCTTTATAACTCGGTAAATACTGCTTTTTTTGAGAAAATAAGCGAATTTCGTGATCACTTATGTTTCATTCCAAAAATCGATTTTTGGGTAAAAATTGATATGAAAACGAATTTCGTGATCACTTGTGTTTCATAGCAAAAATTGATTTTTGAGTCAAAATTTATATGAAAGCTAAAATCCTTTATAGTCGGTAAATACTGCGTTTTTTGAGAAAATAAGCGAATTTCGTGATCACTTGTGTTTTCATATCAAAAATCGATTTTTGAGTCGAAATTTATATGAAAACTAAAATCCTTATAACTCCGCAAATACAGCGTTTTTGGAAAAAATAAGCGAATATCGTGATCACTTGTGTTTCATAACAAAAATCGATTTTTAGGTCAAAATTGATATGAAAACTAAAATCCTTTATAACTCGGTAAATACTGCGTTTTTTGAGAAAATAAGCGAATTTCGTGATCACTTATGTTTCATTCCAAAAATCGATTTTTGGGTCAAAATTGATATGAAAACGAATTTCGTGATCACTTGTGTTTCATAACAAAAATCGATTTTTAGGTCAAATCTGATATGAAAACTAAATCCTTTATAACTCGGAAAATACTGCGTTTTTTGAGAAAATAAGCGAATTTCGTGATCACTTATGTTTCATTCCAAAAATCGATTTTTGGGTCAAAATTGATATGAAAATTTAAATCCTTTATAACTCGGTAAATACTGCGTTTTTTGAGAAAATAAGCGAATTTCGTGATCACTTATGTTTCATTCCAAAAATCGATTTTGGGTCAAAATTGATATGAAAACTAAAATCCTTTATAACTCGGTAAATATTGCGTTTTTTGAGAAAATAAGCGAACTTCGTGATCACTGTGTTTCTTACCAAAACTCGATTTTTGGATCAAAATTAATATGAAAACTAAAATCCTTTACAACTCGGTAAATACAGCGTTTTTTTGAGAAAATAAGCGAATTTCGTGATCACTTATGTTTCATATCAAAAATCATTTATAAGTCCGTAAACGCAGCGTTTTTTAAAAATAAGCGAATTTTCGTGATCACTTATGTTTCATAACAAAAATCGATTTTTGAGTTAAAATTGATATGAAAACTAAAATCCCTTATAACTCCGTAAATACAGCGTTTTTGGAGAAAATAAGCAAATTTCGTGATCACTTGTGTTTCATTCCAAAAATCGATTTTTGGGTCAAAATTGATATGAAAACTAAAATCCTTTATAACTCGGTAAATATTGCGTTTTTTGAGAAAATAAGCGAACTTCGTGATCACTTGTGTTTCTTACCAAAACTCGATTTTTGGATCAAAATTAATATGAAAACTAAAATCCTTTACAACTCGGTAAATACAGCGTTTTTTGAGAAAATAAGCGAATTTCGTGATCACTTATGTTTCATAACAAAAATCGATGTTTGAGTCGAAATTGATATGAAAACTAAAATCCCTTATAACTCCGTAAATACAGCGTTTTTGGAGAAAATAAGCAAATTTCGTTATCACTTGTGTTTCTTACCAAAAATCGATTTTTGAGTCAAAATTGATATAAAAACTAAAATCCTTTATATCTCCGTAAATATAGCGTTTTTTGAGAAAATAAGCGAATTTCGTGATCACTTATGTTT